>OY728127.1:444196834-446696834 GCA_963277665.1 Viscum album
GATGGATTTGAAATTTGTCTGAGATAAATATACATATAATTTATGAATTTACTCTAAATGTATAATTAAAATATATATTTTTATAAATAAATGAATATAAATAAAATAAGAAGTAATGCTTTTAAATTAAATAAATAAATATATATATATATACATATATATATATATTACTTATGGTTTATTATCATTTTTGAAAATATATACCCCTCTAACTATGTTATAAATAAAAATATAAACATACAAGCACACACATACAAGCACACACATCTACATATATATTTATATATATATATTATATAGTCAAAGAATATATATATATATAAGCACACATACATATACAATATTTTTATATAAATATAAATCCACTAACCTGAACAAACACATATACAGTTATAGTGAATTCAATGAAATATATATACATATATTTAATTATAACATAGTTATATATATATATATATATATTTACATGAATGGAAAATTATATAAATATACCATAAATTTGTGTGCATGTCTAGGTTTGTGTTTTTGTGAATTTTCTGATAACATAGTTATACATTTTTAGAAACATAAATTGAACTACATAATATATCTTATTATTAGTAGGCATATTTATAAATACACATTTACTTAGATAAAAATATATCATGTTTTTTAAAATAAAAATATGATGTTATATATTGATATAATATAATTTTGATACATATGTGTGCATATTTATAAATTATATAAAAATAAAAAATGACATATTGAAATAAATTTATATTTATATGTTAATATTTTATTGTGATTATGTATTTATGAAAATAAACAACCATATATATATATATATGTAATAACAGATATAAAATTTGTATACGTGTATATAATTTGTTTCCAATATATATATATATATATATACATATTATAAAAATTTAATTACAATGCACTTGAAATTTTTTATTTATAATTAATAAACATATTTATTAATATTCATTTGCTAATATATATATATATATATAATAGTAAATACATATATTTAAATATATATGTTTACAAAATGTTTATTTTATATTGAATATTTGTACATATAGTTATATATATATATATTTAAATATATATTTACATTAATTTCATTATACATTTAAGCACACACACACATATATATTAATATATGTTTAATTGTACATGTAATTAAATATATAATTTATTGTAATTTTATAGGTGATTATGTATAAATATTTATATATATGTGAGTGTGTTAGTGTATGTAACAACCCGAGATTTTATGAAAAATATTCTTTTTTATTTCACTAATGTCTTGTGTTGTACGCTACACCAAAAGGAGCTTGCACAACACGCATCCTTGACTTGCCTTGCATTACACACAATCACGACCTTCCTCGATAGCTTACGTCGTACGCAATACCGAGTTTCACTAAACAACGATATGCTATTAAAATATTATTAAAACTAGCCGTTATGAATAATAATAACCACCTTTTGAAATTTTATAAATTTTATTTTTCAAAATGGACTTCATTTTTGGATTCGGAATACCGAAATTAGCCTAGGGTGAAATTTTGGTATTTTTCTGAAAACTTTCAATTTTTGATGAATAGTGAAACCACTAAGTGGTAGGTTAAAAACTGAATTTTGCATAAAACTTAATTTTACCGCTTATGTGAATGGAATTTCCAAAATCCGACAGACACGGTTGATATCAGTAAGTAAAATGTGGTTCAATGAGATAAAAATAATTTTTTGGTGAATAGTAACTTTTTACTTTTTTTACCGCGGTTAATAGTAAATAGGGTAACTAAGGGTAAAAATGATATTACTATTACCCTAACACATGTCCTAATTCTATTGGATAAGTTTAATTCGACCAAAAACAAACTTAGGAATAAAATATGACCATTTAGGCCCACTTGGGTTAGATTAGGACATTTATTATTAATTTATTTAAAGAAGGGTTAAAATAGTTAAAATCAAAGTTTAATAAGTAAATAATTTTTAATATGGGGTTATATATAATATAAATTCGACTATAAATATTCATTATAAAGATAAAACTATTTCCTACATAATGATATTTTATTTATAATTTTTAGACTTTCAATAAATTAATTTATTTATGACACAACGATGATGCAGTAATTACCCTTTTAAGGAAATATTAACATAATTGATGTTATAAATGATCAAATGAATGTAATTTGAGACTTTTTATGAATTAAACTAATTTTCTAGGTTACTATGATATATTAGTGTTGATTTAACCAACTTGGTTCGAACATATAATTCTGTTATAACTTTCACAAAAATCATATATCAAATAGTGTCAAAATTGACACAAAATAGTTTTTAAATCAAATATTATATTATTAATTGTTATTTTATTCCTAAAAATCTAAGGTTCGGCCAAATGACTTAGATAAGGATATATATATTAATAATAAACAATTTGGGGTTCTTTTGGCATGTTATAGTAAGTGTATTAACTATATAGTGAAAGAAAACAAAAAGACACGGTAAAAGTTAAATTATTTAACTTAGAGTTAAATCTAATTGATAAGGTTAAAATATTACCCTAAACTTGTCTAAATCCTATTTGTTGATAGTATTTAGACCCATCCCCACTTTAGCTTCGAAATAAGACCCTTTGGAACCATTATAAACCGATTTTGACATTAATATAAAATAATATTTTGAGGTATTCCTAAGGTGCACCTCTCCTCCCTTATAAAAGGGCACCTCCTCCCCCTCCTCCTCACACCAATTTGAGCACTCATTCTCGGCCAACCCCTGCCAAAATCCCTTCTCCACTTTCCTAGAATAATCCTAGAGGTCCTGGTCTTCTTCAAAGACCAATCTTAGTTCCCTAAGTGAAGGATTCAAAGAGGCGTTTCAAAGAAGAGGTAATATCCATTACCGATCTTTTCAATTTCTTTCTTCTTCAACTTCTTCTTCTTTAGTTGTTTCATGATAAAGTAATAACATCAGTATTACTTACATACTGATATGTTATTATAAATATGATACAACTCTAATTAACCTTCTATCCATCCTACGAAAAAAGGAAATCACCGCGCGTGCGTACGTACGGAATACCATCTCCACGCCGTGGTGTAATCTATTTTCCGCCACCACCTTAATTTGATGGGTATAATGGTTTAATGAGTAACTATATATGATTATTATAAAGTGATATTTATACTGAAATAGTATACATACACTTCAACACAATTCCACGACCATGGGAACGATATCATCTCTCGTGCGTACGTACGGACTACCGTCTCCACGACGCGATGAGATTCACTCTCAATGATTAACCATTCATGAATGATTATAAAGTATATATAATAAGTTCTAATGAAATATATGACATAATAATGATACTGGAATTATTTATATTTATATGTATGTCATCTACTTAATTCCATTCAATTCAATAAGGAAATGAAAACAGTGTTCATGCGTACGTACGGACTACCGTCTCCATGAACGGTGTATTTCTTTCCATTTACTGATTTATTATATATGTATATTCTGAATATATATATATATATATATATATAAATCATGTTTTATATTCTGGAATTAAGTAATCATGATCTAAGTAATCATATGAATAATTACAAGTTAAAAACACGAACGAAAAATGAGACTATTTTACCCAAAACGCTAGTTTAACATGAATTTACAAAAGAAAGGGCAATATAAAGTCATAAGTGCACCATATATGATATAATAACAATGAATATGATTATGGAATAAGTCAATAACATGATTTAAATAATTATACAGGAGGTTCGGACACTTACAAAGCAAGTCGGACCTAAGGTAAGGGAAATATCACAATCTCATTTTTATCCGAGATTGTTTATTCGCAAGTATTTACTGGGGTGTATTTTATCATCCAAATCCATGTTTCATAAACATGTAATATTATTTCCATACACCTACAATTTTTTAAATCCATTTTTACCCTTCGGTGAGTTTTTAGTAAAAGAAATGAAAGGAATCTTTTGTCGTTTTTCGTACAAGGTACTTTTTGACTTTTCCGACAAAAGTACGAAGAATGTTTTTTTAACTTATATGGCATGAATGGATTTTTAAAACATTATTTCCAAGAAGCTTCCTTTACAAGTTTTCATGTTTATTTTTAATCAACTTCTTTAAGTTTAAAATTGTATGACATGTTAAGAAAGGAAAAGTGTTTTTGAAGTAGAAAGGATATTTTCCTCAAGAATGAAGTTCAAGTGTTTTATCAAAATTATTTTACATATAAGATGAAAAAGGGTTCTGTTTTTATCCCTATTATTACATGGATTTGATTATGTTATGGTGGAAATATTTTTATGAATTCCTTTATCTTATATGAATTGTTTTATGATGTCATGTTGTTTAAGAATTCCATTTTTATTACATGGGTTACGCTATGATGTATGGTTTATGATTATGTGGCACACATAAGAAAGGATTCATTATAAGATGGGTGGGACCTATATCTCCCTCCAATGCATTGGGTAAATATTTCATATCTCATGAGATAGACATGGCTGGAATGGTAGGTTATACCGGTTCAGTGAAACAGGACTGAAACGAGGGTGACTCGATTCAGAAAGGGACTTTGTCCACTAAGATAGTCTTGGCAATGAGTCATGACTAACAAGAAATGATTCTCTATGATTATGTGTGTATGCCACAAAGTTTCATGTTTTAAGTTATGCTTATTGGGATTTCATTTCACTACTATGATTTATCCCATTTTATGAAATTATGCTCTCTTTTTCATGTTAAGATTTCCAAAAGTTATTTGCTTATGTATATGATGTGATTGATATTTATTTTGTTTACCCTTACTGAGCATTTGAGCTCACCCTTTTATGTTTTCTTTTCCCCAGGATATAAAGAAAGGTTTTAGGTAAAAAAAGGAAGATCTTTATGGGAGATTTTGAAGATCTTTCACCACGATTAGAAGATTATATTCCGAGTTTCCAAAGACACTAAACTATTACGATCCTTGTGTGTGAGTTTTTTGTTATGTACTAAGTATTCCGAAAATGTAATGTATTGTCCATGTACGTTAAGCTTCGGGTCTCTACAGTGTATGTGTATAAAGTTATCCAGAATAGATATAAAATTTTCCTTGCTAAAACATCAATGCCCAAATTTTCTATGATGAAATGCAATTTAATCCTTGATTAAACTATCTCTTGGATAGATTATCTAGGATAAACCAAAATTTTTCATACATCAATAAGGGATACCTCATATGGGATGGATAAAATCATTCCCAGGTAATGTTTTCCCAAATCAATTTATAGATTTTATTTGGGATGAATATCATATGTATCTAAGACATGTCGTCCCATATATATGATTTTATTATAGTGAGTAGAAAACCAGATAGTATGAATCTAAAATAAAAACAATTGAAAGAGGTAAATGTTGGGAATATTAGAGGAAACATAACCATTTTTTATAATTATCAGGTGAAACATTCATGAATCCTCTAAATGAACCTCTAGAAAAAGAGGTGATTATTCAACTAAAAAGGCCATAATTGAGCAATCTATGAAACAATAGACATAATCAACCTATCTAGTCAACCTTAGAGAGAATCAAACTATCCATATAATTTTAGCCTCTTTTTAATACTAGTACCTCCATATATTAGAGAAAAAACACCCACAAGTATGAGTAATTCATCCGATGAAAACATTGGCTAGTTGTCAGTTAAAAGGGATGACATACCCTTTATATCAGACTTGGAAAAAACATATATACTCAAACTGTAGATCATGTTTTAGTATAAAAATTGAATTTAGGTCTCATACTACATACATGGAATTTATATACTAACAACATTCTCACGTTCTACTAAAAAGAAAACAATATTTTGATTGGGATAAATTGACTTATCTTCCTCGCATCTTTTGATATCCTAGACTTACGATGTTCAATGGAATTTGATACTGAGAGTAGTAAAAAATTAACATTGAATCTTCGTGTTGTCAAATGTTAATAACACCAATTGAAAATTAGTTTGTAATGAAAATGTGTTTCATGAAAATATTAAAGGGTTACAGAATATTTGATATAACACCGATATGGCCAGATCATGTACTAGTTGGGAAGATCTCTAAAGATATTTCCTCTATTAGCTTTCTTCAATGATAAGAAAATAAATCCTTCTTAACCTATAAAATAACATAAAGTGTCAATATTAAGGTGTCATGAAATTTATTTTTTTCCTAATATTTAATCAATATTTCACTAAATGGATGGGGTGACTTATAATAACAAAACCAACCAACAAATTTCCTCACATTTGAAAAAAATAAGCTGATATATTGTTATAATATTTGGTCAAATATAATACATCAAAGTAAAAAACATATATAAAAATTACCTACATAGGGGATAAAAAATGATTCGAAGGATAAAATTTAAGGAAAATAAAAACAATTAAACTAATTGGAAGATAACATGTTAGTGTAAAATAAATAAGTGATGTTTTTGATTAAGATACAAATACCACTTAAATGATAATATTACCAAACCGTTCACTTCCTGGATTCTTTTTTTCCTTTTTACCAAATTGGTGGGATGATTAGTAGACAAAATTCCTGTTACCATCATGATCCAAATAGTTTAACTTCTTTATCTAAGTTAGTTAGCTATAACATGTTCTACTATATAATCCTCTTTGCTAAAAAATCTAGTTGTAGGTTGTACTATCCCAAAGCACCTATTTGATATCCTAAATAAACTGAAATAAAAATTACCCTATAAATTATTGAACTCAATGGTATATGAAATTCAATTTATACACCTAAAATAACATTGATATATAATAAAGGAATATGAAAAATTATAAATTTGAAAATTGGGAGATTTTAGAATGAAGAATCATAAACTAAATATCCTAGATGAATATGTAAAATAATATAATCAAAACTCTAAAAAGTAATGAGGTGATGAACAAGATATGTTGTAATTGGAAAATGTATATCTTTTTCAAATCATATATTGATTTTATAGAAAATTTTGTAAAAAAAATCAACTGACATATTTTGAGGTCCTCATGCCCAGTTTCAAAGACATCAAAATCATCAATTTACCTTTCAATGAGATGAATCAATCTTATGATGAAAGTAATTAATGAACCATAAAAGGAATTAAGGATATTATAGTGTTTTATGGTCCATTTAAGTTCATTAGAACATATAAATTGAATTTGATTCTTCATGTTACTATAAATTTAACCAAATAATCAAATTCTCTCAAAAAAGTTTTCTGTATTATGATTTTAAACAATTGGATAAGATGATTTATTTTACATAAAAATCTCCATTTTTTTTGTAAATAACATGACATAAATTGGAATCAAAGAAAAGTAAAGTTTCCATAGACTCTAAAAAGAATAATTAATGTATCATCTGATAAATCTCCTCCTAAATAAGACATCTAAAAATCTAGAATTTTTCCTCTACAAAGCACATTGGGTTAGTGACATAAAATCTCCCCATTTACAATATCTCACCACCTCTTTATAATTTTCATTTTAAAAATTAAGGGAAAACATATCCCAAATATATGTAATTTCACCCTCCTAGTGATTTTATAAATAATAACACGTTGAGGTATCATTCAATGTTATAGAATAATAAGATATATTAAATCATGTATGAAATTTTCATGTGATTTTTAAAATTCCTAGTCTATTTTAAATATGCATTGAATTCATAAGAATAAGAATCACATTCTCTAAAAAACATTTTTTCCCTATCTAGGATTCAATTCTCCCCCATATTGAAACATGATATGTAAAAGTAAATTTTTTCTTATCCTTTGGAATTAGTTAAAATAAAATAAGAATTTATTGTAAAAATCAGTGGATGATACATATAAAAGGATTCAACCTTATGGATTCCATATTCCAATTTATATAAATGTTATTATTTAGATAATATGGTGTGATAAAATGGACTAAAAAATTATCTTATCTTCCATAGAGTCAAATACTAGATTCCAAAGAAATGATAAAGAAAAAAACTCTATATTTTTCAATTGTTAATTATATATGTATCAAAATTTTACAATGTTTTAAATTTTATATTTAAGTGTATATTATGTAATACTATTAAATTGTAATAATAAATTTTAAAATCATGAGATTCACTTAAAAATTTATGATTAAACTCCATGAAGTGTACGAGTAAAAACAATTCCAGGTGAAAACATCATGATATGTAAGATTGATTTTAAAATTTCATAAGCATGAAATATAAATACAAAAAAGTTTTCTCATCAATATTTATGTGTAAATGTAAAAATTCAAAAAATTAAACCCAATAGCATTAGATAATAAGGAATACTTTTTATATTTATTCATATGATTTAAATACCTATGTTATTTAAATGGATATAAATAATTAAGTGGATAATAACTGAGCAATAAAAGAAATGGTATTTATATATGAATAAAAAATTATTAAAATAGAAACTATTAGAAGTTAATTACCATTAAATTATGCTATTAAATGGTATATTTAATTTTTAATTGTTATTGATCATTTTTAAAGTATATATTGTAATTTATATTTTATAAAATTCTATATATATATAATTCTTGTATAAAGAGTTAGAAATGTTTTTAATAATGAATGTCCTCCCCTTTGTTGTAGAGTTTTTCAATGTCAGGTGATAATAAAATAGGAATAGGAAATTATGATTATTATGTATTAATTATAACAAAATATATTTTAATATATTTTAATATATCAAAATTTTAGGTTTTAGTAAACAAATACAGAAAGTTGATTTTTAGTACTTATAAAATTGAATTATATCCATTATATATGTTTGGTTTTAATGGAAGTGGTTAATAATATCTATGTGTTTGAATGAATAATAAATTATTGGGTTTATAGATAGAGAAATTTGTTATTTTTTATCAAAACGAATCCAAGTTTGAGTGAAAGTCAAACCAAAATAATTGATTGTGTATACCATATATAACAATTGAGTGTATCAAATTATAGTTACCACATATTCAGATGTAGTATTTGAAAGTGAAATTGAATGTTATTTATTTATGTAAAATGAAAATAAAGATTCACTAGTAAAATTAAAAGTTGTAGTATTCTATTTTCATCCCCTACACAATTAAATAATTTGGCAACAATGTAATTCATAAAAATAAACTCGGTTCTAGAGAAATATAATAGTACATATTCTAAGGTTCTATTAAGATAATAGAAGATCATTTTATCATTCTTAATATTAGATTAAATTGATTTTTTTAAAAACTAACATATAATAATAGAGAGCATATCATATCCATTTAATTCATTAATTAGTATTAAAAATTTATGAGCATCCCTTTAACCATTTTTCATCAAATACTTTTTTATATTTATCAATATCATGGTTACAAGTGTTATCTAGAATATTATTGATACTAGAGGCATTGTCAAAGTTAATGAATTTTGTAAATATAAAATAAACTTACCCCAGTTTCCTATTAAATTAGATTGCTGGATTCATCATGATAATGTTACTGATTAGTACGTACTAGAGTATTGACACTAAGGCACTAAAAAAAGACCAAACATTTTTTTGTTCAAATTTACTTATCAACTCATTCGTTGAAACTTTATATCTATCATAATGTAAGGACCCATAGGTTGTTTTATATTTGAAATGAAATAGTAATTCAAGATTATCACATTTTTAAATTTTCGTTCGAACCTGTTTATCTATATGTTTAGTTACTTTGTCCAGGTGATTCCCTAATATCAACAAATTTTTGGGTAAAAATGTATGTGGTTACTCAAATATATGATGAATAATAACCATTAGGATAACGTATGATTTTTATCTCCCATTAGTCTTATTATGAATGTGTTAATATTGTATATATAGATCAAGCTTCTATTGATAAAAAAAGAGTGTTTTCAAAAACCCAATTTAAATTATTTCTATAATCAATAAATTGCATCTTTTCTAATGGAACAATATCATCCGACACAGTATGTATAATTTAGAAATTTTTTGGACTTAAATGAATACAAAATTCATTATAAAAGTATTTGGGGTAACTAGAAAATATATCTCAATTAAATTTTGTATTAACTATATGTAAATTATTATTATCATTTAAGAGGAATACATTGTATTCAAAAAATTTTAAGTAAATAAGTTTACGATTCCTTCCTGTCCACTATTCTTATGATTCTATTCTTAAAAAATAAACAATGTAAAAAATAATTTAAAACATAACATGTAGTTTAAAAAATATGAACATAAAAATACATTGAAATATGATATTAACACATAAAAATACATGTAAAATCATAATTTGTTATATTCCATGTTCTAAATACAAAATTATTCTATGGTGTTCTTGGTATCGATAAATTATTATAAATAAAATGTTCAATACAAAAATATTCATAAGTGGAATTAAAAGTATCTCCACCATGATCAATCCAGATTGTGATAATTGGTAAATTTTTATCATTATATATAAAAATATAATAAAAATTGAAATAATGAAGAACATCATATTTATGATATATAAAAATAATCTCATAAGTATCTAGTTGTCAACTAATACTTATTCATTGTGATTTAGTACAATAAATACTGTTTTTTAGGTCTAAAAATGAACCATGTACACTAAAAATAATGGGTTGAAGGTTGAGACTTCACTAATAGATATAAATATCAACAAATATTGATTACTGTATTGATAAGTATCCCAATAATTGAAATAATTAAATCAATTTTTCAATGGATCCAATAATATTCATTTAAATAAAATATGAGCTAATATCCATAGATTCCATTAACCTAACATCATATGAAAAAAATATATTTATCCAATACCAATCCAATGGGAGTTACATTCACGAAAATAATTTCATTTATTTATAAATTGCATACATTATCATATCCATATGTAGATAAAAAGTGAACATCTTCTAAAATTTTTGTGATTCATTTATCATTCTTGCAATTCATAGAGAAATTGTTGAGTAAAAAATAAATTATTCTAATAATGTTGTATTAAATTCCATGTATACAATATACACTAGAAAGTAAAGTCTTAACATGGTAAAAAACATTAATATTAATAATAATTTATTTACATGTGTGGTCTCTAAATAATATATTTTCACCCTTTAGTTTTTTAATTTTATAAAGTTATAATTATTTAAAATCATATGTATAAAAATACTTATTTTCGTTGTCCCATTTGTTTTAGCAGCTATTAATCGTCCTACCTTTATGCAATAGTCATAGAAAAATATATGGTACCAATAATTCTTGTGTTCATTAATATTAGAAAAATACAATCTTGGAAGCCACATATGTATTACCCTATGAAGTTTTGTAGGTGTGATGCCACATTAAATATAATTTCTATTAATTTTAAGAGATTGAAATTTGATCTATGAAATTATTTCCACCAATTATCTCTTCTATAACATCGATTGTAAAATAGTTTTTTTCCATAGAACAATATTTTTATTGAAAATATTAATTTATAGAATAAAAATATATTTTAGATGATATAATATTACGTTTCTCTTGACTTTATATATTATCAATGTTCTCGTGATTAATGATTTAATGATAAAGAATAATTTTAATACCCCAAAATTCAGAGTATTTGTTTACATCTATGTTGTGGTCATAATGAGTTAATAATTATTTAGATTTAGAATCTAACATGCACATTGTTCAGAAATTACCTCATAATATTTTGGATGATTTTCATAGAAATATGATGGTCTTTCAAAAACTTATTAATTTAATTCTATAAAAAATTCACATATGCAATCAAATCCTAAAATAACTGAGAATTGTATTCATCCTATAGTGAACATTTAGTATAGTGATCATCTGACGTTAAAGAAAAAGTATAGTTTAAAAAAAATTCAAAATAGAATCAATCGTTATCTTTCCTATGATTTATTTCTAATTTTGGAACGAATAAGCATAAAATTTGATAATATCATAGGGTTTTCACTATCTAAATCATTAATATTATTGGATGATGATGGGTCTTCACTAGAACTCCCTGAATCATTTATATCTCTAAACACCTCCTTACCTTTTTTATTTAAATGTAAAATTTGACTCCTACTCTTTCTTATAATGTTTTGGATTGCCAGTTCCGATGTGCCATGAAATTATAAACTCATAGAAAAAACTATTTTAATGTATTTCTTATCATACATATCTTTTTTCCTTCTAATGATCTTTCTATAACTCATTATTTATGTAAATTTTTTTCATTTTTGTTTTCATGTTAATAAATTTTATGTGTTCTAACTTCTGAATGACTAATTTATGATTTATCACAAAGTCATTTCTTCATAAAATTACTTATATTAAAAAGGATGGTCTAAAATATTAGCGTACTAATCATTGATGAAAATTAATCTTTCTACTTATTCTTCATCACTCCATTATCTGTATTTATTCTATGTTTCCTATCATATTGTGTAAAAATTAGAATTAATTCATCAAGTCCTTGATTTTTTAAATTCTTAGTATAATCATTATTATACATCTTGAATTAAAATTATTTTAGAAGAATTTATATGATATTTTCCACATGTATTTCATCATCGATCAATTTTTTCCAAGTGACTATAGTCTCTTCTTTATTAAAAACTAGAACTAGTTAATTTAAAACTAACATTCACTTAGTAAAAATATAAAATCCTTGATGGTAATCATTAATCATATCCCTTCTTATTTTTAATATTTATATGTTTCAATGTCTATAATATTTATCCTTTTCCAAATTTCATTCACTGTCTCACATGATGAAATTAGACTATATATATTTTTTCATTTGAAATAAAAATGAATTCTAAATTTGGTAATATTTGGATATTCAGGTTTAACCTCTAGAAGAAACCACAATATTTATTTCTGTATATTTATTTAAATTTCTGAAATCATTCAAAAATTATCCACACCGATATAGATATCAATGGGAATCCTCTGATCTCACATGTATATATAATCAACACCCTCAAATATCAATGGTCTTCTAAGATTCACAATATAAATGTTTCGACTAGTATCTCTACCATGATAAAAAACATGTATCCTCATATACACATTCATGTAAGGAAACATATATAATTTATGGAAAATAAATATATAATATAAATTTATAAAAGTAGAGTAATTCACTAATACAAAATATTTAGATTAGATAAAACAAAGAGATAATATTGAAAAACTATAAATAATCTAATATGAAATGTATTCTTTTTTATGTATGTGATATTGAAGGTGAAAATATGGGGGTGGATTTTAGCCAAATATAAATTTTCATCCTATATTATTATCTAAAAATATTAAAATTTAAAATTTATAATAATATAGAATATATCAGAGTAAAAATACATATAATATAACCTATAAATAAAATATTTTGAAGTTAAAAAATTATCATAAATATTTCGAATTAAAAAAATAAATAAACACACTAAAGTAAAATAATGATTGTAGAATTGGTTGAAAATAAAAATAACCCAAAAAATATATTATTACCAAACATTTCAAGTAAAAGGAATTGATGAATTTCAAACAAAATCTTCTGAAAAATCAGTAGTCAAGAATTACAATATCATAAAGTTATAAGCACCTAAAATTATTCAATTAATCTTGTAAACAACCTAATATTATTCCCCATGAAGCACATAGATATAAATTTCTACAATAGGCACATCTATCCTTAAACCAATATTTGATCACCTCAATTGAAATTAGTTCATAGTACCCTAGACATCATAAAAAAAAATTATTTTAAAGATAAAAATTCCAATGTAGAAAAATAAATGATCGTGATTATTGGAATATAAATAAAAATAAATATAAAGGCTATAAAATTTCATAATAAATCATCAGAAATGTAAAAAATTAGGAGAAGATTTTGAGAAAAAAAATGAAAGATCTCAAAAAAATATTGGTGATACAAAAGATCTTGATATATTGGATATGTGAAACATTCACTCCATGAGGATGATATTGAATTTATATATGATGAAAAAACAAACACCAATGGTGAGACACTAAGATCTACAGGTTCGGTTGTAATGAAATTAGAAGCAGTAATCTATATTTCGTTGAGAAAACTATATCATTTATTGAATATAATCAGAAGAACATATAAACACATTATCATTTCATAGTATGTATATCGATAGGTTCTATTGATCAAAACATAAAGAAACACAAGTCTTAATGTAAATATAATATACATCGAATCTTGAATTTAGAATAACAAAAAGTTGTATTGTGATTTAAAAAGGATCGTTGATAAATGAAAATATATAGATCCTCCCAAATGAGTTTATATAAGTTTTTATTATATTAGAATAAATATTGGAGTTTTGAGATTCTATTTCAGTCCTAAAATAATTTAAATATTCTATTTGGATCGGAAAATCCATAAATCAAACAACAAAACCAATGAAAGTGAGGAAGTGCAAAAATGTAGAATTTGTGATTGACATTATTAAACTAGCATTGCTACTCACTACAACCCATGAACCTGTGAAATATAATTTGGTTTTACCTCCTATGTATGATGAGAATAATGTATAAAACCATCAAAAATAAAAAATATAAAGAATAATGTATATTCCTTTTTTAAATGGGAACGTCCAATGGAATTTCATTCCTATACTAGATGAGACCTTGTTTACACTATTAGAGATCAAGAAACCTGATATGGATGGGATTAATTATCACCCCAATTTATTACCATTTTAATGAATTTTATGAAACAACAACTAAGAATATTTCATTTTTTAGTAAATTCATTTGATGAAAATCATATGACTTGAGATAGTATTTAATAAAATATTAATTATGTCTATCCTGATACACCTATAGAAGATGGTGAATAATATGAAGTACTAAATATTAATGGTAAAATTTATACTGACTATATGAATAAAAATTAATTCAACCATGCACATTACTTCATTAAGGCACAACTTTATCAACAATTCATGAAACCAATTCCCATTGATATATTTCCAATATATTTATCTCCCCTGAAAAGTTCTAAAATTATGTGCAATATCAATCCATACATGACTATAATCCATAAAAGGTTAGACAAATAAATCTAGGCACTTCAAGATTTCTATCCCCCACCACCAGGAGGATGGTAAGCTTCCCAATAAATGGAATTTACCTATAATGAGAAGTCTAAATTTAACATTGTCAAATTTTTCCATAAGAAAATATCCATCAAAGATGAAAAATAAACATATAAATTAGGATTACCCACCAATAAATTTTGATAATTCTCTAGAGGTTGGGGAAGCCATATCCAAGAAGACCCCTTATTCTTGGTGTTATTCCAATTGAAATCATAAAAGTGTTAGAACTTATATGGAAGTAACCTAAATGAGATCAATATTAGAATCAATTAAATCATGAACCCTCTGGTAATCATTCCACAATTATAAAGATAAAGGATTTATTGTTATTTAACACCCACCTGGCCAATCATGGTATAAATGAAATAAACCTAAATCGTAAAAAAATATCCCAAACTATGACTCAAGGAAGAAATAATAATCATTGGAAGTTTAATAGATAAGAACCCATTCTAATAATCCATCACATGGATGATGTTAGGAGACTTTTATTTAGAACTGTTATTTATTGAAACATCACTCTGTTATCCCCATAAAAAATTCAATCCTATATTTTCACCACCTATCTACATAACATAGGGAGTTCTTAATAGAATCTATTTAAATTCATAATTGGTTTGTTAATGAAGTGGAACTTGTAGAAATATACCCTTAGTTAATGGGTTCTAAGGAATTTGATATAGTCATTTCCTTTATTTAGAATGATTTAGATGGTTCTATTTAGGGGAATCTAGGGCCCTTATAAAAATATAATAAACTTCATGACATAAAAATTCATGGACATATGGTGGAAAATGGTATAGGAATAAAAATCAATTATATTATGTACTATATAAAACAACTTCTACCTAGAGGTTGACATACCTCTTCTAATTTTGAAATCTGAAGCTATAAAAAGAGATAAAAGTAACTTCATGGAAATATTAGTCTAAAACGCAGTTCTAGTACCTTATTCTCATTTCCATGATTACGTCTTTTCAATGACATGGCCTTAAATATCTATTTTGGAAGATTTTTTATTATTATATATGATTAAGTATCCTTATTCTACAATAAATGTATGAAATAATCCATTAATCATCAATTCAAAGTACCCTACATTGAAAACTCACCCCTTGTGTCATGTGAATCTAGATACATCAATGTATGATATTATAGATACAATGGGGGGGGGGGGGGGTACATAGGGAATGATACAAACTAATTTCCCCCTTAAGTAACTATAGGTGACACAAATTAATCATTGGAATTGTATTTATAAAATCCTTTTAGTCCTTATCAATTGTATTAAAGAAACAATTTTAGATTTGTGAAATAATTGGATCATGAAGGTTACATGAGATTAAAATCAAATCTCCTAAATGTTTTATTAGTTACAAATAAAATTTGTCTGTTAATCTACCCATATTAATGGATGATGTGATTCACATGCTATCTATGAACATTAATCGTACTTCTAAGTGCATCTTTCTATACATGAGTGATGTAGCTCTGACATGGTACACTGTTTATCAAATAAATTTTCATAATTTAGTGGAATTTTTTGCTAAAAATGTTATATTATAGAATAATTATTTTTTATAATAAAATTTAAATAATTGTTTATTTTTATCAAAATTTGATATTTTGGTCGTAAAATTGTTTAAATTTTTTAAAAAAACATTATAATTTTTGATTTTTTTTTTCGATTGATACTAGTGACAATTGATATGAAAATTATATATTAAAGTGATTTTGATTAATTTCTAATTTATAAATTTATTCTATTAAATTCAACGTATTTTTAAAAAAATTGTTAAATAATTTTTTAAATATTATATTTAATTTTTTATGTTAATGCATGGTTTAACAATTTATATATTTTTTTCGAATTTAATTTGTTAGATTCTCATGTTATGATTTATTTTTAAAGGTTAAATAAAGTTGCTATGTAAATGTAACATTGATTCCCAATAAAAAAGATAGCCATAAATGGCTAAATCATGTAAAGTTATTTGACGGTCTACATAAGTTCCATAGCTGTTGTAGCATAGGTGTGACTAAAAACATTCCTAAATATTATCATAAGACTATGTAAGTGTGAAAAAAAATAATTTTGGTGTGAATAGATACTTGTAAAGGTTATATTTTTTTCCTATTAGGATTTTTAATGGTATGATAATGATGTTCAAGCCTATATCAAGGTAGAAAAAGGAAATTAGAGGGTAATATATCAAGTCTTAGAATTTATTCAATGGTTAGGGTAGTGATCATGAAAGGTTAATACCTCACTTTACCCATTTGAAATGGTACTCAATGCTTCAACCATAAAAAATTTAGGTTAATATGGAGCTATTTGAATATTATATCACACTTCTATAAACAATTTCTTGTCTATCCAAGACTCACATCAAGGTAACATCAGCTCATAAATTTCTATGAAAGGGTTATAAGAAGATATTGAATGTTAACATCAGTATTAAATGACATATTCCATTATAATTAATTTCTAATAAATGGGTAAACCTATATTTTGTAGTGTCATGGAGAGGCTCACTATGAAATATAATTAGGTTGGTGGTACCACGAGACCTCAACTGCACCTCCCTGTATGCTAGTGTATGCAGAAACTTAGTGGGGCTCTAAGGTGGTACTATGAATAAACTATACCACTATATCATAGTGGGTAATCTTATATAAATACACCAAAGATCATAAAAGTCTATAAGAATGAAATTACATTATAAAAAATAGAAAATTATATTATAAAATGAATTTTGTTTTACAAATATTCATGATTGTTCGCTATCTGTGGGAATCCCATGTACATAATAAAAATAAATGAAATCTAAATTGCAAATAAACAACCCCTAGTTTCCCAGATCTAATACCTTATTTTATTATATTGGAAAATTAACAAGAAGACACATCCCAGAGGACTAAATAGATTATTATATTTTGAAAATAAAATACATACATAAGTTTTACATTACAAAAATGAAAGGTAATATAATATATAAATTCTATTGGAAACTTCCCTAACTCCAAGATTATAAATACAAGTCATTCATAATATACTCCTTCAAATCCTAGGAAAAAATAAAACATATTAAAGGAGTGAGCTCAGATTCTTAGTAAGGGTAAGTAATACCACATAAGCATAAGTAATAAGGCATAGTGAATGAATAAAAGTAAAAATTCAATTGAAACATAACCATTAGAATAACATGGAAGGACTAAAATATTAATAAACAATTCCATAATATGACAAAGCAATGGTTATTCTAATAATTTTATAATCACATGGACAATAAATTACTAGTTTCCCAATTCTTGAATTCATAATGCTGGACATACTAACCATACCATCAAGCCCTTGTCTTAATACCATACATAATTAGGTAGAAACCCAAACTAGTTTTCCTCATGAGACGTACTGGTACACTAAGGGGTTATATTGTGCCCCACATAACACTTAATAATTCCTATTCATTCCTAAAATAAAATGGTTGAAACATAATCAACACATACATTCATATTGAAACTAACATATGAAATGTAATTAACTTTTCCCAATCAATAAACCTAAATGCTTATCATTCATAGTAATGTGGTGAATGGTATAATCAATCTAATCATAAAATATTAAATATTATATGGTATATGATATCATAAAATATTAATCCATATTAAACATAAGAATCAACAATTGTGTTGAAATATATGAAAATACTTTTCTAAAATCATTGAGTAATTCTTTAGAGAAATAATTTTATTACTTTTCAAAGAACAACACTTTTTGAAAAATATTTTTATACAACTAGAATTGAAATAATATAGTTTTTTTAAAATAAAATGATTTATATTTTAAAATAATAGTTTCTTAAAATATATTATGGAGTGTACTTGATAATCAGTAGTAGTATGAGAAGTTCACTAAATCAGGCATGTTTATCGGGAAGATTTTAAATAAAAAACATTTCAAAAATGTAAAAACCATTAAAATAAATAAGGATTTTGATTGGTACATGTAAATAGAAATTTATATACTAATTTAATTGAATTACATAAGAATAAATTATAATTTCATCAAGAAAAATATTAACATGAATGAAAATTGTGGTTCATGTAGAAAACCCATACCCTATGTCTGAATATGTTATGTGCTTGACCTTATTATCTTGGAATATAAACATATGCTAGTTAATAATTTCAAATAGAACATATTAGACATTTATTTAGTTTATTATAATTTTATTACAGTCATTTATAATTTTTTTATAAGTTATCAGATTTAATTTTGCTGTTCTGGAGTGTTCATTTCTTTGAATTCATGATCGGTTCACTAGATTAAACGTAAAGTAGTACATGTAATATGAGTATAATTATCCATTTTTGAACATACATGTTATTAATGAATAAAAAAATTTAAATGGTATTATTTATTTTTTCCATATATGATTATGAATCCTTAGATAATTTGTTAATACCAGTCGTTTATATGAATTTCATCATTTTTTTCGATCACAATGAACCATGTTTGTTCTATTAAATAATAGAATTTATATACAATTGTTCCAAAACATTAAATAATATATTATATATATTTTAAAATCTTTTTCAATCATAAAAATTGATTCATGACCATACATGTAAGATAAATAATAAATATAAACTTCATCATCCACGAAGGTTTTAAATCGGCATCACCTGAATGATGAATTATTTTTTTAAATAAAATATACATAGAGAAAGTTATTGATAGTGTATATTAAATTAAAATGATAAAATTAATGTATATATATATATTATAATTCAATTATAATTATCATTTGGAAAAATGTGTTGAGGAGAAAAAGAATTGAAAATAAATTTAAATGAAAATTAATGGAAAAGGTAGAGGGTTTACCTTTTGAATTGTCCTCCTTGAGAACCTCCTTGGGGGAAGGGTTTATTGTCTTTCAGAAATAAAAATATATCCTAAACGTGGGGATATAATATAGAAATGGATTGGGTTAGAATTTTTAAAATCAATAAGGCTTAGAGGTGTCAGGAGAAGAGGGGTTAATGGGTGGTATTTATAGTGGAGGAGGGGGGGGGGGGTGTTCCTTGAATATTTTATTACTTATTACTATTTGGTTCATGGTTATGAATAGATTTATAATTATCATAAAATATTTTAAATTAATCCATGTGAGTTTGAAATAATGGAATTACATCTTACATACATCACCTATGACTCAATAAATCATGAATTTAGCATTTATTGTAAATTATCTTATTGTACTATTCATAAAAATTCAGGTATTTTAGAAAAATCCCAAAAATTCAACCTAATAATTTTTCTACCCAAATAATGTAATAATGAACTCCATTTTTTGAAAATAATTTTCTATATACGATTAATTTATTTTTTACTTAAATCTATCTTTTAATTTAAAAATACTGATTTTACATTTATAACAGATTTTATAACACTTTAGATAATTAACTAAGGTATCATAAAATTATTATAAAATCATAAGAAATAAAATTTTAATTTATGAATCTATTTTATGAAAATAAATTTTATTTTAAATCATTTTATTAATAATAAAATTTTAAATAAGTATTAAGGACTTACAAAAATACTAAAACAAAATTAATAATATTTAAAATATTATTTTTTCTAATACTATGATATAATTACATGATAATTTCATTAATAAGGTGCCTAAATTTTATTTACACTTTCATGGTGGAAGATAATATTCGGTTGCCTAGTTTACTATTCATAAGGGTCGTATCCCTGTTCCTAAGGTCATGTTGGAATTTCATTGGTATAGGTTCCTTAAAATATATAAATACCAATTATTTCATTGATTCTCCATTTTTTAAGATTTTATTATGTTATTTATGTGGTTTTATGTGTTTTATAATATATTCAATAAACATAAGGAGGGGAATTTAATTGATATAATCCTTTGTCATTACATTATCCCCTCCTACAAAAATTTCATCCACAAAATTTCTAAGAATTTCTCCACTACAAATGAATTGGGTAGTTCTTCATCATAATATCCTCAAGATCCCATTTTCCTCATCATATTTATGATATTTCCGAAGTCCCTTTACAATCTGAGTCATCTAATTTGTCAACTACTATTCTTTAGATTCCAGAATCTGGATAGTCTCTTCATAGTAAGATAAGTGAGGTTCCAATTCACTAAATTTAGAAGTGAGTACATGTGTTTGTCCGACATGTACTTCCTTGACATTGAGACATGGAACACATTTTATACTTTATAAAGTCTTTGTGATATCTCAAGACGATATTCTACAACTCAATCTCTCTATAGAATTTCAAAAGCAACAATGTACCTGGGGTTTAGTTTCCCTTCTTCCCAAATCTTATAACACCCTTCCATGGAGATACATTCAATAAAATGTTATCTCCCACTTGAAATTCCAAATCATTCCTTAGATTATCATCATAACATGTTTTCATTCATTGATATTATTTGTGTCTAAATAGTATTTACCTTTTCTTTCGTTTCCTCCACATTCTCTAGTTCTACAACCATCATTTCATCATCTTGATCCTGATATGTTTGTGTACAATATCTCTTCCTATACCACGCTTCATTTTTATCAATTTGATTACTATAATGGAATCTATTATTCTAGTAAAACTATACAAAATGTAAATACTGATACCAAATATCTTGAAAATCATGTGAGAATTATCTAAACATGTCTTCTAATGATTGGATTGTCCATTTCGACTACCCTTCAGTTTTAGGGTGATAAGTAGTACTCAAATGAAACTCAGTATCTAAATCATTCTAATGTCAATTCCATGATTTTGATGTAAATCATGGATATAGATCATACAGAATTGAGATAGGTTCTTGATGATGTTTTAAAACATCAGTAATATAGATTTACATAAGGTTCTCAAGTGGAAAATCCTTCTGTATTGTGAGGAAATATACCTATTTGGTAATTCAATCAATAGTTACCCACATTACATCATTATTTCGTCGTGTTTTGATAAATCTATTGAAAAAATACATAGTAATTTCATCCCATTTCCATGTTAGAATATTAATATGTTTCATAAATCCTCTAGGATATTTCCTTTTAACCTTCACTTGTTTACAGACTAAACATCTTTATACAAAATAATCAATTTTACACTTCATATTATCCCACTAAAAATTTTACTTCAATTTTCTATACATATCTGTTCAACAAGGGTGTATAGAAAAATTTGTGCTATGAAAATATTCTAATAAATCTATTTTTATCTAGGTAATTGAGGTAACACATAGCCTCCCATATTTTATAATTTAATCTTTATACACAAATTCTACCAACATCCCATCATTCACATTAATAATTTTCTTTTGATTTTACCCATCATTAGGATGAGAACTTTAAGTCATTTCTAATAAATGTGGTTGGGAAACCAATTAAAAAGTAGAAATGTATCACCTTCATTGATAATTCCCATATCCATCCTTACTAGATCCATGTACATACGATCTTTGTCAATCCTGATTTTGTTCAGAACATAATGATCCTTCCTGCTCAATGTATCTTCCACCTTATTTTCCTTCCATAGGTGGTAGTTTTTGGAAGAATCATAATCCTTGAGTAGGACGTTCCATTTATGTTTTATCCTGGTCAATAATTTCAATTTCATTATCTTATGATCTTTATATGTATCACAACTTTCACAATAGAGATATTGTCTCTATATCATCAGAAAAAATATTACATCTACTAACACAAGATCTTCATTTAGATAGTTATATTCAGGAGTTCTTAATGGTATTGATGCAAAACAAATTACATTATCATTTTGTATATGGAACGAACCATTTCCTTTCTTTGATGAATCACTAAAAATGAAAAATCCACCATTTTAAACTATAGTGTCAATATTGGAGCATTCACTAACCTCTTCATGAATTCTTCAAAACATTCTTCACATTATTTTGTCCATACAAACTTAACATCTTTATGAGTAATCATGGTTAATGAATTATTCAATCAAGAAATGTTCTGAATGAAATTCCAATAATAACCTTCTAATCCAATAAAAATTTATACCTTAGTTATGTTCCTTGGTTTATTGTATTCTTGAAATTCTTCCATCTTCATAGGATTAAATAAGATTCCATCATTAGAGATAATATGTCCATGAAAATTATCTATGTGTGTAACACCCCAACCTTCCACGGTACGTTTCCCTTTGAATAATGCAATAACTTGCGTTGTACGCAACTTCGAGATTCTAACACATCGCGACCAATCAAACTAGTCGTTATGAATAGTAATACCCAATTTTTGATATTTAATAAATTTTATCTTTCAAAATGGACTTCATTTTTGGATTCAGAATATAGATATTATCTTAGGGTAAATTTTTGGTATTTTTCTCAAAACGTTCACTTTTTGATGAATAATGAAACTCACCGAGTTATTGTTTAAAACTGAAATTTTATTTAAATAATTATTTATTTTATTTAAATTTATTTTAGGTCAAAATAGATAAATAATACCTATATAATTTCAATGTAATTCATTGGATTCAGTTTATAATAATTTACATATATACAATTTTTATTGAACTTTTTACCGTCCTTTACCCACCTCCTAAGAGCATTTGCAAATTTATATAAAACATAATTTTACCACTTCTGTGAGATTAATTTAAAAAATCTGAGATACACGGTTGATATCAGTATGTAAAATGTTTTTCAGTGAGATGAAAATAATTTTTTTTGAATAGTAACATTTTACTTTTATTTACCAAGGTTAAAAGTAAATTGGGTAATTAAGGGAAAAAATGATATTATTATTACCCTGGAACAATTACTAATTCTATTGGATAAATTTAATTCGACCAAAAACTACCTTAGGAATAAATTATGATCCTTAGGGCCACTTGGATTAGATTAGGACATTTATTATTATTTAATTCAAAGAATATTTAAAAGTGTTAAATTCAATGTTTAATAACTAAACCATTTTTAATATAGGGTTACACAAAAGATAAATTCTACTATAAAGATTCATTATAAAGCTAAAAATATTTCCTACATAATGGTATTTTATTTTAATTTTTTATAAATTATATAATTTAATTTATTTATGATACCTTGATGATGCAATAATTACCTAATTAATGAAATATTGAAATATTTGATATTATAAATATCCAAATAAATGTAATTTGAGACTTTTTATAAATTAAACTAACATCCTAGGTTGATATGAAATTTTATGGTTGGTTAGATGAATTTTTTTCAAAGTAATAATGTTGTTATGAATTTAGAAAAAACAAAAAACAAAAAACTCACAAAATTGACATAAAATAGTTTTTAAAATAAATATTATATTATTAATTGATATTCTATTCCTAAAAATATATGGATCTGCCATAAGACTTATATGATGATAGCTGTACCATTACTGAACCACTTGGAGTTCTCTTGGAAGTATATAGTATGTTTATTAACCATATAATATAAAAATACAAAGAGATATGTAAATGTCAAACTATTTAACTAAGAGTTGAATATAAAATATAAGGTTAATATAGTGACAAAAACCAGTATGAAACCTATTGTTTGAGTGGTTTTCTACCCTTTCCCATCTTATCCTTTAAATAATTCATTTTGGAGCCATTATAAACCGAAAATGATTTTATTATATAATAATATTTCTAGCTTTTCCTAAGGTGCCCCTCACTCCTCTTATAAAAGGTCACTCCCCCTACCCTCAAATTATCACCTTCAAAGCCTTTTGGCTCAGCCAATCTCTACCCAAATACCCTCTAAACTGTCCTCCCTTCATCTTAGAGGCCTTAATTTAGTCATAAATCCAACCTAAGGAGCCCTTTTGATCGAATAAAAAGGAATAATGCAAAGAAGAGGTAAATATTTCATCACCTTTTTCAAGTTCTTTTCATCTTCCAATTCCTCTTTCTTTGTTGTTTCCATTATAAAATAATAACTACTATATCTTCTACATACGATTATATTATTATAAATATGGTTCAACCATATTCATTATTCTATCTATCCTTTTAATGACATGTCACCATACGTGCGTACGTATGCCATACCATCTCCACGTCGTGGTGTAATTGTTATTCAATATATAAATATTTGTATAGGTATAATAATGATGTGTAATTGATGTAAATACCAAATATAACATGATAATTATTCTTTATATATGATATACCATCCAATTATATATTATTTTAATATCAAAAGAATGATATTGTCGCTCGAGCGTACGTACGGATTATCGTCTCCACGAACGTGATGAGATTCATTCCCCATCGCAATCCATTAAAGACTAATTTTCATTAGATGATTAAAAATAATCTTTAAAGACTTAATATCATTCTGAATATGAATAAGTTACATCCTATCCATAACCAACATTACTTACACAACAAAGCATAAAAAGGAAAATGAATCAGTTAACACCCAAAACGATGATAATACTATGATATTATTCACAAAGCAATGTTAAAAGTTCATATATGATATCATATTAATGTTTATGATTCTAGTATAATTTAATAACAATTATTTCACCATTATACAGGAGGTTAACCTACCATCGACCAATGAAAAGTACAATGTAAGGGTTAATTTCACAATCTCTTTATTATCTGAGGTTTTTTTTATGTATGTATCTACTGGGACCCCTTTATCATCCACATCCATGTTTCTTAAAAATATATTTCAAATTTTTTTACTATTTACTAGATGATGGGGTAAACTCATTTATACCGTTATTTGACCTTAAATTTTTTGAAAAGAATCTTTCCGTCATTTTCCAAACAAGGTACTTTATGACCTTTTCGACAAAATTAATGTAAGAATATTTTTTTAACTTATATGGCAAGTGCGACTATTTTCTACTATTATAACATCATAAAAGCTTCCCTTAAAAGCTTATAAAAATATTTTCAAAATAAACGTCTTCTTTATAATTATGTGACTCTTAAATGATTTCAAAATAGAAAGAGATATTTATTTAAAAAAATGTTTTTATTTCATCTATGTCAACATCTTTTGATGGATTTTAAGATTATTTGAAGTTTATTTATTATGATTCAAAAAATCCATATTGTATTGAAGGTTTTGTGATATTTTTTACTATGGATGAGTTGTTTTTACACTATTCATGGTTATGGATAAAGTATAGACTTTTCATATTCTATTTTTAATACGAATGTTTAAGTTATATTTAAACCTCTTCATATGAGGAATGCATTGGACTTAGTAAGTGACGGGTGGAGCCCTATATAGCTCCTCGATGCATCAGTAGGTCTCATGAGACAAACTAGTCTCTTGGCACAAGGCCTTGAAAAAACTTTGTTTGTAGTCTTGGCATAAGGCCTTGACTCTGTGGTTATACAAGTCTGGAATTATGCATTCCATCATTATGAAAGTGGATATTGATATTGTATGTGATTATTCAACTAGTAAAATATCCATTTGAATATGTAAATGGAATTATTTGATTTTATATTTTCCATATTATGTTGATGTTTAAGTTTAAAATGCTTTTGTTTTAGTCTTATATATTGTCTTAAATGTTTATGATTATTTATGAAAGTTTCCACTATATTCTTATCCTTACTGAGCATCTGAGCTCACCCCTTTCTATGTTGTATTTTCCCTAGGATGAAAAGAAATATATTATGACTGACCTGCCACGATAGTCAATGGGATTTCACTGTTCTCTATGGAAACATTGTTGTTGTAATTTTCCATTTTACGATGTAATGTAAACCTTATGAATGTATCTAGTACTTCCAAGGCTACTAAAATAATCATTATTTCGAGACTTAATCTTTTGTGATCATCCCAATGATACATAACAGTGCACTGACTCCAGGATTCTAGGTTTGGGGTGTTACATTTGGTATTAGAGGTATTTTAGTACAAACCTTGGAAACTAGATTTATATAAACTCTGATTAGAGCACATAGCCCTAAGATAGACTTTGAGGATTAGTATAGATGAAATTCCTAGAATTTTGGTATTGTAGAGATTTTGTGAGTTTTCCAAGAAATACATCCCTGTCTGGATACGAGTAGGTAGTGGCGGCTCTGGCATAGATATACCTAGGGGTAAAACGCGAAAACACCGCTTTGAGCTAGACTCAAATGGGAACTGGTGCACGACAACGGGCCTTGATGCACTCTTTGTTATGAAACTCCTGAGGGATATGCTTAGGATAAATCTCATTTTCTTTTCAAACCATTATGAAGGGTTTATGAGTATATAATTTTTCCAAGAAATCCTATTTTATGATTATGGATTATAGAAATAAATTTTTCAATTTATGTTAAGTGTTTTACAAGATTGAAATTATGTATTTCAATTCATAAACTAATCTAGATTATGCCATTGTTTAGAAACGACACCTAGTGGAATGAATGGAAACTGTATAAATGCACACACTCCATGTAGGGATTTTACTCATGCTCAAAATAGTTATAGTGGATCTGGTGATACAACTGGTGCTGATAAGCTTATCACTATATTGGGACAACTCACTCATGTTATTAAAAATAACCTTACCCATATAGAGCACCCTGATCCACCGTGTGGGGGATCAATGTTAGATCGCTTCATGAGGAAACAACCACTAATATTCAATGGGGGTAAAAATACACTAGTAGCTGAGCAATGGATAAATTCCTTTGTGAAATTATTCCATAACATGGGGAGTAGCGAAATAGAAAAAGTTTTCATGGTAGTTTACCACCACACTGGAGATGCTGATCAATGGTGGTCATTGATTCAAAACAAAAAGGAATATGATGAAGTATCAAATATGGAATGGAGGTAGTTTATTGAAATTTTAATAGAAAAATACTTTTCTCATGACCATCGAGCAGATATGGAAATAAAATTTCTGAGTCTAAGGAAAAAGTAAGATGGGAATGATACAAAGTATGAAGTTAACTTTAAAAGGTTAGTGAGGCATGCTACAGATTATAAACGTTACCCAAGAAGTAATATTGATCATTTATTTGATGGGTTAAATCAATTTATCTGTCAAGAATTAGCCTCACAATTCTTATCATCGTACAAAGATATTTTCTCATGTGTTATCAAGATAGAAAAAGTGTTCTCTAAGTATTTTGACTTTAAAGAAAATCAAGAGAAGAATAGATCTACTGAACACTTTGAAAATGGAAATAAGGGGAAGAATGGAAAAGTTGAATATCCATCCTGTAGTAAATGTGGGAAGAAACACTATGGTACTTGGTTGAAGGTAAGGTGAGTCTTTTACAAGTGTGGTGAAAATGGACACCAAGCTCAATATTTCAAGTGGATGAAAGTGGTTGTCGATGTTGAATTCTACAATTATAGAGAAATGCGACATTATGTGAATGAATTTCCTAAGCGTCAGGGGAACTTACCTTAGAAAAGCACAAGGGATCAAGGCCAAGCTTATTCTATCACTACTACTGAGGTTGAAGCTCTGAAAGATGTAGTGGTAGGTAATTTAATGGTTTCCTCATGTATAGAAAATGATTTATTTGATTCTGGATCATCGCATTGTTTCATATCTTCCCAATTTTCTAAGAAAATTAGATATTTCCAATTTGATTTAACAAGGGAGTTTTCAGTCAAAACTTATAAGGGAAGTATCATTGCAACAAAGATTTGTGAATCAGTCCACATTAGGGTATATAAATGTTCTTTATCCACTGATCTCATCGTCATACCCTTGATGAATTTGATATAATCCTTGGTAAGGATTGGATTTCAGACCATTATGTAAAAATTTATTATATGAAGAAGGAGGTTACTATTTTTGATGACGATGATAAAGAACACCTTATCTTTAGAGAAGAATCGTCATCACTTAATTCTTATCTAGATCCAACCCTAGTAGATCAACTAATTTCAATTATTAGGGAGTAAGATAATGAAATAACTGTGGATGAGGAAAGGAATGTTAAAATAGAGGATGTACCTATTCTGAAATAATATGTTTATGTGATTCTAGAAGATTTACCTGGACATCCTCTAGAATGAGAAATTGAGTTTTCCATTGATTTAAATCTTGGATCAAGGCCCATACCGAAGACCCATTTTATAATGGACACTATAGAATTAGTGGAACTAAAGAAACAACTAGAGTAATTGAGTAATAAGGGATTTATTCACCCTAGTGTTTCTCCATGAAGAGCCCGTGTTCTTTTTGTTAAGAAAAAATTTGTATCTATGAGGATGTGCATTGACTACAGGGAGGTCAATGCTATAAAAATAAAGAACAAGTATCCCCTACCTCACATTGATGATTTATTTGACCAACTTCATGGAGATCAATACTTTTAAAATATTGACCTTTGATCTGGATATCATCAATTGTGTGTGATGAAGTAAGACATTCCGAAAACATAATTTCAAACTAGGTACGTGCATTAAGAGTTTATAGTAATGCCTTTTGGATTGAATAATTATCCCTTTACCTTCATGGATCTAATGAATAAAGTTTTCAAGAAATATCTTGATGAATTTGTAGTGGTATTTATTGATGATATCTTGATATACTCAAAAAGCTACGAAGATCATGAAAATCAATTATGCATTATCCTGAAGCTTATTAGAAGAAATGAATTATATGGGAGGTTTGTCAAGTGTGAATTCTGGATTCTAGAGATTTCGTTTCGTGGCCATATCATCTCTAAGGATGGAATCTATATTGATCCTTCTAAGAAAAGAGCAATCCAAGAATGGCCAGCACCGACGAGTATAACTGAGGTACCCAATTCTATTGGTTTTGCAGGTTATTGTCAACGTTTCTTCCGGAATTTTTCCCAGTTGGATAACCCATTAATAAACCTCACACGCAAAGGGGTTGAATTTTTTTGGAAAATAGAGTTTGAAGAATTTTTTGAATAATTGAAGAGAATATTAGTCAATGCTCTTATATTGACTCTACCATTGGGGAATGATGGGTTTGTTATTTATAGCGTTGAATCTAAAAAAGGACTTGGTTGTGTCCTCATACAAAATGATAGAGTTATTGCCTATGCATCACTACAACTAAAAATTCCTAAGAAAAACTATCCTACTCATGATCTTGAGTTAGCAGCTGTAATATTTGATTTGATGATTTGGAGACATTATCCCTATAGTTAAAAATGTGAGATTTATACTAATCACAAGAGTTTGAAGTATATTTTCTCATAGAAATAACTCAACATGAGGAAAAGGAGATGGATTGAACTACTCAAGGATTATGATTGCACAATACACTACCTCCCGGGGAAGGCAAATAAGGTGGCAGATGCTTTGAGCAGAAAAGATCATGGAGTTTTGAACAATATGACAGTTGAAAGGGATCATATTTTCATGGATCTAGTAAAGATGTATATGGGAATAAACATGGGAGGTGAAACATTAATGTTTTTTCAAATGGTTTACAAACCATCTTTACTAGAAAGGATAGAAAGTTATCAGGTTGATGATAAGGAGTTTCAAAAGAACATTAAAGCTATAAATGATGGGGGATTGAGTGACATTGTTTATGAATATGGAGTTTTGAAATTTGGGAAGAGAATTTGTGTTCCCGAGATACCTAATCTAAAAATAGAATTATTGGATGATTCTCATAGATCCAATTTCTCTATACATCCTAGGAGAACCAAAATGTATTTAGATTTGAAGGAACATTTTTGGTGGGACAACATGAAGAAGGAGATTGCTGATTTTGAGTCAATATATATGGTTTTTCAACAAGTGAAAGCTGGAAGGAAACATCCTGGAGGAGTCATGAAACCTATTACCATTCCGGAGTGGAAATGGGATGATATCACGATGGACTTTGTCATGGGGATACCAAAGACTCCTAGAAGGAACGATGCAATATGGGTCATTATTGACCGTCTTACCAAGTATGCACATTTTCTTGCTACAAGGGAAGATTTACCACTTGAATGTTTAACAAAACTATATATTAATTAAGTGGTAATACTTCAATGAGTACCACTATCGATTGTTTCTAATCATGATCCACGTTTTACATCAAGATTCTGTAAAGGTCTTCAAAAATACCGGGATACTGAACTTCGTTTGAGCACTGCCTACCACCCCCAAACTGATGGACAATCAGAATTGACTATTAAAACCTTAGAATACATTCTGAGATCATTCTCACTTGACTTTCAAGGTATTTGGGATCAATATTTACCACTAGTAGAATTTTCCTATAACAATAGCTTCCATTCAAGTATTCAGATGGCACCATATGAAGAGTTATATGGAAAGAGATGACACACACCAACCTGTTGGGATGATGTTGGTGAAAGAAAACACATAGGCCAGAAACTTGTGGAAGAAATGATGGAAAAGGTGAAGGTAATCCAAACCCACATCAATGAAGCTCAAAGTAGGTAGAAGAGCTATGTTGATAATAGAAGGAAGGATTTGTAATTTCAGGTAGGAGATCATGTTTTCTTGAAGGTGTCTCCATGGAAGGTTGTTATACATTTCAGTAAGAAGGGAAAATTGAGTCCCAGGTACATCAGACCTTTCAAAATTCTAGAATGAATTGGGGCTGTAACTTACAATTTGGAAATGCCTCCAGGTCTCACCAAAGTTCATGATGTATTCCAAGTATCACTATTGAGAAAATACATGCCTAACCCAAAGAATGTACTTACCTATGAGGAATTAGAACTAGAACCTGATTTGTCTTATTGCGAAGAGCCTTTCAAGGTTCTTGATGCAAGAGACCAAGTGTTGAGAAACCGGATGACTCGTCTGGTAAAAGTTATATGAAGATACTATAAGATGGTAGAGGCAACGTATTAACCCGAGGAACATATGATGAAGAACCACCCGAATATTTTTATGTATTAATATTCTAGAAATTTTGAGAAAGAAATTATTTGAAGGAGGGGATAATTTAACACCCCAAGCTTCCGCAGTACATTTTCCTTTGAATAATGCAATAACTTGCGTTGTACGCAACTTCGAGATTCTAACACATCGCGACCAATCAAACTAGCCGGTATGAATATTAATAACAAATTTTTGATATTTTATAAATTTTATCTTTCAAAATGGACTTCATTTTTGGATTCGGAATATCGCAATTATCTTAGGGTAAATTTTTGGTATTTTTCTGATGAATTTCAATTTTTGATAAATAGTGAAAAATAATGAGTTATTGTTTAAAACTAAATTTTTATTTAAATAATTATTTATTTTATTTAAATTTATTTTAGGTAAAAATAGATAAAAATACCTATATAAGTTCCATGTAATTCATTGGAGCCATTTTATAATAATTTTAGATATATAAAAATTTTATTGAACTTTTAACCGTCTTTTACCGACCTCCTAGGAGCATTTGCAAATTTACATAAAACTTAATTTTACCAGTTCTGTGAGTTGAATTTCAAAAATCCGAGAGACATGGTTGATATCAGTATGTAAAATATGGTTCAATGGGATGAAAATAATTTTTTTGTGAATAGTAACTTTTTACTTTTATTTACCACGGTTAAAAGTAAATAAGTTAATTAAGGGTAAAAATGATATTATTATTAAACTAAGAGAAGTCATAATTATATTGGATATTTGTAATTTGACCAAAAAAACCTTATGAATAAAATATGATCCTTTAGTTCCACTTGGATTAGATTAAAACATTTATTATTATTTAATACAAAGAAGAGTTAAAAGTGTAAAATTCAAAGTTTAATAACCAATCAATTTTTAATATAGGGATACACATAAGATAAATTCGAATATAAATACTCATTTTAATGATAAAAAGATTTAAAACATAATTTTATTTTATTTATATTTTTTATACATTAAATAATTTAATTTATTTATGCCATAATGCTGATGTTGTAATTACCTAATTAATGAAATATTAAAATATTTGATATTATAAATATCCAAATAAATGTAATTTGAGACTTTTTATGAATTACACTAATTATCTAGGTTAATATGACATGTTATGGTTGGTTAGATGAATTTTTATCGATGTAATAATGCTATTATGAATTTAGAAACAACAAAATACTAAATAGTGTTAAAATTGACATAAAAGAGTTTTAAAAAAAATATTATATTATTAATTGATATTATTTTCCTAAAAATATAAGATTTGGCCAAAAGACTAATATATTGATATTTGTATCATTAATGAACCACTAGGCATTATCTTGGATGTATATAATATGTTTATTAACCATATAATATAAAAATATAAAGAGACATGGTAAATGTCAATCTATTTAACTAAGAGTTAAATCTAAAAGGTAAGGTAAATATAGTGACCCAATCCTGTCTAAAACCTATTGGTTGAGTGGTTTTCGACCCATAACCACATTATCCTTTAAATAATTCATTTTTGAGCCATTATAAACTGAAAATAATTTTATTATATAATAATATTTCTATCTTTTCCAAAGGTGCCCCTCACCCCTCTTATAAAAGGGAACTCCTACTTGCCTAATATTCACACCTTCAAAGCATTTTTTATCAGAAAAAATAAGCCCAAATACCCTCTAAAATGTTATCCCTTTATCTTATAGGCCTTCCTTTAGTAATAAATCCAACCTATGGAGCCCTTTTGATCAAATCAAAAGGAAGAACCTGAAGAAGAGGTAAATATTTAATCACCTCTTTCAAGTTCCTTTCTTCTTCCACTTCCTATTTATTTGTTGTTTCCGTTATAAAATAATAACTCCAGTATATTCTATATACTATTATGTTATTATAAATATTTTACAACAATATTCATTATTCTATCCATCTTTGAATGACATGTCACCATACGTGCGTACATACGACTTACAATCTCCACGTCATGGTGTAATTGTTATTCAATACATTATTATTTGGATGGGTATAATAATGATGTGTAATAGATGTAAATTATAAATAAAACATGATAATGATTCTGTATATATGATATACCATCCAATTATATATTATTTTAATATCAAAATAATGATATTGTCGCTCGTGCGTACATACGGATTACTGTCTCCACGAACGCGATGAAATTCATTTCCAATGTGATCCATTCAAGACTAATTTTTGTTATATGATTAAAAATAATGTTTAAAAACGTAATATCACTCTGAATATGAATAATATATATCCTATCCATAACAAAAATTTCTTATGTAACATAGCATATAAAGGTAAACATATTAGTTAACACCCAAAATGACGATAATACTAAGATATTATTAAGAAAGTAATGTTAAAGGATCATATATGATATAATATTAACATATATGATTCTACAATAATTTAATAACAATTATTTCACCTTTATAAATTAGGTTAACCTACCCTCGACCAAGTAAAAGTACAAGGTAAGGGTTAATTTCACAATCTCTTTATTATCCGCGGTTGTTTTTACATAAGTATCTATTGAGACCTCTTTATCATCCACATCCATGTTTCTTAAAAATCTATTTTGAAACATTTTTACTATTTACTAGACAATGGGGTAAAGTCATTTATACCCTTATTTTACCTTATATGTTTTTAAAGTAATCTTTCCGTCATTTTCCAAACAATTTGCTTTATGACCTTTTTGACAAAATTAAGCTAAGAATGTTTTTTTAACTTATATGGTGGGTGTGGGTTTTTTCCTCCATTATAACATCGTCGAAGATTCCCTTATAATCTTATAAGAATATCTTCAAAATAAATGACTTTTTTATAATCATGTAACTCTTAAATGATTTCAAAATAGAAATAGATAATTCTCTAAAAAAGGTTTTGATTTCATATATGTCAACATCCTTTGATGGATTTTTATATTATTGAAAGTTGATTTATTATGATACAAAACTTCCATATTGTATTGAATGTTTTGTGATATGTTTGAATATGGATGTGTTATTTTTACACTATTCGTGGTTATGGACAAAGTATTGAATTTTTTTATGCTTGTTTTAATACGAATGTTTATGTTATGTTTAAACCTTTTAATATGAGGAATGCATTGGAATTTGTATGTGATGGGAGGAGCCCGCTATAGCTCCTCAATGCATCGGTGGGTCTCAGGAGAAAAACTAGTATCTTTGCACAAGGTCTTGAAAAAATCTTATTTTTAGTCTTGGAACAAGGCCTTGACTATGTGGTTATGAAAGTATGGCACTGTGCATTACATCATTATGAAAGTGGCTATTGATATTGCGTGTGATTATTAGACTAGTAGAATATCCATGTTAATAAGTAAATGGAATTATTTGATTTTATCTTTTCCATATTATGTTGAAGTTCAAGTTTAAAAGGATTTTTTTAGTCTTATACATTTCCTTAAATGTTTATGCTTATTTAATAATGTTTCCACTCTATTTTTATCCTTACTGAGCATCTGAGCTCACCATTTTCTATGTTTTATTTTTCCCAGGATACGAAGAAGTATATTATGAATGACCTGCAGGGATGGTCTATGAGATCTCAATGTTGTCTATGGAAACAATGTTTTTGTAGTTTTCCATTTTATGATATAATGTAAACCTTTTGAATGTATCTATTACTTCTAAGGCTACTAAACTAATCGGTCTTTCGAGACTTGATCTTTTGTGATCATGCCAATGATATATAAAAATGCACCGACTCTGGGCTTCTGGGGTTGGGGCATTACAATTCGATCTAGAATTCACCATTTCTAAACATCCCATATAATTATATTTTTCTAATTTTTCTTTAGAATATTTCACAATGATTCTCTTGATCTCCATATATTGTGTTGAATACCATGATATCATCAACAAATACCACAATTAAGTCATCAAGATATTCCTTGAATACAATAATCATTAGATCCATGAAAGTAGAGGGTGCATTTGTTAGTCCTTAATGAAATACTGTAAACTCATTATTCCCATATCTTATTCTAAATACTATTTTGTATTTTTTTTCTTCTCAGGAAATGGATGATATATTGATCTAAGATCAATATTTGAAAAATATTGGACTCTTCGAAGTTGCTCAAATAAATCATCAATGCGAGGAAGTGGATACTTGTTCTTTATCGTAATAGTATTGATCTCCCTGTATTCAATGAACATCCTCATGGATCCATCTTTATTCTTAAGGAAAGGAACATGAGCTATAAAAAAAAACTAAGTAAAATAAACCTCATACTACTAAACTCATCTTATTGTTTCTTTAGATTCACTAATTCTACTAAGTCCATTCTACAAGGAGTCCTTTATATAGGACTTTCACCATGTATTAAATCAATATAAAACACAATTTCCTTCTCTAGAGGATGTCTAGGTAAATACATTGGAAATACATTAACATATTCTGGCATAATTTGTACAACCACAATTTGAGTATTTCTTTCCACACACATAGATATTGTTTTATCTTCCTCACCAAGAATTTGATTCATTAGTTCTTCTAGGGGTGGATATATATAAGAATCATATGATAAGTTTTATAATCCAATCCTAAGGTATTCTATATAATTCTGAAAAATTAAACCTTTATTCATCTTTCAATATATGTTTGCATTCTAAATTGAATGTCAATCCATATAATAAATTATATCAAAGTCAATCATGGGTATGATTGTAATGTCAGTAACTAAAGCACATTTATGTGTCATAAGGGGGACTAATCAACACATCTTGGAAGAAATGATACTTCTTTTAGGAGTTTTTTTATGAAAACTCTATTTTTACATATAATTGGAAGTGATTAATTTTCTTGGAAAACATAGAATATATAAAAGAATGTGATGATATAGAATCCAAAAAATAATTAGATAATATTAAGGAAACTATTAAAGTTCCTTCCATCACATCATTATGAACTTCAACCTCAACAGTTGTGAACAAATAAGCTTTTCCTTTCTCTATTATTCTTCTTTGGGGAATGATTCCATGATGTATATGACATTCATGTGCATAGTATGCCATATCTTTATAATTATAGCATAGAACCTTGGATGAATATTTCATTCCCTTGAAATCATGGGCATAATAGACTATATCTCCACATTTGTAACAGACTCCCATTATCTTCAGGAATGTACTAGGGTGTTTCTTTCCACAATAACCATAGGATGGAAGGTATACTATCTACTTCTTCCCTATTTCCATATTTCCTTTCCCAGAGTTTTCAGTAGCCCTCTTATTCTCTTGCACATCTTTAATGTCATAAGAATTATATAATTATAATTTATTTCTTTATAGAATAAGAGATTATATATTTATTTGATGAAACTTTTTCACAGACTTATTCCCATTAGAGGAATGGATATAAACAACCAAATAATCGATAAATCTTAGTCATTTGGTTACATATGTAGTCTGCAACATGCCTTGCTAACATTATGAAGCTAAAATCATACTTTGAAAAATTCTTATCATCTTTTTACCTTAGACTCAGAAACTGGCTTTCAATAACTAGTTTCTTCTTATAAGGAAAGTATTTTTCTATTAAAATTTATTTAAATTAACTCCATTCCATGCTTGTTATCTTTTCCTCCTCTGTGTTTTGAGTCAATGACCACCATCAATCAGCATCTCCCAAAAGAAAATATATTTCCATAATGACCATATCCCTTTTATTTAATCCCAAGTCAAGAAATATCATCTCCGAATAACTTACCCACAACTCTTCAATGAATGGGTTTGTATTCTAATTGAATGATGGAGGCTTTTGTCGCATAAAGTGGTATATTGTTTCTCCTCCACATTGTGGATCAAGATGCTCCATTTAGGTAAGGTTATTGTTCATAAATTGAGTCATCTATCCTAGTATAGTTATCATTTTCTCAACAATAGTCACAATAATGAAACCAACATCATTATCATTCATAGGAGGGAAATCCCAACATGGGATATGTGCATTCACATAGTATCCATTCCTTCCACTATAATCCATTTATAAATAATGGAATACACTAAATTAGGTTATGAATAATAATGTATAATATAAAACTAGAAAAAAACATGACATAAAATAAAATTTTATGAATTTCTACTTTCATAATCATATTCATTTTTAGGGACATATTTACATTTAGATCCATTATAATTATTTATAATGAAAATTTTAATAATACTAAACATATGCCACAGGAGTTTCAAATTAGGTGCACTATATGGACCGTTTTTAAGTACTAGGGTACCCAGAGTTAGGTATGAAACACTTTGTCAAAGTTGTTACTCATATGTACATATGTTCTAGAACCATATTCGCTTGTAGCATCATGACATGGATGTATTTTTAAAGAGTTTCCACATAATATATACCTTACCAAAATTCTTGGATGTTATTGTATGATTATCCCGAAAGTATATATTATGGTTTATCTCACTAATCTACAATTTCTATAACTAATTTCCTAGGATTTAACTAAAATTAATTTGAATCCAACAATAGAGACCCCAAACTCAGTTTCCTAGAGTTGGTGACATATTTTAATACAATGAAATAAAAACAAGGAAGATGATTCTCAATGGAACAAATAGTTTTGTAGCTCTGGAAAACAAGATATATACATAAGTTTTAAATTTCAACATTGAATATAAATACAATATATAAACTCCACTGGTAAATCCATGGCATCAATATTATCCCTTAAAGTCTTTCATAATATAAATTTTCACATCCTAGGGAAATGTAAAACATAAGAATGGGGTGAGATCAAATGCTCAGTAAGGGTATGTAATACAGAGGAATCATAAGTAATAAGGAATAGTGAATAAATAAAATTAAACATGCCATTAAAACATAATATTGGGCACGATATGAAAGGAAAAAAGATGAATAAACAAATATATAATAAAACAAGACCATTATAATTATAATATTTTAATAATGACGTGGACTATTTTTACTAATTTCTTGAAGAGGGAATGAATAATGTGAGATGTCCTAACCATACTATTATGGCCTCATGCCAAGAATAGACCTAAACTTTTAGAATATCAAGCTAGTTTGTCTCATAAGACCTAACGATGCATGGAGAGTAAATAGGGGGACCACCCAACAATAACTAAGTCTAATAAATTTTTCATATGAAAGGGGTGTAACATAATCAACATATACATTCATATTGAAAGTAACATATGAAATTTCAATATCATTTAACAACTAGTAAACATAAACACTAACCATTCAGAGTAATATGGGGAATTGTAGAGTCTAACTAATCAAAAACCATTCAATAAAAAATGGTCAATGATATAGTAAAATATTTATCCCAATTAAACATAATAATAAACAAGACTGTTGAAATAGATTAAAATACTCATATAAAATCATTGAATAACACATGAGAGAAATAGTCTTTTACTTTGGAAAGAAGTGTTCTATTGAAAAAATATACGTATAAAATATAGGTGAAATTAATTAATTTTTTAATATAAAATGATTAATTTTAAGAAATTAATTATGTCTTAAAAAATATTATATTTTTCACTAGAAAATAGGAAAAAAATTTATATGTTCATTTCAATCAGCCATATTTATCGGGAAGAATATGAACAAGATCAATTTAAAACATTGAAATCCCCATAAAATAAAGAAGAAATATTATTGGTAAATATAAACACCACTTTAACATATAATTTATAATAATTACATAATAATAACAAAAATTTTATTTTTATAATGAGATAAAATGACTACCCCAAAATAAAATGGAGGTTCGGGTAGAAAACCCTTACCTTATATCCGAATGTGATCTACTCTTGATCGTAAGGTCATGTATTTTGAAATTAGACTCATAAATAATTTAATTTAGAGCCTATTAATAATTTATTTAGTTTATTATAATTTTATTAAGTTCATGTATGATATTTTTGATATGTTATAAGACTGAATTTTTCTCTTCTAAAGTGTCTGTTTCCTTGATATCATGATCAGTTCATATATTTATAAGTAATTGAGTTCATGTAAAATGGGTATAATTCTTAAGAATTTTAGTTACGAGTCATTAATGAAAAATTGTTGTTAAATTGGTATTATGTAGTAATTGTGTGTATATAATATTTTGAATCATTTTATAACATGTTAATGATAACCTTTTTGCTTAATTGGTGTGGTTTTTCAATCACAATTTACTAGTTGTATTCTATTATTTCGAATCATGTATATAAAATTATTCCAGAACAACACATAATATATTATAAATATTTAATAATCTGATTAAACCCTAAAAATGGTTTAATTACCATACATTAAGGAGAAATTGAAGAATGAATGTTTATGGTCCATGAAGGTTGTAAATCATCACCTCCCGAACGACGATTTCGTTTTTTAAATAAAATTGAGGTAGAATAATGAGATTGAAAATGGTCATTCCATTAAAATGTTATAATTATATTATATATATATATATATATGATATTTTAGTTATCATTATCATTTTTATATACGATGAGATGAGAGGATAAGAAAAAAAATGAAATCAAATTAAAATAAAAAGGAAGAGGGTTTAACTCAAAAATTATCATCTTTGAGTACCTCCTTGGAGGAATTTCTTTTGATCCAATGGTGATAATAAGAGCTCATGGACGTGGGGATAGGTTAGGGAAGTGTATTTGAGGATAATTTAGACAAGATTCAAGGCTTATATGTGTAGGGTGATGTAAGGACCTGACCGTAGTTGCCCAGAGCCAGTGCCTTATTTGATTATATTGGTATATAAAGAAGGAATAAGCATCTCGAGGGACCGATTATTTTAGTTGTTTTGGAGAAACTAGGTACATAAATGGAATCTATTTTACAATTTTAAATGAAACAAAATATGATACATAACAAAATCTAATAAACTGCATCCTTGAAATCTCAATAAATGATCTCTTTTTCTTAACCTGGGGAAGGAAAAACAAATTAAAGGTGTGCGCTCAAATTATTAGTAAGGATAAAAAATATAGTAGAATATATCATAACATAAACATTAGGTATGTTTAAAACATAAAAACATGTGATTTTAACAAAAACATGAACACATTATGGCAGGAATAAGAGCTGAGTAAGTAATAGAATAATAAAATGTAATCATGGGTATTCTATTAGTTGAATAACCACATCAACATAAATTCCATTTTCATAATGAGGGAATTCATAATATGGGGCAACGTAAACATACCATCAAGGCCTCGTGCCAAGACCATTAATAATCCTTTTTTCATGACCTTGTTCCAAGACCGTAGTTTGTCTCATGAATCCAACCGATGAACCGAGGGGCTATAACAGGCCCCTCCTGACACATATGATGTAAAATTAATTACTTATATGATAGGGGTGAAGATAATAAAAATATAAATTCATATTGAAACTAGCATATGAAATGTAAACAACATTCCACTTTCATTGTACATAAACATTTACAATTTGGAATAATATGGTGAATGATATCAAAACAGAACATCTGTAGTCAGAATAACCAGAAACACTTCAAAAACATATTTTATATGATATTGTAACAGATAAACCTAAATTAAGTAAAACATTCTAAAAAGGATGTTGATGTAGATGAATATATTTATAAATGAGACAATTTCCAAATTCTTGAGGAAATAATTCTTAAGCATTCCAAAGTATTCCATTCCACCTTGAAACATCCAAATCATAATAGCTTATAATATCATGGGAAAAAGGATACTTTGGATATGATATACCAAAGGGAAGTACATACACCTGAAGAAATAAATATGTGCTGAACAAGTCATATATCTCATAAAAGTTAATGATAGATGAGAAAAATCCTTTTTACATTTGAAAGAAGATTCCTTTCGTAAAATCATTTATATATTCCACGAAATCATATTTTAAACATGAATATACCATAAAATAAAATACTAGGACATTTAAATTATATTTTAGGCATAATTTAGGCCCCACTTAAGTGAAATCATGTAAAAGGAGTTCTTAAGATTCTTTATAAATAAAAGATTTTAAGAAATTTTAAGGAATGTTTTAAAGATAATTTTAAAGTGGAAAAGAAAATTTTCACTAATAAATCCAGAAATTATACAATATAATTTTTCATGATAAAATCATTGTTTTTAAGAAACTAATGGTGGCTCAAAATAGATTTTTGAGTACCCTTGAAAATGGTTAAGAATTTCAAAATATCCTTTTAATCAGGTTTGTGTTTCAGAAACAATTTTGAAATATCCTGTTAAAAAATGTAACTATACATAAAATAAGTAATTATTATATTTGGTTAACATATATATAACAATCACACACAATTTTTTTTAAGTACATAATAATAAAAAATAGATTCATTAAGGTAATTAGATAATAAAAGTAACCCAAATGAAAATGGATGTTCGGGTGGAAAAACTCTTACCACATTGTAATCAATCGATTCGTATGCCCCAAAATTAATAATATTAAAATAATAAATTGAATACAATGAAAATAAAGATATTAATGATATATAATTTTGTTACATGGAATGAGAATGAATTATTATATAAAACCTTGATGATAACTATTTCAGTTAATTTGTGGGTTTTGATTACAACAAACTCATTTTTATTTATAACTTAATAAAATTTGTAGAAAAGGATTAAAGAACCTTAATTAGGGTATATTACATATATAATAATTGGGTTTAACCATAAAAGGAATGGTTTCATGACCATAATTGATAATGATAATAGAAATTTAAATCCCATCGTCCTTGAATGTGGTAAATTGACACATCTCAGAAGCTGTTTTTGCTAATAGTATAAAAGAAGGTCAAAGGAAGAGATGATGATAAATTATTCTTCTATCCAGAAAAAGTCCAGTACATGTAAGGTACTTTATTTATCACAAAATTTGGATAAGGAGAGGTAAAAATTGAAAAAGAAAACAAATGAACTTGAAAGGAATGACAAATAATTGAAAAGAGGAATTTACCTCTTTAACCAAACTTTCTTGAGAGCCTATTTAAGGGAGATGTTTTGTTCTTTTTATGAGGCCAAGGTGTGATGAACGTGGGAGATGAGGTTGGGAGGATATTTGGATATAATGTTTTGAAGGAACAAGGCTTTAGAGGACCGAAGAGAAGAGTGAGTGATGAGGGATTTTATAGTGGAGGGGAGAGGTGATTTTACAATTTTATATTCATTAATTTAGTATTTATACACAAGAAAATAAATAGTGAGACTTACATGACCATGAATAGTAATTTTATCACGTGAATACAAATCAATTGGGCTCATATCAGTAGGAAATCATACATGACTCTACAATTTGTGTATTTAGCTTATTTCGTAAATTATGGTATTTTACTATTAAGCAAAAATTCAAGTAATTCAAAAAAATCCAAAATATTAACCCCAACCATTTTTCAATGTGTAGAATCGAAAAATGAATTCCATTTTTCAAAAATAATTTTCTAAATAAGATTAATTTAATATTTAATTAAAATGAAAATTTATTCTAAAAAACTGTTTTAAAACCTTTATTTACTTACTCCAAAACAAAGGTATATCACAATTCAACTTGAATATTATTTTATATACTATCATAGGTAAGGTTTCTATTCATTATACTATATCACTATTCAAAAGGTTATGTTACTATTCATAAGGGTATGTTACTATTCAACAAAAATTATGTTTTTCTTGTCAGACTCCATATAACGTACTCATAACAACCACGTATGTAAGATTTTCAAAATTCACATCAAAGAAGTGATAAACTTATGTTTACATGGATAGGTTATAACAAAGTGGTGTTTTTAGAGATTCAGTGATCCATTAATTCTATAATAAATATATTTTTAAATTTTAGTGGTGTTACATTATCCCCTCTTTGCAAAAACTTCATCGTCGAAATTTGGAATTCTACTTCAAAAGTTAGTGGTTAAGACATGAAAAATCCCTTATGGAAACCCGCATTGGAAATAGTGTTATTAAAATATCTTCCAAAAAATGGTTAATTGAGATGATGTGGTCACCCAAATAGCATGCTTTCGAATTAGGTGACATTAGTTGGAAGAATAAAAAACTGGACATGGAAGAAAAATCTAACTATGATGTTCTGATGGAACATGATAAAAGACATGTTCAGGTGAATGTTGATTTCTAAAAAACTAAAAACTAAAAAAAAATCATTGATATTATAAATGATTATGATAATTGGAAAAATTTTTATTTAAGACTATTTTTCTATAGATGGGGATTTATTCCACTCTATAAGAGTATGCATATACATTTCTACTTATATACTCTTCCTTTTATTTTTGTTTAACTATATATACTTCATCACATAACATGGGTTACACCATTTGGTAAAGAAATACATTATCCTCTAAAAGCTCATACAATGATCAACTTAAACCATTTCATAAATTCTTAGAAAATTCTAAAATATAACGATTCAACACATTAAAATGATGTCCTCTAAATTTCAAAGATGAACTTATTATAAACACTTAATCCACAAAAATTAGCTCTAGAATTCACATTCCAAACATGTGAATAACTTCATCATGTGTCCTCTTGAAATATCTTAATAACTTGAATTACTGTAAAAACCATATTGGAAATAGGCATTCCTCCATATTCCTTATATCAGATACATGTTATTGGATGTATTCCTTAAATCCAAAAGTGCTATAAACTTAATTGATGATAGTATAAACCACTTCTTGACAAGTAAATTATCAGTTCCATGGTAGTAAATACTTATCCAAATAAATCATTTCTTCATCAGTATCTCATCATCAGATATATATTAAGGGTTGTCTTTCCCTCAATCATGTATTTTTCTAAAAAGTTTGAATTTCCACTGAATTAATTTTCTTTTGTACCATTCATCATATGACCTCAAATCCTTAATGAAAGAGTATTATAGTACAATAATATTATATCTCATAATTCATAAGACCCATAAATTACTGAAAAATATACAAATGGTATGGTTCTTGACTAGAAATATTAATCATTCTACTTCTTCAACGGTAGAAACATAACTTTCTCATTATCCAAAATCATCATTTGGGATATATTACTTTGACAATTGGGACATCGATTCATATAGTGTCCCATATCATTTAAATTGAAGCATTTTACATTGGAAACCATTTTTAAACCCTTTCAATTATGATCTTGGTGTCTTTTTGTTCTCAAAACTTGTAGCACACACCCATTATCTTCAAGCATTATCCAGGGTGATTCTTTCCACAATTATCACATGTTAGAAAACACTTATTTTCTTTCTTCCCTTTATCCCCATATCTATCTGCCATCGTCTTATTCTTTTTCATCCCTTAAAATTCACAGGACTCATAGAAGTATTTACATACCATGTTAACACATGATATTATTTCATCATATGATGTGGATACACGAGAGACAATATTCTTTTGAAAAGATGGATTATGAACATAAGAAGTATGATCTTTATTACTCTTCGAATCCCATGTATTGGTGAAATTCTCATTCCTTTTTATAGGATCTATATCTAATCAATTCCATAATATATATTAGCTCATAAAATTAGGAACTCTCTATAACTATAAACATGGTATATCACATAGCATAAATTTATGCATTGTAAATCCTAGAACCGTATACTTTGGTTACATTGGGGACATAAATCCATCACAATGGTGGGTAAATAAAATGAAAATTTTCCTAATAATATCCCCCGGGAGTGTCAAACCAATATTGCAGCAAGTCCCATTGTCGTGTACTAGGATACCCCGGGTTAAGCCCGAAACTCCTTGTTAGAGTTTTCACTGCTAGGTACATCTATTCCAGAGCCACCTCTACTTGTTTGTATCAAGACAATGATGTATTTTCTAGAAAGGTCCACATAATATAATATGTACAATAATTCTATGATGTTATTCTGTGTTTATCCTCAAAGTCCATCTTAGGGATTTGTTCCCTAACCTACATTTTCTAAATCTTGTTCCCAAGGTTTCTACTAATCTTCCTTTGATACCAACTATAGGGACCAAAACGTAGTTACCCAGATCCGATGCCTTAATTGATTTCATTGGTATATAAACAAGGAATAAATATCCTAAAAGAATGATTAGTTTAGTAGTCTTGAAGAAAATAGATACATACATGGAACCCATTTTACATTTTGAAATAAAACAAAATAGGACACATAACAAAAGCTAATAAACTGTGTCCTTGAAAACTCAATAAATGATCTCTTCATCTTAACCCGGGGAGGGTAAAAAATTGAAAGGGTTGAGCTCAAATACTTAGTAATGGTAATAAATACAGTAGAGGATATCATAACATCAACATTAGGAACGTTGAATACATAAAAACATGTGGCATTAATGAAAACTTGATCACATTATGGAAGAAAAAAGAGCTGAGTAACTATTGCCATAATAAAACGCATTCATGGGTATTCCACTAGTCAATGAACCACATAGACCATAAATTCTATTTTTATAATGAGGGAATTCATGATGAGGGACAACATAACCATACCGTCGAGGCCTCGTACCAAGATCATAAATAATCATTTTATTAAGGCCTTATGCCATGACTGTAGTTTGTCTCATGATACATACCGATGCACCGAGGAGCTATAGTGGGCCCCACTTGACCCTTACTATGTCCAATGAATTCATCATATGGAAATGGTGAAAATAATAAACATATATATTCATATTTAAACTAACACATGAAATTTAAATTACATTCCCCTTTCATTGAACATAAACACTAACTATTCGGAATAATATGGGGAATGTTATCAAAAATAGAACGTCCATAGTCAGAATAACCCGAAACACTTAAACAACATTTTGTATATGATATCATAATTAACAGAAGTCAATTATGTACAACATTTAACAAATGATATCGACATAGATGAATATATTTATAAATGAGACATTTGAAAAATTATTGGGGAAGTAATCTTTAAACATTACAAAGTGTCTCGTACCACCTAGAAACAGTCAAATCATAATCCCTTAGAATATCATGAGAAAAATAAGAATATTTATATAATATACCAAAGGTTAGTACATACACAAAAAGATATAAATAAGTGGTGAACAAGGCATATATCTCATAAAATTTAATGAGATATTACAAAGATCCTTTTACTTTTGGAAAAATATTTCTTTTATAAAATCATCTATATTTGACACAAAATCATATTTTAAACATGATTATTCCATAAAATAATATACTAGGACATTGTAACTATATTTTATTCATATATGTTGTCCCATTGAAGTGAAATCATGTAAAAAGAGTTAGTGAGATTCTTTATAAATAAAACATTTTTGAGCATTTTAAGGAAAGTATTAAAAGGAATTTTAAAGTGGAAATGAAAATTTGTTATCTTAAAAATAAAAGTGATACAAGATCATTTTTCATGATAAAATTAGTGTTTTTATAAACCTAATGGTGGCTTAAAACAGATATTTGAGTACACTTGAAAATGGGTATGAATTTTAAAATATCCCTTGAATCTGGTTTGTATTTCAGAAACAATTTTGAATGTTACTTTTGAAACATGTAACTATCCATAAAATAAAGAATGATTCTGGTTAGTGAACATATATATAACAATCATACATAATTAATGATCTGTACATAATAATACATAAGAGTTTCATTAAGGTAATTAAATAATAAATGTAACCCGAATGAAAGTGGAGGATTGAGTGGAAATACCATTACCACTTTGTAATAAATCGATTTGTAGCCCCCAAAAATAATAATTTAAAATTTTAAGTTGATTACCATGAAAATAAAGATATTTATGATATGTTACATAAATGATCATTATACATACACCATACACAAGTATTAGTAGTGAATACGGGAAACCTCACAAAATGGAAGTGAGATAAAGAAACCCCTTACATTAAGTCTGAATGTGTTATGCTATTGAACTTAAGGTCCTATAATATGAAGTTATAATTATTAATAAATTATTTCAGAACATATTATAAATGTATTATTTTATCATAATTCTATTTATTTTATTTTTTATCTTCATGGTATGTTATTATATTGAATTTTTTCGTTCCACAGTGTTCATTTTCTTTATTTTCACAATCCATTAACTTGTTCTTATGTAATGGAGTTCATGAGGAATGGATGTAAATATACAGAATTTAATTCACATATATTCTATAATCATATATAGGTGTTATTTATCTTTTATATAATTTCGTTACATTGCATGAGGATGATTTATTATATAGAACATTAATGACAACTATTTCAGTTAATTTGTGTTTTTTGATTACAACGAACTCATTTTTATTTATAACAAAATAACAATTGTACAAAGGGATTACAGAACTTTACATAGAGTATATTACATATATAATAATCTGTTTCAACCATAACAAGAATGGTTTCATGACAACAATTGAGAATGATAACATAAATTGAATGCCCATCATCCTTGAATGTTGTAAATTGACACATCTCGTATGGTATTCATGCTACGGGTACAAAATAAGGTAAAAGGAAGAGATGATGATAAATTATTCCACTATGAAGAAAACAATCTATTACATGTAATGTATTGGAGTCATCACATCATTTGGATAAGGAGAGTTAATAATAGAAAAAGAAAACAAATGAACATGAAAGTAAAGACATTGAATTGAAGAGGAATTTACCTCTTGAACCAAACTTCCTTGAGAGCCTTCATAAGGGAGAGGTTTTGGTATTTTTATGGGACCAAGGATTTCTAGACACAGGAGAGGAGGTTAGAAGGATATTTAGACATAATTAGGAGAAGGCACAAGGCTTGAGAGGAGTGAAGATAAGTGGGAGTGATGGGGGGTTTTTTATATTAGAGGGGAGAGGGGATTTCTCAATTTTATATTCATTAATTTATTATTTATTTACTATATAAGGAATTATGAGTCTATCATGACCAGGAATAGTAATTTTATCATGTTAATCTCAATAAATTTGTCTTATATCAGTAGAACATCATACATTACACTATAATTAGTTTATTTATCTTATTTTGCAAATTATTGTTTATCACTATTCAGAAAAAATCCGCGTATTTCAAAAAAAATCCAAAAATTCAGCCCAACCATTTTTTGATGAGTAAAATCCAAAAATGAAGTACATTTTTTTTTAAAAATTTATTTTTTCAATATGATTAATTTAAAATTTGTTTAAAATCATAATTTATTCTAAAACATAGTTTAAAAAAACTTATTTTCTTATTCCAAAACAAAGGTTTTTCATACTCCAACTTGAATATTATTTTATATACTATCATAGGCAAGGTTAATATTCATTAGCGTATGTAACCATTCATAAGGGTATGTTACTATTCATAAGGGTAGGTTATTAGTCACCAAAAATTATGTTTTTTTTATCGGACTCTAAATAACAAACTCACCGCAATTGTGTATATCAGATTTTCAAAATTCACATCACAAAAGTGAAAAACTTATGTTTACTTGGATAGGTTATAAAAAAGTGGTGTTTGTCGAGACTCAGTGATCCATTCATTCAATAATGAATTTATTTTTAAATTTTTATGGTGTTACGGGTGAAGTGGGGGTGAGGGGTCATATTTATTGTGGATGAAAAGCGGTTTCCCTTGAATTTTTATTAATTAGAATACTATTTGGTCAATAAAAAGAATTGTTGGGGAATTATCATCAAATATATTAAAATAATGAAATATATTTCTACATTATGGGCTTACATCATCCATACATCACCTAAGTGTCAAAAAATCAACTATCTAGCATTTATTAGAAATTATTATATTTTACTATTCACAAAAATTCACATAATTTTAAATAATCATAACATTTAGCCAAACCATTTTTGAACATGTGTAATTGAAAAACAAATAATGAAAAAAATTATCTAAATATGTGAAGTTTAATTTCTAATTAAAATCTTCATTTACATGAAAATATAGATTTTAAATTTATAACAGATTTTATAATACTTTCAAAAATTTACTATGGTCTCATAAAATTAAAATAAAATAATAGGGGAAAAAATTTTAATTTATGAATCTATTTTATGAAAATACATATTATTTTATATCATTTTATTAACTATTAGATTGAAAATAAATATTTATGACTTACAAAAATACGATCACATAATTAATAATTTTTAAAATATTCATTTACTTATATTATGATAAAATTACATTATAATTTCATTTAAATGGTGCCTAAATTTTATTTATAATTTTATGGGTGTTGTTTCTTTTAATTTGGTTGGTTTAATATTCATAAGGGTCATATCACTATTCACGACGTCAAGTTAGAATTTAATCAGTATCAGTTCCTTGATATCTATAAATTCATCTTATTTCATTCATTCATTATTTATAATGATTTGATTGTGTTCTCTTTGTGGTTTTATGTGTTTTATAATATATAAAATAAACATAATAAAGGGAATCTCATTGATAGAATTCTGGTTCATTACTGAAATGACTGGAAATAATGGATCATGAGGCTCTACAATAGCCACATAGCCTCAACATACACAAAATCCAATTCCCATATGAGCTGATCCATCTCATTTTTCAATATTGGGCTTTATGCCAACTATATCTAGATATAACCATATGATATCTACTTGTGTACCCAAGTGAAATGAAGTCCTAAGTTGGGTGTGAGTACATATCTCATTGGGGAACCGATAACATATTACAATTTTATGTAAAAAATGGACACATATCTATGTGTTTCTTACTCTGGATAAAAAAATATAACTTGAAAATAAATAAAAAACATCCTTTATTCCATATACCATCAGTTTTGATCCCTAGGTACCAGAACCTAATTCACCATACCTCATTTAACCATTTTTAGTTTGACATTGAGCACATAGGGGTGATTGTGTTGACCATATAATATGTGGGAATAAAATCCTTAGAATCCCCAATCTTATCAACATGACTTTTAGGACTCTTTCCCTGGAAGTCGAATATCCAAGATCCAAATTCCTAGATGGTCTAATGGTATCTAATCCAAAATTTTTTGATTCAAAAAATATGTATATTTAAAAATAATTGGCATTTATAACTGTAACGTTTTTAATGTAGGTACCTATTATATAAAAATAAAAAATCCTAGCTATAAATCCTTAGATTCTCCAATAACAATATCCGGGTTACAAATCTATTTAATACTCAAGACATTAGTGTCTCATCCCATGTTATTCCAACATCCGATATCCACATCCATGGAAACTCCTATAGTGAGCTCAAAATCAATGGAATCTCCATCCTTATTCCATGTTCCAAATCCATTGAAACCATTACCCTATCATATATTTTGTAGGGTTTTTTCCAAGTCCAAAATAAATAAGAAAAGAATGCACTAAGTTGAATTCCAATACTCTCCATTCATATCCATAGTCCATCACACCCACATAGGGACAACCTATCATCTCAGAACATACCATGGTCCCCTCATCCTGCCAATAAATAGAGAAACCCCATAATGTCCCTCTATACTAACCCATGTATCTCATTTCATAACATATCTCTATGAGGATGAGGTTACCCCTCAGTAAGGTCATAGTCACAACTCAACCCCATAGAACCCATTTGAAAACATCATGCGTTTCCTTTTACTAAGATGGATTAATGTCTATATCCTCATCCATAATAATTCCTGACTCATCCAAAAGTCTATAACCTTCATACGGTATTCCCAGCCATGATAAACATGTCTCTATTATCCACACCTGACCTACGAGGTCTTTATATCTTAGGTAACATCACACCCCCTCCTGGAGGGGTCTATGTGTCTCAGAATCATCTTAGTCCCAGTTTCAACCAATAGTAGATGATGAATCAATATGGTTATCAGGATCTATGTTTACTTAAAATATTTCATACTCCATCTAAATATTTTAAATAAGAAACATACGTTAAATTAATTCATCTTTTAAATAAAATATTCAAATATTTTAGTATAAGAAATTTCATTTTAGAGAAACTTGTCATATCCCTTTGTGGTGTGGCCACACATTTACACAATAAAGATAATTACACTAATGTAATAGGGTATGTATGTAGATGACCTAACATCATTAGATGAATTATCATTTATTTCGTAGCCTAATGACTCCCGCCAAGGCTTGCCTAAGTAAATCCAATATTTCCCTAACACCAATGAAACTTTCTTACATTCAAGATCCCATAACTTATTTTAGAGAACCACGAATAGTATAATTATAAAATTTTTAATTAATTAACATCTACTATCAAAATTTGAATAATCTTCAAAAATCATCAGATTATCAACCACCATTGGATTTTGAGTTTCAGGGTATTGTCCATATTTTACAAACCCCCGAACATTTGTCGATCCAAATCCCCATCACCCAATTCCATTAAAACTACTTATTTAATTTATTTTAATGTAAAAAATTAGTCAACTAATTAAAATATATAACATGTTCATATAGATGTATTATTGTACCTAAAAATTGTATCGGTACATCTCCTCGATATGTAGAGGAAACTCCCCCTAATAATATTCATATTCTACTATGATTTGGTGGAATCTATACAAAATCCCTAAACCCAGAAACTAAAATAAAAAATTAACGAAGGAGAAGGAAATCATAGATTAATAGACGAAATAAAAATTTATATTTTTCAGATAAATACTCATTAGAACCCCCCCGCCCTTGAAGGGTTTGATGGAGGAATACCAATGGCAGAAGACCCCCAACCAAATGAGAGTAAACAATTGGAAGTGGGCCAAATACATTTAACATTTTTAGGGGAGAATATATTAATTCATTGTATTTAACCATACCATTCATCTAGTTTGGATCCCCTAGCTAGCTAATGGAACTAACCAAGGACACTGTTATCCCCGATGGGTAGCCAGTATGCTCATAATTGATAGCCAATGGCTACAGATAGCATCTCAGCTAGCTCAAAATCCCCTTTGCATTCTCTCAAACATCTAGAAAAATATTATACAACCATTAATTATATAAAAAACCTATTTTAGAGGATAAACCATTCATAATTATATCATGATTACTTGTTCATAATCAATCCCATTTAGTTGTTTGAAAATTTAAATTTCCCCTGAAATTTCAAAACATTGTAAGCTATGATGAATTAAAAACTCTTCAAAATAACACTTCTCATTCATGATAAGTCTTTATGGCCATCCAGTCATATCTCCTAACCAAAACCTATAATCAAATCTTTATCAAATGGATGTATTATTATCTTGAATGATCATCATGTGTTTATAATGAACCTCCAAACTAAGGTGATCAACCCATTGAAACATGATCCAATTTTCATATTCATTTTAAAAATACCTAGATTGTGCTCTAGGGAATCCATTCACTATGGGACACATATAGTTCGCTCATCCAATTTTTTATTCATTCCATGGTTATCCCCATTATAGAACTTAGCACATACTAGTTGATTTTGAGCCACTATGCCTCTTTCCATCAAAACATCCCAATGATATAACCATCCAAAATTTTAAAAATGTGATGGGTGTGGTATCCATCTCATTAAACTCATACATACATTAAAAAATGGTCCACTAAATTACATTTACTATTTTCAAAATATTTGTAAAAAATAGACAAGCACTGACTATGCAACCAAATGCAAGCACAATATATTTTCCAGAAAAAGTCGCAAAAAATGCATGATACAAGATCGTCATATCAAAAATGATGCATCTTGAATGGTTTTCAGATCACTGCATCGCATTACATGAAAAGACTAATGAAAACCACATTTGGCCACATGTTTAAAAAATGCTCAACTACACTAGATGACACATTCCCAATTATCAAACCATGATGCCTCTACTCCTATAAGTGATCTGAGATCATTCCAAAAAACTTAATAAAACCATAGAATGAAAACATGTGTGAGTTATACAGTTGAAAAAGTTTTACCACAGCTATAATCTCTCCCTAAACCTAATGGGTGATGTACGCATAAACCAAGGAGTCCACAGACTTACCATATTTCATCCTCAGCCCAACCCCAATGCTTAAACCATATCAATAATTATTTAGGATGATACATCAAAAACTCTTCGTTTAATATACACGAACCATGATAATTTAATCAATATAATATAAAATAAAAAGAATCCATATGATGGATGGTTCCAAGAATTCATCATCCTACCCATACAGGGTCATGAATCTCATGACTAATATAGGCTTCCACACTATAGGATCACTATTATCATTAATTAACTAGAAAAAATTGAACACCACCACCTAGACCCCATCGATCATCAAATATCATGAATGGATGTGGTCATCTCAATCATTCTTGATAATCATCCTCAACTAAAAAATAATTTCCCCATTTCTAACCCATATGAACATCACCCATAACATTCACTAAGTTTCATATTATAATTATGGTTACCCCCTAAATAGGTTCCATCACCAATAAAAAATGTTATTACAATCCATGCCCATGTGATATGTCTTCCTTTAGTGCATCCATCTAGATCCAACTCAGATCATTTGGTGTACCATACCCAATCTATATAAAGTGTCACATCCCTCAAAAGGACACCTCAAGTCCCAAAATAAGTCTAATCTCATCGACCATTAAATAGGTTAACTATCCCATGAAGTTGGATTTATTTTTGATGCATATTCTACAATATAGATGCATTTCCTATTTTGATCCAATCCGAGGATAGTTATTCCCACTATTATCCCTAATTAAATTCAGTCTTCATCCTTCACATGGCCACTGAGAGTCTCAATTCCAATATTTATAATTCATAAACAACATGTGTTACCATGATCTCACCTCACATCTTATCACATACATTTAAGTACGAATATTCATAGAAACATGATTCAAACTCCTAATATTCGTACTCCATTTTTCCATCTAAAAAGAGCATCTCTACGACCCATTTGAATTGTCATCATATACAAAACATAGTAACTCTTAGCTCATTCCACATTATATTATAGTTTCAGAATCAGTGTTCCCAAAATCTTATCACATCAAAACAAAGATCATATGACTAAACCATTAATCACTCTAAATATATTATAAGTTAAATTCATCTAGAATCCCATAGGAACTACTCTTAAATATTTTTCCCATCACATATTCCAAACTTATTCACATGTCAACCCATCTCATAGGATTTTAAAAAAAACCATAAGTTTTCTACCTATGGTCATTCTGCATACTACACACATCTATAACAGTACATCCAAGAACCTAAATGGTTCTCCATTATAAATAAAATAAAAATCCAATAATTCTCCATGTGTAATACATTTGAAAGAACAAACACTCAGTGTGATTCTCAAACAAGGGGTAAAAAGGTATCACTATGCATACATCACATTTCTAATATCACCATATGTTCAACGATCCCAACATGAATCCACCACTCACATATCAATATCTAAATAAATTTTAACCCCAATGCAACCCCTCACTTGGGATTCCCTCGTAACCATTAATTTCTATAGCACTAATGTTGGAGTTGAATATAAGGGTCTCTAGGTCTCCCATATAAATGATAAACCATGTATAATGACAGGTCAAAAAACATGTAATAGCACTCAATACACCCATCTAAATCCTGACATAGAATATCATGTTCAAAACATCCCACTCACTCATCCCATAAATGTATGGACAATAACAAAACCCCAGAAAATATACCCACCAAGCACCGATAATCATTTAGAACAAACCAATGTTAGTTCCCCCTTTCAGATTACAATCTCATATTTCACTACTACCACTACTGATGACTTAGTTTATATGATCTCTATTACATGTAACTCATGAATGAGATTTTTTAGATAGAATTGCATTCAAAAATATATTAAATAATACCATAAGGGTTGTTACTCGAATATTAAATAAACAAACATGAATATCAAGCATCCCTTGGGGACTCGCATTATGGATTCCCATTCCCTTTCGGACTTACTACTATTACTTCACCTCTAGTGTACACCGAATCATCCATCATTATTAACCTCCTCATTATGGATGTGCATGGATATCCATTATAAGGAAATATATGTTTATATTCTCAAATCTAAGTAGAATTACATGAAGTAATTTTATAGGAAAAAATGAGCTAAGAAGATTATAAATCATAATGTTAGAATCCTCATAATTAATTGATAAAAGTCACACTATAAGGATACTATATGTCATTTAAATATATACATTTCAACTGTGATGCATGGATATTCCTATTGTCTCTATGGTTAAAGAGTCAACGTCTAATAAAAATCATAATTTCATCAAACATCCATGTGACCTGATCAAGGTTGAAATAAAATATAACCATAAAATCAAATACCAATAATAACAATTTTGAGCCTTTGGTAACCTAGGAATCTTATGCGAGTAGGTGACCATGATGAAATATATTGATATGCATCAGAAGATATAACACATTCCTATATCTATGGTTACCATATCCTAAATATTATGAGTAATGAAAATAATTCTCTATTACTATAGTGTAATATCCTAACCCATTACATTGTGAATAGAAACAGGACTGATGAATCCACATGGCCTTAGTATTGCATCCTCATAAGACTAATGCTTCCCAAGAGATGTGGGGAATTATGTGTTATTGTGAAGAGACTATACCACTATATCATAGTGAAATCCTAGATAAATAAACTAGACATCATTCAAAACCTTATGAATCAGAATTCACTATAACTGAAATTTAAAAGTCTATAATAAAATTAATTATGTAATATATAAATACAATCTTGATCACTCACCTGGTCGATCCCATATATAAAATTAAGATAATAGAAAAGTAAAAGACCTAAAAGTGAATTTACCAGAGTATTGAATACAAACCCTAAGCTACACCTCATCCCAAATCTAAATAGGATCCTAGATACTCCATCTTGATCATGTAATCATGGGCCTCAACTCAAATTTTTCATAAAATAACCATGTTTGAGCTTCTCAGGTACCCATGTGGAATGAAAAACTACGAAGGGTTGAATTAAATTACTTAGTAGGGAATTACCAATGTGGTCCTGATCTGTACCGATAATGTAGTGAAATGTGAAAGTTCCATTTTCATAATAAATAAGTATATCACTTGAAAATATAAAAAAACATCTTAAATATAATATTAAATTTGTTTTTGATCCTTTAGTCCATGACCCCAATTGCCCATACCTTCTTATGATAGTGTTGAGGTGTCTCTTACAACCTCTAGATGACTATTCAAACAAAGTGTCATGTGGGATAAACATCAATGATATACCTAGATTTATCACCATGACTCTAGGGTCCCATCCCGTGATAATAAAACTTACAATATAAAAATCCACGGTAGCAATAATTGAATAATAAATCCAAATCCATTGAATCCCAATCATATGTCACACAAAAAATAAATGTAATATACAAAAATATCCTCATGACTATGGGAATCCATCCCACTATAATCCAATATCTGAGATCTAAATCTATGGACACACTAATAGAATAATATGGGATCTAAATCCATGTAAGAACATTCTATATCCTCATGAATTCATGGTCTCATCATATAGTTTCCTTATATATGAGATCCAAATCTACAGCAGCTCCAACACCAGTCTTCAAATCCATGGCAGCTCCCACACTTAGATCCCAATCATTTCTAGATAAAAAATTTCAGAATACAAGGTTGATCCGTCTATATAGACAATTCCAAATCCATGGAAACCCAAAAAATATCACATCATCCACATGTTATAATTTCAAGTCCAATATTAAAATGGAATTGATAGGGTTTTCAAACACACAATCCTTCCATCACTATTTATAGCCCACCACACACGCATATAGCCATACTATCTTCATGTAAAACACTGTGGTCCTGTATATGAACACATTTATAGAGGAACCACACTACTATCATTAATACCACCCTATAAATTTTAATAAAAAGCAAATATATATGAGGATGTCTCCCACAAAAATGGTCTACGTCAAATCTCAAACATGCAGGACTCATGAGAAACCTCATGAGTGTCAGTCTGAAAGGTTGTATTAAAATCCATCTCAAACTCTAGGGTAACTCTATACCAATTAAATCATCCAGTGTATATCTAATAAGTATAAGGTCGTCAAACCTTGAGAAACATTTATAATGCATCCTCACCAAACATACATAGGTCACCTATCTCAGACCATGTTACACCCTCTCTTATAGTTGTCTATTTATCTCAGTATCTTCTCAGGTTAGGCCTTGATAATCAAATTAAGAGGTGCCAAGATAGTTCACAAGTTCTTTAGTAGGCTAGTAATTTTACTTATTTTATATTGATATTTCACGTGAGTTAAAAAATTTAAATAAAATCCCAATTTAATTAAATGTAAAAAAAGATTTATTTTAAATTTTTTTTCAATGAAAATAGTTTCACCCTCAGTGGAATGATAGAATATATGACACCTAATACCAACATTCAGAAATTTCATAGGGAGTGTATGAAAACCACCTACCATCTTATTACTATTTCATATTTATATCAATGCACATAATCTCCCACCTAGGCTCGGCCAAGATCACCCAAGGTAGTCCCAAAACCATTTTCCCCTATAAACATTCATAGTAACACTAAATCAAGGCAAATGAAAATAAAATTTTAAATTATATAATTTAAAAAAAAAATAAATCTCAAAAGTGGAAAACTAATTTGGAACTCACCAGATGATCCAAAACCATTAGATCATTTATTAAAGTGGTTTTGAACATCCTATTCGCACCCCTATCTTATAAAGTTCCAAATTACCTAACATAAAACCACATTAAAACTATAAAATTTATTTAGTTTTAAATAAAACCTGTAAATAAATTCATTGGATAATGTAACTTGGATGGAACAATGAATTATAGTACACAAACATTGTCTCTGGATGTCTCGTCACGAGGAAGAAGAAAATCCCCATGAAAATAAAATGATTCCAGCATTATCTATGGAAATTAAAATCCAATCCATAAATATAAAAACCAAAATTTAAAAAATAAGTAGGAGGACTGAAACGATCAACAGAACCATGCAAATTCCCTAGATTTTTTAGTAACACCCATCAAAACACCACTCTTAGAGGGTTTAGAGGGGGAGATCTAAGGGAATAACAAACACTTTCACATGAGATAAAAAAGTTAATTTTGTATGGTCCCATTTAATGGTTTTAGGTATAAAATAGTAATTTGCCCCAATTTTCACCCCACTGGATATCTGGTGGCACCTGCTATTGAAACCATGTAACTGCCCACCCCCCAGCTAGCTCAATATTTCCCAGTGGTCTCTCAAAACACCATAATACCATTCATACTTTATTTCACATAAAATACATCTCTTCTCAGAAATCAAATCTTTATCAAATCCATTCCAAATCATGGGTCAAAATATTGTCCCTCCAATAATAGAAAAATTTAATATTCCCCTAAAAATTTCAATTTTCATATAAAAAAAATGTATTACAAGCCACATGAATGTAAAAGGTGTCATGCGAATCCCAAGAGGGTTTATTTTTTAAAATAATACCAATATTAATGAAAAATAATAAAGAGACTCTGTTGAATTAAAGGAGGTGTTACAAGGATCATCATAGGTTGTTAATAAATCTAGCATGGGGTTCTTAGCCAGTCACTTAGGGGCTTCTAGAGTTCATCATCAATGATTATTGGGTTATATTTAATAGAATAACAATAATAATCATATGGTTGTTGTTCAGGATGATAACATTAGGATATTTGTCTAACTTGTGTCATGTGAAAAAGGTGATGATTAGTGACTTGTTCCCACTTAGAGTCTAGCCATTCAACCTGGAGAAGCTTTTGAGTAACTCAATTCAGGAATTGGAATGGGAATGTATTAAAAAGTAGGAGGACCTACATATTCAATGGGATCCATAATTGGGGATAATAATGTACTAGAACATGTAGATCATGGGGTTTACAAGAAGAAACAATGTGATTAACATAGCCAAGGTGATGAGAAGATATTGGTCTTCAATAGAGAAAACTATTGTATTCTTTTTTTTAATCCTATTAAAACATTGTTTCTTATAAACATATTGGTGTATCATGATATTATAAAAATGAATTTTTAGAAGATATATATTTTAGGAAATAATATTTCTTTTTTCTATTCATTCATATCTCATTTCATGTATAATCCTTAAAATTTGGGTTTTGGTCATTTCTTGTTAACTTACAGAAATAAATCTCTTAAACCATCAACATTCAATATATATGGATCATTTTTTTATTTTTCAAACTGTAAATTAATTTTCTTACCCGAATTTTTTCGATAGATAATGATTAATAATTTTGAGTTTCACCCCCAAAAAATGATAATTTGACTATTATAGTGTCAATTTTATTATTTTATATAATTTTTTGAACTCATTGGTTGAATTTTTTTGAGAAAACATAGCTTATAGCAAGTTATTCCAATAGTAGTTTCATTCCATTTTATTGAAATTGGCATACACGATTATCTTAATTCATAAAGATGAAATAATATATATTTAATGGGAAGTAGTTGAGTTTTACCCTTAAATACATGTTCACTAGTATTATTGTCTATAATTATTTCTTATTTTATACAGTGGAGACATATCTTTACCTTCTTCTATCTGATTTTAAAATAATATTCTTCCCAAATACTCTCATCACCACTTGATTCAATCATCTTTCTAGTTTGTTTTTATTTTCTTATTATATTTTTTCTTATAATTTCAGAAAAAAATAACTATGGATTTGAAAAGAAAAATTGTTATAGTATATTTTATTTTTAAATGAATAAATTACTTGGTTGTTTTAACAAAAACCCTATTAGTATAATTTAATAGTATATATTCAAGGAAAACCAAGTTCATTGATCAACTAGAGATGAATAAACATATAGGAACATGGGTATCATGTACCATTTCCATTATTTACATGGAATCATTTGGGATTGATGAACCCCAACAATATTTAATTGGGTGTGAATTCAACATGGGCAAGTAAATCACAATAAAAACTGTTGAATCTTAGGGAAAAAGAAAATTTTACACCCTTTATGAAGTAAAGGATTAAGGGATTAGATAACCCCCCATATTTTGAGGATATTGTTTCAATTTATAATAAAAAACCCAGTATAGTGAGTTAAATTACTGAGGAAGATACATATCCTAAATTAATTAGTGTATTAAACACTTCTAATATAGTCAAAAAATACATCACATCCATCTAAAAAACCAGGACCCATTTAAATGAAATTATATTATAATATTGGGGTTAAATCCTTGGGTATATATTTTATTAGTTATATGTATCCACATCCAAATGTGATTAAAATCAAGTTGCAATGACGATGCATTTGAATCATGGTACTAATGTTGAAGATAATTATAATGAGCTGATATTGATGAAATTTATCTAGGAGATCCATTTTCTAAATTTTATCATAAACATTGTCAATATTAAGAAGAAGATTTAAAATATCTAGGTATGTATTGATTCAAGGATATGAACTGCCACTATACAAAGGTTGAATTCATAGTCCCAAACACATGACTAATGATCAATTCAATAGTTGGATTTTAAAATATTTCATCATAGGTAGTTATTCTAGCAATAATTTAATATTAATAGATCACAATGAGGAAGAATTAACTATAATTTGTGCACCCAAAAGAGAATATTTCTATTGAGTTAATCAAATTAGCCAGAGAAATAGAGGAGTTACTTACAAGTGTGTTAAAAATTTCAAATTTATGTCTCTCTAATGGATGATAGGTGAATGTTATATAAAAAATCGGGATGTAAACTATATGTACTGTCACTATCACCTTTCTGACCATAGGTTAGTATTCACTAAACATATATTTCATAACTAAATGATGATTTTCCACCGTTATGGTATTAATGATTCCCAAACAAATAGTAAGGAAATGAATGATATTATATATCATATAAATCATTTAGATTTGATTGGACATCAAGAAAACCTATTTTATAATATTAATTTTATTGAAAAACATGTTATAAAATTATTTCTATTCATAAAATTAATGAATAAAATAGAAATATATTAGTGAGAGAAGTATTGTTAAAATAATTTTGTTGATCTTGAGAAATATATGTTATACACAATATGATTATAAATCTACTTGTGGATAAAAATACCCTTTTAATCTGTGTGGAAAATATAGAGTGATTCATAGGTGTCCTATATCAGTAAAAATGTTATTGGATAAGACTAGAACATGAAATATCATATAAAAATTATACTTAAAGCTGAAAAAATACACCTAAATCAAGAAGAATTTCCTAACATTTATATTTTATAGGCCAATGATTTTATATTATCAACACCATTTTAAGATCAATTTAATTTCCCTTACCGATTCACTAAAACAAATCCTTAATCACCCTATCTTTATGGGATACCTCTCATGATGTGTTTCTATCTTATAGTTATTCGAAATCTTTATTGTGTGATCAATGGAGAATAATCTTGCAAATACATCCATATTTTTAATGGTATCTAGTTGATATAGAACTATTAGATAATGTGTTATTTTAATTCTAAACAATATATCAAATAGTTGAACTGAATTTGTTTTGTTCTTCTTATTTTTACACTTGAAAAATGATGTACGACCTAAAATGAATTCATTTTAGTTTGATCATTACATTCATTCTTCCCGAAAAGTCCATTTCAAAATAATATTACATCATACCAGAAAAATGCTCTAAAAATGGGTTTGAGTATGAGTTCCACATAATAGGTTTATATTTTGGATCATTGATACCATTTTTCCAATTGAGTATCCATGTTCACTAAAAATTGGTGACCATGAAACGAAATGGAGAGTATTCCATCCCTAAATAGGATTTTGTTCCCATAAATGACCTTTTCCGGAGTTAGTATCCCAATTTCCATCATGTTTAATGTTGTCTAACATTCCACGCACGTACATTACCTGAGTGGATTCATTGAAAAATTTAACCCCCATTGGTGATAAAAATGAAAATGTGATGTGTGTTTGTTCCATATAATGAAGAGTGATATCCCTATTTTTTATTATGGATAAATCAAGAATTAGATAAATTTATATAATCACTGGTCAAGGTATGATATCTTATTTACTAACTAACATAAAATATTTCATTAAGATTACCATATTGGAATGTTTTTAGAGTATAAATCTAAAACAACATTGAGCTATAAAGGATTAAATACCTCAATGTGAAAAAAATTCTATTTTTGTTGGTCCAAATTTTCAAAAAGTTCTATATCTATAAGGATTTAAGGGGGTTCTTATCATTATCTTTGAATTAGAATAAACCCACATTATTATACAGAAATTATAAAATTTTGTATTTAGTGCACATAAAATGGGAATAATTCTTTTCATCTAAATTTAACAAAATTCGTGCTTCTATCCATTAATTATGTATTCTTATATAGATTTTAGAAAAAGGTGTCACTCATGTCTGATACATAATAATTTCATTCTTCAACCCCTATAGTTATTTCACAGAACCCAATACTATTGTCCATTTTCTATTTCTATATATATTTTATGGGTTCATACCCACTATATACTATTATTATGTTCATGTTTATCCTTACTGATGTTGTATTTTATTCAAAATTGTAGCATGTAAGCACCATGAGGGAGGTCGAAACAATGTTTTTCATAAAATTCATGAATTCCAACTTTATTACTTGATTAATAATTCTTCCCACTATCCAAATTGAAAAATTCACCAATTTCCATGCGTCAAAATTGGTGAAGCTATATTATGAGGTAAATATCCAATCTAATAACTCATCATTCCTCATTGTGGATATAAGTAGGTAGATAGATAAATTTAATAAGGAATTTAAAAAAACATTAAAAAACATAGATATGGGAAAAATTTATTTTCATTAAAATACATTAATTCTTTATTGACATATTATACCACCACGGGTACTTGTAAAAAATTTGGCCTATATTCACTAGTGTGTATAAAGAAAGAATAATTTTATATAGTTTTTTAATTTACATGACATCATATAGCTATTTATAAAAAATTTACAAAAAATGAATTATTTTATTTCTAGATTAACATGTTTCTGTGTCATGATTAGATGAGATTACATACCATATATAACATCTAAATTTAACAAAATAATTTCATGTTTTATTTAAAAAGTACTATATAACAATTCTAATTCATAAAAAGGGTATTGTTTTTTCCCTAGGAATACAAGTCTTATCTAGGAGGAAACACCCAAATCCAGGTTAAAATTTTCCAAGATCATACTCAATAATTAAGGTTTACTCCAACAATGAAGGTACCTTAGTTATACTGTGAAGAGAGTGTATTGGTCCTACTATGAATTCAGGGTTTAAAATGAAATAATTTTTGTAACTCTACTTGGGGTTTACCATGAACTAATTATATAATCCTAAATTTCAAAACACCAGTTTTATAGATACATCACTCTAAACAACTTAAATTTAATGTTCTCATAACAAGATGTTAAATTTATACACATAAGTTTCTTAACACATGGATATTAAAAAATAAGGTGCATGGCCTATCCTTAATGACCCTTAAACCTCATGGAGTTGCCTATTATCATATGAATTGATCTCTTAATATTATAACATACTACCCGAAATAGAACATACCATACAATATTCCATGTTATGATGAGTTTCCCCTAATTTATATACACTCATAAAAATTACATATTTCCTGAACTAAATTTTCATTAATCCCTATTATCATAGGATATGTATTTACAAAAATACTATCTATCTTTTGTTTCGATTCAATCTTGGACATACACTATATTAAATTTTCAAATCATTAAAAGAGAGAGGACTGTAAAGAGGATTCATTCATAAAGTACTATGTTTCATGATTCATATTATTATTGGATATATCGAGAATTTAATATATCTATCTTTGTTTTATCCACAAATCTCATTCATTTATATTCCCAAATCCATTCTATAAATCAAGTCCCCACCAATTCACACTAGGCCTTTTACAGTTTCCCCACATTAATATAGATCCATTTGATTTTCTATATTGGCTATTATATAGATATATCCAGAGGATTATTTAATAACTATGTAGGTATTGACCTTTATTATTGTAGGATATAGTGTGATTACAAGACCCTTAAACATAGTATTTTACATGAACTTTAATTTCTCTCCCTCATAATGTTTTTAATCCTATATAATAATGTTGCTATTTTATCTAATATACCTTATCAAGGATCCCAATTATAATATTTTCCCATGTGAAAATTCATTATCTGAACGAAGGACAAATCCTCTTAGATCTATGTGTGAATTCATTCTTTTTATTATAGGATTCATGGAAATATTAAAATACATTTTTTAGACAAAACCATATATCTCTTTAAACCTTCATTATCCTTAAATAGATATTAACAATATAATTTTCATTCATTTTAAAAAATAAGTTTATGTATACCTTTTAATCATATTTTTTCAAAAGAACACACCTTGTATAATGAATATCTTCATAACCAAATACATTTTATGGACAATTTTAATTTGAATATAAAACCCAAAGTCTCTCCTATTTATCATTGGAGACTTATACAACAAACATAAAAACATATTATATCCAACTAGTGGCATGCCATTGTCCTAGGGAGAAGATATTCCAATATGAATAATATTTAATATTTTTATAGTGTAACCCTTTATTTTAATGTGATTAATGGAAATCCATTGTATATGTTGTAATGTTGTGCAAATAAAACCATCATTTGTACATAGTCAATGGTTTTCTTAAAATATTTATTTCATTTGATTACTTCATGAACCATGTAACTCATTTTAAAATTTACAGTATCATTTCCCCCAACTAAAAGGTTTTCAAATTCTCCTTATTTTTATCTACCTATATGGATTGTTACATTTATTTTTCTTTCTATAATTCATATCACCACCACTATAATTCAAAATGTGTTAAATATGTTTCATGGATGGATGAATCTCCTCTTTATTATAACACTCAACATTATACAAGCATGAAATGGATTTCACATTATTCTAAAAATTATGTCCCTAATTTTATTTAAACATTCCTCAAAATGAATTAAACACTCATATTAGGCTATTTATACTAGTGTTGGGATCTACAATAAATTTGGGTTAGTCTTTCCCTTGACATTTTATAGGTCAGCTCACACTTTTGATCAAATTTTTAAGAACATAAAGATCATAATCTAATGGATGATGTTATGTTATATTAAAAATTAAAATTATTCTTTCCAACATGAAATATGTTAAATTTTTTATTAAATGGAATATTGTCTGCAATAATATGGAAATCCAAAAATTTCATCCTGAGAAAAACAATTCGGCTCTCTCCCAGGTCCGTTTCCTTTAATGACTATGAAAAAATTTAGAGTGTACATCCCATTAATGTCTACATGATCAACAGTTATGTTTCTAGCCTCTATGATATAAATTTGATGGATTAGTTAAAACATAGGGAGTTAAAATAAAAATGGGTACACAAACTATAGCGAGAACCACTTATCCCTAATAAATGTATGAGGAAAATGCCTTACTCATTATATAATTTGATGTTTTAGGTCATGAAATTATTCTATTACAATTTAGGATCTATTCAAGTGTAGGGTTCTATAGAATTATCCCATAACACATACATTACATAACCAAAAAAATTAAAATTTACAAACATTCTTTTAGTGTCCATTTTTTTAACAATATGAATTGTTTAAGAAAAAACAATATTTTTTTTCCAGGGAAAATATTCACAACATTCAACTTGACTTCATCATTTCTCTTACCCATCTATAAAATTAGTGATTTAATTTTTTTTGGATAAGTTACAAAATATCTATAATGGATAAAAAAACCATTAGTCTAGGGAAAAAATTAAAACCAATGAACTATTTTTCATTATATCGATGTTCATTGAGTGAATGAAATAAATATTTTTCTTAGGAAATAGAAACACACATTTCACTCCAACAATATCATTAAATTCCATATAAAGAATAGATAAATAATATATGTTTCTTTGGTCATCATTATCCATGCTACTCATACAAATGGAATAATAATATGGTCGACTTCAATACACAACGCATTAGAGGTCTACCACAGACCCTCATGTCCATCATTTATAATGTTACCAACCATACTAGGTTTATAAAATTACCACTAATCCTTGGTTTAAAATTTTACCCCCAATACTTGGTTTATTATTTGTCTACCCATCAACATAAATTACATCTAAGAACCATAATATAATCATAACTCATAAAATCCTTTATTTTAAATATAACACTAAAAAAATATTCACTTCTACCATAAGAAAAAATTTAAATATATTAAAATATCCATCCATTTTAAAAACCCATTTTCAATTAAAAAATACAAAAAAATTAATGATGGTGTTTATTTAAAAAAACATGAAATACTATATATGAATTTAGACATCAATTAAAAGTTTTGATGGTAGAAAATCCCTCACCATATAAATCAGAATAGAATATTTTTTCCTTTTGTAATGAAATTCATAAATTCCACAAAAATATTCCCCTTTTATAAATAAAATTGAAAGGTAGAGAAAATATAATTTATAAAATTCCCATTTACTTAATAAAATAATATAAAAACATGCACATAGAATAAATATATAGTGATAATAAAAGCATTAAAATAAGTTTTTTAGTAAAGGAAATTATTTTACAAATTTTGATATATTTTAATCATAATACCCATGAAAGAATAATATTAATAAACCATTAAATAAAATGATAATAGATAAATTCATGATATAACATATCAATTAGGATCTTTATATACCTCAAAATATAATATAGTGCATAATATCGAAAAATTACTAAATGAAAGTAAATTGAGATGAATTTCCTTACAACGAGTATGTGTCATTATTTACATTGTTAATATTCCTGAATAATACTCTCTTTCTACTTATTTACACAATTAATAATCATTTTCATGGTTATTATTCATTTTATTTCATTTATTATAATTATATATATATATATGATTACATAATAAATTATGTTTATATCAAATATCATTACTATATTCAACATTTGTGTCAAAAAATGACATTTATTAGTTCAAAATGGACAATGTGGTGATCATTTAAACATCTATAGAATAATAATCATGAAATAAATATCATTTTTATAAATAAATTAGGCTCTAAAAACCAATCAGGAAATATTTTTATTTAAAATGAAACGTGTTATAATCTTGGGGACGATAGGTTCTACATACACCATAACAATATTTCCATTTTTAAAACTTCATTATAGAAAGGATATAAGTATTATTTTATAATTAATTAAATATAATAATATAATTTATACCATATTATTTCATTAAATAAATATATATATTTCATATATGTTGTTGGGTGATGAAAATAGCATCACGTCGCTTGGTGAATGTGGTATTCCATACGTTCACGAATGACGTTAACATTTTTCAGTGAGTGAAAATGTAAGAAGGAAATTGGAATATTATCTTTTACGAAATATAAATATTTAATTAATATCATATATATGTCATATATATCAAAAATAATTATTAAATTTATATTTATTACATTACATGTATGGATTTTATTGAAAAAATAATCACATCTGATCGGGTGACAGTAGTCCACCGTACACGAGAGTGATATAATAATATCCCATAAAGAATGGAAAGTAAAAAAATTTATATTTAATATATAGATTTTATATGTATAATTATTCTATAAATATATTATATGTTAATTATATATTAATAATGACACCCAACTATGAGGGGTTTTAATGAAAATTGTATCACATCGGTTTGGAGGACGATAGTGCGCCATAAAAATGAGTGATGCTATCCTTTACCATTTGAGAGTAGAGGGGATAGATATAAGTAATACACACTAAATAATAAAAATTAATTAAATTGGATATTGTTTTATTATTTTATAATCATAAATAATGAATATTTGAATGAGGCGGAAGAATAAACAAAAAACATATAGTGATTTATTAAACCTTTTATCGGACATCCTCATTTGGATAATACAAAAAGTCATCATAGAATGAATTTATGTCCATACTGAGTGTTAATGGATGATGTTATGGATTTTTGTAAGTGATTTTGGTAGGTATTGGATAGTAAAAATTGGTTTCATGTTGTTAAGAATAAAGAGAGTCAGTGGATTGTTTTTGTGAGTAGAGTGGATCACTTTAAATTTTGGAAATGAAAAATGAGTATCCACGTTTTTTAATCAAAATAATGGTAAAAAAATTATATTATTAACAAGAATTAATCATGATAGGGTAAAACTTTCCATGAAAATAGGTTTCAAAAAAATTCTTTAAACCATTTTATCCTTTATCTGTTTAGTTTAATTCATAGTGAACCTTTTTTTACCATAATAATTGTAATTAATTATTAATGATTCATTAATAAATATGGTAAAAAATTTTGTTTAAACTATTATAGAATAAAAATTACTCTTATTATAAATATAAAATCAATTCTATGATATTTAATTCATAAAAGTTAAAAATTTACATTTAGAACAGAACCTATTGATGCGATGACAAAGCAGATTTCATGGAGTGTATTTTCATGAAAAAGATGATTTTATACAAGCTAAACAATTATTAATAATTATTTTTGAATATAATTTAATATTTATCAATATAAATATCAAAACGTATTATCTTAATTAATTATAAATAAGAAATAATATTCGCAAGAAAACCAATTTTAGAAAATTCCTTTTTATAAAGTGTATATACTAAAATCTAATAAATTGTTTACTGAAATTTAATGATTTGGATTCTATATAACTACATAATAAATATATTACATAAATTAATATTCATCTAATATTGGAACATTTAAATTTAATTATTTAATCAAAGAAAAAGTCATTTTTAAGTATTGGTATTCTTCAATATTCACTTAAAAACAATATTTTATGAAAATAAAAAAAATTTCACCCAATGTAAACTATAATATTATGAAATAAAAAATGAAATTAATTTTCTATAATAAAAAAATTTAATTCAAGAAATTTGGATTTTAAATTAAAACCTTATATAAAAAGACTATCGTAAAAACAATTTCTTTTTTATGTATAAATCAAATAATTTTTTTTATAATGAATATAACAATCCAATTCAGAACAAAAAAATATATGAGATTAATTTAGTTTGTAATTACCTTTTTTGTTACATCAATGCACCCATTTGAAAATTTTACCCTCAAAATTTTATTTATATACTAGATAAGTGATGATATCTTTCCCTCCTATAATTTTCAGATTCCCATATTGCCTCTTTTTCCATATGGTTCTCCTATAAAAGATTAACCAGGCGGATTAACTTATTATAAAACAATTGATTTTTATTGTCAGAATCTGAACTAAAATTTCCACATATAAAATATTCTCTTTCAAATAAACAACTTTATATCTTAAATTGATGAGATGATTCATGTATATATTTTTCGATATCACATAATGAAATTATATGGTTCAATGAGATAAACATGGAGGTAATTCTACTCTGTAAAAAAAATTTCCAAAAATTATTCGATATTTCAAAAGGTCTAGTAATCCTCAAACATATATTTCCATTTGTACTAAAATTTGTAACACTTTTCCATGGAGATCATTTAAGAAACAAATCACCTACCTTGAATAAAAATTCAATCCTCTACATATTTGTATAATTAATTCCTACTCTAAGCAGTATTAATATGTTTCTAAATCAAACACACCTTCTACTAAATTTTTTATTATATGTGTAGTCTCATTAATTTTATTTCTCCTATGCCATCCCAAAAATTGTTTCCATCAATATTGTTTTCCATACAGTGCATCAAATGGTTCGAACATTATATTAAAATGAACACTATTATTATAGGATATCTCAACCCAAGAGAAATGTTTTTCCAAACATCAGTTGTAATACATTAGACAAGAAGGAATCATATATTCCATTGCCTAAATCGAAACAATAGACTAAACATCTGTTTGAGGATGAAAATCCATTATAAAATTAATTCTAGTACAAAAATATTTATTAATTACCCTCCAATTTTTTTTATGTGAACTAGATATAACGATCTGATACAATGGAGAGAGGTACTCCAAGATACTAGAATACCTCCTTTAGATAAAGTTGAGAATTATTATATAAATTCATTATATCATGAATGGAATGGAAATGTTCATAATTTTTTAATCGATCAATAATGACCCAAATCACATTGTTACGTCAATATATCTTTAGTAATCTCACCTCAAAATCCATGGATACATTTTCCAATTACCATTAGGGAACTGGAAATGGTTGAAGATTCCCCTTTGGTAATTTTCATTCTTCTTTAATATACATGAATGTTAAACCATAAATTTTAAATTCAGTAGTATTTATTTTCATTATTTTCAACCAGTAATACTCTATAATATCTAATTACATATTAGTGCTTCCCAAATGAATAAAAAACTGAGATATACAATATTAACACAACAACTCAATCTTCAATTAAGAATAAAAATAAACAAATAATGTTTTTACAAATCATAAAAAACTACCTTAATCAATATAAAAATCTTTTAACTACCCTAATTAATTAATTCTACCTTTTCCTATAATGATTGATCCTCATTTTGAGATTACCTAATTTTTCTATATAAGTCAACTGTATTACAAGAAAAAACAATATATTGGATGTCATTATATCCAAAACATCTTGGAAAAAATTTATCAAATTCTTAAAAAATGGGTAATGTTGCAAATGTAACATGGATAATTTAGAATTAATTTTTGGACTCAAAGAATCACTAACATTGTTCAATTTTATAAGATGGAAATGAATCATGAAATCATAACCCTTGATTAGTTCCAACAATCTTCTAGGCCCCATGTTCAATTAAATCTAATTTAATATATTCATAAAATGTTTGGGATCGGTATAAGTTTCACACTTTACACAATACAAAATATTCCTCTAAATGATTAATTAAAATATGATTTTTTTATAATTTAAAATCATCTGTATGTTAATTTAACTAATGGGGTTTCATATAATGTGAAACATAAGTAATTACCTGATCATTAAGCATCAATAAAAAACCAAGCCTCTTTAATTAAGCATCACCATAGAGAAAGAATTAATCATTTTTGGATGTAAGGGACAAAACTGGATCATTCAAAAAACATATTTTTAGTTATAAAAATGAATCATCACATTTTTTTAATGATATATTTAACACATTATCGTGTAATCTTAGTCAATGGTCCAAACAACCAAGTCATGTTTTTAGTAATCCAATTGTAGTAAACCACTAATCAGAGAAAACTATAATTCTATATGATTTTTGTGGGTCATGTTCATTCTTAAAAATTTATTTTTTAGAAGTGTCAACATTTATTCCAAATTTAAAAACATTATGTCCAAGGAAAGAATTTTTTTGAAACTAAACATCACACATACTAATTTTTTTAAAATGTTAATATTATTTTTTATTCTTCATAACAATAAATATATATATTTAGTGTTCCTATTGACTTTCAGAAAATACAAAGATTTCATTAATAAAAAACCACAATCTTATAAAAGAAATGATTGAACAATCCACTCATTTGTTCCATAAATATATTAGGTGAGTTAGAAAACTCAATGTGAATAATTCCAAATTCATAATTCATGTAACTATTCATAATCATATAATATATAACATCTTCTTCATTAAATTTCAAATGATTTTCACCCAATTAATATCAACATTTGGAAAATATTTTTCTCCCGAGATTTGATCAAACCAATCACCAATTTGAAGAAAATGGGAATTTTTACTAATAATGATGTTATTCGATATTCTAAAATCAATGTAAATCATTATTGAACCATAATTATTTTTTAAAAAACCATTAGAACCCCATAATGATGTGCTTTTTCAAATTAAAAATTTATCTAATTGCTCGTGAAATTTATTAAAAAATTTAATAGTTCTACATGAGTAATTAGATAATGTGGTTTAGAAATATGCTAATCAGGAGGCACTAAATAAATAGTAAACTCAACCTTCCTATTATAAATAACACTAGTAAAATCATTATAAAATACGTCCATGTAATCTTTTGCAATTAGAAAATCACAAATTTGATTAGTTGATTTATTTTCAATAATATTATCTTGCTAACATTCACAACCACCTCTAATCTATTTTTCAACTTCTTGGTAAGTTATCAAAGGAATGAAATAATTATACAAAAATTTATTAGATATACAATCAATCTTAGAATTATAAATTTAAATCAAATATATACCAATAATGGTATCAAACACTAATATATAATTTTAAACAATATTTTATAGAAAGACCATCCTAGTGACAATACCATGAATATTCCTATAACTAATTGTTTCTTTAATATTTCAATGAAATGTTCTCAAAAAATGTTTTCCCTTATTTTATATGGTGATATTCATATTTTATATTCAAATTTCTCACAAATGATTGAATGTGATGTTCTATTGTCAAACTGGGTATTTTTATTATATGAATAATAAAGTAACATACCTATCACTACACCATTTAAATGACCAAAATAAACCATTGTTGTTTCAAAATATTTTATAAACTATTTTATATTTTTTGTTTCTTATTTATTCACTAACATACTGATTTCATACATGTAATAACATAGTGACCAAACTCAATGCAACTAAAAAAAATTACCATAATCATTTAATTTCGTGTATAAACATTTTCCATGCATTCATGATCAAGATGACCAACATTTACACATAAGAAGAACATCCCATATTTGGTAAAACATTCTTTAGTATTATTTTTACCACACATCTCACAGGATGGGAATATATTTTTCTTTACTATAGAATTGTTTGATGAACGATTCCCCATTGTCTACCAACTGTACAACTTCTTCTACATATTGTTACAGAATACATGATCATAGAAAAAATTTATTTCTTCTATCTTATTAAATAAAAATTTTCTCATTTATTTTAAATTCATAAGAATCCAGTTCCCTCTAATATCTTAGATTCATTTCTGAGTAAAACTAATTATTCATAATAAAAAGATCCCAGATAAAATTTGAGATGTACCTTTCCAATCAGGTGCTGTTTTCTTCATATAAAACCCCAAAATCTTCTTCCATTTATCTTAATTTCATGAATAGTTTTTCTATCCTATTTAAAACATCCTTGGGAAAATATTTATCAATAAAAATATTCACGAATTCATCCCATTCAAAGTCATCAATATCTTTCAATTCTTTGATGTTTTTATTCACTAAACACAACTAGTCAGCTTATTCAACAAAATGGTAAATAGAAAGGCTTAAAATCTGATTATCTAATAACCCCATGACATATAATATCCATTATATGGATCCAATCCATCCTACATCGCTTATGGGGGATAATGATCCACTAAATAATAAGAGATGTTATCCTAAAAAATGCTCTACTACTAAGATATTTCTCTAAGGTCAATATGATTTCTTCCTTTAATGGATACCACAACCATTTATATCCACTTTAAACTAAACCATCACTAAGAAACTATTTTTGTTCCAACTCCAATCAGCTCAGGATGTTGATTTGGAAGGATATTTTACTCTCGGTGCTATCCCACTATTAAATTTACAGTTTCCATAATGTAAAACCATTCTAAACAAACATATTTTTAATTAATAAATATAGAAATGTTTAAATTATATCTCATTCCAAAAAAACCATAAAGTGAAATTATTTAAGTGTATTCTATTATCTTTTTGATAAGATGTATTTTTATCTAAACTGAGCTATGAAATGAACTATATAGGCCCAACAATAACAATACGTAATATTCAGTATCATTTTAAAAATACATTCTCTAACATTTGAAAACTATTTCATGATTATATTTTTAGATAAATAATCCCTAGAAAATATAAAACATAACAAAATATTAAAAATCGGACACTTATGATGAATCTACTTTTTTTCATAATGTTAATATTTTAAAATAAAACATGATTTATTGTCATGAACAATATTCACAACATTCAACATGACTTCATCCTTTCCATTTTCTATCCTTAAATATCTTTGAAAATATTTTAAAAATCATTGTATGAGAACAAAAATCTCAAAAAGTTATATAATATGTATTAAAACCATTAGTCTAGTGAAAATATGAAAACACATGAAATGTTTACCTTAATATCAATGTTATTTGAGAGAAATAAATATATCATTTTCCCTTAAAAAATACTCATTTTTTTAATATAGAAAATCATTAAATTCCGCCACAAAAATAGATAAATAATATTAGAATCTTGGTACATCATTATTAATATCACTATTACAAATTGAATAACCATATGATCAACTTCCATTCCTAATTAATTGGAGGGCTATCATTGAGTCACTCATAATTGGATTATATCGTATACAATCATTCTAGTTTGTAATGCAACCACCCTTAATAATATATTATGCAAAATAACCCTAAAATAATCACAACACATTAAATATTACATATTTAAACATCATAAAAATAAAATTTCATTTTCACCAATAAGAAAATATTTTTAGATATTAAAATATCAATCCCTTTAAAAACCCCATTTTAAATCGAAAAATACCTATAAAAGGGAATGAGTGATTTTATTTGAATAAAACATGAATTATTTTAAAGGAATCCAAACATCAAATAACTGTTACAGTGGAGGAAATTTTTTTTCTACTGTGTACTTTGAAATAAAACATTCCTTTTATTGTTTGTAGGGAAAAGTCACACATTCCATAAAAAGATTCTCCTTTTTCAAAATTAATTGAACCAAAAATTTCCATTAATAAAAATTTCATTACCATAATAAAATAATTATAAAATAGGTAAATGGAATAACAATAGGGTTAAATAGAAAAAATTAAAAGTTAATTTTTTTCCACAAAAAGTCTTGATCGCTTTAAAAATATTTGAGTCATAAATAAAATAAAATAATAAAGTTAAAAAACCATTATATACTCTGATAATAGAGAAAATAATGATATAATATGTCATAGATGTGGTATATAATTATTTTAAAAGAATATTGGTGCATAACATCAAAATATTCGTCTGTGGAAGAAATATTAGATGAAGCCCCTTATCATGATTTAGACTCAACACGTACATTCTTTAAAATCCAGAATAGTAAACATATGTTAATTATCCAATTTTTTAATAACATTTTTCACATTTATTATTCCTTTTATTTTACTTATTACAATATTATATTTTATTTCATAATTAATTAAATTTTCATCGAATGTTTTGACCACATTCATTTATCTATCAAAAATTACATTGGTAGGTTTAGTATGGTCTAAGTGGTCATAATTTAAAACACTACATGATAATAATCATGAAATAATTATCATATTTATACATAAATTTTCTTTTTATATCAAGTCATTAAATATAGTAATGAAAAATGAACTATCTTGTAATCATGGATTTGGTAATTCATATGTACACATGAATAACATTTCCATTTTCAATTATCATTGTGGATTAGAGGTAAGTAATATTACTACTTTAAGTATTTATCATAATACCGTATATACAAAACCATTTTTTAATATTATTACATGTCTCCTCAATTTGGTCTTGTGATGAAAAGAGAGTTTCATTGCCTTGTGTAGGTAGTAGTATACACATCCACAAAAACTATTATCATTTTTTAATAAGTGAAAATGTATATATTAAAATGTTATATTATATTTTAAGAATGATAAACATATCATGAATATCATAATTATGTCATTTATATGACAAATATTGACTAAATCAATCATTAATACCTCCCATGTATTTTGTTTGTGAAAAATTAATCATATCGATTTTCGTAGATCTGGACCCAAGCATCATTGGTTGGGAGAAATTATAGCCCAGGTTGCTGGTTTATATTTGGATGACAAGGGGAAATCAGAGATGTAATTTACTCTAGTGGTGGATTGTTTTAGATATGTTTTTCCACAAAACTTCCAGGTTTAACTTTTAAGAGTGAGATAGATTTATCTATTCATCTTGTGCTATGAGAGGCACTGGTATCCATTCCTCCATATAGGATGTCTACACTAGAGTTACAATTGCTCTATAAGTAGTTGGAGTAGTTATAGGAAAATGGTATCATCTAACCGATAACTTCTCCTTGGGGTTCACCTCTACTTTTGTGAAGAAGGCGAATGGTAACCTTAAACATTGTTTGGATTATCAGAAGCTGAAGCAATTGATAGTAAAGAACCAATATCCCTTATATAGGATTAATTATCTCATTGATCAGCTTTGAGGAGTCCGACTGTTCTTGAAAAATGACTTGAGATCCAGTTAACATCAGTTCCACATTAGACCATCAGTTATACCTATTTCAACCTTTTGGAGAAGGTATGGTCTATATGAGTATTTTCTTATGCAGTTCGGTCACAGAAACACGCCAACATTTTTCATGGAACTAATGAGACTAGTTTTTCATCCATAAATGGATTTATTTGTGGTATTCTTCATAGATGATAACTTGTCATACTCTCACCATCGACGAGACCATGCCACCCATCTAAAGTTCTTATTGAGTGCACTAAGAGAGCATCGATTATATGCCAATCTCTCAAAATTCCACTTTTGGATGGACCAAATTCACTAATTTGGTCATTTAATCTTAGAGACAAGAGTTTTAGTAGACATAGAGATAGCGAGAGTTGTATTTTCCTGAGAGAAGCTGAAGAATTTCATTGAGTTATAGAGTTTTCTAGGGCTGGCTGGTTACTACAGATATTTTATTCAAGATTTTTCATGCTTAGCAGCACCGCTAACTGTCATGACTAAGAAGGGTAAAAAATAATCATGGATAGATTCTTTCCATTCAACCTTTCAAGAGAGGAAAGAGGGATTGACGTCAGCACTGATACAAGTTTTTTTGGATTCAGGAAAGAGTTACATAGTCTACTGTGATGCATCGATTATCAGGATGGGATCTCTGCTTATGAAGGTAGAATGAGTAATTGCGTACATGTGTATATAGTAGATGTAGATACCCAAACCTTGACGTACATTGATATTACATTACTTTTTCGGAATACTTAGTATATAACAAAAACACACACACAAGGACCGTAATAGTTTAGTGTCTTTGGCAACTCGGAATATAATCTTCTAATTGTGGTGAAAGATCTTCAACATCTCCCATAAAGATCTTCTTTTTTTAACCTAAATACTTTCTTTATGTCCTGGGGAAAAAACATAAAAGCGTGAGCTCAAATTCTCAGTAAGGGTAAACAAAATAAATATCAATCACGTCATATTCATAAGAACATATCCTTTGGAAATCTTAACCTGAAAAAGAGATCATAATTTCATAACATGAGATAAATCATAGTAGTGAAATGTAATAACAATAATCATAACTTAAAACATGAAACTTTTTGGCATACACACATAATCATATAGAATCATTTCTTATTAGTCATGACTCATTTCCAAGACCATCTTAGTGGACAAAGTCTATTTTTGAACCGAGTTCACTCCTCGTATCAGTCCTGTTTCACTGAACCGGTATAACCTACCATTCTAGCCATGTCTATCTGATGAGATATAAAATCTTTACCCAATGCATTGGATGGAGATATAGGTCCCACCCATCTCATAATTAAACCATTCTTATGTGTGCCACAAAAATCATAATTCATACATCATTGCATAACCCGTTTAATAAAAATGGAATCCTTAAACATCGTGACATCATAAAAAAATTCATATAAGATATATGAATTCATAAAAATAATTCCATCACAACATAATCAAATAAATGTAATGATAGGGATAGAATCATAACCCTATATTATCTTAGATAGAAAATAATTTTGATAAAACACTTGAACTCCATTCTTGAGGAAAATATCATTTCTACTTCAAAAACATTTTTCTTTTCTTAACATGTCATACAATTTTAAACTATAAGAAGTTGATTAAAAATAAACTTGAAAACATGTAAAGGAATATTCTTGGAAATAATGTTTTAAAAATCCATTCATGCGGTAAAAGTTAAAAAAACATTCTTCTTGTACTTTTGTCAGAAAAGTCAAAAAGTACCTCGTATGAAAAACGACAAAAGATTCCTTTCATATCTTTTACTAAAAACTCACCGAAGGGTAAAATTGGATTTAAACAATTGTAGGTGGATGGAAATAATATTACATATTGAGGAAACATGGATGTGTATGATAAAATACACCCCAGTAAATACCAAAGTATAAACAATCTCGGATAAAAATGAGATTGTGATATTTCCCTTACCTTAGGTCCGATATGCTTTGCACGTGTCCGAACCTCCTGTATAATGATTTAAATAATTTTATTGACTTATTCCAGAATCATACTTATTTTTATGATATCATATATGGTCATATTCTTAGCTTCTTAGTAGTAATATTTCATTGATACTTGTTATTCGGGTGTTTATAACTTTTTGTTCTTAAGCATGTTTTGTCGAATAAATTCTTATTCTTCTCTTTAGGTTATATATACCTCATTTACAGAATGGTATTAGTGTAATATATATCATATTCATTCATTCAATTGATTTATACAATAATTATGAAATGAAGAGAATGTAGAACGAGTCGCATCACATCGTGGAGATGGTATTCCGTACGTACGCACGAGTGATGATATCGTTCCTATGATCGTGGAATTGTATTGGAGAGTATGTATAATATTTCAGAATTAGTATCACTTTATAATAGTTTTATATAGTCATTATTTACACCATTATACCCATCCAAGTAAGGTGGTTGTGGAAAATAGATTACACCACGGCGTGGAGACGGTATTCCGTACGTACGCACGCGCGATGATTTCTTTTTTAGTAGGATGGATAGATGGTGAAATAGGGTTGTTTCATACTTATAATTACATATCAGTTTATGAGTGATACTGATGTTATTACTTCATAATGAAACAACTAAAGAAGAATAAGTGGAAGAAGAAATAAAGATGAAATAATCGGTAACGGACATTACCTCTTCTTTGAAGTGCTTCTTTGAGACCTCCTTTTATGGCACTAAAATAGGTCTTTGAAGAAGACCAGAACCTATAGGATGTTTCTAGAGAAGTGGAGAGGAGAAATTGTCAGGGTTTGGCCGAGCTTGAAGGCTCAATGTGGTGTGAGGAAGAGGGGGAGGAGGTGCCCTTTTATAAGGGAGGAGAGGGCTCTTTTGGAAAAACTAAAAATATTATTTTATTATAAAGTCAAGTTCGGTTTTAAATAGCTCCAAATTGATTTATTTCTAAGATAAGGTGGGGATGGGTCGAAATAATCTCATACAATAGAATTTAGACAAGTTTTGGTTCCTATTTTAACCTTATCATTTAGATTTTACATTAAGTTAAATAATTTTACTTTTACCATGTCTTCTTGAGTTCTTATAATATAAGGTTAATAAACTTACTATAACAAGCCAAACGAACCACAAGTTGTATATTATTAATATATATAACCTTATCTAAGTCATTTGGCCGAACCTTATATTTTTAGTAATAAAATAACAATTAATAATATAATATTTGTTTTAAAAACTATTTTATGTCAATTTTGACACTATTTAGTAATTGATTTTTGTGAAAATCATAACAGAGAGATTAGTTAGAAAAAAGTTAATTAAATAAGTACTAACATGTCATATTAACCTATAAAATTAGTGGAATTCATAAATAGTCTCAAATTACATTTATTTTGGTGTTTATAACATCAATTTTGTCAATATTTCATTCATAATAGAATTACGGAATCATATTTGTGTCATAAATAAATTAAATTATTTAATGTATAAAAATTAAAAATAAAATAAAATTACGTATGAAATCTTTTTATCTTTCTAATGAATATTTATAGTCGAATTTATCTTATGTATAACCCCATATTAAAAATGATTTACTTATTAAACTTTGATTTTAACTTTTTTAACCCTTCTTTAAATAAATTAATAATAAATGTCCTAATCTAATCCAAGTGGGCCTAAATGGTCATATTTTATTCCTAAGGTTGTTTTGGTCGAATTACACTTTTCCAATAGAATTAGGACATGTGTTAGGGTAATAATAATATCATTTTTACCCTTAATGACCCGATTTACTTTTAACCGTGAAAAAAAAGTAAAAAGTTACTATTCACCAAAAAATTATTTTCATCTCATTGAACAACATTTTACTTACTAACCTCAATTGCGTCTCTCGGATTTTTGAAATTCCACTCACAGAAGCGGTAAAATTAAGTTTTATGAAAAATTCATTTTTCTTAACCACCACTTAGTGGCTTCACTATTCATCAAAAAATGAAAGTTTCCAGAAAAATACCAAAAATTAGGCCTAAGCTATATTTGATATTATGAACTCAAAAATGATATCTATTTTACCAAATTCAAAACATATTAGTTGCATTAATTAATTTATAAATTAATTCCCGTCCTCAAAACAAATAGCGCGTTCTTAAGAGATAATAACTATCAAAAGATTGACACTTGTTTATGTCTGGTTTAAATGTGAAATTACATCCAATGAACAAAATTGTATTAAATTGTAAAAATATATTCTAAATATACTTTAAAACCACTCAAATTAATAATTTATCACTATTAATTATTTCGATTTAAAAGGTTGTTTTTAATTAAAATTTAGTAATTTTCACTATTCATCAGAAAATGAACGTTATCCGAAAAGTACCAAAATTTCATTCTAAGCTAATTTCAATATTACGAATCCAAAAATGAATTCCATTTTGAAAAATAAAATTTACAAAATTTTAAAAAGTTTTTATTACTATTCATAATGGCTAGTTTTAATAATATTTTAATAGCATATTGTTGTTTAGTGAAACTCGTTATTGCGTACTACACACGCTATCGAGGAAGGTCACGATTGTGTGTAATACAAGGAAGGTCAAGGATGCATGTTGTGCTTGGTGTAGCGTACAACACAAGACATTAACGAAATTAAAAAGAATATTTTTCATAAAATCTCAGGCTGTTACATTCTACCCCCCTTAAAATGAATTTCGCCCTCGAAATTCGTCGGGGTTATACATGGTTTACTACTTGAAAATTTCTTTAATAGAAACCCACATCATAAAAATTAATACCAAAACTTGGCTTTAAAAACTAAAGTATGAAACATAACGGTTACCCAAATTAACTCATCACTAGGTTTCCACATAGGAGAACATAGGTGAAAATATGGATATAGAAGAAAAATCTAACCATCAAGTTCTGATGGAGAGTGGTAGAGAACATGGCTATGGAAAAGCCAACAATCACAAAGCCATAAATTTGTGATGATCTAGGGTACCATCTGGTTCATCGGATATAAGATCACTAGGACAACATATTTGGTTTTCAAGATCATCTCCCTAAAGTTGATGAATTAAAAGAAATACTTACATGATTTTGGTACAATCTCATTGTTGTTCGTGAATTGAACAATTTCCACTTCATATCATAAAAAAATGAAGTTTAATTTGTTATTCGTGAAGCATTAGCAGATCATGTGATAGAATGATAGGTCATTCCATCTGTTTCAAACAAAAGGTACATAAGTCTATCTACAGTGAGATTAATCATATATGGTTCCTAAAATGGACTTACACTTCATATATCATACTACTTAACATAATAAAACTAGTTTCTACTAAACAGGGACTTCCTGTAGGCCAGTGGTAGGCGATAAAAGCCAGTCGCACTTCGGTTGTGGGTTCGATTCCCACAGCCTTGTCCGACGCGATGGGCTGTCACCCATCCTGAAGGTTGTCCTTTTTCTAAAGCCATATTACTATAACATCCCATCAACAATATCAAAAAATGTTTTATCCTTAAACAATACTATCTTATGTCCAACATAATCCATTCCAATCTTTAGTCTTATCTAAAATACTTCGGTCCAAGCTCATAGTATAAAGAAAACAATTACTTGAAATGTCGTCAACCAAGCATGTGAATACCATCATTTATCCCCCATATATCTTGTTGGTCACATTCCAATCATGTGAATACCTTAATGATGTATTCTCTTGAAAAATTAATATCCATTGAACCTTATAGAAAACATGAATGCAGTTAAAAGTTAACACTTTCCACATACCAAAATCCTCAAAATTCTATATCCTCAAACCATGATATCACTTAGTCCTTATATCAATCATGAGCTCATGAATACTATCAAACATATTAGATTATCTTTATCCCTTCATTATGTGCATATCATCTGCTTTCCAAAAATATTTCAATCACTTTTCATGGTTACAGATGCCATAAAATTATTGAAAACCACAATAGACCAAAAGATAAATATTCCAATATTCCACGATACTATATATAACATTATTCCGGAATCCCATTACATAAACACTTAATCATTCCACCACATAGTTGTCATATTCAACATCGCTAATGGTGATCGCATGTGACTTCCCTTTGTCCTTTTACTTAAGTGGTTTCTCACGTCGATCATCACTAACCCTTGGATTAGGGAATTTATTAGCATAATGCCCCATTTCCTTTCACTTGAAGCATTGAAGTGTTATTGGTGCGTTCTCTGCAGTCTTTTATTTATTCACATCATTAGAAACCCTTTTTCCATTACTTCGACACTCAGCTGCTCGATGACCTTCTTTTCCACACTTAAAACATTTTCTAGTCCCTTTAAGACAATCTTCACCATGCTTCTTTCCACACTTTGAGCATAAGGAAACATTGATCTTCTTTTCACAATTATTCTGAGATTTATCCTTGAACTCCATCTTTTGTTTCTTGTCAAAACTATGATATGGATAAGTAACACCAACTTACATTTCTACCTTAGTAGCACAACGCACAATTTCTTCATAGCTACTGAAGTCTCTTATAGCTAATGCCCTTCGAAGATTTGGTTTTAAGCCACTGAAGAATCGATCAACTTTACTTTCAGGTTGGATGATAAATCCAGATGCATACCTTGCAAGCCTTGTAAAATTCGCTTCGTATATACCAACAGATTAGTTATCCTTTTGCTTTAGTTCATGAAACTCATTCTCCATATTTGTTTGAAGAATATGAGGGAAGTACTTATTGAAAAATATGTTCTTGAACTCGTCCCATTCCATGGACTCAATTTCATCTCTTTTCCTCGTATTCTTGATAAGATTCAGCCATTGATTAGCTTCACCTTCCAAACAATATACTTCTAAGATGACTTTATCATGTTCAGAACATTGAAGAACTGAAAATATCTTTTCAGTAGTACTGATCCATTGTTCAACAATAACTCGATCAGAAGACCCACTGAAAGAAGGTGGATGTTTCATCATGAAGGACTCAATAGAATATTTTTCCCTTCTCTGCTCATTTGGAAGTCTAGAATGATTCATAGCTTGTGTAAGTATAGCAATAAGATTTTTCACTCCATCTCCCATAACATTTGTTTGTTCAGGAGGACAATCATTGCATTGTCCCTTGCATTGATCAACATGGTTCTTTCGGGTTCCATCCATCGTCTAAAACCCAAAAAGAATAGTGTGAGAGGCAAAAATCATGCTAGGGAAAACAACATTATAAAGGGGGAGTATCCTCAATATCTAACATCTTAGGTTAAATTCTATGATCGTTACCGTAGTTCTAGGACAATATCCTATACACATACTTATCCTTAGGGACATCCCTAGACATACCTTAGAAATATCTCTAGGGATCTCACTAACGTTTTCGCATCCTAGTTTCCAAAGGTTGACTAAAATTTTCCTCTGATACCAACTGTAGAGACCCGAAGCTTGACGTACATTGATATTACATTACTTTTGCAGAATACTTAGTACATAACAAAAACACACACACAAGGACCATAATAGTTTAGTGTCTTTGGAAACTCGGAATATAATCTTCTAATCGTGGTGAAAGATCTTCAACATATCCCATAATGATCTTTTTTTTTAAACCTAAATCCTTTCTTTATGTCCTGGGGAAAAAACATAAAAGGGTGACCTCAAATGCTCAGTAAGGGTAAACAAAAGAAATATCAATCACGTCATATTCATAAAAACATATCTTTTGGAAATCTTAACCTGCAAAAGAGATCATAATTTCATAACATGGGATAAATAATAGTAGTGAAATGTAATCCCAATAATCATAACATAAAACATGAATCTTTGTGGCATACACACATAATCATAGAGAATCATTTCTTATTAGTCAAGACTCATTTCCAATACTATTTTAGTGGACAAATTCCATTTCTGAACCGAGTTCACTCCTCGTTTCAGTCCTGTTTCACTGAACCGGTATAACCTACAGTTCCAGCCATATCTATCTCATGAGATATAAAATCTTTACACAATGCATTGGAGGGAGATATAGGTCCCACCCATCTCATAATGAAACCATTCTTATGTGTGCCAGAAAAATCATAATTCATACATCATTGCATAACCCGTGTAATAAAAATGGAATTCTCAAACATCATGACATCATAAAACAATTCATATAAGATAAATGAATTCATAAAAATAATTCCATCACAACATAATCAAATAAATATAATGATAGGGATAGAATCATAACCCTATATTATCTTAGATGGAAAATAATTTTGATAAAACACTTGAACTCCATTCTTGAGGAAAATATCCTTTCTACTTCAAAAACATTTTTCCTTTCTTAACATGTCATACAATTATAAACTATAAGAAGTTGATTAAAAATAAACTTGAAAACATGTAAATGAAACTTCTTGGAAATAATGTTTTAAAAATCAATTCATGCCGTATAAGTTAAAAAAAACATTCTTCTCGTACTTTTGTCGGAAAAGTCAAAAAGTACCTCGTATGAAAAACGACAAAAGATTCCTTTCATATCTTTTACTAAAAACTCACCGAAGGGTAAAATTGGATTTAAACAATTGTAGTTGGATAGAAATAATATTACATATTGAGGAAACATGGGTGTGGATGATAAAATACACCCCAGTAAATACCAAAGTATAAATAATCTTAGATAAAAATGAGATTGCGATATTTCCCTTACCTTAGGTCCGATATGATTTGTACGTGTCCGAACCTTCTGTATAATGATTTAAATAATGTTATTGACTTATTCCAGATTCATACTTATTTTTATGATATCATATATGGTCATATTCTTAGCTTCTTAGTAGTAATATTTCATTGCTAATTGTTATTCGGGTGTTTATAACTTTTTGTTCTTAAGCGTGTTTTGTCGAATAAATTATTATTCTTCTCTTTAGGTTATAGATAACTCATTTCCAGAATGGTATTAGTGTAATATATATCATATTCATTCATTCAATTCATTTATATAATCATTATGAAATGAAGATCATGTAGAACGAGTCGCATCACATCATGGAGACGGTATTCCGTACGTACACACGAGTGATGATATCATTCCTATGATCGTGGAATTGTATTGGAGTGTATGTATACTATTTCAGAATCATTATCACTTTATAATAGTCATATATAGTCATTATTTACACCATTATACCCATCCAAGTAAGGTGGTTGTGGAAAATAGATTACACCACGGCGTGGAGACGGTATTCCATATGTACGCACGCGCGGTGATTTCTTTTTCAGTAGGATGGATAGATAGTGAAATAGGGTTGTTTCATACTTACAATAACATATCAGTATATGAGTGATACTGATGTTATTACTTTATAATGAAAAAACTAAAGAATAATAAGTGGAAGAAGAAATAAAGATGAATGAATCGGTAATGGACATTACATCTTCTTTGAAGTACTTCTTTGAGACCTCCTTTTAGAGCACTAAAATAGGTCTTTGAAGAAGACCAGAACCTCTAGGATATTTCTAGGGAAGTGGAGAGGAGAAATTGGCAGGGGTTGTCCGAGCTTGGAGGCTCAAAGTGGTGTGAAGAAGAGGGGGATGAGGTGCCCTTTTATAAGGGAGGAGAGGGGCTCTTTTGGAAAAACTAAAAATATTATTTTATTATAAAGTCAAGTTCGGTTTTAAATATCTCAAAATTGATTTATTTAGAAGATAAGGTGGGTATGGGTCAAAATACTCTCATCCAATAGAATTTAGACAAGTTTTGGTTCCTATTTTAACCTTATCATTTAGATTTGACATTAAGTTAAATAATTTTACTTTTACCATGTCTTCTTGTGTTCTTATACTATAAGGTTAATAAAATTACTATAACAAGCCAAAAGAACCCCAAGTTATATATTAATAATATATATAATCTTATCTAAGTCATTTGGCCGAACCTTAGATTTTTAGGAATAAAATAACAATTAATAATATAATATTTGTTTTAAAAACTATTTTATGTCAATTTTGACACTATTTAGTAATTGATTTTTGTGAAAATCATAACAGAGAGATCAGATTCACAATAATGTTGGAAATATGTTCTTACTCAAGATGATAGTGGAAAATAGTATTTTTTCTATCTAATGGTAGAATATTTTTATAATGTTTATCAAGATTATTTTCAAGGATTACTTCCCAAACGAGAGATCAGATTCACAATAATGTTGGTTCTGAGAGTGTAACTAGTTTCTATTCTATGATATAGGATGACACAAATAGTGCATTGGGAGTTGGATGTTTTGGAAACATAGGGTCTCATATAGCCTTGTACGTCTGAATGGGGTTCTCAAGTTCTCTATACCAATAATGATGATGATACATTGTGGTTATGTGTGGATTATCAGATATTGAACTAGTTGGTGGCCAATAATGTATATCCCTTCACACATCGATGATCTATTCGATTAGATGACATGTTCTACGATAATATCCATGTTTTATTTAATATATATATACCATCAGTTGAGGATGAGACAATCATAAATACCATATACTTATATTTTTATCATTTATGTCTCGTAGGAGTTCATACAAATGACGTTTGGTTTGACCAATACACCAGCATTATTCTCAGGCATTATGAAACAAATCTTCCATCCATATTTAGAGCTATTTGTGGGTTTTTTTTGAAAAAGATAGTAGTTTAATCCTAGTCATAAATTGATCCTTGCAACAATCATTATATCATATTGAGTACATTGAGAGAGCATCAGCTTTACTCCAGGATAACAAAATGAATTTTTGGGATTGACATTGTTCAATTATTTGGCCATTTCATCTTAGACGTAGGAGTGTCAGTGTACCCCAAAAAATTTCACTCCAAAGAATCTTGGGATAATATAAAAAATTTCATAGAGATTTTGAGCTTTCTGGATTTAGATTGTTATTATCGGCTCTTTACCGCAGACTTCTCCAATCTAAAAGCACCATCTAGAATGGTCACACAATGGTTGATGCTTTTTCTATTGAGATACTTCTCAGGGATATTTTATGGTGATGAATGGTAGGATGACCTAGAAAACTATGTTTACATTACCTGTTATAGGTAAAGATAATACTTTTCAATATGATTAATATGAAGTTAAACTTTGAGAAGCTATGATGCATGGTGATCAAGTGAGTAGTTATGGCTCCTAAAAGTGGAGACCAAATTGGAGGAATTGCCCACCTGAAAATCTAGAGTTAGTAGTTTTTGTACATTCCCTGTGATCATGAAATAATTATATCTTGGGTGAGTTATTTTTGGTATACAAGAACCTAACAAGCCTAAATTTCTTCATTTATTAGTGGGACCTGATCCTTATGTTGTGGAGTTGGGTCAAGTATCAGAAGACTTTCAAATTTGAGTTAGCTTATACATCAGATAGGGTAAATAATTTGTCCAGTTAATTGATCAAATAGGTGAAGATAGATGTAGTGAAATAGTATTTTGATTGGGGGATCATAATGAAAATATTTAAATAATATAATCTACATGTTCATCAGTATTAGGGACAAGTATCTCTGACTTCCACATTTGGTATACATGAGCTTTTGGACCGAATCATGACATTTTAGTTATATAATACGTTGGGGTTATTTCTAAGAGAAAAATTCAATGGTGGGGATACAACATAAATATGTTTTGTTATAAGTATAAATGATCTTATTTTCTATGTCCGAGTGTTATTTTTGATTGTCTTGATTGAGGAGATGCTGATAGAGTTTCATAATTCTATATGGCTGGTACACCCTATTTTGATAAAGATGCATCATGATATCCATTGAAAATAACGATTTTCAAGAATAAATAATGAATTGGTATTCTTTATGGTGAGATGTTTCACTTTTCATCAGGTGAATTCCATGATTTAGAGGCCATCTGGGCTATTAAAGCCTTTTCTCACTACTTAGTGGAAATGGGATGATGTCACTATGGATATTATGATAGGATTACCCTAAATAAAATGAAATAATGATGCTGTATGGGTTATGGTGGATCTACTAGAGATGTTAACCCTATTCCTACCTCCTAGGGAGACCAACATATTTAATGATTTGGGTATTCCTTACATTCGTGAGATAGTTCAATATCAAAATGTTACACGGAGTATTGTTTTAGACAGAGTTCCTTGTTTCACCTTGTGATTCTGTAAGGGTCTTCAAAGGTATATAGGACCATAGGTTATTTTGAGTGTGGAATATAATCCATAGAATGATGGTCAATCTGAAAACAATATTCATGTTATGGAGGATATGATGTTATGCTTTGTCTTTGATCATGCTGGTTTGTAGTTTGATCATACGACACTAATGGAGTTTGCATAAATTATCATCTTCTAGGAATCAATCTATAAGGAATATTATGGGACATTGAATGTAATTTTATTACTCTCATGTATTGTTTTAGTTGGAGGTTAGTGATTTATAATTTTCTAGGCCTAGGGTCATATATGAGACATTTGATAAGGTTCAGAAGATCAGAAGGTAGTTGGTGACCACACATAGAAGGTAGAAGTATTACATTGACCATCAGTGGTGACCTCTAAAATTCATGGTTGGTCATCATGTTTTCTTTCTAGTATATCATATGATAGGGAAATGTTGTATATTTAAATAAGGAATGATATATTGTAGTGTTTTCATTCCAATTGAGATAGTGGATATGGTCGATCTAGGGGCATACCAATTATCCCTTCCACAACACTACAGTTTCATGCATGATGTGTTTCTTATGACACATATTTAGAGATATTATGTAGACCCTTATCATGTGATAGATTTATTATAAATCGTTATTAGTGATGATTCATCATTTTAAGATAATTTAATATAGATTTTATACCATATTGAGAAGTATCTATAGGGTTGGACTATACCTCTGGTTAGAATGTTGTGGAAGCATGGGAGATTTCTGGAGGATACTTAGGTGAGGGAGTATGATATGCAAGCACTATATAACGAATTATTCATTAATAACCCATATTTATTATTTCAGAAGCCATTGGAGATGCTATTATATGGTGGGGAGGATGTAAGATCCCATGTTTTCTAGGTAGGTATCTCATTGATATTTATATTTGAGCTATGGTATCCCCGACTTGTTTGGATTTGGGGATCGTTTTTCAAAAAAAATGACATAATATTCTGGGATATATATTTCATTGAGTCAATGGAGTCCAATTATAAATTTGTTGAATGTGATTATGATGTTTTTTCATTCATTGGATGGATTCAGAAGTGTTTTGGGTTATTTCAATTGGAAGGATGATGAATATTGTCTGCATAAAAATTACATGCCATGTATTGAAGTTACATGACATCAAAATATTACTTGGAAAAATCCATATTAATGGTTCATATTGTGATATGAATACACAACATGAAAACATTACACATTGTTTAATGTTTTGGTAGTGATAAAAATAACCCTAATGCAATACATTTTTAATATATCCATTTTCAAAGGAATACACGGTTTGTAAATGTATTACACTCAATTTATTTGTCATGTGGGATAGTTTTTCTTATAGTTCTACCTCTTTCCAATTGTAATCCATTCATTTCAGTTTAATCTCTTAGCCATGTTCATTTTGGGTTTTTTGGATCATTTATGGTCCATGATCTATCTATAAATTATCTACACCATACTTCTCATTGGCAGATCCAACTCGACGAGTTATTTGATCATAAGTTAAAGGTAGGGGGTCTAAAACTTAAATTTGCGGTCTAATTAATTGAAATGATTGCGCAATATTGTGATTTCTCTAACACAATTTGTTCTTGAATTAGTTAAATGATGAATTGGATTATTATATGGAATCCTATTGGATTTAATTTTTACAACCTAGCTTTTCTCTACCAATATGGTGAGAAAAACCATGATTAATATGAGTTAGATAAGGGATTAAGAATTTTTTATTTTGACATGATACCTTATGTGTTTTTTTGATATTTAATCTTGATGTTATGGCTTTTTTATTTTGATATTATTGTTGATCATTTTCATATAAATAAATACCTAAAATAAAAATGGTAATTTTTATATTTTTCAATTGATATGTATGATGTGATAATTGTGATATCCATTTTTTTATAACTTGGTGTAGTTTCATGATGTAATACTTATATTTAGACGGCTAGTCACATTACCTTGTTGTAATGTTTATATTGATTGAGATAGGCCTAGTACCATGATATAATGCTGATATTTCATAGGCTAGAACTATTCCATTTTTTAAATACTTATATTGAGTAGGCTAAGCCTAGTCCCATGCAGTAATGTTGTTATTGAGTTGAATTCAACCACTCCCTTAAAGTAATTTTTAAATTGAGTGGGTTTAGCCTAGTCCCGTGCTGAAATTTTTATATAGGGGGTTATGAACGTGATTTGTGAATTTATATCATGGATATATAGTTATTGGATGGATCGTTTTTGAGACATGATCAAAGACATTCCGAGATGGTTCAAAATCAGGTTATGTTTTACTATGGTAATATGGTTATTCATTGGTATGATTGTGTGGCATGATCTGAGATAATATAACACGGTGAAGAATCAGGTTGATTAATTTATTGTATTAATTGATTAAGTAACACATGTTTTTTTCACTTATTTGAGAATACTTATTATCAAACTGGTTAGATTTAGACATGGTGGTGTCTACATGCTAAGTTATACTCAAACCCTATATTGGCCACCATTTGGTAACAAAGATTATTACATAGATACAAATTCGGACAATGGAAATGGTCTTTTGTATTTATTTTGGTTCATTTTGGATGTGTTTGTGTATAAAGGTGGGGCTGACATGGGGCATGGGATTTGGAAATTTTGAGCTATTATTTGAGTCATATTGTATTTTATTTTATTTCTTATAGCATTTAATTTAGTAACATTTTAACCAATAATTAAATGATTCAACACAATTGGGTTATTTGTTCTTCTTATTCCATGTGGTGTGAGATAATTTTTTCATAATTTCTATTACTATATATATTTTATTTATTTATTATATTTAAACTTCTATGTGACTCCATATTAAAGTGAATTGTCACCCCATTATATTTATCACACCCCTAATGCTTGTTATCATCCTCTAATATACATGGGGGTGTGCTTTAGGGATTATAAAAATGCCTTTCTAGTCACATAAATTTGTTCTTGATCAATAGATTTTATATTCATATAGAAATTATAGAATAAATTAATATATTCAAGTTTTTTATTAAATTATTTATTGGATAATTATATTTTTTCTATGATTAAATCACTCAAAGTGACTACATGATAGGTTACTCATAAACATCCTCCCAGTTATATTGTCTTTTCCTATTTGATTTGTACTGAATTAGGATTTAAATTAGTGGACTCATCATATTTGATTATCTATGAAGGTGTTTCTATATTAAATAACCGATTTATATTATTCATAATGTACAAAAAATGAATAAAGATCAGTGTTGATATTGAATTTCCTCTTTAGGGATATTATTTTCTAACTCCACCACAAGATCTCTAGCTAGTTTATATCTAAGATCTTCTTGAGTTAACACCCATGATGAATCATTAAGAGATAATAATTCCCCTAAATGAATTATTCTATCTAGTTCTACAATAATATTTAACCCCTATTCCATCCTTGATATTATCTAGTCAATTTCAATCTAGTATATCCATGGGGGGAAATTAAAAAATCATTTGAGATGATTAATAAATGTTAATGAATACCAACTATTAAAAATCCAAAATTAATATACTCCCCTATATGATTTCTTTAAATTTAGTGATTTTCGATTTATGAAATTCAAACAGGTATCTTAAATCCATCATAAAAATTCCCACTTGGACTATTTGGGTTTTCTGATCAGTTTACACATTCATGTTTATAACAGACTCCATATTTTCCAAGACAATACTGGTTGATTCCATAGTCTATGAACCAAAGTCAATGGTAATAACTAAAAACTAGTGTATAGTTGAATTATACACTTCTTGATTTCTTAGAGTTTTATTTTAAGAAATCTATTTTTTTATTTTGATCGTCTAAAAAGACTTCAAAAATAGATATGCATGTCTACAATTCCATCCAATGACGTCAAGTGGAGATGAGGTTCTCATATATTTTCTTTCTCTCATTGGAAGAGCTCTTATAGGGGAATATGTGGGTTTTAAGTCATCAATGATGAAAATAAAAATAATTACATGTGATCAAAGGCCATTGAAAAAAATTTGGATGTATTTCATTGTGAATAAATCTCTTCAAACCAATCTACGATGTTAGTATCAATCTAACAGATTACCCAACTAGTTTAGTATTCTATTGTTTGAATAAGTAATGATACCTACTCATATTCTAGAAATAGATAAATAGAATATTAGTGATAGTTTTGATGAAATATGATAAGTTTGGAGATAAATTAATATTACCTTATCTCAAAGAAATATATTTACATTATCTTTGCTTTATTACATGTGTGCCTTACCTATAGGGTTTCATCATAATAACCATTACCATCATCACGTTAATCATCATTTTCACAATATGACTCGATTACAATAAATCAATATACTTGGTGAGAATATAATTCCTTATCATTGATAAAATTAATAAAACCTCAAGTTCAAAAATATAATATTTGAAATATCATGATAATTTACAATGAAAATATTGAATAATATAGTTACTTGAAATAGATCTATTAAAATGATCTTCATTGTCAATATATAATCCCATATATCCAATATAGATGTAAAAAAGCATCCTAGGGTCCTACTTCACCTTTCTAACATGAATTGTTCATTCATAGTGATTGTTTATTATAGATTTAATCTCGAAATATATGGGGATATATTTACCTGACTCTTCCTTTTGATTGATATTTCACAAACTGATGCCTTTCTTACAGAAAGCATCCTACATGAAATTTGTGTTATCACTGTAGCACAAATTACGTATGCACCCCAAACCCATTAATAGTAATGGTCGTTTGATACGGACCAAAACATCCATTACCATGACATTGGGATATGACATGATCAGTGTTTCAGTATAACTAAAAAAAATGATGTGGGATAATTATTCAATGGGTGTTTGACAAAAATGTCTGTATCCTTCCATGTGAGAATAAAATAATATTTTTCCATGATCGTTGGATGTCACTTAGTATGTACACTATAGGTAGGAGTAGGGAATATCCCATTTATACAAGGAAAATCGTAGGAAAATATATTGAGCATATAAGTGTCATAGATTGTGGTACATCAGATTGGATTCATAGTCCCACATAATTGAATAAAGTAACATAGTGCCCATGTTTAATTTATAATAATGGTATAAGATAAAAGGGATCACAACCTAATGGATTTCTCTATTTAGGAGTCTCTGAAAACTAACAAATCCATTATTCCCATATTTAATTGTAAATATAAAACTATTTCATTGGAAACATCCTTATATACTTGAAATCATTCTAGTTTCATTTTTTCTTATCTAGGTGGAATAAAAAAAGGGTGTGCTCAGATGGTCATCAAGGGTTTTGTAAAATAGAACCTATCATGAGTAAAAAAGGTGTAATCCATATAGAAGAGTAGATAATAAAAAAACATGTCACTAAAAAAATATATTGAGTTCAATGTACATATTTGGATAACATAAAAATAGTAATAAAATGGATAATGGAATCTAAATTCTCAATAATTTAAATCAAAAATTTTATACATTCATGATCTTTCCATTAATGCATCAATTAAGAAATCAAGAATCATAACATCAAGGAATAAACCAATTACTACTTAATAAATGGTTAGTTTTAAAACATATACCCATCAAATATGTAATTAATTATAATTTTTATCATGACACCTATTAATGGATTGAGGTCCTTTCAAAACTGGGGCCCTACTAATCACTTTTACATCTAAAGCATTACCTGATTTTGGAATGATCAATACAATTAATTATCAAAATCATCATAAATTAATATGTATATATATTGAGTCATGAATATATAATATTTCCTTATTAGATGAAATAATATTCTTAACAATACAAAATTATTCGATAATTTATTTATTATTAGAGTTTCTATAGTTTTTTAGAGAGGAGGACTCATTGAATATGAAAATAAATAATACACAAAAACTAGTTTCAAATGACTGATCCCAAGATATTCATGACATAAAACCATTTCCTGTTGTGAATTTCTTTATTTATATGATATTCTAAAAAAATGTAATTCCTTAGGTTAAAATATCCATAATTGAGCATTTTATTATGTTAAACAGTTTCATGGTGTGTAAATATTTCATGCTCTAAACATGTTCATGAAAATTTCCTAGAAGTAGGTCTACATCATTTGAACTATTCATGATTTGAAGGTGAACAATAAAAAACACCTAGATCAGGTTCTATTGAAAAAAATTCAAACCACCTCATATTAATTCCAAAACAATAAATAATTCTTATACTCCCATTAACACAATTATAACTAGACATTATTTATCAAAAAAACAAACACCCCTAAAGATTATATCACTTTCCAGAATAAAATCACTCCACCCCAAAAGAATAGGCTCAACCGAAATGGTTTTATGAAAAAATAAATTAATATAGGTTCAATAAAAAATAAATAGTGATGTACCAAGAAAATATGAGATCTTTAAATTATATATTTTTAAATTATCATAATAAAAGCATCGTATTTAGAATATACATGTGTTATTATTTCTCCATTTTTGAATAATATTTGAAGGAGGTGGAAGAAGAAATGAAAAAAAACTCTTGATTAATAACATTACACCTTTTCAATAAAACTCTAGATGTTGGAACCAAATACTTTCTAGGAGAGTGTTATAATCCAAAAAAGAATTCTAAGATGTGGAAAGGTATTTACAAATGGTATTTTAGTAAGGATTTTCAGAACCAAATGTTTTTAAAGTGTTTAGAAAATTAGGTAGGAGGCTCTTGATTATATGTGATATGGATAAGCATTTTTGTAAATAAAAAAACCAATTCAATAATGGTAAGATATTCTAAAAATAAGATACTTCAAAATTGAAAAATTGTTGATTATAGAGAAGATAATGTCACTGGAAAAATATTATACATTGAATAAACAATTTTAAATATTACAATTCCCTTTAACTTTATGGTCGAACACATTAACCATTTTTTATTTCACCGTGATAACTAGATTATTAAGTAGCATATAAGGGCCTAGTCATTTCATACATAAATATCACATATTTTTAGATTAATATTAAATACATTTCATAAAAACACTACATAATAACAAAATATTTTAATGTGTTTTGATACTAGAAACTCAATCTTTTTATTTTAGGAATGATCTTCAACATCTCTCATAAATATAATCCCACATAGAACTGTTATTATACATACCCTACATAACACATTTCTTCCTAACATGTGGAAATAAAACCTATGAGTGGTTGGGATCAGATTATTATTAAGGGTAAACAATGTTATATATAAGAAAAAAATAACATAAGGGTATGATAACATTATCATAAAATTTTAAAACCAAACTCTACATATAAAGATCATAATATTGAGTCAAACATAGATATTGGTAGTTCATAAGACATTAACCATAGAGATAATAAAATAATATGATCCATGAGATCATAATATTAAAATAATAGTCTTGTGGTATAAACATAAATATAGAAAATCATTTACATATTATCCTAGGATCACAACCAAAGCTATCATAGTGGAATGGGTTCACTCCCCAAATCGTTATAGTAATGATGGTTCACTCCCATGACTATCATAGAGGAAGGTGTACCTTATAAAATTGAGAGAACATTCCACTCCATTCTAATCTATATCATGATATTTTAATATTTACAAAACTCAATGGACGAATATATAGGCCCCACCCATCACATAATGAAAATCATATGTTTATGCCTCACAAGATCAGACAATATTCACCATATCAAAAACCATGAAATTAAGTTGGTTTTGTAATCTTTTTATCAACCTTAGAACATGTGGAAAAGTGATAGGTATCATAATAAATTCATCATTACTTCATTGTATCACCGGTGGAAAATGAAGAAGGTTTTATAAGTATTTTATCAAGGGTTAATATATGGATAAGAAATGGGTTTATAAAACATATTTTATTGTCATATATATCAACTAAATTCATTAAACCCATCTTTATTACCATCCATGTAAATCATGAACGAATCACAACACTTCATGAGGTGGTATTCTTCCGTACAAATGAATGACATTATCATACTCTCATTAAATGTATTATAATAAAGATAATGTGATATAATGAATACATAAACATAATAATATCTAAAATATGATAGTGGAAAATGAATCAATTATTATATCTATCATTGAGAGGTGGTGATCCAAAATGAAAAACATCTATTTATGAGGTGGTAATCTTCTGTACATATGAATGATAAATTCACAATACATTTTATAGAAGAGGAAAAATATTATGGTTTTTAAAATTAACATAATAACATATCATTATATGGAATATAATGTGGTTGTTATATCATAATTTTTTAAAAATAATTAAATGAGGTGGGGGAATAAATAAAACAGAACTCCCAGTTAGGGACAATACCTCTCCTTCCAAAAACATTTAATGGTTTTCACCCAAAGGCTTATTAGTCTAAATTTATGACCAAACTATTTAATCCAAGATGATATTATTGAGGTATGTGAGTGATTTAGTTAGGTATTTTTCTACCAAAAGGGTGTTGGGTGTTTGAAAAGGATAGGATAGGGTTGGTCTTTTATAAGTAAGGGGAGTGTCAGACTTGTAATTTTTAAAAAGGAAAAGGTCTACACATGTTTTCCAAATTTCAAAAGGATAAAAATTGGGATATATCCAAACCTAGTGTATATAAGGTGGAAATATGGATATGAAATGATCATTGGAAACTTTTTGGGTAATTTATACCTATTATATTATTAGATTTACCCCATCAGTATACCATATTTTACTATAACCGCAATAAATAATTTTATACTGTTTTTACTATTAATTATGGATAAAAATTATGTTTTCCTCATTATATAATATAAATTATTCTTATTCCATACATGGAATCAATTATTTGAAATTCAATTAATATATTTGGTAAATTATAAAATAAAATTAATTTTTTAGTTGTAACAAGAGAGCCGTTTTTCAAAGAAAAAATGTTCTAAAGTTTAAAAGGATTATACATTAATTTTCTAAGTGAAATTAATTATGACGATATTAATTAGATTAATAGATAAATAATTTTACTAATTTTAATTTAAAAGTGACATAATAAAATCTTTATGGGTTTAAATTTTTTAAATTAAATGAAAATTATTAATAAAATAAGTATTTTTCAAAATTCATCGAACAATTTAACTTTTTAGAAAATCCTCAACAATGAACTTCAATAAATTTTTTGAATAATGATTTCGAAAATGAACTTAAATTTTTCAAATATATTTTTTAAAATTATAATAATTTATGATTAAAATAAGGGTTCAAATGTGTCAAACAATTATTTTTATAAAAATACATTTTGAAATCATAAAATTATTTTTATTGTTAAATAATTTCCAGAAATAAAATAATATAAATTTTATACCTTTTAATAATTATATAATATATAATTTTCATCAAAATAATTTATCCAAAGTTATTTTTTAAATTTATTGAGGTAAAATTCATTTGCGCACATAAAATGTGTTTTCCAATAAAAATTATATTATTTTGTTTCGAAATGATTTTTTGTTTCATTTATAATTAATTAGAAAACAAATAATTAGTTATTTATTTTTATTAAAACATATATTTTCAAAATTTAGTTAATCCTATTCTTTCCCTCCATTCTGAATTCTAGGTGATAACAATCATATTGAATAACAATATTTTTATAGTATGTCATGTATCATTTAAACATAGTGTTGTGTGTAACGAAAGTAATAATCAATGATTCAATTATCAAAAGATAAAATCCCTGTTGAATGTAAAAGAGAATATGGATAAAATTAAATTTATTTGAAAACAATATTTCACACATAATCGAGGTGAGAGAATCTACCCCCATTAAAAAAGTTATTTTTTCACACATTATAATTATACTGAGAATCAAAGATTTAACATAAGAATATCCCTTCGTGGAAAACTAAAAACATAAAAAGGGTGAATAAAACATTCCCTTGAAAAGTTAGATGGGGATGTGCAATGTTTATCTGGAATAACACATACTTGGTCTCAAAATATGGGTGAATATGTGGGATGCGTAAACATTTTCATAAAAGAGAAAACTAGCACACAAATTGTTGATAGACTGTAATTGAAAAAATTATATAGAAAACAAATATGACCAAAAAAACATAAATAAAATAGGTGAAAATATGAAAATTTATATCATAAAAAATGATGATAATATGATAAAAGATGATTCCAATAATCTTTTCCTAATATGGGGTAATTTTTCTGGGAAGATATAATTACTTGATTTCATTCCATTGCATGAGACCAGTCACATCCTTACGTTATGCCATGATCATATTCCACATCATATCTTACAATAATATATGAATTATTAATTTTTAAAATAATAAATAAGATAAATAAAATAATGACAAGATAATCTTTCTATCTATTAATATTATAAAAAATAGAATTTTTTTAGATGTTATCTAATAACACCCAATGTTTAACTTAATCCATTGCATTAATAGTTCTCTATTAATCTCCTATATGTTTGGCAATGTTGGAAATACAAATAATTGAGATATATGACCACATAACTCCAAAAATCAACTAATGATTAATCCCCAAAATAACATGATGTATTTCTTAATGTCCCATACCAAATATGTGAATTCCATTATCATATATTCTCTTGAAACATGGTTATATCCAGAGTTACCTTAAAAACAATAAGAAAACATAACTTCTAACAAATATTAACTCATTGACCATTCCATAAAAAAATTGACATATTATTTAATATGTTCCATAAATCTAATAATGCTGTAAACCCCATCAATGATAACACAAAACACATTGACATCAAATCATTAACCAGTTCAAAGGTAATCTATACTACCTTATTTTTTTTCACATAAATTAACATGATGTCCAATATAAACAGAAATTCTTCAACATCATGAAAATATTCAATGTTATCATCCCTTCATTAAAATATCACATTCCCATCATGTTTAATTTCTTGTTCATTATTACCATTAATAATATTTATGTAACACCTTAATGAAAAACTACTATGGAATAATCCATTGATGACTCATGATTCTAATAAAAAATACTACTGATAAAAAATTATTCTTTTAATCCCAATAGACAATCACATCAATTACTTAAATTTATTTATACACAATTCTTCAATATTCACTATCTTCTTCTTTAATACTTAAATCAATTCATATATCATTTGAAGTCTCCTCATTATCAAAAATATTGTTATTACCCATAAAAACAAGATTATTTTTTCACGAGGATTCTATTTAGGGAATCAATTTTCATAATGACCATAAATTTCACATTTTAGAAATTTAAATGTCAATGATATCGTATGAGACCATTATTCTCCTCCATTGTGATAACCGGACATTTTATTTTTCTTTTAAAATTACTTTCACTATATACTTATTCAACCCACAGAAATCATCTTCTCATTACTTTGATACATTCCACAGAGTGCTTCTTCCCACATTATTGACATATAGGAAACCCAATCTTCTTTCCTCAATGTTCTCCCCCTCCTGAGCTCTCAAAAAAATATTTCCTGTTCTTCTTTGGTGTGTCCCAAATATAGATTTGGGGAAATCAATTAATCATATATTGTAATAACTTAATTATAAAAATCACAATATTCAAAAGTCTAATTTTTAGGCTATTTCATTTCTAATATACACATTCGATATCATATTAAATATTGATCTAGTTCTTACTAGTCCTCACAATTAACTAAAACCGAAATCAAAATGTGAGAGACAATAATAATAGTGGGGAACCACATAAAAAATTAAAATCACTAATAGGATGTCTAAATATTTGAATCATCATTTTAATATATGAAACCATAGATTTATTTCAGGCCATTCAGGGTAATTATTTTAACAATTCATGATGGTTCATAGGGATTTTTTTAATTTCCAATGTATTTCCCCTAGGGGTAAGAAACGTAGTGTGAGGTAAGTCTTTTTTTATGAACTGGGTGATGATTGAGTCTAGAACAATGCACTATTTTCAGTGTTATTACCCCTAGGTGCCTCAGTGATAGATCCACATCCACATATAGTATCCCAACTTGGATGAAATTACATAGAAACCACATGATATATCCTTTAACAATGTTTTAGAAAATATTACAATATGTTGACTAGTCATAATACTTATCTTTAGAGACATATCTACACATATCCTTAGAAATAACCCAAGGTATTTCACTAATGTTTTATTATACTAGTATCCCAAGGTTAACTTTATATTTTCTCTGATATGAACTGCATCATCCCAGTCGTTTCATACATAAATATCACATATTTTATGATGAATATTAAATACATTTCAAAGACAGATGCCTGAGGACGGTAATAATTTAGTTTCTTTGGATACTAGAAACACATTCTTCTTATTTCATGAATGATGTTCAACGTCTCCCATGATAATCATCCCACATTATTATTTCCAAAAACATACCTGAATTAGAACCATTCTTAATAAAAAGGTGAAATTAATAATTAAAAATGATGATTTAGGATGTTCATTTTGGGTAAAAACTTAACATATGTAAGAATAAAATGATAGTGAGGGTATGGAAACATGAGCATAACTTTTCAAAACCATTCCCTGCAACTGAAATATCAGAATATTATGTCAAGGTATAAATTTTGATAGTTTATAAGAAATTAATCATATGGAAATCAAAGAATATGATCCAAGAGATCAGGATATTTACATAAGAAATGAAATTGTGTAATATACATAACACTAGAAGATATTTTCCATAATATTATAGGATCATAGGAAAGGCTATCATAGAAGAATGGTATTACTACTAAAACCATATTACTAGTCATGGTTTTTTCTTAAGACAGTCATAGAAGAAAAAGTCACAATCTATACTAGGTTCACTAACCATTTCATTCATATCTATAAAATAAGATAAATGTTTACTAATGCATTAGAGGGAAGTATAAGCCCCAAAAGACACATAATAAAAATAATACATATCTATTCCACAAGATCATAAAAATATATCATCTAATAACTCATTAAATTAAATAGGTTTCATAAATATTTCCTCATAGCATAGGAAATGGATAAGAGATAGGTTTCATAATCATTTCACTATCTCATTAATGGATTACCCTTTAAATTGAAGTATGATTCATAAAAATTTTATCACGGTGTATCCCATAGAAGTAAAAATTATTTTTTTAAAAGTATTTTGATCATAAAAATAATCCATGTCAAGAAAGAATAAGCGTCTTATCAATGGATTATATCCCCAGTATTGTATAACGAGAATCAAAGGATATTATCTTAGATAGAAAATGATTTGGAAATATCACTTGGAACATTTCATAAAGAAATTTTTTTATTGAAAATATCCTTTAAAAGAATTATATAATATTTTTAAAATAATTTTCTTTGAAAATATTCCTGTTAAATTATAATTTAATATTTTAAAAATATTTAAAAATTTTCTAGACATTAATATACAATCCCGTTTGGAATTTTTTTTTTCAAATATAATTTTTAAAAAAATCAATTTTTAAATATTATATTGGAAACTTTCAAAATAATATTCATATAAAATATTGGTGATGATGGCTATTAATTTAGTTTAGGTCATCCATGTTAAAGCAACGATTCCTTTCACAATTTTGATAAATTCCAAATTGGTATTTTTCTGGAAAATTACCTGAATATTCAATTCAACACATTTATCAAAAATTCCAATAATTGTTAAAATTTTCTCTCATAAATAAATTTAATAATTTAAAAAAAATATTTGAAAAAAATATTGGAAAAAATGGTCTTAAAAAATGGTTTTCGACGTGAGAGAGAAATAATGACAATTTTTCTTATAAATATTGTTTTGACCTCTAGATAATACAAAGGGAGGTAAATGAAAAAAAATTATTATAATGAAATAAAGAGAGGAAAATAATTTTCATGAGTTTCATGAGAAATATTTCATAATATTTCACTATTGGAAACATACATATAAACAATCATGATAAATTAAGAGATTGTAACATACAAGTCTTACAACATTGGTAACATTGAATCTCAATCCCCCTAAAAAATAATGTTTTCTGAAAAATAAAATATATTTTAAAGAAGGATAATAATAATATAACATGTTAAACTTGAAATTATATAAACCTCATAGAAAATTTTAGTTTCATGACATAACTTAGGTCCAAAGAAGGTAATTCAAGAAAAAAGATCCCCTTCCACTTTAATAACTTTTGAAATGTAAACCCCGTGTAAGAGAGATAATAAAATGGATATTTAAATAGAAAAAACATTAAGGTGAATAATAATAAAATAAATTTTTGGTTATTATATAAACCAAATAAAACAAATATATGGTGAATATGGATTTTTTCTCACCAAGAAATTAAAGTGAGAAAAAAAGTCCCTTACAATAATCCTTGGGTTCCTTCATACAAATTAAAAAATACTATAGAATATGTATTTTTATTTTTATTTTCATTTTCTTTATACATTTATTAAATATACATAAATATATATCATATCTTATTTTATTTACTAATGATGTTTCATTACCCGTTTATTAATAATTCTCATCTAATGTCATGATTCGGGCAATAACTACTTTATTTTTATTGTATATTTTGATTATTTATTTAGGGTCCTCTTACATTGATCATGGTTCCACCATATATTGAATATTAAAAATTATATAAATATAATAGATATTATGTGTTCATTTATTTTGAGTAATCCACAAGAGTAAAAGATTTAAAACAAATTACAATGTTCATGGAGATGATATACCATATATACCCGTGAACATTGTTTCCAATTTCATCGATAGTAATAAAGAAAGAAATGAAAAAAATATATTAATCATAAAAAAGTTAATATCTTGATTTATATATCCCATATTTTTTTAAACCAACCCTCGTTACCTTATATATTATGTGAAAATGAATCACATTACTTATCAAGGTGGTAGTCCACCATACACAGGAACAATATTATTGTATTCTAAAGGAATGGATAGTAAGAAGGAACATTTGATATAATGATTCCATAAAAATATTAATAGTTTAAATATAATATAAAAAAATAAATACAACGTTTTATCTCTCATTGAGTGGTGGTTATGGATAGTGAATAACATCAGTTTGCGAGATAGTGGTCTAGCGTACACAGAGATGATGATTTCAAAACCCATTTTGTGAAATAGGATAATTATTTAGTTTTTTAAATTGAAATAATAAAATATATGTATATTTAAAATACATATTTTATTAAATCATCATGCTTTATTTAGAATTTAATGAGTTGACAGAATGAATAAAATAAAATTTACGGTTAGGGACGTTACCTCATCTTTAGAAAAATCTTTTTGTTTTCACCAAAAGGATACATTAAATGGATATATGGACAAAGTAAAGATTCCTAGATGATATAATAGATTTAAATAGTAGTAATTGGCCGGACCAATTTGTTTTGGATGTGTTAATAGGAGTGGATATTGGTTATCCTTTTTTAAATGTGTTGAGTGTCATGGTTGTAATGTTTCCAAATAAAAAGGTGAATTCAGTTTTTTTATAAAAGAAAAGGATAAAAAATATAAAATTATAAAAAATAGAATATTTAATAACGTAATATGTCCATACAATGGGTTTTGAACAATTTTTGGGTCATTTTTAAACAAAATATATTTAGTTTAACCACCCATAAATATATTTTTATCTTTACTATGATAAATAACTATTGCAATTTTTTTCATTACATTACTGAGAAAACTAATTTTACCACATTAGTTAATATAAATTAATATTTTAAAAATATGGAATCCATTTTAAAAATTCCCTTTCATAGATGAGGAAATATTTTAATTAATGTTAATCAAACATTCATGATGAAAAATACTTTTTCTGAAAACAAAATGTTCAAAAGTGTAAAACATTATTACTTAAAAAATTAAGAAAAAATTGATTCTAATAGCATAAGTTGGAATAATAGATACAAAATTATACTCTTATAACCTTTTTACCCATATTAATAAAATTCATATGTGATTAAATGTTTTAAAATAAATGCTAATTTATAATAAAAACAGTTTATTTTAATATTCATCAAAAATTTAATATTTTCATAAAATTCATAAAATTTAACCCTATGATAATATTGACATAATGAATTAAAAAATCGTGTTTTTTTAAGATTTATTATCAAAAATTGTAAAAACATAAATTTAAATAACATTTAAAAAATGTGAAAAATATACATTCTAGAATAACACTATTTTAAGCGTAAAAATGTTTTTATTCTTATTTCATTTATATAAAACAAATAAGATGATTTTTATACATTTTATAGAATATATTTCATATTTATTTCATTAAAATAATTCTTGAATATATATTTTTCTAATTTATTATGTTAAAAAGTTTTTTCATATAAAAATATATTTTTTAATAAAAAAAATTTCTTTATTTTCAATTGTTTTTTTTATTTTCCTTTATAATAATTTCATCGCTAAAGAATTCATCATATGTAAATGTGTAAAACATATATTTTCATAACATATTGAATTGTATTCATACCAGTATTTTATACAGTAAGATGATAACTATTATATAAAATAATAATAATTATGGTCTAGTTTTTTAAATTGTAAGCATTAATACAATTCACTAAATTATGAAAAAATATGTTTTGAAAATTTATATATAATTAATTATTTAGTGATGATTTAATTTGAAATGAAACTAAAAACCAATTGACATCGATGCTTCAATGCACCGAAAAAAATAGATCTGGATCACAGTTACAGAATAATTCTGCTGGAAACAATATGTGGTATTTGAAACATGACCAAAATTTTTCTCATACTAAAAATAGTTGGTACGTTTGGTCTTAAAATTCTATCGTAAATTTATGTAAGAAAAAGATACATACTAAATTCCATGAATGATAGTTGGAATAGAGGCTTATTAAGCCCCAGTAGTGCACAAAAACACCAATGCTTAGGATGTCTCCAAAAACTCTAGGTCGCCTGCTCAATACAAGAAGGGTTTAGGATGTGTTCTGATCTCATTTAAGTATTTTGGACCCCCCATGCACCACATAATTGTCAATTTAGTATCATGGTATGCCTAAGGTGGGTAATAGGGTGTGTGAGATTTTCTGCATCTATATTAACCCCACCATTTAGGATTCTAGATCCATGGGTTGTGGTAATATTTTCCAAGATGAAGAGTGATTTAGATGATGTTAAGATGGATGAGAAAGACTCGTAGGCAATAAAATATTATGATAATATGTTTATGTCATGAGGTATGGTTTGGGTATGAGAGTTCAAACTCATTGCCTCCTCTAATGATGATTCCCTTACAGATGCATGAGTGATGTTTCCAAGTCCACTTGCTCAGTGTGACCCTTCAGGGTCTATTTAGATCCATAATCATTTCATATCATTGATTGATAATGGGAAGGAGAATTATAACCCGTAAGGATGAAAAAAACATATGATATGATAGAAATGAAAGAAGGTCATGTCCTAGTCTTCCATGGATTGTAAATTAGGTGTTAAACTAGAAAACTCATTTGTGAGGATGGAATATGATCAATAATCACAAGGGGACTAGGTGGTCGAGTCTTGATATAGAAATAGAAATCAAGGGAACCATGCCACTAGGAACAACCAAGTTCATTTGGGAGGAAAAAAGGCTAGACCCCACAATGAATACTCAAATATCCTGTAGACAATTGTTAATTGTTCTATAGGAAAGGCAAAGGAAAATGTGACTAAGAAAAAACCGAGGGACCTAACAAGAATTGAAGGTGATAAGATGTTATATGGTGAGTCAGGTGAGAATGTTCTAGGTAAGGTAAAAAAGGTATCTAATGTAGAAGACATAATGTCAAATGTTGAACCAATACCAGATGGAACCTTAAGAATAATGGAGGAAAATATAGAAGTGTATACTTAGTAATATTTGGAACTTGTTCTACACTCTAATGTCAAAATTCTAGAAGCATAAATTCAAATTAATGCTTTGTAGGAGGTCATCAAAAGAATATACTAGTGGTTGAGTATAGTTGTAACTAATGATGACCAATTGGATTAGACCAAAAAATAGGACCACATTTTAGCATCAGGTTTCAATAATATAAATATCAACATTGAAGAATATATTCAGGACTGGGACAAGATGGGGGATCATTTTGAAGATCTTCTAAAAAATAACCCAAATATACAACTAAAAAAAATTAATTGGGGGATTTATAGGGTGTATAACTCTATTATTATTATTCATGTATTTGACAACATTGTTGAATCTTTTTTTATTCAACACCTATTCTTTTTCCATGTTCGGGGTTCCCACATTTCCATTAAAAGTGCTTCTGAATTTTTTTAATGATATAAAATTAATAATATTTTATTTGTATTTTTTGTTTAATTTGAACATGGTGTTCTTTGTAACACAATCATAGTTATTCATTCATGTCACAAAACATAAACTTGATGTTGTGTGTAACAAAAAAATATGAAAAATATTAAATTTATTAGGAAAAAATCACAAACTATATGTCCGTTATTTATGTAAGTTATAATTTAAGCCTAATAAATGATCCTTATTAAAAATTTCAAAGCCATAAATTATAAATTTTAACTATAACCTTAAAAATAAAAATCTAATATGTGTAGAAAATTAAATTTAACACAAGAAATGTAATGTGAAAACCCCATTTTAACCATAATCATGGTAGTAAAATCATGATGATTTTATTATTAATTATGTGATAAAATAAAACATATATTATTTCGTAATATTTATAATTCTAATTTGAAAAATTTAATCAATTTTTTTAATTCAAATATGTTTAGTAAAAAAAATAAATTAAAATTAATCCTATAAATGAGATGAAAAGGTGGTTTCCAAAGAAAACATCTTCGGAAGTATAAATTTTTAACACAATTCTACATAAAAATGAATTCAATGACCAAAATTGTAGTAATAATAAAATAAATGAAATATTTTAATATTTAAAACTATTTAAAAATAAAATGTATCTTTTTAAGTTCTTTAAATGAATGGAAATTATTTAATAAATATCCATATCTTCAATATTTATCATAAAATAAATAATCTGAAGAAAATTTTAGATATTCAGTATTATATAATCGAAAAATTTTAATTACATAAATGAATTTAATTTTTTTTTAAAAATTAATATTTCACAAAATATATTTTAAAATATGTGTGCGAAACACAATGATATTTTTTATTAGAAAAATATCATTTTATAAAAAAAACTGAATTTATTCTTCTCTCTTCCGTAAAAAATTATAAAATGAATTATAAATAAATAATTGAATATCTATTATATAATTTGTTTAAATTATTCAAATAAATTATTTAATTTAATTTATTAAAATAAACTAGACAATGTGATGATTTTTAAAAAAAAAAATTATTTTACATTCAAATAATGTTATTTTTTCATTTTGAATTAGTTGAAAACCAATTGATTGATTTTATTAATTTTTAAACTATATATGTTTCATAATTTAGTTATTACTATTCATAATCCCATGTATATTTTCTATGTGATAGTTATAACATTAACTAATTATATTTTTGTAGTATCTCATGGTTCGTTTAAGATTGATGTTTTATGTAACACTTGATATCATTGAAATTAAATTTATTTAAAGAACAATATATTCTAAAAACTCAGGATGTTACTTTATCCCCCAATAAAATAAATTTTCCCCTTTTAAAATTATCTTGGACAACAAGGGTTCAATATTTATAAATACCTATATTGAAAACCAGCATCATATAAAGGTATAATATAAGAAACCGAACATAGAAATTACATAATCTTGAGTTTTTATAATTTTTCAATTTCATTCACTTTGATTATATTATAATTTTATAGAATTTTGGAATTTGGTCATAAAACATACATGAAAACAATAAAATACATATTGGAATCTTTTTATTAGTATCCATTTTTCCACAATATTAAATTTTAAAATAAATCTTGAATTCATTTTGTGGATAATCACAATGAATTCCAACATGACTAGTTCATTTGTATTAACCAACCTTAAACCATGAGAACAACATATTAAATGTGAGATTATCACATAGATCTCATTAAGTGACAATGAGAAAAAATAAAACCAATAGTACAATGTAAAATAATAAAACTCATATAACATTAACATATAACTAAAATGTTCTTTAACTATATGTAATAAAACATTTTTACCTTAATAAATCCACATATTTTTCTCAATGAAATCTGTTAATACCCCCAAACAAGTAATTAAAAACCCTTTTGGTTTATATTTTTAAAACCCATTCAAAATTTTTTGATTGTAATAATCATAGGAACGAATTACAAAATAATCATTACCCAATGAATTCATGAAATATAATGGGGCACAACCGTTATATAAGATATATCTGTTTCATTATTTTTCTATGAGATATAATGGGGATCAACAATTTGTATAATCTATATCTGGCTCACCCATGAGATATATTGGGGATAAACCCTTTATATAATCTATATTTGGCTCAACCATTTAATATAATGCTAAAGTAAAATATCATGAATAAAGAACATTCTTCATAAAACCCATTGAATATCCCCTTTAAAACCATGTGATAATCATATTTAGATTAAATTCCTATTTTCATTGAAAACCCAAATTTTCAATAAACACTACCCAATAAAATATAGGGTGTATATTTTACCAAATAAACATGAAATCTTTCAATGAAATATATAGATCAAATAATTTCCATAATGGTGAAAACCATATTTTTAAATTTTTAATAGAACATTACATTTCTTGTTTTCTAAAAAAATATATATTAAACAAGTAAAAATGATTTCTTTTTTAAAACCATTGAAATATTACAAAAGATATATAAAAGGTAAATTATAAAATAATTTTTATCCTTATAAAAAATTAAATATGGTTTTTTTCAAACATATGAATGGAAAATGATTATTTATATGAAAATATTAAAATAGTATTTTTAATGGAAAATTAATTATCTCCTTGGAAATATTTGAATCATAGACCCCCTGAAGGAATAACAATAAACAATACATTTATTATCACAAGAATAGGGAAATTAATTATATAACATATAAAATGTGATTTATAGACACCTTATAAAATGATAATATAGAATAAAATCAAAATATAGCTCAACTAAAGGAAATTGAGATGACATCCTTTATCTAGAGTCTGACATTCCAATTGTGTCTTTATCATTTCATTCTTAAGATATATTATATAGTTTAACACTAATGTATTCCTAGGTTTTATGTATGCCCAAAAATGCATCTAGGATTATAGGGGGATGTTGGGAACTAGATTGGATAGGGATTAGCTAAACCGAAGCCGGTTGGAGGGGCGAAATGATAGGACAGGGGGTTTCCTTCAATAAGTGTGGGGAAGACACGGTTGGTATTTTTGAGATAAAGTGAGTGCTCCCACATTTTTAATATATCAAAAGGACCCAAAATAGTCTATTATATAACCTTATACGTTTTAAGGGTAAATAATTCCAAAAAATATTTTTTAGACTAGTGTATTGGTCATTATTAAACTTATATTTTTAGTTTAATCACATATAATCCACTTTTAACCTTAATTTAAATAGTTATTTTTTACATAATTCCCTTATCATATTTTTAAAAACATATTTGGCCTTATTATACATTATAAATTAATATTATTTAAAATATGGGATTAATTTTTCCATTTAGAACACATAGAATTAGAAAATTTTAATTGAAAATTGACCCCATTTATGTGATGAGAAAGAATGGTTTTTATGTGAAATATTCAAAAACTTAACATTTTTTCTGTACAAATTAAATATTAAAATGATTAAAATGATATAAATTGTATTAGTTAATATATAATTGAATTAATTTCACATTAAATGAAAATGGGTTTTCAATTAAAATTCAGTATCTTTTACTATAAATCAAAAAAATTAAACCTTTAAGAAAATTCCAAAAAATTTAACCTAATATAAATTTGGTATTATGATATCAAATGTTTAGTTTATTATTTCAAATAAATTATCTGAATTTTTTTAAAATTAATTTTAAATTATGTGTACAAGGTATGATAATTTTTCATTTTTTAAAAAATAATTTTTTTTCAAAATAACACTTATTTTTCTTCTGAATCATTCATATTATCTTACTAATCAATAAATTAAAATATTTTCATAATTCAGTTATTAATATTCATAACCTATAATTGAATAGCTAGGTTGTAAATATTATATTAAATAATAATATTTTAACAATATTTCCCATTTTTCTTAATCTGGACGTTGTGTGTAGGAGAATCTAAGTTTTTCTTTTCATGTAACCAAGATAAATATATTTTTTCTGGTAAAATTATATAAAATCAATATTGTGTGTAATTAAATTTGTTTATGATATTTGATTTATAAAAGAAAATATTTTGTAATGTTTTGGGGTGTTACAGCTTCCCCTACACTTTAATAAATTGCATTCTCATAGTTTTAAACATTATCCTGGTAATCAAGGGTTTGAAATGACTTTCTTGTCTAGGAACCGGCCTCAAATGGAATCCTTGACTCAAAAAATTTCTACAAGAACACTTTATTTGGAACTAAATCTAGATTTCAATGGTTTAATAACTTTAATAACGCTTGGATCGAGCCTACCAAACTCACTCTCATTTGGTGTATTGCTCACAACTGGTTCCCCACTAAGGATTGCCTTCAAAATTCTGGTATCCAACTATGCTCTAAATGTCACCTATGTAACGAACATAGGGAAGATACAAACCATATTGTTCTTTCATGTGCTATAGCCTCTACTCTATGGAATTATATTTTTTACATTTTTGACTATAGGTGGTTTATTCCTGACTCGATCTGCTCTCTTTTAAAGAAATGTGTTGATCACGAAGCATCCCAGCAAATCAAAAATGATTTCCTCTCCATAATTGATGAACTCCTGCATGTTATCTGGTCTGATAGGAATGATATCCTCCATAATAAATTTTCACTAAATCTTAATACAGGAAAATCCAGAATTCTCATTGCGGTTCGAGAGGCTGCTTCGACTCAAAAGGCCCACTGCAACAACTCTATTGGTGATTTTGAGATTCTCTACAAACTTCGGGTTGATGGTCTCTATCGACAACCCAAACACACCTTAGAAGTGTTCTGGAAAACTCTAATTCCGGGATGGATCAAAGTGAACATTGATGGTGCCTCAAAGGGCAATCTAGGTCCTACAGGATGCAATATGATTTTTAGAGAATCTTCTAGCCAGTTTCGTGGTTGTTTCTTTGGTAGATGCTATATCGTCACATCTTTAGAAGTTGTAATGATGGGTGTAATTCATGCTGTCAATTTTTTCCTTCAAAAAGGATAGCGGAAGCTATGGATCGAATGTGATTCGACCACCACTGTCCAGGCAATCTGGAAGGGTGTGATCCACCTGGAATGGCCTCTTATAACCATTTGGATGAAGTATCTTGATTCGCTCTTGGAGATTAATTACATTTTCACTCACAATTTTTGTGAAGTGAACAATGTTGCTGATGCCCTTTCCATCAAAGGTGTTCAACAGGATTTGAAATGGATGAATAAACTTCCTCCTAATTTATTACATTATTTTGACAAGGATTGTATAAAGATTCCTTCCTTTTGAATTATGTAACCTTATTTATTTTTATATTCAATAAAATTTTCTTTGTTCTTTGACCAAGGAACTACCCCACTTCTAAAAAAAATCAAGTGTTTGAAATTTGGAAATTACAATGTTGAAAAACCTATATCATAAAAATGATGATAAAATTACCTCTTAAAAATATAGAATCACATGCATGAAGTTCATCTAGAATAATAACATAACTACATTTTTGTGTTGGAAAACATAGGTGGGAAATGAAAACATGGATATAGAATAAAATACTATCACTCAAATATTATTATATAGTGATAGAAATAACTGATCACATGAAAATTGGTGATCCATATAAGGTTAACAAGCACAAAACCATAAACCAAATAGGTTCGAAAAAAGTCATTGATATCATCTAGAGTGATGTTAATATGATAACATTTTATTTCAAGAACCTTTTTTAATGTTGACAAACTTTTATTATAAGAGATACATACTTTATTTCATTCCATTTTATAAAAATAATCTCACCCTTCTATTGTTTTTCGAAAAATTTATAATTTATCACTTTCTCTTTGAAATATATCTCAAAAAATATTTTTTGGCCTCGAAGCAAAAAAATTATATTTTAATGGATTAAAATTATCATAAAATAATGAATGTTTATAATTTATATCCCAACCTATTTTCCTTAAAAAAAATATGTTTTTCATAAGTTATCAAATATAGTAAATGAATCTATGACGTTCAAAAGTAACACAACTAGTTCTTCATTCATATTTATTTTATGAAAATATTTATGTAAAAAATGTTCATTTTATATACGAAATTGTGTAGTCTTGGGGTTTAAACTAAAATATTACCATTCCTTAGTCAGGTGTTGAATCCCTAAGGCTATGTCAGATGTGATTGGTTGTCAACCATCATTTTGGTTTTTGTTACTCTAATTAATGTTAATAAAATTCCTATATAGTTCAAAAAAACTGAATGTAATATTTGAAAAAAATATATTCATTTAACAACCTTTTTACTAAGGTTTTCAAAACAATATTTTTATTTATAAAGTCAAGTTATCTTATTTAAATATTATTTAAATGTCATTAATGATCATAATAACCTTAAATGTTACCAATAACATCAAATTTATGTCTATATAATGTAAAGGAATTATTCCTCAAATAAATTCTCCACTAAAACATATACATATTATATATATGAAAACTCTATAAATGTTTCCCAATTTACTTCCAATACATAAAACATCAAAATACGTGTGAAATTTAATTGTGATTATGATAAACCATTGAAGAATATAGAGATCGATGGATGTAAAAATAATTCACTAGATAACAAAACATTAAAATTTTATGTAAAATATTATTTCTACAACCCTTTATGATTCGGAACATAATAATTTCTACACTGAGTATGTAACATTAGGCACATATTAGAATAATATCCCAACTCATTATAGTTAAAATAACTCACTATTTATGGGTTACCTATTATCTCTTTATTGTATTATTCAAGACTATTCATTTTAAAATCATGAAACTTGGGACAAATCATTTCACAATGGTAATACTTTCTATACCATTACATACATTCCATGAAATATATTATACCACATTTGGAATTTTCCTGGAGATTTCCCCTAGGCTTCTTAGTTTTTTGCATCTCTATTTACTATAACTTTGGCCTTTTGTAAAAATTTTCATATCATTGTAAATAATTGTTAGAAAAATCAATTTCAAATTTTTGTGCATAATTAATAAATTTATCATATAAATTAATTTCTCATTCGACCATTTCTCTTTGTAAGAATGGTTTTTATATTGGGTAAAATAAATTAATTTTACAATATATATTTTGATCAAAAAATTGGAACATTTATGGACACTATTATGATTTTTTATTCATATAAAGCCTCTGAATATTCATCCTTTTTGTTCAATTCCATGAATTATTTATCCATCCCAACATGAACAAACATAATGTATTATTTTTCAAGGAAGATATTATTAAATTTATCAAATTCAATTCCATCAAGATTATCTTTATCTTTGTTATCAATAACTAAATACCACCATCGCTCATATTAAACATCAAAAAATAAAATGTCAAGAGTTAAATTTTTAATGTTATAAACATCCCACGACATCAAATATATTATCTTGGGTATTGGTCGATCATTTGGATACCACCTAGTTAGATGATATGTTACATGATGGAGGATGTCAGCTCATGAAATGGTCCACTATAACTATTTTCCATTGTGGTAGATCATTTTTTTCTATAGTATGGATACGAACACCATTTATAGCTTATGTCAACTGATTAATCAGTAAAAAAAATTATTCTATTAAAATTCCAAACATATCAGGATACTAATTTGGAAGGATATTTTTTCTCTTAGTGGCTTCCCAAAATTGATTTACTCTTTCCTCTTTAGAATACAATTTTTAACAGACATAGTTTATATAAATCAACATAGTAATATTAAATTCATACACTTTTTCAACATAAATATAAATTAAATCCTTCCATGTGAATTCTACTAACACCATTCAATCATCCAATGTTTCCCTATCCTATCTTTGATCCTAACTATAAGAAATCATCCTTAAAAATTACATAATCTTATGTTTTATTCAAAAACATACTTTCATTTACTTTAAGGTTCTTTTAGTTTTATATTTTTAGAAAATTTTTCCATGAATAAAATATAAAAATACCATAAAATAAAAATTGGACACTTGAAATTAGTATCCATTTAACAAAGAATATAAGACATTAAAATAATACATGATTTATTTTCATGGAAAATCTCAATGACTTCCAAATTGAATTCTTACTTTCCATTAACAATCCATAAAACCTATGGACCAAAATTAAATGTGCCATGAGAATAAAAATATCTCTTATTTTGATCAAAAAGAAATTAAACAATTATCCTAGGGAGAAATTTTGAAACTCATATAATTTTTACCTCTATAATCAATTTTAATTAAGTGTATGTAATAAAATATTTTCACATGACACACACTCACACATGTCTTTCTCAAAGAAATTATTGAAAACCCATTACAAGAAATTAAAAAAACCTTTTGGGGACATAGAGCATCATATTAATTAAACCCCTTCAATACCCTTTTAATAGAAATAACGATATGGCCAACATTCAAAAAAATATTACACAAAGCATTGGATATCTATAATGGAGATCACCCATCCTATAAGAAATATCAGGAACAACCATTTTTAATGGGATATAATGTGGTTAATACCCTTTTCATATATATATAAATCTTACCTGTGAGATAAAATGGGACCCAACCCTTCATATAAGTTTAATTAGTACCACCTATTTTAAATAATTCTTATGTACCAGATCATGAATACAAAAATATCACCATAAAACCCTTTGAAAATCTTTTTTTAACACATATGATATACCATTTAGTATAAAAGTACAATTTTCAGTTAAAAAACCCATTTTTAAATACTAAAATACATACCAAATGAGGAAGATTGTTTTATTGAATTGAACAAGAAATATGATAATGGAAACTATAACTCAAACTATATCAGCCATGCCAAAATATTTATTCCCGCTATTTACATTAAGAATAAAAAGTTCTTGTTCCCATTTTTCAAAATGATTTGTATAAAACATAAAAAAATATCATATTTGAAAACCATATAAATAAAGTAAAATACACAGAAAATGTAAATTATACAGTCATTTATGTCATTATAAAAATAATAATAAATTAATTTTAAAAAACTATTGTGTGATTCAAGGAAGATATGAAAGGAAAACATTTAAAGATTAATTTTTTTAAGGAAATATCCATCATCACATTGGGTATATTTGAATCATAAACCACAAGATAGAATAATGTTATAAAAAATATTAATTATCATTAGAATATAGAAATTAATTATTTAATAAATCAAAGGAACTATATATAATCATTATAGAAGAAAAAAGTTTCATCACATCAATGCATTCCCTAAAAAATAAAATTTATAATAATTCCTTTACCATGAGTTTGAATTTTCATGTGTGTCTTTATCTTCAACTTCTTTACTCTCCTCCATGGGATTGGGATAAATCCTTACTAGGTTGTCTTTATTTCCTAAAAAAGTCATATAGGATGAGAGGAGGGCATTTGAGTAGTGAATTGGGAATGGAATGGCTTATATTAAGAGGATTTTAGGTGTGAAGAAGAGAGGAGAAGTGTGGCCTTTTATAATTGGGAAGAGGACACAATTTGTATCCTTTAAATGAAATGAGTGCTTGTTTTATAATCGTATATCAAGAGAGTCCAATGTCACACCAGTTTTTTCATGTCTTTGTTTTGATCTAGTTCATTGGAAATCCTGATCCTTTTCCTGGATCATGGGTGAGAGTAATGCTGAGTTTTAATGTTTTGTATATAAATAATCATCCATCTTTTGATGCCTCAATTCTTTTTTGGGAGTTTTTGTAGAAAGGGTGGCTACTTCATAATTTGGGCCAAACCATGAGCCCATTTCCAGATTTAAAAACATATTCTATTTCTTTTATAACTCCTCATTTATTAACATTTTTTACACATTCCTCCTTCTATTTAGACTCCCATAACATATTAAATCTTAAATATCCCTTTGAACCCATTAAGAATTAATAATCATGGTGTTGTTTGGTTATCTATTTAGGTATTGCGCCTGCCCATGGGCCTATTTCCAGTTAAAAAAAATTGTTTCTAAAATATCTCAATTATTTTTTGATATTTTTTAGGGATTTAACTTCCAACTAGAGCCCAAGATACCTAGGCTCACCCCCATTGTATATTGTCTCACATTGGAGCTCATATGAGCGAAGTGTTAGGAAAACACTTCTCAAGATTCCTGAAACCGTCCTGATTAAATATAAAAATTTTTCTCTTTCATAAATCCTTTATATTTCACCCATTTTACCCAAAATCAAATTTTCCAGGTTCTTCCATACCTAATGGGAATCTACAAGAATTTCCAGGACATTACATTTTCTTTAAGGGTTCATATCTAAGGTATGATAAATAGTCTTTTAGTCTCCATGGTGAGATTCCCTCTTCATTCTTCCACCTCTTTCCCCTCCTTCCATTTTATTTTGGTTCCCCCTTATCCACTGGTCATTAAAGACCTAGTTTTATGTTTTGGAATTATTTTTATGGGGGTTTGGTTCATTTTGGGTGGTTCATCATAGATCTAGAGTGTTGGGAACTATCGCGGGTGATTACATGTGTGCGTTTTCATTCCACCATGGATTTGAGATGGTATATAAGTTGAAAAAGCCTTTATCATTTAAGTTTCATCATTATCATGTTTTTATAGCCTTATTTATATGATATGCACTGCATTGAAACCTTTTTCTAATTTTTTTGTGCGCAAATGATGTTTTATTCCTTATTTTGTTACAAATATAGTTGTTTTGGTATAAATGTGCACTCATCTTGTTTGATAAATTATTCCATGATATTTTGCACATGTTTTACGATATTTTGAATATGTTTCAGTTTATTGAAGAAATTTATGGCATGAAAATGGTATTTTATGTCTTTTATGTGCTTAAAATAAGTTGTTTTGTAAAAGAGTGCATTCCATGTGTTCGGTAAATAGCCTAGTTGGCTTTTATGTGTCTAGTGAAATTTAAAATGATTTGTTTGGATTTATAAATACATTAGAAGATTGAAAATAATTATTTTGGGATTTCTTATGGATTTCCATTTTGAATTAGGTTTTACAAACAAAGGGGTTTTGGTTTATAACATGTTTTGGCCCGAGTTGCTGGAAAATGGACCATTTTACATCCTTATGAAAATGGTTGTGTTTTGAATATATATCCTAAGTGTTTTAAGGGATTTATGAATGTGGATTGATATTGAAAATGGTGTGCATAAAACTCATTAAAAATATTGAAATGAATAACTTTGTCAAATGTTAATTTTGAGAAAATGTTTAAAGGCCCGTCTAGTCATTCCTAAAAATGAAGAACGAGTGTTTTACATGAATAAACCATGTCGTGTAAATTGGGATTGTTTTATGGTCCATGAAATGATTTTATTAAATGATGTTAGGGCTTACAAATATGATTCGATATGGTTTTGTTTTTTGTTTATACTTGAAAGATTGTTTTTGAATAAGTTTTATGTGAAAAGCCTCAATACACTGCTTAAAATTGTTTTACGAAACATTTTAGTGGTTTATTAATTTTTGAAGGAAATATGAAGCCAGTTTGTGGGATGTTTGTGTGTTTATATATTGGGAATTTAATTTTTATGTGAAATTTATATTTTATAACACGTTTGACTTTATTGATCCCTGAGGAAAATTTTGGGTATATAGGTGGGCGTACATGTACTAGTATGCTAGTGATCCAGTGGGGTTTGTCCCCTGTTTCACGTAGCAAGTTTGATGATGATGACACTAACTAAATAATGATGATGATGAAGTTGGAGGACATCTAGGTTATAGGTCGTCTTCCTACTAGTGGCTTGTGTGCATGAGAACATATATTTGTTATGGTTACCTTCACTTATATACGAGGTGCCTAGGGCTCACAACTAACAAGTGCATATGGGTGTTCTCGTGACATGTGCTCATTGAATATTTTGTATAAACCATCGTCAAAAGGTGTTTTTGTTTGGTAAAATCAGTAGTGTGTGTGATTTAATTAAAATTGTAAATTCTTTAAAGCATCCCACTTGAAAACTAGTTTCATTTTGATGTTTCACCTCTTTGACAATTGTTACAAGTATTATTGTTTATAAATCATACAAGTTTTTTTCACGCATTTTTTTATATAATGAGAACTCATTTATAAAACACACCTTTATATCTTTTATTTAAAACTTGAAATTGATGTTTCTTTTATTTTAGAGAATTTGCATTGGGAATAGAATATTGTGCTAACCTACAGAGTTTTAAAACTCACACCTATAGTCTTCTTCTATTTTTAGCCCTTGTTCCAGATTCAGCTTGAGTTCCATCACCTTGGGATATGTGTGATCATTATTTTGGAGAGTGACCATATGGTTACATGGATTTAGTTGGTTATTAGGTTTGGTCAGTTGAGTTGTTGTTTTAGTTGTAATTTCAGTTTCTTGTACAAATAATTTTTAGTTCAATTTTTATATAAATGTATTTTGGGATGTCCATTTCATTACGCTATCTATTGTATTGTTTATATTTGGGAGAAATAATTCCCTTGTGTACTCTACTGATTCCCTCGGTGCTTGTCACCATCCTGGGAGGATCGGGAACCCCTCTCAGCACCTGTCACAGCTGGCTCGGGTGATTGGTTCATTGTCGACTTAGCCTGGTTCATGACAAAATGGTATCCAAGGTGGTCATCTGTTAGCAGAACTTTCGTTTTTGAGTTCCCTTGTTATTTAGCGATGTCAAGGTAGATGGAGAAGGATTTTTGGGGCTTGAGGGGTATGTTCGAGAAGAGCATCATGTAATATTACTCGTTCCGATCCTTGTGCTTCCACGAGATGTCCGGTTTTATTAGTGTCTTTTGTTCATGTTGATTGTTTGATGGTGGGATATGACAAGGGGATTATGACTAATGGCCTCCGTGAGTTTGTATGGCCTATCGTGCCATGTAGAGCTGGGGCATGGTCTTAATAAGTCTCTTTGTGTTTGTGTTGTGTTTGACATATGGTCTCCAACAATATGGAAATGTCACCCACTGACACTAGTTCCCTTTCTTGGGTTTCATGGACCTTTCTTGAATTATGATTTTTTGTTTTGAAAATATTTATTTGAGAATTATAGAAATCAGATTTAAAGGAGGGATTAGATTTTGAAAATTGGAAAAGGGGTTTTCAAAAATTAAATAAAAGAATTTTTTGGTAAGGTTGTATTTTTTCTTGAGACAAATTTTGCGAAGGAAGTGGGAATGATTTAACGGGATTGGATTTTCCCTAATCTATATTTCTTGTTTGTTGAAAAAAATTGTTTATAGAGTAGGAATGATTTTAAAGTAATTTGGAACCATTGATTTAAATGGGGTGTATTGGGCAGTTGAAAAGTGTTTGAATCCAAGGAAATGGTTTTGGAAATTTGGTTTGGAGCGGCTGGTGTTTTTCTAGAAAGGGGTATTGGCCTCTGTGTTTGTCAGATTTTGAAAAGAGACCTTGAAAATTTTTATAAATTTGGAAAGGGATATTTGGAATACAATGGTTGTTTTTGAATGTTCGATTAACTGAAATGGATTTTTTTAAATAAAATGGTTCTTTGTGAAGAATGTATTTCTTGTGAATTATGAAAATGGTTTTTCATTTGGTGGTTAATGTTCCTTTGGAAGGTACATGATTATTTTTTTAATGACGATGTTTAGTTTTTTCATTCGGTTTTTTCATGGGTTTTCAATGTTAGGTTTTGTGGATATATGGATGAATGGATAGTATGGCATGGTATTTTAGTGCCCGGTGTGGCATGTAACTTTTCATGCGAGTGAGACTTGATGAAACACCATTTTTGAATGTAAAAGTCCGCCAAGATAGTTTATTTGTTTTTCAAACGTGTTTTGAGATGAAAAATTGTTGTGTTTGTTATGAACTGATGGTCATGTGGATGGTTTTTCCTATGTCTTAGAAGTGTTTTCTATTCAGTATGCTTCCTTATAATATAGAAGTCATACTCATGTTGTGTCTTGATATGAGATCTTGTTGGTGGCTCAGTTTTTTGGTAATGTTCAATGGGTTTATAAAGATGTGTTGGTTGTTGTGATGTTGCCACAAATAGTTCTCCATTGGAAACCATTCCAATTTCTCAACCTAAGTATTTGATTCAAATGTTAAATCCACCTCTTAGAATGATACATTATTCAATTTTTTGAAATTGAGAGATATTTGGGCTCGATTTAAAGTGTCATCCCTTTATGGTGATTCTATGGGTTGTATTAGTTGTGCTCAATGATTTTTAGTGTGTGTTTTTTGTTTTCCTTATTCATTCTGCTCCTCGTTCGGAGTGAGAGAATATAGTGCAATATATCTTCAGGTTCTTGATTAGAAAAAAATGTGTGGTTGAGGAAGAGAGTTTTGTGGTGTCTATTGATCTGTTGTTTCTTCTTAGGAGTATTATGCGGTATTGTGTGGAACTAAGGGATGGAGTACAAGTTGGAGATTATCAAAGCTTGATTGCGAGCCAAGAGATGCTACATTCATCATAGCTCAAGCCATAGGGTTTTGAGTAATGTTGGAATGTATTCATGATTCCTAGGATTGTGGGAATTATCGCTAAGCTCATACCACTACTATTTCAATGAGGTAGTTCATTTGTTTCTTTTGTTATTTCAATGGACCAATGATTCTGTCCCCTTACCCCCCCTCTCTAATTTATCGGGGTTTGGATCTATGTAGATAGTGTTGGCTCAGTTCTTGCCACGTCCATTCAAGCGTGGGTGGATTAATTGTTCATGTTGTGATCCTATCAACATAGGTTAGTAAGTTTTTTCAAGAGAGTTTTGGTACTTTTTGTGAGTGAGGCCCGATTCTAGCTCATGTTGAATTCTTGTTTGTTCGTTGAAAGTTGGTTTCTAATGATGGGGAGAACCACCATCGGTCGCACGGATTTTCATCCTAAGAACATTTCTACTACTAGTTTTTTCTTAATGGTGTGGAATATATTCCGGACTCCCCTAGAATATTTGGTTTTTGTGAGTGCTCTTTGGTTTGGGTGATCGTTGTGTTCACTATGGGGAAAACCGATTATTGCGACGGGGTATTTGCGACGAGCTTTATTACCATTGCAAAAACTGCGACGAAAGGAATATTTGCGACGGTAATATATTTCCATTGCAAATGGTCAGTTATTTGCGACAGTGATACATGAACCGTCCCAATAGATATGGCATGGTTTGCGCGCCAAAACACGGGAAGCCTATTTGCGACGGTCACCTTCTACCCATCGCAACTACCCGACAGTGGTAAATACTATTTGCGACGGGTAATTGTCCCGTCACAAAAAGGTTGTTATTTGTGATGGGTCCCGTCACAAATACCGATGGTGGTAAATAAGATTTTGCGATGAGAATATCCGCCAGTCACTAATAGTATGTCGACAGACAGATATTTGCAATGGGCCCGTCACAAAAACCCTTTTAACTGCTGCCCGTAATGAATACGGGCGAAGGTATTTGCAACGGGGCCCGTCGCCAATACCGGCGGTGGTAAATATGAATTTGTGATGGGGATATCCTCTCGTCGCTAATAGTATGTCGGAAGGCAGCTATTTGCGACGGGCCCATCGCAAAAACCCTTTTAACCGCTGCCCATAATTAATGCAGGTGAAGGTATTTGCGATGGTATCCCGTCGCAAATAAGACCGTCGCAAATATTATAACCTATATATACCCCTGTCCATTTTTTCCAAATCATTTAGATCTCTATTCCTCTCTTTCTTTAACTTTCAGTTCTAAGTAGAAAATTTCTTTCGTTTTAATTTTTTCATACGAGAAGAGGAGAGAAGGAGTTAGGATACGCAAACTACTTCAAAATATCAAAGGTATTTATATTTTTTTAATTGTTAAATTATTTTTAATTGGTAATTATATTTTTAACTGTAAATTTTAATTTTTTTAATAGAATGTTTAGTAGCTGTATATTATAATTAGATTAAGTGGTTGTACAAAATAATCCTTATCTCGATACAAACAAGTAGAGGCGGCTGTAGCATAGATGTACCTAGGAGTGAAAACTCTGACAAGGTGTTTCGAGCTTGACTCGGGGTAACCCGTTACACGACAACGTGCCTTGCTGCACTCTTGGTTCGACTCTCTCGGTGGATGTTTTGGTAATAATTAGAAATAAATATATTCAATTAAAAATAATTAGAAATAGTTATATTTAATTAGAACTAATTATATAATTATCAAATAATTAAGAAATAATTAGATTTAATTAAAATAATTATCAAATAATTAGGAAATAATTAGATTTAATTTATTAGAAATAATTAGAATAATTAAAATAATTAGGAAACAATTAAAATAATTAGGAAATAATTAAAATAATTAGGAAAAAATTAAAATAATTAGAAAACAATTAAAATAATTAGGAAACAATTAAAATAATTAGGAAAAAATTAAAAATAATTAGGAAACAATTAAAAATAATTAAGAAACAATTAAAAATAAACATTTAAAAATAAAATAATTAGGAAACAATTAAAATAATTAGGAAATAATTAAAAATAATTAGAAAACAATTAAAAATAATTAGGAAACAATTAAAAATAATTAGGAAACAATTAAAAATAAACGATTAAAAATAAAATAATTAGGAAACAATTAAAAATAATTAGGAAACAATTAAAAAAATTAGAAAACAATTAGAAATAGTTAGGTTAGGAAATAATTAAAAATAATTAGGTTAGGAAACAATTAAAAATAATTATGAAACAATTAAAAATAATTAGGAAGCAATTAAAAATAATTAGAAAACAATTGAAAATAATTAGGAAACAATTGAAAATAATTAGGAAACAATTGAAAATAATTAGGAAATAATTGAAAATTATTAGGAAACAATTGAAAATATTTAGGAAACAATTGAAAATAATTAGGAAATAATTGAGAATAATTAGGAAACAATTTAGAATAATTAGGAAACAATTGAAAATAATTAGGAAACAATTGAAAATAATTAGGAAACAATTGAAAATAATTAGGAAACAATTGAAAATAATTAGGAAACAATTGAAAATAATTAGAAAACAATTTGAAAACAATTAGGAGAAAATTGAAAATAATTAGGAAAAAATTGAAAATAATTAGGAAGCAATTGAAAAGAATTAGGAAAAAAGTGAAAAGAATTAGAAAACAAGTGAAAAGAATTTGGAAACAAGTGAGAATAATTAGGAATCAAGTGAAAAGAATTAGGAAACAAGTGAAGAGAATCAGGAAACAAGTGAAAATAATTAGGGAAAAAGTGAAAATAATTAGAAAACAATCGAAAAGAATTTGGAAACAATTGAAAAGAATTAGGAAAAAATTGAAAAGAATTAGGAAACAATTGAAATGAATTAGGAAACAATTGAAATGAATTGGGAAACAACTAAAAACAATTAGGAAACAACTAAAAAGAATTAGGAAACAAATAAAAAGAATTAGGAAACAACTAAAAAGAATTAGAAAACAACTAAAAACAATTAGGAAACAACTAAAAAAAAATTAAGAAAATTATCAAGTGTGATTGACCACACATCTACCTCAAATTTCTTTTCATTTATGTGTTGAGGATTGACATGAAACTTCTACCTCCACATGTAATATTTTCTTTTACTGTCAAAATTATCAACCTCTTCGCCAGGATAGAGGTGAGGAGGTTTATAATTTTGACAGTAAAAGCAAATATTACATTTGGAGGTAGATATTTCCTATCAACCTCAACACACAAATGAAAAGAAAATTGAGGTAGATGAGTGGTCAATCACATTTTTTTTCTATTCAATGATTGATTATCCACCCGACCTATATATATATCTTCGCATTACTAATTAGTAACATAATTAGTAATATAATTAGTAACATAATATAAAATTTTATATTACTCTAATATTAATAATTAAATAATACTAATAATATAATTATTTTATTATTATATGTTTAATATTTATAAAAAAAATATTAATATTATTAAAATTATAAAACTTTTATAAAATATTACAATTATAAATATTTTCAATAAGTTTTTCTCTATTCTTAACATGTTCAAATCTTAAAGGGTCACCAATTTTCAGGTCATGCCCAATAAAAAGTTTTCGTCAACCATGTCCAATGTAAACTCTATAATTGTTTTTGCTTGGTTGATCACCTCGTAAGTTGCATTGTAATAGGACAGCCCAAGTCATGTCTTTCTTATCTATAAGAATCATATCAAATGACTTTTTACATAGACCATTCTTTCTTGCAAAATTAAGGGAAATATACTAATGTTCTATTAATTTTTCAAGGAAGAATGATCAATGTAAAGGGTCATGCAAAGTGATTCTTAAATACAAGAATAACATTACTTGTGTCATCCTATTACAACACAACTTGCAAGGTGATCAATAATGTAAGGAAAATTATAGAGTTTACATTGGACATGGCTAATGCAAACGTTTTATTGGGAATGACCTGAAAATTGATGACCCATTAAGATTTGAACATGTTAAGAATAGAGAAAAATATTTTGTAAATATTGAGATTTGTAATAATTAGTAATAATTAATCAAAAATGAAATAAATTCGAGTATATGGTTATAAATTGGCACAATTTCCAGTGGATTGAAGGCTACTTATTGTTCAACGTCTCATATCTTTGCTACTTTATCCCACTGAAATCAGCATAAAAAATGTGATCTAACGTATGTCAGAGAAAGTTTTTCATACCGGTTTTAGTCGGGAGAATGTTAAAAAGAGATGAGATGTCAGAAAAAAGAGTCTCTTTTCCCTGACGACTCATCTCCTTTCAAGGAGATGAGTCGTCAGGAAAAAGAGTTTCCGCCAATCCGTTGGAAAAAAATAAGAATAATTAGTAATATAATCTCCATAACGATGATTAAAAAATTTTATTTCAATATTCAAGCATATTTCATTTTTCCTTGTATTGATAAGTATTTCTAAATTAATAATAATTAGAAGGGATGATTACAAACTAACTGTGTCGCCTATAATTATTGGTAATTACTAAGAAATAACTGTAATGATGTATCTTCTCTTTTTAGGATATTGTTTTTCTTATATCAAATTATTTAACAACAGTAATGGTATTAAATTTTGTAGAAACATATATATGAATATGGAACAAGGAAATCGACATCAATCATTATTAGATGACCGCGCTTGGATAAATCAGTGCAGAAATCCAAATAGTTTTAGTTTAAATCATGTATATGTTGATGGTGTTGATTCTTTCTTATCATTTACATCATCAAACCCGGAATTTGTTTCAGAAGGGCCAATTAAGTGTCCTTGTAAAAAAATTTCTCTGAGAACGTTTGAGACATTTGAAATCTTTGGGAAACATCTCTTTCGTTATGGTTTCCAATCAGATTATATTTTTTGGTATCAATACGGTGAACGCAGTTCTAGAGAAGATACTAATAATTTGATTCCAGATACATCACAGTTTTAGAATTTAGTACATGATGTTGTAGGGCCATCTGTTCAACAAACTGAAATTGAGGATGATGTTGATTTACCTCCCAAGTTGGCACCATCTGAATTTGCTGAGTTGTTCAGGTATGCTGAGGATGTATTATATCCTGGTTGTAAGATAAGAAAATTAGAAGCAGTTGCAAAATTTATGGATATTAAATTAGATAATGGAATGACAAATAACTATTTTGATCAGATATTTTCTTTGGTTAAAGAACTGTTACCTGAAGGAAATGTGCTGCCTACTAATTATTATCAGAGCAAAAGACTGGTTTGTAATCTGGGCCTTAGTTATCAGAATATCCATGCATGTTAAAACGAATGCATCTTATATTCTGGTGAAAATGAGTTGTTGGATAGTTTTCCCACATGTGGAAAATTGATATTTAAAGAAGCTCAATCAGGGAAGTCTAGATTGATTCCTATAAAACAGTTGAGATATTTCCCACTTACACCCAGGTTTCAGCGTTTATTTATGTCTCAAAACACAGCGACAATGATGTCATGTCACAAAACCAATATTTCAAATGGAAAAATCTTGATTCATCCATCTAATGGTGATTCATGGAAACATTTTGATCAAGTGCATCCGTCTTTTTCTTTAGAATCCCGGGACGTGTTATTGGGTCTTTCTACTGATGGTTTTTGTTTATTTGGATCTTTTGGTAGTCAGTATTATTATTGGTCTGTCTTTATAACTTCGTACAATTTACCTCCATGGATGTTGATGAATGATCCTTATATATTTTTTACATTATTAATCCCAGGACATTTGAAAAAAAATATTGATGTTTATTTGAAACCATTGATTGATGAGTAAAATTTATTTTGGAGTCATGGTGTTGGTACACATGATGCTGCTGCGAAACAGAATTTTGTAATGAAAGTTGCTTTAATGTGGACAATTAGTGACTTCCTGGAATATAGAATGTTATCTGGCTGGAGTACATGTGGTCCAAAATCATGTCCTTACTGTATGCGAGACAAAAAATCATTTATGATGATGAATGGAAAAAAACCTTGCTATTTTGACTATCATCACAGATTTCTTCCAATTGATCATCCTTTTTGGAGGAATAAATCTCATTTAGAAAAGGCCTAATTGAAAGAGATGAACCTCCAAAAATGATCTCAGGTACATAGTTACAATCAGTTGTATTTATATTACCTTCCATCACTTTTGGACCAATAATAAACCAATAGAAAATTCATGGCTTTGGGAAAGAACACAATTGGACAAAATGGAGAATTTTTTGGAATCTGTCATATTGGTCTGATTTGTTGGTCCGACACATGTTGGATGTCATGCATATTGAGAAGAACTGTTTTGATAATTTATTTCATAATGTTTTGGATACACTGGGTAAAAATAAAGATAATGTAAAGGAATGATTAGATCTTGCCCAAATTTGAAGGAGACCAGAACTTGAATTGTTTGAAAATGTCAGATCACTGAGATTAATGAAGCCAAAAGAAGCTTATACACTGACCAAAGAGAGTCGCTTATTATTTTTTCAGTGGATTAAAGATTTGAGACTTCCAGATGGCTATGCTTACAACTTGGGAAGATGTGTTAAAAATAGTTATATTATCAGATTAAAAAGTCATGACTATCATGTTATAATGGAAAGACTTATGCATATTGGATTAAGAGGTTTGTTGAATTCTATTATTTGAGATTTGATAACAGATATATCATATTTTTTCGGAGACATTGTGCGGCGACAACAGACTACGATACACTAAGCAAAATGGAAGAAGCTATTGTTGTAATTATATGAAAACTGGAAAAAATCTTTCCGCTGGCTTTCTTTGACTCAATGGAACATTTGATATTACATTATCCACATGAAGAAAAATGTGGAGGTCCGGTTCAGTTTCGATGGATTTACCCATTAGAGAGATGCATGCAGAAATTGAAGAAAAAAGTACGTAACAAAACATCAGTTAAAGGCTCATTTGCTGAAGCTTATTTTCAAGAGGAAATTGCTGTATTCTGCTCTCATTATTTTGAATCTGAATATCACTAAAAAATTTAACTGAATGGGCTAGAATGAGGTGAATGTTGATGATGATATGAATAATCAATTATCAGTTTTCAATCAGCCTGAACTTGGCTTTGGTGGAGTTCATGATAGATGGATTTCATATGATGAATATCATAGAGCTCATACATATGTTTTACTCAACTATGAAGAAATTTCACCAATTATACAATGAGTGCTCCTATCCCTTATTCTATATATTCTGTTGCAGTAAATTAATTAGGTTGTATTTGTAGGTTATATAATGATCATATCCCGAAACAATTTCCACAAATTACAACAGCTGGCTTAGAAGAACATCGAAAAAAAATGTGCCTACTGGTTTCAAAAATAGGTAACTTACATTCCTTTTTAGTTTTACATATAAAATCAATTAACTACTTGTAATAGTGATAAATGTTTTAAAAATTTTCAGGTATCTGTACATGCTGATAAGATTGATAGTTGATTGGGTATATTGAGTAGCCCACCATCCAAAATGGTTAAATATTATAATGAATATGTGGCGAATAGTTATCGCTTTCATACACGTGCATATGGGGAATAAAAGAAAACAATGAATAGTGGATTTTGTTTGAAGGGATCACATCATAGAGATATAGAAGTTGACTTTTACGATATTCTTGAAGAAATTATTGAACTGTGTTATTTGGGACAGGATTATGTAACAATGTTTAAATGTCGATGGATGGATACTGAGAGAGGCTTGCGTATTCATCCGACTCATGGAATTGTTAATATTAAACAAAAAAGTATTCTTGTAGTAAATGAACCATTTTTATTAGCTCATCAGGCACATCAAATTTATTATGCAAAATACTGTGCTACTGTAAAAGAGTTGGATAGTTGGTGGAGTATAATAAAAGTTAAATCTCGAGAAAATCAGTTTACTCAAACTGAATGTGGTCCCACTAAAGTGCAATGAAATGAAATTTTTCAGGACACTCCTGAAAACCCATATTTTTCACAATGAGACATGAATATCGAGGATGACACCCCACAGTTAAGGGTCGATGGTGACGATGTTGTCAATGATGTTTCAACTGAATTTTAAATGATAAGAAATGATGAAAGTGAAACTAATATGGAAATTGATGATGCTGATGAGGAAGATGAAGACATTGACATTGAAAAATATTAAGATGATGATGAAGGTGAACATTGACACAGTAAAATGCTGGTGATAATCATAACAAATATATATCTATACATAATAGTTATTTTCAACTGTTTTCTAATAACAATCATTTCAGGTTTCAGATGGACTCAGAAATGTATCGTCAGTTGCTGGAGGCTGATCTACCTATGGATGATGAGGTTCTTGAGTTATCTGGCCCTCAGGCTATTGGAACTACAGGGAGCACTCGGATGGGGCATGGTCTTTCCAGACTGATGATTCCAGATCCTATCCCGGAGCGACGTCCACCTCTTGGATTTGATGCGCACATGCGGTGGTATGGTAACCTGTGTATTTTAGTTATCTTTCATTATAATTTATTTATATTCTAATTGTTGCATTATTTGTTCTTTTTACACAGTTTTACTATAAGGCCTCGACCTTAAACATTACTTAATCTTGAAATACTTCAAGAATACACGTTGAGGATCTTTTTAGGATTAGAGTTTTAGAAAATTAGATAAAAAATCACCCATTGCACTCCACATTTAAACAAAGTGGTTACATAAAAGATAGTACTCATTTTTCCCATCATCAAAAACATATTTAAAATAAAACATAGATTCTTTATTGACACTTCCTTGACACTATCATCACGTCATGTACCTTTCCCTTGACCTCTGAAAAACATTTCAAAAACACGGGATGAGCATAAAAAGCTCATCAAGGGATATAAAAGAATGAAATGAAAACATTAGTCCATGTATGAAATCATACTTTACTCGTAAAACATAATCATTTTAACATACCTCATCAAATCATGAATAAATCATAGAAATCATAATACATAAAGGTAACTTGAGGCATTCATAACATTCTTACGTAGGGAGTAACCCTCATGGTTACGTTTGGAATACCCATCATAGTATATTATCTAAATCTCTTCGGAGAAACCTTAACGTTTAACCCTTTCACGTTACCCAATGAATTGGAGAGCTATATCAGGCTCACCCGCCCTTAGTTTATCAAGGAACCACCCATCATCATAAATAATGCCCAAGAACCATAACATAATCATATCATATAAAACATGCATAAATGAAACATAACATTTACACATTTAAATCACAAGATATCAATAACAAATTGATATAATAAAAGCATTATGAAAACCATTTTCAATACCAAAATAAAAGAAAAGTAAAACATGGTATTTATTTTTCATTAAAAAAAGTTATGGCTTGTAGAGGAAGCTGAAACTCAAATAATGGTCACGACAGCGGAGAAGTAGTTGTCGCCGCATACGTACGACAAAAAAAAACATTCCCTTTTGTCATTTAGTAAATGCTTCGTATAAAAAATATTCCTTTTAAATAAATTTAAAAGTCAAAGGGGTTTATACACCATATAAAATAAATTTGTGTATAAAACAAATTAGGCCTCAATGAAAGGAGATTGAGACGAAGTCCCTTACCTCGTATCCGACTTGACTCGATCGTTCTTTAATCTCCCGAATAATAAACTTGAGTTAATTTCTACTTGCTTAAGAACCTTTTTCAGGTTCATTATTCCTTTTATATCACTTATTACCATGTCATGAACACTATGTAATTATTTAAGTTAATAACAGTCGTTTTAACGATCATTGGTACTTGAGTCAAAAATAAACTCTTTATAATTACAAGTTTTTCATGTATCCATTATCTCCAGAGTTATATTCATGATGTAGATATCATACATATCATATATATCCAGTATATACATGCATTTATAATATTAAATAACATTTATAGGTAAGAAATGAAATGCACCGTTCATGGAGATGGTAAGCCGTATGTACGCATGAATGCTACTTTCATTTCTATTTCATATTTTATGGAATGGAATCATAATGATATAAATGTATATTATAATTCTAGTATAATATCATATATAAAATCATTAACTCCATCCTTTATACGTCCCACATCTGTCCTTAAGAAATCAAATCACTTTGAGGGGGCGGTAGTCCGCACTTCCTAAAATAAAGATATCGCGTTTACCCATAATGGAAACCAAAAAGGTATGCCAAGAATGAAAAATACAGAAGATTAAGGAAAAAATAAAAATATTATATATCATATATAAATATAGTGTCATCTTAATGTCCACCTTTTACGGTTTTAGAAGAATATTGAACCATCATCGTTTCGTGACGCAGAAATTCTCCATCCACGAGAACAGTATGCTCTTTAACCATTAGATGAAAGTGTGTGTAAGTGTAGCTCGAATCCTTCTTATAAAAACATCATAGTATATTGAATATACTGGTGTTGTTACAAAAGAAATTAATAAATAGAGTTTATGGGGTTGGAGAAGCAAAATAAAACAAAATAACACAAGTGAAGACATTACCTTTAAATCAGGCAACTCTTCTTGGTTTGAACCAAAATGGTTTCTTGAAGATCTTTTTGCCTAAGGTAAGGCTTTCAGGATTAATAGAGGGATGTGGAGAGATAAAATTAGTAGATCTTGGCCGATCCAAAGGCTTGAGAAGTGTGGGTAAGGAGGTAGAGGTGGGGGCCTTTTATAAGAGGAGAGGAGGGCACTCTTGGAAGGTTAGAAAATGTTACTTTATATTGAAATGTGGTTCGGATTTAAAGGGTCCCAAATTGATGTATTTTGAGAATAAGGTGATAAGGGTTCGAAATATACTCATCTAATAGGTCTTTGACAAGTGTAAGGCTTTGATTTTACATTATCTTTTCATTTCATTTAAATCGTCTATTATTGAGGTAATCGCTGCATCATCATGATGTCATAAATAATTTAATTTATTTAATGTCTACAAATTATAAGAAAATACTATGATGTAAGAAATCTTTTTAGATTTCAAATTTCTATTTATAGTCCAATAGATCATTTATGTAGACAAAATTAAAAATGCTTTACTCTGGTGATACATTCTTTGTTATTTTTAACTTTCTTTAAAAATAAAAAGATAAAAAATCATTATCACACAAAAGTGATTCCATGGGGTCCCCAAGTTTGGCACAAGGCATACCATGGTCGGACATGAAACAAACAGTAGAATTAGGATACATGTTGAGGTAATTTTGTATTATTATGATATTATTTTATTATCCTTAACTACCCAATTACTAATTAATCAAGATAATTTAAGATAATTACTGTTGTTACTATTCATAATGTCCAAAAACAAAAGTATCTTGATTACATAATTTAGACCCTATGATTCCAAATATGTAATCCATTTTAACAAATTCCAAACACAGAAATTTCAATAATTAATTTAAAAATAATTCACGTTGTCAAAACAAATAGCAGGTTTTTTAGAAACAATATCTATAAAAAGTTTGGCACTTTTTTATGACCAATTCCAAAGTGAAATTAATTATAATGACCACTATTGTATTAAATTGGAAAAAAAATTTATAATTAAACTTTAATACCAATTAAAAAGTTAATCCAACTATATAATTAAATTAGATGAAAAATCAGTTTTGATGTAAAATCCAGTATTTTTCACTATTTATTAAAAAATGAACATTGTCAGAAAAATACCAAAAAATTATCCAATGTCAATTTCAATGTCCCAATCATAAAGAATATATTTATTTTGAAAAATATAGCTTATAAAATTGTCAAAAGTTTTATTTAAAAGTGGTTTTCCATCATAAGGCAGTAAAACAATCTTTTAAAAATATTAGTGTATTCCATGCTAAAGATTGGATTTATTCTCATTTTAAGCGTCTAAAACACTCTATAAATCATAAATAGACATAGATAAAAATATCTATTATTCATTAATTACTTGGGATGTTACATCCTTCCCCCATTTATAAAATTGCGTCCCCGCAATTTATTTACTTAACAAATAAGTGGGGGTATTTATCCCTCATTGCATTTTCAGATTCCCATGTTGACTCTTAAATCATGTGGTTTTTTCAAAAAACCTTTACATAATGAATCACCTTATTTCACAACACTTGCTCCCTGTGGTCAAGAATCTGGAAAGGTTGTTCCTCATAAGATAGGTTCCCTTCCAACTTAACTATATCTCGACTCAAAACATGAGATGGATCTGGAATGTACTTCCTTAACATTGAAAGCTGAAAAACATTGTGTACCTGAGATAAACTCGGAGGTAAAGCCACTCAGTATGAAACTGATCCAACACTCCCCAGAATTTCATATGGTTCAATGAACCTTGGACTTAGCTTTCCTTTCTTACCAAATCACATTACACTTTTCCATGGTGAAACTTTGAGAAAAACATGATCGCCTACCTCAAAAGAGAGATCCTTCCTCCTGTTGTCCGTATAAATCTTCTGCCTACTCTGAGTTATTCTCATTTGTCTCTATATCAGCTGAAATTTTTCTGCTAACTCTTTTACCAATTCCAGTCCCATCAACTTCCTTTCACCCACTTCATCCCAAAAAGCTGGATTTCGACACCGCTTCCCATATAATGCCTCAAATGGGGCCATCAATATACTAGAATGAAAACTATTATTATAAGAAAAATCAACCAAAGAAATATGTTTGTCTCAAATTCCCTGATAATCCATCGAACAAGCACATAGCATATCCTCCAATGTCTGAATCTTTATTTATGACTTCCCATCTGATTGAGGATGAAAAGATGTACTAAAATTTAATTCAGTACCCAGTGACTTTTGAAGGCCTTTCCAAAAGTTAGAAGTGAACCTGGGATCACGGTTAGATACAATGGAGATAGGAACTCCATGTAACCTTACTATCTCTTTAAGATACAAATGGGAAAGTTGATCTAGAAAAAAAGTATCTCGTATAGAAAGGAAATAAAGAGATTTAGTCAAGCGATCAACAATAACCCAGATTGCATTATTACCTCGAGGTTTCTTCAGCAATCCCATAACGAAGTCCATGGATATATTCTCCCATTTCCACTCTGGCATTGGTAGTGGCTGAAGCATCCCTTTCGGTAACTTCCGCTCTACTTTAACCTGTTGACAAGTCAAACACTTCACAGTAAAATCAGTAATGTCTCTTTTCATTCCATCCCACCAGTAATACTTTCGAATATCTCTATACATCTTAGTACTGCCTGGATGAACTGAAAATGGAGAACTATGAGGTTTACATAACAACGCTCTCTTCATCTATGAATCACACGGCACACACAATGTATTCCCAAATCTCAAAACAAAATCATTATCAATGTTGAATTCAAGCGTCTTACCCTTATGAACTAGCTCTACTTTTTTCTGCAACTCATTGTCTTGCTTATGTGCTTGCTTAATTCTGTCTGATAGAGAAGATTTCACTGATACCTGAAGAAAAACAGAAGAAAATCCTGCACCAAAAACTTCTATGCCAATTTTCATCAAATCCTTAACCAAAGGATCACGTTCCAAACACAACATTGTTAATGAAGCATTACTTTTTCAACTCAAAGCATATTCCACTTTTTTTCTTCTCCCGGATGGTAATGAATTGTACAATCATAATCCTTGATTAATTCTATCCATCTCCTCTGTCTCAGGTTCAATTCTTTCTGAGTGAATATATACTTTAAACTTTTGTGATCAGTATATATTTCACACTTTACTCCATACAAATGATGGCTCTAAATTTTTAAAGCGAAAACAACAGCAGCTAATTCCAAATCATGTTTAGGGTAATTTACCTCATGAGTTTTCAACTGACGTGAAGCATAAGCAATTACCTGATCATTCTGCATTAGGATGCAACCAAGTCATTTTAATGAAGCATTACTATAGATAACAAACTCCCCATTCCTGGAAGGTAGTGCCAAAACTGGAGCATTCACCAATCTTCTTTTTAGTTCCTAAAAAAAATCATCACATTCTTTTGTTTAGAAAAGCTTAACACCCTTCCGAGTCATCTTAGTCATTGGACTAGATAACCGTGAAAAATTTCTAACAAACCGTCGGTAGTAGCCTGCTTTACCAAGGAAGCTACGAATCTCAGTTATATTTGTGGGTCTTGGCCATTCTTCAATAACATTTGTTTTTGTAGGATCAACAGTTATCCCATCTTTAGAAACAATGTGACCAAGGAAAGAAATTTGTTGCAACCAAAAATCACACTTGCTAAATTTCCCATACAATTTATTTTCTTTTTGGATTTGGAAAATAACACTTAAATGTCTTTCATGCTCCTATTTACTTTTAGAAAACACCAAAATATCATAAATTAAAACAACCACAAGCTTATCCAAGAACTCATGGAAAATTATATTCATAAGGTCCATGATTAAAGTTGTTGCATTGGTTATCCCAAAAAGCATTACTAAAAATTCATAATGGCCATATCTTGTACGAAATGCGGTCTTCAGAATATATTCTTCTTTTACTTTCAACTGATGGTACCCCGATCTCAGGTCAATCTTTGAAAAATACTGTGCTCCCTGAAGCTGATCTAACAAATCATCGATATGAGGAAAAGGATATTTGTTCTTAACAATGATTTTATTCAAGGCTATATAATCAATGCAAATTATCATTGAACCATCTTCTTTTTAACAAATAAAATAGGAGCACCCCATGGTGATGTGCTAGGTCGAATGAAACCTTTCTATACTAAATTTTGCAATTTCTCCTTCAACTCTAAAAGTTCAATTTGAGCCATTGGATGAGGGGGTTTTGAAATTGGCTTAGAATCAGGAACTAAGTCAACACTAAAATCAAATACCCGATCTGGTATTATTCCAGGCAACTCATCAGGAAAAACATCAGGATACTCATTTACCACTGGCAAATCATTAATCTGAATAGTTCCCTTGTTTTCAACAATATGTTCTAGGTAACATTCATTTACATATTTTATAGGTTTCTCGGCCTCTTGATATGTTATCAATAGTAAGGGTTTATTCTTTTACACAAGCTGAAAGTCTTTCTGAAAAGAAACTTCTTTAGCTCTACAGTCAATCTTAGCATGGTAAATAGAGATCCAATCCATACCTTGGATAACATAAAACTCTACTAGAGGTAAAATAATAAGGTTTTCAAGTAGGTTCATTCCATGAATAAGGATAGGAATATTCTTATAAATTATTTTTTCCTCAACATTTCCCTCAGGTATTTTTACCACAAGTTCAGGAGTCTTTTCTTGAGATGGTATTCCCATTTTACTAGAACTGATTTCAGAGATGAAAGAATGTGTAGAACCAAAATCAAACCACAAAATAGCATAATCTGAAAAAACAAACAAAGTACCCGATACCACTTCATTTGATGGCCCAACATCTGCTGAAGTAGTTGCATGGATACCACCACCATTTATCACTTGAGTTAGCTGCGCCATTACTTCAACAAACTATTCAGTTCCAATTACGACCATCTCGGGATGCTAATTCGGAAGGTCATTTCCTGATATATGCCTTCCTAGAACTACTTCTCTGTTTCCTATGTGGAAAACCATTCTTAACAAACATGTCTTAGATAAAGCAACATGGTAATCTTCAAATTCTATATCATTTCAATTTGACCATAATAAAAATATTTTTGGATAATAATTTAATAGAATTCTAACTCCTAATGTTATCTAAACTAACCTCTGATACAAACTATAAGGCCCCGACCTTAAACATTACATAATCTTGAGTTACTTTAAGAATACACATTGAGGATCTTTTCAGGTTTAGAGTTTTAGATAATTAGATCATAAATCACGCATTACAATCCACATTTAAACAAAGTGGTTACATAAAAGTTAGTAATAATTTTTCCCATCATCAGAAACATATTTAAAATAAAACATAGATTTTTTCTTGACACTTCCTTGACACTATCATCACATTATGTAACTTTCCCTTGACCTTTGAAAAACATTTCAGAAACATGGGATGAGCATAAAAAGTTCAGAAAGGGATATAAAAGTATGAAATGAAAATATTAATCCATGTATGAAATCATAATTTACTCGTAAAACATAATCATTTTAACATACCTTATCAAATCATGAATAAATCATAGGAATCTAAGACATAAAGGTAACTTGAGGCATTCATAACATTCTTACATAGGGAGTAACTATCATGGTTATGTTTGGAATACCCATCACAGTATATTCCCTAAATCTCTTTGGAGAAACCTTAACGTTTAACCCCTTCGCGTTAACCAATGCATTGGAGAGCTATATTGGGCTCACCCGCCCTTAGTTTATCACAGAACCACCTGTCTTCATAAATAATGCCCAAGAACCATAACATAATTGTATCACATAAAACATGCATAAAGGAAAAATAACATTTCCACATCTCAATCAAAATATATCAATAACCCATTGATATAATAAAAACATTATCAAAACCATTTTCAATACCAAAATAAATGAAAAGTAAAACATGGTATTTATTTTTCATTAAAAAAAGTTATGGCTTGTTGAGGAAGCCTAAACTCAAATAATGGTCACGGTGGAGGAGAAGTCGTTGTCGCCGCATACGTATGACAAAAAAACATCCCCTTTTGTCATTTAGTAAATGCTTCATATAAAAAAGATTCCTTTTAAATAAACATAAAAGTCAAAGGGGTTTATACACCATATAAAAGAAAGTTGTGTATAAAACAAATTATGCCTCAATGAAAGGTGGTTGAGACGAAGTCCCTTACCTCGTATCCGACTTGACTCGATCGTTATTTAATCTCCTAAATAATAAAATTGTGTTAATTTGTAATTTCTTAAGAACCTTTTTCAAGTTCATTATTCCTTTTATATTACTTATTACCATGTCATGAACACTATGTAATTATTTATGTTAATAACGGTCGTTTTAACGATCATTGGTACATGAGTCCAAAATAAACTCCTTATAATTACAAGTTGTTCAAGTATCCATTATATACAGAGTTATATTCATGATGTATATATCATATATATACAGTATATACATGCATTTAAAATATTACATAACATTTAGAGGTAAGAAATGAAATGCACCTTTCATGGAGACGGTAAGCCGTACGTACGCATGAACGATACTTTCATTTCTATTTCATATTTTATGGAATGGAATCATAATGATATAAAGGCATATTATAATTCTAGTATAATATCATATATAATATCATTAAGTCCATCCTTTATATGTCCCACATATGTAATTAACGAATCAAATCACTTTGAGGGGGAGGTAGTCCACACTTCCGAAAATGAAGATATCACATTTACCCATAATGAAAACCAAAAAGGTATGCCAAAAATGAAAAATGCAGAATCTTAAGGAAAACATAAACATATTATATATAATATATAAATATAGTGTCATATTAATGGCCACCTTTGAAGGTGTTATAAGAATATTGAACAATTATCGTTTCGAGAGGCAGAAATTCGCCATCCACGAAAACAGTATTATCTTTAACCATTAGATGAAGGTGTGTGTAAGTGTAGCTCAAATAATTCTAATAAAAACATTCTAGTATATTGAAGATACTAGTTTTGTTACAAAATAAATGAATAAAAAGATTTTAGGGGGTTGGAGAAGCAAAATAAAACAAAATAACACAAGTGAAGACATTACCTATAAATTGGGTAACTCTTCTAGGTTTGAACCAAAATGGTTTGTTGATGAGATTTATGCCTAAGGTAAGGGCTCTAAGATGAAGAGAGGGATGTGGAGAGATAAAATGAGCAGATATTGGCCAATCCAAAGGCTTGAGATGTGTGGTTAAGGAGGTAGAGGTGAGGGCCATTTATAAGAGGAGAGGAGGGCACTCTTGGAAAGTTACAAAATGTTACTTTATATTGAAATGTGGTTCCGATTTAAAAGGTCCCACATTGATGTATTTAGAGGATAAGGTGATAAGGGTTATAAATATACTCATCTAATAGGTGTTTTACAAGTGTATGTCTTATATTTCACATTATCTTTTTATTTTATTTAAATCGTTCATTAATGAGGTAATCACTGCATCATCATGATGTCAAAAATAATTAAATTTATTTAATATCTAAAAATTATAAAAAAAATACTACGATGCATGAAATATTTTTATCTTTCAAATTTATATTGATAGTCTAATAGATAATTTATGTAGAAAAAAGTAAAAATGTTTTACTCAGGTGATACATTCTTTGTTATATTTAACTTTTTTTAAAAATAAAAAGATAAAAAGTCCTTATCACACAAAAGTGATTCCACGGGGTCCCCAAGTATGTAACAAGGCATACCATGGTCTGAAATGACACAACCAGTATCATTAGGACACATGTTGGGGTCATTTTTTAGTATTATGATATTATTTTATTATCCTTAACTACCCGATTACTAATTAATCAAGATAATTAAAGATAATTACCGTCACTACTATTCATAATGTCCAAAAACAAAAGAGTCTTGATTACATAATTAGGACCTTATGATTCCCAATATTTAATCAATTTTACCAAATTACAAAAAAAGAAATTGCAATAATTAATTTAAAAATAATTCCCGTTGTCAAAACAAATAGCGGGTTACTTAGAAACAATATCTATGAAAAGTTTGGAACTTGTTTATGCCCAATTCCAAAGTGAAATTAATTATAATGACCAACATTGGATTAAATGGTAAAACAATATTCTAATTATACTTTACGAAAATTTAAAAATATAATCCAACCATATAATTAAATTAGATGAAAAATCAGTTTTGATGTAAAATGTAGTATTTTTCACTATTCATTAAAAAATGAACATTGTAAGAAAAATACCAAAAAATTTTCTCATGTAAATTTTATTGTACCAGTAATAAATAATATGTTTATTTTGACAAATAGATCTTATAAAATTGTGAAAATTTTGATTTAAAAATGGTTTTCCATCAAAAGGAAGTAAAACAATCTTTTAAAAATATTACTGTATTCCATGCTTAAGAATGAATTAATTCTCAATTTAGGCCTCTAAAACACTATATAATTCATAAATAGACATATATAAAAATATATATTATTCATTACTTACTTGGGATTTTACATTTACGCATATAGCTATTGGACAGGGGAGCGCTATCTTGCGTAATTATTTTTCTCAGCCCTGACTCACATGGGATCAGATTCCCGCTGAGGTGCAGGCCGCCATGTTCGATCATTGGATCGTACGTTATTAGATATTATTTATTTTGAAATTTAATTCATTAATAACTTTGTATTAGGGTTTATAGTATCCCATCTACGAGAGCATGCCTGCTACTATCCACGCGGCATGAGCGGTGTCTATGCGTGACCGTTTCCATCAGTTTTTGCATAATTTGAGAAAGGCGGCTTTGAGGAAAGCCGAAGTGACAGAATTTGATGAGTCCTGTAGAGCCCACCGACCAGAGTACATTTCATCTCATGTTTGGGATGGATTATGTACACACTGGTTGGGTGGTGGGTTTCAGAGAAGATCTGCATTGGGTCGACAGAATCGGGGGAGACAAGAGGTGACGCATCGAGCCGGCAATCGTACATTTTTTGCGCATAGAGAGCATATGGTAAGTAAATTTTTTAATATTTTATACAACTTTAAATATAAATAATTTGTTTTATATTCATATAGGAATCCGTGTAGCCCGGTATTACGACATACGACGTTTATCAGAGGATGTACACTGATCCGGCTACTGGAGAGATTAGAGGTGACCGCCAGCGTCAGATTGTGGTCAGTATTATTTTCTTTTCAGTTTGAAAATTAAATGCATATAATATTTTCATTATTTTAATTTCTAATAGAAACTTAAGGAGTCATATGAGGCCACGGCCTCTCAGACACAGGCTGAGTGTCAAGACGAGATGGGTGATCAGACTAGTGCCCACCATTTTGATGAGATGGAAAGGATGCAAGCGACCTAGTATGGCTTCGAAAAGGGCCGAGTAGTTGGTATCGGCTCTCATTTGACTCCTGTAGCTTATTGTGGTACTGTTGCGATGTCGGCGTCTGGATCGAGAGGAGCTCATGGAGAGACATCATCTTCTTCCTCACAGTATCAGGAGCAACTGCGTGCTCAGAGTCAGCTTATAGAGGATTTGCGTTAGGGGAAAGAGCAGATGCATCAACATCACAATGAGGAGATGCATCGATGGTATGAGCAGATGCGTCAGTAGCAGGATGAGGAGAGGCGTCGATATGAGGAGAAATATCAGGAGTAGATGGAGTATATGCGTCGTCTGACTCATAGTTTGGGGATGGAGTTTCCTTCACCACCTCCTCCAGGTCCTCGAGATAATCCACCCCTAGTGAATTTTTTACATATAATAAACATTTGAGTTCATAGTTTATTGTCATATTAACTATTTACAATTACTCTTTCATATTGGTACAAATATTGAATGATTTAATTTTTTTTATTTTTTTTAATATTTTATTAATTATTAGTATTATTTTTAATGTCTGTTTATTTTAGTAATATTACTTTTAATATTTTATATTTGTTGTTAATATTGAGAAGTTTATAATTTTATAATTTTATTAATATTAATAATATTAATATTATTTTTTCATAAATATGTATGTTTATTTTAATAATAATAACATTATATTAATTTTTTATATTATTAATATTAGTATTATTATTATATAATATAATATTATTTATATTTATATTATTTTTTGATATTAATATTTCATAATTATATTATATATATATTTTTATTATTAATATTATAATTATATTATTTTTTTATATTATTAATATTAATATTATTATTATATACATAATTTAATAATAAAAATATTATATTAATTTTCTATATTATTAATATTTGTATGATTATATTATATTATATTATTTATATTCATATTATTATTATTTCATATTAATAATTCATAATTATATTATATATATATTTTTTATTTATATTATAATAATAGAATTTTTTTATATTATTAATAATATTATTATTTTTATATAATATTATATGATTTATATTAATTATTTTAATTTTTTTAGTATTTGCGACGGGAGTATTTGCGACGGGGTGTCCCGTCGTAAAAATGTTTTTTACTGTCCCATTTGCAACGGGTCAGTAACCCGTCGCAAATAATATATCTACGACGACCCATTGCAAAAACCTTTTTTATATATAAACGATAACCAATTTGTGATGAGGGAAAATACCATCGCAAATACTATTTTTGCGACTGGACCTCCACAAAAACACATATTTGCGACGTTGTTTTTGGCAACAGGCGATTTGGGACGGCACCCCGTCGCAAAAGGTCTTTTACGACGGGATCCTGTCGCAAATCGCCTGTTGCAAATATTCCGTTTTCCTGTAGTGGTTCATTAGGAGAAGGCCCAACAATCTGGTTCTTGATTTGGTAGTGAAGGTTGTGACTTGAATCATTGGTAGATTCTCAAGAAGTGGTTGTAAGTCAGTGTTTTGTTTGAGGCAAGAGGCTTCCATTACCTTAATTGAGAATGATATTTTATTATCTTTAGAGGTTGTATCATATCGATAAGGAATCCATAGGAGTTGATATTTTAGCTGGAATGTGCTATGTCTTTCTGGGGGTGGAAAGCTTTAATGGTGGGGAGAATTGTCACACCCAGTTTTTCATTTCTTTTTTTGATCTAGTTCATTGGAAATCATGATAGTTTTTACAGGACATGGGTGAGATTAATGTTTAGTTTATAAATGACATCTATATCAAATCATCCAGCTTGGTGTTCCTCAAATTTTTTTGGAGTTTTTTTAGAAATAGTGGTTACTTCATGATTTGGTCCTAACCATGAGCCCATTTCTAGATTTAAAAACATATTTTTTTTTCTTTTATAATCCCATCATTTTGAACACATTTGACTCATTAAATTTATCATTTTCCTCCCCAGAAATATAAAATCCTACATTCCTTTTGGACCCATTAAGAATTAATAATCATGGTGAATCTGGGTTATCTATTCTGTTATTGGTCTAGCCCATGTGACCATTTCTAGTTTAAAGAAAAATAATTTATTTCTTTTATATGTATTTAATTTGTTGAAATTTTTTAGTTATTCTACCTTCCAATCTATCCCACGATACCTAGACTTACCCCCATTTCCTATTATCTCTCATTGGAGCTCATATGAGCCAAGTATTAGGGCGAACCTTTTCAAGATACCAGAAATCCTCCAGATTTTCTAAGGTAAATTGTCTCTTTCATAAATCCTTTATCATTCACAATTTTTACCCCAAATAAAATTTTCCTGGTTCATCCTGACCTATGGATAATCTCTAAGATGTTACATGCCATTAAATTTCTTTTAAGGGTGCATATCAAAGGGAAGAAGAAGAGTATTTTAGTTTCCTTGGTGAGATTACCTCTCATTTCTTCTTCCCATTTTTGTCCTTATATTTTCATTTAGTTTCCTCTTCTCCCCTAGTCATTCACGAATGAGGGTACTGTTTGGAATGATTTTTTTATGGTGGTTTGGTTCATTTAGTGTTGGTTTTCATAGATATAGATTTTTGGGAACCGCAGTGGGTGATTCGGGTGTGTCTTTTCTTTCCACCGTGGATTTGAGGTAGGATATCCCTTGAACAAGTCTTTATAATTTATGATTTATAATTATTATGATTTTCTAGCCTTATTTATATGATTTTTTCTCTTGTGAAACCTTGTTTTTATTTGTTTTGTGTGAAAATGATGTTTTTTTCCATATTTGGTTAAAAATATAGTTGTTTTGGTATAAAGGTGCACTCATATTGTTTGATAAATTATACCATGAGCTTTCACACTTGGTTTCTAGTATTTTGTATATATATATATCGGTAGATTGAATATATTTATGGAATTAAAATGGTATTTTATCACTTTTTAAGTTCTTAAAATAAGTTGTTTTTTAAAGAGTGCATGCCATGTGTTCGGTAAATTGTCCAGTTGGCTTTTATGTGTCTAGTTTAATTTAAATTCATATGTTTTGATTTATAAATACATTGACAACATGAAAAAAAAATTATTTTGGGATTATTTTCTGGCTTTCCAATTTGGATTTGGTTTTACATACTAATGGGTTTTGGTTTACAACAGGTTTGGCCCACTTTTCAAGAAAATGTCATATATCACATCTTACGAAAATGGGTGTGTTTTGAATATGTAACCTGTGTGTTTTAAAGGATTTACGAATTTGGTTTCCTCTCTTAAATGTTGTGTATACACCTCCTTAATAAAATTTAAATTCATAACATTTTCAAAAGTTAATTTTGAGAAAATGTTTGAATACATGTTTGGCCTTTCCTAATAATGAAGAATTAGTGTTTTACATGTATATACCATGATGAGTCAATTGAGATTGTTTTATGGTCCATGAAATGATTTTATTAAATTTTTTAGGGCAACTAAATATGGTTAGTTATGGTTTTGTTGTGTGTTTATACTTAAAATAGTGTTTTTGAAGGAGTTTAATGTGCAAAGCCTCAATACACTCCTTGAAATTATTTTTCGAAAACATTTAGTGGTTTATTGATTCATGAATGAAATATAAAGCAATCTTGTGGGTTATTTTCGTGTTTACTTTTTTGGGAATGGAATTTTGATATGAAATGTGTATTTTATAATATGTGTATCTTTGTTGAGCACTATAGGTAGTCCTGAGTATCTAGGCGGGCCGACTTGTACTAGTATGCTAGTGATCCTGTGGGGTTTGGTCCATGTTTCATGTAGCACATTTGACGATCACAAAACTAACTAAAATATGATGATGATGATGTTGGGGGACCACGAGGCAATTGATATGCTACTTAATAGTGGCTTGTGTCCATGAGAACATATATTCATTATGGTTACCTTCACTGAGATTAGAGGTACCAAAGACTCACAACTAACTAGTGCCTAGGGGTGTTCCCGTGACTTCTGTTCAAGGCTATTTTGTACTCACTATCGGCATACAGTGTGTTTTGTTGTTAAGTTCAGTAGTGTGTGTAATTTATTTAAAACTATACATTCTTTAAATCATCCCTCTATAAAACTAGTTTCATTTTGAATATGAACCTCTTTGAAAATTATTACTATCATTCTTGTTTATAAAACATACAAGTTTTTGTCTGGTAAATTTTTTATAGAATGGGGCCTCATTTGGAAAACATAACATTATATCTTGTATTTAAAACATAAAATTGATGTTTCATTTATTTTAAAGGATGATTATTGGAAATATAATTTCAGGCTAACCTACTGAGTTTTAATATTCAAGCATATAATATTCTTCTATTTTTAGCCCTTGTGCAGGTTTCAGTTTGATTTTGACCGCCATGGCCAGCATGCGATCACTATGTTGGAGAGTTACCATATGGTTCACGTGAAGTTAGTTGGTTATCAGGTTTCGTCAGTTGAGTTGTTGGTTTTGTTGTAATTTCAGTTTCTTGTAAAAATAATGTTTAGTTCAATTTTTATGTAAATTTATTATGGGGTGTCCATTTCATTCTATTATTTGATAGATTGTTAATATTTGGTAGAAATTGTTCCCTTGTGTAATCAACTGATGCCCTCAGTGATTGTCGTCATCCCGGGAGGATTGGGAACACCTCTCTGGACTTGCCGTGGGCTAGCTTGGGTGACCGGTTCAGGGTCGAATAGGGCTAGTTCGTGACATCCAAAATGGTCAATTATAGATCATTAGTGGTGGAATTGTTGCAATATTGAAATCCAATAATGTTCTGAAATTATATAGGTCATTTTTACAAGTTTCTTATTAGTTTACCCCCATATAATCCCATTTTTTTCCATAAACATGGTTATTAATTTTTACAACATTCACTATTTATTTTGTCTAAAAAATATATTTGATATATTATAAATTTTAAAATATTATTATTCCAAATATGGAATCATTTTTCCAAAAATAAGTTAAAAAATTAAAAAAAATTAAGTTAAAAATAATCATACAGATGTGACAAGAAAGCTTGTTTTTATAGTTGAAATGTTCAAATGTTTGAAAAAAATTAATGTAAAAATGCATTTTAAAAATAATAAAATTTTATAACTTAGATTGATTGATATATAATTTAAATATTATTACTTTATAACAAATTTTAAATATAAATTTCAATTATTAAGAATCAAAACGAAAAGTAATTATTCAAAAAAAATTAGTATTTATCAATATTCATAACAAAAAACGAAACTTTTTCCCAAGAATACCAAAAAATATTCATCTATTTTTTGTGTTCTGGTTAAAATATTGAAGTTTATTTTTTCAAATAATTTTTTTAAAATTGGTGAATAAGAATTTTAAATTATGTGCACAAAGCGCAACTAATACATCTTTGAGAAGAAAAAATGGTTTTCTCAAAACATTTCTTGTTTTCTAAATGAATCTTATTTTATTATTAATAAATAAAAAACTATTTTTATTATAATTTTGTAAGAACTATTCAAACCCAAAAATTTTATGACTTGGTGATAAATATTTTTAAAAAAAATATTAATTTAATTATATTTCGCATTATCTTTAAACTCAGTGTTGTACATAATGCAAGAAATGGTAAGTGTTGTGTGTAAGATAAGATAAACATAGTGTTGTCTGTAACCTAAAATAAACACATTGTTTCTTTTAATGAAATATATTGAAGTTATTAAAATTATATAAAAAATGTATATAATAAATTATTTTGGTGATAATGATAATATTAATTTCCTTGAAAATGGAAAGTTAGAAACATAATTGATACATGAAAAAACACATAATTCAATACCCAAATATGGAGAACATTTTTTGGAAGTAAAAAATATAGACATGGAAAAGAATAATAACGTTTAAATACTAATAGAGAGTGATAGATAACTCAATATTGATACATTTAACAACCATATAACTATTAATATATAATAGGTGAAAAAGGCCATCAATTCGGTTAAAATGAATGTATTAGGATAATAGATTTGTTTTATGGTATAGTTATTTGTGTTTAGAAATTAATTTACTCTCTCAACAAAGAACATAATAAAATATACTTTCCTAAAAAGTAAAATTTCTACATTTAATTAATTTCCATCATGATGATATATTTTTCAACAAATTATGATTATTTAAAATGAATTTTAAGGATTGAAGAACTGAAATAAAAATTTAATGGATCACATAATCCAAAAAAATCTATTCCTAATAACTAATATAAATCCATAATGGTTAGAAAAATGAAAGATGCTACCGAAAATGGATAAAACCACATATATTAATCTCTAAAATTCAATAATATAAAAAATGGTAGTACATAGATCAATACTTATATAAATAACACCATATCCCAAATAACATAAATAACCTCATCATTAAAGATTGATTTAAATTTAAATGTTATAAAATTCCCATGAGATTACACCACTAACAACATAATAGAATTATTTCCCAAATGATCATTCACGTTAATTATATTTTTTATTCATACCTCAAAACAATACAAGTTTTCTAAAATATCATTAATCACCACCATATAAAAATGTTTGGATCCGATAATATGATTTCAAAAACATATAATAATATTTTAAAATAAAACCATCTACTTAAAAATGGATTCATACTAACCATGAAATTATGTAGGTAGTGGTAGGTGTTACACCATTTCATCCCTTCGATTGTGGGTTATAGCCTCATGACATTTCAAGATGTAACAGATTATTAACCAGTGTAAGGGATGTCCTTTTTCGTGAAATATATTTAAATAATTCAGATAATTTTTTCAAAAATACGCTCCACATCCTAAAAAATAAAATTAATCAATAATTTTTTTTTGATTTCTTGGTTATCTTTATGATAAATCTTATGTTTATTGATTTTAATAACTAAATATTACATCATTATCAATGAGAATATAAACTCTAAAGGTCACCATTACAATTAAAATTATGAACATAAAATGAAAGGAAATGATTCTGAAATAAATTATTCGCTGAAAAATATACTAAAAAAATGGTTGTATTTCCCCAAATTTTATAACCAATATTAAAAATAATATTATACTTCCTTCAAAAAAAATCTATAAATTTGTATCTATCCCTTTAAACATATGATCAACAAAAAAATTATAATCCCAAAAAATTTAGGATTATCCCATATCACTATTCAATATAATTGTCTTCCAAAGGTTATACTATGAAATTATTCATAATGGTTTGTATAGAAAATGGGAACTCACCCATGGATACCCATGAGAAGTATAAAACATAGAATACATTAACTATACACTCACTATGCCCCATAATTATGGTTGAGCTAATCTTAACCAAATAATTTTAGGGTTATTACTAAGGGATGAATATCTTCCAAATCCACATCCATTGGTAGCATCCAGACATGGATATATTTTTAGGAAAACCTCATGATCAATACATTATTAAAAAAATTTAAATATTATCTTATACATAGACCTATATCCTATGTTTTCAAAAAATAACCATTATCTACAAAGATTGACTAAATCTATCATATCATAAAAACTATAGTGACCCATGTTATTCATACATAAATATCACAAAATTTTTTATGTATATTTATCAAACTTCATGAATACATGACCGGGGACCATAAAATATTAGTTCCATTGGAGTATAGATACACAATCATCTTATTTCATGAAATTTTTTTAACATATCCCACAATTTTCTTCCCATTATATACTCATTATATAAATACCCTAAATAATTAATTCAAAATAAACTAGAGATATGAAACATACAAAAGGGTGAGTTATGATTCTAAATACGGTTAGAATAGGGAGATATCATTGACCAATTAAAAATAAAATAGGAATAAGTTTATGAGAACCTGATCAAACCTAAGAGACTTTATACACATAAATACCAAAGTCATTATGAATTGTAGAAGGTATTGACATAAGATAAGAGTCAAAGGTATACCGTGTTATCATAAAATAGAATGATCATGAGGAATTAAATTGGTTGATATCCTAAAAAATATTGTGGAACCTAATATGATGTCGCATCAACATATAACATGTCAAAAACATAAGTTAGGGCTAACATCCATGAAACCATCAAATCGTGAATAGAGTCCCATAATGGAATAGGTTAACTCCCTAATCCCATACATAATTTCTCATGAGGCTAAAACATTATTGGATGCATTGTAGAATTATTAATGAGAACCCATCATAACATTTTAACAATTATATGTCCCAAAAAATTAAATTAAATAAAATGCATATAAACGAAATAATTACCTCTAAAATGAAATGGGTTTCATAATATTTCCTTGTATTATTATCCAAGATATTTCATTATGAAGGTCTTTAAGAAATGAACATACAGTATGTGTTATCTCTCTAGTTGAAGGAATACTGAACTAAAAATAAAGAAATAGTTTATAATAAATCATTAAATTCAATGGATGATGTCATTAATAAATAGAAATTATATATAGAGAATAAAATAATTCTAATAGAAAATAAAATTTCAATTTTAAAATTACTTCTTTAAAACAAAAAAGTATCCAAAATATTATAGAAAAAATTTTATTCGACAAAAATTAAAATAATTTAATGGAAGCATCAATTAATTGTGTTTCAATAATGGAGGAAAATTATATTCATATCACATACATTATCAAAAATATTCCTCTCACATTTTTTATGGAATTATAAAGATCCACTTTCAGAAAATGTCAAATATATTACCTTTAAAAAGTTTTTTGAAAAATTTTAAAAATAGAAAATAATTAATTTTAAAAATATTACGAACATAGTAAAATGAATCTTTGAATAATTTCTATAAAACATTGAAATTGTAGAAAAAGTATTTTCAAAATAAGAGAGAAATAAATATATTTTTCTTTAAAAATTTATTTTCATATTTTGAGTACATAGATAGTGAAAAATGAATGTAAAACATGTAAAATACATAAATAAACATATAATATGAAAAATAAGTTGGTTTATTTTAAAAAGATAAATTAATTTTCACTAAGATAAATTCAAGGATTTATAATCCTGATTACAATGCAATTTTGAAATAAAACCATATTTGTTTATAAAAATTTGAATTGTAATCACCATAAATGATTACAATCAAACTAAAATTTATATATCACACAAATAAGGATAATAATGATATAAAATATAAAATTTATAATTTATACTCATTAAAAAATAAGATAGGTTAATAACATAAAATGTGTCTCAATGAAAAATGATTTGGGATGATAAACCCTTACATCTATACTTGTTTCCTTCATACATGTTCAAAAATCAAGAATAATAAATATTGAATTATTATAAATTTATTTTATAACAAATATATATATATATATATATAATACCTTATATGGTTTTTATATAACCATTCATCTCCAATTAATTAACAATTCCTTAATAAAATCACTATTTTGGGTGCCAATTTGTTCATTTTCATATATTATTTTGTTTGGGGGATTTTGTCCTTCTACTTTTACAATAGTTTCATAATTTATGGAATGTTAATTGTTATATAGATATCAAAAATATTCATTATATACTTGTTTAGAGTCATCCGTAAGTGTTATTTATAGTAAAATGAAATACATCATTCATAGAGATTGTGGGCCATACATATTCATGAATACTATTTTCATATATTTTAAACATGTAATAAAAGAATGGTACATAACATATAACTTTTGTAGAATCATTTTTAAATCATTTATATGATATATATTCATTAAATCTATCTGCATTACCATCATCAAAAAAATAAATGAATACACCAATCACAACCCTTCATGTTGGGTGTAGAACACATGTATGCACAAGCGACATTATCATTTTCCAATTGATTGGAAGAAAATAATATATATGTATATTAAAATTATAAAATGATTATTATATCATAAATATAATATATAATAATAAAATATATCATTTTATATATCTGAGATATGCGGTGGAGGAAAATAAATTACAACAGTTCACGGGGAAGTATTTTTCCATATGCATGACTGATGGTTTCGGTTCCAACTTGTTGGAATTGGAGGTGGAAATTTTTTATTCCCATGAAATATTAGAATATCAGTAGATTTAAGGTTCTACTGTTATTATTTTATAATAGTTTAAGAATATTTGAATGAGGTGCAAGAAGAAACAAAACAAAAATTCCTAGTTATGAACAATGCCTTTTCTTTGGACAACCACTTTCTGGGTTGCATCAAAATCCATCCTATGAGGGTTACATAATAATTTCACATCATCTGGGAAATTTTAATTTATGTATGTAAGGAATTTTGGAATGTATTTTTTAATCTAAATGGATTTTAAAGTTTTATTAAAAGAGGAGAGGGGGTGTCATTTTATAAGTGGGAAGGAGTGATTGTTTTTGTAAATAAGGAAAACAATCCAATAATGGGGAGTAACTCTCAAACTATGTGCTTAAAAAATTGATAAATAATTTTTTCTATGGAATATAAGGTCTATATTCACCACATATAGTAAATCTTAAAATTTTAAATAGGTTATTCCTTTTTTGAATATGGTTACTCAGTATTATCATTTTTGTATCCACCACGATAATTAAATTTTTACCAAGGAATTTTTTATTTTAATCCTAAATATAAAATGATATTTTGAATATAGTAATTACTTAAAGATTTTTAATATTAAATTTAATTTAACATATAAAAATAATATTTGTGTGAGAAATTAATTTTAACACAAGCGCATGTGATGCATAAATCTCTATATTGACTACAACCACATTAATTAACTTCTAATATTTTACTATTCATTTTGAAAATAAATAGGTGAAGTTATTGATAAATATATATTTTTTATTTCAAACATTGAATCTATTTTCTCACAATTAATTCATTTATCTGATAAAATTTAATTTTCAATTAAAGTCACAAATGGGATGAATCAAAAGAAAATTCTTTCTTATAAAAACTATCTATATAAAAATTTTCTACAAAAAAAGAATCCAATAAAATAAATTGGAATAAGAAAAATATATATTTATTTCTTTTTTACTAAAATTTTAAAATATAAAGGATCTATATTAATTCTTTAATTAAAAAAATTGCTTAATAAAAATCATTATTTTCAGTCTTCTTCAAAAATTGTTTTATAAAAAATTAAAAAAAATTCACTATATTATAATTTTTACCTATTGAGAACAAATATTAATTCCATTTTATCATAGGAAAATTTCTAAAAGTGGATAATATTAATTTTAATTAAAGTGCGCAAAATGTGATGAAACTCTTTTTTAGAAAAATACATTTTTACGGACAAAAATTTTATTATTCTTATCCCATATAGAACTAAAAATAATAAATGAAAGGAAAATATTTGACTTAATTTATAATATATAAATTTAATTAAATTTATTCACTAATAGTGACTAATTTTAATAATTATGAAAATAAAACATTGCGTGGATAAAAATTTCTTTTAAAATGATAAATTTTATACATTAAAATGATTTTATTTTTCATTTATTATCAATATATGGCTAATGGATTAATATTATTTATAGGTAAATGATAATTTATTTATAATTCTTTTTATTCCTATCCATTGTTGTTAATCCAATTTTTATGAGATACCTGTCACAATAAATAATAATATTTTAATAATATATCAAGGTTTGTTTAAACATAGTGTTCTGTATAACACAAGCTATAAAAGAGAATAAATTTATTCAATGAGAAATATTTCATAAAATCATGGAGTTTTACAAGGTAATTTTATCAATGTGTGTGGATATGTGAGTATATGTGGTTTCCAAATTTATATGAGGGGAGGAGTGATGTTGTAAATATTTTAGAATTTTAAATATAATAAATGACCTACTCAAGGGAATGTGTCACCAAATAGAATTATTTCAAATATTATATGGGTTTCAGTTTCAATACACTAAAATAATAATATCTGGTTATGTTTTGGAGATATTTGAATCCTTATATCTTAGTTTAACCCCAGTTAACCCAGTGAACCTTTATCTGGGTGATCCAGTTTTACTATGGCGACAATTCAAAATTACAAAAAAGAAAATTGGCCACATTAAATGATGTATACATCTATATTCTAAATATGGCATTCATTTCTATAGAATCACTTCTTAAAGGCGGTATAATTAAATTTAAATATCACTATTCAAAAGAGAATAAAAAATGATTATTTTTGAAAAAGATGATTCTATGTAGAAAAATAAATTTATAAAAAAATGAAGTGTAATACTGATTCATGTATCATTAATTATTTTATTTGTAGTAATATTGGACTAATGATACATTAAAACTAATTCTGATCCTAATATTACTTCAAATAAAAACAAATGAAAGTGTAATTTTTTTTATTTTCGTCTCTATAATAAAAAAAATATTTTCCGAAATATATCTAAAATACACACTGTGGTAATTTAAATTTGATAAATACCAAATTAAATTTACTTTTATCAATTTAATAATCTAATATTTTGAAATTTAATTTTTAAATAAACCAATATATTTAAAAAAAATCATTTATGAAGAATAAAACCATTTATTTTCTGAATGAAAATAATATAAAGTTATAAAATTATAGATGAATCTATAAAATAAATTTATGAACATTAATAAGACATAAAATTTATATATTATTATCATTACTTAGGATTTCACAATATCATTACTATCTAGATATAATTGATTCTTATAAAACTGTATTACTTTTATGTGACCTAAATTCTAAATATTTTAGGGTGATTGATTTTAGTTCTTTCCTATAAATAGACACCAATATTATTGTCAAGTCACATTGATCACATTAAAGGTTTTATTCAATCTATTAGTGAAGTAAAATTATAAATTTCAATTCCCAATATGATATTAAATATTTTTAAACTATAGTATAGTGGATTTATAGGTTTATCCACTACAAATGAGTAGAATTTATGTAGGATTTTTTTGGAAATTATTTAAAAACTTAAAAATTTAAAATATTCTATTTTGTTATGAATGGGATGAATGGACCATGAAATATAAATCATGGTGCATGTAGGTAGTTATGATAAAAAGTTGTAATTTTATCATAGATGTTATTAGAAAGAGACACTGGGGAGCCTCTACTCCAAGTACTCACCCACTATATCATAACCTCACCTTTCCCAAATCTATTAGTCATTTTATGTTTTAAATAGATATCCAAAAAGAAAATGAAAAAATAATACCCCTATATCTTGAATTTTTTATACCATGAGAGGGATGACTTATTGATAAATTTGAAATTACATACCCTATACTCACATGATTTATTGTTCATGAGAGAGGGGGTAAGCTTTAAATGATGATGAGAATGTATAACCCTGAATAGATTTAAATAAAACTCCAAACATTAAGCTAAGTGCATTCCCCATTCTCTAAATTTCATGGTTCAAAATAATATAACCCCTAATTCTAGATTTGAGGGTATTGGAAAATTAATAATGAAACTTGATATTGTATCACACTATGGAAGCCGTAACACCATGTTCAAGACGCAGTCTCCATATATGAGGTCTTTGGTATGGTACCCATTACATAAATAAAACATGTTGTATCTATAGTAATAATATAATCACATATATTATTTTTAAATGTTACATTACATTTTTTACCATTTTAAACTGGTCATTGTGTCATTATAATAAAAAATTTCAATTTCAGTTTAGTGATAAATCAATTACCTTTTTTAGTGAACTCTATCACCCTAAGAGGAAGAAATCAACCAATGCATAAGGATCATTTAGAAATTCAACAGGTTTTTATAGTATCATATTAAGAGCCTAATGATATTTTTTTTAGTTTTAGCATATTGGAACCTGTATGTTGGTTTTAGGTGTTGCATTAGGGTTAAAATATTTACCCACAAACAACTCCTCAGTTTCTATTAAATATGAATGGATATTGTGTAGTTGTACTCCTATGGATACAACGTACTATACCTATCAAAACAATACTAGTATTTTTAAAATATTCACTATGATATAAACAAATATTACACCATAAAACTTCAATCATTCATTCTATAGAAAATCGAGCTATAGAAGACAATGAAAAAACCCTAGCTACTACATCATAGAACCATTCTTATGTTGAATCTATTAAGGTAACCAAAAGACATCGGTTTTACTTTTGAATTGTTCTTATCCATAGTCTAGTAGAGTCAATATTCTTATTTAATCAATTTTAGTGATCCTATAAAGCAATATATTTTTCATTTCACGATTTCCCCTCACACCGCTCCATCAATGATGGTGCACTAGTCATAGAGGTGTAAATCTTTTCTTTAATCTTCCTAATAAACAAGTACATAGTTAAGCATATGGGTAATTTTATAAAGGAAATCATAATCACTCTCTCCTCCATGAGAATCCATGATTCATAGGTGGAATGTGGCTTGGATTTGATCAAATATTTCATGGATGTGAACATTATACTTCATCAGACACAATGTCCCAATGGACTTGTTAAATCTATTATAGTGTCATAGGAGTGTCTGGGAATGAAGATGATGGTGATAGCTAGAAAAAAACCATTTTATCTTAGATGAATAATGTCTACATGAGACAAGTCACACAGTATAAAATCTAGTACTTACACATTTATATATAAAACATTTGTTGGATTAAGTTGTAATTTCCAATCGGTGCTTCCCCGCAACAATGATTCTCTCCTCTCACCACTACACAATGTTTCCTCACATGTGATGGTGCACTCCAATAACTATTCTTGCACAAACAATATATAAGATATAGTACCCTATCCCTTTCCTATAGAATTCCATTCTAGTTTCTTGTCCATCCTTATCTAGGGGTAGCTATATGGGATTCATAATTTAAGGGCTATCTAATATGACAGTCCATTTTTTCAATTAATAACTATAAAAACTATTTAGAAAATTATAACATAAAAACACATGTATTTTTTTGAAACATTATCATTATAAAATATAAAATACACAAAAATTATTTTTAATTATTAAAAATGTGTATAATTAATTAAAAAATTATACTTATCAAATAATTTTTTTAAAAAATATATACTAAAAATACGTACTCCTAAAATACCCATGTTATAAAAATAATTTTCCTAATGAATAAATATACACATTTAATTTCATTTAATGCATAGTTCTACAAATATTTAATATTTTATATTGATGAACTATAATAATATCAATGGGTTAGAGAGGATATTTATGTGTCACATGTGAAAAATGAATCCAACTCCCCACTTTACAAAATAAAAATGATTTATTCCAATGGAAAGTGATGGAATTTTTTTTAATTCCATTAATGACGCTTAATTAATTATTATTAATATTCCATGTTTATATACCTACCCACATTTTCATTGTATCTCATATAAAGGTGAAATAAATATGGTTCTTGCTTTATACCTTGAGCATGAGGAAGAACAACCTTATTCACTTAGTAGAGAAAACAATGATTTATAAAATGAGGCTTATGAAAATTAGGATCATAAGACACGTACATTATGGTGTATTTGGTAATTGATGATTAATAATATAAGGATTTAGAAGGAGTAATATCTCTAAATATAATTCATGATAATCAAATTATGGTTTAATGAAATTATACTCTCAAAAAATTAACAACACTATCTTCCCAATCTCAATGTAGGGGCATGGATAGTGAAGGAATAATGAGTGTGTTACCCCTCTTGAGTTTAATTTATTTTTTATTCTTTAATTTTTAAATATATGTTATAATTGATCTAGGATAAGTCTCAAATCCACCACCCACCCCCAAAAGATAACAATCCTTGGTCATGTGATAGTGATTTGGGACCCTCCACACCTCAAACCAAATTTGTTCCATTATTTTTAAAGAGGTTGGAATAAATATAATTAAATTGACTTGAAAAATTTCAATTTAGAAATGATAATTCTCAAATATATTTTCCATTAATAATGAATACCACATTTCCCAATGAAATAAATCCCCACACACATCAAACTTCAAAATAAATATAAATATTAGAGTAAGTATATGATTCAATGAAATTTTATTGCAATGTGAGTCATTCTGATAAAATATGATTCCCGGATCCTTGGGGATTAATTAGTATAATAGAAAAATGTAGGTCTTGAGAAAAATTTCTAAATCAATAAAATGACTCAATTATATATTATATGAATTTTGAATGATTATGTATTTGGGAAAATAAAATTCATCTCTTAGTATGTGACATGTCATATATTCTCTAAACAAATTCTAAAAAAAATTTGGAAATTGTTTTCTAGAAATCTCACATAAATGAGAGAATATGATTTTGAATATAGTTACTCATGAAATGTGTAATAAATAAAAATTAATCCACATGAACTTATGAAATTAAAATAATGTTATTTTGATGGTATAATTTCATAAATATTTGACTGAAAATAAAAACAATTATTCATTGAATCTAAATTTATATGTTCCACACTAAGGATTCAATATTATCTTTTTCCTCCTTCAATAAATCTGAAAATTTAATCACGTCATTTGGGGTTCCAAAAAATACTATTTTCCACTAACTAAATATGATTATCTAATCAAAATGTGTGCCTCCAAATATTCTTCATTTCAACTCAAAATAGATTTTAAGGATATGCGAGTATAATAGAATTAAAACATTTTAATATCACACTCCATTTCATGAATAACTTTTTTTTGTCCTTTCTTGTTGTATTAGGACCATACACCGTGAATTTTTAGGGGCCAAAAAATTTTATATCCAAAAAGTGAAACTGCATAACCATTCTATTGGTATTTTAAAAATAAAGGGAATTCATAACAAAACTATGGTACCTTAAATTATTATTACATGCATATTATACCATTTTTAAGATAAAAAATAAAAGTGACACAATACATGATTGAAAGGCTTAGTATCTCAAGAAATTATCATCATACATCACTTATATATAGTATAACGGAATTAATTATTTAAATCAATCTTCTTTAACACCATAAGAGATCTAATTTTATTTGTAGTACATTTAATTATATGTGTATATACTAAAAAAATTGGTTGTGCTAAAATTAATGGTAGGGGGGAATATCAATGGAGGAATAAGGGATAATAATTAACAATGCATGGGTGAGAATAATCCAAATCATCATATCATAAGAATAGGATCATCATCACAATCATGAGGGAAAATTTTGATAATGGCATGGAATGTGGAATAGGGATAATAATGAAGCATCATAACATATTTTTCAACACAACGCATAATTATAAACATAGCTAGCTTCATTTTCTTATATAACATATATACATAAATCTTAATATCCTAACTGGGAAGATGATAGGATCATGATCCACATATTTCAAAAAATATCATTATATGTATAATGTTACCCTATTAATTCTAGGGTTATATGATTCATATACAATCTCTTATGTTATAAAATGCTCATAATCATGCATGAAACATGGAAATTTAACATACAAAAATCCTATTTATGAAAAAAACCAATGGAAATTAATGGGTTTCATAATGGATTTTACATATCATTCTTTATTGAGTAAATTTTTGGGATATTAAATGAATAATTTATAGCTTAAATTCGAATGAAATATCATTTTTCACTGAATAAGAAACAATTCAGTAGGCATGAAATATGTGTTTTTTTGAATATTTGTTTGATAAATCATTGAATTGTGATCGGAAATAAATTTTTGAATATAAAAACATGTATATCATAATAAATGTAGGGGAATGGATATTTAATATTTATTTTAATTATATTAGAGGAATACAAATACTAAAAATTGTGTGAAGGTTGATATAACCAAAAAGAGAGGAAAATGAGTTTTAGAATCCACATTCCATCAATCCCATTTTCATTGGAATATTTTCTATCTCTTAAATAATAATCATAAGTTTATTTTAAAATAGATAAATTAATAGATTTTTTAAATTTTTTCACTATATTAAATTATAATCATTTGATTATATTCATTAATTTAATTTTTTAATGGTGAATCTTTATGAAATCATATTTTTCCTAAAATATCTGGGCTTGATTTCATGTAATTATCTTTATTCATATATATTTATTAATTATTTATATTATCTATAGAATCATAAAAATACATATATTTAAAATTTAAAATTTTAAAATTAAATTATTTTGATGACAAAAAAGTTGTTGTTAGAATTATATAGTTGGAAATGACTTGGGGACAGTTAGATGATTGTTAATGAGACACTCTCAAAAGTTGAGGGATGATAATTATAAGATATAAATAAATTGTAAATATTATCATTTATATAATTAAAAAAAATTTAAAAACCATTAATTTTTTTATCGATTAATTTTTTTTAATATTTCGGTTTTAATTTAATAGAGGCAACATGAAAGAGAAGATGAAAATGAGATGAGAATTTAATGAAATCATACCCTCTTCTCGGCGATTCTTCTATTTTACACCAATATAATCCATTAATTCTTGGATTTTTTTACACACAATGATTTATAAGGATTATAATGGGATTGATATAAGAAATTTAAAAATATATTTTTCATTGGTGAGTGAGGGAGAAGTATTATTCTATGGGAGGAGTGGTGTTTTATTTATACATAAGAAGATGGGTATTTTAGGGATAAAATATTGAATAAGTAATTATATTGAAGGTAAACATTTAAATTGTAATAACTTTGACATTATAAGACAAATTTAAAAATAAGTACCAAATTTAATATCTTTTATTTAATATAATTTAAATTTATTAATTTAATGAAAATTAATTGAGAAATGTGAAAAATTTATTTATTTAATGTGACACTTTTGCTTTTTGACAGTAGAAAATAATTTATTGTTTTTTAAATTAGATTTATTTTTTATAAATGACCCATGTATCTTATTAAATAGATTATGGGATGAGAAAAAACATTTAGCAGTTTCAAGTCATAAATACATCATCATTTAAAAAAAATAATTATTTAAAAAATAGTATTTTTACTGTTCAGGTAAAAATAAATGTTTCTTAAAAAGTTATCAAAAATTAATTTTTTTTAGAAATTTCAATGTTCTAATTATAAAAATGAAATTAATTTAATAAAAATAAATTTATTTCATAGAATATTGTAATTATTAACATATATGTTTTTATTTTTATGAAAAACATTTAAATACATTTCATTAAAAATTGTGTATAATTTCGTTGAGTTTTTTTATTTTTTATATATTTTATATTTTTATAATATTTATATTTTAATAAATTACTCATTATATGTTTTTTTATATTTTATTAATTTTAGGTTACATTAATATCCAAGCAGTCCGGTTAAAATTTCAAATGGCCAGGTTACTACTTAGATGATCATATTACAGCCAATAAATAAAATATCATTATTTCATTAAAGACTGACTTTAATTTTTCTAATGGATCAATAAATTCTATTTCTATAATTTTCATCAGTTTACTTTTCTTCAATTTTTTTCATTGTTTTGTTCTTAGGGGTGATAATATTTGAAAATTGAAATGATCCAGTTTTCCCATTTTAATTTTTCTATTTTTATTTTTTCAATTGTAATATTTATCATTTTCAGTTGTTTAGTTACTAACCATTGTAAAAAAATCTTTTAATTAAATAATTTATTTTTATTTTCTCTATGTTTTATATTTTAAAATTATATATAATATTACACCCATTTATTCACGAATCATATATCATTTTTAATATCTAGGATGTTACGTAATGTAGTACCTAAATATAATTGATAATAAAATAAATCATAAACTTCAAAATAATATATGAAATGTGATTTTCTTCCTAAATTCACATTTTATATGATCATCAATCACAAAAATACCTTTAAAACCAAGGGATTGAGGGTAAGAAAGAGGTTACCTAGTCTGGATATTCAAATAGATGAAGATATGATTCAACTATGTAGTTGAAAACTCTTCCTTTTTTAGAAACTATCATCAATTATAATATCGGTAACAATTTATCATATGACATGGGGAATGTTCAGTGTTTGTTATCGCATATTGAAAAATCAATGGAAATTTCACTAAATTCTAAAACCTTTAGTACTTCATTGAAATCTTTAAGAATAATAGTTTTCCACTGTCTCTATATTTTTACAGTAATTTCCTATAATTGAATACTTATTGTGAAATTATTTTATATTTTATAGAATAACTACACTGACTATATTTTTTATGTGAAGAAGAATCTTAAACATAATGCAATATTTCCACTCTCAACTCATCTCTTATTTTATACAGAACCCTCATCGCCTAGTGTGTTTTAAATTTTATGACTTCTAAATTCTTTCTCAATGTTATCTATACACATTGGTCCAAATATATTCCTTTAACACTTCATGGAATTGAATTCCAAATATTATTGGGGTTATTATCTGAATCCATGTCCATAATAAACCCAAACTAAAAGCCTTTGTTTTCTACATGAATTAGGACATCATCATGTATTACTAGAGGATGTATAACTATTTTATTCCTAGGATAAAGCCTATGTTGAGTCATCTTCATCTATCTCAATCGTAGGATTTTTATTTTTGAGTATAGAATAATATTTATGCTCTCACATTAATCTAATAATGCTTTAATAACTCATTATAAACAATGTTAATCAGAATAGAAAAACAAGAAGGATCACATTTACTCTTAAGTGGGCTACATGGTACCAAAACTGGACATCTTCCTATCAATGTTATGGTAGAAAATTCATCAGAAATTCTTTTGATTGACCTTAATTCCTTAAAAAAATTCATATATATGGACATTCCATGAATATCCTCTATTAATAGTAAGTCTATGTTTAATGTTTTAATCATTTCTTTAAAATGGTCACTTTTTCCTCCAAACCTCACATTCCTTTCAAGCTCTATAAATTGTCGTGGTGGTATGTATAGTAGTGGTTCCTCTAATTTTCTTATCAGATTCATTATCTTTTTAATTCCTTCATTTAAACATCACATATTTCATAAAAAACATGTTATTCAATATATATTATATCCTTTTCATCAATTTTTTTAGTAATACATCCACTTCTTAGGGTGATTGATTTCATCCCACCATGCCATGGAACATATGTGTCACCTAATAGAATTAATATTTCACTATAAAACTCAATAATGACATAAATAAACATTACATAACATTTTAGGATCACCTAATCCATTATGAATAATCATGAGTATATGGATATGAGAATGTGATCATAAAAATAGAGTATGATACCCTTTATATCAAATATAATATACATGAATCATGGAATAATGATTGGCAGTTCATAAGACATGAGTCATAAGGAAATAAAGAACAAAACACATGAAAGAATAACATATGAATAAATAATAGATTTTTTTAGACACATAAGCATATAATATGATTTCCATTGTATTTAACGAATCGTATTCAAGATCATCTTAGTAGTATGGGTTCACTCCCCATACCATCTTGGTAGTCATGGTTCACTCCTAAGGCCATATTAGAAGCATAAGTTCACTCCCCATAACATATTGTAAGTCAAAGATCGCTCCCAAGAATATATAAATATTCAAGGTTCCCTCCCATGACCATCAATTTCTATCTCATTAGATATAAATCTTTACCCAATGCCTTGGAGGGAGATACATGTCCCAAACATCTCATAATGAAATCATACATTACATGTTGCACAAGATCAATAAATCATATCATATGTTAACCCACAAAATTAAATTAGTGACATAAAAATGTCATCAAATAATAACCTTTGAATAAAATAAAGGTTTCATATCGTAACCCACAAAATTTAGATGCATAAAAAACATGATTCACACTGATGAAAAAATGAGACAAAACATTTTTTACCAATTTTTTAACTCTAGAAACTTTATCCCCAAAAAATAATTATCATAAAATGAATATTTTAATACCCGTAAATTTTAGTGTATGATAAATTGAATACGATCATCGGAAGTACATACACTACAACGAAGGAAAGAGTGGAAAACATAGAATGTATTTGACTTAATTAAAAGCTGAGATGAAATCCCCTAAAATTGTGTCTGGACTCTTGTCATACTTTTTCAAACCACCAATATAATAAATATAAAATTATTAATCATCTTTTATTAAAAAATATTATTATATATTTTACCATATGTGTTTTCATTATGGCCTTTTATTACCCACCTATTAACTATATGATGTTATGGTTTCATATCAGATAATATTAGCTTTGTTCTTCATACGTATCTTAATTTGTTACATTCTTGGTCCTTATGATTATATCCTAACTCCATAATGATAAACATGATATAGAAATATTTTATATACAATATATGGGTATTATAATAATACATATAATATATAAGTATGTAATAGAATACATTGTTCATGGATACTAAAAGTCATACATACACATGAACTTTATTTCAATTTAATTTTTTGTGTTTAGGGGAAAAAGTAAAAGAAATATATATGCATATATACTTAAATATATAATTTTTATAGTATATTTATTATATTCTATATATCATATATATTCAGTATGTCTATCCATAATACATTCCATGTATTGTGTGAACGAATCACATCACTTTGATGGGGCGGCAGTCTGCAATTCCTAAAATGAAATTATCATATTAACAAAAAATAAAAACTATAAAGTTAATTTATGTAAGAAAATTACTAAAGAATAAATAAATAATAAATATTATGTATAATATATATATATATAGTTTCAATAATGATGGCCACTAAGAGAGGCAGTTATGGAAAATTGAACCATCATCATTTAGAGTAGCGGTAGTCCGCCTACATATAAACAGTATATTCGCTACACATTAAATGTATTTGTGGATAAGTGAAGATTGAAATATTTACTTAAAAAAATCATAGTATTTTGAGGATACTGATTTTTTATATTATCATTGAACAATAAATTTTTAGGTAGTGGAGAAATAAATTAAAAGATAGAATTTTGATGGAGGGAGTTACCTCTTAATCGGGAAACTCCTTTTGGTTTGCATCAAATGCTTTCCTTGGATAGTTTTATTCTCAAAAGGGGAAAAAGGAGAAAGAGTGTTATTATGGGATCTAAATGGGTATATTTTTTGTCAAACCAAAGACAATTGAGAGTTTTGGGGACATGGGATTAGAGGACGCCTTTTTTAATGGAGGAGTGGGTGGCACTCTTGCATTATTTTGATGAAAAAGAACACCATCACTTTTTTATTAAAAGGGGTTAAATAATGACTCAATGTATATTAATGGGATTATAGAGACGAAATTTTTTCATAAAATGTAATTAGGATAAGTTTATTGGTCTTTTTTGGTTTGAATTTTATGGTTTAGTCCCTTATTACATTAATTTAACCTTAATCATTGAAGTTAATATTAATTAGTCCAATAATATTTTTGATCAAAAATAATTTTACATTATTAGATTTTTTAATTTATTCTAATTCCAACTGTGAAATACATTTTTCAAAATACCAATGAAATATGTGGGAGAAAATAATTCAAATATAATCTAGGAGTCAAGTCAACAAAGCGGGGTTTCAAAGTAAAAATGATGAAAAGTTTGCTATGTTTTTATATCCCATTTCATTGTGAAATGGATTCCAATTATCTAAATTGGAATAAATTATAAAAATATAATCTTATTAAACTTTAAAAACCAAATTAATATATAATTTATCATTTTACATGAATTAGAATAAAGACAATTTTGAATTAAAATATGGTAATTTTCATTATTCACCATAAATTGATGTCTCTTAGAAAAATCTAAAAAATTCACCCTATGGTATTTTTGATATTATAAATAAAAAAATGAACATTATTTTATTAAATTCAATTTCTAAATGTTTCTAAATTTTTTATAATATTTCACAAAAGGACGTTAAAAGTTGTTTATTTGAGAAAACAATATTTTTAATCCCAAAGGGTATATACAAAAAATTATGACATTCATTATCAATATGTTTCATTTCCTATAAAAAACAATAAAAAATATTTCAAAGGTAGATATTACTTTCTATATAACTATGTTTTACAACAGGGTTATAATTATCTCATTTAAAAAATTTAACATTAAAATTATGTTTCATAGAAACACCGGTGTTACATGTTTCATATTCCATATTGATGTTTCGTTGAATGTATGAAAAGTAAACTCCATGTGGAAGAAATGTTTTACTTCATTAATTGAAATAGATAAAGGAAAATTTAATTTATTCCAAAGAAAAAAGGTCCTTAAAAACACATGGTGTTACATTCTACCACCCTTAAAACTAAGTTATCCCATGAAATTCATAATTATATTATAAAAAAATTACGATACTTATGCTTTATCATATCCCAAAGTTCACCTGTATCTTCCTTTAATAGTTTATTCTATCCATTTGACGAATTTAGTGGTCATCATTCGTGAAAATTTTTCTATATGGTTCAGAATTACGACTGGTTTTTCCTCAAAATGAATGATCCTCCTCCAGAAATATGACCTATGAGTTCATTACTTGCAAAGGGATTGGTATGTAATTTCATAGAAGTTACTAATGGAACAGATCATGTACTTGAATGATATTTAGATATTATTCAACCAATATACTACCATCCTAATACGATCAAGATTCTCAAAGGGACCAATATTCCTACGGCTCAGTTTCCCTTTCTTCTCGAGTCTCATAAACATCTTTCAGGAAAAGATTCATATAAACACCTATTCACTAAAATCATATTCTAGTTCATGGAGATGGTTATCAGTATAACATTTCTGCATATTTTAAGCCTCCTTGATATGTTGTTGAATGAATCTAACTTTCTCTATTATTTTTTAGAGATCTCATGTCACAATATCTTTCTTTCTCCAACATCATAATAACTCGTTAGAGCTATACAATTCATTCCAAAATCAGATTAATAAGGTTCCATGTAAATTATTAAATGAAATCTATTATTGTATGAACTATCAAATAAAGGAAGCTATTGATCCCTACCACCATTTAAATCTAGGGAACAATATCTCAACATATTCTCTAGGGTATTAATTTTTCTTTAATACTAACCATCTATCTGAGGATGATAAGAAGGGTTGAAACTCAATTTTGAATCACATCCTTGCTTGAGATTTCTCCATTATTTTGAGGTAATCCTCGGATCCTGGTCTAATACAATTGAATGATGTACTCCATATAGCCCTTACCACTTAGTTGACGTATATCCTAGAAAGCCAACTGGGGTTGGATTAGTTGTACCGTGTATGGTGGACACTCCCCAAAAATGGAACTGGAGAAGATTTGAGACTTGCCACACTCGGATTTATCTGGGGGTGAGTGGCGCGTAGGTGGAGAATGGGGGACCATAATAAGCGTGGTGTGGAAATAACCTATACCTCATTACCCACAACTAGTTTTGGGAATATAGAGTGTTTATCTATCATTAACTGAGATGTTCTCTCTCTTAAGGATTGCTTCAGTGATCTGTTTCCTTGAGCAAGAATTGAAGAAGGGATTTTTAGTCATTACGATATGTTTTTTTCATGCGGTGGTAGGCATATCCTGTCACAATTTTCTAATAAAAGATCCCATATGGGTTCAATTGAAAAATTCTTAATAGACCTCCCCATCGTACAGGACCATGTTGGTGATGCATAGAGGGGTGATGGTGTCCCGCCTCCTTACTTTCCAGTGATGGTTTTTTGCAGGAGCTGTGGGAGTATGACTCAGAGGACAATAGTGGTTCAATCTTCCGGGATTGAGTGGCGAGGCACTGTTCAGGTGGAGGATGTGAGTTTGGAGTTGACAACCGGTCTATTGGTGGTGGCCGGTGATGATGGCGTTAGGTGGATGAGACTTTTGGTGTGGCGAAGCATTTCTGGATTCCCAGGGGAGCATAGTGGGGTTGTGGCTTTGTGTGGGGATCCTGGTGATGTTGGGAAACTCAATGGAGGGAGGGCTTGGGGAGAATATGTCCCACAAAAGATGGACCGGATTTCAAATGGTAAGGATGGTAGTCAGATTGGTGTGTGTGGGGGACAATGCAATAGAGAGAATCAGTCGACAGTGGCTGGAGCGGTCTGTTGTAGGGGCTGACTTGGGATAGGGTCATTCGGCATCGACCTTGATCAGGAAAATTGCGGAGTGCTTCGGGTATGGTTACCTAGCACTACTAGAAATTTGGGATATAGCCACGGTTCTAAACTGTGGCTATAGGCCCACAAACCGTGGCTATAGGTAATAGCCACGGTTTGAGGAACCGTGGCTAAGTTTGGCGTAGCTATAGACCCAGACCTACAGCCATGGTTCCAAACCGTGGCTGTAGACTTAATTCCACAGTTTCAACCGTGGCTATATTAGAGGCCGGACAGGCTTTATAGCCACGATTGGAAACCGTGGAGTTAGTTATATAGCCACGGTTAAAAGCCGCGGCAATACATCAATATCCACGGTTTTAAACCGTGGCTATAGGGTGTGCACATACATAAAAAAATACCCCGAACCCCCTGGACACCCCCTGGACACCCCCTGGACACCCCACTGGACACCCCCCTGGACACCCCCCTGACACCCCCTAGACACCCCACTGGACACCCCCACTGGACACCCCCTGGACACCCCACTGGAAACCCATCCTGTATCCATTTTATTCTGAAAGATTCCTTTTGAACACCTTCCATCTTTGTAATAAGAGAGTTCAGCCTGGATATAACAACCAATTCTATTGAAATGCCCTGACTAAAATCAGAATTAGTAGCTTCATCTTGAATATGTTTCAGAGTCGACTCGAGAGTGCAAATCTCTTTATCTAACCCAGTCTAATTGGCCTTGCTCCAAATTCTCAGTTGGGACTTTAGTAACCTCAACTTGTAAGAGAAGGCCGATTCACCCCAGCTACAATTCATGCTGAACCAGAAACTTTTAATAAGATTGTCACATTTAGTCTAAAAAGGACAAGCATTATTGAATCAAAAAGGAAGAGGCATTTGTTGCTCTTTACTCTTGAAACTAACTAGAATTGGATAGTGATATGAAGAAAATTTAGGAAGAGAAACGCTGGAAATTGAATCACATACATTTAGGAGATAATCTGCTCATCAATGGAAATAAATTCAACCTTTCCGAATGAATCATGAGAAAAAACCCATAAAGATCCCCCTAACTAGTGGAACCACTAGCAGCAACCAAATTAAAACCAAATTTATTAAGTCCAACAAAGCCTAATGAAAAAGAAGCTTTAGGTTCATAAATTCCAAGAAGCTTGGGCTTGTGAACCTGAATGTGCCTGTACAAAGCATTGACTGTCACAGAAATTCCTCACATTGAGATTTTTTATTTTCTCTCTTGTTGTGCCAGTCCCCCCACCCTCCCCAGCCCCCTTCACCATCCCCCCATCCACCTGCTACCCCGAGCCCAGCTACACGAGTCCCCCCCGCAGCCCACCTGCACCAACCCCCAACCCCAACCCTTAGCTACACCAGCCCCCCCAGCCCCCTGCTACCCCCAGCCCAGCTGCACCAGCCCCCTGCACCAACCCCCCCCCCCCTCGCAGCCCACCTGCACTGGCCCCCAATCCAGCCCCCAGCCCCTAGCTGCAATAGTCCACCCCTAGCCCAGCTGCACCAGTCTCCCCCACCCTCCCCATCCCCCTACACCAGCCCCCCAGCCACCTGCTACCCCCAGCCCCTAGCCACCCCCTTCCCACCTCCACCCCCCCGCAACCCACCTGCACCAGCCCCCAACCCCAACCCCTAGCTGCACCATCCCCCCCTCCCCAGCCCCCTTCCACCCCCAGCCCACCAGCACCAGTCCCCCCCCCCCCCCCCCCCGCAGCCCACCTGCACAAGCCCCCAACCCCAGCCCCCAGCTGCACCAGCCCGCCCAGCCCCCTGCTACCCCAGCCCACCTGCACCTGTCACCCCTCCCCAGCCCCCCTGCACTGGCCCAAGGATCCTACATTGTTTCACCAAGGGGCTACATGGTTTAGACTTGGCTATGCACAACTCATGCTAAAAAATTGTGTGCAATTAAAAATGAACATAAAATTATCCTCACGAAGGGAGGTCATACTAGAATTAAGATGAAACATCCTATCAACATGGGGTACCAACAACAACCATACATGAATCAAGAAATAGAAAATATAGAGTTCCCAACATTTTTCACACAACCAGAACATGTTTAGGAGCATCATTACAGACCTCACCCTATAGGTTACACATGACATATACTGATAGGGATTTACCTCCCCCTGCCTAGACACCCTTCCCCCCTGCCTGGACACCCCTCCCCCTGCTGGACACCCCTCCCCCCTGCTGGACAACCCTCCCCCCTGCTGGACAGCCCTCCCCCCCCCCGTGCTGGACAGCCCTCCCCCCGTGCTGGACAACCCCCCCCCCCCTGCGGGACAACCCTCCCCTGCTGGATAGCCCTCCCCCCTTCCGGACACCCCTCCCCCCTGCCGGACACCCCTCCCCCCTGCAGGACACCCCTCCCCCCTACCGGACACCCCGCCCCCCTGAATGGAAGTATTTCAATAACAAGTAGAAATGAATTAAATGTATACAAATTAAACAGAGATATAAATGAGAGAAATAATTAATAAAACCTGAATTAAAAATGTTGGATTCAGTAATTAAAAAAAAGAAAAGGCCATATTAAGATAAAGAGGCTCTGATAGTCCCCCTACCCCCCTGCCAGACCCCCCTGCCAGTCCCCCCCTACACCCTGCCAGGCACCCTGCCAGTCCCCTGCTAGTCCCCCTACCCCTGGACACCACCTGGACCCCCTAATAGAGTTAGATTCCCAAATGAAGGGTAAGTGGTAGATTTCTAATCTACACATGGATTTTCCATTCATTGATCCCACTATAAGGCACATAGATTACCTCTTGATTTAGGAGGCATTAACACATGATAATGTAGAGTTTACCTCTACTCCAATTGAAGCCCCTTCCACCATTATAGCCTCTACTACTACGATACCAACTAATTCAATGGTACTAAGATAATAATTGTGATAACCATTAAGATGTAATATATTTTAGAGAATCTTATATATGTTTCCCTCCCAAACGAGATACTTAGATCATCATTAAATAGGTCTTATTTCAATGCTGCTAGCCCACTTGAATACATACACTCAGATTTTTTAGGGATAACCAGGACTAGTTCTTGTGTTGGAGGATCCAATATCATCATCTTCATAACCAAAATTTCTTAGAATGTTTGGATTTAGATAATAAAAAGAATATGATGCATTCCAAAGCATTTAAACCTAAAAATATTCAATGTAAAATAACACTATAAAAGAATATGATGCATTCCAAATCATTATTCTGTTGTACAAATGTGGATACTACTTAAATTATTTGTGGTTTGGTTGATGCTAACTATACAGGTTAGTAGTCATTCTCATTCCCAATAAGATATTGTAAATATTAACGATATTGATCAAAAAAGAAATGTAATCGGATGCATGGAACTCGTCATACATTACCAATCCAAAAATACAATTTACATCAAAAGTGAGTCTCAATACCAGTATCATCAGAATCATGATAACCCTCATCCACACCTCCTACAGAAACACCATCTCCACCTCTCACACCACCAACATCATCATCGGCATCGACATCTACATCCGAACCGGCACCAGCACCGGGTCCAGCACTAGGTCCGGCTCCGACTCCAACAGAAGAATCTACATTAGCAGAAGGGATCGACATCAAAAATGCAACAACCATTGCAGCTTCTTCTGGTGGAAGTGTAGAAGAAAGGGCAGACATAAACTTCATCATATTTGCAGTTATCGCCTGTTCTGATTTTTGACTTGCTTCTTTGATTGCGACATTCATTTGTTCCACTATGACAAAACCAGAACCGGTACTCGAAGAAACGTTAGTAGACCAATATAGAGATGGTACAATCTTCTTCCCAGGTCGACAACGCACTCTACCCTGATGCTCATCTCCTAATACCTGATGTAGATGATCGTTTGGGCCCAAATTGTCAGGTTCTTTTTCTGATAATGCCTCTAAAGCATTTTTTTGATTGATATATAACATAAATTAAAATGATAAAATAATATAAGGAATGAAATTTAGTAAAAATCAATGAAATTGAAATATACTTACAATCGCCTTCTCGGTGTCAGGATTTGGCACAGTACCATCTTTCTTTTTCTGGCTTGTACAAAAAAAAGTTGAGCGAGGAACGCAACCCTCAATATTCGATGAATTTTCTGGAAAAAAGAAAAGAAATCAATAAAAATTGGAAGTTAAAAAAATTACACGAAACAAAGATAAATATTTTAAATATTAAATTACCTGTGTCTGCTCATGATCTGGTAATGAAGTGTGTTCGTGAGTATAAATGTGTTTCATTGCACTCTTGTTTTTTTATTTCTATTTGATTTCTCATATAAACAAATAATTATATAAATTCATTAACATAAATAAAACAAGTAATTTAAAATCATTTTTAAATAAATAAATGAATATATATATAATTTTAACAAAAAGATTAAACGCTGAACTCTTCCAATAGTTTATCATCTCTTTATAGTGTGATATTGGGCAATATTGAATCACCGGTACTTCTTCAAGCTCTGTACCAACTCTGTTTTTCCACCCAAGATATAAATCATACTTGTAGGCTCGCCACATTTAACCTAAATCCATTATCCTTATTTCTTTCATCTGCATGCCATCTGATATTCTTTTCCATTTGTTCTGACATAAATTTTTTTTGAATCCTGGGAATTAAAGGGAAGTGCCACATCACTTTCTGTGGTATGCGAGATTGAGATCTGTCTTTATTAGTCTTCCACCTTGATGTGCCACACTGTTTTCACTGACTCAAGTATGCATTCTCCTTCCAGAACAAACAACAGTCTTTGAGACAAGAATGAATCTTACTAGATGAAAATCCAAATTTGTCAACCAACTTTAATGCCATGTAATCATTTTCTGGAATACATGCATCATCAGGAAGTAAATACTTAATAAATGTAAGGAGATAGTCGACCACAGTATTAATAAATCGATACATTGTTTTCCCATGATATAATCGCATTAAAAACTCATGTTTTCTCATTTTTCCACATGCTTGATATACTGGGGTATTTGCATCTTCCATCAAATTTCTAACACTCTCAACGTCATCAACCTGATTAATAGATGATAACTGTGTTCCAATATTAATTTCCTCTTGAACTGGTCTACATGAAGAGCTAGATTCAGAAACAAAAGGAAACCGATCAGAAATCAAATTTTTCATACCAATATTTTCCGCTGAATCAATGGCATTCAACACTTGATCTTTTTCTCCTTTATGATAACACACATGATAGTTTTTTTGGAAACCACTTTTAGTGATATGGTAACTCTATTCCTCACGAGTTAACCAAGGTCTTCCAACACAATCAAAACACAGGCATCGAATCAACCCGCCATCTGAATCATTAGTGAATGCAAAGTCCAAAAAATATTGTAACTCCTTCTGAAATTCATCAGTGATCCGAGCAATGTTGTACATCCAGTATCTATCCACCCTGAGGAAGATAAACATACATTAGATAAATAATCTAGAAAATTACCTAACATTATATGTATTGTTTCAAAAGATATTAAGTAATCATCAATATTGACTTTTTATAACTCAGCCACCATTATCTAAAGTATTATTTTTCCCTTCCAATGAAAAAGCTATTAATCAATGCTATAACAGGGTTCCGGGACCTATCTTTTATGGATGGATACTCCAGGTATAATCAGACATGGATGGCCCCCAAGGATGTAGAGTCTCCCATAATTATGGTTCCATAGGGGAATTTCTACTTTTAATTGATTCTCATGGGATGGAATAAGGCATAATCCACTTATCAACTGTCCATGCACCACATCTTCAAGCCAATTATCAGGAAATTTGTGGAATGCTACTAGGATTATTTGGTAGAAAAATCCTACCATATTTGGTCCATCTCAAGGATCTTGAGAAATTGTTTATCTTCATATATTTCATACACTTTAAGATAAACTCCCTGAAGTTCACATTCAGGGTTACCTCTATTAGGTTTCTCCACTTTACTACAAGATATATGGTCATCGAGATTGACCCAGAGATGATCAAGTCCATCAATCAGATTCCTCCCCTATGGAATCTCTAAGAGTTGTGGGGCCTCCAAGGTCTATTCACCTATATAAACTGATTTAATGTGAATCTATTTGGATAGTGTAAGATCCTCTAGTGTCCAATGAATAAAGTACCTATTAAAAAATTGGATGAGGAGTTCCATATCGATTATTGATAACTTTAAGCATTATCTTTTACAACTGTCAGTTTTGATTTATTCCATTTTAGGAAAGACATTGTTCATTTATGGGACTTCTTTGGAATGATCCCTTGTAACCCATCTAACCCAAAAAAACAAAGAGGTAATAGAAAATTGTTTATAATATCATAGTCATATGCTCCTCAATATATAGAATAGATACTCCCCTATAGATAAGAGTTTCCTCGCAATAGTTTTTACAGTGTAGAAGTTGAGATATTATATATAGAATCTTGAGACACAATTTGTGACACAAGTAAAAATCCTAAAGTATATCTTCAATTACCCTATTCTTATTGGATGAATGTTGTTTTGGGAGGTGATCCTCTAGTATTTCAACATTAGGTTCATCCCATATATGGTTGTAAAATTCTAGGCAATAGAAGACTTCATAGACACACATCCACCCCGGAAGAACTACCCCTGAATGTTGATTTCCCAAATGAGGCTACCCTCTTAGTGGATCATGTCAAAGAGTATTAGAAAACATATTTTGATGGTGATTTTCAAAGATCGACTAAAATAATTCTTAATAATTCCAATCTTAATTGAGTAGGCCAGGTGGTTATCTTTATCACACCAACACAAGACGTCCAATCATACTTTTTTTCTATTTTTATAAGGTTTCACTGATGATGAGGAAAATTATTAGGCTCTCATTACTGGTCATCAGTTATCAAGTGATATTTATTTCCCCCAAATGGATATGAAGGGAGAATCCAAGTTATCCCTCAAATATATTAATGGTGACCACATTGTTATGATGAAAGAGCTCGTGTCCCTACTAGATCATACCCACAAACTAATGGTACAATTCCCTTCTATAATGGAGGTGAATAATATTCCCATGTTATAGAATGGTTGAGCTGAACACTTGAAAAGTTTAGCCACATTCTTATATGATCCTTAAAATGATGATTTGATCATCCATGTGGCCTATCCAAGGGTCATTTTCCCGATTCCATTTGAGATGATGATAAAAAGAACCTAAACCAACTTTCCTTTAGTGATTATATTCTATGACCCTAAAGTCACCCCATAGTAGAGGAAATAAACTATTATATCCCTCCCTATATCGAGTATCCCTAGCATGGTACTCTTCATCGTGACTGAGCTGAGAATAAGTGAATCCACCAGTAAGCCTTGTCGTTTACACTCCAGAGTATGAATAAATTAATGCCACCCCCAAAAGATCTGGGTTTAATGAAATTATCATATATTACAACCAAATATATGGGATACCTCATGTTATTTTGGAGTTCAATGTTGGGTCCAAATTCACCCATCATGTGGGACTGAAGCACTCTTAACAGATACTATTATTGGGATACATTTAGCCCTCCATGCTCCATAACTACACCATTTTTTCTCAGAGTTTTCATGGGTGTTAGAGACATTAAATTATTTTCCATCATCCATTATAGATCCTCCACACCACTATGTAATATTTTCCTTTTGCACTATGGGGTCTCATATCATAGGGCCATACCCACTAGAAAAATATATCCTGTTATAGTTTATTTTAACCGAAATGGTATTCTTCTCCAAGTGGGAAGAAGTAGTTATCGTCAATGATGTTAAATCTATGTTTGTGATCATTTTTTTGATCTACCACACCATATATCAATTTGGATTTCTTCATTCCATTCTCAAATAATAAGGCACTAACTTTTAGGATTAGAATTTAATGAAATTTTACACGAAGTACAAAATCTGGTCCAATGTTACTACATACTAGAATTCATAGGAAAATGTGTAGATTGAAGAATGAAATAAGAAAAAATCTATTATCCTATAGAAAACACTGGGTTATAAAAAATAAGAGTTGGCCAGATAATCTCTTGAATTTCCTCTATACCTATTGGATGATGACTCCTAATTCCACCCCAGTGACCTCATATCCCTAGTATGTGAAACCAAGTAAGTCATTCCCATCTAGGATTAGATACCATAAATCTAAATAGATTTATATAACAAAAATAGTGTAGAAAGAATGAAAGAAGATCACTTGGATGATTTGGAATCCCGCATAGACAACAACTTCCAAGCATTTCCCCACCTAGAGAGAAACCAAAACTAGATGAAAATATAATTCAAAAATATGGTTTCCTCTACTCCATACAATATGGTGACATGGTACTGGATCTCAGAACAAGGATGATACCCAAATAAAGAAACCGAAGTTGGTGCCCAAGTGGGAATGACCTTACCTCATTCATAAGGTCTATTCCAATGGTGTATACTCTTTGATCACTATATATAGAGATCATATCACACCTCTCACCAATGTGATTTTTCTAAAGTTGTACTTCACATGAGGATACCCATGGTCCAAGAAAGAAAACCTAAAAATATTTTCATAGTTCCAAGAATTATGAATATAAAATATTCACAAATGTTCCAAAATTTATGACCCTAAACTACCAGAAACCCCATGGTCGAGCTAGTATGAACTAAAAATATTCATAACTGGTCAAAGCAACAAGACCTTAAAAATATCCTTAATCTAAAATCTTTGAACATAAACAAGGAGTCATGTTCCATGAATTATGAAAATAACTATTTTCTACCAATATTGTTTGAGTTTAATGACTTTATACTATAGATATTGACATCCTAGGCACACAAAATTAAATAATGATCTTACTCGATATAAAATTAAGATGACTCATATGATAACTATTAGATGATACAAAAGGTCTTACAATTTTTATAACCATGGTGCCTCATAATATATGTATGATATTGTCTAAAAAATCACCCCACTTGGAATCAATATGAATCATATGATATGAGACGAACTAAACCATCATCCATATAACACGATGCTAAACTCTAGCATTACCCATGTCATAAATTTGGGATTCCCTCACAAGAGAGGATTTCCCCCAATTTTGGAATTGAAATCCTACTATTACATAATTTTGAACCATGTGTGTATTGACTACCATTTTCACGGGATACGTTGTAATTCCTATAACTCTCATTTATAGGTCTAGATAAATATATTTCAACCCTACATCCCCTTAGTCCCATTTACACACACAACATTATGACTTTAACTTGTGTGTAGACCATCGTAAGGTGTGAACATGGTATATAAGACTATTTGGGTCCATTTATAGTAGGTTTTACCACTTCTATGACACATATATTACTGTGAAACCAAATTACACATATTCCAAGCATCATGAATTTAAAATATCATCTACATTCATCTCGGTCTGATCATTATAACATTATACGATATGAAATTGTTTTCTGAGGTATTTGTGTGGTGCGTGGGATGTCCTGCCCTAAATTCAAATCAAATTCAACCTCATTCATGAATTGATTTTTTTTTCAAAATATACCTATTTCAGTAGCCCATGAATCATGAATATAAATTGTTTTCTATCATCCAAGAGGTATGACATTAAACATTGATCAACCGTCTTCAGAATCACTTCATTTGTTATAGGACACCCTAGTATCCGTTCACATGGGTTTTAAGCAATTTTCACTGCATTATCATCCTTAAAGATCCTCTATATACTCAAATAATCATGAATATAAACTATTTTCATTTTCACTAATCTCCATGAACTCAAACAAGAAGACTAGATCAAGGAATTGTGAACCTAAACTATATGCATGCACCCATTATTGGCATGGTTTTAACCATATCTAGTGTTGCATAAATCTAATATCTCTACCATACAAAGCTATATAAGGCTTGATTCCTATCCTTATCGGATGTGCAATGATGAATAGACCATATATCTCTAGGAACAACCATATATTAATTTTAAAATCATATGTTACATATGGTTATATCACCATGATATTCTCATATTTTACTCCTTTTTGGGAATAAGCCCCACTAATTTCGCTTGAACAACTAGAAATCTAGTATTACCTCAAAAATAGATATATATGGTAGAAAATAATTGGAAGATGAAGGCATATCCTACACTAATGTTCCAAGTTCTTGATGTTAATCTACAGTATTACCCTATACAAAACCACGACGCCTCATATGATATTTAAGGGATGGAAATCAAACCAAAATCCATGGAACACAATTCTAAAATGTTGACATACCCTATATAATTTCTGGATTCCTCAGATTCGAAAATGGTATGATTTAGTATCCTTATTCATGAGGATCGACCCGAGCAGTAGAAATATCTTACATAAAAGAGTGGAAATATTCTTGATAAGGATCTAATTACTACTGATATGGATTTTGAAAAAAATATTGTTAAAGATAAAGATACTGAAAATGATAAAAAATGGAATGATAAAGATACCAGCAATGAGGTCATCCGAAGGAGGCCGTCGGGAGGAGGAGAGTTCGATGGAGGAGGATATTCCATCGGGAGCAGGGGAGTTGCGGTCGTCCGGAGGAGGGGAGTCCGTCGGGAGGAGGGGAGTCCGTCGGGGGAGGAGGGGAGTCCGTCAGGGGAGGAGGGTAGTTCTTCGAGGTTGTCCGAAGGAGGGGACTCTGTCGGGGGAGGCGCGGTCGTCCGGGGAGGAGAGGTCATCGGGAGGAGGGGAGTGCGTCGGGGGAGGAGGGGAGTCCGTCGGCGTCGGGGGAGGCACTGTCAACCGGGGAGGGGGGGAGGCACGGTCGTCCAGGGAGGGGAGTGCGTCGGGGGAGGGGAGTGAGTCGGGGAGGGTTTTGTAGGAGGAGCCCAAGATAATATTGGCCAAATCGCACATATAGCAACAGATGAATTTTCATCTGTTGGTATATCCCTGCTATAGCCACGGACTTATAAAACCATGGCTATAGGTCCGTGGAAATAGCTTCATTTTGTAGTAGTGTAGGGATTCAGGATACAAGGTCACTGTACCTTGGGAGCTGGTGTCTCTATCATGAAGCAGGCGTGACTTGCGGATGGTCGAGTGCTGGTGTAAATCGGGTGTAGGCGTTATTGACGGGGAGGCTATCACACATGTAGAATAGTAGAGAAGGTGGGCCTCATGACTATTGAATCTGTTTGTGTACACGACTAGGATATATTTCATGCCGTGATAGGGAAGGCTTCGTAATGCATGAAAACATGGGAGGCTGTGCTGTTGATTTTCGTCAATGTTGACTTCGGGTTGTTTGATTGCAGCCTGGCACCAGGCTAGTTCATGTAGGGATTTCCTTTGGGATTCTACGAGGTGGGATTGGAGGGTTTCTATTTATTGTGTAGGTCTTTGGGCTCTCTGGTTTTCTGGGTGGAATTTTTTCTAATTGTCTGGTGTGGTGGTAATATTTGTCCCATGTTTGTGTTTCCATGTTTTATATTTTCTTAAATAAATTTTTAGGAACGAGCTTTCTCATGTCCTGAAATTTCTTGGTATATCATAGCAAGATAATCTAGAGAAATATATTCTCTGATAAAAATAATATATGCGGAATTAGTAAGGTGATCAACTACCAACCATATTTCACTAATCCTTTTAGAGGTTTTTTGTTGTCTAATAAAAAAAATCCAAACTCGGTGATATCTCTCTTCATTCCACCCCCCTCTAAATATTATTTCGAATCATTATACATATTCATACTTCTAGGGTGAATAGAAAATGAATAATTATTAGCTTCCTTTTATAAATCCTTCTTCAAAATTTTTATGGAAGTAACATGTACACAATTCCTAAACCTCATCATTCCATTTTGATCATGGTTAAAATCAGAACATTTCTGACTTTCATTTTTAGCTCTACATCATCCTTCTGTACATCCATATTGTTCACCAGGATTGATGATTGAACATTCATGTGAGAAAGATAATATTTTTCACCTTCCTTTATAATTTATAGATTCATCCTTTTCAATTACAGAAATATTGGATCTTTTTTGATCCTCATCATGGATAAGATAGAGTGATCCTTTGGACTTAAATCATCTTCCGCCATGTTTTCTTTCCAAAGGTGGTAATATATTGACCAGTCATAATCCTTTATAAGCTCCAACCATCTTCTATAGTGAATTTTCAACTCCATTGGTGTGAATATCTATTTCAGACATTTATGATCAATATATATATATATATTTCACAATATTCTACATAATGTTAATTCCTCAACATATTTAATGAAAAAAATTACTCCATATGACTCCAAATCATGAGTTGGGTAATTCTACGGACGAATATTCGACTTTCATGAGGAATAATCTATAATCATGTTATTTTGAATAATAAAACATCTGGATACCTTCATGGATGCATCACTATAAATTAAAAACCATTCCCCACTATAACACAATGTAAGAACATGTTCACTGATAAGGCTTCTCTTAAATACCTTGATGTTTTCCTCAAATTATTCTATCGAGTGGAACATGAAACCCTTCCATGTTAACTTGGTCTAAGGATTAGATAGTCTTGAATAATTCTCTACAATCTATCTACAATATCTAGATAGGCCAATAATTCTAATCTCTCATTCCCCGTGGTAGGTATAGGACATCATCTAATTGCCTTTTCAGTTGATGGATCTACTTCTATACTGTCTCCTGATATTATGTGACTGAAAAATGAAACCTTTTGAAGAAAAAATTCACGATATGTAAATGTTTCAAACATTTTCTCCTTTCATAGGTTCTTTAGTACAATTCAGAATTTAACTTCATGGACTTCTTTGATCATTGAATAGATTAGAATATAATCTAAAAATACCACCAAAATTGATCATGGTAATATCTAATTACTCAATTCCTTAAATACATGAACGTAGAAGGAGAATTATAAAGACTAAAAGGCACTAATATATATTCATAGTGACCATACCTTGTATTGAATGTCGTCTTGGGTATATCCTCTTTCTTGACCCTCAATTGATGATATCAAGAACAAAGTTCCATCTTTGAAAACTATTGAGCTCCGTGCAGTTGATAAAACATATTATATATATAGGGAAGTTGATACATGTTCATGATTTATACCTTGTTCAACACCAGATCATTAATGAAGAGTCTCATTGCTCTATATTTCTTTTTCAAAAAAGAACATGTGAACCTCATGGTGACACACTTGGATGGATCAATCCATTTTCACAGTTTTCTTGAATTTGCTTCTTCAATTTCCTATATGTTAATTAGGGACATTCAATAGTTATAATTTGAAATTGGTGTGGAATAAGATATGATTTAAATTGAGAAATCAACATCATGTATTTGGGAAATGCTAGGAAACTCTTCCGGAAGGTCATATCGAAAGTCCTAAACAACATTCATATAATAAATATAGATTTCCACCCTTACCATTTTAGATAAACAACCCTTATGAATGGGAATTAAGACACATACACTGGATGTAATCAAAATTAGAATTTCATGCTTATCATCACATTTATGGACGATCATCGGAAGATTTCAAATATCAAACATGACATTCCTTTCTCAAAAATTGATGTGATATTATGCAGAGAAAGTTAATACATGATTATTATGACATAAAATTCTACCAAAGGAAGAATAAAATGATTTTTAAGACATACATTACTACAATAATAAACTGGAGAGGAATCATAGACATGGGTTACAAACATCATAGCATTGAGGTTTTCACTAAAAATATACATCACATAATTTTGGTGGAATCATAATAACCTTAAGAAAATCTTTAGATATGAAACAGTGAGTCGATCCAGAATAAAATAATACATTATTATTTCTATAGTGGATGGTAAGAGTACCTTTTTCCACATCGTTATCACACCCCTCATCAAAAATAGATATTGCATGAGATTTCATCTTATCCCCTGGTTTAAGAGGTTACTGATGTCTTTCATCATCACCATCACTTAGATTTGGACATTGGTTAGCATTATTAAAAATTTACTTACACATGTTATTCTAGGGTGTAAGAGGTAAATTAAATGCTAGTAATAACTATTCAGACCATTAGCTATCTTCTTCTAATCACTTCAGAAATAAAATTCTTGATGGCCTTAACTTCCACACATAAAACATTAATTATAACCCTTAATGAAATTTCCTCCATGCCCATTCGCACACATAGACCATAAAGGAAATCTCATCTTCTTCACTTAATGGTTTTTTATATTTTCCTTTAAACATCATCTTCCTTTTAATTTCAATCCCATTGGATTTATACGTGACTCCGACCAAATTTTGAACCGATATTGCACAATGAAAAGTATCTTAATAGATCATAAAGTATCTTATGACCAACTTCCTTCTGGGACATTTCTTTATGTGACTGTAGAAGCTATCATATTTAATTTCAGGATTTTCCATAATCCATGAAGTGTACCTCACATGTCTGATGAATATTTCCTCTTAGGTATTGAAAGATTCATCATATTTTTTCGTATACTAAAGGAAATATCTCTCAATATTTTTATAATGTATTTAATTAATGTAGTTCTTAAAAAAATAATTTCTTGAAATAATCCTTTTCCATGGATTCAATCTCATCTAACTACCATGTATTATTGATTAGAGTCCACCACTAGTCCGCATCACCCTCAAAATGATAAGTACCCCAAATAAATTTACCATGATCTAAAAAATATAGAATATAAAATATCTATTCAGTAGTACAAATACATTGTTTAGAAAAAAGTGGATCATTAGACCGCATGAAAAAGGTGGAAGTGTCATAATGAAAGACTATACAGAATGTAGTTCTGTCTCTTTATCATATTGATTCCCACCATGATTTATACCTTGAGAATGATATGTGAGCATTGTAACAAAATATTTCATTTCTACTCCCATAGAATTTAGATACTCCAGAGGAAATTATTCTACTTATTCATTTCAATCACCATTTACATGGTTCATTTGTGTTCTATCCATTGACTAAAAGGAAAATAATAGAGCAAGAAATAGTTCCCATTTTTTGTAACCACATAATCATGAAAATTAACTTATAAGATGTAAAAATTATGAGACCATTCCTTAATATTTTACACCATAGGTTTATCTTTATTGACTAAAATTCATCTTCTATTAAAATAATTCTTGATGGTCCGTAGAGAGATTGTGAATTCCCAAATAATGTCCCTCAGGAGTGACAAACTAGGTGTGCAACAAAGCTCATTTCCATGTACCAGATTACCCCTAGTGTGGCCTAAAACATCTTGTTATAGTTGTTAATCATAGGCACATCTCTTCTAGAGCCACATCCACATGTAATATCTGTATATGGATGTATTTTTGAGAAAACCACTTACTTTATCATTTAAAAAAACAAGGACATTTTACTAAATGTTAACTCATCCTTATAATAATTATTAGATACATCAATTGATATATACTTTGAAATATACAAAGGTATCTCACAAAAGTTTTCTTATCCATGTTTCCAAAGGATAACTAAAACATATCTCTGATAAAAAAGATTACAACTAAATCATGAAATAAATAATCATTACAAAACATTTGTAGAATACTTAAAACATTATACAAACAGATTCCAAAGAAATTTACTAGTCTAGTTCCTTGGGAAACTTGGAAACATAAACACTTGTATATAAATGAGCTACATAATCTACCACTATATTATTCTTGACTAGAAAACTTATTTGACACATCAAACATAATACATATCATTGTAACCTGTTTCACGGAAACATAAAAGGGGTGAACTCATATTCTTAGTAAATTTTAAAAATTGAGAAATGTAAGTATAATCATAAGAATATGGGTATGAGAACAAGATCATGAAAATATAAGATCATAGACTACATATCAAAGATCATATACATGAATCATGGAATAAATATTGGTAGTTCGTAAGAGATGAGTAGTAAGAAAATAATGATCATAATCCATGAAAACATGATATAGAAATAAATCATGGAATCGTAGTAGATACATAATCATATAATATGATTTCCATATTATATAAGGAATTACTTCCAAGACTATATTAGTAGTATGGTTTCAATCTCTATACCATCTTGGTTGTCATGGTTCACTCTCATGGCTGTCTTAGTAGTAGGAGTTCACTCCTCATACTATCTTGGTAGTCATGGTTCACTCACATGGAAATCTTAGTTGTCAAGGATCACTCCCAAGACAATCTTAGATTATCTCAGGAGATATAAATCTTTTCCCAATTCATTGGAGGGAGATATAGGTCCCACCCATATCAAAATGAAATCAATCATACTTATTACACAATGTCATTAAAAAAATATAATATCATAAACAATGAAACGAAATAGTTTTCATAATCATGTAATCATATCATAACCAATGAAAAAAAATTAGTTTTCATAATCATTTAATCATAAACATAACCCCTGAAAAAAGGTTGTTTCAGAAGAATATAACCCACAAAAGATAAATGCGTTTCATAAAGGTCATTCCATTAAAATATAAACCATTTAGAGAAGGAATATTAATTGAAAAAATGAATTGTTTCCATATAAAAACATAAGTAATGAAAATTTATGTTATAAAATGTTGAAAATTATTTAGAATTTTTATTTAAAAACATTTTTTGAGGAAAATATCCTTTCTGCATTGAAGATGACTTTTAAAACATAAAACTCTTTTGAAAACCTTTTTCTTTGAAAATAGATTTGGAAACATATAAAGTATTATTAAAAACATTCATTTTTAAAATCCATTTTAATTCAATATATTCTTCAAGGATCATTTGAAAACCTTTTTCAAAACATTATTTTTGAATATATTTCCAACCAATGAGAGATATACAGTCAGAATTTACATAAAATCTTTATATTTAGTACCCATGAGTGTAACAAATGGGACAAATATACTAAGATATCATTAATAAATAGATATTAAAGAAACTAATGAATTTTTTTGAGAGATGAATCATTAGATTGCATCAACGGAACATAATCATTAACCATCTATAAAAGAGATGAGATTATTTCAGCATACTCATACCACTTAGTTACTTGGGATCATTTTCTCCATGAATGAAAGGGAAATTACATGAAGTATAAAATATCATGAAAATAATTCGATTCATGTAATAACATGTGAAATTTAAGGATATACCCCAGGAAAAATAATTTATATTTATAACAAAACATGAGTCTCAATGAAAGAAAATTGAGACAAAACATCTGTTTCTCAAATGGAATCTCTTAAAACATAAATGGAATGAAAGAAATACTATATAATGGATATGTTAATACCAATAATTTTGATTATAATATACATAAAATGAAATCATTGTCATTAAATAAAACACACTAATGGAAATAATGGTGAACATAGTATGTTTCTCGTGAAAATAAATTGTTAGAATAAAATCACTAACCTTGTGTCTTGACTATCATCATACTTGTTAATATTAGTTGAATAATATATATAAATTTATTGTAAATCATTTTAAAAATTATATTCATATATTTAATACCATATATTTTTTTATTATGACCTTATAATACTCATTTGTTAAACATGCTATTATAAGGTTTCACTTCTAGTAATATTCACTTTCTTCTTAGCATGTGTCATAATTAGTTATATTGTTGGTCCTTATACATATATCCTGATACGAAAATTAAAACTGTGAAATAAATATCATGTATATCCATTTTATGTGTATTATTATAACCCATTTAATATATAAGTGTGAAACAGAATACATCATTCATGGAGACGATAATTTGTACGTACGCATGGAGGCCATTTCCATTTAATTTTCGTGTTGAGGAAAAAAAATAAAAATACTTATATATGTATATATATGAATATATATCATTATTATAGTACTTTAATTATGTAATATAGATCAAATATATTAATTAAATATATCAATAATACATTCCAATGTAGTGTATAAATGAATCACATCACTTTGAGGGGGCGATAGTCTGCAATTCATCAATATAAATTATTGTATTAACAAAAAATAGAAAGTAAAATGATGTGTGTTTTAAAATAATTAAAAAATATTAAATTCTTAATGAATAATATATATAACATATGTAAATATAGTTTCCATCATAATGGAAACTATGAGGGGTGGTAAATGATAATTAAATTATCATCATTTAACGAGGTGGTAGTCCTTCTACCCATAAACATCATGTTTTTACCCATTATATTGATGCATATTTAAGTGCTGAAAAAAATCATGATATAAAAAACACCTCGTATTTTTATAATTCTATTTTTTTTATATTATCATGGAATAATAAGTGTTTAGTGAGTGGAGAAAGAAAATAAAAGAAATGAGTTTGAGGTAGTGTGTCACCTCTTCACTAGGTAACTCCTTCTGGTTTTCCCCAAAGGGATTCTTTGGAAGGCTTATACTGAATTGATACTTCAAGGGAGATGGTATGGATGTTGGAGAGATACTTGGGAATATTTTTGACTAAGGAAACATGGAATTAGAGGTGTGAGGAAGTGGGAGGAGAGGATTTATTTTTTTAAGAGTGGAGGGGTGGCACTCTTTTATTATTTTAATGGAAAGGAACCCCACCCACATATTTTTATTAATAGTAGTTAAATAATAGAAAATATTATATATAATGGGGGATTGATTCTATATAAATAAATACAATTGATTTAAGATCACTTTATAGGTTTTTTGTCCTTAAGGTTATTTTTAGTCCCTTATTATGCTTAATTTATCCCTAATTGTTATAAATAAATTTAATTACATCACAAATTTTTATAGAGAAAAAAATATGTTGACCGCATTAGAAATTAAAAATTTCTCTAATTTCAATTTTAGAATCAAATTTTTTCAAATTATAATCATATAATAGGAAGATATTATTTTCAATATAATCTCGTAGTTGGGTCGACAATGCGGGGTTTTAAAGTAAAAATGATCAAATATTTTCTAGGTTTTTATATCAAATTTCAAAGTTAAATTATTTAAAATTACCCATATTTGATTAATATATAGAAATATAAGGAAATTAATATTTTAAAACAAATTAAAAATATAATTTAACCTAACAAATAAATTAGATGAAAATGTAGTTTTGAATTAAAATCCTTTATTTTTCACTATTCACCCAAAAATGAATTTCCTCAGAAAAATACAAAAAATTATCTAAATGATAATTTTCATAATAAAAATTCCAAAAATAAGGTTTATTTTAACAATTTTAATTTCAAAATGTGTCTAAAATTAATTTTATTATTTCTCAAAGAATGACATTAAAAGCAGTTTATTCAAGAAAACCATATTTTAAAACATAAAGGGGCATTACAATTAAATTATCTCTTTCAATATCAATATGTATTATTTATATAAATCTAATATAAAACTAATTTAAATGTATTTATTAATATTATATATCTATGTTTAAATATTAGGTTATAATTATCATATTTAAACAATTATAATTAAAAATGATGTTTCTTAGAAAAAATGATGTTCTATGTAATGTATACCAAGTATATGTTCCATGTAACATAAACCAATTACATATCATGTGAATTTAATTTTTGAATTAGGTTATTAAAACAAATAAATGTAAATTTAATTTATTTTAAATAAGAAAAGTCCCATTAAAACATTATGTGTTACATGCACTCTACTTTAGTAGGACAATAATCTGACCTACTTGAATTTATCAGTCCCTAATTGATAATATTTGGATTTTAAAGTATTATTTCAATTAATAGATTGAAACTCTTTAATATATAGAGATATATGTTAACTACATGTTTGAAACACCTATATTTTCGATAAAATATATTAGAGTCTCCTCTAGTGAATTGACATAACTAGTAAGAGATGGGCCTTAGTGCTAAAGTAGAAACCCCTATATTTTTGGATGAAATCCTTAACATTGTAAATTATTTGGATTTCAGGAACTCCATTAATATGTATAACTTGGATTTTTGTAATATAAATAATTAACAACCTCATTGTGATACATTGGGGATGTTTTTTCCATCATTGCTCAGAATTTTATTGACATCAGGTTTATTTGGGTTAAAAGTCACCAGTTGCCCACCATGTGTACTCATTGTACATTTCCTCTATATTAATTCCATTGAAATGTAAAATTATACATTATAAATAAAAAAATTATATTTCATTGATTTACTTCCTCATAAATAAACGTGTAGATGAGTCGTCTACACTCAAATGGTTGTCATGCAATAATAATTTATTAAATGTTTGAATCAGTAACCCTATTTTTGATCTCTTAATGATGAAATATTATAATTAGGTATTTGAGACATTCCCATTGTATATATAGTAAATCATCATTTAATTTTTCAAAATTCAATATTCTAACATAGAGTTAAATAAACGCGACGGTGGTAAATATCATGTCAGAATCCTCTTTACCAGATCATTACATATTGTTATTATGTGTGTGGAAAGACTCAATATCCAATATAAATATTTATATTTGTGTGTGAATATTAATAGAAACATTTATACAAAATCACATGTTGTGTTATTGAGTTGGGAGGTTATGTAAAATTCTACGAAACTCTATAGGAGAAACTTGGGGTCTTTATAAGGACATCTGGTGAATTAAATGAAATGTGTAACCATAGTTTTGATCACCAGTGAAATATTTAACTATAGAGACATAAATAAAGTGATTAGTATTCTTATAAAGTTTCCAAAAAACTATATTATTATATATATTATGAGAGATTATATCTCTAGGTTCCTTCCTTGGAGCTCCTTGTTTTGTCTTTTTCCATATTCTCGTCCAGTAATGATTCCTTCTTCTTGTGTGTTATTCCATTATCCTCATAGGGAGGATTTGATCAATGAATCAAAAGTGATATCTCATTTTATATTCATTCTCCTCGCATAGTACACACAAAACTATAATTTTCTTGAAATTATGGCACGACAAGTCAATGGATGAAATGTTGAAAAATATAAAACATGGAAATATCTAAAATTTATCATTATAACTAATCATCATTCCATAGAAATTGTCCCAGTTTTAACTGCTATAAATGTATTACTAAATCTATTTTGAAAAATAAATGACAATTTTATGATCTAAAACTAAATATTTTTTTTACTATTGTATAATATATTTTTAAGAAAGAAAAACTATTATTGTGTAGACTTTTAGGTATTCATTTGAAAATAAGAGATTGAAATTCATTTGGTTATTGATGAATTTGAAGAATATCCCATTTAATATAAATCATAGTTCTTATACATAATTATGAATAATTTATGTTATTTTTAACTTATATAATTATGGGATCAATGTACAGTGAGTCTCCTCTTATCATATCTACCCTATATTATATAATTGTCCCTCGCCTCCCTCAATTATTTATTTTTATCTAAAAATGAAAGAGTTACTTCACTAAAACAAACATCAATTTATTGAACCAAAATTTCATCAAGGGAATATCTATTCTTATAATTATGTTATGCAACAAAAATAACATAAACATCACATAGATAAAAAAGTTAAATCATTATAAATGAAGAAGAAAAAATGAAAATATATTTATAGAAGTTAAGGAACATATTCTAATGGAATAGTAACTTGATGGTTGGAATCATATAACGAATCTTAGGAATGTAATCATAAAATTAGAATAGTAAAATAAAAAATAAAAGTATAAATAACAATTGGATATCCTATAAATGAAATGTTTACATATTTATATCTTGTTATTATTAATTACATGTGTTAAAAATGATAAATTAGGTGTTGGAATTTTTGTAATGCTTAAATAGTTATTTATAATTTTATAATTAATATAACGTTTTAAATGAAAATTTATTTTTATAAAATAGTTTCATAAATTAATATTTTGTTTTATTATTATTATAAGATAACCATATGTGACCTTGATTAATTTTTCTTAGTGTTATAAAATCAATTATAATTATAAATGTACTATTTTTTAAATAAATGATGTTTTTTGTAGATAATTAAATTAATAATCTTTTAGAAATTATTTTCATAACATTAATTTTATTTTTTAATTCTAAACATAGAAAACTTATTAGGGTGAAGTTTTTGGATTTTTCTAAAATATATTTATTTATGGTGAATAATGAAATACAATAATTTACAGTATGCATACATTTTTTGTTAAATATAGTATTTCATGAGTCATTTGTTTGTAAGAATTATAATATTGATCACTTCAACTCTATTAAATGTATTTATTAATTGATTCAAAACCATACATAGTCTTTATAAAAAATAAAAAAAAAATGAATTAAATAATTAAACAACAGAAGTCTCCTTCACTATAAATACCACCTCTCACCACCCCTTATCCTCACACCTCACAATCATTAAATATTTTCCCAATTCTCCCTAATAATCTTCCAAATAATCCTCTCCATGTCTATGATGTTCCAGTTTCAATATATTACCAAAACCAATTTCCCAATAGAGGTTATCAAGAAGAATAATTCCAAAGGTAAAATCCTCTTTCACATCCATTATTTTATTTTCAATTTATTTTCATTTATTATACTATCTTCACCTCCTCTATCCAAACATGGATCATAACTATATTATCTTGTATATACGAAAATTTTATCATGTAAATGGAAAATTAACCATCAATATTCATCTTGGGTTTTATTATAAAAATGATAAATAATATGTGTGGGATGGAAAATAATTCTCTAGGGATGCCCTTGGACTATTGGATCAGTATCTTCCTCCCCATAATATTTACTATATCCCTGATAGCATTGGTTCTTATACTTTGATTTCTCTCTCTATCTCTCTCTCACTCTCTCTCTCTCCTTATCTATTTCTAGGTATCTTTTCGTCCGCTCCCTGAAGGAATTTCTCCTACCGCTATTCTGAACTCTATCCTAGAGTTCCAAATCTCATCTCTAGGTCGGATTTAGAGTGATGGGAAAATTGTGGCTTTAGGATAAAGATTTGGTGGTTAACAGGCCTCTAAGTGTCTTTTTTATTCCTCATCTAGAGTTTAATCCCCAATAACTTTTTAGAGTTTCATCCCATTATAGTTGCGATCTTCGGTTTTATATCATTAATCTTTTTATGGTATTTCTCTAGTTATGATTAGTGTTCCAAAACCATTTCTTCTTCCTTGCTCTCAGAAGTTTAGAGTGTTTTATATTGGGGGTCTTTGATGGAATTATATTATATTTCCCTATTTCTAGTTTTATGATGGTGTTGCTTGGTGATGTGGTGATTTCATAGGGATCGGTTTCTATATCATCAAGGATGATATCAGAGAGGGTGAAGTAATGATAAGATGGCGTATAATAATTTTCTAGGTTGATCTATCTTCTTTGATGGATCTGTTTTATGATACGTGTTACTCATAGAGGAGGTTCAACAGAATTTTCTCATGGCGATGGAGGGTTTAGATGGAGTCTGACTGAAGTACAATAGCAGTTCTGTTGCATGGGGATGGTGAGGATCGTCGTATTAGAATGGCTGTTTGAGTACATTGTTTCCAAGTATTGATTTGTTCAAGTTTTTATTCATGGTTTTACATATCCCTGGTTCATTGTTTCCCCAGTCGACAATGGTGTTGGTTATTCACTAGTGAAAATAGTGGAATCAATGATATTTATAGGTGTTTCTTTGATCATATTTTTGAATGGTTAGTGGTGATGTGAAGTTGATGATGGATTCCTAGTTGACTCGATGTGTTTTAGGGTGGTTCGAGCATATTGCGGGATTTATGTGATTATGTTGGATTCAAATTTTATTTTGAATTTTCTCCCACTTATTAGTGTGATATTTTTGAGAAATTCATGTTTTAAACTATTTATGATTCCCACTGTATCCATGAAAGTGGTTTTATGAAAGTATAAATAAAATTATTAGGAGGTAAAACATCATCTGTGATTTTCCAATTTACCACCTTTGTGGATGACGTGTCTTCATTTTTCAATTCTTTCATCAAGGATAGTCATAAAAAAAATTTATGTTAAAAAAAGAATGAAATTTTTATTTAAAAACTTATTATGTATTCTAAAACAAGTATATGTATATATAATTAATTAATAAAACAATACTAGTGTATGATGATAAAAAAAAACCAAAATACTCCAAATAGTTATCATTAAAATTTTATCTAATCAATCATCCTTATATAAAAAATGATATATAAGAGCATTAAAATTTCAATAATTTCATTAATAACATATAATTTCAATTCATCACAACAATCCTTATCTCACATCATCTTCCAAACACCTATACAAGTGAACCTATCATTAAAACCAAGGAATATAACACTCCCAAAAGAAGAAATTATTTCATATAACTCATCAAAAGGCCATATATTAACATAATAAAATTATAATAAAAGAAATAAATAATGGAAGTGTTATAAATTAATTAATTAATCAATTTAATATGATTATCTTGGACATTATATTCAACTGCAGAACAGCTTCACACTTAATGTAAGGGTTTCTTCCCAAAACTCTATTTTCCATTCAGGTTACACTTTATCACTCATTACCCAAATGCAATTATTTATTATTTTTATATAATTATTATTTATTCTATTTATGTTTTTAAAACTCCTTTATCCCGATTTTTTAATATGACTTTAAGGGAAAATACATGTTTCACATGGATTTGTTCTCAATTATTCCTGATAAGGAAGCTTGTGTAAAGCCAAATTCTTAGTTTCTAACCCATTTTAAAGTACACTTCATAATATATTTTAAGAAATGAATGATTTCATAAAATAACTCCTTTTATAATGAAAAATGTCTTATCTCTTTTATGGGTTAATTTAAACAATTAATCATTTTTCCTCTTTATTGAATCTTTTATATTATCACACAAACTGCACCAAAGCTACCCATCTCTAATGTTCCTTAAAAACACTTTTTACATGTTTTAACATGAGTTGGACAACATTTATTCCTAAGATATAATTTCATTGTAATTATTTTCTATGATATAAATGTTTATAATTAGATTTAATGAAATATACAAATGATTTCTCCAAAAGATCATTTCTTTAAAATTTAAAAATGGGTATTCCTCTAAGGAATTCCTTGATGATTTTATTAGTTTATTTTCATCTTTTTCATAAAAATATATTAATAATATTTTTAATTGGTATTCATGTTGTATGATATAATCTACTAGATTTTATTAAATGTGTTGTTATCTATTTGAATGTAGATTTTATATCTTATTTCAATTCACCATTCTAATCTAAATGGTTGTGAATATGTTTATAGATTGGGGAATGTAATTTACATTTTGTTTGTATATGTTTTTTTATGTTACATTCCATTTTTATGAATAATTAATTTGACTTATTAAGTGATGGGTGGAACCCTACTATAACGCTCCATGCGTCAGTAGGTCTCATGATACAAAATAGATATGTAGTTGGCAGAGGCCTTTAGAATTTATTTTCAGATACAGATATCACTAAGGCCTTCATAAATTATTTTCATATGTCATGGATGTTGATCCTACTGTATGTTTCAGACATCCAACAATATAAGTTTACTCATTATAATATTATTAATTGACAATTCATGTGATTATTTTACAAGTAGAATATTCATTGTTAATTTTTATTCTCATGTTATTATTTATGGAATTATTTAATAACCTTTTATTTATGGCATATTATTCCCATGATTATGTTTCAATAGAATGTATATTTAGTTATAAATCATTCTTTATTATTTATTTTATCTTATACTATTTTATTTACCCTTACTAAGTATATGATCTCACCCCATTTTTAATATTTTATTTTCCATAAGGATGAGATGATATGTATTATAAATGATTTTCATTGACAATGTAAGAGTTTATAGGTGTTACCTATAGAGTTTCTATATTTGTTTTACATTCAAGTTGTAATGTAAAACATATGTATCTATCTGGTTTTCCAAATATAATAAATTATTTAGTCCTTTGGTATTCAATTTCTAATTCAAAGTACCCATATAATTATTTAAGGCATTGGATTCAAAATATTGGGGTTGGGGTTATTACAACTGTTATTATAAAAACATAGTATAATCCTTTGAAACTATATTTAAAAAACATATATTTGGGGACATAACCCTAATATAGACTTTTAGGACAAGTATAGAGGAACAAACTAATTTTTTTTGATGTGGAGATTTTATCAGTATTCATAGAAATATATACCCATCTGGAACTACATGTGGGTGTGGTTCTATAATATATGTACCTAGGGGTGAAAAATCTGGAAAGGTATATTGGGACTGACTTGGTGTAACATGGTACATGATAATGGGACTTACTGTGCACCATGTTTAACAATTACCGATGATGTTCTTAGGATAATTCAAATTTTATTTAAAAACCCTTATATAGGAATTTAAAGTAAATATTTTCCCAAAGAAACCATGTTTATGATTATGAGATTATCTATGTTTATATTTTAAAATTTATGTTAAGTGTTTTGAATGTTTGAAAATTATACACTATGATTTGTAAAATAATTTAGTTTATGGAATTGTTTGTAAATGGATCCTAGTTTAAGTAAAAGAAACTGTGTTGATGATTTTATAACATCTAGGGTTTCCCCTCATATTGATGAAAATGATAGTGGAGTTGGAGATTCAACTAGAGTTGAGAAACATATAACTATACTGGTATAGCTATCTCCGATTATGAAAAATTACATTTCCCATATTTAGCATCCTGATCTAAAATGTGGAGGAATAATTTTATTCCACCTCATGAGACAAAAATATACTTAATTCAATTAGAGTCCAAACCCATTTGTATTAGAGTAGTGTGTAATTTCTCTAGTGATAATATTTCTCCCTCTAGGAGGTAACAAAAGGGAGAAGGTTATCACTAATGTTTATCATATATGAGGATATTAGAATAATGGGGTACTTTTATTCAAAACATGAATGAGGAGTATGAAATTAAAAATATGGAATAAAATGAATTAATGAAATTTACTTTTAGACATATTTTCCTTATGGACAATGTGAGGAAATTGATTGATAATTATTGAGACTGAGACAAAAGGAGGATGATAATGTTTCTAAGTATTATTCCAAATTTACAAGGATAGTAGGGAATAAAGAATATTATGTATGAAATATAAAGATAATGATTGATCAATGCTTTTATGGGTAAACACCATTCATACCATTTGAATTGGTCTTAAAAAATTTATCATAATTTGAGGACAAAGTAACATGTGAAATCAAGATAGAAAAATAATTTTCCCTATCTTCTGAAATTAAAATGAATAAAGGGGACAATATGATAGTTGAGAAAAATATGGTTAAAGAGATGAAGGGAATGATGGATTTTCCCACATGTGAAAATTAAGAATGGAAACACCCTAGTATTTTCATAAAAGGTAAATAAATTTTCTTCAAGTGTGGGGAAAGAGGAAACCATTTTCCAGATTTCAATGGCATGAAATAATTTTCTAATGTACAATGATTCATCTATAAGGATATGGGTAACAATAAAATTGAATTCCCTATGATCCATGGGAATATAACCCATAATAAGATAAGTGGTCAAAGTCATGTTTGTGTTATCACTATTGATGAAGTTGAATAATTAATTTCCCATTTTTTGGAATAAATCATTATTCTCATTTTAAGAATCATGAAATATATATGAAAATCATTTCATTACTATTTCATTAATTATTTGAAAGCATGTATTTAATGGTAATAAAAAAAATTGTATTACAGGAATGCTGATCCTTTATAAAACACATGATTGAGGGAAGATAACATACAATATGTGCATGGTATAGAGAAAATAATGATAATGATATGTTTATAGGATAGTATTGGTGAACATGAAGGTGGTTAGAGGTTTGATGATATATATTAACATTTCTATTATTATTAGTTGTTTGGATTGAAGGAATATATTCAAATAGTTGATAATTTTACTCTTGGAAGCATTCATGTTTACCTTAAAGATTTATGATAATCAAGGAATTCCTATATTAGTTTGTAACTTTAAAATTTTTATTACGTAGTTTTGTTATTAAAATGATATTTTTATATTGGAAATTTAATGACCTTAGTTCTATGTTTTTGGTTGTTGATTTGGAGTGATTTTTGGACGATTTGTAATATTAAATACATAAAGAATGGATTCTAGATATTATTTATTATGATTAAAGTATGATTTTTCATTTTTAATATCATGTTATAACTATTTTCCTTTTGAAAAATATTTAGAGATCGAAGGAATGAATTATGTATCATTTGATGGAAGTGTTTCAAGAATTAAAGTTTGTATTAATTATCCATATCAAGGATAAGAATATTAGTCCAAGCATATCTGAAAGTCGGCATTATGATTATAATCATGTTATTTTATTTTCTCATGTTATTATCTGAATGGTAAGAGAATACATCAACTATATGGAAGAATATTTTTTTTTTATAAAAAATTATTAAATCACATTTCATTATGAGAAATCAATGGTTTTTTAACTGGTCATAATTTAATGGTTTGGTGATGGTTAACATTCTAATGACCATGTTCTCTATCACTATCCTTCAAAACCTAATTGTGAGATTTCTCTTCCATGTCCATATTATCACTTGCCACTAATGATATTATCTTTTAAAGACTATTCTTTGGTGACTTGCTTATTTCCTATTCCCTATTGTTTATTGTATTTATTATTATCCCTATTTCTCATGTGGGTTTCCATAAAAAAATTCATGTATCCACTCTTGATTTTGTTTCATGGTTGAATTTCAAATTTTGATGATGAAATTTTTTATGGAGGCAATAATGTAATGAAAAAATATTTCATTAATGGAATTTTCCTTTTTATAATGACGTAATATAGTATAATTCAAAATAAAATCACATAGAAAACAAAATAAGAACATCATAAAGGAATAATTAATGAAATAATAGGTATTCCTAGAAATTAAGAAGCCTATTCTGATGGAATAGTTACTTGACCTTTGTAATAGTTATATGACCATTAGAAATAGTAATCTAGTGAATAGAATATTAATTTAACCAATTAATGTATCAATAAAATTTTGGTATCTTATAAATGAAAATATGATATATTTATATCTCGTTATAACTAATTAAATGTTTTAAAATTGATAAATTAACTGTTATTATTTTATGTAATGATTAAATTCTTATTTACAATTTAATAATTAATATAATGTTTTAAAAGAATTTGTTTTCATTAAATAGATTTATAAATGGATATTTTTTTGTGTAATGATTATAAGATAATTTTATGAGATCATGATAAATTTTTCAAAGTGTTATAGAATAAGTTAAAATTTTAAAATTAATTTTTTTGTATAAATTATTATTTAAATTAAAAACTAAATTTAGATTATTTTGAAAATTATTTTAATAAAATTGATTACATTATAGAATTTTATAGGTGAAAAAATTATTAGGGTTATGTTTTGGTATTTTTCTAAAGTAGTTTAATTTTTGGCGAATAGTGAAATATAGTAATTTATGATATGTACACATTATAAGTTAAATACACAATTTATTGAGTCATTACAAATGTAAGAACCATAATATCAAAATACCGATCTCTATTTACTATATTTATTCTTGGAATAAAACTATTCATATTCTTGAGACAAAATAATAAACAAATAAAATAAATATTAAAAAACACTCCTCCCCTCCACTATAAATTCCACCCCTCACCACCCCTTATACTCACATATCTTTTGCCTTGAAGATTATAAAATGTATTCCTAATACCCTTAAAAATAAAATTTACCATGTCTAGAGGGTTCTTAGATTAACAAAATACCAAAACCAATTTCCCTAAGAAGGATCTCAAGGAGAATAATTTAAGAGGATAAGTCCTCTTTCTCTTTCTTTATTTTATTTTCATGTTATTTTATTTTCTTATACTCCAATCACCTCATCTACAAAAAATGAAAAGTACATCTAGAGTATTATATATACTGAAATTTTATTATTTCTTTGTAAAATCCCCCATCAATTGTCTTGCCCTATTAATTTTATTCTAAAAATGAAAACATCTTTCATGAGGTGCTGATTTACATCCTTTATGGATGACTTGTTTTCATTTTTCAATTCCACCTTCATGGATAGTAAGAAAACCATTTTTTGGTTATAAAATAAAATAATATTAATATTAAAACATATTATGTCTTATATAACCACTATATATATAATATTAATTAATAATACAAAACTACTGTGTGATGATAAAAAAAACCAAAATAATAAAAACTTTTTTTGTTAACATTTTATCTAATGAATAATCCTAATGTATAGAAATAAAATGATATATAATATGATTATATTTACATTATATTTATCAATATATAATAATTTAAATTTTGTAAAACAATATTCATTTCACATGATCTTCCATACATATATACCGGTGAACTAATCATAAATACCAAGGAAACAAACACTCGAGAATGATGATATTGTATCTTATAACTCACCCAAAAATGGAATAAATGAACATAATATAATTATATTAAATAAAATACTTGTATAAAGGTAATAAATTAATTATTTAATGGATTTAATTTGATTAAACAAGACATTATGATCATGTGCATAACACTTTATGACTTAAGGTAAGGGTTTCTTCTTAAACCATTGTTATCCATTTGGGTTGTGCTTTCTCTCTCCTTAACCCAATTTAAATATTCATTATTTTAACATAATTATTATCAATTTTTCTTATATGTTTTAAACTCATGTATATACATCATTTCAACTCTCATTTATGGGAAATACATGTTTTAACGGGATCCCTTCTCAATTGTCCCTGTTAACAAATCTCAATTAAATGAATATTCTATATTTTTAACCATTTATAAGTAAAATCATTAATATTTTAAAGAAAAAACTATTTTTTAAATCAAAATATTAATTTTTAAAAGATATATTATAAATTTTTTGGTTTTATGTAAAGTATTTGGTCTTTTTCTTCTTTAATGTGTCTTTTATATTATACCGGAAACCGTAGTAAGGAGACCCATTTCAACCATTTTTTAAAAATATTTTTACATGTTTTCACATCAGTTGGACATATTTAATGCCTCAAATCTAATTTTATATTCTTAATTTTTTGTATTATAATTGTTTATAAAACTAAGTAGGACAAATAAAAAATATTTATCCAAAATATCACATATTGACAAAGTAAAAAAGGTGTGTTTCACTGATTAATTTCTCTATGATTTTATTAGAGTATTTTCATGTTTTTCAACACACTATAATGAATATTATTAATAACTGGGATTGATATTTAATTATATCATATACCATGTTTTATGGAATGGTTTATGATCAGTTTGTTTTTTGATTTTCTATATTGATAGCATTCACCATACTATTCAGAATGGTTAGTAATTATGTTTACATATTGGGGAAAATTATCTACATTTTGTATCTATATGTTTTTTTTTCACCCCATTTATTTTACTAATTCATTGGAATTAGTATGTAATGGGAGGGGCTAGCTATAGTCCCTCGATGCATTAGCTTGTCTCATGAGACAACAGAAATATGGACTTGGTTGAGGAATTGCACATTTATTTTTAGACATGGATTTGGGCAAGGCCTTAAGCATTTATTTATAGATTTCTTCTTTTAGGCCCAAACAATATTTTTCAGATGTCAAGAATTATTCATTGCTTCATTATGATATTATTAATTGATAATTTATTTGATTATTAGACTTATTGAATATCTATTCTAACGTTTCTTACTCATGTGATTATTTATGGTATTATTTAATATGCTTTTATTACTTCCATATTCATCTTATGATTATTTTTTCTAATGGAATGTATTTTTGGTTATTTGTCATGCCTTATTATTCATGTTAGCTTCCTCTATATTCCAAACCCTTACTGATAATCGAATATCACCCTTTTCATATGTTTTATTTTACTAAAGGATGCAAAGATATGTATTATGAATGATTTATAAGGATAATTAGGTAGTTTATGGGTGTTCCCAAAGAGTTTATTTGCTGTATTTACTTTGATTATGTCATGTTAAATATTTTTTTTTGTTTTTTAGAGTGTACTAAATTATTCAATTTTTTGTAATGTGATCTCTTTTTTTAGTATCAATGTAATCAAGTAAGGCACTATATCTAGACTAAATGGGTTGAGATGTTTATAATTTTTGTGCATTATGGTATCCAATATTAATATTTTGGACTATTATTAAATTCCTTATCGCATAATTATTTCTATCTGTCATATCATATTATGTGATAATGTCTTAGGTGTAGCTTTCACACTAAAAAGTCATGATTATTCTCTATAAAAATGAAAATGAATAAGTTCCATTATAGTATTCCAAAATATATGTTATATAGTTGGAAGAAATCATTTTAAGTATATAGATGATTAAATACATCTGGTGCGGAGACTCATAGAACTTTGAAATATCTTCTAATGTTGTACAAACATGGTAATATCTAGTGTATGATATTATGATAATGCATCCTTTTAGTAGAAAATCCACATTTATATGTGTCATTGGATGCTTTTATATTTGGATTTTTGTATTGATCCTTTATATATATGATTATAATTAATGTTTAATATAAGTCTTGTACTTTGATATATTAAAGAAATCCGTGATGATATATTTTGATAGTACGATAGGATATGTTACGCATGGCATGAGTAATATTGAATTAAAGAATAATGTTGGAAATGATTTTTCCATTTCTTTATAAAGTTGAAATTAATATATTTGTCCCTAATATAGAAATTATATAGCCTAAATAAATCTGTGGACGTGGTATTCTATTGTTTAGTTCAATTTCTAAAAATTAAATGAAATAGACAATGAGAACATAGGTTGATAGAACCAGCATGCAACCGACATTATTCGAGATATCATGATAAAGGGATTTTATTATACAGTGAGCATCCATATAAAGTATTATGTCCTTGATACATTAACATCATTCTATGTGGCTATCTTTGCATGTTTCTAGACACTAACAACAAAACTTTCACTACATCACTTATTTCCACTAAGAAAGAGGTGTAGAGGGACTCACATTACGTGTATCAAAAATAGCAGTTAAAAATATATTATTTTTTATTATATATTAAGATGAATAAATACTATTCCTAAATACGGATAAATAATTATTCTTGTTTTCTTGATCACAAATATTTAGTCATCGATTATTTTAGAGAATGTTATGTGAGTGGCATATTTAATAAATGTTTATTTTCAATTTATTTAATATAATATTTAATAATTTATTGGTGAATATTTCTGATATTTGAAATTCTTAAATAAATATTCTTTATTCTAGAATTTATAATTGATATAATGGAATGGAGGACTATGTTTAATAGCCAGATGATAAATAATATACATTGAATATTATATGATTAAATAATATTTAATCTCATTCATGAGTTTAGTGATGGTAAAAAAATAGTCATATTGTTATTCCAATTATATATATTGGTTCTTGTTGGGATAAAATAAATAATAAAGGGAAATTGTGCAATTATTTATTTTTGACCCCAGTGGTATATGAATCAAATTATATTATTTTTCTAGATATTCAATTCATTTTGTTGTATAAAACAAATCCATGGAACCCTATGGAAGCTATAATGATCTCCTTCATCTAGGAATTATCTTATGAATAGAGAGAAATATTCACCCCTTCCACTATAGATTATAAAGAGAATAAAAAGAGTCATTTGGAACTAATTCTTGACGTGATCATGAAATAATGATTCATGTATTAGGATGTTTATTTCTAGTACATAGAGATTCCTACAACATCGTTAAGAGATGTGTGAAACATGTGTGGATTATCACTAAAGGGAATCTAACCTTGATTCATAACACTCAATGGTGGTAAAAAGGTAGACAGATTTTCAGATACATAAATGAAGAATAAATTTCCCATTTGGTAATTTTTTATTTTCTTAAATTAATTGTAAAATATATTTATCGATCTTATGTTTTGGTTCAAACATTTTAGCTATTTTATATATTCATTCATTAAATTTCATTATTGATAGAATTAATAATCATATATATATCTATTTTATAATCGATCTTGACTAAAATAAATGATAGATACAACCAATTATTCTATTACACAATGATCGAAACCATCATGTGTTATCAGAGCAGGCCACATAATTATTTATATTTTTTTAAATAACATCTAATGTTTTATGAATAATTAATTTTTTCATTTACGTTTTTATAATTGATTAATATTAATTCAATAATTTTTCATTCCTCGTCATTTATTTTTTATATAATCGAATTTATTAGTTTAAGTAATTAAATAAATTCAACGATATCAACAAGAGGTGTCAACAAATATGGTCAGATAACACAAGAGTATATTTTGCATATCCTGGAGGTACATGACAGGTATTATTGTTTAATACACCCAAAATTAATTCAAACTTTATTCAAGGGGATTTTATGTTTATTACTCTTGGTGCATTTAATTATACACTATGTGTTGATTGGTCTATCCTGGAGCATGGTCTGCTAGAGTACACCCTGTGTAACATCCATACATAGTGTGTAGTCTATTAGTCATTAATGGAGCAAGTATCGTAGTACAAATCCTACCTGATGGGTGACTATGTTTCTCGGATACCACACACTTTCTATCCAATGTATATTTTATATTATTTATTTTATTTAGGGAAACAATTATACATCAAGTCCCTAGCCATGTGCCACAAATAGACGATGATAAAAAAATACACTTCTTATTAGTATAATGTAGACAATGTACTTTTACCAAATTATTTAGAATAAAAATAATTTTCTGATTATATTAAAACTGTATTTATATGTACTTCGTGTGGTCATTGATTTCAAATGATACCCCATTTGATGTGTTAAAATATATAAAAAATTAGTTATTTTTGGATTAATGTTCATATCTTCAAATCTAGAGTGAGTTGTTTTATAGTTTTTACTATAATTTCATTGGAGAATAACTCCTAAATGAAAATTCATGTAATCCTTATAATTATTAAAATAATAGTACATGTCCTTATATTATTTGATATGTCATGTATTCCACATATCTCAAGAGTAAAAAATATATGAATATAATGCATGATGGGTAGTTTAGATGGTTCCTCAAAATGTTTCCTGCAAGGTATATTTTTTTTTGTACAATGTTATTTTTAACTAAAGGTATTTAATTTGTTAAAAATTATGTCGTTTTATAATCTCAAGGAAAATCATATTACAATAAAGATAAAATAATTTATTAATCAAATATGATAATTTTATGATTCAAGAATGATATATATTAAATAACTATGATATATAATTGGATGCAAATTTAATTAAATATATATTGCATTGCATGAAATTGGACGATCTTGATCCATGAACAAAACAATTTATTTTATGTGTTTAATTTAATTAATTAATAAAAAAAATTGTTGGCATGTGTTCCGTATCTCACCTAATTATGTAAGGTCATGCAAGATCTTGGTTTCTTTTATATAAACCCCTTCTTATCATATATGTTGTATTAAATGTGTAATAGATGGATCTCCCAATATAATGGTGGTGGTTCAAGTTTGGAGATGAGGAAAACCCAATCCCAGAGAGACACATAGGTCAAAATGATGGAAAATTTCAAGAAGAACCATAAATGATACATGGTGGGCTTCCCCTAGTTTGATAGTTAGTTTATCATCAACTAGAAAAATTAACAATTATAAAAATATCAATATCATACCCCTTTATTATTATATTTATTTAATGTTGAATGACTATTTCATTATGGATCTTTTTTAATGGTCATAAGAATTAATTAATTAACAATAATTCAAGATATAACTAAAAAAAATTGTATTATGTGAAAATATTATCTAAGACTTGGTCAATCACATATATAAACACATTTAAAATTAACGAAATTTTAAAAAAGATATGAAATGTAATTTTATTCATAAAATATAATATCAATAAATTATAAATATTATGTTTGTATAACCATCATCTTCTTCAGTTAAAATCGAACCACAATTAAATGTTCTTGACCAGCCAATATTGAGGTGATTTCAATTATCGGAGAATGCTAACATGATGTTTTCTGTTGACTTAACATAGTTAACATCAAGGGTTGTCTATAAAATCATGACATGGTGAAACTGGGAGGTAAGGGTTATGGAATCCAATTTAAGGGTTTCAGTGTTCGGGATTTCATCCAATAGATGAAGGAATTGGGAGTTAATTCAGGTGTCATTTGAATGCCTACAAATGAATCATCAAATTTCTTTATATGAAAACATAAGGATGATTATTAGAGGAATATCGATATTATCCAGATGAATTTACATGATACATGATATTTCAATGCCAATAGTATGGGGTGTTGGGTTTCCATGAAATAGTGGGTGATTTATTAATATAATATTTATTTATTTGTCGAAATTTTATCAGATAGTGCACTAAATATCTACTCATTTTATATATAGAAACAATAATATAAATGAATTCAAACATATATATATGATCGATGCATGATAATGATAAACTTTCCATTAGAAAAAAATTAATTAGTGGAAAATGTTCTTTCATGTTACCCTATTATATAAAGGAAATTATATTTAACAGAAAACCCTATTCTTAATGTACCTGTTAATGTGGCAAGGGAGGAAGAGTTGTCTCTCTAGGAGAAACATTTGAAAAATACTTTAAATATAAATTTTTTCAGGTTACCATCCTTGAATAATGAGTTTTTTATAAAACATGGGGACATGGATTTGTATATCATGATCCCTCACCTTCGGGATCACTATCATGGGAAGGCACATCAGGAGATATATAAAATTTCCTAAGAATTGATTGTAATTAATCTTCATGAATCTATTATATCTATTAATTGCGTAGTCAATATTATTATCTAAATTAAATGGTTAGATATCTTGGTTATTAAATTCATGAATTAATTACACATAAATCTCATAATTTCATATCTACCCCAGAACTTTTCCAGTTTTAATGATTATTATAACATGATCAATAAAAAAAATGTACTCTAAAACATCATAATTTTATTCTATTAGTGTATATCAACATGGTGTATGAAAATACCATGGTCCTTATGGTGTATAAAAAAATGAAGAATAAGGAAATATGGATCGTGACTCATAATAAGTCTTAATCTCCCATGATTTCTCATTTAAATAAGATGAATATCGACATTTAGGGAAAGTAATAGAAATAAATATATTTGTAATGTGGTAATAAATCTCACTGGAAGAACTGTACCCATAAGAAAGGGGAATCTAAAATTTGATTCATTATTGCATGTAATCCTTCAATATCTACACGTCATGTATTAGATGCAGCTTAGGGAACCCATATATATATCCCAATGAATGAGAAAAGTAGATTCTTAATGATTTCTTGAGGAGTGGTGGATTTTTGAGCTGCCAATGTTCCAATATACCTACTCTATCCATAGTTGACTAAAACCATTCACCGAATACCTAAATGATTTTTATTAATGGTTTTTATTATGTATCAACTATTACCAAGATCATAATTTCTATGTCATTACATGATACAAATTTCTTTATTTTCATGTTGAAAAATAAATGTTGTTTCTTTTATAAAGACAAAATATTTTTTGTTATGGTGTTTTTCAATAATGGTATTTATTTATTAAATAATATAAACCACGAATTGGAAATTGATAACCATTCTTGTTCACCAAACTCATATAACACCCAAATATGGCATCACTATTTTGGTTATGTAAATAAAAAACATTTGCTGTGGAACTATCAAGATGGGTTTTTAGAAAATATTGAGTTAAAATAAATTTATAAATGTTATTGTTTCTTTCAAGGAAAAATGTACAAAACTCCATTCAGTGGATAGGGTGAAAGGGCCATAGAGAATCTAGGATTTGTACACACTAATGTGTGTAGACAAATTCTACTAGAATATAGAGGATGGTATTTTAATTCGTATAATTAAATATGAATTGAGAATATATGGATATTTCTATTTGATGAGGTATAAGATCAAATACATTGATAAATTCAAATTATTCAATAATGAAGTGGAGAATCATCATAGAAATAAGATAATGATTTTTTGATCAGATTGAGGTGTTGAATATCTTAACCAATATTTAATCGACACTTTATAGGTGTTTCAGATTATGTCTCAACTAGCTTCACCTTACACAACCTAGTGGAATGGTGTTAGAAAAAGGAGAAACTGTACCCCATTAGATATGGTAAGGTAGGCGATGATTCATGTAAATCTTCCATAATCCCGATTGGAATATTTATTATAAATAATGAAATATACATTAAAGCATGTACTAACTAAAGGAGAAAATATAATTCCTTTCATGTTATAGATTGGAAAGAAATATGTTTGGTTTCATACATTTTTATGGGGTCATGTAAATGTTCTTAAGGCTTTCTTAGGTAACAATCCCTCACCATGGGGCACAAAGTGTTTCTTTATAGTATATCCTATAGAAATAGAGGGATGTGTCTTACTCATCCCATCATATGATGAAGTGATTGTATTCATACATGATTTATTTTTGACTATGATCAAAACCTAAAAAATGACAGTGGGTAAAATATTGATTTAATTAAAGTTGATTGTCAAGATATACAAGAGTCGGAACATGAATATTTTATATAGGACATCATGAAACAAGTACATCCAAAAAAACTGGCACAATATAAGATCACTAGAGAGGTAAGGGAAACAAAGAGATGTGGTTTTATTTTCAGCGAATATGATGACTTATTAGTTCTTGACAATGATGAACCTATCTTTTGCAAAGAAGCAGTGTAGAACTCAATAGGTTCAAGATGGGAAGAAGCCATGAATTTTGAAATGAATTCCGTGTATCAGAACTATGTTTATGTTTTGTTTGATGCTCCAGTTGATATAAATCCAATATAGTTAAAAGGGGTATTAAGTATAAAAATGGATTTGGAAGGTAAATTAAATACATATAAATCAAGGTTAGTGACTAAAGGGTAAAAAAACAACACATAATTGACTACGTGGAATAATATTCACCAGTTTACATGTTTAATTCCATTAGAATTATACTCTCTGTAGTACCTTACCAGGACATTGAATTTTTTAAGATGGACATCAACTTTTTTCCTTAGTGGGAACCATCAAGATGATGCCTATATAACATATATATAATGAACTATAACTCCTTTTGATGATAAAAAGATAAAAATGTTTCATAGAACCATTTATGGTTTAAATAAAGAATTTAATTCATGGAACATTTGATTTAATGAAGCTATAATGTAATTTTTTTTATTAAGAATGAATTTGATCCATGATTTTCCAAGAGGGTCAGTGGAAGTGTCATCACTATCCTAGTATTATATGTTGAGGATATATTACTTATAGGAAATAACATACTAATATTATCTTCTATTAAGTGTTTTCTCTATGATAGACATTGGGAAACAATCTTATATTCCTAGGATGAATATCATTCATGATAGATCCAATATGTGAAATGGATTAATTCAAAGTACATACATTGACTATATACTGAATCTATTTAATATGGAATAATCCTAGAGGGGATTTGTTTGAGTTTCACATTGTGTACATCATTATAAGAAAAATGTTTCCTTAGACAAGACAAGATAAAAAGATAATAAAAAAGATACCATATGCTTCCATTATAGGATCAATCATGTATTTCATGTTATATAATAAAATTGATGTTTCCAATGAATTTATCATTGTATGAAGATATCAGGAAGATATAGGATAACATCCATGGTTTTATGTTTTCTATTAACTCATGTCTCTATTAGTAACTAAGGATATTTTCCTAGTGTAATGAGGTAGTTAAAATAAGGAAATCATGGAGGTTATACTTATGCTTACATTGAAATAGATCATAATAATTTACCTCACAATCATGATAATATTTCTATGTCAAAAGAGGGGATAAGAGTTTAAAGACATAAAAAAATTCAAATTTTCACTGATTCTGTTATGGAGTTTGAGTATATAGAGGCTTCAAATTTATCCAAATAATTCATCTGGATATGAAACATTATCAAAGATAATGATTTGGTTCCATGAGTTAAAGAACATTTCATATTGTATTGCGATACTAATTTAGAGGTGGAAATTGTAAAAAGAGTAAAGGTAACATAAATAATAAACTGAAATACACTATAATTGTCACCTCTTGAGGGATTGTAACCAGATGGGTTAAGAAACAATAGGAATAGTTCCCATATTGGAAAACATGGATGACCCCTTTACAAAAGTACTATCTCAGCAAATGTATGAGTATCATGTGAGATTTAGTGGACTGAAGGTTGTAAGTAGTTTGGTATGGTACTAGTAGGAATCTATTAGAGTTGGTTTTCTAGAACATACATAAATTTACATTATGATAACATATATTATTATGTTTTAATATTAATAAAATCATTATTAGATAATCATTATTCATCTTTATAATATAGGATGTGATAATTTCCTAAGAGTAGTTGTCACACTAAAAGGTCATAACAGTTCTATACTATGATGAGATCATAAAAGTGAAAGAATTGTACTCTTAAATATATGTTAAATAGATATATGAAATCTCTTTAGTTAAATTAATGATTCAGTCTATTAGGGGTGTAGACCCATAGAAATTTGAGACATCGTATCATGGGGTAGTCCCATGGTAATATTCATTGTATTATATGATGAGAATGAGACCCTCAAGTAGAAAATCCATAATTATATGTGTCATTGGATGTTCATATATTCTAATTTCTATATTTATCATTATAAAATATCATTAGTTTTAATTTTAATTATAAGTCGAGTACTATGATGAATTGATGAAAACTGTGTTGAAATTTTTTCACAATGATGTATGATAAATTTGGTGTATTCTTGAGTAATAATTCATTAATTAATAATGTGATAACGTATTTTTACCTTATTTTCTTTATCATAAGTCAATATATTGGGTCCTTTTGTGGAAAATATAGTCTAAATAAATAAATGGCTATGATGTTCTATAGGAAAGTTTTATTAGTGAAAGTTCAGAGAAAGTTATATAATGCACACATGTTTGTGGAACAAGGATACGTCTTTAATGATTAAAGATATCTTAGAAAAGTATTATGTTACAAATTGAGCATTCGTATGAGGTATTATGTCAATAATCCATTAACATAATTATTTATAAGGGTTTCATGTAATGTTTATAAAGAAAAAAATATACTTTATGATGCTTCACCTAATTAAAATGATAAAGAGGACTTGAGGGTCACACAAAAAATGTGTCCATAATCCAAGTTGAATAATATATTATTTATTTTTTATTTAACATGTTAAATAATTATTTTTCTTACATGTGGTTTAATAAGTATTCATTTATTCTTGATCACATGTATTCCATCACACGTTATTTGAGAGGATATTATGTGAGTAGAATATTTTATAAAGATTTTTTTAATTTAATAAATATAATATTTATTTATTTATTTATTGATTATTATGTAATATTTACTTATTAAATAAATATTCAATATTCATGTCCTATTAAATAATATGTAGGAATGTTAGGCCAAGTTTAAGGGTTTGGTGAGAAATAATATAAATTGAATATTTTTTATTAAATAATTAATAATTTAATTAATTAGTTAAGAAAATGTCCTGAAAATAAATATTATTATTATTATTATAGATATGTATTTCTATCGGTATTAAAAAAATAATAAAAGAAACATTTGAAATTATTTGTTTATAGCCTTATCAGTATATAAAAACATTTATATTACTTCTAAATATAGAAAATTCTAGTTGTTTATCACAACAAATCCAGAGAATCCTCTCGATTCCCTAGAAAGATACATTGTCCAGGAATGATCTTAAGAAAATTAATCTGACTTCCTACAACATTCACTCTCTATTATAAGTTGATCAAGGAGAATCATTTATAATGGATTCATGATGTGATCAAAGAAGAACGATGCATGTGTCATGATCTTATGCACTAGCACTCATAGATGCATACGACGGTGATAAGAGATTTCTGGAATAAATTTGGATCATTACAAGAGGGAATATTACTTGATTTATATAATGAAAAAATAATACCACATAGATCCTTTATCAGGTCTCACAATGAAGAAATAATATCTCATAGGGTAATTTTTTATTTTCATAAAATAATTATTAATTATATGTAACGATCCTATATTTTGGTCATATAATTTTATCTATTATCTTTATTCATTGTCTAAATTCATTTTGTCTTGATGTTTTTCATCATGTAAATCTCGGTGTAATAATTGATCATGTGAAAACAATTGTTGGGAAAAACCCATCACATAGTTCCACTTCCCACATAAACATTAATAAATAGGTGTCAAAAACATTATATAGGCATAAATAAATGTAACTCATTAATTTTCTTTGTGATGAAATAGATAACTAGTAATGCATTTGAAACAACATATGATACCCTCAAAACATTGATCAAACATGATAGAGTGGTGTAATATTTAAATGAAATTTTAAATGACTAACCCATCATTAATTTGAACAAAAAAACATACCCTTATCAATGTACATTCTACCATCACTATATTCCTAGGTATTGAGGAATTTATCCCCATAGGATTTGTATATGGTGACATGGAAATTAAAATAATACCTATTGTATTGGATGTGCATGAAAGTAGCAACACCATGCGTAGGATTAAGTATTCAGGTCAAAGGTCTTTTGTCCAGATCCCAATACCCAACTGAAACATACTCTAATTTTAGTATGAATCCCAATTTCTCTCATCTATTTGAGTTATACACTCCCCAATTTAAATTTTTTAACTAGTTATCCTGGTATCCTCGTAATAAATATCAATTTTAGGTGCGTTTTTGAAATTTTATCCTTGTTTTTTAGGGAACAATAGCCTCTTTAGAGATATGTACTAACCCATGAACATGTTACTTTTAAATATCTATAGGGACATGGACTGTATCTTGTGAATATCCTGAAGGTATTGGTTTTTTTGAATTTAATAGAAATCCTACACCTATGTTGATCATAGGTGTTTTGTAAGGCTATAAAAATACCCTTAAATGGATCATGGATTACCCTTATGCATGTATCACTACTAGGTCCAGCCATAGGGAAAACCACACAATCCCCCAAGAAAGGGGGAAACTTTGAAATGGTAATATAATATAAATACAAGTGAATGGATTTTACCATTTTAACTTTACCATTATATGTCATCAATGGATAAATTTTCGGTTTTTGTATTGGTAATTTTTTTACCAGGGCATACTTGATTGTTACAGTGTAGCAATACACCAATCATCATAACCACTCTTTCTTCTCCAAACCGTGCAATTGTTTTTAAGAATATCCATGGTGTAGTCAAAACATATATCAATACACTTTAAACATATATATCTTTTCAATTTGAGATATGGTGGACCAAGACATAGTCCTTTTGACTATAACATTGATCCCTTATTTTGTCCAATGTCCAAATGCTAACATGATGGAATAGTAGAACTACAACTTAGTAGTGGTAATTTGTTTAGTGTATCTGAGCTCGTCATATGACCCAGCATGGAGGCCCTATGGTGAAATATATTTTTTATGTCTTAAATTCTTATCATACTACTCTATCCATGATACAACACTATGCATGGTGGTGAAACTAACTTCATCATTTAGGCCGATCAAGGGAACCATGATGTTGCTTATGGATGATATTGCGCGACATCATCATCACCTCTTAATCCTGGGGAATCCATGATTTTTGGATGATCTACAACATTTATATACTCGAATATGTTTTGGCAGTGGAGATTCTTATTTATTATCCATGGTAGCCTCATGGTGTAGTTTGAGTTGAAGTTGTGGAGTAGGTGTTCCCATGAATGGTGATGCATGTAGGGTCTAGGATGAAAAATTTTAGTTATGTTGAATGATGCAAGCATAAAACAGGTCCCAAATAAAAAACATTGTAGATATATAAATTTATATAGGAAATACACTGGATGAAGTTTCTATTAATTCAGTTGGGTACTGGTGGGTCCATTAGACTATCGGTACTTCCCTATGCTGGTAAGTATCTCCTCCTTCCCTTCATACCGAATTTCCACCTATGTAATGGTGTTATCCTATTCTCATGAAAACATGTTCCATGTTCCATATAGTATATCCTCTTCTATGCCTATGGAAATCCATACCATTTTCTTATTCATATTCCCCTATGGGTAGCTATGTGGCTCACACAGGTTGATGGAATTCCTAGAAACATTCCCATTTTTCACATAAAACATTAATAAAAAAGTATAAATTCAAAAAAAATATTATATTTATTTTTCAAAAATAGTGACTCTAAAATATAAAATACTAATTAATTATTAGTAACAATTAAATATTTGTACAAATAATTTTAAAAAATTAAATTTATACATTAAACCCTTAAAGAGAAATTATGCTAATTATGTACTCATCACACACAATGATTTATATAAAATATTGTTTGATAAATCAGGTCATCGTTGAGAATGATTTTTTACAAAATCTATTTTTTTGTATTATATAAAAATCCACTTTTTGGGTAAGTGGGAACCATACATGATCCACTAGAACACACGCATACCACAACCCATTAAGCCACACTATATTCAAAATTAAAAAATTCAACATTCAAATTTCAGAATGGCAAAAATCATACCAACCTTTAACCACAAAAAAAACCTAGAACCACTAGGAGTCCAAACCAACTCAAAAACCACATCAGTTAAAAAATATTCAAATTTAAAATATCAAAACCTATTGTACCGAGAAACATTGCATTTTTGACCTATTGCTGTCACCTAACCGCTATAATCAGGCTGCCGACCTATCACCAACTTCGCCAGCATCTCTTTAGTATCACCATGAAAACAGGAATCGATTGTAATGTTTAGGGGAACCACCAAATGAAACAATCCAATACCGACAAGAACACTAATTCAAGGTTGAGCCTCCTAGAATTCCAACTACCAATCAAACAATACAATCCCAAAGTCTACACCAGAATCATCACACCAGAACGACCTATCTTCGGGTGATAGAATAGGATGATAGAGAGGATATTGAAGTGGAGAAGCCTTACTAGTGGGTTAAAACCTTTGACTCATCTCCATAACCAAAATCATCAAAACATTTAACACATTTAAGAAACACCAAGAAAGGTAATGAACCATCTATAATCATTGTCAAAGAGGATGGAACACCAATAAGCTACAATAATGATAGAAGCACCTAAGAAAGACTCCTCCATCATAGACCCAAGACGCTGAAGACCAGTAGGGTTTAGCCATGATGGGTCCTTGCATGATGGGGATGATGGAAAGAGAGGATGAGAATGAATTTTTTGATAAGGCCTTCAAAGAATAATTTCCTCTTGTACATCAAAGAGTCCCTCTGTATAAAACCCCCATTAAATTATGTGATAATTTTCATTCCTAAATTATTTATTTCCATCTATAGTGTTGTATATTTTCATAAATGTTTTATCCTAGTTTGTCCAATTTTAGAAAATATTTTTATGCTTATCTAACCTTAACAATGGTCCTAAATTCCTTTTTGGAACCTTTTTACCTAGATGAAAAAATAAAAAATCCAACTCCACAATTTCCTCACCCCTGACTTCCAAAAATACATGACTGGATTAATATGCACACATTTTTTCTCCCTGTTTAATAACCCATTGATTTGGTAAAATTTATTAGTCATCCTAGAAAATATCTCCTACCAATTACCCTTCCCATATATTAGAGCCCATAGGGTAAAATCAATCATTCATAACATTGATAATTATGATACTAATTATTTTTGTATAAAATGTAACCTGATCAAGCTCAAACACACATCCTTGATACTCTAAAGTAGTTTATATAGACAATATTGATTTGGTTTGCCTCCATGGGTCTAATAAAATATATTTTGGAATACTAAGTGACTGTTCTAGTATATGTCCCAACATACCATTAACTACATCACATTACTAATTTGTTCAATAAACATTTAGTCCTACATATTAATCGATAGATAGAATATAAGTACAAAAGGGATTATAAAATGGTATATGCTCCAACTAGAATGGTTTTATCATTAATAACCCATACACCAAACATTTTATAGTTTATTTCACTATTTTTTGAATCATTGAGACTATAAACATATTAAAATAAGTCATAGTTTTAATAACATAAATTAAAATACAATATGTCCCTTATTCATCAGTCATAAACTACATGATATTTTTCATGGATTCTTGACCGTAAATAGAATACATTTGATATTGATTGCCCAAAACTAAAATTTATGACAATTTTAATATATAGGATGTTAAAAATATATAAAATATTAATCAGTACACAATAATAAAATTTAAAAATTTCCTCGTTTAATGGAACCAAATTATGTGTGTCTTGATTCCATTTGAATCAATATTTATTGGGATTGATCCAAAATCATCAATACCTATTTTAACTATAAATGGTGATAAATTATAGAGTGACCAAATTTATGGATTTAAACTATTGTATAATTAAGTAACCAATTATTGAAATTTTTTATATCAACTTATACATATAGTGTCCTTATTTTCTACGTGGTATAAATCGATCATTTTCAAAATAATGAATATTTGGAAACATTTAAAAAAGGTGTCTCAAATATTGACGTGAGTATAAAAATATAAAAAAAATACATTTTTGTGTTAGTTGACATCCCATGCCCTCAATTTTTATATATATCACCATATTCATCTCACACTCTTCTTAGTAGTCATTTTCTATTAAAATATAGTTCTATGAAAATGTTGAGAAGTAACGTCTTAGAAAAAGTGGTTTATTGTTTCATTAATTTTATATTTATACCTATACCATTAATTATTGAATAATGGGTTAACATGAAAAAAAATAGGTTGGAAGTTTTTTTAAATATACTCATTTATAAGAACAATAAAAATTTAATTTGTTATTATTGAAAGATTAATGATCTGTTAAATTATAAACTATTGATTTTTTTAATAAATATATATTTTTTACCTGGATTGATGTAATCCCTAAAATATACTTCATGGGAATGGTTAAATAAAATACTAATAAGAGAAATATTAGTCACTCTTACTCACACATTTCATTTTGTGATATTACAGATTTTGTTTACTATGATGTAAGAAAAGTAAAGGGTACATTCTTAGTGTATGATATATCCTATGTACTATGTTCTTGGTGGCTAGTGGTGTTAATTAGTTTTCCTTCATTAGAGTTTTTTTCTATTTAGGATATATATTTTTCAGTCAATAATATTTGGTAATTATATTTTCATCATTTTAATATTTCCACTATACTTATTGTAATTTTATGTATTAAATGTTTGTTTTTGGTTTTCTAATAAATTTTATTATATATATATTTATTTATTTTGGTACATTGAGGGTTAATATTCTCCCAAATAGTATTTGTTATACATCATCACAGTGTACCAGCCTTTAGAAATGAAGTAAAATTCATGTGGTCATATGTCGATCAGGTTCATTCTATTATATCTTCCTAAAAGGGTTCACTAACACTTCTTGAATTATAACATGAATGTATTGAAAACAGATTTACTTTATCTCTTTAATATTTTGAGTATATATGGGAAAGACATGGTTTGTTAATAACAATGTTCGATAGTGATGTTACTTTTTGAAAAATTTAAAATATTAGTTAAATGAAGATGAAAAGATGTCATGGATTGTCTATAGAAACTTTTATACCAAATAAAATATATTTTAAGTAATGGTAATGTTTTTCAAAATTATAATATTGTATATTTAGGGTTAAATCTTATAGAATACTGAATGGTTTGAAATAAACTATAAAGAGATTCAACATCATGTAATAATGATTTAGAAATCAATTCATATATCTTGAAAGGAAAAATGTATGAAATAAATATTATTAAATTATGAAAATTTTTAGGAATTTGAAATTAAATTGTCGATGAATAAATATTGATATATCAATTAATATGATAAAGTAACTAGTTATTTCATCATGGATTTCGATATAAATAATTACATCAACTGTTAGATGTAATTTAATATAATAAGTGTTTTTTTCATATTTTTTTCATCTCATGTGTTATAAGGATTCATTATAAATAATATAAATTATAAAAATATATAGTGATGTTATTAATACACATGGTTTATGATTTAAATATTCTTTAACACGGATTCAAGAGAAAAAACAATAAATTTATATCCAAAATACTATACTATATCATGAATAATTCTCAAAGTATAAGGTAAAGGATCCACATTACCGAATAGTTCAATATTATAAATAAATGAATTACTCTTTTCATATAATATCCCTATGAACATTGAAAAAATACATAATATAGATTCTAATAATTAATTTGTTAAACAATACCACTAATAGAAATTTGTTTAATTTAATTTAATAATATTTTTTCTATTTTATAAATATTATTTGGAGATAGTATAGTTTTTGTGATGTTGGTAGATGAATATTTAAAATTATTTAATTATAATGTTTGAAAAAGAATTTATTATACTAGAAAATTCAATGTTATGCACTTTATATCATAAATTAATTTCAGATAGGATGTCAAGAAAATAGCCTCAAATGGAAAATGATAAATTTAAATTTGTTAAAACTGATATATAAATAAAATAATAATGGTAAAATTTCAAATATCATGGTTAAAAACATAAAAGGATATATAACTAGATAAAAAATATTAATTGCATGTAACATTTAATTATGTAATGTAAATAAATTTTACTATAATTTTTAAAGATTTTATCTAATGGATTTGATATTCCAAAAAGACTATAACTGAAAATGGATGTCTTTATATATTTTAACCATTAAAGATTTGTGTTATAGGATTTATTATATGAGTACATTGATGAGTGACTAGAATTTTCGGAGTAATGTTACAAGTTTAACAAAACCATAAATGTGAAGCTAACATATGTACTCTATGATGAAATATCATTTCATATATGATTATATAGGTGATTATATATGGTTCATATATTATTTATTAATGTATTTTAAAAATATAAAATGTATCAAATTATACAAAAAATAGTTTTTTATTTATAATTCATTCATTTTGGTTGCCTATAAATCAGGATGTTTAATAGTAATTTTCATATAAAATAATGACATCAAATTATCCCAAATGAATATACATAATGATTTATAATGGATAATGATAAAATTTAACAATTTTTAATGTTTAAGACTTATACAATTATACAAAATTCCCTTATGAGGTATAAAAGTGTTTTTTTCTAGATGAATCGCCGCATAAATAATATAAAGTACCACACATAATGTATTTGAAATACCAATAGTTCATGTTTCATATTTAATCCTAGTAAATACTGTGAAAAAATAACCTGTATTAGAATTCGTATACTTTTTTTCCTATATAAATAATTCCTTTGGGATGAACTAATCTAGGGGTAGTTAAATTTTTTTTGACCATTCTGCTGGTTGAGGTTTGATAATGTTGATAGTTTTCATGATAGATGATATGAATGAGATCCAAACAATCATTATGATAGATTGAGGAAGTGTAGGACCATACATATACACAAAAAAAGTGACATGATCATCTATTTGGTTAATAGAATTGTGATTTTCTCATATGTTTAGGTGAATGAATTTCTACATTTTCACCTATCATGAAATTTTCATCCTGAATAATAAATTATATTTAAGTAGAATATATGATATTGACTTACTCTATATCCTACAGTCAACTTATTTCATAAAAATGTTTCTATATTATTTTACAAACTATTAAATGATACAAATTTTATTCTATGTATAATTATATATATGTTTGAATGGGATCATGTTTTATCCTTTTATACCTTGATAAAAATTGATTCTTTATTATTTCTATCCCTTTTATTAAATTTTTTGATTGGTGAAATAATATATTTTTCATCAAAAAAAGTGTATGGGGTTAATATATTTGCTTTAGGTAATGTGGATAACCTTATCCTATAAATTATTTCTAAAAAAACATTTATAGAAAGAAAAAAATTGATTATAGGATATCTTGAATGAGTTTCTCAATCATTTTAATAATTTTTCACATATTATGTGTCTTGTAGAGATAATGAATAATATATTTTCTAAATAGAGTTTTATAATATATATAAAAGGAGATTTGGATACGGTTTCTGGAGTAGTTATATATGATGTGACATAAGCTGGAAATTTAAAAATCTATATTTATTTAGTGAACATGATATATTTTTTTTAAGTATACACTAAATAAAAAATATATTATATTTTAGTGTAGAAAAAATATTGGTTTGTGCTGACATAAACTAATTCATAATAATTTTCACTACACCATGGTTCAATACATAGATTTTTAACATTATGTGATATCATATATTTCATCAACCATAATTGATAATTTTTTATAATCAATTGATAATTATTTTAATTGAAAATAAAAAAAAATTAAAATTAAAAAAAAATTAATGAGGTCTTTGTTTCAAGGAGTTGTAACTTATGAAATTTTTTGAAATACATCAATTGAAATACAATAATTTTAGAAATGTTTTGGAATCCAAGGATTTACATGAATGGAAATATAAATAAGATCATATTTTTTGAAAACGTGATATATTCTGATGTAATAGTTGTGAAATCTCATCAAACAAAAGTTTATTATAACTTTTCAATCCATTTCCACAAAAGGCTCTAACGAATTATGGCTTGAGTTAAATCCTTCCATTCTTTTTGGAAATTCATTCAGCCCATATAAACCCTTGGGTTAAAGAGACTATTAAAAATTTCTTTACAATCCCTATCAATATAATGTAATTAATGTTATTTATAATGTATCAATAGAGAAAAGAGACACATTCTTCATTTTTTATCCATTCTAAATGAATTTAAATATCATATCGAATTAAATTGGGTCTTTTTGTAATTTCTATTTAATTTATAAGAGTTTTTTCTCCTATAAGTAACTAGAAAATTAACTATGGGAATTAATAAAATAATTAGTATGATGACTTTTATGTCAATTAAAATCTTTTATAACTTTTCCCAATTGTAACTCATTTGATTACATTTTTGGCAAAATGAAACTAAATACTATTAATTATTAATTTTTATAAAAACAAATAATTTTATAATGGTTATTATAAGAGGATATATCAAAATACATCCTAACTAATGAGATTTATATAAATCTATAATATAATAAATTTATATAACACAATCTATTTATAGATGAACAAATTTTCCTTAAAAAATAAAAATATAGCTAATGTAATCATTATCCAAAATAATCATCTCCCAATTGGATTTAATGAATCATTTTCCTATAACATTATCCCATTAAAACACTATATATACTCAGTATAGTATGAAAATTAATCATCATGTTGGAGAATATATGAATATTTTAGTTTTTATTGGATCTAAATGTTGAGCAAAAATTCCACTAATATTCTAGATCTAATAATAATACTCAAATCTGTTAAATTTTCAATTTTTATTTTAGATTGACTATATTTTATCCAATGATTGACACCTAGAAAATATATTTTTTAAAGTTACTATTTTACATGAATTTCTTAAACACTATTTAAATAATAAATTAATGAAATAGAATTTATTATTTTAATTACATTATCTATGATTTACTTATGCATTTTTTCCAATTAATATACTAACATTCATGGAATTTTAATTAATGTCATGTTACAGTATATGAATCATCTTAGTAATATCATTCAATGGGTATACATGTTTCTCATGGCTATCCCATGTGTAAAAATTTCCCTTCTTCAAAAATACATCGATCATGGTATCATTCACTGAGATACTCTATCTAATTGTCAATATTCTGGTACATACTACACTATTGTATTTGACCATTTCAAATACATAACATTCTTAAATATACTATATATCTAAAATAATATTAATATGAAAAAACCTCATATTAATTTATTTTAACTTGAGGGAATAGATGGTGTCACTGATAATTTACATTAATTATTTTTGGTTTCACCCCAAACCGTAGGAATATTCACAAAAAATGAAAAGGTTTAATTCTAAAAATCCAATGATAATGTTCCAAAATAGATTATGAGCTATTAAATTACTTTCAAGACATGTTTTCTAATAATATTACATGTAACACATAAAAATAGGCCAAAAAAGGAAAACATATTGTGCCTTAAAAATGTTAATATTTTTAAATATTAAAGTAATAATATGTTAAAAAAACTAATTCATGCCTTAATTAAATCTATTGTCTCAAAATTATATCAAATTTTTTTTAATTGCAATTATATATACATATTTTTTATATTTTTAATATAGAATGTCAATTTTATTGATTTAATGATGAAATTGGAAATTAAATTATAACGTAAATTATATAAATGTTAATTTGAAAAAACATATCATATAAATATTAACTCAATTTCATTGAACAAATTTCAATAAACATAGAGAAAAAATTATCTCTCAAATTTTCATTAATAAAAAAACATGGAAACCATGTATAATTGTGGTCCTTAGTGGACTGTCTTAGAATGTTCTTATAGGTCTTAGATATGTTTATTTTTTCCCTTGTGACCATTATTTAAATAACATATGGGTTCATATTAAACTAGTTGTATTGGAATTAATTAATGAAAGAAGAATTTAATTTTACACTTTTTATGGTATAAGGAGACATGAAATGTTTAATCGATATTGACAAAAATATATTTTTTCATGTGGATAGTATTTTTTCATCGAATATTATCATGGTAAATTTAATCCTATAATATATTCCAATAAATGAGAGCAATAATAAAAAAATAAAACCATAAAATTATATTATGAATAATAATTTTACTATAAAATATGAAATATATATAAAAATTAAATGAAAAAAATCAAAGAACAATACATTAATAAATATGGAATAATTCATTCGACTAACATGTTTTTTGAGATTGAATGTTCTCCTAATTTTTTTATTATATTAGGGGATAATAAAATTGAGGATGTTATTTATTATTGGTGTGTTTTGAATTAGATATGTTAGGAATTTTTCATGTTATATTTTCTTCTCAACACATTGGTACTTTTTTTATAAAATGATCAACTCACAAATTGTATTAAAAGTCAAGTACATCGTTGTGTTTTAGTTGAGGTTAAATACCATATCAAGTTTTGGAAGATCCAGAACGATATTTATAGATACAAAGTGAATATTAAATAAACGTTTTGTGTTAGGTAAATAAATAAATCTATAATGCTCTAGTTAATAGTAAAATTATCCCTATAAGAAACAAATATAATTATATTAAAACAATAATACAATAAATGTTCTCAAACAATGATTTTGTTCCATAAATAAGATAGTTTTTAGTCTATCCTTCATTAAACAAGGATCATTTTATATTGATTAGGTCATGGACATTCACATTCTTATTGATTGTTATGGGAAACAAAACTACTCTTTGAGGGAATATATTTCACGAAAATGATTTTGATCACACCAAAATACTGGTATCTTGGAAAAATTTAGTTCTTATTTGATTAATTTTTTTGCAGACATGTATCATTGGTTAATGGATGTTGAATCAGTAGGTATAAGGAAATGGAGGATGTACTATACTATTAAATTTTATTCCCCAATAAAAATATAATATAGTATTATTAATGTCTATTTATAATTATAGTTATTTATTTTTAGAGGATTTCATAGACCATTACCTAATATAGGTGGTCACCCCACAATGTTTCTCAATGATCTATTAAATAAGAAATTAATATATTTTAGTAACTACATAGTTCCACTTGAGATATATTTTTCCCCTTTAATTTCGTGACTAGACACGAGCTTAAATTTTTATTCCATTATTAGTGTTAAAATATAGATTTTTAGTTTTTTTTATTATAATTATTCTTTGATAAATCATAGGAATCTAAACCCAATCATCCATGTCAATAAATATGTTTTGGATAAATATAAGGTTTGTATTAATCAAAAGGCTAAATTTATTGTGGTAAATGGTTCGTATATGTGTATTATTATAATTTATAATTTTAAAATTATATTGGATAAGTAATAAGAATTTTTGAGTGTATGGATATGTATAGAGTAATGGAACTATTGAATTTAATATATTTGAGTGAGTGTAATGTAGGAAGGGGAAAAATGAAATAATCTATATAGAAGGTAAGTGTTATAGATCTTCATCAAAATAATATATTCAAGGGGGATATAAAGAATGTGAAGATAAAGAATAATCTTTTGGAAGATATGGAGAACTATAAAATATATAGTATGATAAAATAATATTTTTTATTGATATTTAAATATTTCTATATTATCATGATTTATCATAGAATGAGAAAAAAAATGTGTTGTGTTGTTGAATATTATCTTCCAAAACTATTTGATAAAAATATTCATGTATAATTAATTGAAGAGGTTTTAGTACTCATATAAAATAATTTTGTGTATTTTATTGGAGGTAATAGATTCATTATAATATATAGTTAATGATAATTTGATTGATCCTATGGGAATATGTTATATCGATCGATATAATATTTTTATGTCACATTATTTCAATTTTAAATGAAATAATTTGTATCAATGTTGATTAGGGGATAAAGAGAAAATTGTTTTTTATATCAGACTAAGGATTTATCCATTCATTTTATGTATTGAACCTTGTGAATTCATTACTCTAACTCTTTTTCATGACATGGAAGTAAAATTAAAAAATAAAATAAATTCAATCATTTCAACAGGTGATAATGTTTGTATGTTGGTCGAATAATTAATTAAAAAGATCCATTACTTCACCCACCCTAACAGTAAATTCATGAACAATATAAAATTATTATAATATTGGTATCCATATTTTTTATTAGATATATATTTCATGTTTCCTTCAATTTTGAAATGATAAAACATTTTTTCAGTTGAAGTGTGGTCAATTTTTTAAATTACTATTTGTCAGAATGATTTGAAAATCAGTCTATTTTATAAAATCATTGAAGATGAAATGAAAATATATCATTTTTTGGAATATGTATTATATGTGGATGGGAATTTTTTTTAAAAACCTATGATCAATAATCTAAGATGTTCTATATTTTAATATGTATGGTTTTTTATCTCATTTGGAATGTGTTGTGACAAAATAAGTTAATCGAATGCAAATTGATAATAAAACACATAGTTATAAATGTTTAGGTATGAAAATTATATTATTCTTGGTTATCATTATTTTATTTTTGATATATGGGTGATTCCTTTGACCTCTAGTTGATCACTGTATGTAATGGTTGTTTTACACTGGTTGAACTATGAGGTGGGGTCAAAAGGTGGACTTGAAAATGTATAAAGAGGTCTGAAGATGGTCCAGTTGATTATCATTAATGTTGGCATGCTCATATAGCTAGAAATGTTACAGGAGGGCCTTCAACAAGGTGATGAGGCACACCAACCAGATAGTGGGAATTTGGATTTTGGTAATTCCTTCAAGAAAGCCACTTAATTTTCTGTGGGACATATAAAATGGAATCAATTCATTCGAGTTTCACTATATAGCCAATGAAAGAAACTGGATAGTCAGTAACTTAGAATGGGTTGAGCTTCAGTAGGGTAATACCACTTTTTTCTTTATGTTTAATACCGAATTTAATTTTAAGTCCGTGATCTCAAATTTCAATCTACCCAAAAAAATTTGATACACAATTGAGTTTATTTTTTCCCTACAAGTATCTTATCTTCATGGATCAATATGTTGGTAAATGTGTCACAACTCTTCCAAAAAGTGTAATCACCAATTGACCATTGATTTTTATTTACTCATTCCTCTCCATATTAATGAGTAGGGAATCATTATTAAATATATGGATCTCAATATTAACATTGTGAATTGTGATTCTATGATTCTCATTTTATTATTCATTGAATCCATTGTCTGCCTATGGATTTCCTGTCAAGGTTTTTGATATTTATTGAGTTAGGTAATTTTATAATTGAATCTCTATCAATTAAAACATTGAGTCTTGTATAATTTATAAATTTTTTATCCAATTTATTTAATTAATATGGAATTGGTTGACTTCGATATTGATTTGAAATGGACTGGTGATCATAGTTAGACCCTTTGACAATGAATATTTGAAATTAATTGTGAATTACAGAAAAATTTTCCTGATTTAAAAATAATTATTTGAGGATTTATTTTGATGATATGATAAGGCATGAAATATTTTATGGCTTGGTAAGGGATGGATTGAAATGAAATGAATATTTTTTTATAAAATACATTTATTTTTGTATTTTTAGATGAAATGGTATAGTTCTATGACTTTACCATGGTGTCAATTTGAAATGATTCATTATCTGATAAGAAATTGGATGATATGTTTGATAGCCCCAATATAGTTGATATATATATTTAGGAATATGTGAGATTATGTAATATATACCAAAAAATATGTTAATGATGAAAAACATATCTCAACATTTATGAGGGTAGGGATTTCAATCATTGAGATATTCTTAAATTCCCCTTATCCTTCATATCATCAGATATGTATGCACCTATAGATTTATTTTACTAAGATGCATTAGAATCCTTATAGTAATATATCCATAGGTATCTTAAACATGGTTTTGTGATTCTAACTGTTAATATATGACAATTTTGATTTAAATTTTTATTCATGACTGTTTTTTTAGAAATGATTTCTTGCATGTTTTAAAAATCATTCTTTTATATTCATGATTTTATATAAAATAACTCTGAATAATTATTTATATCATCCAATTAAATGTTGTTACATAAAATATAAGATATAATATTTAAAAAATACTTCCATTCAATGTTTCATTCAAAATTTATCAATGTTTTTTTATTTGTTACAAATTGCCTATAAAATTTACGGTGAGATCCTACTTGGCTATGTTTCTCACATATTACATTTTCCTTAAAAAAATTATAAATATTCATGGATAGGTCCAAAAAATGGAAATAAACACTTGGAGGAAGTAGGATTTCCTATTTTTAGGACTTTATAGTTGCTTATGATTAGTGGAACCTGTGAACCTCTTAGTTTAGAATGTGTATGAGATGATGTAATATTTGTATTTTATGATGATGTTGGTTTTCATACCACTATGAGACACGTATATATCTCTATGGGGAATTTATCTCTCCCAATAAGTGTTCGTAATAATGACTATATATAATTATATTTCTTATAGATTATTATTTTGAGTTTTTTCTCAAGGGTAAATCAATCCCTAAAGCTAGTTCTGGTGCCTAGATACTTGTTTTCTTCATGTGGGGACCCAGAAATCACATTGTTATGGTTCAAGTAAAATTTATATCATTAGTAGGTTGTGTCCTTCTATGATATTGGTATTATGTTTGTGATGTATTGGTAGTTGGGTGACAAGAATTTTTAGAATTTATGGATATGATACAAGTGGGATCTTGTGCAAATATCATCATAATGAGTATTATGTTATTTTGGTTTGTTTGGAAAAGAGTCTTTATAGTGTTTTTTGATATAATTCATTAATATTTTACAAAATATTTCATCTGAGAATATTATTGTGGGACTCCATAGTTTAGGTTGGAATGTATGTGGGATGAATGTGGAGTGATTTTTTTGATCTTTTTATTGTAAAATTACTTCCATAATCGTTATTTTTTGGTGATGTTGACAGAGTTTATTAATCATCATTTGGGTGATTGGTTAGTGACCTATTATATAAATTTTTATCAAGGTTCTTAATTTCTCACACAAGGTATCATTGAAAGAAGATTTGAAATACAAGAGGTTATATATGGTTCAATGACTAAATATATGATCACATGTTTTTTTTATTCTCACCGCATATTCCAATGTTATGGAAAGATCATTGATGGGTGAACGTGACCTGGCTAGTAAACCTGGGTTCACAGGGGTTCCTCTTACTCGCACAGACAGTTCTTCTGGTCTCATTGAAGGTAAGAGAAAAACAAAAGTTTCTTACGGTGGAATTTTTTTGGTGAATATACTCATCCATCTTCTTCTAAATCTCCTATTGTATCCAGTAAAGTAAAACATACACGTTTTTAGAGTGGAAATTTCTGAATGTGAATGAGATATTTCAATGATGTATCAATGATTTATATATCTTCCAAATTATTAGGTCGCATCTAGACATTCTTCATGTATTTACCATTACATATTATTTTAGGTGATCTATATTGTTAGGAGGATCTTCTACACAATTATATGCATCAAGAATAATAAGGGTGTATTAAGAACCACATGGAACAATACAAGTTTATAAAGTGAATGAGTCTCTTTTGGAATTTGAAATGGGTCCCCTAATAGTGGCAGGTACTATTACAGATGCTTTATCAATAGTGACTCAATTATTTGATTCGAGTTCCTCTCATAACTTTATATATACCCATATTATGGAACTGATGGTCCTTTATATGGTACTCATGCCTTATATAATAGAGACAACTATGTCTCTTAGGACAAAGAGAGAGAATGGTATTAAATTAAACTATTGCACAATATATTTATCATATATATATATATATATATATTTCATTGGAATTTTTATTTTTGAACAAGAATTACATGGGTTTATTTTTTTGGATGGATTCTCTAATTCCTTAAAAATACTATAACCACTATCATCTTTTCCATTACTCATTTACTTCCCTAAAAGTGGTGTGTTGTTCTGTAAGGAGAATGTGACCTAGGTTTGAGTCATTATAGAACAATTATTCTAGAATTATGTTAAATGAAATACATGTTTTCATTTAAAATATGTTTAATTATTCAGTTTGTAATCTTCCTTCAGCAGTTATAGAGATTCCCAACATGATTTATCTGGAATTTTATAGTTTTTTTGGGTGAGAGAGGTAGATTTTAAATTAAATTATTTCCAGGTATGAGTCCAATTTCTATTCCCTATTATCACATGGGACCAACAAAACTATTTTAGTTAAATAATAATTTGGATATTTTTTCCCATGCTCTTCATTTTATTCATTATGCGACTATGGGTACTGCGAGTGATTTTTTCTAAGAAAGCTAATATAACCCATCAACATTGAGATATATACTATAAGATAAATTTATTAAAAGTAATTAAAAAGTATATACTTCACCATTTTGATGATTTATTAGACTAGGTAATATGGGGGAAGTGGTTCTCAATGAATAGAATTTTGTTTGATTATTACTATCTTATGATCTATGAATTTTATTTCTTGATAACCTTTTTCAACAGAATCTGTGACCACTATAATTAAATTTCTATGAATTTAGGTCTTAGAAATTCTCTATTATATTTTTAAGAATTTATTCACATGATTTTCTCACAATACAAAAAATTAAATATTTTTTGATGACATTTTGGTTTTCTCCATGACTGGGGAGGAACATATATGTCACTCGAGGGAGATTATAGACATATTTATAAATTAAAGTGCTGATGATAATTATTCCAAATTAATATTTTATATTTGTGAGTTAATGTACATGGGACACATGGTTTATGAGTATGGAATTCCACATCATCATAATAATGTGAAATACTTTATGAAATGGGAGAAACTGTAAATCATATTTGAGACTCATATCATAATGGGCTTAGAAGTTTATTATAATTTTTTTTTACAGATTTATTAAATTTTCATTCTCTATTGAGTGTTTCCGAATATAAAGGAGTAATTTTGAATTTTGAATTTTTTTTTATTTAATTAGGCGTATTGAAACAACTTCTAGAATCACTTATCATTTTGACTCTTCTCAATTCATGGTATGGATATGTGGTTTTCTATGATGCATCAAGTCAAGGTTTGGGATTAGTTCTCATGTAGAGTTATCACATGGTGTAGTGTGGTAAATTATATCTTAATCCTTATATGAATAAAAATATCACACATGATCTTGAACATGAAACATTCATGAATTCTCTAAAGTGTTTCCAATATTAAAATTTTGATGAAAGGTTTACCATAAACTCTAATATTAAATTATTGATTTATATCTTCTTCCCAAAATATATGTATATTTAATATAAGTGATTGGTGGAGTACATGATTTATTTTAACATTGTTATTATGTATACAATAGGTAATGGAAATGTTATTTATCATGCTTTGAGTAGAAAAATTACAGCATAGGTGGTGAAAAATTATTCCGAGGAATGGATTATGATGAATCTATTTAAACATACACACTTGGTATTATATGATTTTTATACCAAAATTTATTTATGAATTATTTAGTTCACATACTCTCTTCTCAAGATGATTCTATAGGGTTGGGTTATAGATGATTATTTCTGAGGAATTATTAACAATTTATAACATTGGGAGATAATATGTGAGTTCTCTTTATCTCGTTAGAGTATCATTTTCTTTAGGAATTGGTATTTTGTTACATTAACTATGTGGAAAGTTGTGATGGGGTATTTTCATCATTCCTAGTTGGTGGTACACCATGAAACCCTAAAGATATTATATTATATAAGGATATTTTTCTAGTGGCTAGACATGAGGGGGGAAATTATAGATTTTGTTTCTTGTTGTAATAATTTTCAACATATCATAGAAAAGGATCATAATACTTCTACCCTAATTTATCATCACAATGTAACTACATGGAAGTGTTATGATATATTGACGGTCTCTATGGTAGTATTTACTCTTACACATCAAAGGAAGAATTAATTATTGTTGGTTATTAATAAAATGGAAAATTTGGATTACATAATTTCAATTCATTATATTACTAATAATGAGGACATGGGAAATATGTATGCATGTGAGATAATTATATTTCATAGTATCCATTCTTAAATTGTTTTAGATAGATATCCTTAGTTAAATTCTAATTTGTGGAGAGTCCTCCAAGAGGTGATATGATCCCATATAAAATTTACCATTACATACATTTAAAATACATTTGGTTGGATGAGGTACGCTATATGTATTTTGGAGAAAATATTTGGATCTTGTTTCCTTAAAATCATAGGATATTAAGATTTTTTATTTGAGACAGTAGATTTATCCTATAAAGGCTGCTATAATTCATACATCACAATTAATACATTTTTTTACATATATGTTTATCCTTTTACATCAAAAATATATTAGTTTGATATAGGTGAATCTTCTCTGATTGGGCCTAGTTTTCTTTAGGACATAATGTAAATAAATCTTTTAATTATTTCAAGAATTTTAATGAAACAAAGATGTTATATATCCTACATTGATTGTCATATGGTCTCATTGGATTTCATAGTTTATGAACTAGGGTTTTTTATTTTTCAACATCATTTGTATCAAAATAGATATGATAATAGGGATTGTTAGAACCATGATACATGGGAAAATTTGAGGTTATTGAGAATTTTGTGATGTTATCTTTCTATTTTATTTGTTGATCTTAGATGAAATCAATTCAGAAAATGTTTCTTGTTTCATAGAATGAGTTAATTATCTTGGACTCATCCCATATATTGATCTATTAAGAACAGTACATAGAATCAAATTTATCTATGCATTAAAAGCAGGTTCTGATTGTTGATTCATAGATAAAGGTTATTTGAATTATTTTTATGACCTTGGTTAGTGTTTTTTCACACATAGTTTTGATTCCTATGAGACATAGGAGGACAAGTGTTTTTTGAGAGGGTATTATTCTCCCCAATTCTAGTGTGAGTCTTCCTGAAAAGAATTCTAGGGTGGCGAAAAAATTTATAGAGGGGAGATTTTAACATCAAATTACTGGTTTTCAGTTATGAACCATGGTTTATATTAACTATCCTTTGTTTTTATATATATATTGTTGTTATATATGATATTAATTTCAACCCATAATTTTCTCATTGATATACCATGGTTCAGCATTTTAGTGGTCTATAATGGTAGTCTTAAGCCTAGTTATATAGGTCATTAGATGGCTGCGTGGCTTAGTGTGTGAGTGGTAATTATTTTACAGAATGAAAAGATAAATGATGCCCCCTAGGTATCCTGTGATGGACATCAGCCAACTAGTTGTATTAGTGAGGGGACATGTCTAATATATTACACAAAATTGATGTTTTAGATTATATGACTATTTTGTATTAAATTACTATATACTAATCAAGTAAATTTAATGATTTAATGTATGGGAGTCTAAGAGATACTATCAAAATTCAATAGATATCTATCTGTATATAAGGATAAAGGTTCATGGATTAGTATGTATTAATAGAAAATATCTTCTAGAACAATAATTGAATACGTTCATATCATTTTTTGAAGAAAACAGGGAGATCCATACGTTAATTTCACTAGAGTTTCAAGGATTTTTATAACATTGAAGTACAAGAGATGATTTCTACACCCTATTTGGTGTAAATTCCAATCATGTTTATTAGATTATCTTGGTGATAAATAAAAGGATCATTTTTACTATATGATCATGGTGATACATAGAGGGATATTGTTTTATTTCATTTGGCATGGGTTGTTATCTTCTTTAATTATAAGTTTTGTTAACCTAAATTTTCAGTGTAACCAATCATAAATGATAACAAACTAGTGGTTCCAATTTTGAATTTTTTACATCAAAAGACCACCATTGTATACAAAATTTATGTATTATGAATTTTGTAAACAAAGTAAACAAATTTGTACCTATATTTTAATGTTTTATCACTAATGTATTTCATTTTCAGGGGAAGAGAAGTGTTTTACAAACTATATAAAACAATATTATTAAAAGGGTAATTTAAATGTTTAATAAAATAATTCACCCACTCTAAATGTATATTCTAATATAGGTCAAGAATGTGAAAATATAGAATAAAGATAAAATCCATTGACGATTCTCTCTTGGAATTAATTTTTGAATTCATTAACTATATAGATATTCTAATCATCAATGAAAATAAATTTTTAATATGGAATAATAGAATACATTTTTTTTAAATTTTTTTGGTAATGTATCTATATAATTCTACCACACAATAAATATCATTGAACATTTAATGTATATAGTCACTAAAAAGGGACTTGAAGATATGGATATTTATGGTAAGGGAATGAATGAGTTATGAGGATATAGCTCAAACATAATATAAAAAAATGAGATTTCTCATAAATATTTACATTCCTTGGGGGAAAATGTTTCCGTCATCTAGTTTTGTGAATACAAGGTGTGTAATTTTGAAATGAATATTTTTTTAAACAAGTATTACAATATGAGGAATCTAAAAAAATAGATTGAAACAAACTTAGATCATGTGAAAGTTTTTATTGAAGAAATGAACAGATTTATTAAAACCTTAGATGATGTCAATATCATGAATATATTATTGATATGATTTCAAAAATTATTTGATGTGTTGGTCTTGGTGTTTGAAGACAATTATCCAATTGTTGAAGCACTAGATTGTCTTCATAAAACACTTATTTTAAAGACCCATTTTTTTATATATGAGTATTACATCAATTTTTTTAATAATTAACACCATAATAATACTTTCCAAAATCAATGGTTTTGTATCAATGAAATATAAGGTTCATACAAGACTTTTACATAATAAAATATAACATTATTTAAATAAATTTTCTTTTTACTACTAAATTATCTCATGTTCTCCTCTGTAAAAGTAATCATTTGGGGATATATATCAGAGAGAGGGTGAGATGATAGCATAATAAGTGGAGGAAGAATATGATGGGGAATATGGAGAATGAATCAATAGTACTTTGGTGAGAATAATTAACATCATCATGTATACCATATTGTATCATCATTAAAATAATTTGGAATTTTTTGAAAATTCATGGAATATGAAATATGAATAATAATGATACATTATAACATAAAGTCCATATACAAAGAATAGTTGGGAATGAAGATAACATCATGTTCATACATAACATTTGGGTATATATAATAACTTAAAAATTATAAAAAGAAATATATATTCACATTCTTGAGTAATACACATAACATCATTGTATATATATTGTATATCCCAATGAATTAATGGTCTTTATAAATCTAATCCCCCCCATCATATTATAAAGCCCAATCGTTTTCTCTTACAGAAATATATTTCAATTTTCAGAGTTTACTAACAAAAAACAACCCTATATATGGTAAGGAATATATAATATAGAATTTAAACTGACATTTCTCATTTGTAAGATAAAGGAATGTGGGTTTCTAAGTGTGGTGTGAGGGTACAACTATACATGAGAAGAGGGGTATTTTGAGGATAAAATATTGAATAAAATATAATGTCCATTGAATAAATTTTAAAGTAACATTATTTAAATTTCATGTCACATTTTAATAAAATGAAATTATTTCATGTCCATTAAATAATTACAAATTTTAATTCATTATATTACAAAAAAAGAATGCGGGGAATGTTGAAAATGGTTTTTGAATGGAACTAAATAGGTTTTAGTCTTCAAAAATTGAATTTCATGGGTCATTTAACTTATAACACATGTTTTTATCAAAGATAATATTATAGAATTGGTTCAATAATTATTACAAAATGAATGATGTAGTTAAAAATACACCAATTATGAAAAAAATGAATTTTTACAATTCACCAAACAATTGAATTATTTCATAACAATACAAAAAATAACCCCTATAAATTTTGAAATTATTATTCTAAAAATGGAAATCACTTTATCAATATAAATTTCCCATATTAATAATATTTCCTAATAAAAAAATTATTTTTATGAAATAAAATTAAATAGAGTTTATTATAAATGAGTATATTGTCTGTTTAAATTTTAAATCATGATATTTTTTTAATGAAAATATAATATTTTTATTTTAATAAATTTTCCACGATAAATAAAATTTATATTATATATTTCTATTTTAAAGTAAAATTGATATCCAAAATTTTAGGCTATGAAATCAGATGAGATATTATATCTTTTAAAGTAAATATATTTTTATATTATTATCCTCAAATGATACAAAAAATTTAAAAAAACAAAAAATAATAAGTAAAATTTTGAAAAAAAATTATATTAAATAATATGATATAATAAGATTTAATATAAAAAAGATAAATTATTATTCTGAGTTAATATTTAAAATAATTATTTTCAATAAAATCTATTTTATTTAATTTTTATTATTTTCATTTAAATACTAAATTTAATATATATTTATATTAATAATTTTATAATTTAATAATTTTATAATTAGTGACATTAAATGTTACGTAGTAGTATTTATTAGATTTTTACTTAGAAGGATGATTTGATATCGATAAATACAACTTTTGTGAAGATTATACTTTAATGATTTCATCATTTTGTAAAATTAACCTAGATAATTTAAAAACTATTTCTTTTATAAAATATTTATTTAAGGAATAAAATGTATCATTTAAAATATTATCAGATCTTGTCTAATTAAAAACGATTTCTTTTACATGAATTTAGGTTTTTATTATAATATTTAGATTTCACTCCATAAAAAACATTATGTGTTAAAATTATTTTTATGTTTTAAATAAAAATGGCCAAATTTGGAAGTAGGATGTAATCTTATTTTTGTCCTTAATTTAAATTAAATTGGATTAAAAATTATTATCAAAGTTAAAGATAATTTGTGAAATGCTCAATTGTAATAAATCAAAAGAATTAAATTACTCTTACATTGTATCAATAAGATTATGTGATAGTTTTTTCAAACATATAATGTCTCACACCCCCTATTTTTTTTATTTGGAGACATTTACCCCTGAATAGTGTCGTGAAATTATTGAAAAATGTTGTGTAGTTCTAAAATCACCCCTTTTCACCTCCTATCAAGGGTATCACTTCAACTATTTAAAGATGATCATATCCATTTATTTAATCCTTTAAATATGAAAGTTTACTATCCCTATAACTCTCTCCCATATTTTTAATCCTCTTCCCACTCATAGTTACTATTATTCCTCCAATTTCAAGGTAACATCCAAGAAAATAACTGGTTTCCTAAGTAATTAATATTTCCTTCTTATGTTTTTCATATTAATATTACTACTCCAAATATCCTAAAACCATAAAAATATTATTAATTATATAATATGATTACTCTAGTTTTTAAATGAAATCTCCCACCCAAATTTATTTATTTCAATCCACTTATGAATTCAATATAACATTTCTAGGGCTTTGCGTGGACTACCACCTCCCAAGAGAGACAACATTCTATTTTTTCATTATGATGACTTATGGATTATCTTAATGGTGTTAATTTCGAATAAAAAATATATTTATCAAGTAATTATTATAACTAAATTTTAATTTTTTTTCCACATTTAACCCCTCTCAAAAGATAATAAATGGTAAAACTAAACTTGGATATGCAAGGACTCCCTTTTCAATGATAAAACAATTTTAATTTTTTATCTAGATTTCCATTTATATATAAAAATATTAAAATATGGTTCATCATGATAAATAAGTAAAAAATATCGTTATAGTTATATTATAATGATCTTTTGTCCAATGAATCACCTCTTTAACCATACCCTCTATTCAAATTAATTCGTGTTCAAGTCTGGGTTGATATAACCACCTACGTGATAAATTCTTTAAAATATGATTATATATGAATATGGAATCATTATAGTTAATTTTAATATAATAACTTAATAAAATCATGTTAATATATGGTTTTGGAAATATGAAATTATGAATTAAACTTATTATTAATGTAACATTTTTTTTAAAATTACCAAATTATGGAAAAACCAATTCGATTTTCACACAAACACAAAGAGGAACTATAAAATAAATAAATAGAATATAATAATAATGGTATATATTAAATTAAATATATGCATATTAGATTTATATTAATTTAGATAATAAAATTAATTTTGTTATTCAAAATTATGATTGCAATTTTAGAATGAATTTCGAACAAGGTAAGATATTTCAAGACAAGTTCCCTCTATTGGGACACAGTTTGTTATTATGAACAAATTAATATTTAATTTGTTTTATAAATCTTAATTTATATGAAATTTAATTAATAATATTTTATTCATTGTATTTTAAAATCAATTCAATTATTTTTTATGTGGGTTTTATTGAATTTTTAATTTGGTCACAAGTGTTTCTTTGTCTCAAATTTGAATATATTCAGACATGTTTACAAAATTAGACATGATTTATTTTATATTGTGTATATACATCCCATTTTACATTTTTTATCATGAAAATTTACATTTTGGTATTTTAAATATTCCTTTCCATGTTATACCTCTCATGTGGTTTTTATTCACAACATACAAATTTTGTAAGGGGTTTTCATGACTCAAATATATTCCTTGGGTAATAATCACATTTCATGGTCAGTAATAATTAATTTTTAGTATTTTATATCCTATGTTGATTTTAGGTTTCAATATACATTCTTTTCAAGGGAAATCATTTTTCACACCAATTTCACCATTATCAATTATTTTTATATTCCCTTAAAATATTTTTTTCTCAATAAATCACATTGATTTTAACTATAATTTATTCTATGTCCATATTTTTTACTTCCAAATAATGTACTACATTCCCTAAAAGAGAACCATATTTTTGTTATCACTAATGATCCTTTTATTTATATTTATTATTTTAATTAAAAGGCTTCTTTATTCTTTCTAAAAATCTTAGTTCCCAAAATTGTTACTTTAAAAAAAAGTAATGATAAAATAAATCAATTTTATATTTAATAATCATAAATAGTTATTTATTTTAATTATAAAAATAATATATATATTTTTTAAAATAATAAGGAAATAGTTTTAACTAATGTCTTTTCATATAACGGTTAATTTAAAACTTAATTTCTAAAATTTTTAATTTTAAATTGAAAATATGAATATAAATTCTAAGATAATAATACAAATATTTTCCAATAGTGTTTTCTTTCATTTTTCCGAGAAAAGAGAAAAATACAATTTTTTTTGAAACAAAAGTGTTTTATTTTTATAAATTTATATATTTTTAAACTCATAATATTTTTTGAAAATGATCTAATGTAAAAAAAATTATTATTTAGTTTTATTAAATAGATAAAATAAAATTGGAAATAACATAATTTGGATTTATAGAATATGATTATCTCTATGTTTGAAAAGATGTTTCTCTGAAAACATTTTATAATGCCTAATATTTATCAATTTTAATTAATTATAATAATATATAATGTTGAATGTTTTAGATTGAATATATAGATTATATATAGTTAAATGTTAATTAATTTTCATAAAATTATTAATTTCAATCATAGAGTTAATATGGTATCATACTTCTCTCAAAAGAATGTTTGTCTTAAATACTCACTTATTCATTATGTTTGAGATTTTTCCATAAATTTGGGGTTTCCACTTATATAAATTGAATTTAGAAAAACTTATTACACATTTTTCACCATAAAAATTGATATATTATAATATGTTCAACTTAAATATTACCACAATGAATAGTTACAATTATAAAAATTAATTACTATAGTTCTAGAGAAAACATATATATTGGGGGTTGAAACTAAAATAAGTTGTTTTGAAACAAAATAAAAACTTTTATTAAATCTATTTTATGGAATTACTTATACCTTAGAGTTAATAGGATCTATAATGGTTCATTTTTGGTTTATTGTGACCTAAAAATAATGTGGTAACAATTCAGTATTTTAAAATTATAAGTGTGACACTCAACTCACTTATAAAGGGTCACATATATATTACACTATTAACATATTAAAAACCCATTGGTTTTAAAAATACCTACAAAAATTAATTCAAATAAGAATATTATCATTATTGAATCCTTTGTTTTGGAAAAAAATCCAACCAGGGTAGGCCATCGGTGAGATCTAAAAGATGTTACATAATGAAGAGGTATTGTTCATCAACAAGTGTTTTTTTAGTTTCTTCATATAACCGTTAAATTAATCATTAACCATTAAATTATAACAACCAGATTATATTATATATACTGATATATTATATTGTTAATTTCATAACCAAAACCCCTTTTCTCTTCCATTAAATAGGTTATGAAACCATCATTCTTGTGTACGACAGACTTTCACCTGAGGAACCCATGTCATTGATTTTTCTATTACCACATCTCAAGGATTGGTATGATGATGGATATAAAGTATATAATGTAAATAAATAAATATATATTTATATATTATATTTATAACATTATTATACCTATGAATTCATTATATCATATATACTTAATTACATTCCATTCTGTAAGACTACCATCTCGCGAAGCGATGTGATTCATTTTTCACTAATGCATAATATAACAGTAAAAAAGTTTAAATATAATGAATAAATGTGATATAGATTAAATAATTAGTATATAAATTACATAATATTAATTATGATAATCTATTCTATCTATTTCAATCTTACCATTTCAGTCACAGAAAAAGAGATAACATCGTTCATGTACATGTGCACTACCTTATTCGAGAAGTGATGTGACTCTATCTTCATCCCCAAAACACATGGATGATATATATAATTATATTCCATGAAATAATATTTTGTATATAATATTATTATTAATATATAAATGTAATATACTACCTACCTACATTCCTTTATTATTTCTGAAAATTTGATATGTTACTCATGCATACATAAAACCAGCTTTCTCTGTGATAGTAACATCCATCATTTCTAAAAAAACATTAATTATTTTTAATAAAAGTATAATTGATGTATATATAAAATAAGTTCATAATTATTACTATTCTGGATATTTTTAAATAATGATCTCTTTGTCCATTGTCAACCTACAAATTAAATTTTTGACACGTAAGCTTAACATAGTAAGAACATCCAATGTACACTTAAATTGATATGTAATTTTATATTACAAGGTAATAAGTAAAATAAAAGTAATGAAAAAATATTAGTTTTTCTCAAGAAACTAAATAATATAAATATTTTTATTATTTAATCATATAATGGCCCACTTATAATTTCAATCTCTAGGGAAGCGATGCCATCTCATTTTCATTTTGTTCAGACATATTTTGGTTTTATACTCTTTTTTTCTATTATAATTTGTATATACAGAAACTAAAACATTTTATATTATAAATTTATATATAATACAGATGTTTAATGTTTTGTTTCATGTTATTATTTAATGTTACTTTTTTATTTAAGTGTTCCCCATGTTATAACTACTTTTTCTTAAAAAAAACATCATTTAATGTTTTCTTTACAGCTCTTTCTCTTCCATGTCCATGTTTTCTTAAATTATTTTATGAATGTATTATATTGTCCTAAAATATTTATAATTTACATTTATTTACCATTTACTCTATTAATTTTTTTTTCAAAAGTGTTCTTTTTTATGTAGTTTATATAGAACATCCTCATATTTGAAAAAAATGAATGTAATATGTTTAACATTAATGGGAAAATGAATTTTCATATATCATTACCATATTTGGATTTTAATATTAATTTTCATGATTTAATGTATTTTTCAATGGGAACACATTATAATTTTTTTGGGTATTTTTTTTTGAAAATGGATTTTGAAAAGAAACCTGTGTTTTGGTAATGAAAACGGTATTTTTAAAGATAAGGGTGTTATGATAGAAAAAAGTTATTTTAAATGTTTTAAAAGAGATATTAAGATTATTTATTTCAGAAATATTTAATTCATAAACATTTATATTAATGATATGGTTAATTATGATTATTCATGAGAAATGGGTGCTCCCAAATAACATCATGTGAGCCTGTTATAGTTTATTGGATGGGGAAATCCAGATTGTGCTTAGTGAGCCAGTTATTTTAAAAACAAAAGGAGTTCCCAGATATAACTAAAATCAATTTAATAAGTATTTTTATCATAATATAAAATTAATTGAGGGTTAGAAAAGGTTTTCTTATATGGAGTTAATTGGGAAACACTGAATTCAGACATGGGTTTAAAAAAGTTTACGAAGGTCATTTTCTATGTTAATGATAATTGTTTTATATTTATTTTTATGTCTTATAAAAGAATTTTTTAAGAAAAAAAGTGTGGATTCTCTTGTGAAAAATCATTATTTCATTTCATCAAATAAAATTTATATAATGGTAAATATTTCACCATTTTCCATTTTTTCACTACACTAACTAGTTTCATTCAATTTATTTTCATTAATGATATATTTGTGCTCATCCATCATTTTAAATTTTTTACAATATGTGTATGTGAAATGATGAATTCTGGTCCATGTTTTTGAGGAGTTTTCATCGAATGAAATAATGTTTTATTTTAAAATGTGTTTTACAGTGAGAAAAATTTATATAGATAAAAGTTTCCCACCTTATATTATATGTTTATTTAAGGTATAAATTATTAAATAATTCTCTAAAACATTAAACAAAAGAATATCCTCAAAGTGAAATAATGTAAATTATTTATTGAAAATCAAGATTATGTAATGTTTTAGGCCGATTCCTTATAGTTCCTATCATATGTTATTATAAATAAATTTATAGTATGGGATATGGATAATATATCTTCCTTTAAAAATTTGACATTATTGTTATGTTTAAATGATATAAAATACAATAATTACCATGTTACTTCATCTAAACTACCTATGTTGAAAATATTTTTCAATAGAGGAAACATAGAAGATATAGTGGTACGAATCCAAGGGGGAAATACACCTCCAAATCAGTATCCTGATATGGTTTGAATTGGAATTGAATAGTTTTTTGTAGTAATGTCATAGATTTCACTAGCTAATAATTGTTCTAGAATCCATGATAGAGAGGAACCTGATCTACTATAAATACAAATTCCTAATATTGATTATTCTATTAGGCAACACCCTCTAACATTTAGTGGATCATCTAACCCCATGATAGTTTAAATATATATTAATTATATGGAGAATATATTTTATGTCATGGGATATTCAGAACGTCAAAAGGTAACTCTGTCCATTTATCCACTTGAAGGAGAAGTCGATCAATGGGGGTGTTTAGTTAATAAGTCTAGAGGGAAAGATAATCATTATTCCATTGAATATGAATAATTTATAGTCCCTTTACATGATAAAAATAACTGAGAGGTAGTTCGACAAAAGAAGAGAAATAATTCCTTTAAATCATGGAAAATCATAATGATTATAAAGCTTCATTTGAATAAAACATTACATTATTGGGGATGTATGTGTAGAATTTTGTTTGGGATGCTAATAATAAAATTTAAATATTTTACATAGGGTTGGAACTAATTTTTATAAGTGCATTAAAGGGATTATTATTTAATATTTAAGTTAAAGATGATCAATTTATTGAGAATGTTGAGATGGAAATTCTAAAAAGTATGTTCCTCAAAATGAAAATAGTATGAAAATGACAAGGTAGAAAAAAATGAAAAAAAACTATGTATCCCACTGGTAATCCATAAAAATGTTCCTTCTATGGATTCTAAAATTTCATGAAATGTTTGTTATGATCTATGAAGTGTTTTTGTGGTGGTTAGTCTGTCACATGGATTATGAGTGTAAATAAAGTTTTATAAAATTGGAATGGGGTAACTAATATCCATTAAGTAGTATGGTATTTTAGTCTCAATAAGCTAGTTCATAATGCTAACATATTTAGAATGTTAATTTCATCGAACAGAAATCATCCATATCAGAAACAAAATGGTGTATAAAATCCATTTTTAATTAACATGGGTAATCTTGGCCATTAAATAATGTGGATACATGTATATTACTTATATATTTTAATTATTTCAATACCTTGTTTGAATTTGGATCATCACATTATTTTATCTATAAGTAATTTTTATGTAAATTTGGAATTTCACCTCATGAAATTATAATAAAGCATTGGGCTAAAAAATCGGGTGAAAAAATTAATGAGACCACAATTTGTAGGAATCCTTCTGTTTTTATTAGTGGGATTGAATTTCCTATAAATTGTGTTGAAATAGATATGTTATGGTTTAAAATAATTTTTGGTATGGATTGTATTATAGTTTTTATGCTAAGATATATTATATCACCATGAATATTTTCTATAATGACTTAATTACTTTTGTAACATAACAATAAGATGAAAAATTAATAAGAGATGGAAGTGGATGTTGCCAGGATAAAATTGTTGAAAATAATATAACTATTAAAAATAGTAATGTTCCAGTGGTGAATGAATATATGGATGATTTTTCAAATAGTATTCCTTGTGTTATTCAAGTAATGGAGGTTCAGTTTACTAGTGATTTAGTACCAAATTCCATCCCTATTTTTAAAACCCCTTATCTAATGTATCAAGTGTATCTTTTAGAATTGGAAAATTAATTTTGGGAGATATATATTATGTTTTTATTTCACATAGAGCATCACCATGGCATGATCATTTGTTTGTTTACAAATAAATATGGTTCAATGAGAAATTAACATAATTATAGACTCTTTAATGACAATATGGTTAATAATAACTATCTTTTTCTTCACTTTAATGATTTTCATGACTGTCTCCAAGGATCTAAATATTTAGCCTATCTTGACATTAGGATATGGTAAAATTTTTCATGTTAGAACCACTAGGATAGATACACTGAGAGGGGATGAATCTAGGTATGGAAAATTAAAACAAAATCTTTTTTTGATCTTTCTTTGTTAGAAAAAACTATCTTCTCTATCATTCCCTTTGAAGATAATGAACAAATATTAAATCAAGCACACGACACATCAATTTTACTTGGTTCACCTTCACTATGATATGACCAAGGAGAATACAGTAGTGATGTAAAAACTTACCAAGTCCCCAATATGTGAACAAATGTTTACAAGTTCACAGGTGACTCACTATCCCTATAGGTTTACAAATATCCTCAATATGAAAGCTCACTGCTCTATCAACTGAAGTGTGCTCACCGATTCTTTAGAATATCCACTCATAGTTTAAACACATATAGGTTATTTCATTGTCATGAATACCTATATCCTAAACTATTGATAAATGCTCTATTGAAGTAAAATTTTCCCCCATTGATGAATATCACTTTGCCACTGAACTCTGGGCAATACCATATAACCTCTTTTGGCAAAGCTCACTGCCTTCACGAAGCTCGTCTTTCACTATGCTCAAACTGGACTTCACAGAGCTCCTTTTTCAAAACACCAACTGGCCTTCATGAATATCATTCTTTCCTTTTCATGAATCACACCTGAATTTGTGGAGAACACCTCTTTTTCGATGAAAAAACAAGCCTTTTCATAGATGAAAAGTTTCAATTTTATTTTTAGGGCCTTCGCGAAATCCTTTATTTCCCAATGCTCAATACAGTTAGTAGGATTATTTCCTTTGAGAATAAAATTTCATACCACCTTTGAGAACTCCTTTTCAAGTTCAGATACATAAAATTTTCATTGAATCTATCTTTTATTTATCCACCTTTGTGAATAAGGTAGCCTCATATTTATTGGCTCGACTCTTCGTGAAGCTCCGCGGCCTCTATCATGTTTTATGAATTCATCTTCACAGCACACCCCCATTCACAATGATCCATTTAAAATTTCTGTTAAAAAAATCCCATCTTAATCGTAGAACACTCCTTCTCCCTGACGCCGATCTAAATCGCAAATCCTTTCATCAACGACAATAAAAAACATTATCACTGATCGCGAAGCTCCATTTTCTCAATATCACGAAGCATGTCGGTTTTGAGGAGACTTCTTGCAGAATTATTTTATCCATCGCAAAACTAATCTAAAAAATACCATCTCCACAAAAAACATTCCATTTATATATTTTTATTAGATATTCATGGAAATTCACTTTTAATAATCCTCACCAAACTCCAAATTTTGGACGCCTAAAATTTGAAAAACACTGGAAAATGGTGCCACCTTGTATCTATTGTTTTTTACCACCGCCAGATCTTCCATTTCTTTGTGATGGTTCATTTTCATCATGGATTTTCAAAACAATATCTAGAACATGAAAAATACCCATGAAAACCTACTTTCTCAACTAACACAACGAATCCAAAAAATGTTGAAATAATACCTTGATGGATTTTTTCCTACATGTTGAAATATATGAATGAATACATTATTTAGACTATGTCTATGGGAAAATATAGAAATTATATGTGTGTTGTTATGTTGTTTTAATTTTTTAACGAACCTACTAAATTTTTGGACATTATGAATATAGTTAATCATGAGTTCTTTGATATTTTTATGGTAGTGTTTTTTGATGACATTTTGGTATATTCTAAAAGTCAAGAGTAATATGAAAGAAACCCATATAATATTTTTCAAACATATAATAAAAAAATAATGGGGAATTTAGTAAGATTCAATTTTGGTTGTATTGAATTTCATTCCCTGGAAATATTTTTTCTAAATATTTCTAAATTATTTACCTTTCTAATTTTTTTGATGAATAGAAAAGACCCATAAATATCAGATATGTCATGACCCCCTCCCCAAAAAGTGTACCCCTCCTAGGCTGGCAATGGGAAAATTGATATAATGACCCCCGAGTCCTGCCTCCTGTAGGCCCTTGGTTGGCCACTAGCACTGAGGGTATAATAAACACACATATGGGAGGCATTACCCTCTAAGAGAACACATACGGAAGAGAGAGATAAGATAGACACAAACCAACTCCAACTCAGAACAGAAATATAAAAGATACCCATGTACATATATGAAATGTCATGCAAAAGTACTAAAACTAAAAGGTAAAACTACAAGTACCCAAAAGAAATTAAAATGGTAGCAACCGCAAGCCCGAACAGCTCCTCCAAACACAAGCTAGTAGTAACCGACTTGATCTCCAGCTTGATCTCCAACATGTTCTAAGTGACCTGAAAAGCAGTTTATATATGCCTAGGGTGAGTATAAAAGTATACTCAGTAGGATCCTCCCCGAAGCCTCTCGTGAAAAAGTAAAGAAAGCATGCTAAAGCACAGTGAACAACAGTGAAATAACTCGTCCCCTAAGCATGTATACTATGTTCCCAACCTCACCCTGGCTACTCTCACCAAGTAATGCATAAAAGAATATATCATATAGAAAAGGATATCAAGGGTACCCCACTACTACTTCCCCACTGGTTTTCCGATTTTCCCTAACGACATACGTCCTGTGCATCTCTCTCCAAAGGCTTGCCCGCAGACACCTGGGAGAAGCTCAACTCCATCCTCACAACCAAAAGTAACCAGGTAGTTTCTAGGATCCACCACAGCTCGCATAACGTGTATCATATGTCAAGTATTATACCTCAAGCCATTACAGCCCATACACCGTGTAAAGGTCCTCAAGACATCATAGCTTATACACGTTACACCTATAGAAGTCCATGGGATACTATATCCAGAATATATGTGTTTGAATAACCACAAGCCATTACAGGCCTCTACACACATATATGGGGGAAACTAACTGCTGTTCTCAATGGAACTAGTATCTTCCAAGGGAAGAGAGTGGGGTCAAATGGGGTAGTCAGCCATTCACCCTCCCATCGGAATGTTGGGGAAAACACCCCATAGGACTCAGAATCCCCGGGGTGCCATTTGCCCTTACTGCAGGGTAAAGTAGCATATAGAAACACAAAAATTACAGAATATATAGCTCACAACCACACTATGGGCATAACCTAGTCTTAGTCTCAACTTCAGCTAACGTCTCTCTGACTCCGGGCTACTATTTCTAAGACCATGTATCTTATAAGCACATAAAAAATTAAATAACTTCATTAGGTTACTTCATTACCTTTTTCATCATCTCCACTATACGTTAATTAATTATTTTCACATTAATTAACAATGAAAAAAACCACATTAATCTTCATTGGCATCACATTAAAAAACAATTGTTCCTTTAAAGATTCAACATCACCTTTAAATTCTAGCATCTCTATCCCCTTAGATCACCACCACTTAATCAATCTTTCATTACCGAAATTACTTTCCCATATTCCCAGGAATTATCGAAAATAAACCTATGCTACTAAACACAAGGGGGATAAACACGGTGAGTTGATGTACTACCCTTTGAGTCTTTGCCACCTATAGCAAGAGCGTAGACCCATCCTCCCTCGATAAGCTAGACACAGAAAGCACATGACATACCCCGTGCGTCTTCGCCTCCTTCGGAAGAAGGGTATTCAAGACCAACTGCCTTGAGAAGTGGGGAAAAGTAAAGCAGATAAACATTCAATCAAAGTCACCATACATCCAACAAACACATCCATCCCATTCCATTATCACTTGTATCCTCCCTGACACCCACATGCATAAACCGATGCATCTCGCCACTCTAGGTGTCATCTGCTGCCACAACCACAAGTCCTTTCTACCTCCACATACCACAACACCCCTCCAGGATAAAATCACAGCACACACAGAAGGAAATAAAACATCACATCAAATGGGATCTTGGCCCTTTAATAAGGCATCCAGCCTTCATACGTAGTGAGCACTCATGGATCGAAATCACAAGGCACTCAGCCTTACAAACAAGAGGGTAACTAAGAACCCTACCAGGCGAGATCTTTTATCAACCAACCAGTTCTTTAATCCCTCTTTAATTAAAAGATTCAATTCGTAGGTTCTAATTATGGGAAACCTAATTATTATGCTATCACAAAAGATTTAACATGCTTACTATGCCAATTTGATTAACATCAAATTAGAACAACTACAACAATAGAAATAACCAGATTCATTTTCATGACTCATTATCTTTAGCCAATTGATTATTAATTAATTCCGGCTTTAAGTTCTTTATCAATTTCCATCAAGAATGAACAACTGAACAAAGCAAGCATAGATATAACTATATCTAGCAAAACATGAGGCAAACCGTTATCTCGGTACAAAGAAACAACAATAAGCGATCAAACCAATTATTTTAATCTGGTTCAAGTATTTAATTAGGTTAATTCAATTGTGATCCAAAGGGCTAAATCATGCTAACTCTACGATTGCACATAAACAATTAGAGAAGCCACGAATCCCCTACCTCAAAGGTTTTCGAGGAAACCCACAACATTCAAAGAACATCCAAGGAGACCAGGCTGATTCACCAAGGATCCTCCCTATATATCCTCTCCTAACACAACCAAGACCAAAGAGCATCACAAACGTCATCCACACACTTAGATCTACCCATAACAGGCGTAGATCTATGATCCCAAGAGAAAAGGAGGAGTAGATCTAGGTAGATCTAAGAAACCATACAAAAAGGGTAACTTACCTTGAGGAACCGACTTTGATTCGCGAAGAGAAGCCTCCATATCACCTCCAAAACGCTTGGGAGAGGTTCTTACACATCAAAGGAAGGGTAATCCCGAGTTATGGCATCTTAGGGGATTAAACGAGGTGATTAAAGGAAAAAAGAGTTAGATCCAAAATTTTAGGATCTAACTTTAAGTGCCCGCACGGTTAGTTCGCATGGTTTTACAAACCATGCGCTAACCGTACGTTAGATTCTACCTTGAAAACCCCTCCTCGCATGGTTACTTCACACGGTTAGGAAAACCGTGCGCTAACTGTGCGTTAGCCACTGCCCTGAAGACCATCCTTGCACGGTTTGGCCGCACGGTTTAGGAAAATCGTTCATCAACCGTGCGAAAGCTGTTACCATTTAAATTTCCTCAAAAGTCCACCCAAACTCACCCCAAGTCACATTGACTTCCCAAAACTCCTCTAATACCACATTTTCACAAAGGAATGGACCTGATAGGTCCAGGACATTACATCAGATACCTCTCAAAAAATTCTCATCCTAGAGAATCCAAAATTCACCTAAAGAGAAAAAAATAGGGTCTGAACAACCACCCACCGAGATACCTCTCAAAAGAGAGAAATCCACTAAAGCAACGAAGGGAGTCATCTCATAAACATGAAGGTTTCATAACTAAATACGGAATCGTCATTACATGAAAGTGATAAACATTAAACAATCCTAGGTACTGAGCGCGTATCTGTGACTCATGTTCCCAGGTACTCTCCTACATGCCACCATGTCGCCACAAGACACGAACTAAGGGGATGGAATGCCCGTTCAACACCTTGTCCTTATGGTCTTCGATCTCCACAGGTCCCTCCTCAAAGGTGGCATCATCATTAACATCGATCTCTCCCCAGTCGATTATATGGGAGTAATCTTGAAGATAACTACGTAGTTGTGATACATGGAAAACATCATGTATCCGACTCATCTGACAGGGAAGTGATACTCAATACGCCACAGCTCCAACACGATCTACCACCTCGAAAGGCCCAAAAAAGAAGGGAGAAAGCATACTCCCATGACCAAGTATTCTCTACCCACGATGCAGAGTCACCATTAGAAACACATGATCCCCAACCTTAAACTCTAAGGGTATACTTCTTTGATCAGCATAGTATTTCTGACGATCTTGCGCTGACTTCATCCTCTCACAACTCACCTGAACCATCTCTGTTGTATTCTTCACTAGTTACGGTCTGAGAATTGCTGACTCTCCGACCTGAGTCCATCACAATGGAGAACGGAAAGGCCGACCATAAAAGACTTCAAACGACGCCATACCGATTGTGGAGTGGAAACTATTATTGTAAGAAAACTCAACCAAGTGTAAGTGCCTCATCCATGAACCTACATAGTCAAGAACACAAGAGCGTAACATGTATTCAAGAGTCTGGATGGTTCTCTTTGTCTGACCATCCGTTTGAGGATAAAAAGCAGTGCTAAGGCATAGTTGAGAACCAAAAGAATGTTGTAGACCTCTACACAACCTGGAGGTAAAATGAGGATCTCGATCAGAAATGATCGTCCATGGGACTCCATGAAGTGTCACCACATCCTCCAGATACTGCCTCGACAAAACTTCCACTGAGCTCGACTCCTTGATCTCTATGAAGTGGGCCGATTTTATTAAATGATCCACTACCACCAAAATAGCATCATGTCCACCCGAAGCTCGAGGTAAACATGTAACAAAGTTCATTGAGATGTCCTCCCACTTCTACTAAGGAATCTCTAATGGCAGGAGAAGACCACCAGGAACGTGGTGTTTGGCCTTCACCTTCTGACAGACTAAACATTGAGACACAAACTCCACAACTGCATGGTTCAGCCCAGACCACCAAAACTGACTCCTCAAGGATTGGAACATCTTTGTCACACGAGGATGTAATACTAAAGGCGAACTGTGGAACTCTCTAAGAACCATCTCGCTCATCACCAAGGGAACAAAAATCCTTCCATGATACAACACTCTATGTTGTTCATCCTCAGACCTGCCATCAGGGGCCTCACCATAAACGACTCGGTCTCTCCAGACCTCCACCTCAAGATCCCCCAACTGGGACTCTTCCACCTTCTGCACCAGGGATGACTGTACCATCATCTGAAAAAGATAACCTCTACCTCCTACTTCTCCGATAACAAGATGCAATGCTAATAGTTCTTCCATTACTCTCTTGGAATCACCAGATTCACGCACAGCATCACTACGTGTCTTTCGGCTCAGCGCATCAGCTACAACATTCCCCTTTACAGGTGTATACGATATTTCGAAGTAGTATTCTTGCAAGTACTCCATCCACTGATGTTGTCGTAAGTTGAAGTCACACTGGGAGAAAACATACCTCAAAATATTATGATCGGTGAAAACCACAAAGTGATCACTAATGAGGTAATGTCTCCACAAATTCAGATCAAACACCACGGCTTCCAACTCAAGATCATGGGTGGAATAGTTGCGTTCGTGGGTACATAACTGCCGAGACCCATAAGAAACAACTGACCTCTGCTGCATAAGAACACAACATAACCCCAGACGTGGAGCATCGCTGAAAACATCAAACTGAACTCCATCAGCTGGAAGACAAAGGACTGGAGAACTTACTAACATATCCTTTAGATAATCGAAAGATACCTGAAACTGATCAGTCCATATGAATGGATGATCTTTCTTGGTAAAAGATGTCGGAAGAGTCACAACATGTGATAAATTGGCCACAAACCTCCTGTTGTAGCCTGTGAGACCAAGGAAACTTCGCACCTCTGAAACTATCTTAGGGGATGCCCCAGACAAAACTGCTTCTATCTTCGATGGATCCAAAACTACACCATTTTGGGACACAAAATTCCCCAAGAAACGTACTTCTCGAGCCAAAAAATCACACTTCAACAACTTCCCGAACAACTGATGTCAACGAAGAACCCCCAAAACGGATCGTAGATGCTCTACATGCTCCTCTTCAGATGTGGAGTACACAAGGATGTCGACAATGAAGACTACCATGATATTTCCTGGGAACTCACGAAACATAGCATTCATCAATCCCATGAACACAGCTGGAGCATTCGTCACACTGAACGACATTACAATAAACTCATAATGCCCCTGACAACAACGAATAGCAGTCTTCGGAATATCCTCATCCTTCACATGCATCTGATGATATCCTGACAGTAAGTCGATCTTCGAGAACCAACTTTAACCTTTAAGTTGATCAAATAAATCATCAATTCGTAGAAGAGGATAGCGGTTCTTTATTTTCACCTTGTTTAAGTGATGATAATTGACACACAACCACAAACTGTCGTCAGCCTTCTTTACGAACAAAACTGGTGCACCCCATGGGGACACACTTGGTTGAAAAAAACTGCACTGCAATAGACCATCAAGCTGTATATGCAACTCTCGTAACTCATAAGGGGCCATCCTATATGGGGACATAGAGATAGGAGACGCTCCTGGCTATAGATAAATCCCAAACTCGATCTCTCATTGAGGGGGTAATGCTACAACCTCTTCTGGAAAGATATCAGGGTACTCATCTACGACCCTAGGAAATTCCAACTGCCGAACCTCTGAAGAACTCAACATCATCTCTGCCACCATTGAAGATAAGGATGGAACATGCCTATGACCCATCCGAGGATCACACTCACCAACAAACACCACCTGCTCTCCATCCGCACTGATGAAGATGACCTTCTTCTTAAAGCAATCCATGATAGCCTGCACCGAATACAACCAATCCATGCCAAGGATGACATCATATAGTTGTATCTGTAAACATATGAAATCTTCCCAAGAGCGGTGTTTCCCCAACACTAGCTCACAGTCTCTACATACTTCAAACAAGTTAGCTCGACCTCCAACTGGCGTAGTCAACGTCAAGGGCACTCGAAGCCTCTCTACCTCAAGTCCCAAAGCATGGAAAATGGTAGGTGATATGAAGGAGTGTGTCACTCCTAAATAAAACAAGGCATACACCATGGTAGAAAACAAGAAAAGCGTACCTCTAATGACATCTAGCTCACCAGGTGCTGGCAACGCTAGAGCATGAAGCTGACTAAAAACTCCTCCACAGCCTCTCTGAACCTGATGAAGACCACCACCATAGTAGAGATCTGCTCTCTGAGGATGAGGAGCATCATGGAGCTATCCTCTTCCTTCCCCATATCCCCTCGGGTGATCTAAAGATGGTGCAACTGGCTGCCGTTGCCTCGGCAGAAACTGCCTCAATGGTGGAACCTGGAGCATAGTGCCTGGTGCACGATGACTGCTCTGAATGGTCGGGCACTCCCGCAGCTGATGGCCTCAACCACCACAAGAAAAACATGCGCCTGATCCCTTGGTATAGGCCTAAGAGTTGCTACCTCCAGAGAAACGAGATGTGAAGGGCTGGGACCTACCCCCAGCTGAACGGAAACTCTTCTACCCTGAAAACCAGGAACCCTGGACCACAACCTTGCTTCATGAGGGATCATGAAGATCCATATCTCATGATGATCCGGTCCTAGCCAAATTACTCTCAGCGACTGCTGCCCCTGCCAACACCTCAAGATATGTATTCAGCATAAATGGAGTGACCTGACACTAGATCTATGGATGCAAAGCCTCCTCGAAATTCCTCGCCCTAGCCTCTTCATCTAGTAATAGGTTCAAAGAATATCGTTAAAGGTTTCTGAAATGGATTCCAAACTCCCAAACACTAGAGCACCCCTATCGAAGAGTAAGAAGATCTTGGCGAATGGAAACCTTTGCAGTCAAGGAAAGGAACTCGACTCTGAACTTGTCTCAAAACTCCTCCCATGTGATCGCTGACTCCTCACGATCCCTGAGGAACAAAAACCACCACTGCCTTGCTGCTCCACGCAACATCATCATAGCTAAGGACACCCAGTGCTCCTTCCAAGCATGGATCAAACTGAATTCTATCTCGACCTCCTCAAACCAGTCTTCCGTGATTGTATTTGACACGGTTCCCTCTTACTTTTGCAGAATCTGGCACTGAAACTCTCAAAGTGTCTTCCTCCAAGTGTCATCTTCATCAACCTCTACCCTGCGGTGACCTTATGGACATCTTCTACACAAATCTGACGATGACGTCGACCTGGAGCCATACCTAAAAAATAAAAAACACTTAGAGCTCCTAATCCGAGAATATGGAAGACTCAACATTAATTAATTAATTGTTTTCATTCATTTGTTTTAGGTTAACCTATCCCAAGGTCCTACCCATTCACACACAGGAAAAAAGATGAATGATGCATGATCCTTTCCTAGGTCTCTACCCTACAACTAGTATCACCTTGTTTAGTAGCCATGGTAAACTTAAAGGTTCGTACATCAGATTATTGGGGGCCCTAAGAGCCTATGTCTTAGCCGATTTCAAGTGTTTACCGAACATGCTAAACATGAATGACACTGTTTACCTACCAACACATGCAACATCACATGTGCCTAACTCCAAACTCTATCCTATCCCTCAACCAGAGATGTGATACCACTCTGTCACGTCCCATCCCCACAAAGTGTACCCCTCTTGGGTCGAAAATGTGAAAAGGGAGATAATGACCCCCGATTCCCACCTCCAGTAGGCCCCGTGATGGGGACTAGAACCAAGGGTATTATAAACACACAGATGGGAGACATTACCCTCTAAGAGAACACATGCGGAAGAGAGAGATAAGATAGATACCAAACAACTCCAACTCAGTACTGAAATATAAAAGAAACCCATGTACATATATGAAATGTCATGAAAAAGTACTACAAATGAAAGAGAAAACTATAAGTACCCAACAGAAAGTAAAACGGCAGTGACCGAAAGCCCGAACAACTCCTCCCACCACAAGCTAGTAGTAACCATCTTGATCTCCCCGAAGCCTCTCATGCAAAAGTGAAGAAAGCATGCTAAATCATAGTGAACAACAATGAAACAAACTCGTCCCCTAAGCAGGTATACTATGTTCCCAACCTCACCATGGACACTCTCACCAAGTAACGCATAAAAGAATATATCATATAGAAAAGGATATCAAGGGTACCCCGCTACTACCTCCACACTGGTTTTCCTCTTGGCCCCAACGACATACGTCCTGTGCATCTCTCTACAAAGTATTGCCCGTATACACCTGGGCTAAACTCCACAATCTGCCCCAAGTGCACCACAAAGGCTTGCCTGCAGACACCTGGGTGAAGCTAAACACCATCCACACAACCAAAAGTAACCAGGTAGTTTCCGGGAGCCACCACAGATCGCATAACGTGTATCATATGTCAGGTATTATACCACAAGCCATTACATCCCATACATCGAGTAAGGATCCTAAAGCCATCACAGCCTATACAGGTTACACCTATAGTAGTCCATTGGATACTATATCCAGAATATATGTGTGTGAATAACCACACGCCATTACAGCCCTCTACACACATATATGGGGGAAACTAACTGCTGTTCCCAATGGCACTAGTATCTACCAAGAGAAGAGAGCGGCGTCAAAGGTGGTGGTAATCCATTCACCCTCCCATCATAATGTTGGGGAAAACAGCCCCTCGGGCTCAGAATCCCTGGGGTGCCAGTTTCCCTTACTGACAGGGTGGATTAGTGTATAGAAACACAAAATTTACAGAATATATAACTCACAACCACAATATGGGAATAACCTAGTCTTAGTCTCAACCGCAGCTAACGTCTCTCAAAATCCGGGATGCTATTTCTAAGACTTGGTGTCCTATAGTCACACAACCAATTAAAGAACTTCATTAGGTTACTCCATTTCCTTTTTCATCAGTTCCACTTTTTGTTAATTAATTCTTTTCACATTAATTAACCATGAACACAACCACATTAAACTTCATTGGCATCACATTCAAAAACAAATGTTCCATTAAAGATTCAACATCACCTTTAAATTCCAGTATCTCTATCCCCGTTGATCATCACCATTTAATCAATCTTTCATTACAGAAATTACTTTCCCATATTTCCAGGCATTATAGAAAAGCAACCTATGCTACTAAACACAAGGGGGATCAACACGGTGAGTAGATGTACTACCCGTTGAGTCTTTGCCGCCTATATTAAGAGTGTAGACCCATCCTCCCTTGAGAAGCTAGACATGGAAAGTACGTGGCATACCCCACGCGTCTTCACCTCCTTCGGAAGAAGGGTAACCAAGACCAGGTTCCTTGAGTAGTGGGGAAAAGTAAAGCAGATAAACATTCAATCAAAGTCACCATGCATCCAACAAACACATCCATCCCATTCCATCATCATTTTTTCCTCCATGACACCCACATATGTAAACCGATGCATCTCGCCACTCTAGGCGTCATCCGCTACCACAAACACAAGGGCTCCCTACCTCCACATACCACAACACCCTTCTAGGGTAACATCAGAACACAAGCAGTAAGAAATCAAACATCACATCAAATGGGATCTTGGCCATTTAACAAGGCATCCAACCTTCATACGTAATGAGCACTCATGGCTCTAAAGCACAAGGTACTCGTCCTTACGAACAAGAGGGTAACTAAGAACCTTACCAGTCATTATTTTTATCAACCACCCAGTTATTTAATCCCTCTTGAAATAACAGATTCAATTCGTAGGATCCAATTCCGGGAAACCTAATTAGTAAGCTATCACAAAAGATTTAACATGCTTACTATGACAATTTGATTAACATCAAATTAGAACAACTACAACAAGAAAAACAACTAGATTCATTTACATGCCTCATTATCTTTATCCAATTTATTATCAATTAATTCCAACTTTACATTCTTTATCAATTTCCATCAAGAATGAACAACTGAGAAAAGAAATCATAGATATCACTCTATCTAGAAAAACCTGATGCAAACCGTTATCACAGTACAAAGAAACAACAACAAGCGATCAAACCAATTATTTTAATCCAGTTCAAGTATTTAATTAGGTCAATTCCATTGTGATCCAATGTGCTAAATCATGATAACTCTATGATTTCACATAAACAATTTGAGGAGCCATGAATACCCTACCTCAAAGGTTTTCGAGGAAACCCACAATAGTTGAAGAACGCCCAAGGAGGCCGGGCTGATTCACCAAGGATCCTCCCTATATCTCCTCTCCTAACAAAACCAAGAACAAAGATCATCAAAAATGTTATCCACACACTTAGATCAACACATAACGGGCATATATCTAAGATCTCGAGAGAAAAGGAGGAGTAGATCTAGGTAGATCTGAGAAACCAAACCAAAAGGATCACTTAACTCGAGAAACCAGCTTCGATTCGCGAAGAGAAGCCTCCGGATCGCCTCCAAAAAACTTGGGAGAGGTTCTTCCACCTACAAGTAAGGTAAATCCCATGTTATGGCCACTTAGGGGCTTAAATTAGGTGATTAAAGGCAAAACGAGTTAGATCCACAATTTTAGGATCTAACTTCAAGTTCCCACACAGTTAGTTCACACAGTTTAACAAACCGTGCGCTAAGTGTGCATTAACTTCTTCCTCGACAACCACTCCTCACATGGTTAGTACACATGGTTAGGAAAACTGTGCTCTAACCGTGCGTTAGCCACTGCCCTTAAGACCAAACTTGAATAGTTTGGCCACACGGTTTAGGCAAACCGTGCGCCAACCATGCGAAAGATATTACCCTTTAACTTTCCTCAAAAGTCCACCCATACACACCCCCAAGTCCCCTTGACTTCCCAAAACACCTCTAGTACCTCTTTTTCACAGTGAAATGGACCGGAGAGGTCCGGGGCATTACAAGATAGAATCATAGTTTTCATGGATTATATGGTAACTAATGGTTGTTTTATAAAAAGTTTTCTCAGTTGTATATCACAAAAAATAAGATAAAAATAAAAGGATTTAAAATTATCATGAAAAAAAATTGATGACAGTTTTTAAGAATTAAATAGAAGATTGTTCATTTCTCCAATACTGTACAGACCTTCCAAAAATGAAGAATTTATCATCTATAGTGATGTTTCATTGAAGGTACATGGGTGAGTCCTAATTCACAATCATCATGTAATTTATTATGGTTTACATCAGTTACAAACATATGAGTTAAATTACACTACACATGATCCAGAATTACCTATTATGGTTTTTTATTTGAAAATTCATATGTATCATATTTATGGACTATGGTGTAAAATATTTATAAATAAAAAATTATGGAGGTATATATTAACTAATAAATAATTGAACATGTGACAAAGAAGATGGCTAGAACTGATCAAATACTATAATTACACGATTCATTTCCATTTTAGAAATTAAATAATGTGTTTGATGCATTGAGTCGAAAAAATAATGATAAACTAACCATGTAAACTTTGAAATGTGACATTTTGGTTAATGATATGATATATTTCTTCCTACAAGTTCTGTATATAGGAAAATACTATCATTTTTTTAGTTTTTAGTATATTCTACTTTTTCATAAATAATTTAGAAAGCATTATAGGAGGATCAATATTTTTATGAAAAGATAGAATCCATTAAGAGAGGTATATTTCCATATTTTAATATTGATAAAGAATGATTTTATGATTTAGAAAAATATTATGTTTTCATTGTTATATTTAGTTGAGTATATTTTTGTTGAGTGAAGCACACAGTTCTCTATTTTCCATCCATCTTGGAGTACTGAGATGTACAATAACTTTTATGAGTATTCATACTAAGATAGAATGAAAAAATATATTACTGAAATGACCATGAACTATTTTATGGGTAAATAGGTTAAATAACATAAAAATTATAAAGGGAATGCTTCAAAAATTTCTAGTTCTAGAGTGGAAATTGGAAAATAAAAAAATCTATTTTAATGGTTGAATATCCAATGACAGATCAATGTAATAATGTCATTTGGGTTATTGTTGATTAATTAACAAAATCACTAAATTTTATTACCACTATATATATATTTTATTTAGATAAGATTTATATACTATATATGAAATAGAGAGTCAGTTTATACGGTCTTCCTCGCTCTATTTTATTATAATGTGAGCTTTGGTTCACAAATATTTTTTTGAAGGGACATCAGAAGTCATTAAGTTATGAAATAAATATTTGTACATGATTTCATCTGTAATATTATTGAAAACATGGTTGGAACATTAAAATATTGAGAGTTATGATTCTTTCATGATCTATGGAATACCCGTTATGTTTGGTTGAATATATTCCTTTGTTTGATTTTCATATGAGAATAATTTTAATTCCAGTATACAGATGGCTGTATTTGGAGAATTATTTTTAAATAATTTTCATTCAATAGATTTTATGATGAAATATGAGATAAGGTTTAATGAGACCATAGCTTTAAGTGAAAATTTACGAGATGGTTTAGTTTATTCAATAACATATTAAGACAGATTAAAGTAGGTACAAAATTTATGTGGATAATGAGAGGAATGATATTTAATTGTTTTTTTTGATCATGTATTTCTCAAAATGTATCTATGTAAAATAATTATGTGTTTATTATAGAAATAGAATCTATTTGTGGGGATTATTAGACCATTTAATTTCTTGTTGAATTTTTTTTAGTTTCCTAATTAATGGTTTTTCCTCTGTGCTTGTATTAGGAACATAATGTATTTTATATTTGATGATAATGAAAAATGCAAGAGATTCATCTCATGTTTTGAGTGTAGATTTTTTTTAGTTGGAAGAGAACCATTATTTTGAGGAATAACATATTATAATTCTTCAATGTCGATAAATTGTGATTTAAGAAATGTTGATTCTTCTTCTTATGGTTTCGTGAAAAACCATCACGTTGAAGTGGTAATATATGAATCTAAAAATGATATGTGGGAAAGATATACAAACTTATTTAATTGGTGAATATAATTGCGAGGAAAAAAATTTAAAAAGGAGGATTGTGTAAAAACATAGTTAATGATAGAATAATTCATTTTCATAAATATTAATTTGGATTTGATAGTTATATTTGATATAAAAATATTAATTATTATGTTTAATGAAAAAGGAAATAGATTTAACTAAACCCTTTTTTATATGATCTATTTTACATTTTAACTTCTAAATTTCATATTTTTATTTGAAAAATATGAATATATTTTTTTATGGTTCAATTTTTTAATTTTTAAGAGTAGACTAATTTTTTATTTTATTGTAAAAATTCCATTTTTTTAAAAAATTATTTCCCTTTAATTAATTTAATAATTATAAATTTACTAACATTATCTCTATATTATTTCAGAAACATATGTATAATTTAGTTATATTTAATCAACATCATTATCATCAAATATACATTATTATGGACTTTAAAATAATTTTGTTTTTAGTTTTAAAAATTAATTTTTCTAAAAACTATTTTAAAATGAAAAATGGTTCTACAATTTAATTAAATAATATAATCGAAAATCAGAATTTTTTAATTTGAATTTTTTGATTATATATATTTAAATATTAATTTATTTTCCTAAAAGGAATATCTCTTGATCAAACTATAATCTGCCTAAAACATAGTTTTTTACTACATATTTTATTTTTGTTTTAAATTAAAAATTTCCACTAATTTGAGTCTAATATTTCAAAATGGATTATTTATTTGGAATAAATCTTATTAATATATTCTATAAAGTTAAAATTAATTTTTTTCCAAAATGAATGGTGAAATGGAAAAAAATAATTACAAAAGTTAAGGAAAAAATGGATTAACCGAGGGGATGTTAAGTATGGAACTCTATTTTCATCATCACACCACTTGTAAGAAATATATAATTATATTTAAATAAAATATAGGGTGTATATGAAATTATTTTCATTATGTAAATTAAATATATTACATAACTTTTTTCCAAAATAATTATGAAAAAAATGGAAATGTTATTCAATTGTTCGTATGACCTACCATCTCAATTATCATAACATGCTTCATCTATCAAAAAAATTCATGATTCTTATTAATTGTTTAATATTTTTATAAATATAATAATTAATTCTTAATTATTATTTTTTGTATGTTTACAAAATTAATTATTTAACAGTACTTGTCGTACCAATGAAATTTTTGACACAAAAGTAGAATATGGCCAAAACATCCAATGTACACATCATTGATTAATTAATTATATATAATATCATAATAATTAAAATAAAAGTAATAAGAAACATTATAAATTTAATAAATCAAGAATATAATTAATATTATATTATTATTTTGTATGATAATATCAAATGTGGCATCTCAGACTCAAGGTAAGAGACTTCATCTCAATTATGTTTCATTAAGGCATATATTGATGTCATGAACATTATTCTTTTACAGGGTATTTAATGTATTACTCGAGACAGATTTGTTGGTTCACTATCATGATTTTTTACACGGCTATCTTCGGAGGTTATTGTTTACTTCACTAGAGAGAAGTAGTGATCTACATAAGGGTGAGTGGGATGTTTATACTGGTAGAACTACACAAGATCATCCTGGGATAGGTGGAGTGACCGCTGAGATTGAAAAAATATTCATAGAGGATAAAGTATTATGACAATCTATTTTTCCAAAAGTAGTGAATCATTTTAGATATGTCTTCCCCAATGATTTTTCTAGATTACCTACTAAGAGAGATGTAGAGTTTACAGTCGTTCTTATTTTGGGAGAATCTATTGTTTCAACTCCTCCATATTGGAAGGAACAAAAAGAGCTTCAATAGCTCGAGTGGAAGTTATCAGATTTAGAGGGTAATGGCCTAATATAGACCAGTACATCCTCTTCTGGTTGCTCGTGCTTTTCTCCATGAAGGAAGATTGAACATTATGTCCTTGCGTTGAATACAGAAGGTTGAACCAGCTTACGGTCAAGAACCTGTATCCACTTCATCGAATATATTATATCATAGAATAGATTTGATGAGAAAAGTTCTTCATTAAGATCAACCTGAGGTCTATTTATCATCAGGTGCGAGTCAGACCATCAGACATACCTCATACAACAATTTATAGTAGACATGGTCTATATGAGTACCTTGTTATGAAGTTCTGTATTTTGAATGTGCCTGTTGTTTTCATATCCCTACCAAATAGTGTCTTCCACCCCTATTTGAATTCAATTTTAATGGTCTTTATGGAATAAATCTTTTCATATTATCATATTCATAGCAACAATGAAAAACATATTGATATTTTTATGAGTACACTAAGAGTGCTTCAGATTTATTCCAATCTTACTAAGTGCCACTTCTAGATCAACAATGTTCACTTTTTGGGTCATATTATCTTAGAATCGAGTGTATCTGTTGAGCGAGAAAAAGTTAGTGTTGTAGTTTTTTGGCTGTATCACCAGAATGGGTTTGATATACGTAGTTTCTGAGGGATGGATAGTTAATATGAATTTTCTTTAAAGACATTTTCTTTCCTTGCTTCACCTCTTACTAGTCTTATAAAGAAGGGTTTCATTTTTATATGGCCAGAATCATGTTAAAAATCCATTCAAGAACTAAAATGACGGCTTGTATATAATCCTATTCTAATTATTCTAGAGCCATGTGTAGGTTATACCATATCTTCGGATGCATCATGAATTTACCTAGGATCAGTGCTGATGTAAGAAGAAATTATTATTGCTTATGGGTCATAGAAGTTGAGACCTCATGATAGAAACTACCCGATGCATGACCTTGAGCTAGCACCAGTTTCTCATGCCTTACAATGATAGAGAAATTATCTATTGTGTGAGTGATTTTTGTTGTAAATATACCACAATTTCCTCAAATATATATTTTCACTACATGACAAGAACCTCATATAGGAGTGATGGGACAAATATCTACAATAGTTTGATTTTGAGCTTCCCTATTTTCCTGGGAAGGGAAATGTGGTTGTAGATGCACTGAGTTAGAAAACTCAAAAACATGCCATATGAGAATCTAGAGATGACTGTAAGTTAATGGCCTTTTTTAAAGTTGTATCAAGATTTTCATTATATTCATGAGGATAATTATGTCTAATATTTAATTATTACCTCTTCCCCCATGAGAAGGTGATTATTAGACAATTTAATGACCCTGAAGGCTTTCTCATCAGGAGAGTATATCCGAAGATAACTCACAACTGGATTGTTCTAAGGACAGAGTGGATGTCCTGCATCTACGTGGACATATTTGGGTTCTTAAATATATGATAGGGGAGTAGATAAAAGAGTAATATGCTTATCAATGGGAAGTTCATCTAGGAATCTCAAAGATGTATCAGGATATATGATGTTAGTATTGGTGGATTGTGTTTAAAATTTAGATAGCAGGATTTATCACTAAGTGTTCAACTTGTCAATAGGTGATGATGGAGAACCAGATACCTACATGATTGTAACAACGTCATCTTGTCATGGAATGGAAATGGGTCGATGTTTCTATGTACATTGTTGTCAGATTACCTTGGTCATCGAGGGTTATTAATTCTATCATGGTAGTCATTGAATGACTAACAATATAATCCAACTTCATTTTTTGAGGATACTTTCTATGTTGATGAGTTGGGAAGACTGTATGTTTGTGAGATTATAGGACTCCATCAGGTTCCTCATACTATCAATTCCGGTTGGGATTCTCTCTTCACATCATGGTTCTTGTAGGGATTATAGATGCCTAGGGGAGCTTAGTTTCCTCTGAGAAAATCATTTCACCCTCAGACTGATGGACAATCAGAATTGAAAATATATGTTCTAGGAGATATGTTCCGAGAATGTGTACATGATTTTGGAAGTTCATGGGAATATAATATCCCTCTAATTGAGTTCACATAAAATAACAACTTCTAAGAGACAATTCAGATGGCTCTTTTTGAGGCCTTATATTATAGGCCATTCCATTCACCCCTCTAATAGCTAGAGGTTGGTGAGGCAACCCTAATAGGTCCTTATCCCATTCATGTGTCTTCATAGAACGTTCATCTAATCAAAAAGTGTATTACTAATGCTCAATTTAGACAGATATATTATACCAATTGACATCGATGATCTATTTTATTTTAATTCAGGGATCTTGTTTTCATCGGGTATCACCCTGGCTATGGCATAGATGGTTACCAAAGCTTAAAAATTTTTCACCACATTATGTGGGACATTGTATGTTCATGAGAGAGCCAGGTTGGTAGAATATCAGTTGCTACTAACCCAAAGGTACAACACCATGAATGATGCCTTTAATGTTTCACAGCATCACCAGTTTTATGTTGATCCATCTCATACATTTTATCCTAAGGAATTTAAGTTATATGCTAATGCAACTGTGGATGTGTATCCATTATGCATCATTCATCGGAGCATGAAGGCTCTATAATGATGGTTTGTCCCTACGTTTTAGGTGATATGGTATCATGCACGAGTATAGGATTAGACCTGGGCGAGGGAATCCAATGTATGTGCCCAATGGCCAAAGTTCTTCTCAGACAATGTTTCTCCACCATTGGAAGGTTAACTCAAGGATGAGTTCTTTGAAGGGGGAGATTGTTAGAACCTTAATTTTAATTGTTAAATATGTTTCCATTGAAATTTTATTATAAAACATTACATTGGACCTAATATGGATACCTAATGAGTTAGTAAACATCTCCGGGGTGCTTAGAGAATTTTCAGAGCCTGGATCCCATCTTTTTGGAAAAAAATGGATAGGTCGAATGGTTAGCGTAGGGATTGGCTAACCATGCCGATTGAAATTTTTTGACCGAACCACATTGCATGGTTAGTGAATAGTTATTTATCCTAACCATGCAATGTACCCTTTCTACCTAGATAAACACTCATGGTTTATAGATTGTTTTTCAGACTATGAAGAAAAACTACTGACATGCCATTTTTCTGGGTAAATTGACAATTTTAACCTTAATGATCAATTAAGCTCTATCATTCCCTAATCTGATAATTTAAGGGATTTACCTCCACAGTTCACATTTTTGTCCTTTTTTAAGGAAAATTCAAGAGATTCAAATATCTACTTCATCTAGGATCCGATCAATCTTTTGTTCATCATGCTAGATGCTCAACGAAAAGTGCTCATGTTCTCTTTGTCTGATCTCTTTATCTCTTTCACTCGAATGAGTTATTAGGGAATGATATTTTTGAAATTTTTCATCTATATACTCTAATCTAAGCTAAATAAAGGGACAATAATAGAGGAGGAGTGTTTTAAAACCCTATAGTGGGTGTTCGGTAACTCATCCGTCAAGTTTGCTGATTTTTTATTTGTCTGGTGGGGCCCACTGATTTCATTGGGTTATATTAATAGAATATATATTCCATTGGTATACTCTTTAGAACCATATGGATATGCTATTTCCATATATGTGATTAATTTTTGGTGGTTATGACCACAAATCTATCCTTTCTATGATGAGGGTTGTGCAAGAATTTTTGTTTATTGTTTTGAAACATTTGTGCCACCGTTCATGTGTTCCATGGATTGACCACTATAATATTTTCTTTCATTTTTGGGAAAATGATGTGATGGAATTTATAATTGTTTCATAAAACCTATTAGGATCCTAGATTTCACATGTATTGTATATTTCCATTCCATATAGGTGAATTTCACTGAATCAAATTTCTTGATATGTATATGATCATAGAGATAGTGTGATAGTTTGATTATGCTTGTATTAACCTCAACTATGATTGATTGATTGCCTTTAATAATTCATGAGGTCTATGTGACCTCATGGGTTGGGATAAGTAATTTACCGAGTTGATCCATTCTGCTATAAATAAATGGGTTTTATTTCTAGTGATAGGTTTATGGGCCCTGATTAACTATGAATGGATATCCATTATAAAGTGAAATATGAATAATAAAAATAATTAGTTTCACGTCCTTATCCTACCATTTCATGTTTATGAAGGGAAAAGGTGTGAACCTAGTAATTAAATGTTATGTGAAATGAAACTTATGATTGAGAAAATACCGATATCTAGCCATTTATGTTAGTAGTTGGGGTAGCATACCTTCGGTAGTGAGTTTTCCTATATTCAGGTTCCACTAGTGATGTAATCTCTCATGACCCGTCCCCCAGGGCCCATGCCGTGACTACCCCAAGCCCACCATCCACAGGGAAGGGGCTGGAGACTAGCACCAATGGCATAAATCCCTAAACTGGAAGGAATTTACTTTATAACTATAAACACACACATCGAAGAACACAACTGAATACAAAACACTAAGTAAAACTGTACAACAAGAGAGTGATAAAAAGTAAAGGAGGCTGGAAATACAATCCCAACTGTAAAGTACAAGTACAACTGAAAAAAAAACAGATGAAAGTTGAAAAGAAGCTCCTGGATCGTCCACCACAGATCCAACCTGATGGGAAGGTACAGATGACCTCCTCAGCACTCCATGTATGTCGGTCTCCTCTGTGTACCGACACGTCTTATGGTTCACCTCTAGGTGCTGTCCAGTCCTGGTACTCACAAACTGAGTCAGCGTTGTCCCTCATCTGCAACTAACACAACGAGGTGCAGGCATTGCCCGTACAGGGGTGCATATAACGATACTCAGCAGGGACCCTAAGACCCTCAAGGTCTCACAAAACCAAAAAGGATAAATCACAAAGTATGAAATCAATAGATAACCCCACCTAGGTATAAGCCCATACACATACCTATGCTTTCAAGTAATCTATCTCAATCATCAGGTAAACACAAAAGTTACTGACTCAGCTCAACCAGGATTTTGTTTTAGGGATAGTATCAATATGAGCCCTCGACTGCTGGAGAACTCCTCCTCTATCATGTACAGTGGGCCAATAGTAAAACCAAGAGTTCCACTCTAGTAATCACTAATATTAGTGACTAACTAGCCTCATAGAAAGGTATGAGTCTGAAAAAAGTTGTCAGGTAACCCACTTCCCAGCCCAGCTGGAGGGTAAACCCTAAGAGGTCGTCGGGTAACCTACTACCTAGCCCAGCTGGAGGGTAAAACCCAAAGGTAAATGGGTAACCCACTGCCCAGCTCTGCTGGATGGTAAACCCTAAGAGGTCTTCCGGTAATCCACTTCCCAGCCAAGATGGGGGTAAACCCTAAAGGTCAACGGGTAACCCACTACCCGGCCCAGCTGGAGGGTAAACCCTAAATCAACGGGTAAGCCACTGCCTAGCCCCACTGGATGGTAAATTTGGAACTGGTCTGGTAACTACGCACTATGATCACTTGTCTCTTAGATGATCTGCTCCTTGAGATATATGTCGATACTACAACTGTCACGATGTCCCACGTAGAAGTATCTCAAATGTCCGACTTGTCATAGGGGTCTCAATATGACAGACCACACATCAGTCAGATGCCAAGTCTATGAGTTATTAGCCTTTTAGTCACGGGGGGCCAGGTTGGATTCTTGTACATTCCAACCAAAAAGAATCTCAACTTTACCTCGAACTCCAGTACAATATACTCAAAGGGACCATTGCGTTCTAAGAAAACTAGCACCACTGACGATTCATCAAATGGTCGTCTGGTGCCAAAGATATGGCCAAAGAAAGTAAAGGGCTAGTAGTGGGCCTAGGTCCATTCTGACCCAGTCAGATTGACTCGGCCCAACCCAGTCTGGGCCGACCCAGTCTGGGTCGAGTCGGTCAGACCTGTTGGGTCTGGCCCGACCCATTAAGTGGACTTGCCTGTTAGTTTTGGCCCGTGATACCGGGCCTAGCCCAACAGGCCGCGAGGGCGGTTTGAACCGGGTTTGGGCTGGTTCGGCCCGGAGCGTCGTGAGGGCACGGACCGACTCAGCTCATATTGGAGGGTGTGGCCGGGCTGGTTCGGCCAGGGTGCCCTGAGGGGGGCCATGGGCCAGTTCGAAAGGAGGCTGGGCAGGGCGCATCAAGGCAGGCACGCGGCCGGGCAGGGCACCAGGCGGGCCGGTGGGCGACCGAGCAGGGCGAGGCCGAGCCGACAGGGGGTCGGACAGGGTGTCAGGCGGGCTGGCAGGCGGCCGGGTGGGGTGCGGCCAAGCCAGCAGGCGACTGAGAGGCCATGCCGATGTGGTTCAGGTCGGTGTGGTTCGGTGCAGCTCGGGCCGGCGGGGTTCGGCCGGGGCGCGAGGGAGGCCGGTGGCGGTGCGGTCGGGTGGTGATTCGGCAAGCAGACCCAGCTCAGTCGGGGCATTGGAACGCCGCATGGATGGCATGGTTCGCAGAGGCCGTGGGAAGCGGGGCCATTTTTTGTTCCTTCATCGCCTTCAACACCACTTCGTTGGCATGCTGAGAAACAACTCAAACAGGAATGACGAAGGGGTCAGGCCATGTTGGTTTGGCCCGCACCCTCAGTGTTTAGGGTGGTAACACATGGCTCATAAAGGAGTATGAAATATGAACATCAATTGTTCTAAAATCACGCAATGATTCCTTTCCAATCCGAATTAGAGAAAAAGAATAGTTAAGGTAAAAAAAAAATAAACCCCCTAACTTTTTTCGCCGTTCGTCGATGGAGTTTCGGGGAAGAAGATGGTGTTGTTACCGTTCGTCGCGTCCGCCGCACACTTCCAATTCTAAGCTTGCATGTCGGCTATGGAAGACACTCCATGTTGGTAAGATCCAATGAAGGAAGTCGAAGTCACTCCCCACCAGCATTCTTCATTCTTTGTTCGTCGTTGGGAGTTTTTGTCCCTTCTCCCAAGTTCCAACAAAGGAGTAATGCCTACCAAATAATTAGAGTTTGTGATATCTTATTAATTCATTTTCACAATTCAAAAAGGAAGAATTAAAATAAAAGGCTCCACCTAATTAATGTGAAGGATTGGCATAATAAATTATGCATTGTCTCAAGGAATTAATCGGAAGGAGGTGGCACCATAATGGTTGAGGAGGTCAATTGGATCCCCCTCATTAATGAGGGGAGTTGAGAGGTTTTCCTCTCCTCTGACTAATAGGGGAGTTTAGTCCCATTTGGTCCCTACATCATAACCTCTCGTGGGAGGTTATGTTTGGGTGGGCCCCACAACCATAACCTCTCATGGGAGGTTAAGGTGTGGTTTTCCCACCTCCAACTTCCATGAGGAGGTTTTAACCAACAAAAAACCACATGGTGGCTCAAATAAAATAAAGTGAAGCTCACTTTATTTTATTACCATCCACAAAAACCCAAAAACAAAATTTTATTCTCAACTCACTACACTCAAAGTAAAAGTCTTCCTAAGCGAATACCGGCGCTGCGAGTTCAACGGTGCCCTCATATTTCAATTTCGAGAATCAGTTAAAAATTTATACAACCCACTCGTACATTTACTGAACGTACTCGAAGAAAAATTCAGAAATTGATTCCGGGCACACCGGGCCTCAGAATCATGCACCGTTAGTTTTCGCAGACTCGTAAAATTCCCATGTATTTATGAAAAAAATTCACAGAAATTCTAGGACTTTACATTCTCCCCACCTCATGGATTTACGTCCCCGTACGCTACAACTCGAACTAAGAGAACAATTTGGGGTACTTAGCACGCATCTGAGCCTCCTGCACCCTTTTGCTCTCTTAGAGGTACCCTTGCAGCCAGCGAATATGCAATAGAAGTATCGATCATCCATGCAGGACTCGCTCCCGTCGATCCTGAATCTCCACTGGAACCTCCGTGAAAGTCACCCCATCTTCGACGTCCAGCTCTCCATGGTCGATGATGTGAGAAGGGTCGTGCTTGTATCTCCTCAACTGAGATACGTGGAAGATGTCATGAACCCAATGAAACTGAGGTGGAAGATCCAGGTGGTAATCCTTTTAACCTACTCTGTTGAGGACCTGGAAAGGTCCGATGAATCTCGGAGATTACATTACACCTCGGCCAAATCTTCGTAGACCTCATCGAGGTGAGACCCATAGGAAGACATGGTCTCCATCCTCGAACTCCATAGGTCTCTGTCACTTGTAATCATACGACTTATGCCTACTTTGTGCAGTCTTCATCTTCTCCTGGATGATCTACACCTTCTCCGCGGTAGCTTGTACCATATCTGGTCCCACTACTACTGACTCCCCAGAGTCAGTCCAACACAAGGGTGATCTTCAAGTTCGCCCATATAATGCCTGAAAAGGTGCCATCCCGATGGTGGATTGATAGCTGTTGTTGTAGGAAAAATTAACCAAAGGTATGTGGTCCTCCCAACTGAAATCGAAGTCGAGGACCCAAGCACATAGCATGTCCTCAATGGTCTGTATGGTCCGCTCAGTTTGGCCATCCGTTTGAGGATGGAAGGCAGTTCTTAGAAAAAGCTACGTCCTGAAAGCCTCCTGCAACCCCTTCCATAGACGGGAAGTAAACCGTGCATCATGATCAGAGACAGGAGAAGAAGGTAATCCATATAGCCAGAAAATCTCCTGCATATAGAGGCGTCCCAAGCTATCTACTGAACCCTTCTCTCTGATCGATAGGAAGTGGGATGACTTAGTGAGTTGGTCAATGATCACCCAGATAGAGTCATTACTTCTAGATATACATGGATTACCCATCATGAAGTCCATGGATATCCCATCCCACTTCCACTCTGGATCCTCTAAAGGATGAACCAAGACTAATGGTATCTGGTGCTCCGCCTTCACTTCCTGAAAAGTGAGGCATCGATAGACAAAAACTGAAACTTCTTTCTTCATACTTAGCCACCAATGTTGTTGTCGAAGGTCCTGATACATCTTCTCCACTCCTGGATGTACCGCTAGAGGGGATGTGTGGAACTCCCTCAACTCTTCCACTTGAAGTGACATTGATTCCATAGTAAATCATCTGAAAAGGATGACGTGCTCCCCACCTTCAGAAAATCCATCAGGTGCCTGCCCTATGGATATTTGAGGATGTCATGTCTCGCAGTAAGCGTCCCCATGCTGTGCCTCCCTGAATCACTGATGAAGTTGGGGAGTAACTGTAATGCACTGAAGTAAAGCTGCTCCTTCTCTATCTAAAAAGGATATCTATAAAGCAGGCAGCTGCTCTATCGCCTCTCCTAGCAGCTGTATACCAGATCTCTTGCTGAGGGAATCTGCTACAAAGTTCCCCTTTCTAGGAGTATAGAATATCCCAAAGTCATAGTCCTGTAGGAACTCAAGCCATCACCCATGTCTCAGGTTCAGGTCCTTCTGACAGAAGATATACATAAGACTGTTGTGATCAGATTACACGGTAAAATGTTCTCCCATCAGGTAATGTCACCACATATTCAAGGTGAAGACCACTACTGCTAACATCCTGTCATGGGTAGCGTAGTTCTTCTCATGCTGTCCTAGCTGACAAGAACCATACCCGATCACTACTCTCTCCCGCATCGGGAAACACCTGAGTCCGGTCCCTAATGCGTCACAGTAGACTACATAACCTACACCTTCCTCTAGAATCTTCATGATGAGGGCACTAGTCAGCCTCTGCCTCAGCTCCTGAAAGCTCTGCTGGAATCTATCCAACCACACGAAGGGTTTCCCCTTCTTCTTCAAGGATGATAGTGGTGCTGCAACTTTGGAAACATATGTCATGAACCTTCGGTAGTATCTAGCCAAACCCAGGAAACTACATACCTCCGTCACACTCCTGGGTGGCTCCCAAGAAAGTACCGCCTCAATCTTCGTTGGATCCACTGAAATTCTAGCCTCCGAGATGACGTGTACCAAAATGTGAACCTCTCGAATCCAAAATTGGGACATCAAGAGCTTACCATAAAGATAGTGCTCACAGAGTGTGTCCAGTACTACCCAAAAGTGGTAGGCATGATCCTCTTTATTAGTCGAGTAGATCAATATGTCGTCGATGAGGACTATGAGAAAATGATCATGGTATGGCTAGAAAATCATGTTCACGAGTCCCATGAACACCACTGTATAGTTGGTGATGCCAAAAGGCATAACCAATAACTAATAGTGGTTATACTGACTTCTGAAGGCCATCTTCTGCGCATCCTCGTCTCGAACTCTGAGCTGGTGATAGCCTGATATGAGTTCTATCTTCGAGAACCACTCTGATACCTTAAAATGATCAAAAAGGTTATCAATTCTAAGGAGTGGGTACTTGTTCTTCACGGTCACCTTGTTTAGGCGATGGTATTCGACACAAAGCCTCAAGCTCGCATCCGACTTTTGGGTGGACAGAATCGGGGCTGCCCAGGGAGAAACATTGGGCCAGATGAATCCTTTCCCCAGCAATTCCTCTAGCTATACCCGCTGCTCATGAAGCTTTGCGAGATCCATATGATACACTAGTGTAGATATCTATGTCGTCTCGGGTTATAAGTCAATGTATAAGGCCACATCCTTGTGAGGAGGTAGTCATGGAACATCGTCAGGGAACACATCTGCATACTGGTCCACCACTACAGGATAGCTCAGACTCTCCACATCAACTACTTCGAGGGTAAGGCAGGCCAGCTGATGGGTGAATGGCTGCACCCTCCTCCGAGTAAGTTCGTCTTATGCTACAAAGGTTCCCCTCTCGCCGGTGAAGGTAAACCTGGTCCCATCAGTGCAGACGCACTACACATTGCACCTAATGCAGTCAATCTGAGAATGGACTGTATATAAATATTCCATACCCAATATTACATCATAAGGCCTCGAAACCACTACTAGGAGATCCCAGCTAAATCTCTCTCCTCCTAGAGTATGTTCACACTGCCAGCACCAGCGCGTAATCATCGAGTCTTCTCTTTTAAGAGTCTTTTTCTGTAAGGATTGAGCCAACGACTATGTCGAAATTTTCGAGCTCCAGATGGGGGCAGTGGATATGAAAGACTGATTGGAACCTGTGTCTATAAGTATTATAGATAAGGTATATTAGACACAGATCATACCTCAAATCATCTCCAAAGCACCATGGTTGTATTCTTCAGCTACCTGAAGCTGAGCTCTCGCTTATCCATCTGCTCCCTACGGTTGGGGTGGACCTCCTGGTGGTGGTGGAGGTAACACCTTGAAACATCACCCACTACTAGCTACTCGACTAGCTCCTCTGCCACGTCCGACTACTACTTGTGGACTGACTCGATCGAATATCTGTCTCTTCCTGGGTGGACCTTCGACCGTCTGCTGATCATCCGAAAGACAGGTCCGACAGTAATGATCCATGTGACCATGCCTGCCGCATGAGTAACACTGCCTACTCCTGGCATGTTTGTCTCTACTCTGAGTGCCCCATAAAACTGATCCTGAGTCATTCAGTCCTTTACCCATGGGTCTGGTCCTCTTGGACCTATACAAGATCTGTCTACTTCCTCCTATAGAAGACTCCGTTGCATGTCGACTAGTGGTGGGTCTCGCTGCTGGAGACTTCCCAGCAAGGAAAATCACTACTAAGAGGGATCACACCAACACCCCTTCTTATGTCGGGATGCTGAGGGAGATCATTGAATCCCGGATCTATTTCCTGATCCCCTGCTCGAAACTCCAGGCCCTGAAGAGTGGGTCCCGCACCATATCTGTGGATTAGCGCGAGACGTCGGTGAACCTCGCAGTGTACTGTGCCACTGTCATGTTGCCCTGCTGTAGATGAAGTAACTCCTGTATGCACACTGCACAAAGAGTCACTGGGAGAAACTCTGCATAAAATAGGCTCTTGAAGTCTTCCCAGAGAAGCGTCATCTTATAATGAACTTGGAGCATCAAGATGCACCATCAACCTGCTGCTGCCTGTAGAAGGCTGGATGCATGTATCACCATGAGGTCTGCTGGTGTCCCTACCAGTTGGAAGACTCTCACCATAGCCTCCATCCAATCTTTATCCCCCTATGGGTCCATATCTTCCCTAAACCTAGGTGGCCTCTGGCACTGGAACTCATGCAACGTGCTCAAATGGAATGTATCATCTACTGATGAGTCTGGTGGCATCAGTGGCCCAACGGGGAGTGGTAGCGCTGGTGCCTCCACTGGAAAAGGGCCCTGCACCGAGGCCTCATCACTCGGTGGGATATCTGTGGGTATAACTCTAGGGGCTATAGCTGGTCGTCCACAGGGAGACTTTCTGAAAGAAACAGATGAAACATGGTCCAAATATTATACCTGGTGAGATGACCTGGTTGAGATTACATAATGAAAACTTTAGAAAACACACTTGTAATCAGTTTTTTCATGCACTGAGTCGGAAGTCAGTAGTTAGGGTCCTGGTCTATAGATACGTCGGCCGCTGCACCAGCATTGGACTCCCTAAACTAAAAAACACACTTAGTACCCTTAAAACTATTGCTTCACAAAAAAATATCAGTCCTAAGTTTTACTGTAGAACCGACTCCTCTAATACCAATTTTTGACGAACCGTCCCTCGGGGCCCATGTTGTGACTACCCCAAGCCCGCCTTCCGTAGGCTAGGGGCTGGAGACTAGCACCAAAGGCATAAATCCATAAACTGGGAAGGCACTGCCATTATAACTGTAATCAAACACATCAGATCACACAAATGAGTACACAACACTAAGTAAAACTATACAAAAAGAAAGTTCTGAAAAGTACAGGAGGCCAGAAATACAAGCCCAAATGTAAAGTACAAGTACAAATGAAAATGAAAAAACAACTGAAAGGTGAAAAGAAGCTCCAGGATCATCAACCATGGATCCTACCTGAAGGGTTGGTACATATATCCTCCTCATCACTCCACGTCTGTTGATATCCTCTGTGTACCGATTTAACATATGGTCCACCTCTGGGTATAGTACAGTCCTAGTACTCTCAGCCTCATTCAGCGTTGTCCATCGTCTACAACCAACACAACGAGGTGCGAGCATAGCTCATGCATGGTTAAGTGTAACGATACTCAGTAGGGACCCCAAGACCCTTAAGGTCTCACAAAACCAATAAGGATAAGCCAAAAATTATGAGATCAAAAGATAACCCCACTTAGGTATATTCCCATACATATAACTATGTTATCAAGTAATCCATCTCAATCATGATGTAAACACAAAAGTTACTGACTCTGCTCAACCGGGATTTTGTTGAAGGGATAGTATCAATCTGAGCCCTCGGCTACTGGAGAACTCTTCCTCTATCAAGTACCGTGGGCCTACCATACAACCAAGGGTCCCGCTCCTGTAATCATGGAGAATAGTCCTTGACTAGCCTCATAGAAAGGGATGAGTCTGAAAGAAGTCATCGGGTAACCCACTGCCCAGCCTAGCTGGAGGGTAAACCCCAATGGTCAATGGGTAACCCACTGCCTAGCCCACCTGGAGGGTAAACCCTAATGTTCACTAGGTAACCAACTCCCCAACCCAGCTAGAGGGTAAACCATAAGATAAATGGGTAACCAGCTTCCCAACCCCGCTGGAGGGTAAACCCAGAATAGGTCTGATAACTCCGTACTGCGCTCAATTGTCTCTAAGAGGATCCACTCCATTAGCTACAGGTCGATACTCCAACTTTCACGAAGTCCCACGTAGAATTATCTCAAAGGTCTGCCTCGTCATAGGGGTCTCAATGCAACAGACGGTGAATCAATCGGACGCCCGATCTGTGAGTTAATAGCCTTTTAGTCTCAGGGCCCGGTTGGATTCGTGTACGTTCCAACCTGACCGTATCTCACCTATACCCTGAACTCCAGAGGGGCATACTCAAAGAGACCGTCGCGCTCCATGAAAACCAGTGCCGCTTACTATTTGTCAAACGGTCGTCTGGTGCCATAGACATGGCCAAAGAAAGTAAATGGTCAGTAGTGGGCCCTGGGTCAGATCAGACCCGGTCTGGGTCAACCCGATCAGACCTGTTTGGTTTGGCCTGGCCCATTGGGTGGGCTAGCCTGTTAGGTTCAGCCTGGCCCACTGGGCCCAGCCCAACAGGGCTCGAGGGTTGTTCTCCATGGAGTGTCGTAAGGGCGCGACCCGGCTCGGCTCGACCCACAGGGCGTGGTCGGGATGGTTTGGACAGGGCGCCACGAGGGGGGTCGTGGGCCAGTTTGGGAGGAGGCCGGGCAGTGCACGGCCAGGTGGGCACGCAGCCGAGCAGGGCGCCAGGCAAGCCAGCGGGCAGCCGGGCTGGGCACCAAGTGAGCCGGTAAGCGGCCGGGGAGGGCGCCAGGTGGGCAGGCGGTAGGCTGGGCAGGGCGCGGCCAAGCCGGCGGGCTACTAGGAGGCCATGAGGCTGGGACAACGCGGTTATTCCCATTTCGGTTTGGCACGGCTCGGGTCAGTGGGGTTCGGCTGGGGCATGAGGGAGGCCCATGGTGGTGCGGCCTGGTGGTGATTCGGCATGCAGAGCTGGCTCGGTCGGGGAACCAAAACACCGTATGGGAGGCGCGGTTTGTAGAGGTCATAGGAAGCATGACCACTACCTCTACCTTCATCGCCTTGAACACCGCTTCTTCGCCATGATGAGAAACAACACAAATAAGAATGGTAGAGGGGTCAGGCCATGCGGGTTTGGCTCGCACCCTCCATGTTTAGGGTTGTAACAATTGGATCATCAAAGAGTATGAAAGATGAAAAACCATTGTTTTACAATGATGCAACTATTAATTTCCAATCTGTAGAAAAGAAAAAGAAAAAGAAAGTTACACAAAAATGAACCCCCTAACTTTGTTTGTTGTTCATCGATGGAGTCGTGGGGAAGAAGAAGGTGTTGTCGCCATTTGTGTCGTCCGCCTCACATGTCCAATTCTGAGCTCGCACGTCGGTTGTAGAGGACGCTTCAAGTCGGTATGATCCATGTAAGGAAGTCTAAGTCGCTCCTCGCTCGCGTTCTTCGTTCTTCGTTTTTCATTGGGAGCTTTTCTCCCTTCTCCCATGTTCCACCAAAGGAGTAATGCCAACCAAATAATAAGAGTTTGTGATATCTTATTAATTCATTGGCACAATTCAAAAAGGAATAATTAAAATAAAATTCTCCACCTAATTAATATGAAGGATTGGAATAATAAATTATGCACTGACTCAAAGAATTAATGGATAGGTGGTGGCACAATAATGGTTGAGGATGTCAATGGGCCCCCCTCATTAATGTGGGGAGTTTAGTGGGTTTCCTCTACTCCTATTAATATGGGAGCTCAGTCCCGTGTGGTCCCCATGTCATAACCTCTCGCAGGAGGTTATGTTCGGGTGGGACCCACCACCATAACCTCTCATGGGAGTTTAAGGTGTGGTGGTCCCACCTCCAACATCCACGAGTAGGTTTTAACCAACAAACACCCACATGGAATCTCAAATAAAATAATGTGAAGCTCACTTTATTTTTTTTACCATCCACGAAAACCCAAAAACTAACTTTTATTCATGACTCACTATTGTCGAAGTGAAAGTATTCTTAAGTGAATATCGGTGATTCGAGTTTAACGCTACCCTCAGATTTCATTTCCAAGCATCAGTTCAAAAGTTATAAAAACTCAGTCTTATGTTTAATTAACGTACCCAAAAAAAACATCAGAAATTGATTCCAGGCACACCGGGCCTCGGAATCACGTGCCGTCTATTTTTGTGGACTCGTAAAATTCCCATGTATTTAAAAAAAAATCCATGGAAATTATGAGTCTTTACATTATCTTTATACTTATGCTTTTTCGGAGGAATTTCCTTGGATAGTTTAGACTAATGTCACCAAGATGTTCATGTATCATACGTCTAGAGGGTGGGGAAAACCATGCTCTAGATGTGGCGGGACCTGAGCCACTAGTCTTTACTCTAGTAGTGCCACATGAAGAGACACCTATTGTACCTAATCTGGGAACTGAAGCCCATGTTCATGATTGTATCCTACAATTGATGTAGTCCATGTATGGTGCTCCATGGATTGCACGTATAATGGAAAATCTCACACCAGAGATACAATAGCATCATACTCCTATATTATCAGGGGATATTGGTCTGTAGGTTGATGTGTCTTGTATAGAAGAAACCATATATATCCTTGTGCATCTGGAGACTCCTCCATAGCGGAGGGTCAAACATACAACTTACATGCTTTCTGACACGACCCTATATAGGTGGGTTGTGATTACCTAGGATTGTTGTCATCAGGGCATGTTTTAGGATGATTTATAGACTACCTTTTATTATCAGTTCTTTCAATAGATGGTGAGAGATGATATAGCCAGATATTTCATGCTCCTCGACCAGGGTTTTATGTCAGTTTGGGAGTATTCCATAAGGTTCAATGTTTTACAACTCATTGCATCGCTTCAAGCTGGTGATGATATTTTGCATACTAGATGTTTTGAGGACAGACTCTAGTATGCCACCCATATGAAGGTGAATGTCTTTGGCCTACCTAATTTCTCTCAGATAGTCAATCAAGCTCTTATCACTAAACATAAGCTGATGGATGACAATATTATTTAGTTGAAATGATCAGTGATGCATCAAGATAATAGTTCTGCTAGTGGCATGATGTGTTCTCTTAAGGATCCTCATCATGTTAGTGACAACCATAACGTCTACTTCGATAGCAATAACTATTTCATCATTGTGTATATTGGGGTAATTTGATTCCTCTGTGGGATATAGCCCAATTGGAGTGGTGTTCTTGTGGTCGTATGGAGAATCATCAGCATTACTTCTATACTTTACACTAGCTTTGAGTGGAAAAGGAACTACAATAGCTCAACCTTTATGAGGGGGTTCTCTTATAGGGCATCAAGCAAGGAGTTGGAATAGCACATGTAGGTATAGCCAAGGGGGAGGTCATGGCTGTTGTAGCCAGACCCCCGATCACCACCAACACCAATAGATCAGTTGTGACCGTGATAGTCTATCTATTGCACATGGTCGTGGGTCAAACCATTTAGAAGAACTATAGCTGATACTCAATGATCAGGCTGTGGGACCGTCTATAGTATGAGGTACTATTCTAGTAGCCTCTACTATAGTATCTTCATTATTTGATACAGGTGATTAAAATGATTTTATCTCTATATATATTGTTGAATGTCTCAAATTATAGATACATTATCACTATTATTTAATAACCCTAGATACGTAGTGAGGGGTATGAATAGAGGGTATACGATGGTTTAAGGACTTCCCTCTTGAGTTTTACAGTAAAACCTTCTAATAGAACCTATTTGTTCTCTATATGAAGGGATTTTATGTCTTACTCGAGATGGATTGGTAGGTTCAGTATCATGATTTTTTACACTATTATCTTCAGAGGTTATTGTTTACTTCACCAGAGGGAAGTAGTAATCTACATAAGGGTTAGTGGGATGTTTATGCTAGTAGAGATGCACTAGAGAATTCTTGGATAGGTGGAGTGACTGCTGAGATTGAAAATTTATTCATTGAGAAAAAGGGTTTATGATAATATAATTTTCCAACGGTAGTGAATCATTTGAGGGATGTGTTCCCCAATTATTTTTCTAGATTAACTACTAAGAGATATGTAGAGTTTACAGTCATTCTTGTTTTTAGAGAAGTTTTTGTGTCAAATCCTCCACATTGTATGGAACAAAAAGAGATTCAAGAGCTCAAGTGGTAGTTATAGGATTTAGAGGGAAGTGGTCTAATATGGCCCCATACATCCTCTTGGGGTTGTCCGGTGCTTTTCTCTATGAAGGCCGATGGAACCTTATGACCTTGCACTGATTACAGAAGGTTTTACCAGCTTATGATCAAGAACCTATATGCACATCCTCAAATATATGATCTCTTAGAATAGATTTGAGGAGAAAATGTATTATCTATGATTGACGATAGGTCGAGTTATCATTAGGTGTGAGTCAGACCATCAGACATACCTCATACAACATTTCATAGTAGGTATGGTCTATATGAGTATCTTGTTATGATGTTTAGTATTTTGAATGCACCAGTTGTTTTCATATCCATAACAAATATTGTTTTTCACCCCAATTTGAAATATTTTTTCATGGTCCTTATGGACTACATTGTGTCATATTCTCAGAGTCAGAGCGACAATGAAAAACATATTGATATTTCTAGGATTACACTAAGAGTGCTTCACATATATTAAAATCTTATTATGTGTCACTTTTAGATAAAAAATTTTCACTTTTTGGGTCATCTTATCTTAGAATCAGGTGTATCTGTTTATCCAGAAAATGATAGAGTCGTAGTTTCCTTGGAGTATCCCCAGAATGTGTTTGATATACATAGTTTATTGGGGATGGATAGATATTATGAATTTTATTAAACGTATTTTTCTCACCTTTATTAACCTCTTACATGTCTTAAAAATAAGGGTGTGATGTTTATATGGCCAGAATCATGTTAAAAATCCATTCAAGAACTGAAATTAAGGCATGTATCTGAACCTATTCTAACTATTCTAGAGAATTTTATAGATTATACCATCTTCTTTGATTCATCCGGAACTAGCCTAGGATTAGTGCTATTGTAAGAAGAATATTTTGTTCCATACGGAACACAACAGTTGAGACCTCATGATAGAAACTACCCGACGCACGACCTTGAGCTATAACCAGTTTCCCATGCCTTAGAATGTTAGAGACATTATCCATTGGGTGAGGGATTTTTGTTGTAAAAATACCACAATTGCCTCAAATATATATTTTCACAACATGAAATGAACCTCAGATAAGGGTGATAGGAAAAATATATACAATAGTTTGATTTTGATATTCCCTATATGTCTGGGAAGGGAAATGTGGTTGTATATGCACTGAGTTAGAAAACTCAAAAACATGCCATATGAGAATCTAGTGATGAATGGAAGTTAATTTCCTTTTTTTGAGTAGTATCTATATTTTCATTAAAGTCATGAGGATAATTATATCTCATCTTTAATTGTTACCTCTTCCCTCTGTGAGAAGGTGAAGATTAATCAATTTTATGATCCTAAAGGATTTGTTCTCCATGAGAGTATATTAAAAGAAAACTTACCACTGGATTGTTCTAAGTATAGAGTCAATGTCTTGGGTCTATGTGGACATATCTGGGTTCTTACATATATGAGAGGGGAGTTGATAATAGAGTCTCATGCATATTTGTGGATAGTTCTTCCAAGAATCTCAAAGATATATCGGGATATACAATGTTAGTATTGGTGGATTAGGATGAAAGGTCAGATAACAAGATTTATCAGTACGTGTTCAACCTCTCAGTAGGTGAAGATTGAGAACCAGATACCTAAAGGATTGTTACAACATCTTATAGTCCTATTTTGGAAATGGGTAGATGTTTATATGGACATCATAGTCTACTTACCTAGGCCATCGAGGGTAAACAAAGCTATCTAGGAAGTCCTGACTGACTAACAAAATAATCCAAATTCATTTTCTTCAAGAGACTTTCTAAGTTGATGATCTGGGAAAACTGTAAGTTTGTGAGATCATATGACTCCATCAGGTTCCTCATACTCTCATTTTTGGATGGGTTTCATGCTACAAATAATAGTTCTTGTAGGGATTACAGAAGGGTAGGGGAGCTCAGGTTCTTCTATGAAAATATTTTCACCCTCAAAATAATGGAAAATCATAATGTAAAATATAGGTTCTTGGGGATATGATATGAGCATGTGTCCATGATTTTAGCGGTCATTGGGAATATAATGTCCTTATAATCGATTTCACATAAAATAACATCTTCCAAGAGACAATTCAGAGGGATCTTTTTGGGCCTTATATTGGAGGTCATGCCATTCAACCCTCTACTAGCTAGAGGTAAGTGAGGTATCCCTAATAGATCCTCATCTAATTCAGGTGTCTTCATAAAATGCTCATCTAATTAGAAAATGTATGAATAATACTCAGTCTATACAGAAATCTTATACCAATCGTCATCGACAACCTGTTTTGTTTGAGTTTGGGGATATTTTTTTTTCTTCGGGTATCACCCAGGCTAGGGCATAGATGGTTGCCAAAGCATGAAAATATGTCACCATATTATGTGGGTTATTTGATGTTCTTGAGAGAGTCGGGTTGGTAGCCTATCAGTTGATACTACTCCAAAGGTACCAAGCCATGCACAACATCTTTCATGTTTCACAGCTTCACCTGTTTGATGTTGATCCATCTCATACATTTTATCTTGAAGAATTTAATTTATATGAAAATTATACCTTCGAAGAGTATCCATTATGCATCATTTTCTAGATCATGAAAGCACTCTAAGCATGGTTTTTCCCTCTAGTATAGGTTCTATGGTAGAATTAATGAGTATAGGATAAGACTTGTGAGAGGTAATCCAATGTATGTGACCAATGGCTAGAGTTTTTCTTAGAAAATGTTTCTCCCTCCTTGGAAGGTGAACTCAAGGACGTGTTCTTTTAGGGGGGATTGTTAGAACCTTATTTTTTGGTTAAGTATTGATCCATTCAAATTTCATTATAAAACATTACATTGGACCTAATATGGATGCCTAATGGGTTATTAAACGTCTCAGGGGGGCACGAAGAATGTTCAAAGCCTCGAACCCATCTTTTTGGGAAAATTGGATAGGTCGCAAGGTTAGCGCATGGTTTGGCTAACCGTGAAGATTGAAATTTCTTGAAAGCACCCGATTGCATGGTTTTTTAATAGTTGTGTAGCCTAACCATGCAATGTACCCATTCTACCTAGAAAACCTCGCTTGGTTTATAGATTGTTTTTCAGTCTGTGAAGACAAACTGTTGACATGCCATTTTTCTGGGTAAATTGACAATTTTTACCTTAACGATCAATTATGCTCCCTCATTACCTAATCCAAGAATATAAGGGATTTACCTCCATAGTTCACATTTTGGATCTTTTCGGAGGAAAAATCTAGATATTCAAATATCTCCTTTATCTAGGATCTGATCAATCTTATGTTCGTCATGCTGGATGCTCAACGGAAAGTACTCATGTTCTCTTTGGAAAATCTCTTTATCTCTTTCTCTCGAACGAGTTATTGGGGTATGATCAATTTTCAATTTTTCTTAGATCTACTATAATAAAATATAAATAAAGGGACAATACTAGAGGAAGAGAGTTTTAAAACCCTATGGTGGGTGTTCAAAAACTCATCCGTCAAGTTCGTTGATTTTGGATTTGTCGTTTGGGGCCCACAGATTTCATTGGGATCTATTAATAGAATTTATATGGAATTGTTATACTCTTTAGAACCAAATGGATATTCTATTTCCATATATGTGATTAATATTTGGTGGTTATTTCCCCAAATCTATCCTTTCTATTATGAAGGTTATGCAATAATTGTTGTTTATTGTGTTGAAACATTTTCTCCACCGTTACTGTGTGTCAGTGATTGACCACTATAAGGTTAATCTTTTCTATATAAAATTGACTATTTTATATTTTGAATTTCTTAATTTAATTTACCATGTTTGAATACCACTTTACCCACCTAACTTATGTACTTAAATATGAAAATGATATGTGAAATGGAAATTGTCAAGTATAATGAGTATATGAGTTGACCAGATTAAATGTAAATGATTAATAAGTTTCATTTCCATAGATCCCCTTACCATATTACTGAAATATAAAAGAATTAACCTTAATAATTTAATATTCCATAAATGGAATTAATAATGGTTTCATGAAACAAGTCCTTCTCACACTAATGAATGTAAAGGCATGAACCAAATGGACGTATTGATTACACATGACTTGATTAAAAGATTGCATACCACTTGAACTTATCACACTAATGATATGTACGGATGGAAACAATAGTTTCATACTACCTTACCTTATCGCACTAATGAAAGGAAAGGATTGAATGAGAATAAATATTACCTTACTTTATAATCAAATAGGAATGGCCTGACATGATCTCACCTTGGATTCAGATCAGAGTATACCATTAGCACTAAGTAACCCCATTCCGATTCAAGGATAATGATTGTTTAGATTGAGACCCACCAAGATCCCAATCCACATATATTCTTGGATTTCTGGTATAACTCCATAAGATCACTCCATGTTATTACATTATTATTCGGCTACACTACTTGGATACACCATTAAAAAGTAGGTGTTATGGTTAAAGCCCATAGGGGCCTGTGTCTGCTTAGCCCAGTATTACAATGTATAATCAACAATAATTTGGTATGAACCTTAGTCTAGAATTCACGAGATTATTATCCTTTGATAACACTCTCATACTTAGATAGGATACAGTTATTTATGAGTTCGTGCCCCATGAGTTTTATGTTTCATTGTTTGTGAACTCGGGACTTCACTTGTAGATATCATTACAGCTTTGCTTGTTACATCATGGGAACTTCACAATTTACACTATCATGTGGTGATGTCAGATTTGGTTATGCCTCCCATGACCTATCAATAACAATTGGTAATTACATAATTAATTAAATGGTTACATGTTCAAATACCATCTGAGGGATGAAGAAGGTACTTGTGTATTTAGATATATTATGTTGCTTTGCATTATATATTAATACTTTCACATTGTTAAATTTACATTAGAAATCAAGTATGTTGTAGGAAAACATTGTGCTGGCCCACATATATTTATCTCAAACCGTCTTCCAGCACCATTTGGTACCCAAGGTATATTTCATGGTTGCAGGTGTTTACATTGAGAATCATAAATCATCAAACATTGGATTTAATTTTATTTAGGATGGATCCTGATAGAAAATGACTGATCTAGAGCTTAGGATTCTTGGGGAAGTAATTTATTTCTTTTATACTTTTGTCGAACTTGTTATTCCTATTGTCTTGTATCCATGTTTTCTAGTTTTCTAGTGACATGACATACCATCCGGTTTTTAATGCTATTCAAGTTGTTTCAGTTATTGTTACTATTATAAATATTTTCCATTGTTCCATTTGTTTACTTATATTACATTCACTATTTACTAATATTTATATCCATCCACTATTATACAAATTGGTAATGAGGTCAAAGTCTCCCCACGAATGCACACTAGGACTTCGCTGCTTGTGAGATGCTTCAGGTGTTCATGGATATGCGCTTGAGGCCATGTAGCCCACCGAGCTCACGACACACATTCAATGGCATCCGGACCTGAGACATCACATATTGTAAAATGGGAGTTTTGATATATTTTAATATCTTTAGTTCTTGATATGTTATTTTTTTGGTGGTAATGTTTTATTTTAAATGGTTCTTTAAGAAAAGATATTGATTCACTTTTGGATGCTTAAGAATCCCATAATTTTTTCATGTTTTCATTAAGAAATGAATACGAATGATTTTTAATGGAATATGTATGCATGAATGATGTTGTGTGGGGTTTTAAATCACCCTCCAATACATTGGATTATGTTTATATATCATGATTTTTAAAGGCTATAGTGTATGATTTTTCTTAGTCAGAAATTACCTAATATGATTTATCCCATACCAATGAGGTAAACATGTAGATTTTATCCCAAGGAAATTACTTACACATGAGGATTATTAAAAATAAAAAGGGTATACTCGAGGATTTATCCCAAGAAGATTCAGTACTTATAAGGATTTATCCCAAGTTAAATGGCACATGAGAAGATTTATCCCATATAAAAAGGGGTATACAATAGGTTCTTCCCCAACCCTAAGGAAACACAAGAGGATTATCCCAAGACAAATAAGATACATATATTTATTTGTTATAATTTTTGTATCTATATGGTAGTTCCTAATTTTTATGTTTTGCATCAAATTAGGTTAAATTTTGATGATGAATTTCACTTCCATGAAATGTCATGATTTAATGATTATTCATTTTATTTGAATTAGAATGTTTATTTTTACATGATCACATGTCATAAGATTCTTAAAATGAATTTCTAAAAAATAAATATATATTATACATACTTATTAATTTTATTATGATATGTTGTATGTTTAATATGTTTTATGATTATAATATAAATTCATTTAATTTTTTTGAAATTAATTTCTTCTTATATTTTACTTCCCGGATTATAATGTTTTACTCTATGATATTTTTCCCTTACTGAATTTTTTATATCACCCTTTCATATAATTATAATCCTTAGCTTATTAAGATGATTACTTCATTTAAGATATCTAGAAAATAGGTTATATGTCTCAATTATAGAGAAATGTTCATATATGTTTTACAATAAAATGATTAGGCAGCTAATATCTAAGATACTAAACATATCAATCCTTGATTTGGGAAACTATTTGTGAGATTTTATAATTAAATCATATAATACATTTATTATTTATTTATATTTATATTGATTATATATAGATATAATCAAAGAGAAGGTTTATTTATATGATGAAATTCGTAAATATTATTAATGTATTTTGAAATTAGACTTCTCTAGAAAAAATCAATTTATAGATACTATGAGTGGATTTAGGACCTAACACAGCTATACCAAAGGGTAGTTGTCGTGAATAAGGTGTGTTTTTTATTAAACCAGTCATTACCCATTTAACAATAATGAGGCCTATATTCACACATATTTTCACATTATTGGGGGATATTATTTGATTATTAAAAATATATTTACAAGCTATTAATTAAGATTTATTATGTTTAGGAATTAGAATATGACATACATGAGAACCCAATCTTAAGAAAAATAGATTGAACCATGAGTTATTTAGGATTACCTCAAATAAAATGAGATGGTTTCAAAGAGTACCACATTGCGAGGAAGATTTTTTCATACATCCCTTGTGAAGTAAATATTTATCACCCACAATTGACTCATTTTGATTTATAAATAGATAAATAAAAAATAAATTGTGTTAATAATGGATGTAATAGATTATTTATTAATGAGAAACCATGTTTTGTAAATGCTGGTGTTTAAAATCTTATAGGTATACTCCCTTAACGATCTCAATTTTTGAATAATTTCTTGATTATTTATAAAAATCTAAACTTAAAAAAGAATATTAGGATGGAGTTTTAGAGTCTATCAGGCCCCAATGTTAATAAAGAAAAAATTATTCAAATTTTGACATATTAAAAATGTGGGAAGTAGCACCGAAGGGAATTAAATAGAGGATAAATAATGTGTTTCATGAGTTTAAGGATTAACCATCAAACATATGATTATCAATATGGGATGAAGAATTTGATTAATGAAATATATGTGAAGAATATTTATTGCCAAAAATTTATGTATGTTTATAATTATCAAAAATTGTTTCTTTATTAAATAGTTATAGTGGTTAAGAAACATCAATAAACTACCAAATTAATGAAAAAAGGGAAAGCATACTCACTCCTTACTAAAAAAGTAGGTCATAAAAAATAATAATATTATTTACACTCACTCTCCAATCCATATTTTATGATATTCAATAGGAATATAGTCCTAGCCATATTAGAAGTCCTATGATGTTTTCAAAGTGAAATAATTCTATCCCCTAATGAATTGATATTTTTTTATTCTCATTATTTCTTTTTTTGATTATTATTAGAATATTATTCCTGTGAATCATATTTAATCTTCATTTTTTGAGATTTAATATGTTTTTGGGAATTTAAAATATCACATTACATGGATTCCACATCAATTGTGAGAATAAGGAACTCAATATTCACATTTGAATTCAAAATAGGACTATATATCATTTAAAGGACGAATTTGAGGAAAATGTGAAAACTAGTTCCATTATAAGAGTTATGATACAGAAACATGAAGGTTTTTTATATCAAATTGTTAAAAAGAAACTCAATATTTATATATTCCCCTTAGGATGTAATAAATGAGTTTCATTATATCACCCAAATTACTAAGTCAGACACAACATCAGAAATTAACTCTCATGTAACATCAATGTATGGTATACCGATAACTAATGATATTAGTAAGTGATAACTAAAATTTCAAGGACAAATTTTATTTAAGGGGGGGGATGTAACTACCTAAAATTTTGGATCCTTTAAACTATATAGTAGGTTGTATTACATGTGTCACATGATACACCCATGGAAAAGAAAAAAATATTATAATATAAAATTGATAATAATATATAATAAAGAATATTATGGTAGACCATTAAATATTCAAACTGCAAATAACTAATATATGTTAATATTGAAAAATATTATCTTCAATAAATTTTTTTTTATTATATATTTTGTTTTGAAATATAAATTTAAAAATTTTCGAACTAAAAAATTTTAAAATAAAAATATATTTTGAATTACTCACCGTTAAAATTCATTGACTACTACCATTTGAGTTATTTATCAAAAGGTATATTTTTAGTAAAAACTTATAGTTTTTCAGAATAATTTACTATTTTATGACTATATGTTTATAAAAAAAATTAAAAATAGTTTTATGTAATAAAAAAAATATATTTATGTAATGATATGAAGGAATTTTAAAATATTCTCTGAATTTTCCATTCCATTTGAAATATTCATTTTAAAAATAATTAAAATTTTATCTTAATAAAAAACTATTTTATTTATTTGTCTTTAATTAACTACTAATATGATGAAATTCGATTTTGACCTTAATTTAACTCCACATACCTTTTATATTACTTATAATACAAAATCATATATCATAAAACACAATATCAAATTTTAATATATATTATTTATTAATATAATGCATACAATTATATTTCACTAAAAACTATTTATACATGATTTAGTGTGTTTATTTAAAAATTAGAATTTCATGCCATGAAAATTTTGATGAGTTAAGAGGATTCTAGAATAACAAAATCTTATTGGTCAAATAAGTTTAATGGATCCAATTTTAAATTTTTTTAATGAAAATTTAGAAGGCTTAAAATTAACTACCAAGGTAAAAGATTATTTTGGGTAAAAAGTCTAAATGTAAATAAATCATTAAATCACTCTAAAATAGCCTCAAATTTAATGGATGAGAGGAGTTTCGACCTTATATTGTCCCATATCCCCACTTTTCAATATTTTTATTAATTTACAAGTAATAGTAGAAATATGTTATTTAAAAATGATGAGTATTTCCAAAATGGCCCCTTTTATCCTGTAATATAATTATACCACTTCCACCCTTCAATGACACACTTCTCCATTGATTTTATTACAACCCATTCCATTTATAAATAAATATAAAATCTAGTTAGACGAATATTCATTATATAAAATTATTATCAATACTATAATCTTATAGTTTTAGTTTCTTTCAAAACATGGATTAATAAACTAACTTATTCATTACACAACAACATAATCTCCCACTATGATATTTAAAAATGACACCCTCATTAGACACGTCATATCATATGAAATATCTACAACCATGGTAAAAGATTACACAATAGAGGGTTATCATCAAATGATTAGTACATCTAAACAATAGATGTATTAATTAACAATTAAATATAACATAAAAATAAGGGAATGAGTAGATTAGAATAACATTTCAATACAATATCCTTGATATCATAGATTAAAATATTGATTAATTGTATATATCATTGAATTTTATATCGCATGTGTCATGAAGGAATCAAATCCTATTTTCTATTAGTGAATTATATTGGTAAAAGGCTGATGTTTTTTGGAATAAAAATAATAAAAAAATTATTTCCTTATTCAATGATCACTACGAAGACTATGGTAGTGGATTAGGTACACTCTCTATTTCATCATGTCATTATTAAAGGTTCACTCCCATGATTTTCATAGTATAAAAACTCCCTTATAGAACTAGTATCACTCCCCACTTTATCCTATTTTATATCATGATAAATATATCATTACCCTATTCACTAGAAGGATATATAATTAAGAGACTATAAATCACATAATTAAAATCAAACACATGTGTTCCATATGATAATAAATCATTCTTCATTGAATTAAAAATTTAAATGAAATATGGTTCTTAAAAAGTTCATCTCTTTATCATAGAACAACCCTTGTAAAAGATTTATATTACTTAAGGTTTCATAATAAGTCAATTAACTAATTGAAAAATGGGCTTTATATAATCATCCTGAAATCCACATAAACATAATCCATTCAAAGAATAAATTCTATTGGTATCATTTGATCATATCTCCAGTAAATATTAATTATCATCAAATGATATTGTTATTAATTAATAATTCCATTAAAATATTTATAACACCATGATTATTTTTATGAAATATTTATCTTTAAATAAATTTTTTTCTTTGGTGACTTATGTTGGATGAAACAAATAGTTTAAAAATGTAGAAATAATATTATAATATTAACACGACTATTACAACCAAACCACTATATTTTTGGGTATGACTAGGAATATTAATAACATGAAATATATATATTTATGTTATGTGAAGGGATGAATGTCTGTTACATTCAAACTATTACTATTTTGGCCAGATGGAGTTTTTCCAATTAGAAGGGACAATAATTATCCATGAAAGTTTTTTTGGTTTTTTAAAATTGTTCATCATTTCTAAATTTTCGTATTCATATATGGTGTATGAATGGGATATTTCTATATTTAAGTGCAATAATTTTGAAATCAACAATTTAATTAGGAGTTCTAACATTTAGGAGAATATATTGACAACTATTCCTTAAAATACAATTTATAAGCATTTTGAGGTGGGGTCTTGGTATTAAAAATATCATATATTTTAATTGTTCATTGAATGATTTTGTTTCATAGAGTATTTTCAAAAAAAAACTCAAAATTTCATGGATTTTCATGTGCTAGGTTAATGAACAAACAAAAAAATAGAAATTACAATCACATTGATTCTTCATTATGACATGATTTTATAACCACTTTCCCTTAGTTGATTCTCAGTCTAGATGGTCAATTACCATTGAATAATTTCTCAATTTTTTGACTAATAATGGGACTGTTATTCCACTGATTGATCATATAAATCTTGACGATTCATATTTTTATTGGGGTATTTCTATCATTGAAAAAATCAATTACATAGAGACCCTTTCTGGTAACATCTAGGATGCAATTTAGAATTAATTCTTTTTATCTTGTAATGTTTTTTGGTTATGGGAGTGTGTTGTAATACATATTATGACATTGAATTATATTTTATTGATATGTAACTGGTTATACTATGGGAATTAATTGTACGGAGAAGTTGAACATGAATGTGATTATTTTATCTTGATACAAACTTCTTTAGAAGCTGGTTCATCATAAGAATTCAATGGATGATTTTTTTCAAAAATGTTGGATTTTATTATGCATGGTTTGCGACATTTGTATCCATATATGGTGGATTTAGATCATATATTTCTTCGTTTTTTCACTACTTTTATATGGAATTATCTTATAGATACCTTTAAAATTCCACTATTTTAGACGTCCTCCATTAAGGAGTTTATCATGGGTTGGTCGGATCTTCCACATTCTTCCCAATTTCTTTTGAACTTCTAGGTTGTTGTTGCGGAATTGGTGATAGTTCAATAACTTTCACACAATAAGTATTTTTCGGATTTAATCTCTTTTATTCCCCATATTGGTTTGGAACATATATTTTCTGATTTTCAAAATTCTTACACATCTCAAAGAGAATATTCAAAATTTTTAGTTTATGATCTATCCTTTCTTAGGTGAGTAGGAATTAAAGTATTCTTCATCCTCCCAAAGGAATAATGGATGTTTAAAAAATTATTTTTTTCCAAGATGGATTAAAATTAATACGGGTGGATCTCCAAGGGATAATACAGGTCTCTTAGGCTATGGGTATATTTTCATTGATTGTCAGGGATATGTTTTAGGATTTTTACATGGTTCTTGTGATGTTTCATCTCATATTTAAACTAATATTCATGGTGTTATAACTGTGACTGAGAAATCCAAGTAGATGGGTTGGATAAAACATTGGATGGGATATGATTCCACTATTGTTGTGCAGGCTATCAAAATAAGATTTATTCATGTTCTTTGGAACTTAACTAATAAGATGATTTATTTCATGGAATTTATCTCATCTATTTATTACATAGTTAATTATTTCTATTTGGAGCCTAATTCTATAGTATATGTCCATTAAAATAAGGGTTCAGATAGGAAGGATCTTATTTGGTCTTATCATATTCCTAGGGATCTCTTGTCCATTCTTTAGAAAGATAAATGTAATGGTTCTTTTTTAGACATTTGTTGAACTGAATTTTATAATAAATGAGTCATACCATTCATGGTAGGTTATCAACTTATAAATATATATATAAATATTTATTAATAATAAATGAATAAAAAATAATTTTTAGTAAAGTCATTTTATTCATCAAAAATAAGTTTTCTTTAAAAAATGATTTTATTTTGTAATATTAGAAACAAAGTACACATAATTTTTTCAGTTTTAGAAATTGTCGTCGTTAAAATAATCATCAATTTTGAATTAATCAGCTCAAAATTATATAAGGATCAATTTTTGGGAATCCCATAATATTTTTAAAATTTCAATCAATAGTAAAAAAATACTGAATTACAATGAAAAATGGATTTTTCAATAATGAATTTAAATTGAAAAATTATATATTGGATTAATTTTAAAATTTCATTAGTATTTTTGATTATAAATAATATAATTGTGTCCTTTGAAATAAACATTTTACATGCATTTAGTATAAACATATTTTATAATTTAAAGTAGCATTTTGTAGAAAAATTTTATTTCATAAAAAAAATTCAGGTTTAAATTTAAATTAAATTATGAGATATCTGTTTGGAATTTAAAAAATTGAATTCATTATTTACAATAATATGTTATAAATTTACAATATTGAATAAATTTATTTTTAGTCAATATTTATAATATCATTGTTAAATTTTTGTTACCATGATCAAGGGGAAATCGAGTAATTAATGGGAAAAATAATATGACAGTGGGTATATAATTACCCTAAAACATGACCAGATCAAATTGGAAGAATTAAATTCTACCATTAATTTTTTTTTAAAATTTTAACATTTAATTGAAACTTTTCCATGAAAATTACGAAGCTATTTTGAAAATCAATGAATGTGACAAAAAGTCACACAATTATTTTTTATATGTATAGTATTTTTAATATTGGGTTTACTAAGATATATCTTAAATCATAAATATTATTTGGAAATAATTATTAATTACATACATATTATTAATTTATTTATAGTTATTATTGAAGAGATATTTACTTTAATTCTTACACAATTAGGATGCACTAATTAATAAATTAAATGTAAAATAAAATAAATATAATTAAAATTATTAAAAAAATATAATTTTAGTAATTTAATATTATCTATGAGTTTTTATTGATAAGAATCAATATTTTTAGGGTATAGAAAATAGTTTTTTTAATTTTACATGTTTTCTTGATTTTTATGATTTCAATGTTTTGAATATATTTAATGTGGATAATAATTATATTTTATGGGATTAACATATAATTAGATTTTTTAAAAACAATAAACACATTATAAAAAATAAAAAATATTTATTATATGATCTAAAATTTCATTAATAGAAAATTTTTGGTCTAAAAAAACCATATATTTAAAAATAATATCCTTTTAATATTGAGAAAGATGTTTACCCAATTAAAATTAAAATATGATAATTAGTGGTTAACAAAATTAAATGGTTTAAAATAAAAACAAAACCTTTACAAATTTTATTCAATGAGGGTACTAAAATATTATATTATCATATATTTTAATCAGATTCTATTTTTATGTATTTTAAAAGAAAATTAATTTATTATAATATAATCTATTGAGAAATTCCTAAAAACAAACCACCCCTAACCTCGCATATAAATACCACCCATCAAAACCCCTTCTTCTCAAACCATATAAGCCTTTTATCAACTCAATATTCATCCCAATTCACATTCCACACCTATTTTCCTCTTCATACATTTTATGGTCTAAAATATCCCAATTTTAGGATCCTCAAGGCTTCCTTCATGGTGGTGATATTCAAGAGTTATGTTTCCCAAAACATCTCTTTTAATTTTATTTCTTTTTCTACCATCATATCACCTCATTCATCCATAAAATAATTATAACTCTAGTATCATATATATATACTTGAATTTAATATTTCTAAAATAATATATTATATCCACCACCTATATCTTCATAACCTATTTAAAGAAACAAAACCATTGTCCAAATTAGGGTAGTTTACAGTCACTATGGTAAATGAGCTTGAATTTTCTTTTACATCCATCAATTATTGTCATAGAACAACTATTATAGTAAAATAATATTTTAATAGGTATTTTATATCTTTTTCATATTTTGTAACAAAATATATAGTAATAATGTTCAGTAAAATAATACTAGTTAATGATGGATGGAAAAAATGAAAAAATAAGTTAATCATTTTTAATTTTTGTTTTATAAAAAAACCATCATCAAGTCAAAACAAAAATGATATATGGGACTATTTAAACTTATTTATGTTTATAAATAAATTTATATTTCACAAGATGAGTTTTATTTCCATTCAACAATAAGATCCATAATTATACACAATTTTACAAATAAAAAAAAAGTGAAACAAACACATTGAGAATAATGAAATTGATCTTAACAACTCATATAAACGATAATAAATGATCTTAATAAAATTAAAATAAATCAGATAAATGTGAATTATTTTCTTAATTATGTAATTAGCGAATCTAATTTGATTATATATGATATTATATACAAGTGTAGCATGCTTTCAGACGTACGGTAAGGGATTACTCCAAACCATCCTTTTTCATTACATTATGATTTATCTCTCTTTACCCCAATATGTTTCATCATAATTCATATAAAATTATTCTACATTCTATTTAGATGTTAAAATCATATGTATCTAGTTCAATTAATCCTCCACTCATGGGGAAATATATGCTTTAAATGGTTTCCTTTTCAATTCCTCTCGACATTCAAGCTCAATTAAAGGGAACTTCTCTATATAATTCTCATTTTCATGTAAAATCCATAAAATTTTTAGAGATTTTTTTTTGAAAATAACACATTTTTATTGAAATTAAAATTTTCATCATTTATGGTTTTTTCCAAACAATTATTCTTTTATCATCTTTTAAGAATCATTTTTCTTTTCCATAAAACCAGTCTTATGATTACATTTTTTAAAGGTACTTAACCACTATTTTTAATGTTTTTACATCATTTGGACCTCATTATTACTCATATATTATTATATTTACTTTAATATTATAAAAGCATAGTTTAATTCCACTATTTCCTAGAAACCATAGTTATATACCAATTGGTCATGCCATGTGACCTGATTACGATACACTTTCCTTTCCATGGGTAACTATTATGTTTTATAATGCCCCGACCCCAGTTACCCAGAGTTGGTGCATTGTTACGTTTCATTGGAATGATCACAAAAGGTCATGTGTAGAATTATCTATTAGTTTAGTACACTTGGAAGTACTAGATACATTCATAAGATTTACATTACATCATAAAATGGAAAACTACAACAACATTGTTTCAATAGACAACACTGAAATCCTACAGACTATCCCTGCAGGTCAGTCATAATATACTTATTCTCATCTTGGGAAAAATAAAACATAGAAATGGGTGATCTCAGATGCTTAGTAAGGATAATAATATAACGGAAACTTTCAAAAATAAGCATAAACATTTAAGGAAATGTATAACAATAAAACAAAAGCATTTTAAATATAAAGATCATCATGATATAAAAAATATAAATCAATATAATGCCATTTATATATTCACATGGATATTCTACTAGTTGAATAATCACATTAAATATCAATAGCCACTTTCATAATGATGGAATGCATTATGCCCGACTTTCATAACCACACATTCAAGGCCTTGTGCCAAGGCTACAAATAAAATTTTGTCATGGCCTTGTGCCAAGACCCTAGTTTGTCTCATGAGACCTACCGATGCATTGAGAAGCTACAACGGGCTCCACCCATCACTTTCTAATTCCAATTCATTCCTAATATGAAAAGTTTGAAACATAACATAAACATTATTATTAAAACTAGGATACGAAATGTCAATAATTTGTCCAGAAACCATGAATGGTATAAAAATAGCACATCCACAGTCAAAGATAACTCATTAAATACAATGTGGAAGATTTTGTTATAATTGATTAACCTCAATTGAGAATAATGAAGGATATTGAAATATATGAAAATAATCATCAAAACTATATGAGAGCAATATCCGCCTTTTTCTTGAAAAAATTCAAGTCTCACTTTTTATCTAGAAGTCATTTAAAATAGAATATTGAATCAAAGTTTATCATACCACTTTGATAATTTTAAAAGGAATTTTTATTTTAAAACATTAATGTACATATAAATAAAACCTTAAAACCATTTTTAAAATAGAGACATTAATGAGAATGATTTTGAAAAATAAATCTTTAAAACATTTGAAATGATATTTTAGCTAGAGTTTCTATCCAAAGGAGAGATGATTGAATAAAAATAATTGAGGTAATCAAAACTTTATAATATCATGATAATAAATGTATTCATGATATACTATTCCAAAGGATAGTATATACACCAGATAAGAGTGAATTGGTTCATAATAACAATGAAGTCTCAATGGAATGTAAATTGCGATGAAATACCTTATAGAAACGATATACTTAGATTAAGAATAATTAAATTAAATAATATTGCTTGAAAAATACAAATACACTCAATATGATTGGATATTCAGTTTAAATAAATCGGAGGACATTCACACATGTTCTTTTTAAGACAAAACCAATGACTTGGATGTCTAACTCAATGAATGGAAATTGAGTTAAAAATACACTTATCAAGTTCATATTGATGACTTGAGAGTTTTTCAATGGAGTGATTATGTGTATCAAAATTATATCCATGCAAATGGGAGTGGAAATTAAAACATAAATAGATAATAAATGATTGCACACATAATCATAACATGACAAAATTATGAATTAGAAGATTAACACAAGGAAATTAAAATTGGGTTAAAAAGTTCCCTTACTTCTTTTGTAACATACGAAACATACACCATATTAAAGAAGGATAATTCAATGAAGATGAAAATACACATAAATGGAAGTATATTACACAAAATATACAATCATGGTCAGTATGTACAACACATAAAAGAAAATAGTGGAAAATATAGCATGAATCTCACGAGAATAAAAACTGAGATGAAAATACCTTACCATGTTGTAATAAATAGATTTTTATGACCAAAAGTTAATAACCACCAAAATAATTTCATAATACCATGAATCTAATGGTAATCATGATAATATATAGCAAATGGAAGTACATAATATACCATAATCAAGAGATAAGTGGCGAACAATTGAAATCTCACGAACTTGATTGTGAGATAAAAATACCTTACCTTGTACTCTTCCTTGGTGGATGGTAGGTTAACCTCATTATAATGGTGAAATAATTTTTATTGCATTATAAAAGAATCATATAAATTAATATGATATCACATTTGATCTTTTAACATTGCTGTGTTAATAATATCTTAGTATTATTGTTGTTTAGGTTGTTAACGAATTCATTTTCCTTTATATTCTTTTTTATGTGAGTCATATTTTTTATGAATGGGATGTATCTTATTAATATCTAGAATGATATAAAGTATTTATATCTTATTTTTAATCATCAAATGAAAATTAGTCTTGAATGGATACGATGGGGAATGAATCTCATCGCGTTCGTGGAGACGATAATCCGTACGTACGCATGAGCGACCATACCATTCTTTTGATATTAAAATAATATATAACTGGATGTTATATCATATATACAGAATAATTATCATGTTATATTTATTATTAAGTCAATTTCACATCATTATTATACCCATCCAAATAGTAATGTATTGAATAAAAATTACACCACAACATGGACACAGTAAGCCGTACGTATGCACGTATGGTGACATGTCATTCAAAGGATGGATTGAATAATGAATATGGTTGAACCGTATTTATAATAAAGTAACTATATATATAAGATAATAGAGTTATTATTTTATAATGGAAATAATAATTAAAGAGGATGTGGAAGAAGAAAGGAACTTGACAGAGGTGATGAAATATTTACCTCTTCTTCAGGTTGTTCCTTTTGATTTGATCAAAAAAGCACCTTATGATGGATTTCTGACAAAATTAAGGCCTCTAGGATTAAGGGAGTACAATAGAAAGGGAATTTGGGAAGATTTTGGCTAATCCAAATGGCTTTGAATGTGTGCATTTGAGGGAAGGTTGAGTGCCCATTTTTAAGAGGGGTGAGGGGCACCTTAGGAAAAGCTAGAAATATTATTTAATAATAAAATCCATTTTGGTTTATAATGGCTCAAAAATGGATTATTTAAAGGATAAGGTAGGTATGGGTCAAACACCACTCAACCAATAGGTTTTAGACAGGTGTGGGTTACTATATTAACCATATCTTTTAGATTTAACTCATACTTAAATAGTTTAACATTTACCATGTCTCTTTGTATTTTTATATTATATGATAAATAAACATACTATAAACTTCCAAGAGAACCCCAAGTGGTTCATTAATGATAAAAATATAATTATATTAGTCTTTTTTATGAAACATAGATTTTTATGAATAGAATATCAATTAACAATATATTATTTATTTTAAAAACACTTTTATGTCAATTTTGACACTATTTGGTATTTTGTTTTTTTAAAAATTTATAACAGCATTATTACTTGGAAAAAAATTAATTTAACCAATCATATCATGTAATGTTATAGTTTAAAATTAGTGTAATTCATAAAAAGTCTCAAATTACATTTATTTGGATATTTATAGTATCAATTATTTTAATATATCATTAATTAGGTAATTACTGCATCATCATTGTGTCATAAATAAATTAAATAATTTAATGTATTAAAAATATAAATAAAAAACCATTCTGTAGGAAATATTTTTATCTTTATAATTAATATTTATAGTATAATTTATCTTATGTGTATCCCTATATTAAAAGTGTTTTAGTTATTTCACTTTGATTTTAACTCTTTTAACTCTTCTTTGAATTAAATAATAATAAATGTTCTAAACTAATCCATGTGGACCAAAGAGGTTAATATTGTATTCCTAAGGTTTTTTTGGTCTAATTATACTTATGCAATATAATTATTACATGTGTTAGGGTAATAATAATATCATTTTTACTCTTAATTACCCTATTTACTTTTAATCGTGGTAAATAAAAGTAAAAAGTTACTATCCACCAAAAATTATTTTCATCTTATTTAACCACATTTGACTTTCTGATATCAACCTTGTCTCTCAGATTTTTGAAATTCAATTCACATAAGAGGTAAAATTAAGTTTTATTCAAATTTTCAAATGCTCTTAAGAGGTGGGTAAAAGCCGGTTAAAAAGTTCAATAAAAGTTTTATATATCTAAAATTATTGTAAAGTGACTCGAATGAATTACATTGAACATATATAGGTATTATGTATCTATTATGACCTAAAATAAATTTAAATAAGATAAATAATTATTTAAATAAAAATTTGGTTTTAAACTATAACTCATTGTTTTTCACTGTTCGTCAAAAATTTAATGTTTCTATAAAAATACCAAAAATTCACCCTAAGCTAATTTAATTATTCTGAATCCAAAAATGATGTCCATTTTGAAAGATATAATTTATAAAATATCAAAAAGTGGGTATTACTATTCATAATTGCTAGTTTTATTTGTCGCGATGTGTTAGAATCTCGAAGTTGCGTATAATTCAAGATATTATATCATTCAAAGGGAAACGTAACGTGGAAGCTTGGAGTGTTAAATTATTCCCCCTTTTGGAAATTCCATCCTCACAATTTTTAAAATTGGTCTTGGGAACATAATTTAATGTCCGACATCGGAAAAAGAGTCAATAAAACTATCTCTTTAATGGAAATAAAGAGAAGTACAAAGGTCATCGAAGATAACCCATACTTGGATTCCGTGTAGGAAACATGGATATGGAAGATAAACTAAGTGTCATTTTCTGATTGAGAGGGATAGAAAACATGATCAGGAGAAATTTAACAACAAGAAAACAACAAACTTGTGATGGGACAAATGGTCACTAGTTTCCTAGTAGGAAAAGTAAACAGAAACCGTTTTTTTTGTTTGTTTTAAGTTACATTTCATAAAGATGAGGAATTTCTTTATGATATTGAATAAGAACATAAATAGATATACTTACTTTTTAAGTAGAGTTTCATTCCTTAATAAATTTCTACCACTAAATCATTTTTTTAAATGATGAGTATTCAAGATGACTTGGTCACACCGGAAGAGCTTTAGTTAACTTATATACAATCACATGATCCGAAAAGGATAAACTATATATTTACCTTCTAATTAGAGATTAAATAAAACCAAAATTGTTAGTAAAAGATCAGATGATCCCCCAAAAAGATATTCCTTTAGAGAAAGAAAAACTAATCTGAATTTCTAAAATTAAACCAAGAATACACCAAAGTTCAATAAATAACATTCAATTAAAAATTGTCCTTAAAATCATTCAATATAATTCAAACTAATATTGAAACCCAAAACATTGAAGAATTTGGTTATGTAGTCTTCCACATTAAATTGTATCACCAAATGACATCAACTACTCTTAAAGTGACATACTTAAAAGTAATTAACCTAATCACATATCCTCTATTACAGGCCAATCATTTCCATAAATGACCCAAATCACTATAAATCCACAATAAAAACAAAGATAAAAATCCATCATTACTCCTCAAATGAAATATCATAGTATTCTAAGTTCCTTAGGCATATAGTGTTCCCAATAGAGGGAACGTCATCCAAATTATCATTTACCACTTAATCGCCAAATCATTTTTCTATACTAAGGGTATTAATTTGATAAGACATAAGATCCCAAATAAACTTATTAATGATGAATAAATCATTTAACTAAAAATAATTAGTCAAACTAACTAGGGACTTCATGTAGTCCAGTGGTAGGTGATAAATCCCAATGCAACTCTGGTTGTGGGTTCGATTCCCACAGCTTTGTCCCATGCGATGGGTTGTCACACGATCTGTGTGTTGTCCTTTTTCTAAAACTATATTTTATAACATTACCAAAATGATATAAATTCCTAAAAATAACTATAACATAATTTAACCACAAATGTTATCTCATACCTTTTATTTTTATTCCAAAATATAATAACTTGTAATTCCCTCAAACCTAATGATCATATAAAACCAAATGATTTTTTTATAACTATATCCACAAGAGAAACGAAAATTCTTCCTCAAATATCATTTTCACATGACAAACTTCATGGTTACAAATACAAGAGAAAATTATTCCAAAGTAATCCCATCAACAAGAAGCACTAATACATTTAAACATTTCTCCGACCATTTACTTCCACATATCTTCTTCTTTGACCAATAAAATATCCTATAGAATAGGGAATTCACATGGGTAATGGCCAGGTCCCCTAAATTTACAACAAATGACTATAAATGGATTCTTGGGACCATTTTTATTTTTGTCCATAAAACTCTACATTTTTTCTCAGCAATTCGTTACTTTATGTCCTTTCCCACATGTAAATAATTTCTTTGTTCCATTGAGACACTTTCTTCGGTGTCTCATTCCACATTTACTGGATGATGGAAATTGAGGATTCTTGTCTCCATGGTCTTCACTACCGGAGCTCTTATTATTCATCACCTATTTCTTCTTCGTTGTGTCTGAGAGTTGGTTAATATATATATGTTGTTGATCATATTTTTGGAAAACTGATTTGGCATGAACACGATACCTTTTACACCTATCAATATTCCATTTTCCTGTTCATTTACACCACTATTCCTACTTTGTACATCATGCTCAAAGCTACTCTGACTTCTTTGGAATCTAGTCACTAATTAGAACCAGAAAGCATTGTGTGAGTAACAGTAGTCATAAAATCAATTATAGAATATCACGACACCATATTTTCAATTTCAAACACCTTAAGATTAACCAAGGACATTTATTCTCATGTTATATTAAAATCATTCAAATCGGTTTGTAAAGAAAATTTAATTATACTAAGCATATACCCCTAGAGTGTTGTAACCAAGAGTACAGTAAGGCCCGTTTTCGTGCACCAATTCCCGTTGGAGTCTAGCTCAAAACAGTTTTTTCTGGTTTTACCCCTAGGTACATCTGTGCCAGAGGCGCCTCTACCTGCTCGTATCCAGACATGGATGTATTTCTTGGAAAACTCACAAAGTCACTAAATACCAAAATTTTAGGAAGTTCTTATATACTAATCCTCAATGTCTATCGTAGGGATATGTGCTCTAATCAGAGTTTATATAAATCTAATTTCCATGGTTTTTACTAAACTTCCTCTAATATCAATTGTAATGCCCCCACCCAAGTTACCTAGAGTCATTGCATTATTACGTATCATTGGAATGATCACAAAAGATCATGTCTCTAAAGATCGATTAGTTTAGTATCCTTGGATGTACTAGATACATTCATAAGGTTTACATTACATCATAAAATGGAAAACTACAACAACTTTGTTTCCATAGACAACACTGAGATCCCAAAGTATATCCCTTCAGATCAGTCATAATATACTTATTTGCATCCTGGGAAAAATGAAACATAGAAAGGGGTGAGCGCAGACACTCAGTAAAGATAAAAATATAGCGGAAACTTTCATAAATAAGCATAAACATTTAACGCAACATATAAGACTAAACAAAAGCCTTTTCAATATAAACTTCGTCATGATATGGAAAATATAAATCAAAATAATTCCATTTACTTATTCACACAGTTATTATTATAGTAGAATAATAACATGAAATATCAATATCCACATTCATTATGATGGAATGCATAATGCCAGACTTTCATAACCACATAGTCAAGGCCTTGTGCGAAGACTAAAAATAAGATTTGGTAAAGGCCTTGTGCCAAGAAACTAATTTGTCTCATGAGACCAACCGATGCATTTAGGAGCTATAGTGGGCTCCGCCCGTCACTTACTAAGTCCAATGCATTCCTTATATGAAAAGTTTGAAACATAACATAAACATTCGTATAAAAAATAGAGTACAAATTGTCAATACATTATCCACAAACCATGAATGCTATAAAAATAACACATCCATAGTCAAACACAACTCATTCATTACAATGCGGAAGATTGTATGGTAATAGATTAACCTCAATCGAGAATAATGAATGATATTTACATAGATGAAAACAATCACCAAAACTATATGAGGGAAATATCCCCCTTTTTCTTGAAAACATTTAAAAGTCTCACTTTTTATCAAAAATCCATTTAAAATATATTTTTGAATGAAAGTGACTTATACCGCTTTGAAACTTTTAAATGGAATTTTAATTTTAAAACATTAATGTCCATATAAATAAAACATTAAAACAATTTTTAAAACATGGACACTAATGAGAATGATTTAGAAAAATAAATTTTTAAAATATTAGAAATGATTTTTAGGTAGTGTTCCTAACCAATTGAGAGATTCTTTAATAGAAATAATTGAGGTTGTAAAAACTTTATAATATCAGGAGAGAAAATGGATTAATGATATACTATGCCAAAGGATAGTATATACACCATATAAGAGTGAATTGGTGCATAACAACAATGAAGACATAGTGGAATGTAAAATGAGACGAAATCCCTTATAAAAATGATATCCTTAGATTAAGGATAAATAAATTACATAATAATGTATGAAAAATATAAATACACTCAATGTGATTGGATATTATGTGTAAATCCTTTAGAGGAAATTGACACATGTTCTATTTAAGACAAAACCAATGACTTTGATGTTTAACTCAATGAATAGAAATTGAGTTAAAATTACTTTTATCAAGTTCATATCGATGAATTGAGAATTTATCAATTGAGTGATTATGTGTATCAAAATTATATCCACTCAAATGGGAGTATAAATTAAAACATAAATAAATAAACAATGATTCAAAACATAATCATAACATGAAAAAATTTTGAATTAGAAGATTAACACAAGGAAATTAAAATTGGGTTAAAAAGTTCCCTTATCGATTTGGTAACTTACGAAACAAACACCATATGAATGAAGGATAACTCAATGAAGATGAAAATACCCATAAATGAAAGTATATTACAAAAATAATACAATTGTGGGAAGTATGTACACCACACAAAGGAAAATAGTTGGAAATATAGCACGAATCTCATGTGAATAAAATGTGAGATGAAAATACCTTACCACATTGTAATCAATAAAGTTGTATGACCAAAAGTTAATAAACACCAAATGAATAATATAATAACATGAATATAATGGGAATCATGATAATATATACCAAATGGAAATACATAATACACCACAATCAACTGATAGGTGGCGAACAATTAAAATCTCACGGACTTGAATGTGAGATAAGAATTACTTACCTTGTACTTTTCCTTGGTCTAGAATAGGTTAACCTTGTGTATAATGGTGAAATAATATTTATTTAATTATACAAGAATCATATACATTAATATGATATCATATATGATCTTTTAACATTTCTTTGATAATAATATCTTAGTATTATCGTCATTTCGGGTGTTAACGAATTCATTTTCCTTTATATTATTTGTTATGTGAGTAATATTTTTTATGGATGGGATGTAACTTCTTCATAACCAGAATGATATATAGTATTTAAACATTATTTTTAATCATCAAATGAAAATTAGTCTTGAATAGATATGATGGGGAATGAATCTCATCGTGTTCGTGGAGACGGTAATCCGTACGTACGCACAAGTGACAATATCATTATTTTGAAATTAAAATAATATATAATTGGATGGTATATCATATATAAAAAATCATTATAATGTTATATTTATTATTTACATCAATTACACATCATTATTATACCCATCAGTATATTAATGTATTCAATAACAATTACACCAGGATGTGGATACGGTAAGCCGTACATACGCACGTATGGTGACATGTCATTCAATGGATGGATAGAATAATGAATATGGTTGTACCATTTTTATAATAACATAACTATATATAGAAGATACTGGAGTTATTATTTTATAATGGAAACAACAAATAAAGAGGAAGAGTGAGAAGAAAGGAACTTGAAAGAGGTGATGAAATATTTAGCTCTTCTTCGGGTTCTTCATTTTGATGTGATCAAAAGCGCTCCATAAGTAGGATTTATGACTAAAGGAAGGCCTATAGGATGAACGAAGAGTATTTTATAGGGTATTTGATTAGATTTTGGCCGAGCCAAAAGGCTTTGATGGTGTTAATTTAAGGGAAGGGGGAGTGTCGTTTTATAAGAGGGGTGAGGGGCACATTAGGAAATGCTAGAAATATTATTTTATAATAAAATCAATTTCAGTTTAAAATATCTTAAAAAATGGATTATTTAAAGGATAAGGTGGGGATGGGTCGAAAACCACTCAACTAATAGGTTTTAGATAGGTTTGGGTTACTATATTAAACTTATCTTTCAGATTTAACTCTTTTTTAAGTAGTTTGACATTTACCTTGTCTCTTTGTGTTTTTATATTATATTTTTACTAAAATTACTATAAACTTCCAAGAGAATCCCATGTGGTTAATTAATGATATCCCTAGGAGAATTTTCAAATTTGAATAAACATAATTTTACCGCTTTTGTGAATTGAATTTCAAAAATCCGAGGGACATAGTTTATATCAGTAAGTAAAATGTGGTTCAATAAGATGAAAATAATTTTTGGTGAATAGTAACTTTTTACTTTTATTTACCATAGTTAAAAGTAAATAGGGTAATTATGGGTAAAAATGATATTACTATTACCCAATCATGTGTCATCATTCTATTAGATAAGTATAATTCGACAAAAAACAACCATATGAATAAAATATGAACCTCTTTGGTCCACTTGGATTAGATTAGGACATTTATTATTGTTTAATTCAAAGAAGTTTTAAAAGAGTTAAAATCAAAGTTTAATAACTAGAACACTTTTAATATAGGGTTACACAAAAGATAAATTCTACTTTAAATATTAATCAGAAAGATAAAAATATATCCTACATAATTTTATTTTATTTATATTTTTTAAACATTAAATAATTTAATTTATTTATGACACAATGATGATTCAGTAATTACCTAATTAATGAAATATTAAAATAATTGATATTATAAATATCCAAATTAAATTAATTTTAGACTTTTTCTGAATTACACTAATTTTCTAGGTTAATATGAAATGTTAGGGTTGGGAAAATTAATTTTTTTCTAAGTAATAATGTTGTTATGAATTTAGAAAAAAAAAATACAAAAAATTCACCCTAAGATAATTTTGATATTTTGAATCAAAAAATGTAGTCCATTTTGAAAGATAAAAATTATAAAATTTAAAAAGTCGGCATTACTATTCATAATGGCTAGTTTGATTGGTCGTGGTGTGTTAGAATCTCGAAGTTGTGTACAATGCAAGCTATTACATTATTCAAAGGGAAACGTACTGGGGAAGCTTGGGGTGTTACCTGTCGGTTTCTTATGTATGTTTTTATGTGGAAAACTGCGTCTGAACCTATTATCATGGGTGTTCCCAGATTTCTCTCTAATGTATTTGGTAATGTATATCTCATGAGACATCAAAGCAGTTGAGGGTCTGTGTTCGGGGGAAGCTGCAATGCGCGCTCCTTACTCATGACGGTGGTAGCCAGTGAGCTAGTCCCTTCTCGAAAAACAGGGTATGGACCTATGATCTCTTTAAAGAGAGAGATATAGTCTATACATCCATTTTCATACCCTGATCTCCTTCTCCCATTTCTCTAGGCCTTTATATCCAAAAAGTCATCATTTTTTCAATCGTTGACCTAACCTTCCAATCCAAATTGTAATGTTTAACGAAGCCTCATAAATTATGAATCATACATAGTTTAATATATTCAATAAGCAACGAACATATGTTTATTTTTCTAATATGTTTCTTTTCATATCTTTGTATTTACAAGATAAGGTTGTGGTGGGATTTTATAACAAAAAACATATTATGATATGATTTGCATCAAAGGATTATTTAATCATATATTGGTGTAATTATCCTCATATATTCAATATATATCATTTAAACCTCTTTAGTTGAACCTTTGATATTAATATGATATGAGACTCACCTTCTTGGGTTATTTGGGTCATTTTTCATAATATTCTCTTACCGTTTCTAAATCCCTAGTTTATTAAAATGATATGGAACATAGTTCTTATGTTATTATGTTTAGATAAATGCCCAAAATCTGGTTTTCATCTAGTTAATTCTTAAGTTCATGTCTAATTGGATGCTTCAAGACATCCTTTCGAATATGACTCGATCATATTTAGAAAAGAGTTTCAGTACATAAAGTATATAGTATATACATCATGGATTGATATTTTTTTCTTCAAATAAGCATATGGGTCATGAGACAATATACTATAGAAGAAGTTCTAAGAATATCAATAATGATATGGGTGCAGAACTAGGTTGTAGTGGTATAGAACTGGGGTATAGGACTGAGGAAGGAAAATCAAGATAGAGGCTAGTGGATGTAGACTTTAAGACAAAGCATGCACCATTGTGTGATGTGCATCACAAAAAGTGTACCCATTAGTAACAAACATCTTCAACCACTTGAAGAAGTATTTAGGTAATCCTCAACCTCCTCTACTAGCTCCTTTGGGTAAATAAGGTTTTGATGTGGAGAAGAAAATTGGTATTTCATATTTTCCTAATCTTATATAGGGTGCTCATAGTGGAGTTATGTGACCTGGAAGTGGCATCAACTCTGATTTGGATCCAAAAATCATTGATAAGGGAGATTCCAAGACAACCATGGCATGTTTATAGTTCATGGAAGTGCTATTAGGGAAGGGTAACAGTGGTAGTGGTTATGAAATGAATTTTATATCTCCAATGGATGGTGAGTCTTCTTGTTTTAGGTAGTGGTAACATGTTTTAGGGGGTAGAAAAGAAAGGTTGTGGATGCTATTGTGTTGGGAAACTGGATTGAATGTTTTCAAATGACAATTTGTTCATGTAGGATGAAATATCTCTAATTAGGCCTTCGATAGATGAACAAGGGGACCCCATGACTGATTCCAATTCAGAGAATTCTGAGAATTTTTTCAGGTGATGTAGAATATGATATTTAGGGTAATGGGATGTCAATATAGTGGCTAAGTAAGTGCCAGAGGGGAATTTAGAAAGATTTAAAAGATTACTCTTACTTGTTGCTACCAATAGAGGAAGGATTTCAATGAAATAAAAATTCAATTTGAGGGGAATAATTCCACCTCCCCCCTCAAAGGTTTCTAATAGTCATCAATGCGAATTTGATGCTGTACATGATAACTTTATAGAGTTTCTCATCCACTCAAATGTAGAAATGGTTGAAACCATTCTGATGATTAACGATACTGATGAAGAAGGTGACATGATGATGGTAAGGCTATTAAAAGTGATTACCATTGAAGATTAATGTAACTAGATTAATAAGAATTATCTAATCCGAATTAGAGGATTCATTGATGAGATGATCAATTAAGAGGAGTACATTCATTCCTATGACAAGATGGAATATCACCTCAACGATCTTTTGAAAGATGAACTAGAAACTCAGGTTAGTACAATCTCTATGAAATTATTAAGGGAGATCTTTTCTGGTATACTTATATTATCATTTAATGGTTTTTGTATTTTATTTCTTGTTGGAACTTGTGGTTTTACACTTTTACCATAAAGTATTATTTAATAAAAAGATAATTTTCAGTCAGTAATGATACATCATGTTTTGGATTTGAGAGTAACCCTATTATATTTTTTTGAATTTTACACCATATTTTATATTATCATTAGATATACTAGAATCAGGTTTATTTCTTGTTTCATGTTGTGGAAACATTCTAGTATTTCCATGATCACATGATTGGATGTTCTATATGTAATTATTATATATATTTATACTTTATTCATGCATTTTAGATCATCTAATTCCATTATAACTCATCTTCTCTGTCTCATTTCCATGTTTATTCCCCTACTAGTCTTTATCTCATTTCATTAGTCTATGTATTCTGTAGGTTCTTCGGTGAAGATATAAGAGCTGATATGGAGTTAGGTTCCTAATATAAATAAATGTTCATAATTATAGTTTCATGTTTTATTATTATGTACCTAGTCCTAAAAATAAACAAGAATATTCAATATTTGTTTTTATTATGACTTAAATCATGTAATATTATGTGGAAAATTTTGTGGTTGCAATAATATCAATGGAATATTTCATATGGAAAATACCATTTTCACATTGAAATTAATTTTTTCAAATCTAAAATTTTCCCAAATATTAAGTAAAAAATGTTATTTGAAAATAACCATAAAAACTTATAAAAAATGATTCAAATTATTCCGCGGTCATGAAGACATTAAATTTTGTTAATTTTATTTATTTTAAAAAATGATTTCATTCACATTTTTTATGAAAAGAAAAAATTACTTTACTCACGATATGGAAAGAAGATACCATTCGTACTATTTTATGAAAATTAAGTCATGGATAAATGTTAATTATTCTATAGTAATATATTATTAGAAACATTATTGAATTTTGTTTTATAAAACATGCATATGGATGAAATATTTTTTTCACCAAAGAGAGAAATAAAATTTGATTTCCATAAAAAATTATTTTTGTATCTATTTTTTTTAAAGTGGTAAAAGTGTAGTTAAAAAATTTAATCTACAAAAATTATTATAGGATAATATACTTCATGATTTTTTTGAGGTATGGTTCATAAAATTTTATTATTTGATATATAATTATAATCAATATTGACAAACAATGAGAATGTAATATATATATCTTTCACCAAGTTTGACTAGCTTCAAAAGCACTTTAGCCTCCTAAAAAATAAATTTAATTTATTATAACTCTATAACATAGTAATTTAATTACTTTTAATAAATTATATTTTTAAATTATAATAATTTAACACACATTTACTAATATCTTCTTATTAACACAGTCATTTCCATGTGTTAGATGCTTTATTTTTCATGGGAATTTCAGTTTGGTTGTTATTATCCTTTTAAAATTATCATTGGTCCAAAATATCTAGATTTTATATTGTATATAAATATAATAGGTTATCATTATATATAGAGAGAGTAATCCATAAAGGATATATATAAAGGAATGGATTACTCTATTCATAGAGGTGGTATGCTATATGTACGCATGAACATTATATTAACCTTTCAACTGATGTAATGAGAGATATGTAACTAATAAGTATAAATTATTAAATAATTTTGATATCATATATATTATATACATTCACTAAATCTGGTATTATTAACTTATATGTAAATATGAAATGAAAAAAGTACCACATCGCTTCATGGAGGTGGTAATCCACAAATACACACAACAAGAATTATAATTTTCCAAAAGATATGAAGCTTTCAAGGTAGATAATATATTATATTTATATAATAACATTTAAATAATAAATATCATATATATATATATATATGTAACACCCAATGTATTTAAAAATAAATTGAAATTCATGAAACACTAAATCTCTACATAATTGATCAATTTTAAGGATATAGTTATAAAATAGCCATTAAACATAATTTTTCTAATTAAATAATTTGAATATCAAAAAAAACATCTACAGTTGTGATCAGTACCTTATTTGGAGTATGATAGAACCAAATTTTTTTGGGAATAGTAGAATAACCTTTTGAAAAGTAATATAAATAGTAACATGACCTTTATGAATAGTATATCATATTATTGTTTTATTTTCATAAATTTTATAAGATAATGAGACGTTGATTAATTTTTCAAGGTGATATAAAATGAGTAATAGCTATAAATGTTTTTCAAATATATTATAATTTCATTTAAAAATTAATTTAATCATATTTATAATATAATTTCCATAAAATGGAGTTCATTATTGAATTTGACATGTCGAAATTTTTTTGGGTGAATTTTTGGGATATTTCTCAAATTCATGACATTAGGATGAAAAGTAAAATATGGTAATATACTTTATATATACATTATTAGTTAAATACAAAATTCCTAACATCATGGTTATTGTATACACCCTTGGTCCAAACTGATACGCTCTAATTAATATTTTTTGTCACATGAATAATGACTATTCATAATCTTAATAAAAAATATTTGACTAATGATTAAAATAATTGTAAACCCACCTCTCCTACACTATAAACACCACCATCACCCCACTCTTACTATCACATCTTCTAAATAATTGATTATTGTCTAAATAATTCACAATCCACTTACCAAGTCCAATACCAAAGTTTTAGACATACTAGTCTCATCATATATCAAAAACCAAATGCCTTAAAAAGGATTTCAAGGACAATGGATCAAGAGGTAAAAATTTTCTATTGTTTTCTTGCGTTTTCTTTTCAATTCTTTTATTTTGTTATACTATCTTCTCCTCCCATTATCCTAGTGGCCTAAAATATCCAATATTAAATATATTATATATTATTATCATATTTATGGAAATATTCATCATCATTCTTCCTCTCCTCTTCCTCCCATTATAAAAATAAAAACATTGTCTATGATGTGTCGATTTACCGACATCGGGGATGATGTGACTTCAATTTCCATTAAATCCTTCAAATATGAATATGAAACCATTTTAATTTTCAATAGAGTCACTAAAGTTAATTTTATGACATCTCTTGTGTTTTGGAATTAAATTTTATTAATAATATTAATGTAATATGATGAAACAAGTTTGTGATAATCAATGAATCAGAAAAATGATCTAAAAAAGAATCACTAATGATATCTCAAATTATTAATCCTAATTGCATATAAATAAATTATTTATGGAAACATTAAATATTATGGAAACATATTAACACCATTCTATTACACTTATGGAATTTATCTTCCATTCGACATGAAATTCATTGTGGACCAACAATGGATGTTATATGAAGCACAGACCATAAATAGTGGAAATAACAAAATGTTATTAATAAATTGGTGGAATGATGTTATAAAAATCATATAAGGATTCATATACATGAATATATTTCTTTAAAATTTTAATAAAAACTTTTTAACCAGTATATAGGAAGTTTAATAATGTTTTAATTAATACGAACACGAGGTAAGGGAATTCTTAACCCAATTCTCATTATTTGGATTAAACATCAACTTCATTTATAATGAGAAAATTAGACTAATTTCTGATGACTTTTGTTTAAATTATGTTTTATTATGTGAATTTTTAGTGTAAACACATATTACTTTCATTATATTAATTCTCACATCAATTACATGATATTTTTAGGGACTTTTCAATAAAAATCGTCTTTTAAAATTCTATTTTATAAAATTCAAAAGTAATGTTTTTGTGAAATTTTCCATGTATTAAGATTATGTTCTTATTATTAGGAATTTTTTAGGAATAATGTTTGGACCTATAACTCCCTTTAATCTATTGGGTATTTGTAAATTAAAGGTTGAAAATATGGTTACTCCATGTGTAATAGTGATTTTTACACCATAAGGTAGTCGTGAGGGTTACATATTTATGGTATCCATGAGGGTTACAAATCCTAGGGTAGCCGCAAGGGTTACAGTAAAATTAATTAATGCCCAAATATATCTTTTAGGTTTTATATATGTTCTCTAATTCTTTTTGTAGATATAATGTTTCACAGAGTAAGTATATAAGGGTGAGAAGAATTTATTTGTGAAAATGATTTCATATGCTTATAAGTTTTCAAAGACTAATGGTTTATTTCATTCTTTTTATATTCCTTACTGATATTCTTATGTGAATCCAATGTTTCTAAAAAAATTCATATCTTTTTATGATGTTTAATATAAATAAAGATTTCATGTAAAATGTTTTAAATTTTTTATCAAATTAATCATGTTGTTATTTTGGGTTAAAAATTTAATGGTTTGGAAGAAAAAGATATGGTTTTATTGTTACCCACCTATTATTATTTTTGGGTTGATATGTATGAGTTTTTTCCCAACATTATAAATCTCTAAACTAAAATGATCTTTAGGATTGTAAATAAGTTAAATCAAGTTGAAATAGCAAGGTTATGTAATGTTTATTTCTGGTTCCTTATTTTTGGTATTAGAGAACGGTTTAGATTAAATATGGGTAAGGATGAGGTTAAAAGAATAACATAAATTATTTTTACTAAATGATTATATTTAAATGGTATATCATTTAATTATTACCATGTTTATTCATCTAACATTTGTCTATTCAGAATGGTTTTCTACAGTAAAAGTAGGGAAGCTGAAGTTGGATTGAACTGATAGGCTGATATCTTTATAAAATTTCAGTCAAGATTGTAGGGAATTGGAACCATGTTGTTCATGTTAATAATGGATTATCTGATGTAGGAAATAAATGGGATTGTAATCCATGAAAGAGAAAAACTAAATCAACCATAAAGGAACACTATGATAGCGAAACATATTCTGAGACAACAACCTCTTGTTTTTAGTGGATCTTCTGACCTAGTAGCAGATGAGGGATGGATTAATTCTCTTGAAATGATATTTGATGTTAGGGGATGTGTAGATAATCACAAGTTTAGTTATTCCATTAATATTTTTGAAGGTGATTATGATCAGTGGTAGTCAATGGTCAAGATTAATAAGGATAGAGATAAGATTGAAGTCTTAGAGTGGAATGAATTTAGAAGTCATTTCTTTGAAAAATATTTTCCTAATGTGGGTTGACTTATATTGGAGAAGAAATTACTTGAATTGAATAAAAATGAGGATGATTTAGTGGTAATGTATGATGAAAACTTCACATGGCTCTCAAGGAATTATCCCAATATTATTTTAAATATTTATAGAAAAGTAAAATATTTTTATTGGCGAATTAACCCAATATATTGAAGGTAACTGGCCTCCCATGATTTCAAAATTTATGAGAAATATGAAGGATATGATGATAGGGTAGAAATGGAGTTCACTAATGATCGCATGTACTTTGAGAAAAAAGACAAGAAGAGGTCTAGAAGGAATGAGATTGGTAAGAATCAATCAATGAAATCTGATGGTAAGAATGCACAGTTTCCATTTAGTGAAAAGAGTGGAAAAAAGCACCCTAGGGAATGGCATAACAAAAATGGGAAGTGTTTTTGTTTGGGTAAGTTTGGAAATATAGAATGATATTGTAATTAAAATGATCATAAGATTAATCATTATTAGAAAACTATAAAGTATTTCAAATGTAATGAGATGTTCCATTATGAAAATGCCTACCAAAATAAATATCTGAGTGATAGAAAGCAGCCAGACTATAAGTTAAAAGATGTACTGAGTTTCTTTACGACTACATAATCAAATGTTGGGCCATCCAATGAAGTGGTATGAGGTACTTCGTTTGATTACTCATATTATTCAAATGTATTTCTTGTTATGGGTTATACAAATTACATTATTTTTGAGATATTTAAATGAAAATTGGAAATATAACCACAACAAATGAGTCCTGAACTTATTTTTCTAACACAATTGGAAAATATTATATAAAAAAGGAATTTTAGGAATCTTTTTACTCTTATATGTTGTAGGAAATTACCAAAAACCCTTTATGTTTTTTCTTTAATAGAGTTTTCTTTCAATTTGGGTTTGTATTGGATTTCTTATTATCATTAAATTATTGATTTTATAGCTTAAAAAGATTATTTTTTTCAGAAATATTTTCAGTTGTTATAAAAGAATATACCCCTATAATTGATAACAAATCACAAAGTTGAGAAAATATTGAAATATTAAATTGAATGATATATTTCTCATAATAATTAAAACACGATTACTATTTAGATTAATGACACGCCACTTGTAAATGGATACATTGATGTTTTTCCAGATGAGTTTCCTCGTGTTATAACTGAAGAGGATGTTGAATTCAAAATTAAATTAGTTCCAAATGAAACTTAAATTTCCAAGCTCCCTTATCTAATGGATAAAATGGAACTTCTTGAGTTGAAAAATATTTTTCAGTAGTTTCTTGATAAAGGATAAATTCATCCTTTCACGTCACTAAGGGGGTCTTCTATTTTTTCATTAAAAAGAATAATGGTTCAATGAGGCATTCCATCAATTTTAAATATTTCAATAACATTTTTGTTAATAATAAGTATCCTTTTCCTTACATCAATCACTTTTTTTATCAGTTCAAGGGAGCTTAGTATATTTCTAATATTGAATTGAGATATAGGTTTCATTTGTAAAAGTTTAAGGAGAATGACATTCCAAAAACACCCTTCTAATCTAGAAATTATCATTATTATTATTTTTATTCCACTTGGGTTTACTAATCACCTATTGTGTTCAGGGATATTAAGTATATAATATATAATGAGTTCTTGGATAATTTTTTGGTTGTGTTTGTTTATGAAATTCTAGTATAATTGATATTTAAATAGGAGCATGAAAAACATAATTTTTTTACTCCATAAATGAAGAAAACTATATAGAAAATTCAGAATTTGTAAATTTTGGTTGCAAGAAATATCATTCCTTGGTCACATTATTTCTAAATATGGAAAAACTATTTATTCTACTAAAGGAAGAGTTGTCGATGAATGGCCAAGACCCACAAATATTAATAAGATTTGTAGATTTCCTGGTTTGGAAAGCTAGTATTAGAGTTTTGTTGAAAACCTTGCATGTATATCGAGTATACTAACTTAGTAAACTCGAAAAGGTGTTAAATTCATATTAAAAAAATACTAGGATTATTGTTTTCAGGAATTGAAAAGTATATTCGTGAATGCTTTAGTTCTGACAATACCTTTGATAAATAGCGAGTTTTTCGTCTACAATGATGTTTCTTTAAAGGGATTTGGTTGTGTTATGATGAATAATGATCATGTAATTGATTTTTGATCAATAGAACAAAATCCACACTAGTTAAAATATCCCACACATGATTTGGAAAAAGTAGTTGTGGTTTTTTCTTGTAAAATTTTGGGTAATCATTTATACTTAGCCAAATGTAAAATATATACTGAAAAAAATATTGAAGATTATATTACCTAAAATGGAATTAAACATGGGAGAGGGATGATGGAATGAATTGACAAAATATTATGATTTAATGATCAATCACCACCCTAGAAAATAAAAAAATGTGGACGATGCCTTGATTCAAAAACATACTGCATCATTAACTTTGTTTTGGATGGAACAAAACCCTTTGATTAATGATTTGATGCATTTTTTCTCAGATGTTGTTGGTGTAGAAAATTCCTTTATTTTGTTTTAGGTTTTAGTGAAGTCATTTTTGTTACAAAGAATTAAGCCAGCATATAAGGCAGATGGGGAATTATTGAAAATGGTAGAATTAGTTAAAACATGTATATTTATAGAATATATCATTGATAAAGATTGTGTTTTGAGATTTTATAAAAGATTGTGTACTCCTTGTGTTTTCTAGAAGAGGAATGTATTATTGTGTGAAGTTCATTTTTTCCCATTTTAAGTTCGCCCTAGAAATAAAAATATGTACAGTGACCTTTGTGAGTATTACTAGTTGTATGGAATAAAAAGAGATATTGATAATTTTACCATTAAAATTTTGACATGTCCATAGGTTAATATAGAGAGACGATTAACAAATGGGATGCTACAATATTTACCAATTCTAGACTATAAATTGGAAAAATATATCCATATAATTCATTGTGGGAATACATAAGACTTATTTTGGAAATAATAAAATCTAGCTTATTCTTGATTGACTGAATAAATCTACTCATTACCTTTTATTTGATATTTTATGTCTTTGGATAAGCTTTCTCGACTGTATCTCAATGATATTGTCAGGTTACATGGAGCTCATCTTTTAATTTTATCTAAAAGTGATCCCAGGTTTATTTCTATCTTTTGAAAATTCCTTTCGAAGTCATTGGGAAGAATATTAAATTCCAGTAAATCTTTTCATCCTCAATTATATAGGAATTCATAATGGACGATTCAATATTTGGAGGATATGACTCAAGATTCTTCAATGAATTACCATAGAAGTAGGGATCATCATATTTATTTAGTTGAATTTTTATATAATTACAGTTTTCATTCTAGTATATAGACGGAACCTTTTGATGAATTATATGGGAAGTGGTGTTGAACTCCATCATTTTGGGATGAAGTCAGGGAACAAAAGATGATGGGACTAGAATTAGTACATGATGTGGCTGATAAATTGAAGATGATCTAGTAATATATGGGGATAGCTCAGAGAAGGAAGAAAAGTTAGGCTGATAAAAAGAGGAATGACTTTTCATTCGAGGTAGGTGATCAGGTTTTTCTTAGAACCTCACCATGGAAGAGTGTTAAGTATTATATTAAAAAAAGGAATGGAATTTCCATGAAGCATTAATCCTTATGAAATCATGGAGAATTTTTTGATAAATTTCGAAATTACTATGAGATTATCTTAGGTACACAATTCTATTCATGTTACGATGTTGAATAAGTATGTGACAAATTTATCTCATGTTTTGAGTCAAGATGAATTTGAGCTAGAATTTAACTATTCATTCGAAGAGAATCCTTTTTATATTCATGATTTAAGACAATAAGTATTGCAGATTAAGGTAATCCCCCAGGAAATGGTTTTGTGGAGATACCAAATTGTCGAAGATGCAACATGGGAACCATAAAATTCTATGAGCGGAAGGTACCCTTACTTGTTTAGTAAGTAAATAAAATTGTGAGGACACAATTTCTCTATCGTGGGGAGAATTTAATACTCCATGGTTTTAAAAATAATTTGAAATACCAAAATCTCTAAATCTCTATATATTTTTTTAAAGAGATAGTTATAAAAAAGTCTTTAATCAAAATTTTACCAATTCTATGAATTGAATTTCGAATAATGTACATCAATGGTTGTGATTTGTATCTTATTTAAGGCCTGGTAAAACATTTTTTTTGGGTGAATAGTAACATAACCATATGAATAGAACTTTTAATAGTGACATAAACCATATGAATAGTAAATTATTTTATTATTATATTTTCTTATGGATATAGGATAATGAGATATAGATTAATTATTCAAGGTGATATAAAATGAGAAATAGATTTAACATTGTTATTTTTCGAAAAAAATTATAATTTAATTAAAAAATAAAATTAATTTGATTAATAAAGTTATTTTCAAAAAACGGAGTTCATTTTTGAATTCTACATGTAGGAAAATTATTTTTGAATTTTTGGGAATTTTTTTAAAATTCATTAATTTTTGATGAATAGTAAAATACGGTAATGTACCGTATATATACATTATCAATTATATACAAAATTCCAAGCATCAAAGATGATGTAAGAACCCTTGGATTGAAATAACATTTCCTAATTACTATTTGGTGTCACATGAGTCAAGAATATTCATAGTGCTGAGAAATTATATTAAACTAATGATTAAAATAATGGTAATCCCCTCCTCCCCTCCACTATAAGTACCACCCTCGACCCCCTCTTCCTCTCACCCCTATATTGTTTTGATAAATATATAAATTATTCATAATAACATTATAATGTCCTTTCCCCACATCCATGACATACTGGTCTCACCCAAAGGCCAAAACCAATGGCCTTAAGGAGGATCTTAAGGAAAAGTGATCAAGAGGAAAACATCCTCTTTCATTTTTATGGTGTGTTTTTAATTCCTTTCTTTTCTTATACTCTCATATATTCCCCTTATCCAAGTGGCATTAAAAATACAGTTTTATACATATTATGTATTTATTTCATATTTATGAAAAAATTCATCATCATTATCCCTCTCTTCTTCCTCTTATTCTATAAATATAAAACACCATCCATGATGTGTCGATTTACCAACATCATGGGTGATGTGTCTTCAATTTCAATTACTTCCTTCAAAGATAGTAGTAGAATAATTTTAATGGTTAAAAAATATTGTAATGTGTATGTTATGACCTCTCTAATGTTATGTAATTTAATTATATACATACTATAAAAGGTATATTTTGAAACATGTTTGTGATAATTGACGTACCCCCAAAATGATCTAAACCAGTATCACTAAGGATTTATCTAATGATCCATCCTATTATCAAATAACCAAAATGATTTATTAAATCATTAAATAATATTGAAACATATTAAAACCATTTTATTTAACTTCTTTAGTTTCTCTTTCATTCGAGAAGACAAATATTTATGAATCAACTATGGAAATCATGTGAAGAACAAACCAAAAATAATGGAAATAAAAAAATGTTATTAATAAATGAATAGAATTTTTTTATAAAATTAACATTTAAGGTTTTATAAAAATGAATATATTTTTTTAAAATACAAATATAACTCTTTTAACCATTATAAAGGAGGATTAAAAAAGTTATACGTAATCCGAACCCGAGTTAAGGGATATTTTAACCTAATTTTCAATTTTTGGGTTGACAATCTATTTCATTGATTATGTGGCACTAATATTATTTTTGTAATGAATTTTTTTAAAATATTTTTTATTATGTTCATTTATATTTTATAAACATATTCCTTTTGTTATATTAATTCTCACATTAATTATATGATATTTGTAACAGAATCTTCCTTAAAAATCCTCTTTCAGTATTATTTTTAACAAAATTCAAAAGCAATGATTATATGAAATTATCAATATTTTGTGATTATTTTTTGGTTCATGGGAATTGGTTTTAATTAAGGGGTTGAACTATATACCCCTCTAATATATTGGGTATGTGTATGTTAGAGGTTATTTGTATGGTTACTTGAAGTGTAACTATGATGGTTACACCATAAGGTAGCTCTGATGGATACAAATAATAAGGTAGAAGTGAGGTTTACAATATAAGTAATTAATGTCCAAATAAAAATTTAAGGTTTTATATATGAACTATAATTCTTTATGGAAATATCATGATTCAAAAAGTAAATTTATATGGGTTATAATTATTTATTTGTCAAAACGATTTCATTTTCTTATAAGTTTTCATCAACTAATGGATTCTTTCATACTTTTTATATCACATACTGATCTTTCTATACTCATACCATGTATTTAAGTGTTTTTCATAGGTAATAAGGATTAGTAAGAGAAAAAAATTAAATTAAGTAAAATGTTATGACGTTTTTTTAGGGAAATCATGTTGTTGTTTTGTGATAAAAAATTTATGTTTTTGATGAAATGGAAAATGTTTTAATAGAACCGAATTTCTATGCTTGGGGGTTAATGTGTATGATGTTTTTCATTGAATTCTATAACTCTGAACTAAAAAGATATTTGGTATTTTTATGAAGTGATATATAGTTCAAATAGATAGTTTATGTAATGTTTTAGTTTGGGTCCTTATAATATATAATAACTCCTTCATAATAACCATCCATGAAATATAGTGATGGAAAATCGAATGTATTTCTATATGGATGCGGTAGTCCACACATACACATTTGTAATATTTTCACACCAAATTTCATAAATAGATGGTGGATATTTTGGGTTTCATAATCATAACCGGATTTAAATATATTTAGGATATTTCATTAATTGAATTTGTATGATCAATATATATTTAGATGAGGTATGATAATTTTTAGATTGACAGAGGTCATGTAGGAAGATTACGTTTTTCATTAGGATAGACTCCTTTAAATACCATCACAATATTCCAGGGAATGTAATGTCCACTACATCAAATTAATGTATATTTATGTTTATAAGAGAATTGGGAACAAATGTCTCAATATAGATTTCTTAAATTGGTGTAAATAATGGGAGAAAGGCATCCTTTTATAAATGAGGGAAATAACAAACATGGAATTACAGAAAATATTTAAATATAATTATTATTTTTTCATATTTAATGATTCAAAATAGCTATGAATGAGAGTAATAATATAACATGGAACAAATATATTTTTAGAATTAAATTTACATATGTTTTTGCGTCATTTTAGGAAATTTTTTGGATTTACCTTTTCATTAATTGATTATAAACTTAACTACGGTAACAAATATTTCAATATTAAAGGTTAATAATATTTTATATAGGATAAAATTTGGTTCATAAATTTTCAAGGGATATAATTTTAGATGGTTTATGATAGGGTTACAGGATGAAAATGGGATGACAGGGAGGTATTTTTTTCTTTAATCCTAATGAGAGAAAAAGGACAAAATCTATTTTTAATGGATCTGGGAATTGCATATAGTTCGGTCGCATGATTCTGGAATACTTTTAACAAACATGAATCACTTAATGGACTCAATGGACACTTGTACACTTTGTCCACATGGTTTTTGAAACCTTTCACCGACCGAGAGGTTTTGTTCTGTAAAAAATCCTAGAACCTTGCACATGATTCCTGCATGGTTTGAACTTACCTTGATCAAGCTACGTGCCCTCATCAAAAGACATCAATGAGATGCATAATTACACATTAGATCTATATTTTATGAATATAAATTTTTAATACCTATTTTCCTTAAACATTAAATATTAACGTGATCTAAAAAGACTCCCTACACTAAGGACTCGGAGAGATTCCCCATTATCGTGAAAAGAACTGTGAAAAAAGGGAAAAAAATATCAAAAAACAAAATTTAAATCCTAAAAACCCTATACGGATGACAAAGGGATGTGAAAGAAATAACCCAAAATAGTGGATTAAAAAATAATAACTGTGGGTGATAATTTACCCCACCGTAATTATTTCCCCCCTCAAAAAGCATTAATGTTTCCAGTTGACTGAGTTAAAGGAAGATGCTCACACCCTAACATTATTCAACTAATAAAGATAATTAAAACATTAAGAAACACCATTATAATATTAAAATTCATACCTGAAATAGACTACTAAAATCAATTAACAACATTATGCATGATAAATTTCCCTACCCACTTTCCAAACACCTTACCAATACCACAACCATTCATCCAGCTCTAAGATCCCCGTGATTACTACGGGAAAATAAAAACGAAACGATAGACCACCCAAAAGGATAATAAAAAATATTAGGACACCATCTGAAGGGGAAATAATTTTTAAAGGACCTATTATAAACAAGGGATCATTTAATCAATGTCAAGAACCCATGGGGGACTCCCCTCCATATTGTAATTCTAGTTGGATTCCCAAGAAAATACCACCCGTCAAACACCAAACAACCAAACCAAACCAACCACTCCCAAACTTGAAAAAACTATGAGATATTATTAAGACACAAAATGAATCCCACAATAATTTTATGAAGAAATATATAATTCACCAAAATTTTTTCAATCAAAACATAGATTCTCAAAATATACATAACATCATTTTACATTTCCACCAATGACATCACTACCAGATGAAATAACAATAATAAAAAGAAACATTTACAACAAAAAATCATAAAAAACAAACACAGATAAAGCATTCTTGTTATTGAACTATACACTTCTATAATAGAGTGGATCTCACTCCAATGTTCTTTTTAGGGGCTCCCTTATAGAATTTCTAGAGATGGGAAAAAATATAAGAATAATAGACCTTTGGAGAACTAGGAAATGAAGTCTTCTTCTGACTTAGTATTCTATATTTGTGAGACATGAGGTTAGAATGAACATAATTTGATGATGATATATTGGAATGGATATTTATTACACCCCCAACATGATCAAAATCTCTTTCCCACAACATTAGAGGACCATCTATCACATATTATAAATACTAGTAGAGGATTTATTTCCATGAGCACTCTTAATAGCATATATTCAACCCTCACCAATTTCCCTATCACATCATAAAAAGAGGATGGAATTAAGTTTTACACTTTCAATTATAGATTATAAATTATACCATTCTCAAAATGTTAATATTTTCGTGAATCACCCTCATCAATCATTAGAAGATAAGGAAATAGATCAACAAAGAAAAAAATTCCATTAACATACTAAATTAAGCATATCACCATACAATTCTAATACTTTATAGTCTATAAAAGTAATATTAGATGAATTAATCACTAAATAATTCACATGAAAGGTCTTCTTAAGGCTTGGTAAAAATTTCTACCTTCCAACACTTTCATCTCGGGCCTTCATTCAAAAATATTATGAATATCACCTTTAGTGTCTCAAAAAATTCATATAAACTAATTTTGATTTTTATTTTTCATATACACCTGCGTTCTTCCAAAGGATATGATTGATCATGAAAGAGGGATGAGTTCAAATACATAAACCCGAGGTGGATTTCTGTTGGTTGATCAACTAGTGGACTCACTAACTATAAAGAATCCATAGCTTCACATTGATTATCTATCAAATATTTGGTGGTGGAATAATCTAAACGACATGAAAAAAATCTTCACAAATACAAATCACCATCATGAACTCACCAAAATTGAATATGGGTAATAAAAATGAAATAGACACAAATATTCCAAAAAAACCCATAATGATTACTAAAGACCACAGTAAAGACATTTTTTCAAATTACACACTATGAAAAATATCATTACACATAATACTAGGAATTACCCTAATAAAACATAATTTTTTAAAACTCCTATTCATTATAAACTTGCCTAGTTTTATTGAAATCTATTTAATAAAAAACTAATTTCATCAAATGTCACTTTTTATACTTTTTTCTATGAATTTACATAAAATAAAATTAAATGATCCTTAAAAGATTACAGAAAAAATAGAATTATAAGTGGAAATATGGTTTTAAAAATTTGAAAAAGAGTCTTAAAATGATTTATTAACTATGAAAGTCTCAAATAAATTCATAGTGGGGACTAGTCATAATGGGTGATTCAAGCATATTTTTGGTGTCCAGGTTCAAGTCACACTACTGCAACAAAGATTCACTGATGACTACATCATTATGCTATACATGGCTTTCTAGACCATGTGAGATCACTTGAATCTACATTCCCAACACTCTTTTCAGTCCCCACCAAAACAATAAACCACTAACAAGCCCAAAAGATAAATTACTATAACACCATCATACAAATTAATGAAATACCATAAAAAATAAATATATCTAAATTTAAATGAAACTCAAAACCAAGCATCCCATGGTAACCTAGGATTTGGAAAAAGAAGTGTTGGCGAGACCCCATACCAACACAAATAGTTATAATAGTGCTACTAATTTTACCTTGAAATACCAAATAACAAAGGGTACCCTGAAATATAGGTCATCTAAAGAACCTATCCTATAGCACTATTTTTTCACAAAACTACCTGGGATGACCCTGAACCAGTCATCCAAGATAGCCTGTGACATCCCCAAGACATGTTCCCGAATGACCCAGGGTTGTAAAAAGAATCAATGGAATCATTGAGAGACATCATGAATGAATTTATAAAAATAAATAAACTAGACAAGTAAAAAAATGAGAATCCCAATATATAAAAAATAACCTATAATAAAAATAAAAAGATGTTTAAGATAAATCCAAACATAACATGAATAATCGAAACCTACGTGTTAACCCATAGGTCACTCTCTAATAGTAACACCAAACATCTCTTAGTGAAATAGATACCAAGAATGAACCTACATTTGAGACTAACAATAGGAATGAATTTATGAGGGCGAGTATTAAAACATAGTAGGAATTCCCATAAAAATTATATTCTCAATGCATTTCCTTTATATAAAAGATTCACTTCCCTCCAGTTTGAAATAAAATAGTGAACACTATTTTTTAAACAATTATTTTTTAATCAAGTCATAGATTGTTTAAATAATCATTTAGAACAGTATTTATATAAAAAAGATTAAATTTTTATCTTCTAAGATGAAATATTTTAATAGTGTTAAAAAATGAAAGATAATTATAAATTTAATTTTTTTATAAAAACAATAACAGAAAACAAGAATTAACTTATATCGATAGACACGACATGGATAGATGAACAATGAAAACACAATGTGGGAAATTGGTAAGTAATAAATAAAATTACCAAATAATACGAGGAACCTAAATTATCCCCCATAGATAAATAAGCATAAAATAACATGGGAATGAAAATGATCTTAGGAGAAAATGTAGAAAATACCAAACAAAATCCATCATTTCATCACATGAGATGAAATCAAACATCCATCACACTCGATCATAACATAACTGACCTAACAGAGTGAAATCATCTTCAATTCAGAGTGTATCTATAATAAGAGGCCACTATCTATAGTGCAATACTAATCTAGTGGAACTAGTGTTCTCATATATTCAACTAAAAATGGTTGGTTCCAGTGTCATATCAGTGTAGGGGAGATCCAAAAAATGATAAATGACCAACCATATATATAATAAACAAAATCTACCCCACAAAAAAACCATGCACAAACCATGAATAACTCCAAGGGATGATCTCCTTGCCTTCCAAAAAATAAGTGACAAGGGACATCCCATTTCATGGACCTTTTATTCTACATAAATTTTTTTTTGGAAAGATATTCATCCCAAGAAGAGTTTTACAAAGAGAACTATTTAACAAACATGCCAAAAGGGCCTCATGAATTATTTATTTGACAACCCATTTTAATGAGATCTAAACACACCCCTTAAAATTTTAGGGAAATGCTAAAAAACATTCATAAATTTGAAAGTAGCATTTAGAAACCAAAAACTATAGATAAAACCCAATGACTCATTTTGTCATACATTTTTTGTGAAAATGATTATAAATAATTCAATATATGATAATTTCACGGGGAAATAACTTTATTTAATTTCAAATAAATAACTTAAAAATTATTCTTCAATAATTAACATTAGAACATGGTGTGAATATTAATCAGTTAATGATTCCTAAATTTAAATGCTAAATGAAATTGAACCTATTGAAACTCATGAGATTTAGAAAAAAAAACATGAAAAATTCCACAGGGGACGAAAGAGGAACAAAATACCACGAAAAAAATAGTAAATCAAAACCACTGATTTAGATCCTAAGAAACAAAAAACCCTAGCGTAGAGGAGCCATGATAATATGATAACCAAAATTAAAATAGGAGAACAAGGAATAATAAAAATATAAGAAGATATTATCTTGAAAAAATCACACCAAAACATGAATAAATACACTTGAATTAACATGGTAAAAGGTGGGAGGTGTTGGGAATAGGGGAGAATTCCACTAGGGTTGCACAATCCAGTTGGGGAGAAAAGGATGTGTTTTGGGGTTAAAAACAAAGGAGGAAAAAACCCAAAAATTAATTTTAAAGGATCTGGGAACTGAGCATGGTTTGGTTTCATGGGTTTGGAAATTCTGCACCAACCATGAATCCGTTATCACACTCATAGGAAAACACCAGAGTATTTCTACATGGATTGGGAAATTGTGTTCAAACAGCGCAATTTGGTTTTCTCCAAAAATGAAGGACCATGAAAAATATTCACACTCGGTTTGAACTGACTATTCTCAAGCCATGAACCCTCAAAAAATGACACATATGACATGAATAGTTACACCATGGAACTGCATTGTTTTAGTCTAATAATTCTCTTTTCATGCAACCTTAACTCTACATGTAACAACCAAGAATTTTATCATTGAAATATTCCATCCTTATTTCATCTAGTATAAATATCATAAATAAAATATAGAACCAAATAAAAACATAATCCACATAAATGAATAAGTATAAAATAGTCATAAATCGAACCAATAAGAATGTAAAATATTCCAGTGATAGAATATATAAAAAATACAACAATTAGAATAAGAAAATTTTGATATGCTTGACCCACTAGAATAATTTCACTCATGAACAAAGATATATATAAAAAATAATGTTAACAACAAAATATTCATTAAAAAATGTATGTATATATAACCATATAATAAAATATTAGTGTCTAATGAATATAATACGAGGCCTTTATAGGATATAGAAAAACATTAAAATTATTAGAAATCTGACTATTAGAATAGTAACCTCACTATTAGAATAGTAATGTTGCCGTTAGTAATAGTAATATATCCATTAGAATACTAAACTAACTTATTAATGTATAAATTGAATTTATGTGTCATATTAATGAAAATATGATATATTTATTTAACGGAATAAGTAAACAAATATTTTAAAAATGTTAAATAAAGCATTTGGATTTTTTTGGAAAAACTATGCTTATTTAATTTTTTTAATATATATATAATGATAAAAACAAATTTATTCATTAAATTTATTTATAAATAAACATTTTTCCTATCTTATGATTACAAGATATTTTTATGAGACAATAATAAAATTTTCAAATTTCTCTAAAATAGGTTGTAATTTTAAAATTGATATTTTTCCCAAAAATGATTTTTTAATTAATAATTAAATTTATAATATTATGACATTATTTTCATTAAATTGAATCCAATTTTTTGAAACTATATGTCAATAAATGGATCAGATGAATTTTTTGGGATTTCTCTAATGTAGTTGATTTTGATGAATAGTGAAATTGGAAAACTTATAGTGTATAACATTTTAATTTAAATAAATGAATTTCTGAGTCATTAATGATGTAAGATTACATTATTTTTAACTTATATTCACTATTTAATATACATTGTCCCAAAAATCAACATTATTGATCATCATGAGACAAAATCAAAAACAAATGAATCAAATAATCATAATCACCCCTCTTCAACCCTTGTAAATACCACCCTCACCACCTATTATCCTCACACGTTATAAGAATTGTATTTTTATTATATTCTGAAATTTTTTTCTCCCAATAATCTTACCTATGTACCAATTTTATTTTATCACAAAAAAATCACTTTCATGTGGCATAGGGAGGTTATCAAGGAGACAATACTCAATAGGTAAAATCCTCCTTATTTCTCTTCTAAAAAATATATTTATTGACACTTATCCTAAAAATACTTATAAAAAGTAAAATGATAAATCCATTATCAAATAAATTAAATAATTTTATTATTTTAATCGAATATCTAGAGTCAAATATCCTCCCTCCTCCTTTTATTCTAAAAAATGAAAACATCACTCAACATGTGTCAATTCACCGCCTCCATGAACAATGAGTTTTTATTTTCAAATATGGCTTTTAATGATGGTCATAAAACCAATATTATTGTTAAAAAAAAGTTTAATATTTATATTATAACTTTATTAACATTTTCATACTAAATTATTGAGATAATATTTAATAAAATGATATTATTTCATGATGGATGGAAAAACCAAAAAAATAAAATAAAAATTCAACATTAATGTTTTATCAAATGAATCATAATCATATCAATTGAAATGATATATGAGTCAATTTAAGCGTTTTTTATGTTCACTAATATCATATATGTTCAATTATGTAGAATTATTCACAATTTTCAATAGCTTCCATTATTATATGATAGTAAAATGACCAAGAAACCATGAAAAAGAATGAACAAAAAATGATGGAATTGAACACTATAACCCATAAAAATGGACAAAATAAAAATTATAAAATTATAATGAATAATATACATGTAGAATAGCTAATGAATTATTTAGTTAATTAATATATTTTTAGTATCCAGGATAATAATTGTAAGTGCATAATGCATTCATATATAAGGTAAGGGGATTATCTAACCCATCTTCCTTTATTTGAGTTATTCCTATATCATGTCAAATTTCATTATGGATATTAATTTAACATTCCTAAAATAAAATTTCAATTATGTTCCATTTTTAATGGGATATACATGTTTCTATTCTTATTGGATGACAAATACAATGATTTTTTTTAATAAATCTACTTTAAAAAACAAATCATTACTCATGTTGACTCATTTTTCCTCAACTAAAAAATGATTATTCTTATAAAAAATACATTCTTTAGAATTATCTATTTTTTAACACCATATATTTTCATTGAATTATGACTGAATAAATACACATGATCCCAATTCCTTTGTATTTTTTACTTCATGATGTTGATTGACATATGTTCTATGAGGTATGCATGAGCTGGTAAATGTTCTGATGTGATGTTTTCCCAAGAATTATATACCCCACCAATGAAATGTTAAATGTGATACATCCCATTTAATAATTTTTATTATGCCAAAAAATGGTTTAATATTTTATCACAATGATTTTTTATGACACATATGTTATGCATTGACATGATGCTAGCTTTGTTCACAAATATGTGAGGTATTTGACCACTAAAACACGATGTTTCATTTTTATGAATTACCACATTCCATGTTATTATAATTTGATTCCATTATGATATTGATAATTATCCCATGATTTAGTAATTGTTATGATCTGTTTTCTTAATACTTTTATATTTTTTAATGTACATTATTCATCCACTTAACTGGATTTTAGCTCACCCCTTTCTTGGATATATATCCATAGGTGACTAAATGTACTAAGGACGTTGTGACATTTATATGGTTAAAGTGGAACTTTTTTTAAAAAACATATGTTTAATTTTTAACAAGTTATATATGTACCTAATTTTCCCAATAAACTAGAACTTTGTATCCTCTTTTGATAGGGCTAATATATCGATTATATTTAAAATGATGTAATAGTCATATAAGAAAAAGAAGGGTCGCTATAGTGTAAGATGAAATTTAACTGAAAAGAGACCCAATATTATGTGCTCCCACAATTTCCCTTTAATTGTGAAAACAAACCATGAATCAAAGAAAAAACATCCCGATACCCAAAATTTTGATCCAAAACACCCAATACCCAATTGAAAATCAAAATACCAAATGATAAATCAAAATAAAATACAAAACATTAAATACCTGGTTAAGAAAAATCTCACATACATAACATCTTATGCACTATAAAATCTTTAATGTTTCCAGTTTATCGTGCTAATGTCAAATGGTCACACCCTCACATGATTCAAATAATCCAGTAGAAAACAACTTGAGAACCACCATGACAATAATTAAAATACCTCCTAAAACAAAATAGTGAGCTCAACCCATTTTTTTACCGCATGACAAATATCCCAATCATCAATCCAAACACCTCATCCCCATAAAAACCATTGGGACATCTCTAGGATCCCAATGTTTTCCAATGGAAATAGAAAAAAATTGAAACTAGATGACCCCTGACGACATGTGGCATTAGCATACGCCCTTCCCAATGGTAATGTATAGAAAATGGGGAGGGTATAAACAAGGGTTATATTTACCAATAATACGAGGCCTTGGTGGAATCCCCAACATATTTAATTTATAGTTTAATTCGCAAAAAATACAACCGATGAAATAGTAAGACTCCACCTCAAAAGAACCACACACAAACCTAGAATGAACTAAGAGACAAGAATAAGACTCCAAACGAATCATGCTTTCAATTCATGATTAAATATTGAATTCCTCAAGTGTATTTTGATTAATTAATATATTATAAAAGGATACCTAACATATTTTTAATTTTCCAAAAAAATACAGCACCACAAGATGCAACTACAATATCATAAATAAATATTTACCTCAAAATCTTTAAATAGATGTCACACTGATGCTATGTTTAGCTGATTGAACTACACACTTCTTTAAGGGAGTTTATCTGACTCCATACTACTTTCATGAAAATAATTTTTATAATTTTTAAAGATATCCTAAATTACCATAAGAAAAATAGATCTTTGAATAACTTAGAAACAAAGGCCTCTTGCAACCCATTTTTCCATATTGATGACATTCTTGTTGTAATGACCCGAGAATTTTGAAATATTTTTTCAAATTTAGTTTTACATTTTTGATAGGTTTCAATTCCCAAAATACTAAATATAGATTTTGTTATTGTAAAAACACTATGTTTGGATTATGTTATACAAAACACCATGTATTTATTACGCTTGATGATACATTTGGATTAGCATGCGGTTTATGCAATACTAGGTTTGTCTTATGTTACACACAACTCCATGTTCTTTTGAAAGATTTCTTTACACGGCTGACCGAGTTTTTTTGAACCATAATATATTATTAATACTTTATTATTTAATATAACAAGATATAACCCATCTGTTAAATTAGAGGTTATGAATAATATTACCTAGTATAAAAAAATACTAGGTTTCTATTATGAATTCATTGGTTATAAATTATTTAAAAATAAAAAAACATACCAATAGAATATAAATGATGTATTTTTATTATGCACCCAAAGTCATTTTGTATTAATAAATTAAATGAATTATAATTACTAAGTGATATTATTACTATATATGTTATATATCAAGAATTTTTTTTATTAATCAAATAAATTTTATTAACATAAGATAATAACAAACCCAATTTTTGCATTAAACATATATTTTTTAAAAGGTAATTTTACCACCTTTTAATGTTGAAGCCAATTTAAATCTAATTTATTAAAATTATGGGATATTTATTTCACAACATATAATTAATATTTGATAATGTGATATCTAATTTTATATAACTTAAACATTTGGTATTTATTTGACAAAGTTAATGTTTTGATAAATAGACAAAAATATTGAATTTTTAATCAGAAATAGATTTTTCATATAAATAAAATATGGAGCTAATTTAATTGTTTTATTTGTATTAATGTATAATTAGATTAATTTTTTATCATTTAATACAATTTAAATTATTGTAATAATCTTTACATTGTGTTTGGATATTAAAACATTTCAATCTATTGTACATATTCACATTAAGAATCATTTTATCGTTCCCTCTAAGGTAATAATTTTCTAAATAATTTCTTTAGGAAATTTTATGTTTTCAATTTTAAAAAATTGATTCATTATTCATAATCATAAACATCAAATTTAGTAAAAATTTCACTTTTATTTATGGAAAATATGAATAGTAACTTTTTAATTTTTATTACCATTTTTATGGGTATTCCTGGGAATTATGTGTAAAAATAATATTTTCAATTTTAAATATATACCCTTAAAAAACAAAATGTAATTGAATAATGTTAATTTAAACCTGAAAACATTAGGATTTTATATGAATAATTTAAAGGACCCTTTTCCAGGAAAATGATATAAACATTATTATACTCAAATGTGGTGACAAAATGTCACACTCTTTCTTTTTATAGGTAGAATATTTTAAATATAGGGTTATATAGAAAATATGCGTGACTACATATATTATTTAGGAAGACAACATGTTTATATAAACATTAATGTTTTAAATTTATAGTTAACAAATAATTAAGACATATAATTATAAAATTATTATTTAGTAATTACTCAATAAATTAAACAATCAATTATATTATATTATAAATATTAGAATATATAAAATTTTATTTAATTAAATTGATCAAAATTTTATTGTTTATTATTAAATCGTATGTTTGTATCAAATGACACAATTTTATGTAATCTTTCTAGATTGATTTTATAAAAGTCAATGTTATAGAAAGTGTCAAATTGACAATTTTAATATTCAATGAAAATAACATCTTATTAATGTTTTTTTAAAATAATAAAAATATTAAATATGGACAAGAAGATTATATATAGTATAGAATTTAATAAATTGGAAATTTGTTGTCTAATTTCCACTGTATATTTAATAATTACATCAATTTTGTATTGATAAATTGGATACCATAATTAGAATTAATATTTGAAAAATAATGGTTATTAAAAATGATAAGGATAAAAATAACACCAAAATTTGACTAAAATAATATTTTTAATGATATTGAAACCTTTTTATTTCTTATATTCGATTAAGTTTAATATTTTTTTTATTTTTATTGATATTGAGTTTATTTTAAATTAATATTATTGGAGTTTCTAAAAGTGTCCCACACCTTCATTAAAGAAGGACATCTTGTAAGACATATCATATCATAATATTGAGTCTTATAAACTCTACTAAATTCTCCTCTAAAATTACATATCCCCAATCTAGGGGTTCCTATCTTCCTAGAAGAAAAACTATATAGTCTTTTAGAGGAGATCTAATGGATCCATTTCGAATAATAGGTAACCACTTTAACTGGTCACTCTCTTTTTATACTCATCTATTCCTCTTTTAAGTTTATGATATATATCATGAGACAATGTATTCATATGGATCAATATTCTAATATTTTAGTATAATTATGAATAAACTGTTGTACATCCTCCTTTTTTTCAAATAAGAAGTGAATGTATCGCTCGTGTGTACACACAGCTTACCATCTCCACGTAGTGATAAAATTCATTCCTTATCACCATATTATATGAGAGGGAGTTATAATCAATCTAATTTTAATATATTATGTCTATGAAATATTTTTTCTTATATATTTATTATATCATATCTACCATTTTACCATATAATCTTTTGGGAAATGATAACATCACTCGTGTGTATATATACCTTACCATCTCTATGATACAATGTGATTTATTTTTCATCTACATTTTTCACATGGATGGAAATAATGATTAATTTTAAGAAAATATAAGATATATATAAATTAAAAAATAGTTTTTAATGACAATATTTTATATAATATTTTTCTTTTAATATAACATGAAAATGAAAGTAGTGTTCATGTGTATGTGCTGCCTACCCTCTCTATGAATAGGGTATTTTAGTTTCTACCATTAAATTTTTCTAAATCCCCATAAATACATATATGATAAATATATTATATATATATATGACTTTTATACTAATTTATATGATAAAATCATTATCTATATAAGAGGACTATGGATACCAAGTAAAAATATATGCGACGAACAACACATATATTACCCAAAGAATAACATTGACATAAAATTTTAAACAAAAGGGTAATATAAATTCCTAATAATATTATATATGTTATTTTAAATAAGAATATTTTTCAATAATTTATTTATAATTATGTTATATTTATTATATATAAGGTTTGTATGAGTAGGATGATAATCAAGACATAACGTAAGGGAATTCCATCTCACTTCTTATTTCTATGAGATACCTACCACATTGACCACTCACATCTTTTTTGTGATGTATATACTAACCTATGACTTTTTATACAATTAATATTATATATTTAATGATATTATAATCTTTAATTGATGTTATTATTTAATGGGTTCATGATTTTAAAGTTAATCAAGTAATAAGGGATTTCCCGTCTCACATTATTTATGTGAGATATAGGCGATAAGAACTACTTATTCTTGTTGTGAGGGGGTATATATTGTCCAATAAAATATTATATAATGAATTTTTATTATTTTAGGATATTAAATGTTCTAATTGATTTTATTTTTTCATGGGGATTATGATTCAAATGTTACCAAATCAAAGAAGGTAATTTTTCCTCAACATCCCTTCAATGAGACAGATGTTATGTTACACACCTATATTGTTTTAGAAGGTCTATAAATTTCCCACTAACATGTCTTATCTGAATTCTACTTATTTTCATGATATTTTAGGCTTCATGTAATGTTATTCACTATTCGGTTGGAAATATGTGTTCCTTTAGAACAATGTTTTGTAAAAATGCTTTATAATAATTTAAATGAAAATAGATTTCAATGATGATTAAAATTGAATTGAATATTAATTTATTTTTCATCATGTTTATTTTAAATGTATTTTTTATAAATTATTTATTATTTTAAAATAATTTTTCATAGTGGAAAAGATATTTTCCTTAATAAATGATACAAACATATCATTATCATTTATTTTTCATCTAAGATGAAATCTGTCATTGTTACACATGCTTTACTGGTGATATGATTCAATGATACTCTTCTAAATATTTTTATAAATAGTGCATATTAATTATATAATGATATTTATGAAATCAATTTCTTTTCTAATGTGTATGTAATTATTGAATAATTTTTTATAAAAACCCTTTCAATTCCTAGGTTTTGATATATTGAATGATTTATTTTATTATGGAACACAAATATATAGACTTCGTTATGTTATATGTGTAACCTATATCTCCCTCTAGTGCATTGAATAATTATTTATATCTATAGTGATAGGCATCAGTGGAAAGGGGAGTTCTGTTAGTTTATTAAAGGACTATGTTCACTAATATGGTCATGAGTGAGAAACGTTACAACTCATTTGGTCACGAAAGTGAACCATAACTAGAAAGATGGTATATGGAGTGAAGTCATACTACTAAGATAGAGATGGATGCGATTCCTTGAAAACATTGTAAAAAAATTTATATTCTTATGTGTATTCCAAAATTTCATGTCTTGTGTTATGCACTCATATAATGTGTTCTTGGATTCATTAATAACTTATATGATTTCTTCCATTACATGATATTAGGGTTGTTGATATAAAATACATTATTTTAAAATTTCTTACTAATTTACACATTCCTTATGATTATGTTATGTTTGATCTCTAACTTGTTTACACCTTTTGAGCATCTGAGATCAACCTTTCTGATTTTCCCCTACTATACAAAGAACTGTATTAATTCAGATATGAAAAAAAATTATACAAGTTATGAAGAATAATTATAGAGAAGAATTTTATTTGATAAGACTCAATTTAAAATGTTTCTAATGTTTCAATGGAAATAATATAATATAGACTTTTGGAATGTGTTTCTATAATGTATAAAATGTTCGAAAAAAATTAAATAATGTCATTGTACATAACCATAATTTTGTTATAGTTAATACTAGAGAAAATTTTTTGTCACCCATTGGAAAAATGATGTGAATAATTTAGTTATATCCCTAGGGATATTTATAGGGATATTTATAGAGATATTTATAGGGTTGTCTCTAAAGATAAGTCTATAGAAGAGTTAATGTTTAGGAAAAATTCATGGATTTTATGTAAATGATAGAATAAGTTATTTCCTTGAATTACATCCTTATATTGATACTACAAGTGGATGTGTGACTAGAACTAATGTACACAGGGATAAAAATTCTAAAAAGGTGCATAGTGTAATGGTCCAGACCACTTCTATCAATTCCTTTTCTGAAATCATGTGTTTGAGGCGTTTTGGGAGGTCAAGGTGACTTATCTTTAATGATTTTCAGAATTTCCAAAATATTTCCTGAAATTGTGTCACAAAACAGTGTCAATTACTTTTCAAAATTTCCAAACTATTTCATGAAACTATGTCACAAAACAGTGTCACTTAGTTTTCCAAAATTCCAAACTGTTTCATGAATCTATGTCTGAAAATGGTTTCACTTTTCCAAATTTCCAAATTATTTCTTAAATTTTTGTCACAAAACAATACCATAGAAACTATTTCCTAGAAATAGTAGCATTGAAATGGTAGCATAGAAACGGTAACACAATAACTGTTTCATAGAAATTGTAGCTCAGAAACAGTAGCACAAAAAATTATTCCACAGAAACAGTATCATAGAAATGGTAGCACAAAAACTATTTCACAGAAATGGTAGCACATAAACTATGAGTTAGAAATGGTGAGGCAGAAAGGGTGAGTAAAATAATGGTGACTCAAAAATAGTGAGACAAGTAACTATGTCCTGAACAATGTTTCTATAATTGTTTCATTTCCTTTGTCAAATTTCATGATTTATCCAAATTTCCAAATTTCACCCATTTAAAATTTTTGTTGAAGAGAAATGCATTTCAGGACTTGTTTTAAGTGATTTAGTGTCGATTCAAAGCACATAACACCTATAAAAAATTTGATTAATTAATGGGCACTTGACCTTAAAATGACTTAAATATTATTAAACTTAATGGGACTGAGAAAATGACACAGTCATATATTTAATATTTATAATATTTTTAATATTGGGGTAAATAGAATATTTGATAAAATATATATATAATTCTAGAAAAAAAAATGTTTAAAAAGATCATAATATTTTATTTATAATTTTTTTTGTGAAAAAATAGGTATGATAAATATTTATAAAATGATGATGTAGTAATTACTCAGGTAAACAAACAATCAATTAAATGTCATTTTAAAAATTAAAATTCATATAATTTAATAAAATTTCAGTGATACATGAATTTTATAGGTTTATATTTTATATTTGGGGTGTATTTAGTTAATTAATTTGAAGTAAACTTGTTGGATATATTTTATTAAATTTAATGTTCTGAATAATTTCAAAATCGACACATATGATATTTTATGAAAATAACATTTTATTAAATTATTTAAAAATATGAAAAATTTTAAATAATGAAAATGGGAATATATATGTTAAAAAATATCCAAATTTGGACATTTTTGGTCCAATTGAATATTTATATGTGAAAAATACATCCACTTTGTATTGAAAAATAAGTTGCCATTGTTAAAATTAAAATGGATTAACTAAAGGTTAATCATAATGATAAGGATTAAAATGACACCAAATTTTTTTTAAAGTTTATTAGGTAATGATATTACAACATTATTGTGTCTTATATTAAAATTAATTGAGTTTTGTGGTATTTCAATAGAAATTTATTTTGTTTTAAATTAATATATTTTGATTTTCCGAGAGTGCCTTTCCCCATCCTTATAAAAGGACTCCTCCTACCTCATCTCATTTAACCAATTTGAGTATACTATCATGACCAAATTCTACCAAATAGTCTTCTATTTATACCTATAAACATTATATATGTTGTATTATTCCCAAAAGACCAACTCTAGAGTCCTTTAGAGATGATCAAAAGGAGCCATTTTGAAGAAGAGATAATAGATCAAAAGGATCACTGTATTTTTTCTACTCTTCTATAACACCTGAAAATATATGATATATATCATGAAATAATAACATCAGTGCCTTAAATATTGATAAATTTATTATGAATATGAACTCTCTATTATACAACCCCTTTCCATCGAATAATAAGTGAACGTATTTCTTGTACGTATGTACGACTTACCGTCTCCATGTAGTGATACAAATCATTTTCCATCACCATATTTTATGAGTTGGAATTATAATTTTTTAGTTTTTTGTACTGTATTTATTACATAATTATACTTCTATAATGATAATATAATATCTACCTTTATACAATATAATCTTTTGGGAAAAGATAAAGTCACTAGTGCGTATGTATGGCTAACCATATTCCGGATATGACGTGATTTGTTTTTCATCTATATTTTGGATATGTATGGTAATATGGATAAATTTCAGGAATATATATGATATATATAACATAAAAATTATTTTTTAAATTATAATATATCATATAATTTTCGTTCATTTAATATGAAAAAATAAAAATAGTGTCATTGTGTACATACGACCTACCGTCTCCATGTACGGTATATTTTAATTTCAATAATTAAATTTAAATAGTCACCATAAAAACATATATGATAAATATATATCATGTTTATATCATGTTTATAATTCTAGATATTTTTTAATATTGACCAATATAATAAGACAAAGGATAACAAGCCAAAAGACATACGAAAATCAAAGTGGATATTACCCAAAGTGTAACATTAACATATAATTTTTGATAAACTATTAATATAAATTCATATTCAAATCATATATGGTATTAAATATATGAATATTATTTTTAATAAAATTAATAATAAATTTATATTTATTATATAGGTGATTTTTATTAGTATGATGAGAGTCAAGACATACTATAAAGGAATTATATCTCACCTTTAGTTTCTATGTGAAACATGCTACATTCACCACTCTATTTAGGAGGGGGGTGTATATACTGATCATTGACATGTTATATCCTATATTCCCTTAATTGACTAATATTAATAGAGTTAATAGATGTTATTCTTATACTGGGTTCACTATTCTAATGTTTTTCATGTAGTATAGGATTTCCCGTCTAACATTATTTACACGAGATATATTTTATAAAAAAATTCTTGATGTTTTAGGTATATATTTCCCAATGACATCTTATATCAAAAATTTAATTTTTCTAAAGATATTCAATGTTTCCTTTGATTTTATTCATTCATGGGGTTTACAGTACAGAAGTTTTAAACTCAGTTATGTAATTTTTTCCTAATTTATCTTCTTTTATACATGTTATTTATTCACCTATATTATTTTAAGTAGATTATATACTTCCTATTGAAAATTTGTATCATTATTTTGATGAAAAAAATTTCGCCCGATGAGTGATTTTATGGGTAGAGTTCTTGTGAAATCAATCTTTATTTGGTATAATATCTTTGAATAGCTTCCAATGGGGGTTTTCATGGATCCAGAAACTCCAAAAAACTCTATTATCCCGGATTCAGGGACATACTTTTCCAAGGTAGACATTCCTTTGGCAACTTGATCAAAAAAACATGATATCTCAAATTGGTCGAGAGGATGAGAACTCGAGCTCATCACACCCTTTTGTGGGGAACTATTTCCAACCATAGGATATTCATATATATTTAAATCATGTTAAAATGTTCATTAATCCTTGGTTTATTTACAAATATGTGTCCACAGGATTCCCCTTGGTCAAATACATGATCATAAATACTCATGGGTTAGGATTCATCTATAGGAATCTATGGTTTTCCATCAATGGATATATTTTTATGTATCAGACATTCGTATTCAATGTTATCATTTTGCAGATAAATCAGAAATTCCTTGGACATTTATTGAGAAAAATATTGTTTAAGACTTGTGATGAGCCTATATGGATTTTATCAGCAACTAGGGTTTACATGAATTATTTGGATGTTGGGATCGAACTCGTAATATTTGTTTTCTATGTGATCTCATGAGAGGAATCAAAATTCACAATGTTATATTCCACATAACTGGGCACATCACCTTTTATGGTCATGTAAGGAAGACCTTATGATGTAGTTTAATTTAATAAAGAAACAACATCTATGTGAGAGGTTTTTAGTCATGATTTTATGTGGGACATATGTTGAGGTGGCCCAGGGGACCCAAGAGATATGTGATCTTCTGGTCGGTCATGACCATACCTAGGCTGTGCCTATAGAACAATAAATTTGTTTTAAGGGTTGGGTTTAGAATTCAAGGATGCTCCCTTGGTATTCTTGTATGTTCGGAATCTAATCCCATGTAGTTCGATATCCCATGTTGTTTGACATAATGCAGGGAGGATGAGAGTGAACCATCAAGAAAATGACTGACTAGATGGAATAAGTGAATTATCAGGCTTAAATCTCATGGAGATTTCCTATATATCCAATTTAGTTAAGAATAAAAGTCTATGCAGTTATGAAGGAGTTGATACTTACACTAAATAGGAGGCCCATTTGAGTTTTTGGTTGGGACATACACATGGGAGTTACCCATAAATAGGTAATTATTGGGGATAACATATATGGAAAAGGCCCAGGTGAATTAGGGGTTATGATTTGGGGTTACTTCTGATGTGGATGTCCCTTGATATCAAGCCTTAGACTGGCATCCACTGTATCCTGGTTGAAAAATGAATTAGTGTTCTCATATTTAACTAGTTGGGTGGATCGTGAAGATACCATGATAACCATTAACCTCCATGCCCATATGAGTCACCATCAGTTTTTGAATCAAGTGGATATGAGAGTTTTATAAAATCACACAATTTTATGATACTTCTATCTCTTCAAATTATAGTGGACACGGATCGAAGGTGTTAATGTAATGATGGTGATAGAAGAAATGATTTGAGGATAAAGAGAGAAACCTCCTATAAGAAATTATAGGTGGTTACTCCCACAGGGATCCCCTAAAATTGGTTCTTGAAAATTGGAGGGGCATCATTCTTGGTCAAAATAAACTTCAAGTGTGATCTCCCGTATTTATCTATATCCCTCATCAATTGGAAAGGCCAAAAAATCCACTTAATCCCTAGAACGAGGACACTCATGTTAGTATCCAATGTTTGGAAGCCATGAAACAAAGGGAATGTAAACATTGGAACATTCTAGGGTTATACCTTACTATGGGGATTACCCACATGAGACTACCTACCATGGGTATGTAAATTCAAAAGGGAATGGTGACGCACTCGATGGTCTCATCATATAGGTATGGTGGCTTTGAGAGAGGCATTAGCCTAATTCCATTAGACATTATTGCGCAGGTAAAACCATGGATACAAGGCAATTGGAAGGAAATGGTTGGAGATAGATGGTGAAACACCCGGAGATACCCCATTCCACATAGCACATAATTTTTCAGAATGGGGTGTTATCCACATAACATGTTCCTATATGAGTGATGGATTAGTCCATAAACGATGCTGTTATGTAGACTACGGTTTGATCCATTTGGCGCTTTTCTACGTGTGGACCAGTTCGTTCTATATAGAACAATTCTACATGGGGACGAATCCTACCTACATAGAGATTTTTTATGTAGTGTAGGGTTTCGCCCGTATAGCTCTTTTCTATTCAGGATTTAAAATTGCAAAGCGTCCATTAGTTCTCCACCTTGAGTGAATCATAACTGTAAAGGATGGAAGGTTAATTGTATTCCAATTAATTTATTTTGTCCTATTTAAGGATATGAGGTTGGGTTTACCTATAATAAATAATCAATACAATCCATCTTTTATGGTGTTGTCTTCTTCTATTCCTTCATTAATCAATCTATCTTTACAAAAAGGACCAATTCCCCCTCTCGATCCCCATCAGGGTCCTTTTATTGAGAGTTGGAGGAACTAGATATCTATGTAGTTGGTCATCTGTGGGGGTACATGAGTGAATTTTATATAATCCTAGGGGGACATAGTCACTGGTGACCATTTTTTGTTGTAAAAATCCATTTTTATATTCGAAAAAAACATTGTTACCTTTGTAGGAGTCGGCGACAGTTGCTTTTTCCCTAAATGATTTTTTGGGTGAATTCATTTGTGGGAAAATATATCACATCCCTTTTTTAAAAGTGTCATCATGCGGTTTGTAGAAACTTCCACATCAACCCCATCATTACACTATTTTCTATTTGTGGGGTTTCTTATAGTGGCAGACCGCCATGTAGAGTGGTGGTCTACAAATGAATTCATTCTTTGTGGCTCCACCTCTTTTGGGATTTTAACTTCTCTAGACATTTTCCCACTACTATTCATTAAATTTATTTTTCATTCTTTTGTTAAATTGATGAATGTGTTTCTCTTGCTTGAATAATTTTAGGATAAAACTAAATAATCCATTGGAATGGGTTTCGATCAGAACAGAGGTGAGACAATTCCAATTCAGAAGCAGTCTTGACTTGAATTGATTTGCAGTACACTAGTGGACTAAGAGGTGGGTACTATGCCTATATATATTGGGCCCTAACTAATTTTTTCTCATAATTTTTGAAGACTATATATCTCACATGAACCATTCACCATGTCAAAATTATGTATGCTGCCTCCTCTATGGATCTATTTTCCAACGAATGGGGACGCTTCCCAAAATATGTAAAAAAAAATTGACTGGAAATGGTGAGTTACATATTCTGCATCGCGTGAAATTATTTATGTAAGATTTATTACACAAACTGTTTCACTGATGGAAAAAAAATAATATTCCAACGTCTTGTAGCCTAATGGTTCACGGTCTAATGTATTCTTTAGACCATTATTATATAGAGAAATTTCTCAGTCCTTTACAGATTTATTAAGATAATACATTTCTATTGATCAATTTCAAAAATAATGGATCTAATTCTCACTTAGATGAATACAAACTAGAGAATAGCAGTCATAGTTGAAAATATGGAAGATGATCTCCGGATTCATGTTATACCTCAAGAGATTACTCTAAAAGATATCATTCAACATGAAAACATGAACAACCTGTCATCTAATCAATTTCCAATTTATATCATTAGAACCGATGATGACATCCATCTAATGTTGATTGTCTGAACCATCCCTACTATTTCTATGGATATGTCTCATAGGAATGATCAAATCAATGTTTCTCGTATGGGGGAAATCAAATTAGATTTGGGCCATGTGAATTTTTCATATTAAAATGATCCATGTGGGGAAAATTTAAAATTTATGGCCATAATAAATCATCGGAGACTGTCATTCATGTTTAACCATCTATTTTCAACCATAAATTATGTAACCATAATATTGGTTGGATCTCTTAATGGGATAAAATATCTGGAGGATTCTTCAATGATGAATGGGCTTGGGAATTGTGGGTTTACCAAAATTACATGAAATTCACTGAAAAGTTGGAGGTTGTAAACTTGTACGAGGTAGTGTGGATTTCCAAATTAAGAATTTATTTGCAGGGAGTGATTTTACCAAAACAACTCATCCTCTAGTGTTCAAGCACTAACAACTTCAACTTATAGGAATTAGAAGTGGGAATTAGATTCTAGGGTATATACTAGTTAATAAAAAATCCCATCGTCAGTATTATCTATGTACAATTAATATTGGTATCCAATACCTTGGATAATATTGAGTAGGTGTCTCCTCTAGAGAATGATTTACTGGTCATGGCTAAGAGGTTTCACTGTAAATCCCTCCATCATCACTCCCTCAATCCATTAGAAGATTGGATAATGTATTTTTTATTCGAATTTACTGATACTGATAGATTGTTGTAGTCTAATGCATCCATCCCAATAATCATGATGTATTCCATTTTCATATAGTGCAAACCTTGAGGCAGGCTAATACACCTCATGGGGTTATGGGTTTAGATCAGACATTTAATTTGACCTTATACTAGAGGGTTTCTTCAATATGTTCCTGAGCTGATGACATTTACCCTCCTACGATGTCTATTCTTATTTCAGATATTTCACATTGATGATTTCATCTACAATAGAAGGACTGCCTATTAACATAGCCATACTCATCCTTTCCCATATTTTGGAATTACATGGGGAGATATAGAAATTATGTTCTCCACCTCGTCTTAAAAGACCATTTAAATTGTTTACCAAATGGATGGTGGAGAATTTCCCTTTCTATGAGTGTTGACAAAATGAAAGGTTTCTTTATTTTGATTTTCATCTAGCTTTAAATAACATTGACTTTATTCTTCCTAAATATTTGAACATTGAAAACATGGTTGAACTATTACGTGATGCTTGCCAATTTTTGTTGTGTCATACCCTATTCCTCATTGATTTTTGATGGATGATGAGAGGGTATCCTTAGAGAATCATTCATATATTATTACACATTGATATGGAATCATGACCAGTCGTATTGATAGAGTAACCAGCTGAAAACATTAACTCCTTATTGGTTTTCTAGGCAATCCTGATGCCTACATCAAATCACATTTCTCCTTGATGATTAATTTATTAGAAAATCTCAACCAGTATTACAACCCCAATTATGGAATATGATGATGCATGAGGATTTCTATATACATGTCCTTGTTATGAACACAATGGATTCAACCTAATTTTCATGGTAGTATGCTCAATTGTTGGTGTCTTTCTATCCTATTAGGGAATTGGGAAGGTTAGTTCAATGACTTAAGTAACCATTGGATGCTTCCAGTGATGTGTGAGCAACAACATCTTCTTCAAGCACTACTATAATAATTCATTATATTATTCTACATATGACTTCAGAGGGGACATAATCTGAAAATCATATTTCCCTATAGAGTTTCGTAGACCATGAATATTTTGATTATATTATTGATGGTCTTATTGAGGTCAGCCCAAATGAGAAATTACTCCACATTGTTAAAATTGAAGCCATCCCCTTATGCTTAGCTTCAGAGATTGAACCACCCATCAAGAGGTAAGGCTATCCTTCATTGGTAACTCAACCCAATGTGACTCATTCTAAAATGGTTTGACTTTCAAATTATATTCCAGTAAAGGTGAAGGGAAATTTTTTTTACAACATAGTTAAGAAAAACTAGTATATGTGGAGAAGGGAATAGAATCAAATATGTATTATAATCACATAAACTCCCCTAGAAGAATTTGAGGATGAAGAGGAAACCATTCAATGATTTTTAACTGATCTCGACAGAGATTTATTTAATAGTTGGCACATTCATAATTTCATGTATCAAATTGTCATAGCTTGAGATAATTTATCTTCTTTTGAATCCCACCTTGTTTAGTTCAATGACTCCTATCATTGGACAAAAGCCTTTGGGGACATTACTATGGAGTTTCACCAACTGGTGGATATGGAAGAAAATTATCATGACCATGGTCTTAGATTAATGGAATAGATATAGGATAGTGAGGATCATGTGGACATGATAATTGTGTAAATGGAATCCACAAGTTCCAATTTAGAGTCCATCGAATAAGAAGGGTGAGATCATTGGGCTATTGTTAAACAAGTGCCTCCAATGGTTGAAACTAAAGCTAAATAGATGGACATATTTGAAGAACCCCTTGATGGCCCTTGTTAGATGGTTTTTTACTTGATGAAAAGAGAAATTCAGGAATCATTATAATCATCTGGATTGTCTTGTTCCCCTTTACTTTATTAGGGATAAAATAAACATTGTGGATGTTCCTCGATTCCCATTTAATATAATAGAAACATTCTTCATATTCAATGTTTCTCTTGTATATTTTGGTAAAATGTTTATCAATTATAATGGAAAATGTTTTGTATGATGATCATTACCAGATATCAATTTGAATCATGATCTGGAAAAAGGAAATTTAAATAATCACATCATGCTCAAATTTTTACCAGAGATAAGGGACTCTATGAGCATAGCTTGACTATTGGAAGGGTAATCTGAATAACCCTACAATTTTTTTATTTTCTATTATTACCATAATTTTTTCCTAATCCCAATATGGGATGGGATTAGTTGGTATAAAATTTATTTTATTAGGCCACCTCTTGTGGATTTTTGACCTAACAAGTTTTTTTGTCTCCCTTTATTTCCTCATGGCAGGATATTTTCACTGAACTATACAATGAACAGCTTTACCAAGATGGTACATGACTTTTCTCTAGGGTTCCCCCTATGGGTTTTCATCCTAATGTGTTTTTGTCTCTTTTTATAGTAATTTTATAGTACTTCAAACATCATCTATCATTGCTGATGTTTTAGGTAAAAGAGCTTTGACCAAGAAATATGGGGTGAGGACCCCAATTTGGACTCACTAACTCAGGATGTCCCAATACATTTCATACATTAATGAGGTATTCTTCTTGACCGTAACTCTAGGGTATTTAGATATGTGACATGATATGGGGTACGAAAGCAATGGGGTATATGGATGTATGAAAATATTCTCATGAGGATTTTTTTAAATTCGTTTGGCAAGAATTTTTTTGGGAAACTTATGTAGAGACATCAGGGTATATTGAGTATAGTAAAAAATTGTATCCTCAAGATATTATCATTCCATTTCTGATGTCTTAGTAATTTGATGGAAAATAGGATTTGTTTTATTTTTATGAGATCATAGTGGGTGTCATATTAATGGAACAATGTTAAAAAATGATAGAGAATTTGTGTCTTATATGAATGAGAAACCAACCCCATTATTTTTTTATTTTGTAAAGTATTATTGAATCATGGTTTATTTTAATATCTCATGACTGGTATATTCGAGATATATGAATTTAGCTTTTTTTACTATAACCAAGGAGGTAAACGGTTCTCCCATTTAATGGTAGTTTGACCATGATGTCCTATCATCGTAATGACTGAAGAGTGTGGGGGGGGGGGTATTTAAACAACAATCAGGAAGGTTTATAAAACAAGGGATTCACATTGGATGCGAATGTCATATTGTCGTATGGAGGTTGGAAAAGCCACTCCTGGGGATGAATTTTCATTTGGCTGAGCAGTCATTTTTGTGGGAAACGTATGTATATACACCAGGGAATATTGTGCATAGTAAAAAAATGGATTCCATAGTAGACTGAACATCCATTTTCAATGGATAGGGACAGTTGTGGTGATTCATTGCATTCTGTACACAGTGTACGGTTTGTGAAAAGGGGGTTCCTTGACATGAAAGGGGCATTTCAAAGCCGAAATTTCCCTAGAATAGATAGATATGTTCTATGCATACATGTTTGATGAGGAACCTGGTGTAGCTATGATCCATATATAGGAAAGGATGGAAATTTTTTTTCATCATGGATGGACCTGATATATGATATTCATGGGTCACTACTTATCATATGGTAAGAGGAATCATGCCAGATAATGTTATTTTATTGTTTCCCCATATGCTAATCTAGTTCACTCATAAGAATATAGTGATTTATTCTTGTATACATGCTCACAAATGATTCGGGACTCATATTGGACATTCTTGTGACTATTTATTTCATTCAACAAAACATGGGAAGAAATATTTATTTATGTGTCAAGAAATATTTCGCGTAGTTTTCACCCATACGTCAGAAAGTGGTATTTTAAATCATTGTTATGAGTAGGACCAATGATGAACATTGGGTATCAATATTCATGTAATTTTAATGTCGTATGATTGGGGCATAGATATAGAATCATTGATTAAATGGATGATAACTGAGCTATGATGTCCTGGCATGTCCATGACGTATGGGGGAAGGTAAGTTCAAGACATAATTCAAGGGGATCATGGATTAAATGAAATGATATGGGGAATATATAAAATTGGGGAATACATAAGTAGGAAAATATTTTCTAGAGGACTAATTATTCTTTGGTTAACAATAATTTTTTTTGTGGGAAACATATATAGATCCACTGGGGCATATTGTGTACAGTCAAACAAAGGTTTCCTTTAGACACTAACCATCTATATCTAATGGTCGAGGTGGTTTTTTAAGATCTAAAATCCCTAAAATAATAGATTTTGATAAATTTTAAGGAAATTTCTTGAAATATAAGAAACATACAAGATGCGAATACCCTTGGAATTTGGAATTACTTATGTATATCTAACTCATAGATCACATAACTATTTTAATCTATGGGATCTTTGGATGAATAACACAAATAGAGATTTCCATCATAAATTTTCTATGTGAATGGGATTAAGGAACATGTCCCAAGAGTTCATTAATATCAAGAACATGAATGAACCCAACCAAATGTGATTCATGAAGGAAAATTCCATCAATATGATTGGTCCGCATGTGGGGAGAGGGACATTTTTTATATATTTTTTTCTTTTGGGATGGATGGATAGAGATCTATCATACAAGTGTTACAACATATCCTTCATGTAAAGATATCAAGGCATAGATAGTTTATAGGGTACCTTGTAGTTTACTGACATGCGATTAGGACTTAGATGATGATCTTTTTATCTTCGTGTGATGAGGATAGAGATGGCCTAACATGAAATATTTGGAAATGGGATTATTCTTGAAATGGTATAGCATATAGGGAATGTTTAAGAGTCCCTTGTTTTGAAATTGTTTTCCTACAAATGTGGTGAATGTTTTAACCATTCTATGGCTGGGCTATGGTCATAGGATTTGGGTGTCACTATGTATCTCATGTGATGGGAATCAATCAACACATAGTTCTATATAAAAATCCCCTTACGTAGGTCTAGACCATATGTAGTGGGAAAATTTCACTATTGGAGTGACTGGACTAGGATGAAAATCCTAACATTAGAATATATCTTGTGTGGATAAGAATCAAGATATATATAGTTTGGTAACATTACTAATGGTCAGAGTGGATACTCAAGAGGGGGGTGAATTGAGTTCCAATTAAAAATTTCTGTTTAAAATATTTTTATTAAAATCCCCCAATTCATAAAACAAGTTAAACTATAATGAATTTATAAAGATTGTAAATATTCAATAAGTTTCCCAAATATTAATTACTTCTTAGTTAACATAATCAGAAGATTAAGTTAGCATTTGAAACTAACTTACTGGTTCTCAATAATTACAAACACATGCTAGTTCAACTATCAGAGTTACTTCAAAACAGATTTATATTTAATGTACATAGAAACTGAATATTTAAAATAGTTTTAACAATGAAAAAATGCACCGTAGTTTTAAAAAAAGAGGTTCAGTCTCAATATGAGACTTAGTCTTCTTAAAGTGTTTATATAAAACTTTTATCCACTCCCTGGATCGAGGTGTCAATAGTACTCAGACTGTCCAGGTCTTCAGACCTCTACCGTAATTCTACATGGGAATGTAATAATAACAACAGCTCACAGGCTGTCCAGGTCCTCAAACCTCTACCACTATTAACATTGGGATGTAATAGTGTACGCGAATGATTGAGTGAGGATTTAGAAATCCTCTAGTTTAGCTTAGGAGTCAGTGTGTGTTCAAAAATAGAGAAGAAAACACTTCTCTCAATGTAAAGAAAAGGATGATCACAGTCGAGCAATAATATAGAGATGAGTTTAGAATGATCTTGTGTGATGTTGATGAAGCTATTGAATCCTTTTTATTGAAGTAGATGAATATTTGTTTCCTTCACTAGATGTTGTGTGGAAAATAGAGTTTTGCGATTCTGCTTGTGTTCTCCATGAAATTCAGTTGAGTGAAGTTGTTCTTTAGGCTTCAAATATGCTTTGTGTGTCCAGTAGTGTCATGTTGCTTGCAATATGCCTTTCTTATGAAAACTTCCTCCAAGTATGTTCTCCTTTCTTGTGCTCACTGCCTTAATTTTTGTTTCTGTATTTCACATGATGATTCTTGGTCACACTTTGATTTTAACTTCGAATGCACGTGTTGGAGCCATCATGTTGCATGTATTCTACACCTCATACCTCGTATTGTCTGGCGATATGTCTACAATGAAAAATTAATTATTTTAGTGCATTAAAGTCATCAAATATGACAATTAGAAATTAAATTGAAAAATGAAAATGTATTTTAATAAATGGTGTCACAGTAAGTAATGGAAGTTATGTCTCCTTCACATGGTGTGTAGGTTGATAATGGTGTCTGAGTGTCACAGTGTCTTACAGTCACGATGTCTTGTTCAAAGTGTTTGGCTTCACGGTGTTTGACTTCACATTTTCTGGCTTCACAATGTCTGGCTTTAGGGAGTATGGCTTCACAATGTATGGCTTCATGGTGTCTTGTTCATGGTGTCTCAGGGTCACATTGTCTTGTTCACTGGGTTTGGCTTAACGATGTATGGATTCACAGTGTCTTGCTTTACGGTGCCATAAATACATAGCCAGTGGCAGACTCAAGATGTCTTAGACTTTCCAAAGTAACTATGTGTATACTTAAATAAAGATGATATTAGAAAGGATTAGACTTAAGCATTTGTTAAAGGATCTATTCTAAGAGTAGATTAAAGATAGTATAATGTATGTAAACTGAATATAGAGCAATTAAGATCTTGCATGACTCTTCTTAAAGCATGAGAAAACTTTAGATATTAATACACATGATCTAGATTGAACAATATGTAGAATCATTAATATATGATTAAATAATATTTGGGATTATTAAAACATGATTAAAAAATAAAGAGTCCAACAATATCCCCCTTTTTGATGATCAAAAATCATATATAGTTAAATTGTATATAGGATTCAACTATAAAGCTAATTTTCTAACATAATATATAGAAACGTCTCCATTTTGTGGGATTATAAAAAATATGAACTAAGAGAGGGAAAATAGGGTCCCAGTCCATTAACATCAAATAAGTGATAGTACAACAAAAATAAATGCACAACCAATAGCATCCCTATCAAAATGGGTAAACACTGTGCTTATTCAAGGACTGTCCTTATCTTTTCCTTTTTTAGTAGTAGAAGAGGAAGCCATAGGGGCAATGGTTGAGGTAGAAGAAGGAATAGATGTGGTTGATAAAGAGGGTAAAGGAAGGCCTTCAAATACTAAGGGAACCAAGGTAGAAGCCGTAGAATATCTAGGCAGTTGCTGAACAAGAATCACATGTCTGATTTGACTGAGTGCTTGGCTGATAAACATGGTGGTTGAGGCTAGGGAAGAGGTGAAGGTAGGCAGCCCTAGTCTGAGAGGTGCAGCCGCTGGGGAAACAATATCTGTACTCTGAACATGAAGATATGGCCGAGGTAGTTTTATGAAATTGTTAATGATCTCTCCACTATATTGCATGTATTTCTAAAAATATTCATTGTTCTCCATAAACATGTCCAACAAACGAGTAAACTCTGTGAGTTTTTGGACTTGGTTCTTGAATGCTTGAGTCACAGGAGGAATACGCAGATTTTCTACAAGGTACATGAAATGGTTTTCTATATCGGTCTTGGAAAAAATTATTTTGAAGTAGAAATACACTTTCTTGGGAATCTCTTTCTGAGAATCATTAGCAATTTTGGAATGGATTTATACTAAGTCAATAAATCTATCACTATTTTTGACTACTTCAGATAAGGAAGCCACATTAAAGCCGCTGAAGATATTCTGAAGCTCTTATTTAACTACATATATTGGAAGATCATTATCCATGGAAGGTTTAGTGGATTGACTAGATTCTTTGACAACTGTAGTCAAGGATTTTAGTTGATTCAGAACCTTTTGAAAACATCATGTGTGCTCATCAGTGAGTTTATTGAGGTTGGCAACAAGCTCTTTCATTTCCTTCACAAATTTCTTCTTTCTTTCATCAATATATTCATCTAAGGATGCAAGATAAGGTTGAATATGAGACACACCAAGTTGTGGGATATGAGGAGCAGGAGGTTCTATAGGAGGAGAAAAAGATTCAGATCTCAAATGCAGCTCTTTCTGCATGTCTTCAACCGTACTTCTTAGGGACTTAACATCATTACTAAGCAGCTTATTTTCAACTCTTACCACTTTAATCTCATGGAGAATCTTATGTATTATTTTCCAAAAAATATTATCCAATAATATTAAGGCATATCTCTCACATAAATTTTTCATAGGAAGAGGTTGGGTATTCATGAGTTTCTCAACTCTAGATAAGAGAGTATCTCTAAATTCTTTCTGATCATCCTTACTCCCAAAGGATGGCTGTTCAGATAAGGATTCAAGAGTAGGAACTGGTACATGGTCAGGTTTATTCTCAAGTGAAAAATTTGAGATTGATTTCAACTGAAATAGGGAGTAAATATCAAGCCCGGTTGCTGTAACATGCTAAGACTCATTCACATAATAGAAACTGTGAAATTTGTACTGAATTTCTACAGGAATTGACTCGGTTGGATGTGAGGCATCAGCAGACTCAAGATATGGGGTCTGCTCCCCCTCAACAAGTGCCTCCTTTTCAAGACCGAGAGGATTAGGGGCTTGGTCTAAATCCACAGACTCGGCTCTAATTTCCTCACTCATTTCCAGTCTATCCAACTGAAAAGCTAGCTCCATATGTTCTTCAGCAGAAGGTATGATTTTAGGAACAGATTGTTCCACAGGGAGTTCTTCAAGAATGACCTCTTAGAGAATAGATAACTCTTCCACTATAGGATCTTCTATTGTAGGCTCCTCCATGGCATGGTTTTCTGAATCGTTGTCAACTAATTCTATTGTATCCTCGGGTTGAGTTTCCAAAATAACAGCTTCATTAGGATCAGAGACATCTTCTTCAAGAACATCATGAGAAACAATAGTTTTATCTTCCTCAACAACAACAGCCTCCTTGGGTGGCACTTCAGCCTCTTCTTCCTCTTCTTCAAGATACTCAAAAAGCTCATTTGGTTCCAAACCAGGATTAGAAAGGTCTTTCGGCCTTGAGGGATATTCCACAGTATTGACTTTATCATAAACCATGTCATTATCTTCCACCCATTCCTTTTTCCAAGGATTCCAGTTTTTCTTCATTCTTTTGATAGTAGCTTTTGAGAGGCAGTACTCATAGTCCATAATCACTTTTTTATTAGTCCAACCACACCTTTTTCGAGAATAATGGATGATATAATCCAATAGTAGAATAGAGAAGTTCCCTTGGATGTGACATTGATCAACTCACACATGTGGTGTATGATATACTTTCACAGGTTAAGCTTCTATCCATATTTCATAAGGTTAATTAAAAACACATCTTGATATTTTAACACCGAAAAATCACCTTTTCTTGGACTTACCAAATTCTATACAAACTTAAACAGAAGCCTTGTTTCTATATCTTATTCCCTAGTAATGGCTCTTCTCTTGAGTCCATTTCTTGGTAGGGTTTTCAGAGCATCCTCTAGATCACAGAAGTTAGTTGAAGGTGGAGGTCCTCTTCGATAATCCTAACATATACCTTCATGAGGTATCCTAAGGCATGCATCCCATAACCTCGAAGAGAAAGAACATGTTTGGCCATTGACCTATCTCCTTACAACATAACATTCACCAGAATCAAATGAGAACTGTACAAATTGATAAAATGAGCCACGAAACTAGGATATATTGGACTATCCTTCTTCAAGAACCATTTTAACCAACTTTGTTGTTATATCACTTTCAATACTAGCGACTTACTAGATAGAAACCACTTGGAAAAAATTTCTTTCTCAGGTACAACAACGTGGTTTACCAGATTCAGATTTAAGGGCCCTTCAGCTATCAACTTAGGTGAAATGTTCTTCTTCTTCAAGCTGCGCTTCTCAGGTGTCAATGATGACAGATGTTTTATTCTTGGAATTCACCGAAAATCTGAGCGATAGAAAGGTTGTAAGGATGAAGGAGGCTTCGAAAAGAGTTGGTAGAAGAATCTTGAGTAATGAATCGAGTGGTACTAACTTTTTTATCATTTAGGAATGCCAAACGTTATAAAAATAAAGACACGGGAAAATGAATGAGTCGAAATAATAATTTCCGCAATAAGAAAAAAATTAAGAAGGATTTTTACGGTGAGACCATGACAGGTAATGACGGTGAGACAGTGAGTGATCATTATGGTGAGAAGGTGAGTGATATTCATGGTGAGACCGTGAGTTAGTTTTTCAGTGAGTGTTACAGTGAGACAGTAAACATCAGATCCTAAGTTCAAAATGCTAACGGTGAGACTGTAAACATAAAACTTTATAGTGAGATAGTAAACGTCAGAGACAGTAACTGAGAAACCATAATCATGAAATAGTAAAGTACAAAATAGTAAGATATCGTACAGTAAAACCTGAAACAATAACAAGCAAGGTCTCTATTTGAGATTTATCATGCCTAGTTCATGTATGATGTAGTCTATTCTCTCAGAATTTAATGGTTTAGTGAATATATCAGCAAGTTGATATTTAGTACCAATGAATTCCAAAGTGATATCACTTTTTTTAATGATCTCTCAAAAAGTGATGTCTTACATCAATATTATTTGTCCTAGAATGTGAAAAAAGATTCTTTGAGATGTTAATAACACTTGTGTTTTCACAATTTATAGGTACATGTCTGAATTGATATCCATAATCTAGTAATGTGTGTTTCATCCATAAAATTTGTGCACAACAAATTCCAGTACCTATGTATTCAGCTTCTACAGTAGATAATGCTACAGAATTTTGTTTCTTACTACACCATGATACTAGTGACTTGCCTAAAAGGTGACATGTTCTATAGGTGCTTTTTATATATAACTTACATCCACTGTTGTCAGCATTAGAATATCTAACTAAATCAAATGTTTTTCCTTTAGGATAAAACAGTCCTAGATTGGGTGAATGATTGAGGTATTTGAAAATTCTCTTTAAAGCATTTAAATGAGATTACATAGGGTTTTCTTGAAAAGGTGCACACATACACACACTAAACATAATGTCGGAATGACTAGCAGTTAAGTAAAGTAAAGTTCCTATCATTCCTCTGTAAGTGGATTGATCAACAGATTTTCCATCTTCATCAAGATCCAACATACAAGTGGTGATCATGGGAGTGTCACTACATTTAGTTCTATCCAATCCAAAATGTTTTAGAAGATCCTTTTTATATTTACATTAATTTAAAATAATACCATTTTCATTTTGAATAAATTGAAATCCAAGAAAATATTGGAGTTCTCTCATTAAACTCATTTCAAATTCATTTTTCATTAGTTTAGAAAAATCAAAACATAAATAATTATTCAAGGATCCAAAACTAATGTCATCTACATAAATTTGAACAACTAAAACATCATTCAAAATTCATGTTATAAAAATAGTTGGATCCTCTCTTCCTTTTGTAAATCCTTTGGAAATTAGAAAAGTACTTAATATATCATACCAAGCTTGTGGAGCATGATTTAAACCATATAATTCTTTTGATAGTTTAAAATATGATTTGGAAAATGAGGGTTTGTAAATCCAGGGGTTGTTCAAAAAAACATCCTCAACTATATACCCATTTAATAATGTACTCTTGACATCCATTTGATATAGTATGAAATTCAGATGTGCAACATAGGAAAGAAGGATTTTGATGGCTTTAATTCTAGCTACTGGTGCAATGGTATCTTCATAGACCATTTATTCTTCTTGAATATAGACTTGTGCAACAAGTCTAGCCTTGTTTCTAACTATGTTACCGGCTTCATCAACTACATTCCTAATATCCCATTTAGTTTCAATGGTCAAAGTGTACTTAGGTCTATTTACTAATTCCTAAACTTTATTTCTTTCAAATTGATTTAATTCTTCTTATATAGACATCACCCAAAATTCATCATTGATTGCATCATTGATATTTTTAGGTTCAAACTCTGAAATAAAAGCTTTATGTTCAACATGATTTCTTAGAGAAGCTCTAGTTTGTGTCTCTCTATCGAAATATCCTACAACAGCATCTGAAGGATGGGTTTTAAGGGTCCTATTTGGTCTATAAAAAACAAGTCTAGAGATTTTAGGTTCATTTACAGGTTCGGGTTCAATAGAATCAGATTCTGGAGCATTTCTAGAACTGGTTGTTTTAACAACAGGATCATTGTTTTTGTCATTAGGGTCTAGAATGGACATATCTTCTTCAATATTTTCAAGAGGGGTCTTATGTTTATGTGGGTCAGTTTCATCAAATTTGATGTGTACTGATTCTTCCACACATTTGGTTCTCTTATTGAATACTCTGTAGGCTTTACTTGATATTGAGTAACCTAGGAAAATTACTTCATCACTTATAGAAGAAAATTTGTCAAGATTATCTTTAGTGTTAAGGATAAAGACTTTTCAACCAAAAACACTAAAGTAGTTAACCTTTGGCGTCCTATTTTTCCAAATAACATATGGGGTCTTTTTATTAATTGGTCTAATCAAGACTCTATTGATAATGTAACATGCTATATTAATAGCTTCAACCCAAAAGTAAATTGGTAAATCATATTCATTAAGAATTGTCTTAGAAATCTCTTGAAGAGTCATATTTCTTATTTCTATTACACCATTCTGTTGAGGTGTTCTAGGATCAGAGAAGTTGTGACTATAGACATTATGTGAGAAATAAGATTCAAACTCTAGATTTTAAAATTCATGACCATGATCACTTCTCTAGGTCTTGATCCTAAGTCCACTAAGGTTTTCTATAGACTTGGAATATTTAATAAAGTAAGAACATGCTTCACTTTTGTGAGATAGAAAATATACCCAAGTGTACCTCGAAAAATCATCTACAACAACATAGATATAGTGCTTACAATTTTAGCTAGAAACTCTTGATGGTCCAAATAAATCCATGTGAACCAACTCGAGAGGTTGAGAAGTAGAAAATTATTTCTTTGATTTGAAAGAAACTTTATGTTGCTTTCTCTTTTGATAGGGATTAAAAACTGTGTCAGTTTGTAATTCATGTTTAGGTAGGTCTCTAACTAAGTTCTTCCTAGTCAGTTTTCTAAGTGAGTGTATATTGAAGTGTCCTAATCTTCTATGCCAAAGACAAGATTTTTTATGAAAGGCATTTAAATCAGTAATATGTTGTTTAGCTAAAGAATTCAAATCCTCATCATAAAAATTTTCGTTTCACAATGCATTAAATACAAAAATATTTTTAGATTCAAATACATTTCAAGCATCATTTTCAAATTTAATATTGAAACCATCAGCACAAAATTGAGAAATGCATAACAGATTATACTTTAGTCAATAAAAAAAATAAAACTTTGGATATTAAGATTGAATCAGTGTTACCAATCTGGACTAAGCTAATGATATTTACTTTTGAGTTATCCCCAAAGGTGACATATCCTCTATCAACATTAACTAAACTTCTAAAACATGAAAAGTATCATATCATATTCCTTGATCATCCAACGTCCAAGTACTATGTCTTCCTATAATAAATTTTTAATCAGGTTCCCTACAAACCAATTTTAGATTGAAAATGATTTTGGTACCCAGATTTTCTTGGGTCCAGATAGGTTAGAAAACAGAACTTTTGGTAAGTAGGTTTGTCTAATGGGTTTCATATAATCAATAGTTTTAAAAGAATTTGAAAGATAAACTTTATTTGATCTATTACAATGTGAGTATCTAGTTGATACATAAGAATTTCTATAACTAGAACTAGTAGCATATTGTCCATATTTAGGAATAAATCTATTCTTTGTAATCCGTCTTTGTCCAGGTTTATAGCCTATACTAGTAGTTTATTTTGGTGCTACTTGTTTTCCTAGAATTTGTGTAAGAGTTTCATTTTAATTAGTAGATTTTTCTAAATATTTTCTGAGTTTCTAATTAGACAATTTTAGTTTAGTATTCTCTTTGAGCAGTTGTGCATTATTTTCCTTTTCTACATCTAGTACAGATTTGACAGAGCTAGTTAAAGAATGTTGTTTCTTTAAGGATTTATACTTGTATTTCAGCTTATTACAGGTATCCTCTTGCATGTTACAGTATTCAAATAATTCTTCACTAGAAAGGTTTTCAAAATCAAAATCAGAATTATCTCTAGAATAATAAGAGTTTAAAGCAGGAGTATCCAATGTTACCTCCGATGTGTTTTTCACGAAACACAAATTATCTTTTGAGATTTTTCATCTAGAGTGGAATCAAAATCACCTGAACTATCTTATGAAGCACTCTAGGTTTCTTTCATAGATTTCTTGTATTTTTTGTCTGTGTACTCATATTTATTCATGTACTTTAACTTTAGACAGTCAAATTTCACATGTTCTTTCCTCTTGTATTCATAGAAGTCTATGTCATCACTTCTATTAGTCCTTTTCCAATCCTTCTTCCAATGACCTTTTTTGTCATACTTTCTCTTGTAATTGGATTTTCTAAAAAAAAAAATTTCTATAAAACTTCTTAAATCGTTTGGATATCTGATTTATTTCATCATCACTTTCAGATGCTCTCTCTTAACTACTAGAACTGTCACTTGCAGCTTGAATTTTCTCTTTGTCTATGATTTTTGAAGTATAGGTCGTGAAGGCTACTAATTTATTTCTTGGTTCATCATCTTCTTATTTGTTTACTTTCAAATATTCTTCATACATCATCAACACACCAATCATCTCCTAGATAGGTATCATGCCCATGTCACATGATTCTCTTACTGAAACTGATGTGCCTCTCCATCTTTCTGGCAGGGATCTTTGTATCCTCATGATTTGCTCCTTTGTTGGAAAATATTTTCCCAGTGAACTCATTGTATTAACTATCCCATTAATCCTAAGATACATATCAGAAATAGATTCATCAGATTTCATTTTAAAATTATCATATTTAATACTGTATGTGTTTAGTCTCATATATTTAACATTGGTTGTTCCCTCATGGGAAACATCCAGAGTATCCCATATTTCATAAACAATCTTACAAGCAGATATTTAATTAAATTCTGCATCTCCTAAATCACACAATAGGGCATTCATTTCTTTATAATTATTATTGTAAGAAGCTTTAGTAGGTTTATCCCAAGTAGTTCTAAAAGTTTCTGGAATCATAAAACAAGTCTTTATAGCAGTCCAAATGTCAAATCCCATAGTTTCTAAATAAAATTTTATTTTGATTTTTCATTGGGAAAAATTTACACCATTAATGAAGGCTGGCCTACTGGAAGCTACACATTCTAATCTATTATACATAATATGATTTTAGTAAATATCTCTAAAGAGATAAAATTTAGATGTAACAGAAATTTTGAGATCTTTAAGATAGAACTAAAATCACAGTTGAATTCTTTTCACAAACATAGAGTTTTGAAAAACTTTTAATGTCCTTTGATAAAAAATGTTGGTTGGAGTGGATACTCAAGGGGGGGGGGGTGAATTGAGTTCCAATTAAAACTTTCTGTTGAAAGAGATTGTAAATGTACAATAATTTTCTCAAAGATTGATTACTACTTAGTTAACATAATAAGAATATTAAGTTAGATTTTTAAACTAACTTACTGGTTCACAGTAATTAAAAACAATTGCTAGTTCAACAATCAGAGTTACTTTAAAACAGATTTATATTTAAAGTACACATCAACAAAATATTCAAAATCATTTTAACAAAGGAAAAATGCACAACAGTTTTAAAACAAGAGGTATAGTCTCAAGCTGAGACTTAATCCTCTTAAATAGTTTATATTAAACTTTTATCCACACCTTGGATTAGGGTTTATAATAATACTCAGACTTTCCATGAACTCAAACTTCTACCATAGTTCTAAGTGGAAAAGTAACAATAACAACACCTCATAGGGTTTCTAGGTCATCAGACCGGTACCACTATCTATAGTGGGATACAAGAGTGTAAGGGAAAAATTGAGTGAGGATTTAGAAATCCTCCAGTTCAGCTTAAGAGTTAGTGTGTTTTCAAATAGAGAGAAGCACACACTACTCGTAATGTAAATAAAAGGATGATCACAGTTGATAAAGAATATAGAGATGAGTTTAGAATTCTCTTGTGTGATGTTGATGCTGTTATGGACTCCATTTTATTGAAGCAGATAAATCTTTGAGTCGTTCTCTAGATGATGTTTGGAAAAAAAAGTTTCGTGATTCTTCTTGTGTTCTCCGTGAACTTCAGTTGAGTGAATATGTTCTTTAGGCTTCAAATATGATTTTTGTGTCAAACCATGTCAAGTTGCGTGCAGTGTGCCTTTCTTCTGGAAACATCATCCATGTATGTTCTCTATTCTTGTGCTCACTGCCTTACTTTTTGTTTCTGTATTGCACATGATGATTCTTGGTCACACTTCACCCTTAACTTGGAATGCACGTGTTAGAGCCGATATTTTTCATGTGTTATGCACCTCATACCTCGTACTGTCTGATGATATGTCTGCATTGAAACATTAATTATCTAAGTGAATTAAACTCATCAAATATGACCGTTAGAAATTAAATTGGAAAACAACAAAGTAGTTTAAGAAACAGTGTCACAGTAAGTCATGGAAACAGTGTCTCCTCCACATGTTGTCTAGTTTGATCACGATGTCTGAGTGTCATGGTGTCTCGTGGTCATGGTTTATTGTTCATGGTGTCTGGATTCATGGTGTCTAGATTTACGATGTCTGACATCACGGTGTATGTCTTCATGATGTCTGGCTTCACGGTGTTTGGCTTCACGGTGTTTGGATTTACTGTGTCTTGTTCTCGGTGTCTTAGGGTCACGGTGTCATGTTCCAGGTTTCTGTCTTAATGGTGTCTGGCTTCAAGGTGTCTTGCTTCACGGTGCCAGAAATACATAGGCAGTGGCAGACCCACGGTGTCCTAGACATTCCAAAGTAACTATATTCAGACTTAAATAAAGATGATATTAGAAAGGATTAGACTTAATCATTTGTTAAAGAAGGTATTATTAGAGTAGATTAAAGATAGTATAAAGTAAGTAAGTTGAATATAGAGCAATTAAGATCTTGCATGGATCTACTAAAAGCATGAGAAATTTTTTTATATGAATACACATGATCTAGATTGAATAAGTCGTAGAATCATTAATACATTATTAAATAATATTTGTGATCATAAAAACATGATTAAAACATGTGGAGTCTAAAAATTACATTGTACGTGACCAATGATAGAGTAAACATACCCTCATGTGGGCACTGTGAAGTTTAACATCATACAACAAGGACATTTTATCATGAAGTTTGTTTTCCTAAGACTAGGATAATTAGGCCATGATATTTAACATCATGTGGTGACGATGCCAATAAAATAGTTTAATTTCTTGTTGCTTTGATTAAGTTTCATATAAACCATGCATAAGTAGGGGATAATCGACCTGAGATATTTTATAATTTTCAATATGTGGGGGAGGGATGTTTTTAACCTAGGATATAGGGGTTCTTGTATCGAGAGAGATGATACGATGAATGGAAAACATTGACTACATGGATGTACGAAGAACCTCTCCTAATGAGAAATTTTCCTTTGGTTAAAATAAATTTTTTTGGAGAAAAAATGTAGAGCCACTAGGGAATATTTTTCATAGTCAAGAAATTATGTACCCAAGACACTGGCATTCTATTTCTAATGGCCAGGGAGGTTTTCAATGATCTACAATCACCTAAAGAAATGACTTTGATAAACGGAAAGGATGTTTCTGAATATGTAAGAAACATATAAACAATTATTATCCATAGAGTATGGAATTCCAAATATATACTTGAATCATATATTGGGGAGAGGAATTTTGATTCCTTCATAGATCCTTCTTATGGGATCCAAGACATGAGTTCTTCTACATACATTTGTATTTACATGCACGAGATCAAGGCATTTTTTTATATGTTCGGACCTGGTAACATGGTTCGAGCATCAATATGTATCATTTTATACAAATAATCAAGACACACATATTTAATGACTGAAAATGTAGTTTAAAGTAATACTATAAGTACATAGGTTCTCTGTTGTGAAGGTGAAATACATTGTGTTTCTTTTAGGCCTTTCTTTCAGGACCTTAGTAAAAGAAATGAAGAAAGATTCACCTTGATCATGTGAGCAATCCCAAACCTAAAATCTGAATCCCATGTGAGTTTTCCTCGATGTGTGGAACAAGGGATAGTAAAGGTTTATTCATCTACACAAGGGAAACATAAGGAAGGATAATGTAATTTTACTTTCGATCCTTTCTTGTAGAGGGGTCCGAGTCCAGAGATCCAGATGCCACTTCATCTCTTGTTGGGATGAATTTTAATTCAGACATAGTTCTATGAACCTCCCAACGGAAGTATGAACCATGTATAGGAATAGAATATTTAATTTTTTTGGGAAATATATTACAGGATATTGAATTTCAGCAACACCACATATATTGTGAAGGAAGTAATCAATCCACACATAGTTCTAGAAGAAAACTCCATGTATATTGTTGATCCATTTGTATGGAAAGGGTAATTTTTATGGTGGTTGTTTGACCATGATATAGAATATTGACATCACTATGTATCCAATGAGGTAATTAATCAAGACACATATAGTTCTAAATGTGTGTTCCCTATATCGATGTAACCCTTTCATAGAGATGGTGTGTTTTTATGAATTCTTTTTAGGTTATTGGCATGTGATGTACCATTACTCATTTTTTCCTATGGGGTAATACTTTAATACCATTCCTAAGATGATGTGTGCTATGATCAAGTTAATAAACAAGGAATAGATAGTATTTCTATTTTAATATAGAGTATTTAAGGGTATGATAGATGAATTTTGGGTCATGTGGTGGCTGGACAAAGATATAAGATCACGGTGTCTCTAAGTATACCATTAAAAAAAGGGAATCCATCCATACATAGTTCAGTGAACAGACCCCCCTACATGGGTTTGTTCCATGAAAAAGGTGGTGGGCCATTTTTTCGTGGTGGATAGGTCAATGGCATGGGGGATATGCGTCACTACGTATCTCACTAAGATGAGAATCAAGCCACACATAGTTATAGAAAATAGAGTTCCCATGTAGATATGACTATCATATAGGAATAGGGGTATTTTATCATTCTCCCATATAGATATGACTCATGTACAATAAATAATTTATTGGAAAAATATCCAAATACATTTTAACACCATGTGGTTAAGATGAAAATTTTCATGTAGTTTAACATCTTTTGGTTACGAAATTTATCGCCCAATGTGACACAAAATGTATGCTGTATCCTAAATATATATATATTTTGATTAGGATTATAACCCCTAAGGTCACAGGGTGTATACTATACATGAATTGTATCATCCTATAGTTGGGATGATGGAATCACAGATTGATGTTTTGTTGTGGGGAAGGATTCCATATAGTTTAACGTCATGTTCTTAGGATGTTTATCATTAAGTTTGATTTCATTCGATCTAGATGCTTTGGAAATTTAGTTTAGTATCATTCCATTATTGTGATTAATTCCATGTAGTTTAAAATCATATGGTAATGATATTTACTCCACTTTTTATATTAAATATTTATTCAATAACCTTACATTGATGGAAGTTGTGGTATGTTTTGATTCAATATAAATAAATCAATAGGATCCATTGAAGTGGACCATATGTATTAAATATATCCCCTCCCATTTTGGTTCTAGGTTTGGTTTTTTGTTTCCACGTATCCTTGTATTTGTGAGGAAAAACTCCATTTATTCATCATGGAAAGACAAGAGGAAAAACGTTTTGTTGAAGGCCCATGAAAATATTATTTTGGAAGATATACAAATGGGTAATGGTACTCAATCTCTATTCATTATGATGATCAAATTTATCCAGCCATTTTAAGGATTTACCTTCTATGAATAATATATTTTTGATGGAAACCTAGAGTGAGGATAACTGATCTTCAATTGGTATAACTACCTCGGTACTCTATAATAATGAGTATGGAGTTTCTTGAGTGGTAGTGAAGTTCATTGTATGGAAATCCCACATAGAGTGGAGGTTCTTGTACATACAAGATTTCATTTCCTTATCTACCATATTATGGAGTATATTGGATACGGTATTATTGATTGAAGATGTTATTTATATTTTCCTAACATTTTATATACTCCCTTTAGTGATTTTATATGAAATGTTCATAATTTTTGTGAAATATTAATGTTTAAATATTAAATATAAATTTTTAACACTATTTGTATTCATCCATATTAAATCCATTTTAATGTTTTAATAATACCTATCACCCTAATTATCCAAATTGCGTGAATATTTTGTGTAATGTTGCTTAGTCCATTTGAAACATATCTTTAGAAGGTATCATTGGACAATTATTCCATTTGAAGTTTCATATGGGCCACCTAATAAGGCCCCAAGAATATATGCAGAAATTGGTTCAGCCATGAATATTCAATTGATGGGCTTAATCTGGAAGTCCAAATTCAATTATTCTCCTCCAAAACACGGTTAAAATTATAAGGAATCCTGGATAAAAATATTAAATCCCAAATCCAATACCAAGTATCCCAAATGATGAATTTAAATCCAGCCACCCATTTTGTCTGATAATTAAAATCAGCATAAAAATATTCACAATTATCCTAATAGACACTTCAATTCGAGTAGATAGTTTTCCTTATGAAATAAAAATTATAGATGAACACTTTTGTAGAATAAAGCATTCAGATTTTAAGGCATCTTCCTTTTCCAAAATCCATTCACATTTCGGCCATTGAAAATCCATGGATTGAAATGGAAATTTTAACATTGTCTATGAAGTCATAAATAACATTGGAACCTTAAGTCCAAATGCCTCCAAAATTTTGAGAGGGGAATAAAAATATCCATTTCTACAACTTTGAAGTAGAATATTTCTCCATATTTGGCTGTCTGAAATATCATATTGGTGACACAATTGGAGGGGTAGTTTTGGACTACAAACAATCCACTTCATTGGGTTATAAATAAACCACCTCCTCTCCTAACAAAAGTATTGGGATTAATAAGAGAGTAGAATACATTGGAATGACCAAAGCCTTGAAAAAGGATTTGGAGGACCTGATAAACTCATGTTTTCACTTGGGAGACCCTTCCTTCTCTCTTTGATTTCATTTACTTCTGTGTTTTTTTTCATTTGCAATCACCTAAGTGTTTGTTTTCGTAATTCTGTATTACTGCCAGTTTCTTATTCATATTCAATTTTAACAATCCACCCTATATTATTAAATATTAATACTCATAAAATAGTTTATATCATGTTGAAACCCCTTCCCATCATTCTCTTTCTCATTCAATCTGAATTCTGTATTGAACATTAACTTCAAAATTTTTGTTTGTGTTTGTCGCACAACTCTTATCTTGTCCCTTTATTTTTCATATATTCTTAATTCATAATCATAAAAATATTAAACTAGATTACTAATAATCAAAATGGATGAGTAAATCTCTCAATGGGGTGAGTCAAAATTTAGGGAAGTTATGTGATTAAGAGTATTTTCTCAATGAATATTCTTCAAATTAACATTTTTTATATTGGACTTAACATGTCTGGGATTAATTACATGTTTTGTTTAATGTGTGGTTTCTATAGTCTATTATAACCATAAATAAAATTCCATCAATAAGAACTAATTAATATTAGAACCATAGTTATATTGAGGATTTGATTAAATACATAACCCTTGGTAATTCTTATCAAAGTCATCTTGTGAAGTGGGTGTTAATATAATGCAATATAAAGCCGAGCTCAACGATATCAAAATCATAACACCACAATGATGAACTCACACCAATATTTATTAAATTTTTAAATCAATCAACCTTTTCTATTAAGATCTACAAACAAAAACCCCAATCAAAATACAATAAAAAAAACAATCAACTATTAATAAGTATTGTTGCTGAGGATTCGATCAGAGTGCATCTATACACATTAGAAGGGCACCATATCCTTGAACAGTCGATAGGCAAAAATGAAACACACTTCAATTGGTGCCATTTCTAGGGATGGTGTATTAACTATTCATTATTTTTTTATTGTAAAAAAATTAATAACAATTAAAAAAACCCAAATTAAAACCCATCTACCTATAAAAATTATAAATGGAAAAAACACAAAAAACACCCATATTCCCCATTCTAGAAAAATATATCTAAATTTAACTCAACCTCTTGAAAAATACCTCAGATTTTTTTGATCTTGAAATTGATCAAAATCTTCGCGAACATTTGAGGAACATTAGGGATAATCAAATCATTCAAGAACCATCCCTTGTAAAACCTGTTGATTTAGATAAGACTAATCTGAGGAAAAAACACTTAAAAAAAGAAATCCCTGATATGAATTACAACCCATTTGTATTCAATATCCAAACATTGAGGCTGAAGTCAAACTCAAATTTAGTATGATTCACCTTCTTCTTCATTTCCATAGGCTAGTTGGTGAGGATGAACATCTTAATACTAAAGAGTTATAAGTGGTGTGCTCTACCATGAAGCCTCAAGGGGTTTATAAGGAAAATAAAACTCCAAGCATTCCCTTTCACCCTAGATGAAACTGCCATGTCATGGATCTACTACCTCAGTTCTTGGTTCTATTCCCACGTAAAATGACATGAAGAAACTTTTCCTAAAAAATTATTTACTTCTTATCATACTACTTCTATATGAAAAGAAATAAGTGGTATAAAAAAACTCCCAAATGAGTCACACCATGAATACTGTGAGAGGATCAAAATGATTTTTGAATCCTTCATGCATCACAAAATCCATGACTAACTATTGATCCAACACTTATTGGATATGGATAGAAATCTCATTGATGCCACATGTGGTGGTTCTCTTGTTGATAAAACTCCCACAACTACAAGAGATCTCATAAGCAACATGGATCCAAACACAAAACAATTCCTTAATCAGGCACATAATCAATTCAAACAAGCCCAAGATAGTCAATAAAGAGAGCCAAAGAAGATGATCGTGTGGATGAGTGAACATACAAGTATTTTTTGACAACTAGTTGTAGCGGCTAAATCCCAAACCTCCTATTCTCCACAATATCTATTCCATGGGCCTATCAAGAATTGAGGAATCTGAAGCTCCTCAATTCATCCAACTAACACATGACCAAAATGTCAAGGGGATCCATCTGATTCATACAGACCAATGGAGCTCAATGAAACATATGATTAGAGGAACATCAAATCGCCACAATCAGGTTAGTTCATTAGAAACATCATCTGACCCCACTCTAATCCTTTCTCATATACCTTCAACCAAGGCTTGAGGTATGGTAATTCCATTTCTCATCCCCCACAATTACCTGTTCAAAAACCAAACCAATTATTATATAGTCAAGGTTTGGGTATCTTCCAATAATATTACCCTATATTCCTCAACCTCAAAGGATCAATCCTCTTCATGCTCCTCCTAGATTCCAATATCCAAATGAGACATCCAAATTACCAATCCAATACAATCAATTTCCCAAAAACCATAATCAAGGAAACAAAAACTCAAGACAAGCCTCTTATAGCATGAAAATATAGTAATGTGCAAGTGGAAGATCATTAATCTTTCACCCATTACAACATTAAAAATATTGAAACCCAAACTGGTCAACTTGCATCCCACCTGAGCCGACAACAACAAGAATATTATTCCCAACTTCCAGCTGAACCATTACCCAACCCAATGGTAATTTAAGTTTAATTGACCTTAGATCCAGAAAGAAAATTTCAATTCCACATGATGAGTCATCCAACTCCCTTTTAAAGGTTGATCTAGAATATAAAATGAAAATGAAATTTGAAAAGTATGAAAAATTCATTCCCTCACTTCATTCCATTTCATATAAGAACCCAATTCATTTTCCTCATGACATTTCAATACCAAGGAAGTCCTTTGATTATGTTACTGAATTGATTGTCATATTTAGATGTGTTTATTTCAAAATATCCCTCTTATATGACATAAAACCATTCCCCAAGTACACCATGTTTTTTTATGTAATTCCTCATCCATAAGAGGAAACTTAGGAAATTCTAAAATGTTTCTACCCAGTAGTCTATTCCCATAATGTGAAAAGATACTGGGACTATTACAGTTCCATGACAAATTGGAAGTTTCAAATTTGATGATGCACTCATAGGCCACAGAGCCTCAATTAATGTCATTACCAATTCCATCTTCTCCAATCATGGCCTAGGTCCATTATATCAAACTAGTGTTGATATTCAATTGGTCAATCGAAGCACTGCTAGTCCTGAACGTATAATCGATGATGTCATTGTTTGTGTGAATGATCTTATCTTCGCAACAGATTTATATTTCCTTGACATGGAAGGTGAGATGAAATTTTCTTGTTCTCCCTTAATTCAAGGAATACCATTACTAATGACAATGCAAACCAATATTGATGTCCATGCAGGAATCTTATCCATGGAATTTGGTGACCAACATTTCAAGAATAACATTTTCTATGACATTTGATACCCATTTGAGGATCACTCAGAATTCTAAATCCCTGCTTCTGAGGAAACTTCTATTTTTCAACTGAACCACATCCCATCATGTTCACCACATTCCAATTAGAGAGGATCTTGTGAAATTTTGCACCATGATTAACCATTTTATAAATGGTGATGTTGACGTGGACATATAATTCAAAGAATATATAAATATAGAGGATCTTGAAAACTCTCATGACTCCCTCATCAACTCTAATATCTATTGCTCCACCATGGATAGTATTAATGAAAATGAATAAAAAACAACTGAATTATCTTCCACTATTTCTGTGTTGTCTAAACCACAAATAAAAGATGATACTGATCTGAAACCTCTTAATGAACACCTAAAATATTAATTCCTTTTCCATGATCACTGTTATTCTGTCATTATCTCCACTTCACTTACTGAAACTGAGGAGTTCAAATTTTTTCATGTGTTAGAGGAAAACAAAAAGGATTTTGGTTAGACCCTAGATTACATACTAGGAATCAACCCTACCCATTTCATACATCACATCCATCTATAGTAATCAACCTAACCAATTAGACAACCAAAATGAAGACTCATTATAATCATACTAGAGGTATATAGGGAAGAGATCAACAAGATTATTCAATATGGTATTATCTACCCAATTTCTGATAGATAATGGGTCAGTCCAATTCAATTATTACCTAAGAAAGGTGGGATAACTTTTTTCACAAATGACCATCATGAGGTAGTCACAACTTTATTGAATAACAAATAAAGTGTGTGCATTGATTACCAAAACTTCAATGTTGGAACATGAAAATAAAAATACCCTCTTTCATTCCTTGATCGAATTCTAGACCGATTAGTAGGAAAGTCACAGTATTGTTTTCATGATAGATTCACTGACTAATTCCAAATACCAGTCGCACCTTAGGTCCATGTAAAAAGTAATTTTTCTTTCCCCTTTGGAACATATGAATATAATATAATTCATTTTTTTCTTTATAAATGATCCTACAACATTCCAGAGGTGTATGTTGAGTATCTCTATATAATTCATTTAACACTACCTAGAAGTCTTCATGGAGGACATTATAATTTATAGTGAGTCATTTTTATCTTTCTTGAATTCACTCTCTGTAGTCCTTAAAATATCTGTCAAGTGAAACCTTGTGTTAAATTTTAAACAATGGAACTTCATAGTTGAAAATGGGAGGGAACATAGTTTCAAAATCACATATTCACGTTGATCCTACCAAAATATTTGTGATTCAATCACTTCTTGAACCCACCTCTATTCGATAAATTTGTTCATTCCTACCTTAGGTCGGTTTTTATCAGCGATTCATCCCTATCATCAGTAATATTTCCTGAACACTCACTCAGTTTCTACAAAATGATTTGAATTTCCTTTTCGATGAGATTTTTAAGATATCATAGGATGAACTCAAATCTGCTCTTACATATTCCCCGATAATCCAACCCCCAGATTGGTCCTCACCCTTCGAGTTGATGTGTGATGCTTCAGATAGAGCAGCTAGTGATGTTCTTGGTAAAAGAAGAGAAAACATTACTCATGTCATCTATTATGCTTAAAAAACAATATATGATACTCAATATCACTACAATGTCACTGAAAAGGAACTTTTCCTAGTGGTTTTTTCCTTAGATAAATTTTGGCCCTATCTCTTAGGTGCCAAAATCATCATCTTCACAGAAAATTCTTCTGTAACATTGTTACTCATGAAAACTGATTCCAATCCGAGGAAAATAAGATGGATCCAAATAATCCATGATTTTGACCTTGAAATAAATGAATGACCAAGAAAAGAATCACTTGTGGTTGATCAACTGAATTTTTTTTAAAATTCTTCACATTCTGAAAAAATTGATCCAGAATTTCTAACAGAGAACCTTTCATATCTCACTCCAAAGTCACCATGATATGCCCCAATTAATACTTTGTCTCTGTTTTTTTCATAATTGTTTTCAAAAGAACTAAAAATGATGATAAAAAGTGATTCAAAATTCTATTTTTGGGAACATAATAAAAATTGGAATACCAAGGCTTACATAGTAATTAGTAGACTTGACGATGAATATGAAAATTATTCCATCTTGTAATTTTTCCACTCAATGCCTTGTGGTGGACACATTGGACCACAAAGGGCCTCTCGAAAGGTCAGAGAATATGGATTCTTCTAGCCTCTACTACACACGAACTCAAGCAAGTTATTTCAACTTCTTCCCACTTGCTAAATGTTTGGCACGATTTCCAAATGAAATGAAATGCCTCAAAAGCCTTTAATATTCTGTGAAATAATCGATGTTTGGGGTATCGATTTCATGGGACCATTCCCCACATATAATAGATTCTCATAAATTTTCTTTGCATCCGATTATGATTATCGGTGGTTTGAGGTAAAATCCACTAGAAATAATGATTCCCGTACTATTATTGAGTTCCTAAAAACCCACATTTTCCACATATTTGGAACTCCCCATGCCTTGATCAGTGAATTAGGAACCCATTTTTTTAATAGAATAATGGGAACTCTTTTGAAAAATAATTTTGTTTTACATTAAACATCAACTGCATATCATCCCTAAACAAATTTTATGGCTAAACATTCTAATAGAAAGGAGAAAAGAGTGTTTGAGAGAATTGTTAGGACCACAATAAAAGACTATCCAAAGATACTCAGTTAAGAAATTTTGTCTTATCGAACTTCGTATAAAACACCCATTGGGATTACTCCTTTAAGGATCTTTTTTTTGGAAAAACATTTCATTTTAAAGTTAAAATCCAACATAATTCATTTTTTGCTACGAAAACATGTAATTTTGATTGTGAAAAATATGGTGAAGAGAGATTGTTGTAGTTAAATGAACTAGAGGAGCATCAACTTGATTCCGATGAGAATAAAATTCTACATAAATAAAAGGCCAGGGTACTCCAAGGTAAACACATCATGTGAAAGGTATTTCATGAATGTTAAAAGGTAATAATTTACAGTTCATGATTTATTCTTCACCCAGTAAAGCTTAATTCTCATTGGGAAGGTCCTTTTATTATTACCAATGATTACACATTTAGTGAAGTGCAAGCCCAAGACCCCTCTTCCAAAAATACATTCATATTTAATGGACATCGGGTAAAGAATCACCATGATAGGATGCACATCCATAGAAAAACATCAAATTCCATCAGATCCCCAACATTGGCAGTTGACCCACCACTAGATTGAAATTGAATCCCACCAAATCCAAAACAGGGGGCACCTCTTTCCCTTTAACTCAGCTATCTATCTCCCTCTTTCTTCTTCTTCCACCCTCATTAAAATATTTTTACCACTTTCCTCATCAAATTTTTTAAACCTTTTCTCTATCATTTTTGTGTGGGTGTGTCTTAATGAAAAAATATAACTAAAAATAATATGAAATAAAAATAGAGTCTTAATTACTCAGCCTCAACTTTTCAAATTTCTTCTATCCATTTTGAAGAGTGAAAAGATATAGTATTATTTAAATTTGGTTTGTTTTCATCATATATTTGGATAAATAATATTGTTTCAAAAACAAAAAATATTGAATGATCAATTTTTGAATCAGAAAATGATTTTACCCAACTGCGAGAAACAATATTATTTTTCAGGCCAAGTCCACCGATGTCCATCTTTTTAATATATTTGTTTTCACCCTGAATTGCGATTATTGAATTTGTTGGCCTTCTAGATAAATTTCCTAATTTGGTGTGGATTAATATGAAGAGGATTTTTCTGATCCTCATGAGATTCACAATATCAAAAGAGAACCCCTTTACCCTTACATTTATCCTTCTATAGAAATCCCATCTGAGCCTATGAAAACCATTTCATTGATAGAAAAATTATAAGACCAATACCTTATCCCACCCAACATATACATGGATTTAAATTGCATAATTTATTGAAATTTATGTGTGGGGGAATGGATTTCATTTTTGGGTGACCTTTTAGTTATTTCAATGTGTTATCATATGCATGAGGTCAAAAACACATTTTAGTGTGGGGGAGAGGTTTTCATTCAGGGAGTTTTGGGGAATGTATATTCGTTTATGTAATTTTTTAAATGTTATTGAATATTGTTTATAATATTTTAAAAATAAAATAAAAAAAGAACAAAAAAATGGGGTGTGTCTTTGGAGGGTCAAAAAACACTCTTTTTCAACCATTTAACTTGTTATAACAATTGTAATTAGTGTCACTGGGGGAAGAATAATGGGTTGGGAAATGATTCTAAGATTTTTTTCACATTCAACATTCAAAAAAGTTCAAATAAATGAAGGAAGAATGAAAAAAATATAACTATTAGGTCTACTAGGTTGAATACCCTGAGAGGGGGGGGGGGTGAATCATTTTATGGTTGATTAAAACTACCCCCATATTGGATCGTGTTTTATTGTTAGAAAAAACTTAGTTCTTTCTTCCTACTATGGAAATATACAGACTGATATGAAATCATACACGGGACATAGTGAATTTTTCTTGGTTCATCTTCACTAGGATACATCCGAGCATACAACGACAATGTGTCGATGTACCAAAGTCCCTAAGGCTCACTTCTAGTAATGAGTAAAATGTTTGGGATTTATCTTTTATGACCATGCCTGCTAACATTACAATTTTTACAGTTTGCTAACTGCATTCCCAAGGGTCACTCCCTATGAGTCTTTCTATGGATCACTGCCAGTGGAAAGGGTCACCATCTTCCTATTCCTTCACTCACTACTCATGGAAAGGTAACCCACTCACAGTTTGTTGACTTATAGGTCAAAACCAGTGTATGTAAATATTGGTCCCATCATTTTCATGAATTCCTGAATCCTCAACTATAGGTAGATGCTATTTTGATGATCTATTTCCACCCATTGATGAAGTACACCTTCCTGGGTATTGTTAGGTACCTGGAAATACTTTCACAAAACTATTTGTTGCTTTCAAAATATTCCCTTTTCAAATCACGAATCACCTTACTCTCTCCTACATATTGAGTACCAGGTCCGGTATGCAGGAAGCCTTCTTCCCGTACCATCCCCGCTAAAGAGAAAAACCATTCGTTTGTGGACTAAATCCGCCTTCACGGTCACATACCGCTACTGTGTACCGATTCCGCGAACCTCATCTACAAAACCCCACCTATCCAATAACTATTCTCTATCCGAGGACTACATTTTCTTCTGCGTACCAGAAATCATTTTCTTGTTAAGAAACCCCGCAAACAACTTTGGCAGAATTTCTTTTGCACACTCCACTTCTCCCTGCATGATCATCCCTTCATGAACTACCTTCGGTCATTGAAAAATTCATAGTGAAAAATATTTTTTTTATAAGGATGATAAATATCCAAGTAATCGGTGGGATAATCGTTTCTTATATAGGCAAAGATACCCACTTAATCTGCTAAATCATGATTTCCCAAATCATTATTCGATACAACCCCAAACACGTACCGATACTTCATTCACTGCGAACATCAAGACATCTGTGAACTATTTTACTATGCGCTATGCATACCGCCTTTTGTCTTACATGCTCAATTTTCTCCGCCGATGAAAATCCATTAGCGAACCCCTTCCTCTTCTGCGGTAAAGCATTTTTTGGTTTCGCAAAACGCATCCTCATACTGTTCCCCTAACCTTGTATGTGATCCTTGTACTGAGGTCCTCATTACTCTTGATTTGTCGATTTTGTTTCACATTTACTCACAAAAATTCCAAATTTTGAGGCCCCGAAATTTGTAAAACACTAGGAAATTGTGCCACCATAAAATATTTTTTTCGTAAAACTCCATCCATTCGAATTTGTGGTCATCTGGCTTGGTCAAAAAACACAACCACACCCAAAACATAACTAGAGGATTATTTGAGGTATTTTTTCCCAACAATAACACTTGTATTATATATTATTAATTCATTAGTTCCACTTCGACAATGGAGTAGGAGTGGGTGTTCTAGGGCCATAACAACAGTGTTTGGTGAGGTCTGGGGTTCGATTTCTGGGATCTTGATCTTGGGGGAATTTCCACCTCCCATGTACAACTCATCTTTCCAAGCCAAATGATCTCTCACTAGGTGGGTATAATGGGTGAACTTCACCTATCTGAGTGATTTTTGTGTTGAACCGTAGTTGATCAAGGTGTTACCCCGTGGGATGCTCTATCTTCTCAGCTAGCAATAGATCCTTCCCTACTGGGACTTCATGAACTCTTCTATGGGTGGGGTTTCCTTGGAGTGGTGGGTTCAAAAAGTCCATTCCCAAGGGATTTACATTTCTAAATATATAATCTTATGTCACAGGGAGATGTTTTTTAATATTTCATCTTCTCATCCCCTTCAAACATTCTTCAACCTTTGTGTATTTCTTCACAAAATCATGCCCTTGTAAATACGTGTTTCCATTTCCTTCCATGATTCATTTCAAAAACATTGTGCATTGTTTTACCCCATGTTGATGTTTTACCACTCTTCTTATATCTCTTGGACATTAAATTCCCATTGTCCCATAGCCATAGATAAACCCCTAAAAGACCTCTTGAATCTTGTGCACTTTAGGATAGAGAATGAAAGGTGAGAGGTCTTTCAAAATCTATGATTTTCAATTTTGGTTTGTGAATTAGTGAACCTCTATAAATAAATTTTTTCATATTAAGAGGTGTGAGATTTCAGTGCTGCCATTTTCCATTTCTAAATTTGAGTATGAAAAATTAATGTCTTTTTAACATTTTTATGTAACAATTTATGGATGAATTCTATATCTATGACTGAAATGGTCTAAACTTCTGTTGACTATGGAAAACAGAATTTTAATTTTTGTTGGTGAGTGACAATGATTTTATCTTGTTTTTATATTTTTTGTACATAAGGAAATGCACAAGTCTATGTGTGGGGGAGTTGATGATATTAATATTTTAATAAATTTTTATATACTCCATTTACTTATTTTATATGAAATATGCATAATCTGTGTGAAATATTAATGTTTAAATAATAAATATTATATTTTTTCACTATTTGAATTCATCCAGATTCATGTAAGTTTAATGTTTTCATAATTATTTTAGACCTATTGATCTAAATTGTGCAACTATCATTTTTTTGGGTTCTTTATTAGATTTCCAACATATCATTACTAGGGATCATGGGCCAATTGTTCCATTTGGAGGGTCATATGGTCCACCTAAGAAGGTCCACAGAATTTATGTATTAATTGGACCAACCAATAGGATTGAAATTCTATGATCAATAAAGAAGAAAAAATTCCTTTATTTATCTCCAATGCTTGGGTTAAATTACAAGGAGTATTGTATATATATATTAATTCCCAACTCCAAAAAAGGGGCCCAATTGATGCATTTAAATCCAGCCCACTATTTTGTATGGGAATTAAAATCAGCACAAAAATATTGAAAATTCCCTTATTAGAAAAATCCATTTAAGCTGAGAATCACATTATGAAAGATAATATATATGAGACAACCTTTTTAGAAGAAATAATTTGTATTTGAAGTTATATTCCAATTAAAAAATCAATTAACATTTCGGCCATCGAAAAAACTTGGACAGAAATGGACAGTTTAACATTGTTTATGAAAATCAACATAACATTGGATTCATAAGACCAAATGACTCCTTATATTGATAGTTGACATAAAAAATTAATATATAACACATTTAAGAATAATATTTCACCATATTTGGTTGTCAAAAATATGAAATTTTTGATGCAACTGGAGGGGTAGTTTTGGAATGAAAACAATCTACTTCCTTGAGCTATAAATACTTCCCCTCCAATCCATGAAAAAGGATGGAATTTTATAAGAGATTAGAATAAATTATTATGAACAAACACTTTAAAAATTCTTAGAAGGACCTTCAAAGATCATGCTTTCACATGAGAGACCCTTCATTCCCTCTTTGATTTTATATAATTTTGTGTTTTTCTTTATTTGTAATCTCGCAAGTGTTTCTTCATGTAATTATATTTTAATGCATGTTTATTCTTTATATTATATTTTAATCATCCAAAATATATTATTAAATATTAATACTCTTAAAATAGTTAAATTCTTGGTTGAATCCCCTTCCCTTTATTCGCTTTCTCATTCAATATAAATTCCTCATTTAACATTAACATCACCATTTGTGTGTGTGTTTGACACACTACTCTTATCTTGTCCCTTTATATTTATTCCCTTTTTTATTAATCTTATTAAATATAAGAAACCATATTACTAATAAACTCATTGGATGAGTAAATAAATAATTATGGTGAGTCCAAATTTATGGATGTTATGTGATTGTGATTATTTGATCGAAGAATATTTTCCAAAATAACATTGTGTATGTTGGACTTAACATGTCATCCATTAATGATTGTTTTTTGTATAACGTGTGGTTTACATTGATTATTGGAACCATAAATACACTATCATCATCAATATCTAGTTAATATTAGATCCTTATGTTATGTTAATGCTTGGATTAAAGCCTTAACACTTTGGAATTTCTGATCAAAGACATATTATGATATGGATGTTAATTTAATGAAATATATTGCAGAGCTCATGGATATTAGAAATTAAATTCCTAATTATGAACTCATACTAATCATTATTAAATTATTAAATCAATTAATCCTTTCAATTAATATCTGCAAACAAACCCCCAAATGAAAATAAAATCAACTAAAAACAATCGACTATCAAAAAGTATCATCACTGAGGATTCGACCCGAGTGCTGCTATACACATTAGCATAACACAACAACCATGAATGATCAATAAGATATAATCATCCACACTTAAATGGATTCTATTTTTCCTTTGTTCACTGCATTATAGAGGGATTAACAGTTGGTCTTGACACAATAATTATGATATAGCTTCTCCAATTCAGCAGAGAAGAAATTATTGCCGTTTTCCGTCCGTATTGTATAAAGGACACCAAATCTTTCGATGATATTGAAAATCACAAAGATGAAATTTTTTCATTCCCCAATCAATTTTTGGAGAACAACATCAACATAATTTTAAAATAATTATGTTACTTTTATAATATACTTACATTTCTTGTCTGGAGCTAGAGGATATAGCCCCATGACATCTATTCCCCATATAGTAAATGGCCAAAACTATATGGTTGTATGATATAAATCTAGGGTTTGGTGAATGATGTCTGAGTGAACATTCCAGGAATGACACAACATGTTAAATATAGTGAAATCCCATGTCACATGGGCCAATAATATCCAAGCCTTCAGATTTGGTGAGAGTGCTTGGATCTTAATTGATTTTCCCCACATGCTCCATTATAAACATCCTCTATGACAGTAGTGGCCTCTTCTCCATAAATTAACATGATGAGGACCCAATAAAGGCCCCTATTATAGAGAACCTTATGTTGACTAGTTACATTATACATAAAAATTTGGTTTCTCATCTCTAGACAGTCTCCCTTTTGTCTCTCTCTAGTGGATGTTGTCACTTTTGAATGTAATCCATAATGGGATTAATCCGGAAAGAGGTAGGATCCTACAATACCATGAAGTGACTAATCTATTGGTTTTATTCCATGTTGTCGTAAAATAATAGTCAAACCATCTGATGATGGTAAATGATGATGGCTATTTTTTCCATGTTTGGGTCGAAGAGACTTGTGGATCAATTTTCTAATGACTCATGCAGTGCATTTTACGACCGAGGGACATGAGTTAATTTCAAATCTTAAGATAATTCTTCCATTAACCATAATACGTGCTCTAACAAAGGGATTACAACTCCTTATTGATATCATAGTAACCATTGACTCCCTTGATGACTATTTCAGAATTAAATACTAATTTCAAGGGTTGTTATGTTACTTTTTGTGCTGGCTTCGAGCATGCAATGAGATCCAGATACACTAATTCATTGTTTTTACTCCTCTAATAATAGGATTTGGTAAGGTAGGATAGACTTTTCTGAAGATATGATTATTAATCCTAGGACCACTATTTCGTGATTTGGGTGTTACACCATTTTTCCTTTCAGACTTCTAGATGCACCTCTAAAATAAATCTCTTATGTTTCGTAGTCATGTTTAATAGAAAAAACCTCTTCATCTGGTATTTCAATTTCCAAGTAAGTTATTTCTGCCAAGGTGTGTTTTTGCAAAAAATAACTATCACAACCTCTATCCTTTGATGATATTGTTATGTATGAATTGTATTTCATACTACTAACGGATGACCTCCCACCACAACAGGGATCCAGTAAACATTGGATTAATGAGAATATACTTTAGTAGGTTTCTATGAGATAACATGTGTAGATCGTGATGCTATAGATAATTTCTCAATTTATGTACTGTAAAGAATCGTTTCAAGAAGCTCTTCTCCATATCAGAATACTGAGTCTCATCATCGATCATGGTGTGGATGAGGTAGTAAAGTATTTTATTGCTTCCAAATTCACTCTTTTGTGTTAGGAAGGCACCTAGGTATCTCTCTAAGGTAGTCACATACTAAATGAGTGGACTCATTTAATATAAGGCATTATCATGAGTGGGATTAAGTTAAATTTAGTTAGTTTTTTGAATTCCTCCTAATAATTATCATTTCATTGACATGAAACCCCTTTTTCCATCATCCAAGTGAAGGGGGGAAAAATCATGCATGGTTTTCTCTAAAGCTCTAAAAGTAGGACTGATTTCCTTGATGTAATATCGGATCAGTGAGGTTGTAATAAGGAATCATCCCAAGGTTATCCTTCATCTTCTCAGGGTCTACATCGATGCCATGATGTCATATGATGATGTTGATAAATTTCCATGTGGTCACACCAAAATCACATTTCAATGGGTTCATTCTCAGTCTTTGTTGTCTTAGTTTGTTGATGATGGATTCTATATCTAAAAGGTTGTATTATAATTGTTATGACTTAACCACCAAATAATAAACATAAAATTCGATGAACATTCTCAAGAAGGTTTTGAAGATGTGATTAACCACATGTTGATATGTATCGCCAGTGTTTTTCAAACCAATGTGCATTATCCTATAACATAATACATCATAGGGGCCCTAAATTCAATGTCTTTTTCATCTCATTAGGCCATACATATTTTTTTATATCCCAAATAACAAACCATTTAAGAGAGGTATTGGTATCATGTTTTTTCAAAAATCATTAGTTCTGTAATTAGGAATGGGATGTCATCATTCGGGAAGTCAAAATTTATATCCCAAAAATCAATGAAGACTCTATTTTTCCTATTATTTTTTTGAAAAGGATGATATTGTATAGAATGAAGGGATTTTGGACCTCCCTAATGATTTTTTGACGAATGATCTTTTCTAAGTCACGCTCAATTTTGGAAACATGTGTCGGGTATGTTCTCCGGATGGCCCACTTGTTTCCATGATGATTTTTAGGTAGGCCCATGTGGTGAGTTTCAACCTCAGGATTGAGTCTTGGAATTTTTGTATAGTTACATGTGAAGAAATCTACATTACACCTTATTAAGGATGTGTATACATCTTTTTTTTCAGATTATATGGTTGCATTAAGAAGAGTGGGATGTGGGTTTTCTTTAGTACCCTAGTTAATATTCATATGTACAGAAATGGTGGTTGAGACACCCTCCTCATATAGTGGAGGAGCATACCTAAGGCCTTTATCCTCCTCATCCTCTTTATCTTCATCCTCTTCTTCTAATAGAGAAATATTTATTTATATGAGATTTTTTGAGTTAGGAGACGAGTCATAATCTTTTTATTTTAAATATTACACAACTTCTTCTCACCTGACATATAGTAGGTTCTTATCAATAGAGAATGGGGTGAAGGATGAAGGATATTACTCTTTCTATTATTCTTGAGCGGGTGAGGTATATATTTTTTGCAGCTATGGTGATGGATTGATGGACATTCCATTAAATCATTCACCATTATTTTTGGGGGTCATTGGATATTCCAACAATTTTAGGCTTAGTGGCTATGAAAAAATTTTATAGGAATGATAAATACATGTCTAAAGAAGGATTCATACATTAATTGAAATTGATAGGCAATATGTATTCTCTACGAAGATTTTTGATGGGGCCATATGGGACCATTTCTAAACCGTTAGGTGTAGAAACCCAATAAACACCATCTAATAGGGGACGATTACTTTTTTTTCTCATAGAATCATTCATCAATATTATGTGACTTGCAAGATTTGAATTTGGCCATATCAGAATGAAATGTCTTAATTTTTCCATGAATGAAATACATAACACACTAATGGTATGATGAGGGAATCACTACATATTGATGCAACCATGAGCTTCCTAGTGGGAAAATGAAGGCTTTATTTTTCCAAACATCCTTAAAATTCTTAATCAGCTACGAGGTCTACGAAATGAGTTCTAAACATTTTTTGTCTTAGTTTCTTCTACTAATTTTTTTTATAATACAATAGGGGTTTGGGGAAAGATGTTAAGTTTTCCTCACTATAGTCCAACCAATGATGTTTCTATAGTGGGATGATATTAACTCCAGAGACCTCATCAGTGATGAATTTTCGAATATAAACACCATTTTTAAAGCCATCAACCTATATGGTTTTGATTTGACCCTACATGATAGAATATTAATCTTGATCATTAATTGAGATAACCATGTCAAATTATGTGGGATAAGTCTCTATATGATATACTTTAGTGGTGACAAATTTATCTTCAAACCCCTAAGGGCTTAATAATTATTATGTAAGTTATTACCTATGGTTTTTAACAAATTCATGGAATCTAGGATTTGTATCATGGATGGAACAGAGCATAACTATTTAAGGATATCATATTTTTTCTCTAAAGGCCAATGCTTCCCTTTGTGGTGATGATTATTTACATGCACATCAGGACCCTAAGAATTGGATGTAGATCATTCGACCACCAACACCAATGATAGTTGAGATTATATGGCTTATGGTTTTGATGCGATATGTATTCCTATACTTCATGAGTGATTATAAATTTGCTCTTATTCTAATGGATATTATTGGTTTATCATAGAAGAGTGTTTTCCAATAGGGATAGGGGAATTTTTCTATTCCTGTTGGGTCCACTAAAGGAATCTTTCACAATTTTTTGAAACATTAATGGTTTTTTCTATGGTGTGTCCAGAAATTTTCTTTCTTCCATAATTGTATCTTCCATTATTTCCTCATTTTCTTTGGACTCTTCTTCCAGCTCCTAGATTGGGCATGGAGAATTCCGGCTTGTAACCATACTATTCATCATAGTAGGGTTCCATTAAATCGATGTAATTAATGGAACTTATGATCAGTTACTCATATGATGATGACTCTACATGACTAACTATATCTAACAATGTCATTTTTTTGGGTGGTTCCCATATCATCAAGTTCAATGGTATAAAATTATAGAGGGTCAATGCTAAATTTTTACTGGGCATGATTTGGTCTTATTTCACTTGATCTCTTCTTTTCTGGCTGATATTATTTTCGGGCAGTTGATATTTGAAGGATTGTGTCATTTAGGATGTTGGCTACATTTCAATAGGATCTCTTGGTGGCACATATTTTTTTAACAATTTCACATAGTGTATTCCATGAGCTCGGTTTACTATTTTATGAGTCATCCAAATATCAATATTTTGATCCCTTTAAAAAATAATTTTTTTCCCACTCCATTCCTTCATTAGGGTCGGTGGTGGAGACATATTCCACTTGTGATAGTAGTGGTACATGATTGAATATAAAATAATATATCATTCTCTGTACGAGGTCATTAATGATGATATTCATGAATGGTGTGTCCTGTATCAGGTGGAAGGGAGAGTAATTGGGACGCTTTTGAGTCCTATTATATTGGCCCTCTTTGGTTCTGTTAGTTGGAGAAAGATGTAATTCATGGAGGATATAATGTTACCATGGACATGGTCATCTTGTTATGAGTAATTTTTTTTCATTAATTCCTCAAATTTATTTCTCCTCAGTACCCTCATCTCATCTTTTCGAGGTGGGGACAGTGGTTTACATATAGTGGGACTTCATTATTTGGGGATGAATTGGGAGATAGAGCAGGTGTAGGGGTGGTTTAATAATAATAGAACTTGCTTAATATCTTCCCACACATTTTTCCTGGGTCTGTGGGTCTACCCAAGACATAGGGTTAGTCCAATATAAGGAGACTTCTATCCTTTTTTAAAAGGAGGAAAAAACTAGAAATCCACTTGTGTGTATCACCTAGATGTTTGGTGTCCACATATCATCTTAGAGATTATAAATAGACATAGAAAGCATCTCATCATGGGGGGGAGTGGCTGGTTTAAAATATATGTCAAACTGTCCTATCTGGTAATTATTTATGAGAATCTCTCAGTTTCCATCTGTTTTCAGTTAATAAGGTCAATGAATGTTGTCTTTGTAAATTATAAGATTAATTGAAAAAGGATCTACTCTTGGAGATCCCTCTATAATATTATTGAATGAGATGGTAAACTGTTATACCATGCAAAGGATGACCCCTAATGTTTTCATATGATGAATATTAGTTTCACAAATTATTTTTTCTCTGGGTTTCCCATCATGGGATCAAAGTAAATTAATAATGATCATATGTTGTTCTAGGTCACATACGCCATTAACTTTTGGGAACATTGGGTTCCTGATATTTAGGGGTATAAGAGTCTTACTCACCCTATCAGGGAATGTTTTATGCTCTGGTTGTATCAGAATGATACATCCTTCCATAGATTCCAATCAATACTCCAATGACTCGATGATATTAATGATCCATTTATGTGATCCTTATTGAACCTGAGCATGGCTAGGCATATCAGGGGGAAATATTGGATGTGTAAGATCTTATGGAACATGATGTAGATTCCCCATCTGGAGAATCTTTTTTGGATTAGACTAAAAATGTTCTTTTTGTTTTATCATGGGATGGAATTTTTGATATTATTATGTGACTCGATTCAAGTAGATTGATGGACCTAAATCTGTATTGGATGATCATCCTAGCCTGGATTTACTTTCTAGTATAAACCCTTGTGGATGTGGTATGACTACTATTTGTGTATGTTGATGTTCTAATGGGGGAGCATATTCGATAGGAAAACTTCCTCAAAGCATCCCAACATTTATTCATCTATGGTCTTTCATCTCTTCCTCCTACCGAGTGAATCTCTCCTTGAGTGTCAAAAGTATATTCAAATTGGGAGTAAGGGGTGGGTCTTTTATGTCCTTGTTTTTATTCTTCCCATTATTGGGGATTCATGGAAGAGGTGGTGGTATATTTTTTTGTGGGAATACAAATATTATGGGTGGCTCTGTGGTTCCATGTATTAATGCCATCTTTCCCCATGTGGATCATGTTTTAGGTGGAACCATAATCTCCTTGTTCATCTTCATCTAAATCATTTTCAGGGTGGTTTTTATGATTTATGTGCACACTTTTCACCAATTCATAATGAATTTTTGGTGTTGAACGAACTGCCTAATGGTAGGACAGTTATTTTCATCCTTTTTTGGATCTTCCCCTTCAATTATAGGATCGTCTCATTGATTCATAATGAAGGGTAACATGGAGGGAACCACTATATGACCTTTTCATATGACTCTATTTTAGGGGACATGAATTGTGAGATAAGATGAAATGGATGAATTCACTACTCATTGTCCTCTACAGTCATGAAAACACTTATGTGTACTTGGTGGGAGGTAGTGGTAAAAATTCCCACATCCCTTTAGGCTATGGTTTCTCGCATTATTTTTTATTTTGCCTCAACCTGGTATTTTTGATCATATCGGTGAAATTTGTGTTAAAAATACCACATCCCTATATACTGGGTTTGATTCCATACAACGATTGTTTCTACTTTAATCGCTACTTTCTTAATCTCATGCATTCCCATCTAGATGTGAACTGTATATGGTGTAATTAATGCACGTGAATTATTTGTCTCAAAGGACATTGTAGATTCTTGATTATTTTCTTCCCTTTAGAGAGAATCCTACTAATTGTTCTCAGTCTCTTTGTTCAGTATTTATTTAATGGATCAATTTCATCGATCCTGGCACATTAGAGACATAATCAAGGCTGGTTCTTATCGAGCATAATGCCCTAACGGAATAAGTATTTCATTTGATCATTGTTTTCACCAATGACCTGAAGGCCTTCATTTTTATTTATTTTTTGATAATCCACCTTTCAAGGGGTGGGGTGGAACCCTTACAAGGCCCGTGGGTGTAAGTGTTACATGTCCCATAAGCCTTAGAGGAATTCATTTCCCGTAGGCTTCAAACATTATCTACATTCCAGACTAAGTACTTGGAACTACTTATCCCTAGCATCTTCATCGTGAAATTAGCTCTCCACCTTCGCATGGCTATTCAGCTGGGCTATCCCATTCATGCACATACTTTTCCTAATGGTAGGTTCCATACCCTCTCATTCATGCAATCCATTTAGCAACTGCTATGGTGAAATCTCCTTGCTCATCCTCCTTCTAAGGCTTGTTCCTTGTTGGTTGTATGGTTTGCATCTACACATAAGATGGACTGAAGGCCTTGAGGTGGCCCGAAGGCTTTACTAACCTGAAGGCATGGGTGTCCCTGAAGGCTGTTAAGGACTGGAAGACCAAATCGGTGGCCCGAAGGTCTAAACAGGGGAATATTCTCGACTACTACAGTGCCAAACAGTTCCTGCTACAATCTCCACTACTGTACCCACTACAGTAATGCATAGTTCCTGATACAGTACTACTACAGTACCACAAAATTAGCCTCCACCTGAATTTGATCCTGGGTCGCATGGATGCACATAAAGGGTCCTCACCAGTTGGGATGAGGATCATGTGATGGTCATTGTCTTGAAATACATATATTATTGGATGTTATATCTAATGGGTTCTATTGGAAGGGATGTGAGGGATGTAAAATCTCAATTATCTCCCCATCCTCCGATATAAAGGCAATATGGGGTGTTGATACTAAGGAAACACATCCTGTTCAGCACATGGGGGAATTTTAATTCCAAATATTTATTTTGAACCATGTATTATTGAAATCATGCATATAGTTGGACTTTTAAGTCAATTTGATGATGATTCTCTCCCAGTATTTTGACATGGCCTTTGTACTCATTATAAAGAAATAGTTTTTCTTTAATTAATGGAGGGTGTTCTAGATATTTAGATGAATATTATGAATGTATTCATCCGAAATCTCTATTTCTCTGTCGAAATGAGATGTGTTTATGGGCCAAAACACAACTAATATGTCATCCTTGGCTAATTTCCTTCTCACAAGATACATAAATTTTGATTTATCTCTATGTACTCTGCTACTTGGTCTACACAATTTGGAATCATTGTGATTATATCACCCCATATAGTTGGGATAGTTGGGGTCTCATGGATATGTAAACAATTTAGTAGACGATCAGAATATGAGTGTGTCCCTAATCCCTCTTCTAGAAGAGAATGTTTTTTTCATTTCATTGATATATTATCAAACATTTCTGACTCCATCCTTCTATGAGCCTCAGAATATGAGTGATTTCTCATATATAACTCAGAGAGGGGACAAACTTTCAAATAGTGTAAAATTTGACTGTCAGGAGGACCAATGAGCCTAGTATTGTTTTGGAGAGGGCTACCATCACAAATTTTTGTTTGATTGTTGGGATAATTTTTATGCCATATACATTGGGGATGACCATTATAGATGACCTTAAGAAGGGGAGGACATTATTACTTATTTATGTTATTTTTGGGAGGACCTTAGCATCGACTAACATACTATTGAGGACTACCATCATAGCTAGTTGTCATAGTACTGGATGAATTTGTGTTGTGTATACCATGGGGAGGACCATCATTGTGGAAAACAACATGGGGATGACCTTATTTTTGTCCAATCTTATACTAATGGGGAAGGATACCATGATACTAATCATGAGATAGAATCCCATGATAAATCATTTCTTTCCCCTGAATTAATCCTTCCTAGTGCGTGCATTGAGAAAGACTGTATGAGCTACTGGTGTGAATAATGTTATAAGGTCCTTTCCAACTGTTACTTCTAATTCAATAATTTGGAAATTGATTAGAAGGATCCTGATCCACCATTATTATGTGTTTATGGTGTAAAAACTCCAGCTTCCAGTAGAACAGGATCATGAATTTTCTCTTCATTTTCTTATTTCCTTTGGTTAGTTTCGTTTTTTTGTACTCTTATATTGTTAAATAGGGTTGCATGTTATCTGTAATGACCTTCATATACAGGTTCCTTTTTTATTTGTTCCCACGATAATATGGGTATATGCCAATGATCATCTTGAGTTCTAGAAAGGATAAATGACCTCCCATGAGTGGACACCATAGTGAACTAGTGTCACCTAGTTGTAATGGGTAATTTTTCCCAATATAGATTTTCATTTATCCCATAATATTGGTGGTGAACCTCCTAGATTGGAGTAGGGATGTAGGTCCACTTTGGAGTGACCATATTATTTTTTGGATGAGTCACCCCACCTGGGGAGATGGGGATGTGGTCCTGACATCTTTCTATAGCCGAAAATGATATTACATATTTATAAGTCTAGAAAATATGACCAGGAAATAATGCTTGATACTCTATCATTTATAGGATGTGTTGAGAGATTGTTTTTCCTTGCAAGGGGAAATATTCCCATTCTGATGTCAGAGTTGGAATATGTGCCCCCTCCGACCATCCAAATTATACTAGTAGGAACATAAATTTACATTTATCCTATATAGGGTTAGAGGAATGATTCAACCACATACATATTTCTTGGATATGCCTTTTTTTTTCTCTGATTTCCATCAGACATTACTAATGGGATTCATATTTATGAGCAGGGACTTTCATCATCTCGTTTTCCATTATATTTTTCTTATATGATTGGTAGGCATGTTTAGAAATTTATATCTACCAATATTTTATTTCCATCATATTTGATAGATGGGATTGATATAACGGGTTAACAATTGGACTCTTCCAGTATTTCATTTCAACTACATTTGATTATAGGTATTTTCATACAAGGTCAAGAATAAACGCATGCCTCTTGGTCTCTTCATTTTTGGATGACGGGATTCATGCACATCGAAAGGAATTTTCATCTTCATATAATTTTATATCCTACATGCACAATTGGTTTGGAAATAATTCATGGGAATTTTCCCATTCATTTAATTGTTAACTATATTTTCATGGTGGGTTTTAGAAGAGGGAGAAGGAATATAAATCTTCTCGTAGCATGCCTCTGTATTGTCATTGAGGGAATCTTCCTTAAGAATATGGATGATAACCTTTTATTGATTATATGTCCATCTCCCTATGTGGGATGCCCGATGGACATAGGCCCATTAAACTTTTTCAAGATCTATCCATATGATACCCTCTTCATAATGGGGATACCGGGATGCATGGCATTGACGCCAATGTCTTCGGATAGGGGACCTTGAGTGAGACCCCAATGTAAAAGGGAAGAAGTCAATGGTGAAAACCTCATGAATATTGCTAATATAACGGAGGTACATATTATCATATTATGGGGAAGATCTCCCAAAATGATTAAAGATAACTAGTGGAGCTACCCAGTGTTGGAACAATGGCTGCCATTGGTTGGGAGGATTATGGGATTTCATCAGCTAAAGATACTTTCTTGCTTCCTCTAGTGTTCGAAGAGTACGATTATAATGGTACCATAATATTAGTGTATTCGAGACCTAGTGTTGGATATGTTGGGTGGGTGATGGAGTCCTCTTCTTTATGGAGGATTCTCGTAGGCTATATTGTTGCTGAAATATGTGTCTATGAGAACTATCAGGATTCCGTCGTGTTGAAGTAAGATCTTATGAGTTCCTATAATATATTTGACAATTACAGAAAACAATACCCCATCAAACTAGTGTCTAATAGAAAAATATTATTGATGATCTCGTATGGATATATTCCCATTTGTATGTGAAAGGGGTATATGGTAGGGTAACATTTCAACCTCGGTTAAGGATTTACATCGATTTCACCATTTTGGTTTCTGATTGAAAATGTAGTGCCCAATGATTGATAGTATGGGGTTGACTTCTTGTGGAATCAATCAATGATATGTAAAGTATATCTAAATGGAATCTAATGAGTTTGATTGTGTATCCATAATGTAACACCCCAAGATTTCATAATGTGTTATTTCTTCAAAATAATTCAATAACATGCAACACCGAGTTCAATCACACCATGACTTACAAAAAAAAAGCCATTAAAAAGAGGTTATGAATAGTATTATCTAAATTTTAAACTTTATATAATCCTTATAATTTTAGAATCCATATTATGAGTTTCTTAGATATAATGCAAGAACAATTTCATTTTCAGTATTGCACTTTTATCAACTTTTAATAGTGAACCCTTTTTTTTAAAACAATATTTTAAACTTTTTGACTAAATGGAGACATCAAAAAATTTAAAATGAAACATCCCAAGCTTCCACGGTACGCTTTCCTTTGAATAAAACAGTAGCGTGTGTTGTACGCAACGTCGAGTTTTAACACACACCACAACTAATTAAACTAGCCATTGTGAATAGTAATACCTACTTTTTGAAATCATATATATTTTATATTTCAAAATGGACTTCATTTTTGGATTCGGAATATCGAAATTAGCCTAGGGTGAAATTTTGGTACTTTTCGGATAACTTTTATATTTTGATGAATAGTGAAAATTACTAAATTTTAATTAAAAACAACTTTTTTAATAAAAATAATTAATAGTGATAAATTGTGAATTTGAGTGGTTTTAAAGTATATTTAGAATATATTTTTACCATTTAATATAATGTTGGTCATTGGACATAATTTTACAATTAAACCGAACATAAACGAGTTTCAATCTTTTGATAGTTATTATCTCTTAAAAACACGCTTTTTGTTTTGACAGCGGGAATTAATTTTAAATTAATTTCTGCCACTTCTGTGTTTTGAATTTAGGAAAATGGATTCCATATTTGGAATCAGGATGTTCAAATTGTGTAAATAGGTAACTTTTATTTTTAGACATTTTCAATAATTACTGCGGTAAATATTTTATTTACCATGGTTAAGGGTAAATCCGGTAAATAAGGGTTAAACAATAATATTATAATAATACTAAATTACCCTAAAACGTGTCTTAACCCTATTGGTTGATACATGGTCGACCATGGGAATCTTTGGGTCTATTTTGGGACCCCATGGATCCACTTGTAAGTGATAATGACACTTTATTTTAATTAAGTTAAAATGAATACAAAAATGACACAAGCATATATCTTTTAAAAGAACAATTTTTACATAGGGCTATACATGTTGGATTTTAGATTATAAATATTCATTAGAAAGCTAAAAAGATTTCATACATAATGATAGTTTATTTATAATTTTTAGACATCAAATAATTTAAATTATTAATGACACAATAATGATGCAATGTTTACCTCATTAATAAATCATTTAAATAAATAAGATTATAATGATTAAAATATTATCTAAAACCTGTCCAATTATTATTGGTTGATGTTATTTAGAATATTAGTCATCTTATCTTCGACCTCAATGATTTTTGGACCATTATAAACCGAATATAATTATATTATAAAGTAATACTTTCACTCTTTCCTAAAGAGCCCCTCCTCTCCCTTATAAAAGGAGACCACTTCTACTCATTCCTCACACCTCTCAAGCCACTTGGCTCGTCCAAACTCTGCCCAACTAAGCTCCCCACATCCCTCTCCTCCTCCTTGAAGCTTCCCCTTAGGCAGAAAGCATTTCAAGAAGTCCTTTGGTTCCAACCAAAGTGAGTTACCTAAATTAAAGGTAACGATTTCTCTTAAATTATTTTCATTTATTTTGCTTCTTCAACCCCCAAACTCTTTTTATTTCCTTTCTTTTGTAACAACACCAGTATCCTCAATATACTAGGATGTTGTTATAAGAAGGATTCAAACTACACATACACACAACTCCATCTAATGGATGATGAACATAATGTTTCAGTGGATGGCAAACTAACGCCTCACGAAACGATGATTGTTCAAATACATCTTACCGCCTCTCATGGTGGACATTATGATGGAACTGTAATTAAATATGATATTAATGATATATATTTTATATATAAGCTTCTGTAATTCCATTTTATTTCATACCATTATTCGTTTCATGTTGTATATACATACGATAATTTCATTTGAGGAAGTGCGGACTACCTCCCCCTTAAAATGATATGACTCGTTCATAACACACATGGAACGTATAAAGGATGGTGTTAATGAACTTAAGTAACATGTATAAAATATTTTATTATACTGGAATAGTAATATACCTATGTATAATTTGTATTCTATTCTTTTAAAATAAAAATTAAATGGAAGTAGCGTTCGTGCGTACGTACGGACTACCGTCTCCACGAACGCGATGAGATTCATTCTCCATCGTATCCATTCAAGTATAATTATCATTTAATGATTTAAAAATGATGTTTAAGGACTTGATATCATTCTGTATATGAATAAGATACAACAAACATGACTTATGTAACAAAACATATAAAAGAAAATGAGTAAGTTAACACACGAAACGGCGATAATACTAAGATATTATTATCAAATCAATATTAAAAGATCATATATGATATCATATTAATGTATATGATTCTTTTATAATTTAGTAACAATTATTTCACCATTATACAGGAGGTTAACCTACCCCAACCAAGGAAAAGTACAAGGTAAGGGTTATTTCACAATCTCTTCATTATCCGAGGTTGTATTATACGTAATAATCTACTGGGATCTCTTTATCATCCACATCCATGTTTCTTTGAAATGTATTTCAAAACATTTTTACTATTTACAAGAATATGGGTTAAAGTCATTTATACCCTTGTTTGACTTTTTATAAGAGGTTTATAAAGGAATCTTTCCGTCGTTTTCAAACAAGGTCCTTTTTAACCTTTTCGACTGAATTGAGGTAAGAATGTTTTTTTTAACTTATACGGCGGGTGCGGTTATTTTCCGCCGTTATAAAATCGTCGAAGCTTTCCATAAAAGCTTATAAGAATATTTTCAAAGAAAATGTTTTATTTTATATGGATCTTAAATGATTTCAAAATAAAAGGAGATACTTCTTTAAAAAGAATTTTGATTTCATCTATGTCAACATCCTTTGATGGATTTTAAGATTATTTGAAGTTGATTTATTATGATACAAAACTTCTATATTGTATTGAAGGTTTTGTGATATGTTTGACTGTGGATGTGCTATTTTTTATACCATTCATAGTTTATGGTGAAATTATTGACATTTCATATGCTACTTTTAATACGAATGTTTATGTTATGTTTAAACCTTTTCATATGGGAATGCATTGGACTTAATAAGTGACGGGTGGAGCCCGCTATAGCTCCTCGATGCATCGGTAGGTCTCATGAGACAAACTAGTGTCTTGGCACAAGGCCTTGACAAAATCTTATTTGTAGTCTTGGCACGAGGCCTTGGCTATGTGGTTATGATAGTCTGGCATTATGCATTCCAACATTATGAAAGTGGTTATTGATTTTGCATGTGATTATTCGATTAGTAGAATATCTATGTGAATAAGTAAATGGCATTATTTCATTTTACTTTTGCCATACTATGTTGAAGTTCATGTTTAAAAGGATTTTGTTTTAGTAATTCATTGCCTTAAATGTTTATGCTTATTTTGAATGTTCTGCTATATTGTTATCCTTACTGGGCATTTGAGCTCACCCCTTTTCTATGTTTTATTTTTCCCAGGTAGTGAAGAAGTAAATTATGATTGACTTGCAGGGATATTATGAGGGGTTAATAGTGTGGATATGAAGACTTTGTTGTTGTAGTAGTTTTTCACTTTGAAATGTAATGTAAAACTTTATGATTATATCTAGTGTTTCCAAGGCTACTAAACCAATCGGTCTTTCGGGATTTGATCTTTCTTGTGATCATGCCAATGTTATGTAATTAATGCACCGACTCTGGTTAGCTGGGGTCGGGGCGTTACAGTTGGTATCAGAGGAAGTTTAGTACAAACCTTGGAAGCTAGATTTAGATAAACTCTGATTAGAGCACGTAGACCTAAGATGAACTTTGAGGATTAGTATAGAAGAACTTCCTAGAATTTTGGTATTGTAGAGATTTTGTGAGTTTTCCGAGCAATACATCCCTGTCTGGATACGAGCAGGTAGAGGCGGCTCTGGCACAGATGTACCTAGGGGTAAAACCCGAAAACACCGCTTTGAGCTAGACTCGAACGGGAACTGGTGCACGACAACGGGCCTTGCTGCACTCTTGGTTACGACACTCCCGGGGGATATGCTTAGGATAACTCTCATTTTTCTTTACAATTCATTTTGAAGGGATTATGAGTATATACTTTCTCAAAGAAAACATTCTTATGATTATAGATTATATCCATAAATAGTTCAATTTATTTTATGTGTTTTATAAGTATGGCATTATGTATTTTGATTCATAAACTGATCTAGTGTATGCCATTGTTTAGAAATGGCGCCCAGTAAAAGGAATGAGAACTTCAGAAATGCACATGATCCAAAGAGAAGGAAGGATCATATCTTTCATGGTCATAATCTAGAATTTATAAGAGAAATAGTCTCCCATGTATTATCATCATATGAAGAAATAATATCATGTGTTGATAAGATAAGTAAAGAGTTTACTGAGTCCTATGGCTTTGAAGGGAAGCAAGAGAAGAAAAGGATGGAAGAGAGAAAGATGGATAAAGGGAAGAGGGAAAAGAAGAATTTTCCCATATGTGGTAACTGTGGAAAGAAACACCCTGGAACTTGCCTGAAAGGAATAGGAGTTTGTTATAAGTGTGGAGGAAAAGGGCACAATGTACGTGACTGCACGGGTGAGAAAATGGTTTCAAATGTACAATGCTTCATTTGCAAGGAGTTTGGACACTACGCGAACCTATGTCCCATTCATCAGACTATGATGCAAATGATGCTATTGGATAATAATCAAGTTATGATACTACCACAGATGAAGAGGAATGATTAGAGTTCTTATGTTGATTATGTCAATTAAGTGTTGTATCAACAATGTACTTGTTATAATAATTATGGAGTATATAAGGATTATACTGCAGTACTATTTCATTAAGGACTTGAGATGGTGTGGAACAAAGAAAAGTGACTCAGTAGCAGGTTAAATGTTTGGAAAATATATGGTTGAGAGAAAGATAAACCATAATATGGTTCAGATACCGAGGTGGTGATTTTATAATAATACATGATTGATTTGGATAAATTATATTGGATATTATTGACTACCTTGAAGCTGATTAATGATTTTTATATTCCATCATTTTTGGGGTTTAAAACATTTTTGGATTAATGAAGTATATCCAGCATTCTATATGGAATAAGGGAACATGAATGTAATCAATAAGGAATATGGTAATACATGATGAAGGTATTCATATGCTATTACGGGGTAAAAAGGATCTATATTATGTTTACCTTCCTTATAAATGTTGGACTGTGAGTTTGGATAGAAGTATTTTGGATAGTTCTAGTTTGTATTATTTTGGATTTCCATAAAAGGACAACCCGGAGGTCGGGCGGCAACCCGTCGCGTCCGGCAAGGCTGCGAGACTTGAACCCGCAACTGAAGGGCGACAAGGGTGTATCACCTACCACTGGCCCACGAGATGTCCTGGATTAAATAATGTTGTTTTTTTAAAGATCTGGTAGATGAATTATAAATTCATTTATTTTGGAACCCTATACGAATAGTATAAATAAAAAAATTACATTCTATTATCTTTTAGAGTGAAAGATGAGTTTGTGGTAGAAATTTATTAATGGATAAAACTCTAATTATAAAGTAAGTATATCTCCTTATGATCTTAGCCAATCTCATAAATATATTCCTCAACATTAATAAAAGGAACTTAGAACAAAAATGTTGTCCTAGATGGTACATTAAATCATCACTAATTCATGGCTTTGGGATTGTTGGCCTTTTCATAGCCATGTTCTCTACCACTCTCCATCAGATAATTGATGGTTAGATTTCTCTTCCATATCCATATTTTCTTACATGGAACCCTAGTATGTGTTATTTTCGGTAATCTTCATACTTTCCACTCTTTATTTTAAATAGAGGCCTCGTTAATTCATTTTTCGATGTGGGATTTCAACTATGATATTTTGAAACGTCAAAAATGTGTTATCCTAATACCCTATGTTTTGTTGAACCGATGGTATTTCAAATCATCATAGATTGATGAATTTAAGGACCTCAATTATACACTTGTTTGTGATTGATGATCTCAATCACTACCTATAAATATTTACGTTTTTCCTCCAATTATATGTCTCTAATTGCCACCAATGTTCTCCTAATCGAGATCATAATTTGGTGGTGACCCTTTCATTTCTCTTTTCCTTATATTAAGACTAAATTTTAGTAACCCAATTTCCGATGTGGGTTTTCCCACAAATATATTATCTATTTTAAACCTTTTATTTTCGAAGAACAATTTCAAATTGCGAGGACGCAATTTATTGAAGGAGGGGAGAATGTAACACCCCAAGATTTCATAGTGTGTTATTTCTTCAAAATAATTCAATAACATGCAACACCGAGTTCAATCACACCATGACTTACAAAAAAAAAGCCATTAAAAAGAGGTTATGAATAGTATTATCTAAATTTTAAACTTTATATAATCCTTATAATTTTAGAATCCATATTATGAGTTTCTTAGATATAATGCAAGAACAATATCATTTTCAGTATTGCACTTTTATCAACTTTTAATAGTGAACCCTTTTTTTTAAAACAATATTTTAAACTTTTTGACTAAATGGAGACATCAAAAAATTTAAAATGAAACATCCCAAGCTTCCACGGTACGCTTTCCTTTGAATAAAACAGTAGCGTGTGTTGTACGCAACGTCGAGTTTTAACACACACCACAACTAATTAAACTAGCCATTGTGAATAGTAATACCTACTTTTTGAAATCATATATATTTTATATTTCAAAATGGACTTCATTTTTGGATTCGGAATATCGAAATTAGCCTAGGGTGAAATTTTTGTACTTTTCGGATAACTTTTATATTTTGATGAATAGTGAAAATTACTAAATTTTAATTAAAAACAACTTTTTTAATAAAAATAATTAATAGTGATAAATTGTGAATTTGAGTGGTTTTAAAGTATATTTAGAATATATTTTTACCATTTAATATAATGTTGGTCATTGGACATAATTTTACAATTAAACCGAACATAAACGAGTTTCAATCTTTTGATAGTTATTATCTCTTAAAAACACGCTTTTTGTTTTGACAGCGGGAATTAATTTTAAATTAATTTCTGCCACTTCTGTGTTTTGAATTTAGGAAAATGGATTCCATATTTGGAATCAGGATGTTCAAATTGTGTAAATAGGTAACTTTTATTTTTAGACATTTTCAATAATTACTGCGGTAAATATTTTATTTACCATGGTTAAGGGTAAATCCGGTAAATAAGGGTTAAACAATAATATTATAATAATACTAAATTACCCTAAAACGTGTCTTAACCCTATTGGTTGATACATGGTCGACCATGGGAATCTTTGGGTCTATTTTGGGACCCCATGGATCCACTTGTAAGTGATAATGACACTTTATTTTAATTAAGTTAAAATGAATACAAAAATGACACAAGCATATATCTTTTAAAAGAACAATTTTTACATAGGGCTATACATGTTGGATTTTAGATTATAAATATTCATTAGAAAGATAAAAAGATTTCCTACATAATGATAGTTTATTTATAATTTTTAGACATCAAATAATTTAAATTATTAATGACACAATAATGATGCAATGTTTACCTCATTAATAAATCATTTAAATAAATAAGATTATAATGATTAAAATATTATCTAAAACCTGTCCAATTATTATTGGTTGATGTTATTTAGAATATTAGTCATCGTATCTTCGACCTTAATGATTTTTGGACCATTATAAACCGAATATAATTATATTATAAAGTAATACTTTCACTCTTTCCTAAAGAGCCCCTCCTCTCCCTTATAAAAGGAGACCACTTCTACTCATTCCTCACACCACTCAAGCCACTTGGCTCGTCCAAACTCTGCCCAACTAATCTCCCCACATCCCTCTACTCCTCCTTGAAGCTTCCCCTTAGGCAGAAAGCATTTCAAGAAGTCCTTTGGTTCCAACCAAAGTGAGTTACCTAAATTAAAGGTAACGATTTCTCTTAAATTATTTTCATTTATTTTGCTTCTTCAACCCCCAAACTCTTTTTATTTCCTTTCTTTTGTAACAACACCAGTATCCTCAATATACTAGGATGTTGTTATAATAAGGATTCAAACTACACATACACACAACTCCATCTAATGGATGATGAACATAATGTTTCCGTGGATGGCAAACTAACGCCTCACGAAACGATGATTGTTCAAATACATCTTACCGCCTCTCATGGTGGACATTATGATGGAACTGTAATTAAATATGATATTAATGATATATATTTTATATATAAGCTTCTGTAATTCCATTTTATTTCATACCATTATTCGTTTCATGTTGTATATACATACGATAATTTCATTTGAGGAAGTGCGGACTACCGCCCCCTTAAAATGATATGACTCGTTCATAACACACATGGAACGTATAAAGGATGGTGTTAATGAACTTAAGTAACATGTATAAAATATTTTATTATACTGGAATAGTAATATACCTATGTATCATTTGTATTCTATTCTTTTAAAATAAAAATTAAATGGAAGTAGCGTTCGTGCGTACGTACGGACTACCGTCTCCACGAACGCGATGAGATTCATTCTCCATCGTATCCATTCAAGTATAATTATCATTTAATGATTTAAAAATGATGTTTAAGGACTTGATATCATTCTGTATATGAATAAGATACAACAAACATGACTTATGTAACAAAACATATAAAAGAAAATGAGTAAGTTAACACACGAAACGGCGATAATACTAAGATATTATTATCAAATCAATATTAAAAGATCATATATGATATCATATTAATGTATATGATTCTTTTATAATTTAGTAACAATTATTTCACCATTATACAGGAGGTTAACCTACCCCAACCAAGGAAAAGTACAAGGTAAGGGTTATTTCACAATCTCTTCATTATCCGAGGTTGTATTATACGTAATAATCTACTGGGATCTCTTTATCATCCACATCCATGTTTCTTTGAAATGTATTTCAAAACATTTTTACTATTTACAAGAATATGGGTTAAAGTCATTTATACCCTTGTTTGACTTTTTATAAGAGGTTTATAAAGGAATCTTTCCGTCGTTTTCAAACAAGGTCCTTTTTAACCTTTTCGACTGAATTGAGGTAAGAATGTTTTTTTTAACTTATACGGCGGGTGCGGTTATTTTCCGCCGTTATAAAATCGTCGAAGCTTTCCATACAAGCTTATAAGAATATTTTCAAAGAAAATGTTTTATTTTATATGGATCTTAAATGATTTCAAAATAAAAGGAGATACTTCTTTAAAAAGAATTTTGATTTCATCTATGTCAACATCCTTTGATGGATTTTAAGATTATTTGAAGTTGATTTATTATGATACAAAACTTCTATATTGTATTGAAGGTTTTGTGATATGTTTGACTGTGGATGTGCTATTTTTTATACCATTCATAGTTTATGGTGAAATTATTGACATTTCGTATGCTACTTTTAATACGAATGTTTATGTTATGTTTAAACCTTTTCATATGGGAATGCATTGGACTTAATAAGTGACGGGTGGAGCCCGCTATAGCTCCTCGATGCATCGGTAGGTCTCATGAGACAAACTAGTGTCTTGGCACAAGGCCTTGACAAAATCTTATTTGTAGTCTTGGCACGAGGCCTTGGCTATGTGGTTATGATAGTCTGGCATTATGCATTCCAACATTATGAAAGTGGTTATTGATTTTGCATGTGATTATTCGATTAGTAGAATATCCATGTGAATAAGTAAATGGCATTATTTCATTTTACTTTTGCCATACTATGTTGAAGTTCATGTTTAAAAGGATTTTGTTTTAGTAATTCATTGCCTTAAATGTTTATGCTTATTTTGAATGTTCTGCTATATTGTTATCCTTACTGGGCATTTGAGCTCACCCCTTTTCTATGTTTTATTTTTCCCAGGTAGTGAAGAAGTAAATTATGATTGACTTGCAGGGATATTATGAGGGGTTAATAGTGTGGATATGAAGACTTTGTTGTTGTAGTAGTTTTTCACTTTGAAATGTAATGTAAAACTTTATGATTATATCTAGTGTTTCCAAGGCTACTAAACCAATCGGTCTTTCGGGATTTGATCTTTCTTGTGATCATGCCAATGTTATGTAATTAATGCACCGACTCTGGTTAGCTGGGGTCGGGGCGTTACACATAAACACACAACGACTCTCTTATCCATGATTCACAAAGTCAATTTCTAAAGGCATGTGCTCATTGGGTAACTTAGAAAAGACGCATTAGAACAAACATTGTCCGAGATAATGGGATCTTGGGCTCATCACATCCTTTCGTGGTTAACTATTTATAATTCTGGGACATGCATAGAGATTTTACCCATGTTCATTTTTTCAGGAATCCTTTGCTAATTTTATCAACCATGTGCCCATGGACTTCCCCATGGTCACATGATCGATAAAAAATATGCATGGTTTAGTCACCATCTTTAGGTATATGAGGTTCGCAATCAAGGATGATATCTATGTGTATCTGAGGTAATACTTCAATGTTACCCATTTTTAGAATGTTTAGGAATTCCTCAATATTTTTTGAAGATAACTCTGGGTTAAACCACCTGATGAGGCGCTCTTGATTTTATCATCATCCAGAGGGATGTTAATTATTGGGACATTGGGATCAAACCCATAATATGTTTTTCCTAAGTATCATTATGAGAGGAATCAGAATCCATTTTTTAGTGAGACTTAACTTGAACAACACCATTTTAGGTCATTTGACGAGGCCCTAACCATTCCGCTTAATTTAATGTGTAATGTAAATTAAGGAAGAAGGTGCCTAATCCAGATTTGATGCGGGACTTCTCCTGAGGAGGCCCAAGGGATCTATAAGATATGTGATCTTATGGGAAGACATGAAATAACTGGGGATGTGCCAAAAGAATAATATAGTTGATCTAGGAGATAGTTTTGGACCTCAAGGAGGATTCTTTAATATCGTAGTATGTTTGGAATAAAATCCCACATAGTTCCATAGACCTTGTTGTATAACATCATTCAGTGAGGAAGATTCCACATAGTTTTGATGGAGTTGAAACATAAAATATAGAGGAGTCCCATTTTAGTTTACTATTTGGACTTATGCATGTATATTCCCTATAAAGGAGGCATGATTGGGGATTACATCTTGGAAGAAGGCCCTTTTGAATTTGGGTTCATGATTGGATCTATCTTCTAAGGAGAATGCCTCTTGATCTTAGGACTTAGGCATGTATCCTACATATCTTAGTTAGATCAGGCATCATAGTTCATGTATTTTAGTAGGTTGGCTGGATTAGAAGGATTTCATGATAAACATTAACCTCTAATCCCACATGATTCATGCTCGTTGTGAGTAACAAGATGAATTAAAATTTATAAAAAAATCACACACATTTCTTTCTCTGTCGGTGGATGAGGCCGGTGATACGAAACTTCCCTCTCATCATTTTACATTAGACATGGGTCCAATGTGAGAAAAGAATGAATGTTAATGACACATAGGTAGAGGATAAAAAGAGTGAAACATCCTAAGAGATATCATAGTGACATACTCCAAGGGGTATGCACTAATATTGGTTGTTTGAAGGGTGTGGGGAATAATTCCTTGTCAAAAGGAAACACAAGTGTGATCTCCACTATTTATCACTAACACTTATCAATGTGATATGACAGTGATTCCCCTTAATCCATTGAACAGGGAGGCTCATTTGAGTATCCCATGTTTGGAATCCAGATTACCATGTGAATGAAAACTTAGGGACATCTTGAGGATCCAACATACTATGTGGATTAGCCAAGTGACTCTGCTTACAATTGGAATGTAAACCCAAAAGGGTGTTTTGATGTGTCTGAAGGTATCATCAAAAATGTTAAGATGATTTTGTATTGGACTTGACCAAATTTTATTGGACTGGTTCATGGAGGGAATTCCAAGGATATGATGGAAGTGGAAGGAAATGGTTGGAGCTGAAAGGTGGAAAACTATAAGATACCCCACTCTGTATAGAATATCCTAATGTGGGATGGGGTTTCATTAAATAGAAAGTTTTGAAGAAGTTGAGGGCTCTACCTTCATACCATAGTTTTATGTGGACCAGAGTTATATGCACATAGAACTTTTCTACTGTGTTCCAAGTTCCATCCATGTATAATGATGTGACGTTGGGATAAATTCCTCCTGTGTTGTGATTTTCTACGTAGTGAAAGTTTCTTCCCATATAGATCTTTTCTATGTGGGATGAAAAATTACAAAAGTTCCCTTGGTTTTTCACCTCACAAGAAGAAAATCTTTAAAGATTTGAGGCTCATAGTCGGTAAATTAATTTAGTTTCTCCACTTTAATTCTATACGGTACTGTTTACCTACAGGGAATCATTGAAGGGGTCCATATTTTATGGTTATATATATATATATATATATTATTTTATGACTTATTCACTTGATTGATCTCTAGCAGAAAGGTCCAAAACCCCATCTCATTCCCCCTCAAGATCCATCTATATTGATGTAAAGGAATTGAATACCATTGTAGCTAGTCATCCATGGTGGACCGTGAGCATGTTTTACTAAAACCCATAGGAGACTTAGTCATCATGAGAATTTTTTGGTTTTGAAAATCCGATCTTGGAACTGAAAATTAATTCATTGTGTTTGCAAGAGCCAGTGACACCACCATTTCCTGTGAACTATTTTATTTTTGGGGAATGAATTTTTAGGAAGATATATTATCTCCCTTTTCTACAAGAATCTTCATATGGTTTACATGCACTACTAGATCTACTCCTTTCGTGGATTATTTTCAATTTTTGGGATTTTTTGGAGAGGTGGACCTCTATGAGGAGTGGTATTCCACAATGAAATTATCAATTCATAGAGTAACCAAATTTTTTATTTTTTTACTTCCCTAAACATTTTCCCCCTACTCTTCTGTTGATTTGTTTTTATTCCATCCTTAAATTCGGTAAAGTGTTTCTTATTCAGTGCTGAATTTTCAGAACCCAAAAATCATGAATATAGTTATTTTCATGATATTTTATGCTTCACATAATTTTATTTTCCTGTCACTTGGAAATATGTGTTCCTTAAAACTATTTTTTTAAAAAAAATTATAAATTTTTTAAAATATATTTTAATCATTTTTATGAAAATGTATTTCAATGATTCTTCAAATAGTTGACAATGTTCATTTATATGTTTTCTTGGTCATTTTTTTAAAACAAATTCATAAATTTTTTCTGATTTAAAAAAATAAACTGGAAAGGATATTTTCCTCATTAATTTTTTTAAAAATATATTTCAAAATTATATTCCATCTACGACAAAATGCATTTTTATACTCACTCATTACTATGCATCCATTGCCCCGAAGGCCTTCATTTTTTATATATTTTTGATAATCCTCCTTTCAAGGGGTGAGATGGATCCCTTACAAGGCCCATAGGCGTATGTATTAGATGGACCATAGGCCTTCGATGAATTCACTACCCGTAGGATTCAAACATTACATACAACCCAGACTAACTACTTAGAACTTCTCCACCCCAGCATCTTCATCGCGAATCAACTCTCCACCTTCACATGGCTATTTTTCTAGGCTATCCAATGCATGAACATGCTTGTCCCGATGGCAGGTGCCATACCCTCTTATTCTTACTATGGATATGATCTAATGATATTATTATTATTATTTATATGAATTTTTAGGTTTAGGATGGAATGATATTTATGAATAATATTCCCTTTCAATGGGTTATGTTATTCTTGTATAATGACTTTGAAATAAATTTCATTTAATGTGGTTTGATATAATGAATGAGTTATGATATTGTGGAACACAGATGTATGGTTTTAATTATGTGATAGGTGGGATCTATATCTCCCTCCAATAATGTTTTTATTGATTTATATTTCAGAAGATAGACATGGATAAATAGGGGAGTGATCTTGGTTCAATAAAAGGATGATTTTTTCTAAGATGGTCTTTAGAGTGGTCCACAACAACTAATATGGTCATGTGAGTGAAACATGAATTCCAAGATACTCTGGAGAGAGAAATCATACTAATATGATAATGTTAGAAGTGATTCCCAGAATAGTATGTAATCATTTTATATGTACATGTGTATGGAACAATTCCGTGTCTTATATTATGATCTCATATAATGTGTTCATTGATTCTTTATTGAAATATATTATTGACTACATGACACAATATCAGGATCATTGTAATAGTATATGTGATTTTAAAATGTTTTGTTTAGGTACATATTACTTAAGATTATTTTATTATGTATCTCACCCTGGTTTACCCTTACTAAAAATTTGATATCTCCCATTCTTAAGTTTCTCTTCCACATGATACAATCAATGTTATTATGTATGATATTTCAAAAATAGTTATAGTTATGAATAAGTAGGGTAGAGAAGTAGCTGATTTGTTATTAACTAGTTTTTTTATGTTTCCATGTTTCTAAAGGCATTAAACCAATACGGTATTTGGGCGTGTTTTGCTTCAATTCATGAAATTTTCTACAAAAATAGTGTAATTTCAATGTTATTTTACATTGGATAATTATAAAGGGTTCACATCCCCAAAATAAGCTGATGAAGTACCATAATGCCTCTTAATTCCCCAACCAGAAAAATCAGATTCATGATGTGTTCTAATATCATTACTGGAACTTCCATCATCAATTTCTTGGAATGAAGTAGGATTTTCTTTTTTAAGAACTAATACAGACACAGCTTCAACCGTTACTGCTTTTCACACCACAAAACCTAAGGGGGTTAAACCTAATTTTGATTCAGTCAACAACATATCAGGATGAATACCATTATCAAGTCACATATATATTATAGAATCATCCTCAACCATCTCCTGAATAAAATTTACTAGATCCAAAAAACCACCAAGAAAATCAAGGACTGGTTCATCACCTGGATGAGGGAATCATGTCTCCATTGTCCTCTCCAAAATCAAAGAATCAAAAAATTATTGTATAATGAATGGAGACTGGATGAATTCCCATGAGAGGAATTCATGAGGCTTGGTCCTAATGAATAACTTCCACCAAATCCAAATCAGATAATTGAGAAGAAAGGTAGAAAACATCACCCTTAGAGACATTAAAATCCTAAGGAAACCGATTGACCATAATATTTGGGTGGGTTCAACTTTTGAATATCAAGGAGGAAGTATATAGGTTTAATAACATTATTTTTTTAATGACTAACTACCTATATATATAGGTTGATTATCCATAAAATCATTTGTGTGGGTGTACTCTAAAAAATATAAAATAAAACTCAACATTAATTTCTCACCCCAATTAAATATAAATCATGAAATGAAGACAAACTAATTAATACCAAAAAATATTCCAAATATATTACAAAACTCTAATTGAAATACATATCCAATATTCACATTCCAAAACATTTCATTTCAAAAAAAACATCATGATTTCCAAAACGAAATATGGTAATATTCTCATTTGAAACACCACTTAATTTTAAAACATGACTCATTTAATGATAGGTAATATAACTAAAAATCCATTTTATCATAAGTCAATTAATTCTTGTATCCAATTTCTATGCAATTATTTAAAATAAACCAGAAAAATAATTGATCATTTCAAAAAACAAAATCATTAGCACTTAAAATATGGTTTTATCAATTAAAAACAAATTTTCAAAAACTTTTTTTTAAAATTATTATTAACCATAAAATAATTTATATAGGGGAAAGTGAAAATATAGTATTTTTCCATGTGGATAGAGCCCACATTCCAATCACACCACTTCCACAAATATTCATTTTGGACCATGTCCCCATTCCTCAAATTTCTTTTCAAACTATGTGAGCTCAATCAAAACTGTAGTCCCAACTGTCATTTTGTTCTCTAAGCACAAAAAAACCAATAAAAATTCCATAAATTCTAAATTACCTGAACAACCAAAAAAATTCATGAGATACTAATAAGATAATGATAAATAAAATCAAAAGGAAAAATATTGAGAACCCAATGTTATATGGTATCCCATGGTTTGGAACTTGAATTGTTGGTAAGACACCAATAAATTCATACAGCCCATATTAGGATAGTCATATTCCCTCAACCATTACATAAAAAATAATAATGGGTGCTATTAAATTTAGTTTCTATAAATAATCAATCATCTGAAACCATTTTTTTCGAACTTACATGGGACCACCACAAACTAATCACACAAGCTATACTATGATATACAAAAGAAACATTCCCAACCCCCTAATGGTGGATAGAAGAACCAAGGAAATCAACAAGATATTGTAGAAATGATTTCACTCAATAAAATAACCCAATTTAGAGGAAATTAAAATAGTAGCCTAATATACATAAACTAAAATACCAATAATGTACCTTAAAAATTGAAAATAAATCCAAATAGAGCCTGAATCATAGTAATACTCCATGTGACCTCATAGAAAACACTCCAATACCAAAACACAATACCACATGTGGTGATCAAGAATAATATGTAACATGAACTAGAGACTAAAATGAAGAATGGAAGTATAACCATGAGAATTAAAATTCATATGGTGTGACAAAATAATATATTCCCTATTAATTATAATTAAATAAAATATTCATTCTCCAATAGTATTAAATAATATAAAGAATATAGATTATTATAAAATTATTTTTATAAAATTTCATGGTCCATTTCCATCTTCATATAAAACATGTTTCATTATTAAAAATAAAATATTTGAGCCTTCATGAATTAAAACATAATGAAAGGTAATGAAAATGAAATTGGATGAATCAATATTGTTCAATAAATTATTTTTTTAAATACTGTAACTTTACTGAAAATCAGAATATATAGGAGCTCATGGGGAAATCATGAACATATAAAACATGGTCCATCCTATTGGCATGCCAAATAAAATCAAACAACACTAATGCCCAGTCATACTCCACCTAGCCTAATTAAGGGAAATCATCCAAAAATTAGAGATTATCCATACCAAGGGTCCATGAGCTGGAATGTAATATTAAACTAGTTTAGAAATTGTTCCGAGATATTCCACTAGTTATGCTATGTTCCCATGTAATATTTATTATGCAGTGGGGAAATAATTCTAAAAGTATATATATATATATATATGAAAAAAATGCCATAATACAACTCACAAAACAAAGAACCACAACCAAATAACACTATGGGACAATCCCATGGACATATCACCAAAAATTCACACTGGAATTACCTTACTATGTACCTCTCGTTCTATTTTTCAATCACCAAGGTAATAGATGCATTCCAAGGAGTGCTTTATGAAGAGAAATATTTTTCAAATATTTCAACCAAGCCTCATTTATTTAATTATTGACAATATATTTATAGTAGAGCCAATAAAATAAATTATAATTCCATGAAATATTTAACACTCATTTTAAAATACTAAAAATCATTTAGAAACCACAAAACACTTGAAATTTAAACTTTTACTATTATCAAACACTTGGTGTGCAAGGCCACATAAATAAATTCTATACAATCCATTTTCAATTGGAAAAAAAGATGATTTCATTTAAAATAAATATAATAAACATAACATATCAATATATGATATCAAAATAAGGCATAAACATTAATAACCAGTTGTTTTATAAATATATAGGCCAAATAAAATGGCATCCTACCTAAAAATTGTAGTTCTTAAATAATATCCACCTTAAACAACACCATAATGGTTCAAAGAGGTACAAATTCTGAATGAGAGCCTTAATAATAAAAAAAACTAATTTATAACACATCAAATATGAACCATGTAGTATTACAAAAGGAAGAAGATGTACAGATTAAAATTGGAGAAGAAGGAGGAGGAAGAAGATATGAAGTGATTTTCATTAAATAAATCAACCCAAAACTGATGAAATTCAAATAGAACCACTATGAGAGGAAGTGAGATGAATGGAGAATAGGGGTTAAACCCTAAGGGCCACATGATACTAATTGGGTGAAATGGATGTATTTATGGATAAAATTGGGGAGATCAAAAATATCAAATTCTAATTTTAAAGGATCTGGTTACTATGCACAACTTGGTTTCACGGTTTGGGAAATGGTGTGTGAACCATGTATCCGTTACTGGAAACCCAAGAATCCTTCATGGTTTTGCCACACGATTTAGGAAATCATCACCCAATCATGCAGGTTAGTTCTAAAAAAATGTATAACCTTGCACACACTTATTGTATGGATTGAACGTACTCTGCTCAAGCCCCATGCCCTAATCCAAAGACACCCAAGACCCACACAGTTACACATAGGAGCCACAATATTTTGAATATAATAGTGTAAATCCATTCATACAGAACTATGGAAGATGAAAATGAAATGAAAAGAGTCCCAATATAACACTGAAAGATTTAATGGTATGTATCTTCTTAAATAAATTCATTTTACATGATAGATTACATTGCATACAACACTAAGCTCAAAGGAACTATCTTGTAGAATTAAATATAAATATTATTGTGGGAATTTTAATTTGACCATTTATAATATCAATGTTTCCACTATTTTCGTAACCAAAATAATTAAATTATTAATAAAAATTACGTATCTCTTGAAATAAAATATGATATATTTATATCATATAATAAGTAAATAAATGTTTTTTAAATGTTAAATGAAGTGTTTATATTCTCGTGGAAAGTAATAAATTCATTTTTAATAGTATATTTAATAAAATTTTTAAAATTAAAATTAATTATCATAAATTAGATTCATAAATTGATTTTTTTTGTATTATAATTAAAATATAATTTTATGTGAACTTAATTAATTTTTCAATGTAACGTAAAATCGATTATAATACTAAAATCAGTATTTTTTTAATAATTCATGATATAATTTAAAATTAAATATATTATATTAAAATAATTATTTTCATTAAAATAAACCATTTTTGAAATCATCACACCAAAAAATGGTTTGGGTGAATTTTTGGGATTTATCTAAAATTGTTGAATTTTCAATGAATAGGGAAGTACAATAATTTATGGTGGTTAACATTAAAAATAAATACATGAATTACTGAGACATTGATGATGTTTGTATGAGATATGAACTGATTATTTTTAAATAACATGCACTAGTTACAATACCTAGTTAGAAGATTCAACACTATTGATAGTCTTGATCCAAAAAAATCAACAAAAGAAAAAATTAATCAAACACACCCATATCCTCTCCCAACAAATACCACCCCTCATCACCCCTTATTTCCAAACCATCTATGAATTGAATCATATCTAAATTCTATCCAATTATCTTCCAAAGACTCATCCTCATGTTCATGAACATTATGTCGTAATACAATACCATATCCATGCATCTTAAGGAGGATCTCAATGAGACGATATCTAAGAGGTAAAATCTTCATTTTTCATTCAATTTCTTTTCTTTCCATTTCCACTCTTAAAATACCCTAACTAAATTGGCACGGGAACTCATGTATCATATATATATAATAATAATTTTATTTTGTTAATGGAATATCCATCATCAAATTTCATCTCTTCTTCATTTATTTTAAGAAAGGAAACATCATTCAGGATGTTTAGATTCACCGCCTTCATGGACGTCGAGTATAAATTTTACCTTTCCTCCTCTAGGTAATTTAATAAAACCATTAGAATGGTTATATAAAATTTTAATATATATGATTTATGAAGTCTAGAAAAACATATAAACTTTATATTCAATAAAATGATATAAATTCCAGATGGTCATAAAAACCACACAAATAAATTAACTCATTTTCATAAATATTTAATCTAATGAATCATCCTCATAAAATATAAATAAATGATTTATTAGATCATTTAAACTAATGAAATTTCATGAATACTAAATAATTTCACTTTTGTATTTTTCATTCCATTTGAAAAGAACTCCCATAATTACACATTATAGAACTGACCATAAAACAATGTAATTAATGATCCAAGAACAATGAAATTAAACATTATAATTTATTATAAAATACATAAATGAACATAATAAAATTATATTAAATAGAATATATTCTCAAGCTGTTATGGATTATGTAATTAATGAATTCAATTGTAACAACTCATAATTTTATCAAAGATATTTCTTATGTTATGTTTATTTTATATATTATAAAACACAAAAAAGGCATTGAGAACACAATAAAATCATTATAAATGAATAATGAATGAATTAAGAGGGTTTTATAGAATTTAAGGAACCTATACTGATGAAATAGTAATTTTACCTTAGGAATAGTGATATGACCCTTTTGAACAGTAAACCAACCAAATGATTAGTAACTATATTGAAACGACCAAGAACTATTTCAATGAATTACCTTTTAATTTTTTTTCCATATAGTATTGATCAAATATAATCACTTATAGAACAAAATACCTTCTTTTTAAATGAAGAATAAATGAAATAAGAGGTATATCAAAACGTTAATGAACATTTACCGATGAAATAAAAACATTCCCTTAAGAATTGTTATATGATCCTTATGAATACTAAATCAACATAATGAATAGTAACGTCACCCATAAAAATATAATTAATATTTTGGAATTTCAAAAGTGAAAGAATTATATAATAATAGCATTGATAAAGTAGGTGAATATTTTAAAAATTAATATTTATGTGTTGTTATTTTTATAAGTCATAAATGTTTAATTAATATTTTAAAATTAATAAAATAATTTAAAAAAAATTAATGTTCATAAAATTGATTCATAAATCAATAATTCAATGTCTTATGATATTAATATAATTTTATAATAACTTAATTAAATTTTCAAGGCATTATAAAATCAATTATAATTTCAAAATATGTATGTTCCATGTAGAATATTATTATAATTTAATAATTACCAACTCATAATTATAAAATTATTTTTCATAAAATAGAATTCATTCTTAAATTATACACATTTAATACTTGAATTTTTGTGAATAGTAATGTACGATAATTTACAACAAATGATTAATACATGAATTTATTGAGGCATAATTGATGTAATAATGATGTAATACAATAATATTAAACCAAAATTCATTATTTTAAAATATTTATTGAAAATTCTCAATATATTTATAGCGGTGATCCAAAATGATAATCTAATAATTTAAATAATGAGAAAACACCAATCCCACCCAATATAAATTCCACCCATCACAACCTGTTTTCCTAATTCCTCTCAATATTTGAGAGTTATCTATATTCTTCTCAATAATCTTCCCCACTATCTACCCCCATATATGATATCTTATTCATTCTAGAAGAACAAAACCCCTTCCCTTAACGAGGTTCTCAAAGAGGATATTTCAAGTGGTAAATCATCAATATTTTCCATTTAATTTCCTTTCAATTTGTATATTTTATTATCCTCTAGTCATATCCTCTATCCAAATGATTAGAAAAAATGAAATATCATCTATATAGTATAATTATATCTTTTTAATGGAATATCCACCATCAGTCTTCTTACACCCTCATTTATTTTTAAAATTAAATCATCGTCCATGGGGTTCTAATTTACAACCTACTTGAATGAAGAATTTTCATTCATCAATTTCCCCATGAAGGATATTCATGAAACTTGTTTAATGTTTTAAACATATTGTAAAATATATTTTATAATTTCTTTTTTATTTTTTTCATGTAACATATTTACAAAATATTACATGATAAAATAAAATGTGTTGTTATGATAAAAAACTATGGTAATTATCTAATCGATTATCACCATTGTCTTATATAATGATTCATTATCATTCTATATTAAAAAATGAATAATGTAATCATTTAAAATTCTGGATGTTAATAAGTAACATTTATTTTCCATTCTATAGAATTATACCCAATTTACATGAACATGATTAGTTATAAATAAGCGAACTGATCCAAAAAACCATTAAAATGAATGCTCTTGAATGATGAAATTAAAATATATAACTCATAAATAAATACATAAATAAACATAGTAAAATAATAATAGTAATAATAATATATATAAGGCTCTTAATTCATTAATTATGAAATTAATTTTTTTTATCCATGAAATTAAGGTCAAGTTCATAATATATTGGGACATAAGGTACTATTCTACCCAAACATCCAGTTTCAATCGAGTTACTCTTTTTATCTCTTTAACTCATTGAAATTTTTAGTTATTCATATATAATAATAATAAATTAACTTTTAATGTTATATATAAATATATATTAACCAAGAATAATCCTTCATTCTTTATGGGGACTTGTATATTTGAAAAGGATATTTCATAAGTTATTCATGATAAACAAGGCTGATTCAATGGAATTTCTTGAATTTATACCTTTTTTCATTTGTACCCTGTAATATTTTTTTAACACACCATTGTTTTTTGAAAATAAATAATCATATTATTGAAATATATATTAGTTAACTTCTAGTTTTATAAAATTATTTTTCCCAAATAACTCTTCATTGAAAAGTAAAAGAGTATTTCCCTCAAGAATTACATGATGACTTTAAAAGATTATTTTCATCAATTTCTACACTGTTTTTGATGAATAAGTTTAATTAGGATTAATATATTATGATATAATGTTATATATTTAATTTAATTGTTTATTATAAGTTTGATTGTGGATGTTCTATCTTTATACAATTCACCATATTATTCTGAATGATTAATGTTTATGTTTAATGATGGGGAATGTTATTTAAATTTAATTTCGGGATTAATTATGAATGTATTTATTGATTATGATTAATATGTATCATATGATGAATGAATTGGACTTAGTAGGTGTAATTTGATCCCACTATGGTCCCTTGATGTGTCGGTAGGTCTCATGAGACCAATTAGTTTGGGTTTTTACCTATTTATGTATGGTATTGACATGAGGCCTTGAAAGTATAGTTATGATGTCCCAAAATATGAATTCCTTCTTTATAAAACTATTAAATTACAGTCCATGTGAATAATTGACATGTATAATATCCATGGTACTGATTTATTATTTAATTTTTTAGTCATATTTTATTCATGCCAGATTATGATCAATATTTTGTTTTAACGACATGTGTAATTTTAGTTATTCAATATGTCTTATTATTTATGCCTCCACTATATTTCTTACCCTTAGTGAGAATCTGAGCTCACTCATTTATTATGATTTATTTTTTTCCAGGATGAAAAAAATTATATTATTAACGAGATTTAGGGATAATCGTGGAGTTATGGATGTTTCCAATGGAATTTTTATATTTTATTTATTTTAAATTTTGTAATGTATGACTTATATATATATATATATATCTTGTTTTAATATTATAAAGAATATTGAGTCTTTAGGGGTGTGTATTCCTTCTTTATTTTATAATGTGATATATTATGCCACTAACATTGGCTGCTGGGGTTGGGGTCCATACCATGGGTATCAATGGCTGTTTCGTAAAATCCTTAGAAAACTAAATTATAAAGCATATATTTGTGAAAAATACCCAAAGAATGTATTAGAAAATATGAATTCAAGAACATCCTGGAATTTTGGTACATCATATATTATGTGGATCTTCTAATAAAATACATCTCTATCTAGACAATTCAAGTGGACATTGTTCTAGTATAGATATACATTAGAGTAAAAACTCTGACAAGGTGTTCTGGGACTGACTTAGGGTAACCACGTACATGATAATGGGCCTTAAAACACACCTAGTTTGACACTCTTGGGAGATATTTTTAATATAATTTGAATTTTCATTAGAAACCATTATGAATTATTTAATTTTAAATATGTCCCCAAAGAAACCGTGCTTATGATTCTGAATTTAGACGTGTATAAATTTTTAATTTATGTTATGTGTTTTTCTAGTTCAAAATTATACATAATGATTCATATCCTAATTTATTATATTCCATTATTTTGAATTGGAGTTTAGTGGAAGGAATGGAAAATGAAAAAACATATGTATGAAATATAGGTATTTCCATCCTATAAAAAATAATGAAGTTGGTTCTGAAGTAGCGAATAGTGTGGAGAAAATTATAAGTTTACATTGACGACTAACTTGTGTTATGGAAAATAACCTTGCATGTATAAGGAATCTTGATCACTAATGCAGAGGAGAAGTGTTGGAGAAATTTATGTGGAAAGAAACTCTATCATTTAATGGGACATAAAAATCCATTCATAGTAGAGAAAAAGATTAACTTCTTAGAGAAGATATATCCCACTTTGGGAAGTAATGAATGGGAGAAGGTTTTCATAGGTTTTTATCAACTATCGAGAGATGCTGATCAATCGTGGTCATCAATTAAACCCATTAATGGGAGAAATATATTCAAAATATGGAATGGTGGTATTTTAAAAAGACATTCATAGAAAAATATATTCCTTGTGAACATTGAGTGGGTTTGGAGAGGCAATGGTTATTTCTACGATAGAAATAGGATGAAATGTTGTGAAGTATTAATCCAACATTAAGGTTAGAGAGGAATTTTGAAGTCTAAAAATGTACCCCATGGATAAAAATTGATAAATTTATTGATGTTTTAAAATACTTGCACCAAAGGGGACTAGTATCAAATAATTTATCATCAAATTAATATATAGGCTCTTGTTCTATAATGATGGAAAAGGTATTCTATAATTTTTTGACTATAAATGAAAGGAAGAGAAGAAGAGGGCTGCTGAAAACTCTAGAAATGGAAATAAGGAAATACAGAATAATAAAAGAGTTCAATTTACATTTTTTATTAATTATTGGTAGAAACACCCTCATAATTTCTTGAAGGGAATGAGAGTCTGTGAGAAGTGTGGTGAAAAAGGACACCAAACATATGATCTTTAGGGAATGAAAGAGTCTGTCGATGTTAATTCATATAGTTGTAAAAAATGGGATATTGTGCTCAAGAATATATTAGATGTCAAGGAAATAATACCTAGAGAAGGACAAGGGTGAAAGTACAAGCTTATCCGATCATAGAAACTGAGTTTGATGTTCCTAATTATGTGGTTTAATGTACTTTAATCATTTTTCTGATAAAAATAAAATTCTTTATTTGAATTTGCATCATTTTATTCTTTAATATCTTATGAGTTTTATATTAAAAATATATATTAAAAATTTTATTTTATAAAAGAGTTTTCAATCAAAACTCTTAAGGAAATCACAATTACAACAAAGATGTGTCAATATGTCCCCTTATGACTTATAAACGTGATTTAGTTACAGAACTAATCCTCATAACTTTGATTTTATTTGATATACCTATTGTTTAGGATTGGATATAAAATTATGATGTGAAAATATATTGAAATAAGAAGGATTTTAAAATTAAAATAATGATATTTAATCCCTTATCCTTATAGATGAAACCTCTTTATTTGATACTAATCTAGATCCACCCCCAGTTTCGCTATTGAATGAAATTATTAAGGGGGCGGGGGATAAGGGGAAAAAATATAGATGGGTTTGGATAGAAATCATCATATTGAGGTTATATTTATTGTTAATGTATACATTGATTTGTTTCTAGAAGATTTACATGTACATAATTTAGAGAGAGAAATTGAGTTTTCTATTAATTTAATTCAAGGTTCATGGATTATATCACAGACTCCATATAGAATTTCCATAATGGAATTAGTGGAGGTGAAGAAACAATTGGATGATTTCAGTAGTAAAGGGTTTATACTATCATGTATTTTATCCATAGGGATCTCATATTACTTTCATTAAGAATAAATATGGATCCATGAGGCTCTATATTGAATACACAGAGATCAATGATAATACGATAAAAAATAGGAATCCACTTCACTGCATTGATGATTTATTTGATCCATATGATGGAGCCCAATTTTTCTCGAAGACTGACATTCAATCTGGATATCATTAGTTGTGTGTGAGAAAAGAAGATATTCTTAAGATAACATTTCAAAAAACCAATTGGATTTATGATATTAAAATAATGCGTTCTAGACTGACTAATATACCCAATTTTTTCATGGATCAAATAAATAAGTGTTTTCAAGAAATATCGTGGTGACTTTTGTGGTTTTATTGAGGAGGTCTTTGCATAATCCAAAAGAAATGAAAATCTTGACAATCACATGTCCATTAATGTGAATATTCTTATAAGAAACATGTTATATGGGATTTTTAGAATGTTTGAATTCTAATATCGAACAATTTATTTTCTTGGCCATATTATCTCCATTGATGGAATCATAGTAAGTCCTATAAGGAAAAAGGCGATTAAAAATGGTCATCACCAATGAACATAGCTGAGGTACATAGTTTTATTGGATTAGTATTTTGGTATTGACAATTCATTCAGATCATATCCTGATTAGCTAACCCGTTAAACTTGAATACATTTAAAGGGTAGATGTTTGTACGAATAAAATATTGTGAGGAATGTTATAAAGAATTGATGAAGATGTTATTAAATGATCCATTCTTGAATATACCATTAGAAAATGGTGGATTTGTGATTTATGGTGATTCATGAAATTAAATACATGGTTGTGTTCTAATGTATAATGGTGGAGTTATTTCCTAGGATTAATGGTAGTTAAAACTCAATAACAGAACAATTAAACTCATGATCTTGAGTGAGAAGCTGTAATATTTTCCCTAATTATATGGAGACATTATTTCGATGGTGAAAGATGTGAGATATATACAGATAACAAGAGCTTTAAATATATCTTCCCACAGAAACAAATCTATATGAGGAAAATGTGACATCTTGAGATTCATTAGTAAAATGATTGTTCAAGAAACTATCATTGAGGGAAGGAATATAAGGTGGAAGATGAATTTAGCAACAAGGATCATGGAGTTATTAACAAAATAATTATTGAGAAGGATCCTTTGTTCCTGTATATATTAAAGATGTGAATATGAATTAACAAAGAAGGTGAAAATAATTACATTTTCATGTGGATTCCCAACCATATTTATTAGAATTTAAAAAAAGTTCTCGTCCTGATGATGTGAATCTTGAAAAGAAAATTAATGCTGTGAATAATGGGAATTTTTAAGAATTCATGTGTAAAGATGTAATTATTTAATTTAGAAGGATTATTTGTGTTCCCTCAAAACCCGAGCTAAAAAGGGAGTTTTGGGATGATTTTCATAGCTCAAATTTCCCTATAAACTTATATAGAAATAAGATGTATATATATTTGATGTAATATTTTTGGTGGGATAATAAGAAGCATGAAATTGTGGAATATGTATCAAGATGTTTAGTCTGTCAATAGGTAAAGGATGAAAGATGAAATCCTAGATGACTCATTCAACCTTTTCAATTTCCTACCTAGAAATGGGATGAAATTACTCTGGATTTTGTCAATTTAGTACCAAAAAACACAATAAATAATGATTTAATATGGGTAATTATTGATCGACTTAACAAATATACTTATTTCATCACTATAAGGGATGATTTTCTACTAGACAGACATGCATGGATCTATACTAATGATGTTGAATGACTTCATTGAGATCCTCTATGAATTGTGTCTGATCATGATCCATGATTTACATAAAAATTCTAGAAAAGTTATCAAAAAAATTGGATACTGAGATTCTTTTGAGTACTACTTATCACCATGAAACTGACAAGAAGATATAAAGAATGGTCCAGACTTTAGAAAACATGTTGATATCATTCTCACATGATTTACACGGTATGTTAGATCAATATTTACCTTTGGTATAGTTTTACTACAACAATAGTTTCCATTCGAGTATTAAAATTGCACCATAATAAGCACTGTATAGAAAGAGATGTCATACACCATGTTTTTGGGATGAAGTTGGTGAAAGGAATCTTGTATTCCCAAATCTTGTGGAGGAAATAATAGTGAAGTAAATAACTATGAAATCCCATATCAAAGCAATTTAATGATGGAAAAATAGTTATGGTGATAATCAAATGAAGGATTTGAAATTTCATATGGGTGATTATGATTTCATGAAGGTATCTTGAAGGAAGGGTGTTATAATATTTGGGAAGAAAGGGAAATAGATCCCTAGTTACATTAGTCCTTGTGAAATTCTAGAGTGAGTTGGTGTGGTGTCCTATCATTTGGTGATTCTACCTAGCCACTCAAAAGTACACAATTTGTTTCACATATCTTTGTTAAAGAAGTGAATTCCACACCCAACACATGTCCTCACTTCATATGGAATATAATTATAAACAGACTTATCTTACTATAAAGAGCGTATCCTGATTATAGACATTATAAAATAGGTGTTGAGGAATTAGAAGAATCGACTCATAAAGGTACATTAGAAAAATTATTAAATTTATGAGGTTCCATGGGAGCTTGATGAGCTTATGATAAAAGACTAACCAAATCCTTTTTTGGGGTGACAATCTAGAAATTTCAAGGATGAATTTTTTTCGGAGGGGATAATGTAACAATACAGAACTATATCAATGAAATTTCCATCAAATTTTTATTTCATATTGTATAGATCACATATAATTAGTTATAGAACACAATAAATATTTTATAAATGAAGAATAAATGAAATAAGATGTATTTTAAAATGTTGAGGAAACTATACTGATGAAACTATAAATTTACCTTAAGAATATTAATATGAACCTTATGAATAGTTAATCAGTATAATTGAAAGTAACCTCACCCAAGAACAAATAATTAAAATTTAGGCATCTCAAAAGGAATTTTTTGATATAATTATATCAAAATAAATTCATTGAATATTTTAAAAATTAATATTTAAGTGTTTATATTTTTATAATTAATAAATATTAAATTAAAATTATATAATTAATAGAATTATTTACAAGAAAATTCCATATCATAAAATTTATTCAAAAATAAATATTTTATTTTTTTATGATTGGAATATAATTTTATGAGACCAAAATTAATTTTTCAAAGAATTATAAAAAAGTTATAATTTAAAATTAAATTTCCAAGAAAATAATGAATTTAATTAAAAATTTAATTACCAAAATTTTGAAAATTATTTTACAAAAACATGTTTAATTTTATAAATGTACATGTCAAAAAATTATTAGGGAGATTTTTTTTATTTTTCTAAAATACTTTAATTTGTTCTTAATAGTATAACACAATAATTTACGATAAAACCTAAATCTATGAATTTATTGAGTCATAGATTATGTAATGATAATTTAATCCCATAATAACAAAAAATAAATCTATATTTTAATATATTTAGTTATAATTCTCAAACTATTCATAGTGGTAAGGAAACCAAAATAACTAATGATTTAAATAATGAGAAAACAATGCTCCCCTCTAATATAAATACCACCCATCACAACCACTTTTAATCACCCCATTCATGCTTTTATCCTTGTCTTAATTCTGAAAAATAAATTACCTAGTATCTCTCCACATCCAAAATCTCTTGGTCTTACTAAAATACAATATCCCCTTACCTTAAAGAGGTTCTAAAGGAGGATATTTCAAGATGTAAATCATTATCATTTTCTATTAAATTTCAGTTCAATTTATTTCATTCCATATCCTCTTCTCACCTCTTCTATCCAAATTATCATGATAACTCCAATTTAAAATTTAAAATTTAATTTTATCATGTTATTTGAAGATCCATGACCAGCATTCTTACTCTCTTATTTTATTTTAAAAATGATGTCAATGTCCATGAGGTTCCAATTTCAAACCTTCATCGACAACCCATTTTTTTCATCAATTTTCTCTTAAAGGATGATCATGAATTTAAATTAATGTTTTAAATAGTTTGTAAAATTTATATTATTAAACTTTTAATGTTATTTAGGTAACACATTTACATAATACTAAATGACAAAATAAAATTAGTCATTATGATAAAAAACACCGTAACAATCTAAACAATTATCATTAATGACTTATATAATGATTCATTATCATACTATATAACCAAAGGAATTATATAAGCATTTAAGCCTATGTGTATTCATAAATAACATATAATCACAATTCTAGAGAATTATACCAATTTAACACGAACCTCATACCTTATAAATTATGGAACAGATCGTGAAAACCAAAAAATGAATGCTCATTAACGATGATATTAAAACATATAACTCATCAATATAAACATTAATAAAATTAATAAAATTATAATAACCAAAATATATATAGATATTGTTATGAATTAACTACATAATTGATCTAATTTGATTATCTAGTACATTAAGGTTAGGTGTAGTATAACGACCCATACTTTACATACATTGTCATTACTTCAGAATTTAAGCACACTTATTACAACATATAACAAAACTAGGAAAGGACCGTATAGGTATAGAGTCTTTAGAAACTGGGAAACATAAAAAAATTGTTCATAAAGCATCTACTTTGCCTCCCATTTCTTTCATCATATCTAGAGTCCATTTTTGGCATATCCTACTTAATAACCTTCTTCCTGACCTGGGGAAATAAAACATACAAAAGGGTGAGATCAAATTCTCAGTAAGGGTAAACAAAAGGAATATCAATCACATCATATACATAAGAACATAACTTTTGGAAATCATAACCTGCAAAAGAAATAATAATTTCATAACATGGGATAAATAATAGTAATGAAATGTAATCCCAATAATCACAACATAAAACATGAAACTTTGTGGAATACACACATAATCATAGAGAATCATTTCTTGTTAGTCAAGACTCATTTCCCAGACTATCTTAGTGGACAAAGTCCATTTCTGATCCGAGTTCACTCCTCGTTTCAGTCCTGTTTCACTAAATCAGTTTAACCTGCCGTTCCAGCCATGTCTATCTCATGAGATATAAAATATTTACCCAATGCATTGGAGGGAGATATAGGTCCCACCCATCTCATAAGGATACCATTCTTATGTGTGCCACAAAATCATAAACCATACATCAAAGCATAACCCATGTACTAAAAATGGGAATTTTAAATATCGTGACAACATAAAACAATTCATATAAGATAAAGGAATTCATAAAAATAATTCCATCACAACATAATCAAGTCAGTGTAAAAATAGGGATAGAAACAGAACCCTTTATTATCTTAGATGGAAAATAATTTTGATAAAACACTTGAACTCCATTCTTGAGGAAAATATCCTTTCTACTTCAAAAACATTTTCCTTTCTTAACATTTCATACAATTTTAAACTAAAAGATGTTGATTGAAAATAAACTTGAAAACTTGTAAAGTAAGATTCTTGTATGTAATTTTTTAAAAATCCATTCATGCCGTATATGTTAAAAAAACATTCTTCTCGTACTTTTGTCGGAAAAGTCAAAAAGTACCTCGTACGAAAAATGACAAAAGATTCCTTTCATATATTTTACTAAAAACTCACCGAAGGGTAAAATTGGATATAAAATATTGTAGAAGGATGTAAATATTACATATTGAGGAAACATGGATGTGGATTATAGAATACACCCCAGTAAATACCAAAGTATAATGAATCTCGGATAAAAATGAGATTGTTATATTTTTCCTTACCGTTGATCTGATTTTCCTCATAAGTGTATAAACCTCCTTTATAATGATATAAATAATGTTATTGACTTATTCTAGAATCAAAATTATTGTTATTATATCATATATGGGCATATTCTTAGCTTCTTAGTAGTAATATTTCATTACTACTTGTTATTCGGGTGTTTATTACTTTTTGTTCTTATGCGTGTTTGTTGAATAAATTCTTATTATTCTCGTTAGGTTATAGATACCTCATTTCCAGAATGGTATTAGTGTAATATATATCATATTAGTTCATTAAATTCATTTATATAATCATTATGAAATGAAGATCATGTAGAACGAATCACATCACATCATGGAGACGGTATTCGGTACATACGCACGAGTGTTGATATCGTTCCCATGATCGTGGAATTGTATTGGAGTGTATGTATACTATTTAAGAATTAATACCACTTTACAATAATCATATATATTCATTACTTTCACCCTTATACCCATCCAAGTAAGGTGGTGGTGGAAAATATATTACACCACGGCGTGGAGATGGTATTCCGTACGTACGCACGCGCGGTGATTTCGTTTTCTGTAGGATGGATAAGAGGTGAAAGAGGGGTGTTTCATATTTATAATAACATATAAATATATAAGTTATACTGATGTTATTACCTCATAATGAAACAACTAAAGAAGAGGTAGTAGAAGAAGAATGGAACTTGATGAAAACGGTAGAAGGTATTACCTCTTTCTCGAAGTGCCTCCTTTAAACTTTCTCTTAAGGCACTAGAGTTGGTCTTTTGATGAGACTAGTACCTCTAGTAGGTTTCTAAGGAAGTGGGGAAGTGAAATTTTCAGGGTTTGGCCGAGCTTTAAGTCTCAAATTTGTGTGAGGAAGAGAGGGAGGAGGCTCCCTTTTATAAGGGAGGAGAGGGGCACCTTTGGAAATATAAGAAATATTAGTTTATATTAAATCCCAAACCAACTTAAAAAATTCCAAAATGACTCATATTGGAAGAATAGATGAGATAAGGTTGTAATATTATCAACCAATAAAATTTAGACATGTTAGGAATTTATTTTAAACATTATCAACTTGATTTATCCTTATTTATCAATTTTATTTTATTTGTGGTAATAATATTCTAAATTTTAAATTATTATAAATAATTACATATGCGTTGTGAATTTTCCATAATTTGAAACTTTATGACATTTTCGACCATATAAATTTTAATTTATAATTTTTCAATATTTTTGTGATTTTTAAACAATTTTATAATATGTTATTTTTATAAAATAACAATAGTGTCAATTTTGACACTATTCATTTATTTGAATTTAAATAAAATATATACAGAATATATGTTCGAACTAAAAGCTTTAATAGATTCATAAAATGTCATATGTATCTATAAAATTAGTTTAGAACATTAAATACTTCATATAATATTTATTTTAATATTTTTAAAACAATTTATTTGATATTTTAATTAATAAAATAATATCAACCTCACTATTGTGTCATAATTAATGATAATTATTTAATCCCTAAAAATTATAAATAAATTTATATGATTTAGATAATTATATTTAATTTATGGAGACTATTCATGTTCTAAGTTTCATTATGTTTGTCACCAAATTAAAATTATTATACTTATAAGATTTAAGAAAGTGACATGTTGTCACATTCTTTGGTTTTAACAATAATTAAATAATTTTCATGAACAAAAGTACATTAAATGAATCTAATCAGACCCTTAGGTGATATGGGTCGACTTTTAGTCATCCAATAGTATTTTAGCAGGTGTTAGGGTAATTTTATAATCTTATATTTACCCTTAATTACCCGATTTACCTTTAACAATGGTAAATAAAATTTACCGTAGTTACTATTCATAATGCCCAAAAATAAAAAGTAGTATATTAACATAATTTAGAGCCACGGATTCTGAATATGGAATCCATTTTTTAAAATTCAAAACATATAAGTTGCAGTAATTAATTTAAAAGAAATACCTCTGTTAAGGAAACGAGTTTTAGAAGTTAAAACATTGCCAAAGATTGAAATGTTTTTACCTATGAATTCAATGTGAAATTAATGATAATGACATAAATTATATCAAATGGTAAAAATATATTCTTTTTATTCTTTAAAACCATTCAATATTATAATTTATCCATATAAATTATCTCAATGAAAAAAGTTGTTTTTAATTAAAAATTAGCATATTTTTACTATTCATCAAAATATGAAAGTTATCAGAAAAATAACAAAAAATTATCCAAAGTAAATTTTTATATCCTGATTCAAATGAAGAATTTTATTTTGTCAAATTGAACTTATAAACATGTCAAAAACTAGATTTAATGTGGGTGATCCATCAAAAGGCGAGAAAACTATATTTTTTGAAAAATATTTCTTTTATCCAAAAAAAACTGATTTTGCTTTTATACCTCATTCTAGAAAATGTATAAGTTGAATTAAAATGTTATAAAATTCAAAATTCAGTTATTACTACTCATAAATGCTAGTTTTAATAATATTTTAATAGCATATCGTTGTTTAGTGAAACTCGGTATTGCGTACGATGCAAGCTATCGAGGAAGTCTGTGGTTGCGTGTAAAGAAAACCAAGCTAGTGCTGTGTGTAGTGAAAGATTCCTTTGATAAAAACAAAATATTTCTCATAAAAGTCTCAGGTGTTACATTCTACCCCCCTTAAAATGAATTTTCCCTCGAAATTCATCACTTTGTAACAAAAAGATGAGGATACCTCTCCCTCATCATATCCTCAAGCTCCCATGTTGCTTCTTCTAATTGGTGGTTCCTCCATAAAACTTTCACCAAGCGGGTGGTATTGTTTCGTAGGACTTTTTCGCTACCATCCAGAATCTCTATCGGTTGTTCTTCATAAGAAAGATCTTTCTCCAGCGGTACAACTTCTGAGCTGAGTACATGTGAAGGATCAGGTATGTACTTTCTCAGGAGAGATACATGGAACACATCGTGAACTTAAGAGAGATTCAGTGGAAGCGCCAATCGGTAAGCTACCTTTCCAACACGATCCAATATTTCGAAAGGACTGATATATCTAGGGCTCAACTTCCCCTTCTTTCCAAATCTCATGACCCTCTTCCAGGGAGATATTCGTAAGAACACTTTATCACCCACTTCAAACTCTAGGTTTTTTCTTCGGTTTTTGGAATTACTTTTCCGTCGACTCTGAGCTGCTCTTATGTGTTGTTGAATAGATTGGACCATTTCTACCATCTCATCAACAATATCAGGTCCTAATAGATTTCTTTCCCCAACTTTGTCCCAGCAAGTTGGAGTCCTGCATTTCTTCCCATAGAGAGCTTCATAAGGATCCATCTAAATACTGGAGTGAAAGCTATTATTATAAGAAAATTCCACCAAAGGTAGGTGTTGATCCCAACCACCTTTGAAATCTATAGAGCAAGATCTCAACATATGTTCTAGAGTTTGAATTGTTCTCTCAGACTGGCCGTCTGTCTGAGGATGATAAGCAGTGCTGAAACTCAACTCTGTATCTAGAGTATGCTGAAGACTTCGCCAAAACATTGAGGTAAACCTCGGATCCAGATCAGATATAATAGAAAGTGGTACTACATGCAATCTTACCACTTCCTTTACATATATCCTGACAAGATGATCTAGAGAGAAATCCTCTCTAATAGCAATGAAGTGTGCAGACTTTGTAAGATGATCAACTATGACCCAGATATCATTAATGCCTTTGGATGTTTTAGGAAGTCCTGTGACAAAGTCCATAGTGATGTTTTCCCATTTCCATTCGGGTATGGGTAATGGTTGTAACATCCCCTTAGACTTCTGTCTCTCAGCTTTAACTTGCTGACAAACCAAGCATCGAGAGACATATTCAGTAACATCTCTTTTCATGCTATCCCAACAAAAGTAATCTTTCAGGTCCCTATTCATCTTCGTGCTTCTAGGATGAATAGAGAATGAAGAACTATGAGCCTCATCCATCAGCTCCTTCTTTAATTCGGAGATGGGAGGAACACAAACCCGATTCCTGATCATTATTATCCCATCACAATCAAGGTTGAATTTAGGATCATTTATCACCTTCTTTTGTAACTCGACATATTCTTTCTGTGCCTCTTTAATCTTCACATGTATAGATGGTTGAACATTCATTTGAGAAAGATATGATTTTTCCCCTTTCATTATAATTCCAAGATCCATCCTTTGTAAATCCATAAATATTGGATCTTTTGTGATACTCATCATGGATAAACTGGCATGATCTTGTCGACTTAATGCATCTTCCACCTTGTTTGCTTTCCCAGGGTGGTAATGAATTGAGCAGTCGTAATCCTTAATCAGCTCTAACCATATTCTTTGGCGCATATTCAGCTCCTTTTGTGTGAAAATATACTTTAAACTTTTATGATCAGTATAAATATCACACCTTTCACCATAATGGTAATGCCTCCAAATCTTCAATTCAATGATTACCGCAGCTAACTCCAAATCATGAGTTGGGTAATTTTGCTCATGTATTTTCAACTGTCGTGAGGCAAAAGCTATCACCATATCATTTTGCATAAGAACACACCCCAAACCCTTCTAGGATGCATCACTGTAGATCACAAACCTTTCTCCACTACAAGATAGTGTGAGCACAGGTGCACTGGATAACCTTCTTTTCAACTCCTTGAAATTCTCTTGACATTCCTTCGCCCAAACAAACTTAACTCCTTTCCGAGTCAACTTAGTGATTGGATTAGATAATCGTGAAATATCATTCACAAAACGTCGATAATATCCATCCAAACCAAGAAAACTTCGGATCTTAGTCACTATTGTTGGTCTCGACCATCTTTTGATAACCTCTGTTTTTGCTGGATCCACAGATATCCCCTCTTTTGAGATTCTGTGACCCAAAAATGAAACTTTTCGAAGCCAAAATTCACACTTGGTAAATTTGACATAAATCTTCTCCTTTATCAGGGTCTTCAATATAATTCTCAAGTGATCTTCATGTTCTTCCTTGATTTTTGAATAGACAAGAATATCGTCTATAAAGACTACCACAAATTGATCAAGATAGTCTCTAAAGACTCTATTCATCAGATCTAGGAAGATAGCAGGGGAATTAGTAAGACCAAATGGCATCACTATAAATTCATAGTGTCTATACCTTGTACAGAAAGCCGTCTTTGGTATATCTTCCCTTTTTACCCTTAATTGATGATACCCTGAATGAAGATCAATCTTGGAAAAGTATTGAGCTCCGCGTAGTTGGTCAAATAAGTCATCAATGCATGGGAGAGGATATTTGTTCTTGATAGTGATCTTGTTAAGTTCTCTATAATCAATGCAGAGTCTCATTGATCCATCTTTCTTCTTAACAAATAGAATAGGTGCTCCCCAAGGTGATGCACTTGTGGGTATGAATCCCTTATCAAGATTCTCTTGTAGTTTCTTCTTCAATTCCTGCAACTCAATTGGGGCCGTTCTAAAAGGTGTCTTTGAAATAGGCAAAGCACCTGGTACGAGTTCTATTGAAAACTGAACTTCATGATTTGGTGGAAGACCTGGAAATTCCTCTAGAAAGACATCATCAAACTCCCGTACAATGGGTATATTCTTAATTGTGAGTTTCTCACCAACCATTTGAGATAAATAACCTTCATTAAGTGGAGTCAAGACCCATAAGATGGAAGAAATTTCCACTGGAAGGTTATGTTCATCCTTGCATCGATAGACGATCGTAGATTGATCTGGAATATGAAATGTGACTTCCATTCTTTGGCAATTGATATGAGCTTCATATAAATAAGGACAATCCATGCCAAGAATCACATCAAATTCCACTATAGGAAGGATCACAAGATTTGTAGGAAGCACTTTCCCAAAAACTTCAATCGGGGAAGAAATATAAACTTTTGATGCGACTGTTGTGCTATTAGGTGTTGTCACAGCTAAATCAATATATAATTGTAGAGGTAATACGGTGATACCCTTAGAAAATTATTCATAAATAAAAGAGTGGGTGGATCCAGAATGAAATAAAACATTTGCTACTTTAGAGTGGATGGTAAGTGTACCTTTCACCACATCATTATCGTACTCCACATCGCTGATAGAAATTGCATGTGACTTTCCTTTGTCTTTAGCCTTAAGAGTTTTTTGAAGTTAACCATCATCATCAACCCTTGGATTAGGGCATTTATTGGCATAATGCCCCATCTCCTTGCACTTTAAACATTAAAGTGTAGTAGGTTCATTCTCTGTATCCCTTCCTTTGTTTGCATCATTAGACATATTCTTCCCATCATTGAAGCATTCAAATGCCCGATGGCCTTCCAGTCCATATTTGAAACATTTACTTGTCCCTTTAAGACAACTCCCTCCATGTTTCTTTCCACACTTTGAGCATAAGGGAAAGCTCATCTTCTTTTCAGTGTGCTCTTTAGATTTTCCTTTGAATTCCATTTTCCTCTTCTTATCAAACCCATATGACTGATGGGTTACTCCAATATCCATCTCAACTTTGAGAACACATCGAATTATTTCCTCGTAGCTATTGAAGTCCCTTATGGCTAAGGCCCTTCGAAGACTTGGTTTTAAGCCACTAAAGAATCGATCGATCTTACTCTCAGGTTGGATAATAATACCAGAAGCGTACCTTGCAAGTCTTGTAAAATTTTCTTTATAGGTACCAACAGATTCATCATCCTTTTGCTTCAGTTCAAGAAACTCCTACTCCATCTTTATTCATAGAATATGAGGGAAGTACTTATTGAAAAATAAGTTCTTGAACTCGTCCAATTCCATGGACACAATTTCATCCCTTTTCCTTGTATTCTTAATAAGATTTCTCCATTGATCAGTATCTCCTTCCAAACGATACACTGCTAAGATGACTTTATCATGTTCAGAACATTGGAGAACTGAAAATATATTTTCAGTAGTACTAATCCATTGTTCAGAAACTAATGGATCAGTAGACCCGATGAAAGAGGGTGGACGTTGCCTCATGAAGGATTCAATAGAATGTTTCTCTTTCCTTTGCTCATTTGTAAGTCCTTCATGATTCATAGCTTGAGAAATTTGTGTGAGCATGGCTACAAGATTTTTCATTCCAGCTCCCATAATGTTTGGTTGCTCAGGGGGACAATCATTGCATTGCCCGTCACATTCAGCATTAACACGGTTCCTTAGAGTTCCAGCCATTGACTAAAACCAAGAAGAATAGAGTGAGCAACACTAATTATAATAGGAAAACTACATAATCAATAATAAAATTTCACACTTAAGGTCTTATCATAGGTTGTTCATGGACATTTCTAAAACACTAAGATTGTGTTCTATGATTAGAATTATCCTTAGGGTTCTTACTAAGGATTTCACATCCTAGTTTCCAATGGATGGATATACGTTTCCTCTATTACCAACTATAACGAACCATACTTTACATACATTGTCATTACTTCAGAATTTAAGCACATTTATTACAACATATAACAAAACCAGGAATGGAACGTACAGGTATAGAGTCTTTAGAAACTAGGAAACATAAACAACTGGTTCATAAATCATCTACTTTGCCTCCCATTTATTTCATCAAATCTAGAGTCCCTTTTTGGCATATCATACATAATAACCTTTTTACCGACCTGGGGAAATAAAACATATAAAAAGGGTGATCTCAAATGCTCAGTAAGGGTAATCAAAAGAAATATCAATCACATCATATACATACGAACATAACTTTTGGAAATCTTAACCAGAAAAGAAATCATAATTTCATAACATGGGATAAATAATATTAGTGAAATGTAATCCCAATAATCATAACATAAAACATGAAACTTTGTGGCATACACACATAATCATATAGAATCATTTCTTGTTAGTCAAGACTCATTTCCAAGACTATCTTAGTAGACAAAGTCCATTTCTGAACTGAGTTCACTCCTCGTTTCAGTCCTGTTTCACTGAACCGGTTTGACCTTCTGTTCCAGCCATGTCTATCTCATGAGATATAAAATCTTTACCCAATGCATTGGAGGGAGATATAGGTCCCACCCATCTCATAATGATACCATTATTATGTGTTCCACAAAATCATAAACCATACATCATAGCATAACCCATGTAATAGAAATGGGAATCTTAAACATTGTGACATCATAAAACAATTCATATAAGATAAAGGAATACATAAAAATAATTCAATCACAACATAATCAAATAAATGTAAAAATAGGGATAGAAACAGAACACTTTATTATCTTAGATGTAAAATAATTTTGATAAAACACTTGAACTCCATTCTTGAAGAAAATATCCTTTCTACTTCAAAAACATTTTCCTTTCTTAACATGTCATACAATTTTAAACTCAAAGAAGTTGAATAAAAATAAACTTGAAAACTTGTAAAGTAAGATTCTTGGAAATAATTTTTTAAAAATCCATTCATGCCGTATAAGTTAAAAAACATTCTTCTCATACTTTTGTCGGAAAAGTCAAAAAGTACCTTGTACGAAAAACGTCAAAAGATTCCTTTCATATCTTTTACTAAAAACTCACCAAAGGGTAAAATTTGATATAAACTATTGTAGAAGGATGTAAATATTATATATTGGGGAAACATGGATGTGGATGATAGAATACACCCCAGTAAATACCAAAGTATACTAAATCTCAGATAAAAATGAGATTGTGATATTTTTCCTTACCTTAGGTCCGATTTGCCTCGTAAGTGTCCGAACCTCCTGTATAATGATTTAAATAATGTTACTAACTTATTACAGAATCATAATTATTGTTATGATATCATATATGGTCATATTATTAGCTTCTTAGTAGTAATATTTCATTACTACTTGTTATTCAGGTGTTTATTACTTTTTGTCCTTATGCGTGTTTGTCGAATAAATTCTTATTCTTCTCTTTAGGTTATAGATACCTCATTTCCAGAATGGTATTAGTGTAATATATATCATATTCAATCATTAAATTAATTTATATAATCATTATTCAATGAAGATCATGTAGAACGAATCACATCACTTCGTGGAGACGGTATTCCGTATGTACGCACGAGCGATGATATCGTTCCCATGATCGTGGAATTGTATTGGAGTGTATGTATACTATTTAAGAGTCAATACCACTTTAAAATAATCATATATATTCATAACTTCCACCCTTATACCCATCCAAGTAAGGTGGTGGTGGAAAATAGATTACACCACAGCGTGGAGATGGTATTCCGTACGTACGCACGCGTGGTGATTTCATTTTCCGTAGGATGGATAAGAGGTGAAATACGGTTGTTTCATATTTATAATAAAATATTAGTATATAATTTATACTGATGTTATTACCTCATAATGAAACAACTAAAGAAGTGGTAGTAGAAGAAGAATGGAACTTGAAGAAAACGGTAGAAGGTATTACCTCTTTCTCGAAGTGCCTCCTTTAAACTTTCTCTTAAGTCACTATAGTTGGTCTTTTGATGAGACCAGTACCTCTATTAGGTTTCTAAGGAAGTGGGGAAGTTAAATGGGTAGGGTTTGGCCGAGCTTGATGTCTCAAATTGGTGTGAGGAAGAGAGGGAGGAGGTGACCTTTTATAAAGGAGGAGAGGGGCATCTTTGGAAATATAAGAAATATTAGTTTATATTAAATACCAACCCCACATAAAAACTTCCAAAATGACTCATATCTAAAGCTTAGATGCGATAAGGTTGTAATCTCATCAACCAATAAAATTTAGACATGTTCGGAATTTATTTTAAACATTATCAACTTGATTTAACCTTATTTATCAATTTAATTTTATTTGTGGTAATAATATTATAAATTTTAAATTATTATAAATAATTACATATGTGTGGTGAATTTTCCATAATTTGACACTTCATGACATTTTCGACCATAAAAATTTTAATTTATAATTTTTAAATATTTTTGTGATTTTAAAACAATTTTATAATATGTTATTTTTATAAAATAACAATAGTGTCAATTTTGACACTATTCATTTATTTGAATTTAAATAAAATATATAAAGATGATATGTTCGAACTAAAAGCTTTAATAGATTCATAAAATGTCATATGTATCTAAAAAATTAGTTTATCACATTAAATAGTTCATATAATATTTATTTTAATATTTTTATAACAATTTATTTGATATTTTAATTAATAAAATAATTTCAATATCACTATTGTGTCATAATTAATGATAATTATATAATCCTTAAAAATTGTAAATAAATTCCTATGATGTAGATAATTATATTATATTTCTGGATACTTTTCATGTTCGAAGTTTCATTATGTTTTTCACCAAATTAAAATTATTATACTTATAAGATTTAAGAAAGTGACATGTTGTCACATTCTTTGGTTTTAATAATAATTAAATCATTTTCATGGACAAAAGTCCATAAAATGAATCTAATCCGACCCTTATGTGATATGGGTCTACTTTTAGTCATCCAATAGGATTTTAGCAGGTGTTAGGGTAATTTTATAATCTTATATTTACCCTTAATTACCAGATTTACCTTTAACTATGGTAAATAAAATTTACCGTAGTTACTATTAATAATTCCCAAAAATATAAAGTAGTCTATTAACATAAGTTGGAACCACTGATTCTGAATATGTAATCCATTTTTGAAAATTCAAAACATATAAGTTGCAGTAATTAATTTAAAATAAATCCCGTTGTTAAGAAAATGGGTTTTAGAAGTTAAAACATTGCCAAAGATTGAAATGTTTATACCTATGAATTAAATGTGAAATTAATGCTAATGACATACATTATATCAAATGGTAAAAATATATTCTATTTATTATTTAAAACCATTAAATATTATAATTTATCCATATAAATTGTCTCAATGAAAAATGTTGTTTTTAATTAAAAATTAGCGTATTTTTACTATTCATCAAAATATAAAAGTTATCAGAAAATTATCAGAAAATTATCCAAAGTAAATTTTTATACCCTGATTAAAAAGAAGAATTTTATTTTTTGAAATTGAACTTATAAACATGTCAAAAACTAGATTTAATGTGGGTGCGCCATCAAAAGGCGGCAAAACTATATTTTTTGAAAAATATTTCTTTTATCCAAAAAAACTGATTTTGCTTTTATACCTCATTCTAGAAAATGTATAAGTTGAATTAAAATGTTATAACATTCAAAATTCAGTTAGTACTATTCATAACGGCTAGTTTTAATAATATTTTAATAGCATATCGTTGTTTAGTGAAACTCGGTATTGCGTACGACGCAAGCTACCGAGGAAGGCCGCAGTTGCGTGTAAAGCAAGCAAAGCTACTGTTGTGTGTAGTGAAAGATTACTTTGATAAAAACAAAATGTTTCTCATAAAATTCTCAGGAGTTACATGTAGAGTACATTCATATCGTAGTTAAGGCTTTCAACCCAAACCTCCATTTTCTTTCGGGTTGCACTTTTTCTCTATTTACCTCAATGCAATTACTAATTTTTGTGATGTAATCTTCATATATTCTATGTGATTGTTCAATATATAATTACCAATAATGATAATTCATTATTTTATGGGGAGGTACATGTTTTAAAAGGATATTTCTCCAATTCTTCTATATAAACAACCCTGATTCAAGGGAACTACTCAAAATATTACCTATTTTCATGTGTAATATAAAATCTATTTTATCCCAAAATTACATTTATAAAATAACTTATTTTATTATAAAAACTATATTAGGTCCCTTCAGGTATTATAAAATGAATTTTCCAAAATAACTCATCTTCGAAAATTAAATGATGACTTCCAATAAGTATTACTCGATGAATTTATAAGAGTAATTTCATCTATTTGAACAGTCTTTTGATTCTTTTGATTAATTGCGATTAATATTTTATTATATATTCTATAATATTTTATTTAATGGTTTATGATTAGTTTGATTGTTGTTGTGATATCTCGAAACCATTCACCATATTACTCCGAATGGTATGTGTTTTTGTTTAATAATTAGGGAGGTGATTTACATTTCCTATATTATTTTCAATATGAATGTATTTATTAATTATTTTTCACCCATTTTATATGAGGAATGAATTGGATTGAGAAAGTGTTCAATGGGGCAAACTATATCCCCTTAGTGCATCGGTAGGTCTAATGATACAAACTGGTTTGGGTTCTTACTCGTTTATATATTTTCTTGACACGAAGCCTTGGTAGTATAGTTTTGATGTCTCACATTATATATTCTGTCATTATAAAACTAGTAATTCAATGTCTATGCGATTATTTGACAATTAGAATATGAAGGTCTGTGTTTTATTATTAAAATATTTAATAATATATGATACCTACCATATTACGATCATGATTTTGTTTTAATGGAACGTGTTATTTTAGTGATTCACAATGCCTTATTATTTATGATTCCTCTTTATTTATTAATGTTACTAATCATTTGAGCTCACCCATTTTTTTTAATTTTCCCCACAATTCGAAGAAGCAAAATATGAATAAATTTAGGGAAAAATAAAAGAGTATTGGATGTTTCCAATGGAATTTATATATTGTATTTATTTTTAAAGATGCAATGTAATACTTATGTATGTATCTTTTTTTCAAAGTCTACTAAATTATTTGGTCCTTTGAGATGCATCTTCCATGTTTATATTATTATATAATAAATTAAGGCACTAACTATAGCCTACTGAGTTCGGGGTCCATACATTCACCCATGAATGTATAAATAAAATCTAATCACCTTATAAATGAATGTATGATGTTATTATATTATAGTATAAGAAAATAAACACATTAAAAATTATCAATTTAAAGTGGGTATTTTTAGGTCCTGAATATTAAATCACAATTTTGTAATTTATAAAATGATTTAAAATAAAATTTATTTTCATAAAATAGATTAATAGATTATCAATTTTTTATCTTATGATTTTATTATAATTTTTTGAGAACTTAGTCTATTTATGAAACTGTTATAAAATATGTTATACATTTAGAATTTATAAATTTCAAGTAAATGAAACTGTTAAATAAAAATTAAATTTACCACAATTATAATATTATTTTCAGGAAATTTAGTTCATTTATGAATCATATACCCAGACAATTGGTTATAGTGAATTTTTGGGATTTTTATAAACTACATGATTTTTTGGTGAATAGTAAAATGTGATAAATTGCTATAGATGCTAAATACATGATTTATTGACTTATAGGTGATTCATTTCTTATGTAATACCATATTATCTAAATAACATTCATTATATTAATAAATTTTATGATAATTCTCAATCTATTCATAGGCTTGATCCAAATAGTAATCTTATTAAAAAAATCAATGAAACCCCCATATCCTCCACTATAAATACCAACTATCACCCCTCTTCTCTTCACACCTCTATGAAATTAATATTGTAAAAATTATTCCCAAATACTCTTCCCTACTATATCCCCACATCCTAGAGATCTAGTTCTTACCAATAGACCAAAACTCATTTTCCATGGAGGTTCTCAAGGAGGATAATTCAAGAGCTAAACCCTCTTATTTTTTCTTTTAATTTCATTTCAATTTATTTAATTTTCTTATCCTCTCATCATATACTATATACGAATGATGATACTAAATACATTATCATATATATATTGTAAGGGTATACTTTTAATTGAATATCATTTATCAATCTTCATAATCTCTATAAATTTTATTAAATAAATGAAATCATCAGTCGGGAGATACGAATTTACAAAAAATGTACATGATGAACTTTAAATATTTAATTTATCCTTAAATTATAGTCATGAAACCATTTTTATTGTGAAAATAATTATAAAATATTTATAATATCTTTTATAAGGTTCTGGACCCAGTTTGTATACAAGATCATAAATAATAGAACAAAACTAGTTTATAGTGATCGAAAAACTGCTAAAACTAAGCTAAATGATTATCATAAACATTATATATAGTGATTCAACCACTTATACAAAAAAATAATGCATTGTAAAAATTAAACATCAGTCTGTTCATTAATAATATTTAATTCTAATTCTAGGAAAATATACTCAATTTAAATGTCCTCCATTACTTTTAATCAAGTGAACTGATCATGAAATCCTTGAAATGAACACTCTAAAACAACAAAATTTAATCTTATAATAGATAATAAAGTTCATAAAGAAAATAAATAAAATTATTATAAACTAAATACATGTCTAATAGGTTCTAAATGATATTATCAATGAGTCTAATTTCATATTCATGCACCATAATGTCAAGCATAGAACACATTCGAATATACTGTAATGGTTTTTACCTAAACCTCCATTTTTTAGTTTACCCATTTTATCCCAATGAAATTTTTAATTATTCTTATTTACATCTCATAAATTACGTGTTAATGTTCTATATATTACTACTAAAAATAATCCGTATTTATTTGATTGAGAGTTATATGTTTTATAATGATCTTACTTAATTCATCCTGACACGCAAACCAGATTAAAGTGAATGCCTCGATTTAATACCAATTTCCTAAGGATCACCCATAATATATATTATGAAATATTTTTTTTTATAAAATAAATAATTTTCTGCCATAAAAAACTATCTATGATAATTTCTAGTTTTATACAAGTATTTTTTCCAAAAGAACTATTCTTTTCAAAGATAAAAGTTCATATCTCTCAAGAATTACTCAAAGGTTTTATAAGAGTATTATCATCTATATCAATGGCCATGTTTATTCTTATGTTTAATTGTTATTAATAATTTATTACATAATCTACCATATTTTATTGAATGTTTTATGATTAGTTTGACTGTGTATGGTATATCTTGATTCTAGTCACTGTATTACTCTATATGGTTAGTGATTATGTTTACTAAACAGGGAATGTTATTAAAATTTAAAATGTTAGTTTCAATAAGAATTTTTATGTTGATTATGACTCAAACGTTTCATATGAGGAATGAATTAGACATTGTATGTGTTTTATGAGGCATGCTATATCCCCTCAGTGCATCAGTAGGTCTCATGAGACAAACGAGTTCTAGCAAGAGAAAATTCCTTACCCGTTTATAGATAGTCTTAGAACGAGGCCTTGATGATATGGATATGATGTCCTACATTATGCATTCCCTAATTATGAAACTTGTAACTGATATTCAAAGTGATTATTCAACTATTAGAATATTCATGGTTATATTTTGTTATGTTATTGTTTATTATTCTTTTATTCCAAACATATAATGCTAATGATTCTATTATAGTGGAATTTGTAATATTATCTATTCATCATACCATATTACATATGCTTCCACACTATTATGTACCCCTACAAAGCATCTAATCTGACCCCATTCTTTTGTTTTATTTTTCCCCAGGATGTAAAGAAGTGTATTATGAATGACTTGAAAGTATAATCTTGGAGTTATGGATAATTCCAATGGAATTATATATTTTATTTCAATTCAAAGATGTAATATAAATATTATTAATGTATCGTGTTTTCCAAAGATACTAAAATGTTTGGTCCTTCAAGATATTTCTTCCTTTCATATTTTCCAATGCATGAAAATAAGTCACCAACTCAGGGAAATTGGGTTTATGGTCTTTACTGTTGGTATAAAAGTATTTTTGGTATAAACCAAGGAAATTTGGTATAGAAGACATATATTTTTTGAAAAAAATTATCATAGATTTATGGGATAAGAATAGAAGAACATCCTATAATTTTTTTAAAGAATACATTAAATGGATATTCCTAGCTAATACACACCTGTCTAGATACTTCAAGTGGATGTGGTTCTGGAACAGATGAACAAAAGAGTAAAAAATCTGACAAGGTATTCTGGTCTTGATGGGGTGTAACCAGGTACCTGACAATAGGTCTTATAGCGCACCAGGTTTCACACACTTTGGGGATATACATAGGATAATTAAAAATTTTCCTTACAAACCATTATGATGGATTTAAATGTAAATGTTATCCTAAATAAATTATTCTTATGATTATGAAAATATACATTAGTAAAATTTAAATTTATGTTATGTAATGTTCTATTTTTTACCTTATACATTATGATTCACAACCTAATTTACTGTATTCCATTATTTAGAAATGGCATCCATTGGATGGAATGGAAACTTCATGAACATGGGTATCCCAGGTATGGATTTCCCTCTAATAAAAGATAATGATGTTGGTTCTGATGTTACGAATGGTGGTGATCAACTTATTACTATAATGGGAAACTAACTCAGGTTATGAACAATAACAATACCCATATTGTGTATCCTTATCCACAACATGGAGGATCAATTTTAGACCACATTATACAAGAACTGCCTCCATCATTAACTGGGACTATGCACCCATATGTACCATAACAAAGGATAAATTCATTCAAGAATATATTTCTCATCTAGGGATGTAATAAAAGGGATAAGGTTTTTTTGGAAATTTATTATCTTTTGAGAGATGTAGATCAAAGGTGGTCATTGATTTAATACACGATGGAGGATGTAGAAATAATAAACATGGAATGGTTTGAATTTAATGGACTTCTCTTGAAAAAATACATTCTTTGTGAATGGTGAGATGATATTGAATGGTAGTTTCTGAGTCTATGAAAAAAAGGATTATAATGTTGGAAATTATATTTAAAACATCACAATAATACAAGGCATCCTGCAGACTACATACTTATCCCAAAGAGTATGATTGATCTATTTCTTTATGGCTTAATGCTATTCCGCTAACAGACACTCATCTGCCAAAATTTCACGTCCCATGAAAATATAGTCTCTTATTCTATGAAGATAGAAAATGAATTCTCACATTGTACTACTATAAAGGAAAGAAAGATCAAAAGAGGGAAGTTAAAAAATCTATAAAGGGAAATAAGGAAATGGTGAAGAATTGAAGAGTTTATATTCCACCATAAATTAATGTTGTAAGAAACACCCTTTTACATTGTTAAAGGGAATTGAAGTGGCTTACAAGTGTGTAGAAAAATGTAACACCTGAGAATTTAATAAGAAATATTTTGTTTTTATTTTATATAAATCATCAAAGGAATATTTCACTACACACAACACTAGCTTGTATTTCTTTACACGCAATCGTAACCTTCATTGATAGCTTGCGTCGTACGCAATACCGAGTATCACTAAACAATGATATGCTATTAAAATATTATTAAAACTAGCCATTATGAATAGTAATAACCACTTTTTGAAATTTTTTAAATTTCATATTTCAAAATGGACTTCATTTATGGATTCATAATATCGAAATTATCCTAGGATGAAATTTTGGAATTTTTCTGAAAACGTTCAATTTTTGATGAATAGTGAAAACACTAGGTTACTATTTAAAAACCGACTATTTATTTAAATAATTATTTATTTTATTTAAATTTATTTTAGGTCAAAATTGACACATAATACCTATATAAGTTCAATGTAATTCATTGGAGTCATTTTATAATAATTTTAGATATATAATAATTTTATTGAACTTTTGACCGTCTTTAACCACCTCCTAGGAGAATTTGAAAATTTACATAAAACATAATTTTACTGCTTTTGTGAATGGATTTTCAAAAATCCAAGAGGCACGGTTGATTTCAGTAAGTAAAATGTGGTTCAATGAGAGAAAACTAATTTTTGGTGAATAGTAACTTTTTACTCTTTTTTACCACGGTTAAAAGTAAATAGGGTAATTAAGGGTAAAAATGAAATAATTATTACCCTAACACATGTTCTAATTATATTGGATAAGTTTAATTCGATCAAAAACAACCTTAGGAGTAAAATATGACTATTTAGGTGCACTTGGATTAGATTAGGACATTTAATATTATTTTATTTAAAGAATAGTTAAAATATTTAAAATCAATGTTTAATAACTAAACCATTTTTAATATAGGTATATACATAATCTATATTCGACAAAAAATATTAATTAAAAAGCTCATAATATTTCCTACATAATGGTATTTTATTTTTAATTTTTAGTCATTAAATATTTTAATTTATTTATGACACAGAGATGATGTCGTAATTATCTTATTAATGAAATATTGATATAATTGATGTTATAAATACCCAAATAAATGTAATTGGATACTTTTTATGAATTCAACTAATTTTATAGGTTACGATGACATGTCAGTATTTATTTAGTTAACTTTTTTGAACTAATCATTCTGTTATAATTTTCACAAAAATCAATTACCAAATTGTGTCAAAATTTACATAAAATAGTTTTTAAAACAAATATTATATTATTAATTGTTATTTTAATCATAAAAATCTACGATTCAGCCAAATGACTTAGATAAGGTTATATATATTAATAATAAACAACTTGGGATTCGTTTGGCTTGTTATATTAAGTTTATTAACCTTATAGTGTAAGAAAACCAGAAGACATGGTAAAAGTAAAATTATTTAACTTGAGGTTTAATCTAAATGATACGGTTAAAATAGAAACCTAAACTTGTCTAAATTCAATTGGATGCGAGTATTTCGACCCATACCTACCATAACTTCGAAATAAATCAATTTGGAGCTATTAATAACCGAATATGACTTTATAATAAAATATTATTTTTTGTTTTTCCAAAGGTTCCCCTCTCCTCCCTTATAAAAGGGAACCTCCTCCCTCTCTTCCTCACACCACTTTTAGCTTTCATGCTCGTCCAAACCCTGAAAATTTATCTTCTAAACTTACATATAAAAATCCTAGAGGTTATGTTCTTCTTAAAATACCAATTTTAGTGCCCTAAGAGGTGTTCTCAAAGAGGCGCTTCAAAGAAGAGGTAATGTCCGTTACCGATTCTTTCAACTTTATTTCTTCTTCCACTTATTCTTATTAGGTTGTTTAATTATGTAGTAATAACATTAGTTTCACTCATATAATTATATGTTATTATAAGTATGAAACAACCCAAATTAACCATCAATCCATCCTATGGAAAATGAAATCACCATGAGTGCGTACGTATGGAATACCGTCTCCACGCCGTGGTGTAATCTATTTTCCACCACCACCTTACTTGGATGGGTATAATGGTGTAAATAATAACTATATATGATTATTGTAAAGTGATATTGGTTCTATAATAGTATACATACACTCCAATAAAATTTCACGATCATGGGAACGATATCATCACTTGTGCGTACGTACGGAATACCGTCTCCACGACGCGACGAGATTCATTCTCAATGATTAACCATTCATGAATGATTATAAAGTATATATAATAAGTAATCATGAAATTTATGACATAATAATGATACTGTATTTATGTATATATATATCTATTTCATCCAATTAATTCCATTCAATTCAATGAGGAAACGAAAACAACGTTCATGCGTACGTATGGCCTACCATCTCCATGAACGGTGTATTTCATTCCATTTATCGATCTATTATATATATATATATTCTGAAAATATATAAATAATGTTTTATATTCTGGAATTAAGTAATCATGATCTAAGTAATCATATGAATAATTACAAGTCAAAACACGGACGACAAATGAAACGATTTTACCCAAAACACTATTTAACATGGAATTTACAAAAGAACGGGTAATATAAAGTCATAAGTGAACCATATATGATATCATAACAATGAATATGATTCTGTAATAAGTCAATAACATTATTTAAATCATTATACAGGAGGTTCGGATATGTATGAAGCATATCGGACCTAAGGTAAGGGATAATTGTGAAAATCTCATTTTTATCCGAGATTGCTTATTCGTAAGTGTTTATTGGGGTTATTTCTATCGTCCATGTCCATGTTTTATAAAACTCTATTCATGTATGTTTAAATTCTTTTTTACCCATTTGAGATTTACCCCATGGTATGGAAGGAATCGTTCTATTATTTACCCTATAAGGGACTTTTTGACTTTTCTGACAAAAGTACGAGAAGAATGTTTTTTAGCGTATACAGCATGAAAGGATTTTTACTGTTTTATAAAGACTTATTTTCATGAAGCTTCCTCCAAAATATTTCATGAATATTTTCAACAAAATACTTTTTTTAAAATGGCATGACGTTTTGTGAAAAGAAATTGATTTTGAAGAAGAAAGGATATTTTCCTCAAGAATTCCTTTCAAGTATTTTATCAAAATAATTTTAAATATAAGATGACATTATTTCATATTTGTATGTTTAAAGTATAATGATTTACATGGTTTCACTTTTTTTATGATGAAATATCCATTTCTTTTATATGGATTATGTGATGATGGGATAATGTTTATGAAACCCATTTTATTCATTGAGTTATTATGAATGATGTATGTTTATTTTGTGGCACAAGTAAGAATGATTTCATTATGAGATGGGTGGGACCTATATCTCCCTCCAATGAATTGGGTAAAGATTTATATCTCATGAGATAGACATGGCTGGAACGGTACGTTAATCCGGTTCAGTATTACAGGACTGGAACGAGGAGTGAACTCGATTCAGAAAGGGACTTTGTCCACTAAGATGGTCTTGGCAGCAATGCCTTGGATACAATGGAAATCATTACATGTGCTTAATGGATTCCACAATTACATGTTTTATTCCCATACTATGTTATCATGATTTATGTTCCATTATGATCTATTCCTTATGTACTTCCATTTTTTAAGTCGTTGCTCAAGATTTTGATGTCTAAACATTATGTTCATGTTTTTCAGTTCAAATGTATATGGTTTGTTTTATTTTATCCATGCTTACCCTTAATGAGCATTTGAGCTCACCCTTTTTATGTTTTATTTTCCCCCAGGATTAAAAGAAAGGTTTTAGTTAAGGAAACAAAAATTGGAAGATCTTTATGGGAGATGTTAAAGATCTTTCACCACGATTAGAAGATTACGTTACAAGTTTCCAAAGACACTACACTATTACGGTCCTTGTGTGTCTGTTTTTGTTATGTATTATGTATTCCGAAAAAGTAATGTAATATATATGTACGTCAAGATTCAGGTCTCTACAATTAGAATTAGAGGAAAGGTTTAGTTTACCTCTGGAAACCACGATGTGAAAACTTTAGTGAGATCCCTAGAGATATTTCTATGGTATTTCTAGGGATGTCCCTAAGGTTAAGTATACATATAGGTTATAGTCCTATAATTGCACTAACGATATTAGAATTTAATCTAAGATGTTATATATTGAGGGTAATCCCCCATTACTATGTTGTTTTCCCTAGCATGATTTTTACCTCTCACACTATTCTTTTTGGGTTTTAGACGATGGATGGAACCCGAAGGAGCCGTGTTGATCAATGCAATGGAAAATGCAATGATTGTCCTCTTGGAAAAACAAATTTTATGGGAGATGGAGTGAAAAATATTAATGCCATACTTGCACAAGATATGAATCATTATGGACTTCCAAATGAGCAGATAAGGGAACAATATTCTATTGAGTCCTTTATGAGGCAACGTCCAGCTTCTTTCAGTGGGTCTTCTGATCCACTTGTTGCTGAACAATGGATCAGTACCACTGAAAAGATATTTTCAGTTCTTCAATGTTCTGAACATGATAAAGTCATCTTATCAGTATATCGTTTGGAAGGTGAAGCTGATCAAAGGTGGAATGTTATGAAGAATATGAGTCCAAGAGATGAAATTGAGTCCATGGAATGGGACGAGCTCAAGAACTTATTTTTCAATAAGTACTTCCCTCGTATTCTTCGAAAAGAGATGGAGAAGGAGTTTCATGAACTAAAGCAAAAGGATGATGAATCTGTTGGTGTATACGAAGTGAATTTTACAAGGCTTTCAAGGTATGCATCTGGCTTTCTCATCCTACCTGAAAGTAAAGTTGATCGATTCTTCAGTGGACTAAAACCAAATCTTCGAAGGGAATTAGCTATAAGAAACATCAGTAGCTATGAAGAAATTGTGCGTTGTGCTATCAAGGTAGAAATGGAAGTTGGTGTTACTTATCCATCTCATAGTTTTGACAAGAAACGAATGATGGGGTTCAAGGAGAAATCTCAGAATAATGGTGAAAAGAAGATGAATTTTTCCTTTTGCTCAAAGTGTGGAAAGAAGCATGGTGGATATTGTATTAAAGGGACTAGAAAATGTTTTAAGTGTGGAAAATAAGGTCATCAAGCAGCTGAGTGTCGAAGTAATGGAAAAAGGGTTTCTAATGATGTGAATTAAGAAAAGACTGTAGATAATTCACCACCAACACTTCAATGCTTCAAGTGCAAGGAAATAAGGCATTATGCTAATAAATGCCCTAATCCAAGGGTTAGTGATGATCGACATGAGCAACCACTTAAGGAAAAGGACAAAGGGAAATCACATGTGATCATTATTGGTGATGTTGAATATGACAATGATGTGGTGGAATGATTAAGTGTTTATGTAATGGGATTCCAAAATAATGTTTTATATAGTATCGTGAAATATTGGAATATTTATGTATTGGTCTATTGTGGTTTTCTATAATTTTATGGTACCGATAACCATGAAAAGTGATTGAGATATTTTTGGAAAAAAGATTGTATGTGCATAATGAAGGGATAAGGAGAAAGTGAAATGTTTGACAGTATTCATGAGCTCATGACTGATATAAGGAAATATTTATATCATGGTTTGAGTATATAGAATTTTGGGGTTTTGGTATGTGGAAAGAGTTAACTTTTGACAGCACTCATGTTTTCACTAAGATTCAATGGGTATTCATTTTTTAAGAGAATACATGATTAAGGCCTTCAAATGTTTGTAATGTGATCAACAAGACATATCTCATGATATATGGGGATCAATGATGGTATTAACATGATTGTTATATGAACTCTTTGGTAATCATTTTCATTGTAATATGATATTGGACATTAGTATTTTGGATAAGCCTAAAGATTGGAATGGATTATGTTGGACATAAGTTAGTATTGTTTAGGGATTGAAGTTTTTTTTCGATATTATTGATTGGATGTTATAGTAATGTAATTTTAGAAAAAGGAAAAACCGCAGGATGGGCGACAACACATCACGTCAGACAAGGTTGTGGGAATCGAACCCACAACCGAAGTGCGACTGGACTTTATCACCTACCACTGGCCTACATGAAGTCCCTATTTAGTAGAAACTAGTTTTGTTATATTAAGAAGTATGATATATTAATTATAAGTCCATTTTAGGAACCATATATGATTAATCTCACTATAGATGGACTTATGTATTTTTTGATAACTTTTCTAACCTTTTGTTTGAGACAGATGGAATGACCCATCATTCTATCACATGATCTGCTAACACTTCACGAATGACAAATTCAACTTCATTTCTTTAAGAGATGAAGTAGAAATTGTCCAAAGAATGACCAATGGTGAGACTGTACCAAAATCACGAAAGTATTTCTTTTAATTCCAATTTCATCAACATTCAGGAAATGATCTTGAAAACCAAAAATTCTGTCCTAGTGCTCTTATATCCGATGAATCATATGGTACCTTAGATCGTCACAAATTTATGGCTTTGTGATTGTTGGATTTTTCATAGCCATGTTCTCTACCACTCTCCATCAGAACATGATGGTTATATTTTTCTTCCATATCCATATTTTCACCTATGTTCTCCTACGTGAAAACCCAGTGATGAGTTAACTTGGGTAACCGTTACATTTTTTACTTTAGTTTTTAAATCCATGTATTTATATTCCTTTTTACGATGTGGATTTCTATTTAAGAAACTTTAGAGTAGTAAACCATTTATAACCCCGACGAATTTCGAGGGCGAAATTCATTTTAAGGGGGGTAGAATGTAACACCCGAGACTTTTATAAGAAATATTTTGTTTTTATTTTATATAAATCATTAAAGGAATCTTTCACTACACACAACACTAGCTTGGATTGCTTTACACGTAATCAAGACCTTCCTTGATAGCTTGCACTGTACGCAATACCGAGTATCACTAAACAATGATATGCTATTAAAATATTTTTAAAACTAGCAGTTATGAATAGTAATAACCAATTTTTGAAATTTTGTAAATTTCATCATTAAAAATGGACTTCATTTTTGGATTCAGAATATCAAAATTAGCCTAGGGTGAAATTTTGGTATTTTTCTGAAAACTTTCAATTTTTGATGAATAGTGAAAACACTGGGTTACTATTTAAAAACCGACTTTTGGTTTAAATAATTATTTATTTTATTTAAATTTATTTTATGTCAAAATTGAAACATAATACATATATAAGTCCAATTTAATTCGTTGGAGTCATATTATAATAATTTTAGATATATATAAATTTTATTAAACTTTTGACCGTCTTTTACCCACCTCCTAGGAGAATTTGTAAATTTATATAAAACATAAATTTACCGCTATTGTGAATGGATTTTCAAAAATCTGAGAGACACGGTTGATTTAAGTAAGTAAAAAGTGGTTCAATGAGATGAAAATAATTTTTGATGAATAGTAACTTTTTACTTTTTTTTACCACGGTTAAAAGTAAATAGAGTAATTAAGGGTAAAAATGATATAATTATTACCATAAAACATGTCCTAATTCTATTGGATAAGTGTAATTCGATCAAAAACAACCTTAGGAATAAAATATGAATATTTAGGCCCACTTGGATTAGATTATGACGTTTAATATTAGTTTATTTAAAGAATAGTTAAAATAGTTAAAATCAATGTTTAATAACTAAAACATTTTTAATATAGGGTTATACATAATCTATATTCAACAATAAATATTCATTAGAAAGATAAAATATTTCCTACATAATGGTATTTTATTTTTAATTTTTAGTCATTAAATAATTTAATTTATTTATGACACAAAGATGATGCAGTAATTATCTTATTAATGAAATATTGACATAATTGATGTTATAAATACCCAAATAAATGTAATTTGAGCCTTTTTTTGAATTCCACTAATTTTCTAGGTTAATATGACATGTTAGTATTTATTTAGTTAACGTTTTTATAACTAATCATTCTGTTATGATTTTCACAAAAATCAATTACCAAATAGTTTCAAAATTGACAAAAAATAGTATTTTAAAAAACTATTATATTATTAATTGTTATTTTATTCATAAAAATCTAAGGTTCAGCCAAATAACATAGATAAGGTTATATATATTAATAATAAACAACTTGGGGTTCGTTTGGATTGTTATAGTAAGTTTATTAACCTTATAGTGTAAGAAAACAAGAAGACACGGTAAAAGTAAAATTATTTAACTTAAGGTGTAATCCAAATGATAAGGTTAAAATAGAAACCTAAAGTTGTATAAATTCTATTGGATGAGAGGATTTCGACCCATACCCACCTTAGATTTGAAATAAATCAATTTTGAGCTATTAATAACCGAATATGACTTTATAATAAAATAATATTTTTAGTTTTTCCAAAGGTGCCCCTATCCTCCCTTATAAAAGGGCACCTCCTCCCTCTCTTCCTCACACCACTTTGAGCCTTCATGCTCGTAAAACCCTGGGAAAATTATCTTCTTATCTTTCATAGAAACATCCTATAGGTTATGGTCTTCTTCAAATACCAATTTTAGTGCCCTAAGAGGAGTTCTCAAAGAGGTGCTTCAAAGAAGAGGTAAGGTCCGTTACCGATTCTTTCAACTTTATTTCTTCTTCCACTTCTTCTTCTTAGGTTGTTTCATTATGAAGTAATAACATCAGTATCACTCATATACTGATATGTTATTATATGTATGAAACAACCCTATTTAACCATCAATCCATCCTAAGGAAAACGAAATCACCACGTGTGCGTACGTACGGAATACCATCTCCATGCCGTGGTGTAATATATTTTCCACCACCACCTTACTTGGATGGGTATAATGGTGTAAATAATAAATATATATGATTATTGTAAAGTGATATTGATTATGTAATAGTATACATATACTCCAATAAAATTCCACGATCATGGGAATGATATCATCGCTCGTGCGTACGTACGGAATACCGTCTCCACGACGCGATGAGATTAATTCTCAATGATTAACCATTCATGAATGATTATAAAGTATATATAATAAGTAATCATGAAATATATGACATACTAATGATACTTGATTTATGTATATATATGTATGTCATCCAATTAATTCCATTCAATTCAAAGAGGAAACAAAATCAATGTTCTTGCATACGTACGGCCTACCATCTCCGTGAACGGTGTATTTGTTTCCATTTATCGATCTATTATATATATGTATATTATGAATATATATAAATAATTTTTTATATTCTGGAATTTATTAATCCTGATCTAAGTAATCATATTAATAATTACAAGTCAAAACACAGACGACAAATGAAACAATTTTACCCAAAACACTCTTTAACATGGAATTTATAAAAGAACGGGTAATATAAATTCATAAGTGAAACATATATGATATCATAACAATGAATATGATTCTGTAATAAGTCAATAACATTATTTAAATCATTATACAGGAGGTTCAGATACGTATGAAGCATATCGGACCTAAGGTAAGGGATAATTGTGCAAATCTCATTTTTATCCGAGATTGCTTATTCGTAAGTGTTTACTGGGGTTATTGCTATCGTCCATGTCCATGTTTTATAAAACTGTATTCATGTATGTTTAAATTCCTTTTTACCCATTTTAATTTTACCCCATGGTATGGAAGGAATCTTTCTTTTATTTACCATACAAGGTACTTTTTGAATTTTCCGACAAAAGTACGAGAAGAATGTTTTTTAGTGTATATGGCATGAAAGGATTCTTATGGTTTTATAAAGCCTTATTTTCAAGAAGCTTCCTCCAAAATATTTCATGACTATTTTCGAAAAAATACTTTTCTTTTAAAATTGCATGAAGTTTTGTGAAAAGAAATTGATTTTGAAGAAGAAATGATATTTTCCTCAAGAATTCATTTCAAGTGTTATATCAAAATCATTTTAAATCTATGATGACATTATTTCATATGTGTATGTTTCAAGTATAATGATTTACATGGTTTCACTTTTCTTATGATGAAATATCCCATTCTTTTATATGGATTATGTGATGATGGGATGATGTTTATGAAACCCATTTTATTCATTGAGTTATTATGAATGATGTATGTTTATTTTGTGGCACAAGTAAGAATGATTTCATTATGAGATGGGTGGGACCTATATATCCCTCCAATGCATTGGGTAAAGATTTACATCTCATGAGATAGACATGGCTGGAACGGTAAGTTAATCCAGTTTAGTATTACAGGACTGGAACGAGGAGTGAACTCAATTCAGAAAGGGACTTTGTCCATTAAGATGGTCTTGGCAGCAATTCCATGGCTACTATGAAAATCATTACATGTGCTTAATGGATGCAACAATTACATGTTTTATTCTCATACTATGTTATCACGATTTATGTTCCATTATGATCTTTGCTTATGTACTTCCATGTTTTAAGTCGTTGCTCAAGATTTTGATGTTTAAACATCATGTTCATGTTTTTAATTTAAAATGTATATGGTATGTTTTATATTATCCGTTCTTACCCTTAATGGGCATTTGAGCTCACCATTTTTATGTTTTATTTTCCCCCAAAATTTAAAGAAGGGTTTTAGGTAAGGAAACAAAAAGTGGAAGATCTTTATGAGAGATGTTGAAGATCTTTAATCATGATTAGAAGATTACATTCAAAGTTTTCAAAGACACTAAACTATTATGGTCCTTCTGTGTCTGTTTTTGTTATGTATTATGTATTCCGCAAAAGTAATGTAATATCTATGTACGTAAAGCATCGGGTCTCTACAGAAACGGCCTCAAAGACCATGATTTCAAGGGAAAGAAAGAGAATTCCAATTTTCAATGATATAATTGTAATGTGATGGGAAATTATGCACATAAAGGTCTACAAAATATGTAAACATTATCTAAAGAATGCTAAGGGATCTAGGGTAAGATTATGTGATCCCAACAGCTGAGGAGGATGTTCATAATGATGCGGTGGAAGGTAATTTAATAATTAGATCAAATGTAGCCAATGATTTATTTTATTCAGGATCATTGAATTACATTTTATCTTCCCAATTTTCTATGCAAATTATTCATTTCCAAATTTATTTAATAATGGATATGTCTGTAAAAACTGCTAAGTGATTTATCATTATATGAAATAAGATTCAATATTTTTTTCTTATGAGTCATAAATATACTTTAGTTTATAACATTATCATCACACTCATGATTTAATGTGAAATATTTCCTTGTATGGATTGAATTTCTAATTATGAAGTGAAAATATATTTCTAGAAAAAGTAAGTTATAATATTTGAGAATGATGTTGAATCCCTTTTTATTAGAGAAGAAGAGACATTGTTTGATTCTTATAAAGGTCCACAACTAGTAGCGCTACTGAATTAAATTCTTGTGGTGGAAGATAAGACAATATCTTTGGGTGAGGAAAGAAATATTAAAATTGAGTATGTAACTATTGTGAAGGAATATGTTGATGTATTTATAGAGGATTTACATATACATCCTATGGAGAGAGAAATTGTGTTTTCTATTAATTTAATTCCTCATGAATGACCAATATAAATGACTCAATGTATAATGGACACAGTGGAATTAGTGGATATGAAGAAACAACTGGAGGAGTTGAATAGAAATTGTTTTATTCTCACTAGTCTTTCTTAATTAGGATATCATTTTCATTTCATGAAGAAGAAATATGGATCTATGAGGATATACATTGACTACATGGAGGTCAATACTATTATGAAAAAGTCCATGTATTCTCTTCCTCACATTGATGATTTATTTTATTAACATCATGAAGCCAAGTTTTATTCAAAGATTGACCTTCAATACAAATATCATCAATTTCATGAGAAGAAGTGTGATATTTCAATGAATGCATTTCAAAATAGGTTTGGGAATCATAAGTTTACAGTAATTCATTTTGAACTGAATAATTCACTGTATATTTTCATGGATTTATTTGATAGTGTTTTCCTGGAATATATTAATGATATTGTTTTGGCTTTCATTAATGATACCATGGTATAATCTAATTTCTACAAAGATCATGAGAACCAGTTGATCATTATTCTGAAGACTCTTTGAAGAAAAGAGTTATTTGGGATGTTTAAAGGATTAATTTCAAGATTCAAACAATTTATTTTCATGGAAATGTTGTCCCCATGGATGGAATATTTCATGTTCCTATGAATACAATGGTAGACTAGGAATAAACTACACTAATGAACATAATCTAGGTTTGTAGTTTAATTGGTTTAGCATGTTATTATCAGTGATTCCTCCAGAACGTCACTTGATTAGCTAACTTGTTAACCAAGATTACTCATAAAGGTATTATATTTGTATCGGTAAATGAATGTGATGAATGTATTGAATAATTGAAGAAGAGGTTAGTGAATCCTCCAATCATACATCTACTATCAGGAAATTGTGGATTGGTGATGCATAGTGATGCATAAAAGAATGAACTTCATTATGTCCTTATGCCAAATGATAGAGTTATTACATATTATTCAAGGTATTTAAAAACACATGAACAAAACTATGCAACTCATGATCTTGGATTAGAAGATATTACCTTTGCTATGAGGATATGGAGATAATATCTATATCTTTACACATGTGAGGTATAAACTAATCATAATAGATTAAAATATATCTTCTCATAGAAAGAACTCAACATTAGGCAAATGTGATAACTCAAGCTATTTAAGGATAATCATTTTTCCATAGGCAACCAAAAAGGGATGGAAAATTTGTTTGAAGATGAATTGAGGAGAAAGGATAATGAAGTTATGAAAAATAAGGATTGACAATGATCCTTTGTTATTGGATCTAGCAAGGATGGATATAGAATTATTAAATAAGGTGAAACATCACTAATTTTTCAATATATTACTCAAACAACATTATTAGAAAGTTTTACATGTTCACATCCTTATGATGAGAATTTTAAAAACAAAATTAATGTTTTGAATGATGTAAAGTTGACATAATTTGTGTATAAAGAATGAATTCTAAGATTTTGGAGGGTTCTATGTGTTACCTCTATACCAGAGCTAAAGAGGGAGTTATTGGATGAATCAAAATGCATTAATTTCTTTATAAACCTAGGTAGCACTATGATGTATATAGATTATAAGGAACATTGATGGTGGGATAATATGATGCATGAAATTTGAAATTTTGTATCAAGATGTTCTGTCGGTCAACATGTTAATGCTAAAAGATAACATCTTAGAGGAGACATTGAAGGACCTCAAAACACCCGGAGAGGGGAGGGGTCAATTAGGGTGTCAATATTTTCTTCTTGAAGTGAAGGATCTAGTTCCCACATTTGTAAGAACTCTTTAACCATGTCTCATGGTAATGTGTATCAATTAAAACATTCACAAACAGCAAGACAACATGTCAATTTTTACTTGGTTCACCACTATGGGATACTCCAAGAGGCATACACTAATAGATTATTCTGCATACCTAAATCCACTAATCGTCACTAGATATGGAATACCAGAGTTTGGACACATTCAATCTATGCTAGGAACACTTCCTTTACAATGTTTTAGGGATAACACATTGCTTCCCTCAGACCACTTCTATCAACTCCCCCTTTATCTAATCATTGTGAAAAGTCTAAATTAGTTTATCGTCCTGAAGGTTTCTAATTTATTTTAGGCATTAATATCATGTCCCTAACTTAGAATGAGACTATTCATGGACCATCTACATGAGTTGATGCACATTTAATTCCTTCCCACTTAATAACTAATATTAAAAACTATATTTTGCAAATCCTGTTTCTGAAGCTCCCTTCCCTTTACAAAACAGAATGACTTTTCAATGAAACCCCTCCTTCATAGAAAAATACCATTCCTAATGCTCAAAATTTCAACCAGGAATACCCCCTCATCATAAAGCACTTATTAAAAATAATTATTGGCATCAATCATAAATCATAATGTCTTCTCATGATGATCAAGATAACATAGAAACCCAGTTTCAAGGATCTCACCTTGCCTCATGAAATCTGAGTGAATTTAGGGTTTTGTTAGAAAAATTCATTCGATGTAAAGTGGGGTGGCCTCATAATTATAGCCTCGGCTATTTGTGAAGCTCTAAAAACTATTTAAAAAAATTTGAATCTTTCAAAAAAGCCTTCATGTTGCTCCTCCCTTCATTATTTACTAGTAAAAATGCTAATTTCAAGAATCATTCCATGAAACCCTTTATGCCGCCATGATGCTCTGATTGTCATAATCTCAGAGATCACCATCAGCAACCGTGATTTTTCAAATCTCCTGTGATCACGATGCTCATCGTAATCATATAGGTCCCCATCATAAATCATCAATAATTTTTGAAACACATATCATGTATCCCATCTTCATGAAAGTCATGACTTTTCCATATTTTCATTAAGCATTAAAAAAACCCTCTTTTTCATTTAATTCAATCCTCCAATGATTGTACCCCAATAATTTGGATAACATTGAGAAATGAAACCACCATCCATTCTGTTGTCATCTTTTACTATAGGATCCATTTCTCTAGAAGATCCATGATATTCTATGTGAGTATTGAAAACAAGCCCAACGAACACTCTATTTTAACCAAATAAAATCCTTGGTTCCAATAGTAATGATACTACTTCCTATTCTTGAATAGAAATAGGATGATATTAATATTGATTTCCCTCTGGATTACCAAAATCTCCAAGAAAGAATGTTGAAATTTTGGTAATTGTTGATTGACATACCAAATCTGTAAATTTCTTTTCAATAAGGGTGGATTTTCACCTATATTTCTATGGGAGTCTCTATATTAATGATGTTTTAGGAATTAATGAAGAACCTATCTCAACTGGGTTAGATAATTATCCACAATATACATCAAAATTTAAGAAAATTAATCATAAACCTTTTGATATAAAGAATCCTTTGAGTAATTCTAATCACACTAAAACTGACGGGCAGTTATAAAGGATGATCATAACATTAGAATACATTTTGATATCATGATCTCTGTATTTTAAATGTTTGTGGGATCATTATTAACCTTTGGTAGAGTTTACAAACAACAATAGTTTACATTATAGTATTCAAATGAAACCATATGAAGCATTGTATGAACGTAGATGGCATATACCAACAACATGTTGGTATGAATTTTGTGAATGGATACTTGTTGGCCTAGATATTGTAGATGAAACAACAAGAAATGTATAGACTATTAAAAACCATATCAAATCAGATAAACTAGGAAAAAGATCTATGTTGATAATAGAAGGAATTATTTGGAATATCATGTTGGCAATCAGGCCTTATTGAAATTATCTCTATGGAAGGTTCTTATAAAATATGGGATGAAAGGAAAAATAAGACCCTTGAACATTGGTCATTTTGAAATTATGGAGAGAGTTTTATTTGGGGATTATCATTTGGTGATTCCACCGATCCATTATAAATTACAAAATGTATTCTATTTCTCATTATTAATGATTTAAATTGCATACCAAACACATGTAATCACATCTGAAGGTACTGATTTTTACACTAACTTATCGTTGTGTGATGTGGCTCTGGGGATTCTGGACATTAAAAAATAGGTGTTGAGGAATTGGTTGACTCAGTTGGAAAAGGTATGTTGGTAAAATCATAAATTTAAATAGGAAATATGGTAGCATAAGTAAAATATGATGAAAAACTATCCAAATATTTTTATGAGGTGATATTTTAGAAATTTTGAGGATGAATTTTTTTAGGATAGGAGAATGTAACGACTGATAATTCTATAAATGAGATTTCCCTTATTATGTTTATTTTATATGTTATAAAACACATAAGACAACATAGATAAAACAATAAAATATTTATAAATGATGAATAAATTAAATAAGAGGTGTTAATAGAAGTTAAGGAACCTATATTGATGAAATTGTTAATTTACCATAGGAATAGTGACATGACCCTTGTGAATACTAAACTGGCCAAATGATTTGTAATTGCACCCATGAATTTAATATTATAATTAAGGCACCATATAAATGAAATTATCATGTAATTATACCATATTATTTCTAAATTAGTATTCTCAAAATTGTTAACTACTTGTTAATATTTATGTATGTCATAAAAATTTAATTTCCACTATATTATTAATAGGATGACTTAAAATAAAATGTATTTTCATAAAATGGATTCTTAAATTAATTTTTTTATCTTATGAATTTAAAATAATTTTAAGAGACCTTATTTGATTTTTTAAATTGTTATAAAATAATTGAGAAATTTAATATCTACAATTCTCTAGTAATTGATTTTTTTAATTAAAAATTAAATTCATCATATTTAGAGAATTATTTTCATAAAATATATTTCATTTTTAAATTCTAAATGTTGAGAAATGGTTATGGTACATTTTTGGTAATTCTTTGAAAACATAAATTTTTCATGAATAAAAAAATACAAAAGTTTTTTATAAATGCTAAATAAATGATTTATTAAGTAATAGGTGATGTGTGGCAGATGTAAGCCCTTAATATCTAAGTATCCATAATTATTTTAATATATTTTATTATAATTCTGAAAATATTATTATTCTTGATCAAAATAGTAATATGATTAATAAAAAATTCAAGGAACACCCCCCTCCACTATAAACACCAACCATCACCCCCTATTCTCCTCACACCTACATACTTTTAATCATGTCAAATGTCTTCACTAATACTCTTTCCAAGTCACTCCCAACATACATGATCTATTTGTCTGACCAAAATACAAAATCCCCCTCCCCAAAGAGGTTCTCAATGAGGTAAACCCTCTTCCTTTTTCATTTAATTTCATTGCTGTTTATTTAATTTCTTATCCTCTTCTCACATCCAATATAAAAATGATCATGTTAACCCTATTATCATCTATATAGTAGAATTATATCATCTTAATTTAATATCCTTTATAAATATTTTTACACTGTCTAAATTTTATTTTAAAAAAAGAAATCATCATTTGTGAGGTGCCAATTTACAACTTTCATGGACTATGAACTTTAATTGTTTATTTTATCATTCAATTTTGGTAATGAAATCATTTTTTATGGTTTAACCTGATTATAAATTATTTATAACATCTTTTTTAAGGTTTTGGGAGCATTGTAAACACTATAGGATCGAAATAACGATGTAGATACTCAATATACAAGAGAGGGGGGGGGGGTGAATTGTATACTTTTAAAAATTTCCTTAAACAAGGAAAGATCTATGTTTATCAAAGTTAAACTAAGAAAATTCAAAAAACCTATAACCAATTGAAAGATTGGAACAGATTAAGAAGTTACAAACTTCTAGTACTACAAACTTTCTTATATCTAGAAAGTTATTCCGAAAAACTGGTTCCAGAAATATGGATCTGGAAATTGAAACCTAACCAAAGTTTACAATATGAGATTATACCTTAAAGGGTATAGAATCCAAACAAATCATAGTACATGTGTAAGGAAATATAAGAAAGTTATATTTTCCTAACAATACAAAATGTAGCGGAAAAACATGTAACAAAAACAAGTAACAAGATATAAATATGTTAAACCAAAGAGAAGGGTATCCAACAACCATGGATAAAGGTCCCTTGATTTATACATTCAATAAAGTCTGTCTTACCCACACCCTGGTAAGACCTCCATACGAAGATCAGAGTCTCTGTCTTTCTATCCCCGCAAGACCTCAACTTCAAGGTAGTTCGAACCTTTGTCTTCCTCAGCAAGGAATCCCTTGAACTTCAAGGTAGTCAGAACCTCTGTCTTCCTATCCTCAGAAGCCCTCGAATGTGAAAACCAACATTCGGAGTCCCACGAAGCAATCTACACAAGGAAAAGTTTGAACAAGATTTTCACACTTTCTGTACGAAGCTTTGAGAGTTAATAAGAGCCCCTCTCTCTAAAAATTACTTCAACAGAACTTAGTCCAAGATCAGTGTCAAAGTTACGTCTTCCTTTCAATGATCTCCTATTTATAGGCGAAGCTCCAACGGTCGGCTCCCTACTCCAATGACCATATTTTTCCTTGAATTTCAGAGGGACCTATATACATGTCACTCAAAAAATGGTTAGTTAATAACTGAATACATGACATCGTTTTGTAATGAAAAAAGTGTAAGCATAATCAAAACTGAAATTTGGAATGTAAGCAAATAAAAGTTCAGAGTCTAATCAAAATGGAATTAGGAGTCTATAATAAAAATTGACATTCAGAATCTATATTGTAGGTATTTGGAAACTGAATTCTGTATAAATCTGAAATCTGGTTTCACCGGAATTTGGAACCAGAACTTACAATGTTCAGAGTCACAATTCATGGGAATTCGGAGTCAGAACTCATAAGTGTTCGGAGTCTGAATTTAGAGAACCTGGAGTCAGAACTTAGATAGGTTCGTAATTAGAATTTGAAGTCGAACTACATGAGAGTTCATATCCTTAATTCATAATGGAGCTTCATTAGAGTTCATATACAGAATTCAGAGTGGAACTTCATTACAGTTCATATCCATAATTCGGAGTGTAACTTCTTTACAGTTCATATCCAGAATTCGGAGTGGAAATTCATTAAATTTCATATCCAGAATTCTGGGTGAAACTTGATTACAATTCATATCCAGAATTCGGAGTGGGACTTCATTACAGTTCATATCTAGAATTTAGAGTGGAACATCATTACAGTTCATATCCAGAATTCGGAGTGGAACTTTATTACAGTTCATATCCAGAATTCGGATCATAAAAAAATGCTTCATATCTAAGTATTATATGATTCAGTGGTCTTTGATATGGATCTGATTTTTATACTTAAGAAAATACTGATATGGACAATGAAAACATGGTAGGGGTAAATTCCTTTGAGAAGGAAAATTTCCTTATATAAGTAAAATGTATATTTGCTTACGTATACGGTGTTTGTGATTTTCAAAACAAGAAGGAATGGAAAAAGTCATAAGGAAAACCTTATTGACATAACAATCTCCCCCCTTTTAGGAAAACACAAACATCCTTACAAAAAATAATATAAAATAATTTTGAAAAATTTCTTTAGACTTTAAAACTTATCTCCCTTTGTTCATAGATGATAGTGAATACAACTAACTCCCCCTTAGGCTTTGGAACTCTAAGGATTGTATTCTGAATATTCGGAATGGAGTTTTCATTATCATTTGAAATGAAAAAAATTTGTAATGAGGAACTCCCCCTTAGATAAGCTCCCCCTTACATAGGGATAATTCTTGACATAGAAATTTTTCCTGCTCCCTCTTTTGAGTAATTTTTTTTCCTTCTCTCCCTTTTGAGTAAATATTTTTCCTTCTCCCCATTTGGGAATTTCAAAAAGAATTTAAGGGAATGGAAAAGAAATAAAGTACCTGAAACATTAGTACATAGTAACACAAGATACATCCAACCAAAAATTTCATTAGGGTTGAAATAATTTTTACAAGGAAAGACAAATGCAACAAAAGATTGGATTGAATCTATTTATCTTCCTTTTCCTTCAGGATTAGCTTCTTCAACAAGGTTTTTAGCTTCATCAAATATTTTTGATCCTTCTCATCATGCCTCTCCAATGATTTTATCCTTTCATCTTGAGATTTAAAGACTTCTGCCAGAGCATTCATGGCCTCCTCTTGCATCTTCAGTAACTCAACTTTCTTTACAAGCTTTTCTTCGAGCTCAATATGGAGATCTCTATCCCTTTTAAAATTTTGAGAAAGAGAATTAACCTTCACATTCAAGTACTTTACTTATTGATTCTGAGAACTTTTCTCAATGATTAGCTCATCCTGAAGATTCTTAATCATGGAATCCTCGGTGTCAAAGGGATCCTTAACATCATTCCGAAAACAATCAAACTCAGCCATGTCATCTTCAACTTTCTTAGACCACAAAGTGATTTTGTTGCATGATTTTCTGTTAACATCATAATTGGTAAGAAAATTTCTATGATCATCCTCAATTTTCACACACCTATCCATCACCATGGATAAGGATTCTAACTTTTGATTTAGACTGTGTTGTAGCATCTGGCATCTGGAGTCTATAGTGGGAAATATCGAAATGGTGTCCACCAACTTTTTCAAATATTCAACAACAAAGTCATGACCCTATGATGATGACTCCGAATCCGATAACATTCTTGGGGATTGTTCTTATTGAGTTTCAACCAGCTTCCTTATAGAGGAACCACCAACCTCCTTCTTTCTTATAACATCTTTTTATGGTGTATCCTGGAGCACTTTCTTACCTTTATTAGTTTTCAGAATGGGTAGATTATCTGGAGATTCTTCCTCACTCTCTGATAGTTGAACAATCTTGTCTTTATCTATTTTCCATTTTATCCTCCTTACTTAAGAAAATTCTTCTCCTAGGATTCTTCTTCAGATAAAACATTTTTCTTCTCTTCCTCTTCCTTATCATCATCATTACTACGTTTTTTCTCAACTCCCTTTCCTGGAGTGACAAGTTTCACAGATTCGTCCTTTTCATGATAATATTCTACTTGTTTGATCAAGTCATCCAGATAATCACTTCCTTTTTCTACTTCTTCTTCTTCTTAAACAACTTCCTCTTCTATTTCTTCACCAGCTGTTTTATCTACTTCTTCAACAACCTCTTTCCCTTTGGACGTTTCCAGAGTGAAGTATTTTTTCCCAGGAGTCTCTGGTAATGGTTGAACATCAAAAGATTATAGAACTAGAATTTTCCCAGAATATACTTCTGTATCTCTCAACAGAGATTGTACAACTTTGGTTTTAAACAACTTCTTCTTCATCTTTTTCAATTTGGATTGTTTTTCTAACTCATACACAACTTTTTCTCTTAAGGCCTTAGCCTCAGCAAGGTCCAATCCGAACTGTGGATCCCCTTCTTTCCTATTCTCCTTATCTTCCCTCCATTTAGAAGCCACCTCATCCGGATAAGATTTTTGATTTTTCGGCTTGGGAGGTGTGGATTGGGTTTCCTTCGCTTTGGGGTTCTTCTCATCAGCCACAACTTCATTCATTTTTCTCTTTTTAGCAACCTTCTTCACTAGCTTAGCCTTCTCCACAATTTCTAGATTGGATTCAACCTCTTTTTATGGAAAACTATATAACTCTCTTGTTTCATTGGAATATTACATATTCATCCTCTTCAAGGTATCATCACTAACAAGCATAGACTTGCAATTCCTAGCCTTATACTTACATGAAATCTTGAAAGAATCCAGAAACCGAACTATCATCTTTGATAGTAAGGCAGGGAATATAATTATTTGATCTCTCAAGTATCCTTATTTTATGTTATTGATCGTAATAGAAACATGCCTCATCAAATTCAATTTCCTTAGATTTACCAAAATATCTAAGAAATATATATCACTTTTCTTCAAGGTATATTTTCCACCCTTTCTCGGAACCAAGAAACCTTGTACCCATAACTGAAGGATCCAATTATAAGAGGAAAGGTGAGAAATCTTGGATATATTTACTTCATCAATCCCAAGACACTCCAAGGAATTCACCTTAACAAAACATTCCTGAACATCTGGAAGTTAATGTGAGCAGAATTCAGCCTCTCCATCATATGCCAGCCCCACCAAGCTTGTTGCCTTGGTGTATGTAAGCTTTTAAGTCCTCCCATAAGATTTCAATAAAACGTTTCTCTTCCCTATTATTCATAGAAGATTTCTGATTCATAGAATTCTACAAGTAACTATGGATAGAACACATCGTGATCACCAGGCTTCGATAAACATACATCTTCCCAACCATTCAGCTTGATATTATTAGAAATGATGGAATCGTACTTTTAAATGTTTGGATGGACCGAACTTTCTCAAAACACATTCCATTTTGAGATTGGCTTCGTGGTAGACATATCTTGGGAAGTTTCTTCAACAGACATTCAGAATAGAAGAGCTCTGAGAGATTCGAAATGAGCTTTAAGAAGACAGGAAGACCATCAACACGTGAGAGCTTGAAGACCGATATGGGACAACAATCGGGTGTCTCCTTTATATAGGCAATGGATGTGACCTTTGAGCTTCTAAAAACCATATAATGGTTGAAAAACTCTCTAATCTTATCTGAAGGTTGAAAACATACCCGCAAGGAAATCTTGAATCCGATCTTTCAAGGTTTTAAGAAAAACAATCAGATTTGAGAAAACTAGAATTCGATAAATTTTAAAACCCATAGGAAAATACCAGCAAGAAAAATATGACTACGAACACTTATGTATGGAAATCATACCTTTTGGATTGGCCAGGATGTTTATTCGTAATAAGTGATATTCTTCTTGAAGAAAAATTATACTAAAAAAAGCTAACTACAAAAAACTAAAATTTGAAAAGACTTTGAGTACCAAAACTCCAGTATGAATTGTATGAGTACGAAAATCCCAGTATGAAAAGTATGAGTAAGAAAAATTTCTATACAAAAAGTATTAGTATGAGAAATTTCAGTACGAAAAGAATGAGTACGAAAGTCCTCATTACGAAATTTCCATTTATGAAAATTTCCATTATGAGGATTTCAGTTCTGAAAACATCATTTCAAAAATTTGCAGTTCGAAATTTTCATTATGAAAATTTAAATATGAAACTTTTGAAAAACTCATTACAAAAAATTTTAGTTACAAAAGTTTGAAAAACATACTATGAAAATTTTGATTATACTAACAAGCAAATGTACTCCCCCTATGAAAATGAGTTTATTACAGTAAAGAGAATTGTTCAACAAGAAGTTAATGAAGAAGGATTACGTCATGGTTATCATTCTTAACTTATGTTTAATGTATTAAAATCTTTTAGAGGGTAAATATTTTGTGAAAATGTCAGCAAGTTGATCTTGCGTTCTGATAAATTGAAGAATAATATCTCCTTTTAGTGTGTGATCCCTAAGAAAGTGATGCCTAATAGCTTTGTACTTTGCACGAGAGTGGTGTGGAGGGTTTTTTATAAGGGCAATGGCACTTATGTTATCACACAAAATTTGAGTCTTAGTAAAATTCAAGCCATATTCTATGAGTGTGTGTTTCATCCACAACACTTGAGCACAACAACTTCTAGCTTCTACATATTCAGCTTCAGCAGTGGATAGTGCTACCGAGTGTTACTTCTTGCAGGACCAAGAAACTAATGAATCTCCTAGGAAATGACAAGTTATGTATGTACTCATTCTATCAATTCTACACCCAATAAAGTCAGCATCTGAAAAACTCTTTAAGATAAAATCATTTCTAGAGGTATAAAAGAGTCCTAAATCCATGGTTACCTTTATGTAGCGAAAAATTCTTTTCACTACCTTTAATTGAGATTCCTTAGTATTGGATTGATATCTAGAACATAATCATATTGAAAACATTAAGTCTGGATGACTAGATGTCAAGTATAGTAGGCTTCCTATCATACCTCTAAAAGATGTTTGATCTAGTGGTTTCTCAGCTTCATAAATATCAAGGGTGTTTGAGGTACCGATAATAGTAATTATACACTTAGTGTTTTCATACCCATAATTTTTAAGAAGATATTTAATATACTTGTGTTGAGATATATGAGTTCCTTCTTGTTTTAAAGAAATTTTAAAACCAAGGAAAAATGTTAACTCATCCATCATACTCATTTCAAACTCAGATTTCATTAGATCTACAAAGGAATCTATTAAAGATTGCTGAGTTGAACCAAATATGATGTTATCAACATATATTTGAACAATCAAAACATTTTTCATGTCTTTCTTTAAAAAAAGGGTTGGATCTGCATTTTTCATAACATAGTTATTTTGAAGTAGAAATCCTGTAAGTCTATCATACCAAGCTCATGGGGCTTGTTTAAGACCATACAAAGCTTTGGTATGTCTAAAAACATGATCAGGATATTTTGTGTCTTCAAAGCCAGGAGGTTGTTCAAAACAAAACTTCCTCTTGAACATAACCGTTAAGAGATGAACATTTCACATCCATTTGAAAAAGTTTAAATATAAAGATTGATTCAAATGCAAGTATGATATGAATAGATTCAAGTCTAGATAACAGAGCATAGGTTTCTTTATAGTCTGTTCCCTCTTGTTGATTATAGACTTTAGAAACTAGTCTTGCTTTATTTCTAACAATGAATCCATTTTCATCACACTTATTTTTGAAAACCCATTTTACTCCAATTATAGAATATTACTTAGGTCTTTCAACCAAGGTCCAGACTTTATTCCTTTCGAATTCATTTAGTTCATCTTGCATTGATTTTATCCAATCATAATCACCTAAAGCTTCATTAGTGCATTTTTGGTTCTCATTGGGAAAGGAATGCCAGATGTTCTACTTAATTTCTTAAGGAACTTCTAGTCCTTACATGTTGATTGACATCACCAATGATACTATCAATGGGATGATTCTTTAGAAATACCTGACATAGGTTTTGTAAAACCTGTTCGTCAACATAGGGTAGAAATTCTTCTAGGGTAAATGTTTCAGAAATATTTTCTAGAACATTTTCCTTATCAAAAGGATCTTCTAACAAAGGTTGACAATCAGTTATTGAAAACACACCCAAGGATGTAGTATGGGATGATATAAAAACAAAAGGATCAGATTTATGAAATTTTACATGCACAGTTTCTTCAACAGTGCAAGTGTTTTTGTTGAAAACTCTATAAGCCTTAAAAGTTGTGGAGTAACCTAAGAAAATTCCTTTATTAGATTTTGGTGTGAATTTGTGTAAGTTATCTTTAGTGTTCAGAATGAATACTTTTCATCCAAAAACCATAAAGTAGGAAAGTCTAGGTTGTCTACCATTCCATAACTCATACAAAGTTTTATTAAGAAAAGGACTAATCAAAACTCGATTTATAGTATAACAAGCAGTACTTACAGCTTCATCCCAAAAATGTCTATCTATCGAATATTCACTCAACATGGATCTAGTTATCTCTTGAAGAATTTTATTTCTTCCTTCAAGTAAACCATTTTTTTGAGGTGTTCTAGGTGCTGAAATGTTGTGAGTAATACCTTTTCTACTACAAAAAGTTTCAAAATGCGAATATTGAAATTTTCCTCCATGATCACTATGAATTGTTTTCAGTGGAAGGTTTTTCTCATTTTTAACTTGGGCTATAAAATTTTTGAAATAATAAAAATCTTCAGACTACTTTTCTAGAAAATAGACCCATGTAAATCTAGTGCAATCATTAAATAAGACAAATACATAATACTTTCCCCCAAGGCTTCCAGTTTGTGTTGGAACAAAAATATCCATGTGCACCAACTGTAATGCATCATTTGTTGAGACTTCACTGATTTATTTAAAGCTAGATTTATTTTTCTTACCATATTTACAAGGATCAAAAACTTTAGAAGAATCAAATCTAAGCTCCGGTAGATCCTTAACTAAACTTTTCTTAGAGAGTTTGCATAAGTTCATAAGGTTAAAGTGTCCTAACCTTCTATGCCACAACCAAGAATGATCTTACATTGCACTAATGCATGGTAATTCTTGGCTCCTTAGGTCTTTTAAGTTTAAAGTGTATAAATTCTCTTGCCTATGGGGAGAGAGAATAAAATCTTCCTTGGAATTGTGAACTAATCATTTATCATTCATAAAATTCACAAGGTATCCTTCATCACATAATTGGCTTATGATAATGAAGTTTCTCTTAAGACCCTTAACAGACAAAACGTTTGAAATAAATGTTTTTCCAAGAAGAACTATGTTACCTATACCAATAATTTCTCCCTGAGAATTATCTCTGAATGTTACTTTTCCTCTTTTTGTCTTGATAATCTTTTCAAAATAGTATTTGTTACCAGTCATATGCCGGGAACATCCAGTATCCATGTACCATGTATTGCTGTTGGTACTTCCTTTATCTTCTTGAAAATAAGAAAAGAATTAGACGTTTGGAATCTAAACATGTTTGGATCCGAGATTTTCAGATAACAATATTTTGGGTATCCACATTTGTTTAGAGAAATATGATTTATTAAACCCAAGAGATTGAACTCTATTCAAAGAATAGTTTTTCTTTCAATGCCCACCAAATTGACACTTAGTTACAAAAGGGGATTTAGAAGGAACAAAATAGTTGTTTTTGAAAACTGGTTTTTGGTGAGTATACCCTACTCTAGTAGTTTTTCCTTTAGGTTTAATTTGAGAATAAATCTTGTCAAAATTTTCATTCCCAGAAGTAAATTTTGCAAAAAGTTTCTTTAGAGAAAATATTTCATATTTTAGTCTAATGACTAAAATCTTATCCTCAAGAATCATTTCCTTAGAGTTAGATTTTTCCTCGAAAATATTTATTTTTGAAACAACATTCTAATGTTATTTATAAAGTTATTCCTTATCATAATTTAAGTTCTCAATGTCTTTAAAAACTTTTTCTAAAATATCTTCTTTATCTTTAAGATCTGAAGAAAGATCTGAAATATCTTTTGAAAGAATTTCTTCCCTAGTATTTTCCTTATCTAATTTATAGAAATTTTACAATTTTTTTCTTCAAGTAACATGGAAAATATAGAGAAATCTTCATATAAAGGTTATTCATTTTCTGAAGCTGAATTATCTTCAATAGAAGTACTATTTTCGGAATAGTAATTCTTATCAAGAGATAAATTTGTTAAAGCCTCAACAGAGTGTGCCTTGGCCATAAGACATGTATGTGGAAAATAAGTACTAGAAATGAATTCCATATTTTTCTAAGATGATGAATTATATTCCAAGGATTTAATTTCTGAAGAGTCTCCACAGCTAGCGCTCCAAGTAGTATTAGCTTTTAGACTTTTCTTAGCTTTGGATTTGTAAAACTTCTTCCTATTCCTTTCAGAATACCTCTCTTTTCATTCTTTTTTCTAAGAATAGGGAAATCAGGTCGTATGTGTCCACTTATCTTGCATTCATAGAATTTGACCTATGAATCTTTCTTATATTTCATTTCATTCTTCTTATAATTGGATTGAAAATTTCTTTGTCCAGCTATCTAAATCATCTTTCAAAAAAGATTAGCTAACTCATTTTCTGAGACATCACTCTCACTAGATTCGGATTGGATAGAAACCTTCTTGGACATAGATCTAGTTACTATCTTAGGAGTCTTAGATTTCATGTGATTTGAAGATGTAGTAAAAGAAACATTACCATTTCCATTCATCTTTTTGATGTTTTCAGCATCTCTCTTCATCCTTGTTTCATGTTGGAGAAGATTTCCTAATAGTTCATCTAAAAAAATTTGAGTAACCTTCCTGTTCTCATCAATTGTTGTTCTCTTTGACTCCCACTCATTGGGCATAATATCAATTATCGTGTCAACAAGAGCTTCATCATCCAGACCTTTCTCTACGATAGATTTTAATCTATTCACGATAGTCATAAATCTTTGTTGCACCTTACAAATGGGTTCTCCATAAGGAAAGTTAAAACCATGATACTCAGCTCTAAGCATAACTCTTCTAGTCTCAATCAATTTGTATGTACCAAAATGTTTAACTTTGAGTTTCTTGCATATACAGTTAGCTGCTTCACAAGAAGAAATTTGGCTATATATGTTGCTAGTCATTGAACAATGTAAAGTGTTGCATACCTTATTGATTAATTGATAATCATTCTTCACTTGGTTGGTGAAAGTACTAACTTCCTTATCAGGAATTTGATAACCTCCAGTAAGCATAACAAAATTTTCTACTCCAGTATTGATAACAAATGACTTCATTCGATCTCTCCAATAATCATAATCATTACCATCACAAATTGGTGGTCTTGTAGGATTTATGTTATCGATGGAACCAACATTGATTCCTGCCATCTTAAAAAACTTTCTACACAAAAACTTCTTAATAACAAAAGTTCGGATTCAAGGAGAATATTAATAATCAAGGAAAATATAGAACAATGAAAAAATGATCAAGAAAAACTTATATGTGAATATAAGTATTTTAGACACCCCTCTTATACCAATTGCAGGATTGAAATAATGATGTAGATGCTCAATATACAAGCAGGGGGGTGAATTGTACACTTCTAAAAATTTCCTTAAACAAGGAATTTTCTATGTATAAAAAATAAAAACTAAGCAAATTCACAAAACCTCTAACCAATTGAATGATTGGAACAAAGTAAGAAGTTACAAAATTTTAGTTCTACACACTTTCTTAAATCTGGAAAGTGATTCTGAAAAACTGGTTCTAGAAATATAGATCTTGAAATTGAAACTTAACCAAAGTTTAAATATGAGGTCCTACCTTATAGGGTATAGAATCTAAAAAAATAAGAGTACAAGTGTAAAGAAATATAATAAGGTTATATTCTCCATACAATAAAAAATGAAGCGGAAAAACTTGTAACAGAAACAAGTAACAAGATATAAATATTTTAACCCAAAGAGATGGGTATCCAACAACCTTGGATAAAGGACCCTTGATTTATACTTTCAAGAAAATATGTCTTACCCACACCTAGGTAAGCCCTCGATATGAAGATTGGAGTGTATGTCTTTCTATCACCACAATCCCTCAACTTCAAGGTAGTTAGAACCTATGTATTCCTTAGCAAGGAAGCCCTAGAACTTCAAGGTAATTGGCACCTCTGTCTTCCTATCCCCTAAAGACCTCGAATGTAATCACCAACATTCAGAGTCACATGAAACAATATGCATAAAGAAAAGTTTGAACAAGATGTTAAAACTTTTTGTAGGAAGCTTTGAGAGTTAATAAGAGCCTCTCTCTCTAGAAATCACTTCAAGAGAACTTAGTCCAAGATCAGTGTCAATGTTATGTCTTCTTTTCAAATGAGCTCTTATTTATAGGCGAAGCTCCAATAGTCGGCTCCCAACTCCAACTGTCATATTTTTATTGAATTTAGGAGGGACCTATACACGTGTCACTCAAACAACAGTTAGTTAATAACTGAATACACGATATCGTTTTGTAATTAAATAAGTGTAAGCGTAAGAAAAACTGAAATTCTGAATGTAAGAAAATAAATGTTCAGAGTCTAATTTAAATGGAATTAGGAGTCTATAATAAAAATAGTTATTCGGATTCTATTTTGTAAGAATTCGGAACCTGAATTCTATAGAAATCCGGAATCTGGTTTCATCAGAATATGGAACTAGAACATATAATGATCGGAGTCAGAGTTCATGGGAGTTTGCAGTCAGAACTCATAAGTGTTCGTAGTATGAATTCAGAGAACCTGGAGTCAGAACATAGATAAGTTTGTAATCATAATTCAGAGTCTAACTACATGAGAGTTCATATCAATAATTTGGAATGGAACTTCATTAGAGTTCGTATCCAGAATTTGGAGTGGAACTTCATTACAGTTCATATCTAGAAATCATAGTGGAACTTCATTACAGTTCATATCTAGAATTTAGAGTGGAACTTCATTACAGTTCATATCCATAATTCAGAGTGAGACTTCATTACAGTTCATATCCAGAATTTGGAGTGGAACTTCATTAGAGTTCAGATCTAGAATTCGGAGTGGAACTTCATTACAATTCATTTCCAGAATTCGGAGTTGAACTTCATTATAGTTCATATCAAGAATTCAGATCCTAAAACAGAATGCTTCATATCTATGTATTATATGATTATGAGGTTTTTGATATGAATTCGATTTTTATACTTAAGAAAAATATTGATATGAACAATGAAAACATGGTAGGGGTAAATTCCTTTGAGAATGAAATTTTCCTTATATAAGTAAAATGTATATTTTCTTAATTATAGGGTGTTTGGGATTTTAAAAATAAGTAGTAATGGAAAAAGTCATAAGGAAACACTTATTGACTTAACAAATACCTGTTAATAAATATTAGAACAAAACTAGTTTACTATGATGGTAAAAATGCAAAAAATTAAGATGAACGATTATCACTATCATGTTATGTAATGCTTAATCCTCATATATAGAAAAAAAATACAAAATAATTCCAATTTACCTTTTTTATATTAATTAATAACATTGAATTCAAATATTGGATAATTGTACCCATTACACAGGATCACCATTACTTATAATCGTGTGAACCGATCCGGAAATCAAGGGAACGAACCATCCAAAATGATGTTATTTAATCAAATAATTTATCAAATGTTCATAAATGAACTGAATAAAATTTAACTAAACTAAATAATTGTCTAATAGGAAATGAATTATATTATATATGAGTATAATTTCATATTCTAGGATTATAAGGTGAAGGGCAGAACACATTCAGACATAAGGTAAGGGTTTCTACCCAGACCTCCATTTTTTCAGGTCACCCTTTTTACCCAAATGAAATTCTTAATCATTATTATGCACATATATTAAATATTTTTAATATCATATATATGTTGAAAAATAATAATCATTCTATCTTTGATGGTGAGTTACATTTTTCATAAGGATAGTACCCAACTCTTCCCAATGTGCAAGCATGATTAAAGGGAATGTCTCAATTTCTTACCTAATTTTCATGTATCACCCATAAAATTTTTGAAGACAATACTATTCTTATAAAATAAATTATTTTCTCATGAAATATTATAATAGTAAATTTTCGGTTTATAAAAATATTTTTCTAAAAAGAACTCTTCTTTCTAATGTAAAAAGAGTTTTTCTCTTAAGAATACGTCGATGACATTATAAGAATATGTTAATAAATTTCAAATCCCTTGTTCACTAATATGGTAAACTGGGATTAATATTTAATGATATATTCTACCATATTATGTTGAGTGGTTTATGAGGAATTTTACTAGGGATTTTCTATCATGATTCCATTCCACATATTACCTTCGATGGTTAGTGATTATGTTTACTAATTGGAGAAAATTAATTACATTTCATATGATTGTTTCAAAATAATTGTACATGTTGATTATGTTTCTCCCCATTCATATGAGGAATGAATTGGAAATTTTATGTGTCAGGTGTTTCCCGTTATAACCTCTTGGTTCATTGGTAGGTCTAACGAGACAAACTAGTTTGGGTATGGGCTAACAACTTACTAGTTTATGCCTGGTATTAGAACGAGGACATGATGGTTTGATTATAATGTCTCACATTATGAATTACCTCATTATGAAACTAGAAATTAATTTTACATATGATTATTTGAATAGTAAAATTTATATGGTTTTTTTCTATTATGCCATTATTTATTCATCCTTTATTGATTCAATATAATGCTCAATATTATGTTTTTACAGAATGTACATTTATTTATTTACAATGACTTATTACATATACTTTCACTGTATTACATAACCATACTGATCATCTGATCTCACCCCTTTATTAAGATTTACTTTTTCAGAGGATGTGAAGAAGAATATTAGGAATAAAATGCATGCATAATCTTGGATTTATGTATGTTTCTAATGGGATTTATATATTGAATTTCCTTTCAATATTGAAATATAAAACTTATCTTGGTAATGTTTTTCATAGATACTAAACTATTAGGTCCCTCAGGATGCGTCTTCCCTATTAATATGAGGATGTAATCAAATAAGGCATTGGATCTGGGAAACTGAGGTTAGAGTCTTTACAATAATATTATTATCGAGGACATTATGTACAAGTGCAGAATGCTTTCAGACAAAAGGTAGAGGTTTTACCATCTCACTAATACTTCCATCAGATATATTATTTATTCAACAATTAATATTTGTGTGTAGTGCACATTATTCTCATTAATATATCATATCTTGAGTCTATTTATCTTCATTGTATTAAATGATTCATTTTATAATAATTAATTTTATGAGGAATACAATTCGAATTCTTATAATGTGGTAAGGGATTTCTTAACTCTATTTTCACTCACTGGGTAAAAATTATATTTCATTGATTATATCATTTTAGAGGTCTATTTAAAATGTATTTTGATTATATTATTTTTTATTTTCCGTTTATGTTTATTTTTAGTGAATACACATAATAAATTAATTTTATTAATGATACGATCCATGTACAATACATCATATCCATTTTCATTTACTGGGGAATATTTTGGTTATTATGAACATATTCTCCTCCCCATGTTGTATATAATGAACCTTATATTTATGATCATTAATCAGTAAATATTAAATTTAATATACATATTTCTTTAATCGTTGATATGATTATTCTCTAAGACCTATATAATTTTAACACAGAGTGTTTAAATTGATTATTATTTATAGAAGGGAAATATTGATAAATCGATGCCCTATACTCAATATGGATATTTATTAAAAGTAATATTATTCGAAAAAAATAAAGATACGTGTTAATAATTCTTTTTACATTCATTTATTGGTGGGTAAAGTTATTATGTAGCCCAACTATGCATTGATAGGTCTTTTGAGATAAAACATTTGGTAAAAACCCATTAAAATTTGTTTTGAAGTAGAATTAGAAAATTTTCTTCCCATAGATATAATAATTCTTTTGAAAGGAATTGATGGTAGTTTCCCATTGGACATGTTAATTATTTATAATAATTATGCATTTCTTTTAGTTTATATTGGGTTATTACTATGCATGAAATTTTTAATATGAAAAAATCTATAGATTCATTTTCATTCACATCCAATCGATTAATTGAAATTTTATTCTTAGTTATTTATCATTCCATGTTTATTATTGATTATTTTTAATTATTCCTTATTATTTATTCATGTTTCTACTTTATTCAACCCTTATAGATAATTTTAGCAATGTGTTTTCTTTGTTTTCCTTTCCGATTTATGAAAATGAAATATTTGAATAATTGAAAAGTTTGAAGTTTATTTTCAAATGTTATTTTATATTTCATAATGTCCAATGTAATGAAAGAATGATATATGTATATGGTTCTTAATTCCTAAAGAGTTATTTTGTGAAGTCTATTTACCTTTAAATTCTGGTCACCATTGAGGAGGTCCTCGAATCAAATAGCTAGCTTGTCCCACATATGTATAAACTCTTCGATGCTTATCATCCCTGCATCAAATCCTCTTTCCAAAATATGATATTCCTTATAAATCCACTCCATTTCCACTATGCTAGTGTCCACATGAAGTTCTCTCTTATACATCTTGTCACAAGAATCTTTTGAGGAGTTGGATGGAATCTATTTCTCAGAAAATTCTCCCACATAATGGATGATAAATTATTATATCTCCCTGAGGGTAACTTCCAGCATCTCAGCTACATCACCCATAGGGTTAACCAAAACATCCAATATATCCTTGTCTGTAGACTTCTCCATGCCATGCTCTAAAGACTAGTGATCTCTGACTTGATTAGCCTCCTCCTATACAACTGTTTTGACCTTGAGTTCCTTGGATCTACCTCCTTTTTTGGATGACTGAGTATCCATAGGCCTAGGGAGATATTTGTAGACTTTTTGACAATTTGGATTCTGCTTTGTAGAAAAAATTCATCCCCTCTGGGTAATTATTTTCATTTTGTCCCTTCTTCCACCTTGGATTGTTATGGCATTTTCAGATCCTTATTATTGCATTGTCACATGAGGTTTATCCTTCTCCATTTGAATCCTTTTTTGAGGGAAAAAATGAGTTCGATTCATCCCCACTATCAAATATCATACCCTCAAAGCAGTTGTTCTAATTGATACTGAGGATATGCTTCCTCAAATTGGAACCTGGTTTGGGAAAAATTGGCCTACTTTCTCCAATAATAGGCATCTCCCCCTTCTGAAAATATATAGAATTCCCATCACCTATCAGGGTTGGTATAGTTGGTATCAGATTAGGTTTAGTAGAGTCCTTTGGAACTATATGTTAAATGAAAATGCGATTATAATAATTTAGTTTGGTGAATATTTTGCTCAATAATCCTGATGGTTATTATGTGAAAATTTCATTGTGTGTGTGCCACTATATTGTGATGGATCGTGATTAAACAAAGGGAATTAATACCTATAGAAAATGTAAGGATTTAACCAATGATGAAGTAAACATAGTTGGTATTGTATATGATTAGATTAGGGTCGTATCAGGAAAACATACTCACGATACGATTAATAGCCATAATGCACCAATGTTGGATTATTTCATGCTGTAGGTGCCCCCATATTTTAGTGGAAATACTATCCAAATGCTAGTTTTTTAGTATATCATGTCACTTGAAAAGATATTTCAAGCACTGGGATGAAATTAACTTGAAATAGATGTGATGTAAATTTATTTTCTCAAGGGAGATGATGATCAATTTTGTTCATTGATCTAGAATACTAGGGAGGAAGATAAAATAGAAAACATGAAATGGAGAGATTATAATAAAATATTTAAAGAAAAATATTTTCCTTATGATCAACAATATGAAATGAATAGAAAATTCATTAGATTAAATAAAAAAGGAAGAAGAGTGTTTTTTTAAGTATGGTTCTACAATGAAAATACATTCTATGTATGATGTCAATTACATATGTGATTTGGAAAAATAGATTGACTAGTCCATTGAAGATATTATTCCAAGTCATATAATGGAACTGAAATCTCAAAAAATTTGATCATTTGATGGAATAATATTCTGTAACATAAAAATGTAGAAGAAATTTTCCAGATCCAACATGTCCAAGGTAAATAAAGAAAAAATTCTCTCTTATAAAAACCATGAAAAATATAAAGCATCAAAGAAGAATATAGGAATAAATAAATTCCCATTATTTGAAAAGTTTATAAATAATCATTCTAATAAATGGTTGACAGGAATGAGAGGTTTTTATTACTCTGTATAAAAGGTTAATTATGAAAATTAATTCAAGGGGAATAAAAATAAATGTTGTTAAATTATTAAATATTACAGAAATAGATGATTATTCAAATAAATTTCACAAGAATCCGTGGAACATATAATAGAAAAGTAAAAGGGGAAATGGCTAATCTTATGTGAAAACGAAAAATGAAGTAGAAGTACCCAATGATGTGTCGGCTGGTAAATTAATAATATCATCAAATTTAGAAAATGCTTTATTTTTTTTCTAGATTATAACACTCTTTATATCTACACAGTTTTTGACAGAAATTTGACATTCCGTTTTTTATTTTATATGGTTGTTGTAGTCATAACTCAAAAAATAAGATTTATTAAAATTGAATTGTTTCTGGAAATACCCATTATAACACATAAATGTGTTTCATTTATTGAACTTATCATCATACATAAGGTTGTCCTTGATATAATCCATAGTGTGGATTGGATTTCAATATCGTATGAAAAAAATGTATTAAACAAATATTGAAATTACAATTTGTGAGGAACATGTGGAATATCATTTCTTTAGAGAAGAAAATTCATGATCTTATTATTATCTATATCCAGCATTAGTATCTTTTATTAATGAAATTTTTGGAGAGGAATGGAAAACAACATCATTGAATTTGTAGAGTAATCATCAAATTGATGATGTAATAATTTTACTGGAATAAAATGATGTATTTAACATGGAATTATCTAGACACTGGAAAAAACATGAAAATGATTTTACTGTTAATTTAATTCATCATTAAATGACCATATAAAAACAGCTTAGAGAGTGGCCAATATGGAATTGGTGAAGCTAAAGAAACAGCTGTAGTATTTGAGTTGTAAGAAATTTATTCTACCAAGTGTTTCTCCAATGGGATCCCCAGTTCTCCGTGATATGAAGAAAGATGGATCCATGTGGATATTCATTGGCTATAGAGAAATAAATTCCATTACTAAAATGTACATGCATCCTCTTCTTCGTATTGATAATTTAGTTGATCAACATCACAGAGCTCAATATTTTTTTGAAGATTGCCTTCGTTAAGGGTATCATCAATCATGAGTGAAGACAAATGATATTCCAATGACATATTTTATAATGTGGTAAGAACATTAAATGTTTATAGTAATGTCTTGTATTGGCCAATGCGCCTTCAGTTTTCATTGAAATAATCAATTGAGAATTGAGGAATATCTTTTCGATTTTTATGTATTATTTATTGATGATATTTCGGTGCATTAAAAAATCAATGAAGGCCATGAGAATCGCATTTAGACCATTCTTGAGACTCTCATATAAAAATAGTGATATGGTAAATGAAGTTATTTTGATTTATGGATTTCATACATTTCTTTTATGGGCCATATTCTCTCTAAGGTTGGAATCTCTATTGTTCTTGAAATGAAATTGGTAATAAAAAAATGGAAAAATCCAACAAACATTACCGAGGTATATAGTTTAATTAGTTTTTGAGGTTAATATGTTCATTTCATTCAAAAATTTTCTTCATTGTATAACATATAAAAGAAACTCACACATGAAGGGGATATGTTCATATTGACAACATAATGTGAAAAATGATGCGATGAATATAAAATAACATTATTAATTTCCCTAATTTTGAATATACTATTACGAAGAGATGGGTTTTTGATACATATGGATGCATTAGAGAAATTAATAGGCTGTGTCCATCTGAAAATTGATTTTTTTCACATGAAAAAAAATTAATTTCGAGATACATAAAACAATTATCAAACTCATGATCTTGAGTTAGAAACAATTATATTTCCAATAAAAATATGAAGAGACAATATATATGGTGATAGATGAGAGATATATTTTGATCAAAAGAGTATTAAATACATATTTACATAGAAATAACTCAACATGTTCAAAATAAGAAGGCTCAAGTTACTCGATGATTATGATATCATAGTAAAATGCCATAAAGGAAAAAAAATAAGGACTTATATGCATTAAGTAGGAATTTTCATAGACTTCTTACCAAAATGAGTATTGGGAAAGATCATATATTCATGAATTTAGTTATATGGGTTTTGTAATTTCTAAGGAAAGGGAAACAAAATTCATTTTTTCCAATCATTATGAATTAATATATAGGGAATAATATTAGAAACTCTCAATGAAATGATGTGAAATTTCAAAAGAAAATTAAATTTTTTACGAATAAATATTGGATGAAAATGTTTATAAGGATGGAATTCTAAATTTATGAAAGAGGTTATGTGTTCCCTCAACACCTAATCTAAAAATATAACTATTAGATGTGTCTCATAGATAAAATTTTTCTATACACCATTATAAAACTATGATGTATATATATGTGATAGAATATTTTTGTTGGGATAATATGAAGTGGGAAATTTCTAGCTATGTTTGAAAATGTCTACTTTTAAACTTATAAACGCTGAGATAAATCATACTAGAAGTGTTACAAAACACTTAACTACTTTTATTATGAAGTGGGATCATATTATTATGGAATTAATCATTGTATTACCAAATGACCTCCAAAAGGAATGATAAGATATGTGATATTGTTGATAACTGAAAAAACATCAGATTTTCATTTTATAAGAGAATATTTTCCTCTTGAGTTCCTAGAAAAAATCTACACTAATGATTTTATTGACTTTATGTTACACCACTATCGATTGATTCAAATTGAGATCCGCCTTTAACATCAAAATTTCAAAAGTATCGTTAGAAGGGACAAGATACATAAATTTTTTTAAGCACTACCTACCATCCTCAATGAAAAGTATAGCCCGAATGGAAAATTTAATCATTGGATGGAATTTTGAGGTCATCACAACATGACTTTCATGGTATATGAGATTAGTATTACCATTGGTATAGGTTTTCACCAATAATAGTTTTCCATTAACTTATGCAAATTCCACCATATGAACCACTATATATGAAAATATGTCATAATCCATATTTTTGGGATAGAGTTGTTGACTGGAAACTTATATACCTAAAATAAATTAATTATAAAATGAAAATGGTAAAGGATATTCAGGATTATATAAATGAAGCTCAATGTAGGGAAAAGAGTTATGCTGATAACCATATAACATCCTTAGAATTTAATGTGGGAGTTCATTCCTTTATAAAAATACCTCAAAGTAAGGGTGTCATAAGGTTAAATAAATAATGGGAACATAGCCTTAGTTATAAAAAATAATTCTAAATTTTAGAAAGAATTGGTTTTTAGCTTATCGATTAGAAATTCCAAAAAGTCTCTAAATAGTTCATGATGTGTTCCACATATCATTATTATATTAATACACAACATTCCAAATCCATGTGCTCACATATGAAGAAATAGAACTAGAACCTGATTTGTCTTCATGTGAAGAGCCAATCGAGATTATTGGCCTAAGAGTGAAAGTATTGATAAACCAATTGTTTATAGTGGTAAAAGTTCATCAGAGAAACAATAAAAAAGAAGAATCAATGTGGGAACCTTAGGTTGTAATGAAGAAGAATGACCCTCATCGGTTAAGAAGAAAATATTCTTGAAAATTTCATGGATGAAATTTTTGGCTGTGGGAAGAAGATAACAACCAATTATTTTATGTTTGGTATCTTATTAAAGAAATTCAATTTATTTGATAACTTATTTTTCACACAACACCAATCTTAAACGAACTATGACATACTATTAAATATATACATGATTGTTGGAAAAGTAATTTTTTCCATTAATTATTATAATACAGTCATCATAGTAATAAACAGATCTATTAATGTATAAATTTAATTTCAATATCTCATAAATGAAAATATGAAATATTTATATCATAGAATAAGTAAAGAAATGTTTTAAAAATTATAAATTAATTAATGATATTTTTTTCAAAGGTAAATGTTTATTTATAATTTTATAATTAAAATAAAAATCTAAAGGAAAATTTAATTTCCAAATAGAGATTGAAAAATTAATATTTTATTGTTTTACAATTATATGATTACTTTTTTGTGAACATAATTAGTTGTTCTAATTATTATAATATGGGATATAATATTTAAATCAATATTTTTCAAATAATTTATGATTTTAATTGAAAAATAAAAATTTCATATATAGAAAATTAGATTCATAAAATAAGGTCCAATTTTTAAATATAATAGTTTGAATGGAGTTTGGGTGAATTGTTTGTATTTTTCTAAAATAGTTTATTTTTGAGGAATAATGAAATACAGTATTTTACATTATTTAACATTATAAGTAAATAAATGAATTATTGGGTCATGGATGAAGTATATATGAGGTAATAAATCATTATTCCAAACTTATACTCTCAATAAAATGTTACTAGTCACAAGAGTCTTATTTATTTGTATTATTGAGCCAAAATAAAAAAAACAAAATAGATAAAATCATCAGAATCACCCCTGTCCTCCTATAAATATCACCCCTCACCACTGCATATCCTCTCAATATCTAAGCCTTGGATATTGCCGAAATTTTACCAAAATTTCATCTAATGATTCTTTCACCACGTCCAGGACCTACTAGTCTTACCAAAATATAAAATCCATGTGTTTTAATGTGGTTCCCCTGGAGACAACATTCAAGAGGTAAAATCAACCTACATTTTCTTTTAATTTTTTTCCTTTTGATATACTCAAAATCCCAATAAAAAGTGGAATGGTAATTATAGTATCATATATATACAATAATTTTATTATGTCAATGGAATACCCATTATTAAATTTTTTTCCTTTCTCCATTGATTTTGAAAATGAAATCATTGTCTATAATGTGCCGATTCACCCACTTCATGGATGATGAGATTTCATTTTCCATTACTGCATTCACATAAGAACATAATAATATTATTATGGTTAAAAAAATTTAAATATACATATGATAAGCTATATCATGTAATGTAATGATCATAAAATTATAAAAATAAATTAAATGAAACAAGTTCATAATCGTCGTAAAATCCTCCAAAATAAATAAATTTTTTTTCAACATTTTATCTAATGAATAATCCTCATACCATATAATCAAATTATAGAGACCATTTATACATATATAAGTTAAATAATATTAAATAATTATACCTTTTTATTTATTCATCCATTTGAAAAGAACATTTATAAATATATATATGGGAATTGATCCTAAAACCTTGATATAGGCACCCCTGGAACATCAAAATTGAACATTTTAACTCGTTGAAAAATCCAAAAATAATCATAATAAAATTATAATAAGTCAAATTTAATTTTAAATGTTTTTAATTAATTAATTAATTAATATAGTTTTATTTTCCATGATATTATGTACAAGAAATGAATGCTTTTAGACATAAGGCATGAGTTTTCTTGTCTCACATTTACTTATGTGAGAAATATTCATCATTGAAACCTTATTTTCTATATGTGGTTTAATTTATTCCATTTATTATATAATTTAATAAATATAATTGTTTTCATGGTGTTAAAATTTTCAATTTATTATCATTATATTTATGGGGTATATGATAAGAAAGATTACAGATTTATATGAGATTTCATAACTCAATTTTCATTAATTGGATTAAACTTTTATTTTATTGATTTTTTCATTCCCCTTTTATGTGTAATATAAGTTTTTATTATATTCTGTTTTATATCAACTTTTATTTATATATATTTATTGAATACAGACAATAAATTCATTGGATTAATGATATGATCCTTGAATAGAACTTCGTCCCAATTTTCTTTCTTTAAAGCATATTTTTGATGTTTTGAGAAAATTTTGATTTCCATGGTGCATATACTAAACATGTTATATATGATAATAAATCAATGAGGATTTATTTAAATATAAATATTTCAATTATCAGGTATATGATTTTTATATAAGTCAAATAAAATTTTTATATACATTGTTTACTTTTAATGTTATTTTAACTGAGGAAATATTGATAAATCTATAAGCTCTACTCTATATAGATATGTTGAAAATTCATATTTCTCTTGAAATAAATATAGATATCATGAATAATTTTGATGTGAATTTATTGGTGGATCCCAAAATTATATACCCCCTTGATGAATTGACAGGTCCCCCAATACAAAATAATTGGCGACAGACCCTTCTAATTTATTTCCAAGTAGAATCTGATGGCTTTATAGAAAAATAAATAAAATTTCATATAAAGGATCTTGATAGTTGTGGGAAACATTCCAAATAAATGAAATATAATAATGTATATTTTACTTCATTAAATATTTAGTTATTACTATGCCTGAGATTTTCACTATGAAAAAAAATCTCTATATGCATTTTAATTCGCGGGTTTTTAATTTAACTATACATGTCTCTTAGTTTTCACTATAAAATATTGATTATTCATTATTTTTTATTCTTTATATATTATTCATTCCAATGCGTATTGTTTTTAACCCTAACTGAGAATTTTACCTCACCCTTTATTTCTAATCCTTCCCCAGGTTATGGATATGAAATCATTTAATAAGTATGAAGGAATAATTTTATTCGTCTTTGTTATATTATATATTTAATTAAAAATGTAATAAGGGAAATGTGTATTTATCTTGTTCATAAAAACTAATAAACTGATCGATCATTAGTCAAGTGGTCTTTTGTATATATTCCATTATAATAATATAACCAGAAACTATAAGATACTGGGGTCGGGGTTTTCACACCCAACATCAAAGACTCAAATTGTTTCCCCTTAAACATTCCAACAAAACATGCAATAGATTAAAATATCCTAAAACTCAATATTTCTATCTAAAACACCTGAGACCCATGATTGTATACAAAGAAAAAATAATATCCCAAAATAATGGAGAAAAAACTGAAATGGTGTCTGATAGAAATATACTTTTCAATTAAAATTGATCACAAAAAGACATATTCTATAAATATAATGTAAAAAATAATAATTATGATATGTGAGGTGACAATAAATTCCATTGGGAATATAAGGATTGAAATAAAATCATTTCATTTGGAAGAATAAATGGAATGTAATTGTAATATTAAAATAATATTTAATAAAATAATTTTATATGTAAATCAATTGAAAACATGTGGAATAATATGAAATACATAATACTTTTATGAAGTTAATGGGTTCTATTATCTTTATATATGTTAATAAATATTTTTTTGAGTTTTTTTTTAAAATGTAAAATTAATTTTCCACAAAATAAAATAAATATTCATTGAGTTTTTTTAATTTAATGGATCTTATAAAACCTCCTTAATAAATCATTTTTTTAGTAAAAGAATTTTGTTTTTCTGGAAAATATGGACATGAAAGAAAAATATATCTTAATAAAAGAAAAATACATTTTTTATATTAAAAAATTAATTGATTAGTTATTGAATGAAAGAGATAATGTTTTGGAATAACATATTTAAACACCTTAAATATTAAGATGATTTTTAAAATATTCATTTTTTCAATAATAAATTATAATATTTTATCCAAAAGAGTAAAATAAATCGTAGAAAAAAATTTACTATAAATTTTTTTACCTCATTAGTGATTCTAAAATTATAACCCTATGATAGAATTGACTTGAATTAAAATATTAATCATAAGAAATAAATCTTTATTCATGTTGAATACATCAATGAGGTACAATATAAAGCACATATATGTGAATAGTTTCAAAATAAATGATATGTCTTATTGGAGTGTAAATTGAGAAGATATCACATTACTCAAGCTTCCTATTATATGAACATTATTTTAACACATGTATAATTATTTAATTAAAAATATTAATTTATCTTGGTAATGTATTCATATTTATAATATCGTATATGATCATATTATAACATCTTACCACACATTATTTAATAATATTTCATTATTACCACGGTTTTGTGTATTAATTACAAAATTTTCACAAGCATGCTTTGTCGTTGATGTTTCATTTCATGTGAATGTGTTATATATCCATAATATTTATAATTATATTAATTTAATAAATATAAAATTTATCATTTTGATACATTTTTAATACCATTCGTGGATGTTTGAACTAGAGAAAGAATGACATCACATCTTGGACCCAATAGGCTGTATGTATGCATGCGGGAAGATATTGTTCCACTAATGGTGGAAAAGATAATGGAGTGGATGATATGTTAAATTTATAAAAATTAATATCATGTTATATCTATCATATCTTTTCATTTCATCGATCACTATGACTATCTATGTGAGTCGGTGGTGGAAAAGATACTCTATAGGTTTAGGAGGAGGTGGTCCACCATACACATGAGCAAAGGTTTTGAATCCTATTTGATGGACAAGGAAATGGATAAATATTATTCAATAAATATTGTAACACCAAATTATATGTTCCATAAATTTGTTATTATATTTTGATAGTTATAAAAAAATTAAATGTGTAAAAGAAGAATAAAAAAATAAATAGCTTATTATATACATTTAATATATTTTAGAAGAACGTCATTTGGATATCTTATTAAAAAAACCCAGGGATTGTCTTCTGGGAAGAACATAACCTGTAGAACGTGTATTAGGATGTTTATGAAATATTTATATAGGGTATTGTTAAGCTATAATTATTTAGAGGTGGGGAAATATGAGGGGAGGGAGTTCCCATATATAAATGAGGGGAAGGGATATTTTTGTAAATAATAATGACTATTTAGTAATGGGAAGTCCCTATCATTCATTTGCCTCCAAAATTTATAAATATTGGATTAGGGAAATTATATGGGTTTTAATCACCTATAACACTAAAATAAAATAGGTTTTAAATATTGTATGTCCATTACATCCAAGTGTACCCACTCGTACCATTTCCAAACCATAGTAACTAGTTTTTTAATCTTTGTAACTCATGGTGGAAGAGTAAAAGAAATTTAGAATTATTAGATAATTTATATCATTATATATTAAATATTAAACAAAATTTATCAAATAAAAATTCTATGCATGTGATAAATTAATTTTTTCATAAGTGAATGTAACATAAAAACCCCTATTTTAACCTCAGTAATGATAATGAAATATTTAGTATTTTTACTATTCATTATAATCAATATTTAGATGACCATATTAAAAAATTATAATTATTATTATTCTAAATATGTAATCTATTTTTTTAAATCAAATCACAAATGTGTAATAGTTTAATTCAGAAATAAACCCGTAAATCATTTCGTAAAACATGTTTTCAAGAAAACCATTTTTCATATATAAGATGAACTTACATTTACAAGATTAATATTAATAATAATTCTTTTTATGTATATTAATATTTTTAGATATAATGTCTTTACATTTAAAATAAATTACTCAGAATTAATTATTAGTTTATCTAATAAAAATAGATATATATTTTCCCTTTTAAAACATAAACTGTTTCCAAAAAAATATTCTAAAAAGCAATTTTTTCCTCCAAATTAACGTATCATTATTTTTATGAAATTTATATCTAATAAATTTTTAATTATACATATTAAATTAAAATATTTTTAATAAATGGTTTTAAATTTAAATAATAAATTTTCAATTATTCATAAAACCTAATTCCGAAGGGAAAATTTGAAAAATTAAGTCTAGGATTATTTATTCCATGTAATTTAATGATTAATATTAATAATAAAAAATTAGTAATTTTGTTCCATAATAAAATTTATTATTATATAGTTATTTGAAAATATAATACTCAGTTACTATAATTGAGGATATACTGTCACAAAAGTCAACTAGTCATAAATGTTCTAGTATATAACTTTTTTCAATGTATAAAGGGATAAACATTCACTTCATTCCAAACCATAATACTATCTCACATGGTGATATTTTATGTGAAAAATTTTCTCTAAATTCAAACTACATGTCCCTTTGTTGGTTTCATGTATAACACTTCTTCAGAATCAGAGATTATTTAATATGATTTTTAATGGTTTGAACTATTTATATTATTTCATGAAAATGAAAAATTTCATGTACCTTCTATTCTCCAATGTTATACCAAAAGAAGTATTTCTATACCTTTTCCCCTATAGATCATCATATGGGGATATTTGGATACTTGAGTGGGTTTTTTATGAGAATATAAAAACTTCTATATGTTGATCCCATAAACCAATTAATTCCATTGTTAAATCTCCGAGAATATCCCCAAGTATCTAAATGGTCCATTTAGGTTATATATAGTTTTAGGTGTGATAGGTCATACTAAAATTAAATTCATTATTTAGGCCATGTTGAAGCATTATAAAAAATTTAGATGTAAATTGTGGATAATGATAAAATACGACTGAATGTGGGGCCTAATGTATCCTAAAAAAATTACATAGATATATATTGACATGTTTTTCATGATAGAAATCCCTCAAAAACATATATTAAGTGGATAATACTGAATATTCAATACACTACAAGCCTTATCTCATTGTTTCCTTTGAATATATTTGGGAGACATTCAAAAAATTCTATTGTGATTATCTCCAAATTATATTTCTTTATATTTTAAGGTTTATCATCCACTTAGACTTTTGTAACTATTATTTATCATACTACCATACAAAAAACATTGAGGTAAACTCAGTGATCTCCTTCTTTATATTGTCCCAACAAACATGTTCTCAAAATCATGAATAATATGGGTACTTCTTGTATGGACTGAGAAATATAAGACATTTTCATTATCCAATATATATATCAATATTTTAGTTGAAAAAATTACCTAAATTATATATCATAACAAAAAACTCCATCTTCATCGATGGGGAATTCATTATGATTCTAATCTTTTACTTCTTCTGAAATCTTTTAAAGCTATAAGTCATACCTTTGTACCACCGAGAACTTCACATAGTTAGATGGTTGTAAAATAATTTGTTAAAGGTAGGATGTCTTAATTACATTTATTATTTCTATTTTCATTCATTAACAATCGATGATGGTATTTTATTTCCCGATATGTCTCCTGTATAATGTAGTAGGTTATTATATTTTAAGAGAATCCCCGAAATTGTCACTATCACGCCCCCTCCCCACAAGGTGTACCCCTCCTAGGCCAGCAATGTCAGAGGGGTGATAATTTCCTCTCAATTTGTGCCTCTATTAGGCCTTATGTTGGACACTTGCATTGAGGTTATAATAAACACACAAAATGGTGGCATTACCCTCTTAGAAAACACATGTGGAAGAGAGAGGTAAGACATAAACCAACCGACTCCAAGTCACACAACAATGAAAAGGAAATCACAAGTACACATATTATATTTCATTAAAGAACTACACTAACTAAAATAGAACATGGGAAGTACCAAAAGAAATTGATAATGGTAGTGACAACGAAGCCTGAACAGCTCATGAAACCCCAAGCTAGTTGTAACAAGCTAGATCTCTAACTTGATCTAATTGACCTAAAAAAAGCATATATATACGCAGGGTGAGTGTAAAATTATACTCCACACGATCCTCCCTAGAGGCTCTTGTGTAAAATAAATAAACCATGCTAAAGCACAATGAACAACAAGTGAAACTAACTCATGTCCTAAACAATAATTCTATGTTCCTAGCCTCCCCATGGCTACTATCACAATGTATCACACAATATATTTTATAATATAATAATTAATATCAAGGGTACACCACTACCACAACCCTAATGGTTTTCCGTGTTTCCATAATGTCACATGTCCAAAGCATCTCTCTCCAAAAAGGCTTTCCCATAGAAACCTAGGTGAAGCCCCACAACAAACACCCTGTGCAGCACAACCACCACACCCACCTAACAAAAGTAAAGAGGCAGTTTACTGGAGCCACCTCATATTTCATAACATGTATCATATGTATGTCATTGTACCTCAATCCATTAAATCCCATACACCAAGAAAGGATCCTCAATCCATCACATGATATACATGTTACTTCTGTTGTAGTCCATAGGAAACTATCTCTAGAATATATGATTCTGAATAACCACAAGAAATTGTAGCCCTTTTCAAACATATATGAGAAAAACTAACCATTGTGCCTACCAGCACAAGTATCTACCATGAGAAGAGTGCAAGGCCAAAGGGAGTAGTCATCCATCCATCCTCCCAGAAAACTGTTGGGGAAAACAACCCAGGCCATGAAATCCTTGAGGTGTCATTTTCACTAACGAATGGGGTGGAGTACCATATAGAAACACAATAAATGTTGAATACAATATTTCTCAAAACCACAAAATGGGCTTAACATAGTCTTAAACTCAACTGTATCAAACGTATCTTGAACACCTGGCTTCAAATGCTAAGAGTAGGTATTATATAAGCACACATCCCTTTGTAGATATTTATCATATTACATAATTCCATTTTTATCAGTTTCACTATATGATAATAAATTCATTAAACATTAATTTACTGTTATTAATTCCACATTTCATTTCATTAGAACTCCAGCTAAGATCCATAGTACCTCAAAAATGTAATCTTTTCATTGCCATACACCAAGTTCCAACCCCATGGGTTATCATAATACATTCATTAATTTGTTTACAACATTATCATGTCTCCATATTCCCATGAATTCAAGAAGACATTATAAGATACCAAAAACAAGGGGCTCAACATTGTGAATAGATGAGCTACGTGTCAAGTATTTTCCACCAATAGGAGAAGCATAGACCCATCCTCCCTCGAGAAGCTAAACACTGAAAGCATGTGGCATAACCTATTCCTCTTCACCCATTTTGGATAGAGGGTAATAAGGACCAGCTGCCACGAGTAGTGGGAAAAGTAAAGAAGATAAAAAAACAACAACATTCAGAAATCAAGCAATAAACTATATCTAAATTGTTTCATCATCCCTGTTTCCATCCCTGACACCCACATGCATAAATTGATGCATATCTACACTCTAGGTGTCAAATTCTTCAACAACCAATGAGACACACTTCCCCCACATATCAAAACATCAATCCAGAATCACAACACGTCACAAGTAGTATGAAATAACAGAGCAACTAGGTTCTTGGATCTAAATAGGGCATTCTATCTTCACACACAGTGATCTATCACAACTCCATGGAAAATGATCATGGCCTTTAAAAGAACGACTGTAACTCAATAACACATGGGGAATTATCTTTTATAAAACATCCAGTTCTTTAATATCACATGACCATACCAGTTCATTATTTGTAGGTTCCAACTATGGAGAACCAAAATAGTAAGCTATAAAAAATTAACATATAGTTAATAAACATGACATTATTTCATTATCAACAAGCTTCAACATGACTCTGGAACATTAATTAATTCAATTAAATATCCTTACAAATACAAAAAACAGATTCGTTTACGTTTCTTTTCATCATTGATAAATAATTACAATTAATCTCAGTTTACATTCTTTTCCAATTTTCATTAAGAATGACAAGATAAACAAAGAAATCATTGATATCACAATATATACCAAAAAAAGAGGCAATAACTTACCACTGATAAATTTTTTTTATCAAGTTAAAATATTTGTTATTTCAATTACATTGTTAGCCAGTGGGATAAAACATTCTATCTCTACAGTTGTAGGTAAAATTATATTGAAGCCATGAATCCCCTCCCTCAAAAGTTTTTAGATGCTATTTTCATGAGAACTATCCAAAAATGGATCATGATCACCACTCTAAGAGGACTTCATCCACCTGAGGATGCAGATACAACACCACACTCACCAAAATCCAAGAAAACATCATTAGAATCATATAGATTGCATACCATAATAGGGAAAGGAGAAACAGAAGGATAAGAACCCATAAGAATGATGGTAGACCATACATTATAACAAATATTGATCGATACTACATGGTTGCAAGAAATTTGGGGGTGCATATGTAGCGGGAAGAATATCTGTGAAGACATGATCCAACGCTACAACACTACACATGACTCATATAAAAAGAAAGGAAATTTTTTATCTTCTCACACCAGGGAACAAGGATGAATAATAAGGGAGGAAGATATCTCATCCCTTTAGAAGAATTAATGGTGTAACAGTTTAAGATACATTTGATTTTCTAAAAAAATTATATCACCTTAATCATTGTGGTTTGACCATGTAAAGGCATACCAAGCCTTAGGAAAATTAATATTGGAGTTGTGGTCTTTGAATTTCCCTTAAATCCCTAAAAACAAGGAATTGAATGCGTTTTTCATCAAAGAAAATGTTAAATGGTAGATAAAAGGAAATCTGATTTTTTTTTGAAATTTAACATAGGAAATGAAAATATTTTGGAAACAATGTTCATGACACAATTAGCTTTATCACCATTTTTGACTCACAATTTCTACGATACAGTTTGTATGGTACCATTTCTGTTCTACCATTTTTGAGCTATCGTTTCTATGAAACAGTTTCTATGCTACCATTTATGTGAAATAGTTTTTATGATACTATTTATGTACTATAATTTCTATGCATAAGTTTCTGTGAAATAGTTTCTATGCTATTGTTTATGTGAAACAGTTATGTGTTACCATTTCTATGCTACCAGTTCTATGCTACCATTTCTGTGAAATTGTTTTCTTGCTTTCACTTTGTGATGCAGTTTTATGAAATGGTTTGGGAATTTGGAAAAGGAGGTGATAATGTTTTGTTAAATGTTTTCGTAATTTTTTTTTGAAATTTTCCAAAGTAGCTGACACTATTTTATAACACATGTTGGAAATTTGGAAAAGTATGTGACCATATTTTGTGACATAGTTTCATGATACAATTTGGAAATTTGGAAAAGGATGTGACACTGTTTCGTGACCCAGTTTCATGAAATAGTTTGTAAATTTGGAACATGTTGAGGATAAGACCCCATGACCTCCTAGAGAACATAAAAAAATAGATTTCATCATAGTAATGGATAGGAGATGTCCATGCCAATCAATCAGATACCAATTAGACATTCTAATCCTTGAAAATTTAATACCAGCCTAAAAGGATACCAAAAAAGAGATTGTACAACCAGACAATAAGATACCTCTCAAAAAGGAAGAATCCCCAAAAATTAACAGAAGAAATCCATCTCATAAACATGAAAGGTCTCTAATCAAAAATGAACATAGTTACATGAAAAGGGATAACCATCAAACAACTCTAGGTACTGAGCATGTATCTGTGACTCACATTACCTTGTACTCTCCTCCATGATACTATGTCACCACAAGACAAGAAACAAGGGAAAAGAATGCCTGTGCAACTCCTTCTCCATGTGATCTTATATCTTCACAGGCCACTCCTTAAAAGTTCCATCATCGTTAATGTTGATATTACCCTAATTGATGACAGGAAAGTCATCATGAAGATAAAAATGAATCTAAAACACATGAAAAACATCATGTCTGTAGCTTATTTGTAGAATAAGTGATACACAATACACCACAATTTTAACATGATCCAACACCTAGAATATCCCAACAAACTCCGGATAAATATTACTCCCACGACCCATCCTTCTCTTCCCACGACGACAAGTCACATTTCGAAACACATGATCCCCAAAACCAAATGATAAAGGTCTTATCCTTTGATAATTATATGATTTATAATGATACTGCACTTCCATCATCCTTTCGTGAATCACAAGAAACATCTATGACTTATTTTTCACTACTTTCAATCTGAGAATTGTTGATTCTCTAACCCCAGTCCAGCACAATGAAAAACAATATTTTTGGACATACAAGGCTTCTAATGGTGGCATACCTTTGGTAGAGAGAAAAATATTGTGTTAAGAAAACTCCAACAAGGTTAATAGACTCATCTATGAACCTAAAAAATCTAGGGCTCAAGAGTGCAAAATTCCTTCAACTGTTTGTATGGTCCATTCTATCTAACCATCCATATTCATATGAAACGAAGTGATAAGGCATAGAAGAGAACCAAAATCATTCAGGAGACCTCTCCACACCCTGGAAGAAAAATGAGGATCTCGATCAGAAATGATCGGCATTGGGACCCCTTGAAGTCTCAGACCCTTCTCTAGATACTACCTCAAAAAACATTTAATGATATTGACTCCTTAATCTCTATGAAGTGGGATGAATTCATCAAATGATCCACTACCACCAAAATAGCGTCATGGACTCCATGATCTCAAGGTAAACCAACACCAACGTCCATTGAGATGTCCTCCCACATCCACTAAGAAACATCTAATGGCTAGAGAAAACCATCAGGGACATGGTGCTCAACCTTCACCTTATGGAAGACCAAACATCGAGACCCAAACTCCACCACTGTATTCTCCTACCCAGTCCACAAAAACAGAATCCTCAATGATCGGTACATCTATTTTATTTAAAGATGTACCGTTAAAGGTCAATTAAGGAACTCTCTATGAACTGTCTCACACATCACCAAAATAATGAAAATCCATCACAGATACAACACTCAGTGTTTTTCATCCATAGACCAACCATTAGGGGCCTCTCCCGAAAAAACATGGTATCTCCAGAAATCCCCCTCTTGATGACCCAAATGGGGCTCTTTTATCTATTGAACCAGATATGACTTCACTGTCATCTGTAAAAGACAACCTCTACCCCCAACGTCTCCCATATCTAGATGCTTGTTGAACATTCATCCATCACTCTCTAGGAATCACCAGATTCATGAACTTCATCACTATGCGATTTTCTACCCAGTGCATCAGATATAACATTACCCTTTATAGGTTTATATAAAATTTTGATGTCGTATTCCTATATGAACTACATTCACCAACATAGCTGCAAGTTCAAGTCATGCTTGGAGAAAACATTCATCTAGTACTTATGATTAGTGAAAATCACAAAGCTCTAACAATGAGTTAATTTCATCACAACTTCATAGAGAACACAAGTACAAAAAATCAAGATCTTTTGTGGCATAGTAACATTCATGGTGATGCAAATACCAATAAACCTATGAAATGACTGATCTTTTTTGCATTAAAGCACACCCTAACCCTAGATGCAATGCATCACAAAAAATATCAAACAGAACTCCCACTACTGGTAGAAAATGAACATGATCACATACCAACGAACACATTAGATACCAAAAAGCTAACTAAAACTGATTAGTCTACAAGAATTCACCATCATGCCCGTTCAATGTTGTCTAAAGAGTCCAAAATCAAGATAAATCAGCTACAAACCTCTTGTAGTTTCCTATGAGTCCATGGAATCTTCACACCTCTTCCACTGTCTTGGGGGATACCCAAGAAAATCATATTCAATATTTGATATATCTACAGCTAATCCCTGCTAGGAAACCACATTCCATATGTACAAAACATCTCATGACCATAACTCACACTTCAAAAACTTCCCAAAAAACTTTTTTTGATGAATAACTCCCATAACAGCATGTCGATGCTCTGTATGATCTTCCTCAGATGTGGAGTATATAAGGATGGGGTCAATGAAAACCACCATGAACTTTTCCCAGAACTCATGAAACACAACTTTCATCATCTCCATGAACACATGTGGAACATTTATCACAGTAAACAACATTACCACTCTCTCGTAATTCCCAAGACTATAACAGAAATCCATCTTTAGGATATCTTCATCCTTCACACCCATCTAATGATGTCCTAAATGCAAGTCAATATTTGGGAACCAACACACACTATTTATTAAATCGAATAAATCATTAATCTATGGAATAGTATAGCGATTCTTCAATATCACTTTGTTTATGTTGAGACAATCGATAAACAACCACAAACCGCCCATGACCTTCTTCACGAACAAACTGGTGCACCCCACTGTGACACAATCGTCCAAAAAAACCACACTGTAATAGAATATACAGCTTTATACATACCTCCTATAACTCAGAAGGGTCCATCCTATATAGACACATTGAGTAAGGAGATGATTCTAGTTGAAGGTTTTTCCCATACTCAATCTCTCTTCAATGGGATAATTCTACAACCACTTCTAGAATGACATCATGGTACTCTTCTACGAGCCTGGAAAATGCCTACTGCTGAACCTAAAAAGAACTCAGCATCAACTCTTCCATCAATGATGATAATGGTGGAACATTTCTCAGACACTTCTGAGGGTCTCGGTCACCAACAAACACTGCTAGCTCTCGATCAGCATCATTGAACACCACCTACCTCTATAAGAAATCCAAGATATCCTACACCGAATACAACCAATCCATGCCAAGGATGGCATCGTATTGTTGTATATGTAAACATTGGAAATATACCCATTCGCGGTGTTACACCATCACTAGCTCAATGTCTCTACATACTACCAATAAGTCAGCTAGACCTACAACTAGAATAGTAAATTCTAATGGAACTAAAAGCCTCTCTAACTTAAATCCAACCGAAGGGACAAGGGAAGGTGATATGAATGAGTGTGTCTCTCCTGAATCAAACAAGTAATACACTAATTTAGAAAACATGTAAATGGTACATTTAACAATGTCTGGATTTCCTGGCACTAGAAACGCTAAAGCATAATGCTGACCCCGACCTCCTCTATGGCCTCTCTATCCCTATTGAAGTCCAATTCCATGGTCATGTTATACAAAATGAGGATGGTGATGTGTCTATTCCTTCCTCTACATGACCCATTAGTCTATTCTTATCCAAAGCTGGTTGAACCTGCTGCAGCTTCTTTGGCTAGAACTACCCTAACAGAGGAGCCTTGTGTGGAACACCTGGTGTAACACCCCAGGTAAATAAAGAATATGACATTTTTATATTTATCCCTTTTTGTGAATAAAATGTCAATATTACATTAAAGGGGATTCTATGCTCGATGGCGTACCCAATACGCAACAACGAGTTTCTTGGGAATCTTACATTGCTCTCCAATAATTAAATAATATTATTTTAAATGGTAGCTAACGCCTAGCCGTTGTAATGGAGGGAATGAACAGAACTAACTAGAAAATTATTATATATGTTTTTAAAATATTTTTACTTTTTACAATAAATTTTAGAGGATTAAAAATGCAAATGAATCCAATTTTAAGCGTAAACATTATAATATTCTTTAAACGGTCGATTAACCGCCTTTTGATGGAGAACCTCTTTTAAATAAACTTTTGACAATTTTATGTGTTATATTTGACAAAATAAAATTCTCCTTTATAATCGGGACATTAAAATTTACTTTGTGTAAATTTTTGGTATTATTCCGAAAAAGATCAATTTTTAATGAATAGTGAAAAATGTTGTATTTTAATTCAAAACCTCTTTTTAATCTAATTTATTTTTATGCTTAGATTATCTTTTGAATTGGTTTTAAAGTGAAATTAGAATATATTTTTACCATTTAATCCAGTAGTGGTCAATGGAATTAATTTCACTTTGAAATTGGACTTAAACTAGTGTCAATCTTTTGATGCATTTTGTTTCATAAAAACACGCTATTTGTTTTGACAACGGGAATTAATTATTAAATTAATTAATTCAACTTATATGTTTTGAATTTTTTAAAATAGACATCATTTTTTAATTCGGAATATCAAATATACCTTAGTGTGTATTTTTGGTAATTTTCTGAAAAACTTCAATTTTTGATGAATAGTGAAACCACTAAGTGGTACTTATAAAAACTGATTTTCCGTTTAAATGAAATTTTGACACCTTTGTGTTTTTAATTTCAAAAATCTGACATAAATTGTTTTCATTAAGAAGTAAAATGTGGTTCAATGGGATTAAAATAATTTTTTGGTGAATAGTAACTAATTAAGTTTTTAATCGCGATTAGAGGTAATTAGTGTAGTTTAAGGTAAGAATAATGTTTTAATAAAATGAAATGAACTAGACACATGTCCTACCCTCATTGGATGTGTCAAGGCCGACCAAGAAAATCCATGGGTCAACTTGGGGACCCCATGGAGCCACTTTGGGTGGAAAATGACATAAATACCTTTTTATTTAATGATAAAGTAAAAATGACACAAACATGAGATGTTTTACTAAACAAATTTTTACATGGGGTTATAAAAGTCCGATTTTTGACTATAAATAGTTATTTGAAAGCTAAAAAGATTTCCTACAACATAGTATTTTTTTATAATTTTTAGACATTAAATAATTTAAATTATTTATGACATCATGATGATGCAGCGATAACCTCATTATTTAACGATTTAAATAAAATTGAATGATAATGTAATATCTAAAACCTACACATGTCCAAAACTTATTGAATGGGTGGATTTAGAACCCATATCACCTTATCCTCGAATCACATCTAATGTGGGACCATTAAAATCCAAAACTCATTCTAAAATAAAGTAACATTACTTTACTTTCCAAGAGTACCCCTCCCCTCCTCTTATAAAAGGCTCTCACCTCTACCTCTTTACCCACACTTACAAAGCCTTTGGCTTGGCCAAACCCTGCCCATTTTGTCTCTACAAATCCCTCTATAACTCCTTGAAGCCTAAATTTGGGAATAAGTCTTCCCAAGGAAGCCTTTGAGCTCAAACCAAAGGGAGTTACCCGATTTTAAGGTAATGTCTTCACTTGTGTTCTTTTGTTTTTCTATTGCTTCTCCAACCCATTAAAATATTTTTATTCATTTATTTTGTAACGAATCCAGTATCTTCAATATACTAGGATGTTGTTATAAGAATAATTCAAGCTACACTTACACACACCTACATCAAATGATTGAAGAACATAATGTTTCTGTGGATCGTGAATTTCTGACTCACGAAACGATGATTGTTCAACACTCATATAACAACTTAAAAGGTGGCCATTAAGATGAAAAAATATTTATATATGATATATAATATGTTTATGTTTTACTTAAGCTTCTTTATTTTTCATTTATGTCATACCTTTATGGTTTCCATTATGGGTAAACACGATATCTTCATTTAAGGATGTGTGGACTACCGCCCCCTCAAAGTGATTTGATTCGTTAATACCATATGTGGTACGTATAATGGATATATTTAATGATATTATACATGATACCACACTGGAACTAAAATACTATTATTTATCATTATGTTTTAATTCAATTAAATATGAAATAGAAATGGAAGTAGCGTTCATGCGTACGTACGGCTTACCGTCTCCATGAACGGTGCATTTCATTTCCTAACTCTAAATGTTATGTAATATTATAAATGCATGAATATAATGTATATATATTATATATATGATATATACATCATGAATAAAATTCTGTACATGATTAACCTTTGACCACATGAACAACATGTAATTGTAAGAAGTCCACTTTCGACTTAAGAACCAAATATCGACAAAACAAACATTATTAACTTAAATGGTTACATAATGTTTATAACATAGTAATAATTGATATAAAAGGAATAATTAACTTGAAAAAGGTTCCTAAGAAAATATAAATTAAGTAAAGTTTATTATTCAGGACGTTAAAGAATGATCGAGTCAAGTGGGACCTGAGGTAAGAGATCTTACTTCTCTCTTTTTAAGTACACACTTTTATGTCATTCCTTTTAAAGCTCATATTTCTTGTTATTGGGATGATCTTTTATATTACACTTACTGTAATTTTTATGTTCATGTGATGAGAGACCCTATTTCCTCTCATTAATCCATTTTGGATGTTTTGAGTGGCGCCGTTAGGCTGCCGAACTTTCGTAAGAGATCTAACCTCTCTCTTTCTTTTAAAGTACTCTCCTTTATGTCACTTATTTTAAGCTCCTCTTTTTTATGCTGGGGGATGTTCTTTTATATTCCTCTTTCTGTAAACTTTATGTTAATATGATGATAAACCCTATTTTATCTCATCAATCCATTTTTGTTTGTTTTATGTGGCGCCGTTAGGCTGCCGAGTTTTCATAAGGGATTTTTCATCTCACTTTTATTCCCGTGAGTTTTATGCTACATTTGCCACAATTTCCTTTGAGTGGTGTATGTACAACCCATTATTTTACTCATTGTGTAATATAATTTAATTTATGAGTATTTACATAAATGTTGTACTGTCCTTCTTCAGGGGGTGCATGTCTCGAAAGATACCCATATCGGTAAGGGAACCTTTCACCCTACTCTTTTTGTAAAAGACTTCTTTTGTTATGTATTTTAATTCACATAATATTATGTTGGGATATGATCTTCTATATCCTTATTGATTTAAATTTTATGTCCAAGTGATTAGATACCCCTTTATCTCTCTCATCAACCCTTTTTGTAAAATTTTATGTGACGCCGTTAGGCTGTCGAATTTTACCAAGGGAACTTCTTAACCCAATTTCGATTTCTTTGGGTTCAACATGTAGTTATTGAACATGTCATCCTTTGAATATGTGTGAATTACCTTTGATTGTTTTACACATAATATCCACTTATATTGGGTGTATTTATATTTGTCACACATAATTATGAGATTGATTTATCCTTAATTTAAGGATACCTTCTTTATAATGGATTTCATCTCATTTTACATTTCTTTTGAGACTTCATTGTTGTTATGCACCAATTCACTCTTATATGGTGTGTATACTGTCCTTTGATATATTATATCATTAATCCCTTTATTCTCATGATATTATAAATTTCGTATTAAATGTTATTCCCCAATTATTTGTATTCAAGAGTCTCTCATTTTGTTAAAAACTCTTTAACAAGAATATCGTTTTAAATGTTTTAATGATTTATTATTATAAATCTTTATATTTAATGTCCATGTTTTCAAAATGGTTTTAAGTATTTATTTATATGGACATTAATGTTTTAAAATTATAATTCCATTAAAAGCTTCAAAGTGGTATGGGACACTTTGATTCAAAAATCCCTTTTAAATGGTTTTTGAAAATGGATTGATTAATTCAATATTTGGGAATTACTTATTGTGATTGAAAATGAAATGTTGTTATTGAAATGTTTATATTTTCAATATTTTTTTGTGTAATAATGGAACTTGGACATTATGAAGGGTGGTGCCATGAATACCAGGATGGGTGGTTACGTTAAAACCTCCAATGCATTGGGTATGGAAGTCGGCCGTATGGCTATTCCATTAAGTATGTATGGAAGTTGTCTGAATGGCTATTCCATTAGCTGATATGTGTGGAATTCAACCATATGGTTATTCCACTTATGTATGTTTATGTCTCAAGTTACCTTTATATGTTATGTGTTCTTTATATGGAATTTACGGTAATCTTTTTGTTACAAAAGGGTACGTAATGATCTTTTATTAAGGGAATAGTTTTTACTACTTCATAAAGGAGAAAAGTATTACTTTGGTAAATTACTCCTGGTTTACTTGTTGTTTTTGAAAAAATAACAGTTTTCCTTCTTTGTGTATCCTTTACTGGTCTTTTTATGCTCATCCCAAGTTTTTGAAATGTTTTTTCACAGGAATTAATGTGGAATAGGGTCAAGGATGGGATCAAGGGAAAGTCATGCTACCTAAAACATGGAACTAGACATGTTTCTTTTTAAGAGTTTTTATTTTATGGAAACTTAGTAGAAGTTTCTACTTTATAATCTTTTGAGATGCAATAGTTATGTCCTAATTCTCTAAAACTCTAAACCTGAAGGGATCCTCAATGTGAATGATTCATTTGATTCAATATTAAGTAACGTTTAAGGCGGGGGCCTTATTGTAACACCCCAGGTAAATAAAGAATATGACATTTCATATTTATCCATATTTGTGAATAAAATATTTAAATGACTTTAAAGGGGACGCTATGCTCAATGGCGTACCCAACACGCAACAACGAGTTTCTTGGGAATCTTACGTTGCACTCTAATAATAAAATAATATTATTTTAAATGGTAGTTAACATATAGCCGTTGTAATGGCGGGAATGGATATAAATAACTAAAATATGATTATATATGTTTTTAAATGTTTTTACATTCATCCAATAAAATCTAAAGGCTTAAAATACGGAAAGAATTCAATTTTAGGCGTATATGCCCTAGTTTTCACTAAAGGTTCACTTATCGCCTTTTAATGGAGAACCATCATTAAATATAGTTTTGTTCACTCTTATAAATTCTATTGGACCAAATAAAACTCTTCTTAAGAACCGGGACATCAAAATTTACTTTGTGTAAATTTTTGGTATCTTTCTGATAATGTTCATTTTTTTAATGAATAGTGTAAAATGTTGTATTTTAATTCAAAACCTCTTTTTAATCTAATTTATTTATATGATTAGATTATATTTTGAATTGGTTTTAAAGTGAAATTAGAAAATATTTTTACCATTAAATCCAATAGTGGTCGTTGGAATTAATTTCACTTTGAAATCAGACTTAAACTAGTGTCAATCTTTTGATACTTATTGTTTTATAAAAACACGCTATTTTCTCTGACAGCGGGAATTAATTATTAAATTAATTAATGTGACTAATATGTTTTGATTTTTGTAAAAAGGAATTCATTTTTTAATTCGGAATATCAAATATAGCTTAGGGTGAAGTTTTGGTATTTTTCTGAAAAACTCCAATTTTTGATGAATAGTGAAACCACTAAGTGGTAATCAAGCAAACTGATTTTTCAGTTAAATGAAAGTTTACCACTAATGTGTATTGAATTTTGAAAATCCGACATACATGGTTGTCATTAGTATGAAAAATGTGGTTCAATGGGATGAAAATAATTTTTTGGTGAATAGTAACTTATTACGTTTTTAATCGCGATTAGAGGTAATTAATGTCATTTAAGGTAAAAATGATATTATAAGAATGTGAAAACACCATGAAACTTGTCCTACACCTATTGGGTGAGTCATGGCCGACCACGACAAGCCATGGGACAACTTGGGGACCCCGTGGAGCCACTTTAGTTGGAAAATGACAATAATATATTTTTATTTAATGTTAAAATTAAATTGACACAAACATGAGTTGTTTTACTAAAAAAGATTTTAAGTGGGGTTACACAAGTCCAAATTTTGATTATAAATACTCATTGGAAAGATAAAAAGTGTTCCTACATAATAGTAATTTTTTTCTAATTTTTAGACATTAAATAAAATAAATTATTTATGACATAATAATGATGCTGCGATGACATCATTATTTGGCAATTTAAATAAAATGGAAAGATAATGTAAAATCTATGCACTACACATGTCCAAAAATTATTGGATTGGTGGATTTCGAACCCTTACCACCCTATACACGAATTATATCAATGTGGGATCTTTTAAAACCGAAACACATTTTCAAATAATGTAATATTTCTTACATTCCAAAAGTGCCCCTCCTCTCCTCTTATAAAAGGCCCCCACCTCTACCTCATTTCACACACTCCTCAAGCCTTTGGCTCGGCCAACCCCTGCCCATTTAATCTCTCCACATCCATCTCCTAATCCTAGTGGATTCCCGTTGGGCAGAATCCTTTCAAATGAAGCCTTTAGACTCAAATCAAAAGGAGTTCCACTTTTAAAGGTAATTCATTTTCTCATGTTCATTTGTTTTATTTTGCTTCTCCAACCCCCTAAACTCTTTTTATTTATTTCTTTTGTAACAACAACTGTATCCTCAATATACTAGGATGTTGTTATAAGATTTATTCGAGCTACAATCTCACACAACTACATCAAATGGTTAAAGAACATACGGTTTCCGTGGATGGCGAATTTCTGCCTCCCGAAACGATGATTTTTCAACATTCTTTTAACACATTCAAAGGTGGCCATTATGATGTCACTATTTTTTATATATGATATATAATATGTTTATTTTTTACTTATGCTTCTGTATTTTTCATTTGTGTCTTACCTTTATGGCTTCCATTATGTGTATACGCGATATCTTCATTTTAGGAAGTGCGGACTACCGCCCCCTCAAAGTGATGTGATTCGTTAATACCATATGTGGGACGTATAAAGTATGGAACTATGATATTATATATGATATTATACTGGAATTATAATATACCTTTATATGATTATTATTCCATTATATAAAATACAAAATAGAAATGAAAGTAGCGTTCATGCGTACGTACGGCTTACCGTCTCCATGAACGGTGCATTTCATTTCATACCTCTAAATGATTATGTAACGTTATAAATTAATGAATGTACTGGATATATGTGAAATATATGATATCTACATCATGAATAAAATTCTTGATATAATAAACATTTGGCCACACGAACAACATGTAACTGGAAGAAGTCCACTTTCGACTTAGGAACCGAACATCGGCAAAACAAATATTATTAACTTAAATGATTACATAATGTTTATGACATGGTAATAAGTGATATAAAAGGAATAATGAACTTGAAAAATTTTCTTAAGGAAGTATAAATTAACTCAAGTTTATTATTCAGGAGATTAAAGAACGATCGAGTCAAGTTAGACCCGAGGTAAGGGATCCTACTCCTCTCTTTCTTTTCAAGTACACACTTTTATGTCATTCCTTTTGAAGCTCATCTTTCTTGTTATTGGGATGATATTTTATATTACACTTACTGTAATTTTTATGTTCATGTGATGAGAGACCCTATTTCCTCTCATTAATCCATTTTGGATGTTTTGAGTGGCGCCGTTAGGCTGCCGAACTTTCGTAAGAGATCTAACCTCTCTCTTTCTTTTTAAGTACTCTCCTTTATGTCACTTCTTTTATGCTCCTCTTTGTAATGTTGGGGGATGTTCTTTTATATTCCTCTTTCTGTAAATTTTATTGTAATGTGATGGGATACCCTATTTGATCTCATCAATCCATATTCGGAAGTTTTATGTGGCGCTGTTAGGCTGCCGAGTTTTCGTACGGGATTTTTCATCTCACTTTTATTCCCGTGAGATTTATGCTACATTTGCAACAAATTACATTGAGTGGTGTATGTACTGCCCATTATTCTAATCTTTTTGTAATATACTTTCATTTATGAGTATTTACATCAATGATCTATTGTCCTTCTTTCATGGGGTGTATGTTTTGAAAGATACCCAAGTCGGTAAGGGAACCTTTCACCCTCCTCTTTTTTAAAAGACTTCTTTTGTTGGGTCTTTTAATTTACATATTGTTATGTTGGGATATGTTCTCATATATCCTTATTGATGTAAATTTTATGTCCAAGTGATGAGATACTCTTTTTATCTCTCATCAACTAATTTTGATGTGATGCCGTTAGGCTGTCAAGGGAACTTTTTAACCCAATTTCGATTTCTTTGGGTTCAACATGTAGTCATTGAATATATCGTCCATTGAATATGTGTGAATGAACTTTTATTGTTTTACACTTAATATCCACTTATATTTTGTGTATTTATATTTGTCACACATATTTTTGAGATTGATTTGTCCTTAATTTAAGGATACCTTCTTTATAAGGGATTTCATCACATTTGACATTTCTATTGTGGGTTCATTGTTATTATGCACCAATTCACTCTTATATGGTGTATATACTGTCCTTTGGAGTATTATATCATGAATCATTTTATTCTCATGATATTATAAAGTTCTGACTAAATATTATTCCTCAATTATTGTATTCAAGTGTCTCTAATTTTGGTAAAACCCCTTTAACCAAAATATCGTTTTAAATGTTTTAATTATTTGTTCTTATTAATATCCATGTTTTCAAAATGGTTTTTAAGGATTTATTTATATGGATATTAATGGTTTAAAATGTTAAAAGCTTCAAGGTGGTATGGGAGACTTGGATTCAAAAATCTCTTTATTAAATGTTTTAAATGGTTTTGGAAATGGTTTCTTTTTCAATGGATTCATTATTTCAATATCCTAAAATGTTATATTGTGATTGAAATGTGGAAATGTTATGTTTCCTTTATTTTTATGTGATACGATTATGTTATGGTTCTTGGGCATTGTTATGAAGAACGGGTGGTTCCGTGATAAACTAAGGGCGGGTGAGCCCGATATAGCTCTCCAATGCATTGGGTAACGTGAAGGAGTGAAACTTTAAGGTTTCTCCGAAGAGATTTAGGGAATATACTATGATGGGTATTCCAAACGTAACCAAGAGGGTTACTCCCGACGTAAGAATGTTATGAATGCCTCAAGTTACCTTTATGTCTTATGTTTTCTATGATTTATTCATGATTTGATATGCCTATGTTTTATGGGTAAAGTATGATTTCATTCTTATGTATACATGTACTCATGTTTCCTTTCCATATCTATATATCCCTTACTGAGCTTTTTATGCTCATCCCAAGTTTTTGAAATGTTTTTCACAGGTCAAGGGAAGGGTACATGATGTGATGATAGTGTCAAAGATGTGTCAAGAAAGAATCCATGTTTTATTTTAAATATGTTTCCGTTGATGGGAAGAATGAATACTGTCTTTTATGTAACCACTTTGTTTAAATGTGGAATGTAATGCAAGTTTCATGATCTAATTCTCTAAAACTCTAAACCTAAAAAGATCCTCAATGTGTAATCTTATAATAACTCAAGATTAAGTAAGGTTTAAGGCTGGGGCCTTATAGTTGGTATCAAAGGTCGGTTTAGATAACTTTAGAGGTTAGGGTATTCTTTAAGCATAAGTGACATTACCATAATGGTTAGGATTTCAGAAAGAGTCCTAGTTTTAGATAAAGTGAATGAGTAAGTGTATCTTAGTGTTTACCTTCCTCATTAGTACATGATGGTTTTGTTGATATACTCACACTGAAATTTCTATTTTTAGTGAATGGATGGATCTAGCAGGATCCAAAGAGACAACAGGTTTGAAGGAAACTATGGTGGTTCTCTGATTAAGATACTAGATAAAATGGAGGATTCAATGAGGAAACTCGTGGTTGTTCTAAACCAAATATCAAGGAGTCATGATCAACCACTTCAACCTTGGTGAGTTCTCTAATGCATCATGTACGAGATGGCCAACTCGATGTGGAAATTTAGGTAATAATTATTAAGGTAACCATTAGGGTTTATATGATACTTAATTTTTAGGTAATTATGGGTTACTCTATGATATGATGGAAAATGAAAGGAATGAGATAAAATTGAGGTTAAAATATGTTATGATTATTATTGAAGATTTTTTTTCTCATTTTGGGGAATGTTTTAAGAATTATATAGTTTTGGAAAAAGGACAACACGCAGACCGTGTGACTACCCGTCGCGTCGGACAAAGCTGCGGGAATCGAACCCACAACCAAAGTGCGACTGGTATTTATCGCCTACCACTGGACTACGTGAAGTCCCTGGTTAGTTTGGCTGATTCTTTCTAGTTATATGATTTTATGAATTAAGAGTAAGTTGGTTTTGGGTTATTTATGAAAATGATTAACCTATCTTGGAGGATATGTGATTAGGTTAATTACTTTTCAATACGAGACTTTAGGGGCAACTGATGTTGTTTGGAGATAAATGTTACGATTTAACTTGGAAGACTATGTGACTAAATCCTTCAAATATTTGGGTTTCAATCTTATATTGGTTTACTTTGAAGAATTTTATGGACAAATTGTTTATCGGATGGTCCTCGTTGAACTTTGGGTTTTGTTGGACAAATTTTGGAGATTAAGCATAGATTTTCTTTTTAAAGGGTTATCCTTTTCTGGATTATCTGACCTTGTACTAACCGTTTTGGTTTTGGTTCTGGTTAAAGCCTAAAGACATGGGAAGTATATAGTTATCTTTTTTGGATTAGGTGATTCTCTAGAAGTTGATTATAGTACTCTTAATTTGAACAAGTCTTCCTAAATACTCGCCTTTTGGAGAAAATATGAGTTTGTGTAAGGAATCTAATAAAAGTTGAGAGTCAACATGATAAGTGATTATGTTTCCTTATGAATAAATTCCTCAATAAAAAGTAACTTAAAACAAAAATGTTGTCTATTAACTTTTCCTACTAGGGAATCGAATACCGTTTAACCCATCACAAGTTTGTGATTTTCTCATGGTTAACTTTCTCCTAAACATGTTTTCTATCACTCTCCATCAGAACATGACCCTTTGTTTTTTCCTCCATGTCCATATTTTCATACTTGGAATCCTATAATGGGTTAACTCAGGTGACCTTTGTACTTATCTTTCTTTATTTTAAAGTGTTTGTTTTACCGACTTTTGTTCCGATGTGGGACTTTCAAGGATGTTTCCATGCGCAATTTTAAAACTGCGAGGACGCAATTCCCAAAAGGGGGGAAGGATGTAACACCCCATGTAAATAAAGAATATGACATTTCATATTTATCCATATTTTTGAATAAAATATTTAAATGAATTTAAAGGGGACGCTATGCTCGATGGCGTACCCAACACGCAACAACGAGTTTCTTGGGAATCTTACGTTGCACTCTAATAATAAAATAATATTATTTTAAATGGTAGTTAACATGTAGCCGTTGTAAAGGCGGGAATGGATATAAATAACTAAAATATGATTATATATGTTTTTAAATGTTTTTACATTTATCCAATAAAATCTAAAGGCTTAAAATACGGAAAGAATTCAAATTTAGGCGTATATGCCCTAGTTTTCACTAAAGGTTCACTTATCGCCTTTTAATGGAGAACCATAATTAAATATAGTTTTGTTCACTCTTAAAAATTCTATTGGACCAAATAAAACTCTTCTTAAGAATCGGGACATCAAAATTTACTTTGTGTAAATTTTTGGTATATTTCCGATAATGTTCATTTTTTTAATGAATAGTGTAAAATGTTGTATTTTAATTCAAAACCTCTTTTTAATCTAATTTATTTATATGATTAGATTATATTTTGAATTGGTTTTAAAGTGAAATTAGAAAATATTTTTACCATTAAATCCAATAGTGGTTGTTGGAATTAATTTCACTTTGAAATCAGACTTAAACTAGTGTCAATCTTTTGATACTTATTGTTTTATAAAAACACGCTATTTTCTCTGACAGCGGGAATTAATTATTAAATTAATTAATGTGACTAATATGTTTTTATTTTTGTAAAACGGACTTCATTTTTGAATTCGGAATATCAAATATAGCTTTGGGTGAAGTTTTGGTATTTTTCTGAAAAACTACAATTTTTGATGAATAGTGAAACCACTAAGTGGTAATCAAGCAAACTGATTTTTCAGTTAAATGAAAGTTTACCACTAATTTGTATTGAATTTTGAAAATCCGACATACATGGTTGTCATTAGTATGAAAAATGTGGTTCAATGGGATGAAAATAATTTTTTGGTGAATAGTAACTTATTATGTTTTTAATCGCGATTTGAGGTAATTAGTGTCATTTAAGGTAAAAATGATATTATAAGAATGTGAAAACACCATGACACTTGTCCTACACCTATTGGGTGAGTCATGACCGACTAAGACAAGCCATGGGCCAACTTGGGGACCCCATGGAGCCACTTTAGTTGGAAAATGACAATAATATATTTTTATTTAATGTTAAAATTAATTTGACACAAACATGAGTTTTTTTACTAAAACAGTTTTTAAGTGGGGTTACACAAGTCCAAATTTTGATTATAAATATTCATTGGAAATATACAATGATTTAATACAACATAGTAATTTTTTTATAATTTTTAGACATTAAATAAAATAAATTATTTATGACATAATAATGATGCAGCGATGACATCATTATTTGACAATTTAAATAAAATGGAAAGATAATGTAAAATCTATGAACTACACATGTCCAAAACTTATTGTATGGGTGTATTTAGAACCCTTATCACCTTAGCCACGAATTATATCAATGTGGGACCTTTTAAAACCGAAACACATTTTCAAATAAAGTAATATTTCTTACTTTCCAAAAGTGCCCCTCCTCTCATCTTATAAAAGGCCCCCACCTCTACCTCATTTCACACACTCCTCAAGCCTTTGGCTCGGCCAACCCTTGCCCATTTACACTCTCCACATACCTCTAATAATCCTAGAGGATTCCCTTTGGGCAGAAGCCTTTCAAAGGAAGCCTTTAGGCTCAAATCAAAAGGAGTTCCACTTTTAAAGGTAATTCATTCTCTCATGTTCATTTGTTTTATTTTGCTTCTCCAACCCCCTAAACTCTTTTTATTTATTTATTTTGTAACAACACCAGTATATTAAATATACTAGGATGTTGTTATAAGATTTATTCGAGCTACACTCTCACACAACTACATCAAATGATTAAAGAACATACGGTTTCCGTGGATGGCGAATTTCTGCCTCCCGAAACGATGATTGTTCAACATTCTTTTAACACCTTCAAAGGTGACCATTATGATGTAAATATTTTTTATATATGATATATAATATGTTTATGTTTTACTTATGCTTCTGTATTTTTCATTTGTGTCTTACCTTTATGGATTCCATTATGGGTATACGCGATATCTTCATTTTAGGAAGTGCGGACTACCGCCCCTTCAAAGTGATGTGATTTGTTAATACCATATGTGGGACGTATAAAGGATGGAACTATGATATTATATATGATATTATACTGGAATTATAATATACCTTTATATCATTATAATTCCATTATATAAAATACAAAATAGAAATGAAAGTAGCGTTCATGCGTACGTACTGCTTACCGTCTCCATGAACGGTGTATTTCATTTCTTACCTCTAAATGATTATGTAACGTTATAAATTAATGAATTTTCTGGATATATATGAAATATATGATATCTAAATCATGAATAAAATTCTGGATATAATAAACAGTTGGCCACACGAACAACATGTAATTGTAAGAAGTCCACTTTCGACTAAGGAACCAAACATCGGCAAAACAAATATTATTAAATTAAATGATTACATAATGTTTATGACATTGTAATAAGTGATATAAAAGGAATAATGAACTTGAAAAATGTTCTTAAGGAAGTATAAATTAACTCATGTTTATTATTCAGGAGATTAAAGAACGATCGAGTCAAGTCGGACCCGAGGTAAGGGATCCTACTCCTCTCTTTCTTTTCAAGTACACACTTTTATGTCATTCCTTTTAAAGCTCATCTTTCTTGTTATTGGGATGATCTTTTATATTACACTTACTGTAATTTTTATGTTCATGTGATGAGAGACCCTATTTCCTCTCATTAATCAATTTTGGATGTTTTGAGTGGCGCCGTTAGGCTGCCAAACTTTCGTAAGAGATCTAACCTCTCTCTTTCTTTTTAAGTATTCTCCTTTATGTCACTTCTTTTAAGCTCCTATTTGTATTGTTGGGGGATGTTCTTTTATATTCCTCTTTCTGTAAATTTTATTTTAATGTGATGGGATACCCTATTTGATCTCATCAATCCATATTCGGAAGTTTTATGTGGCGCTGTTAGGCTGCCGAGTTTTCGTAAGGGATTTTTCATCTCACTTTTATTCCGGTGAGATTTATGCTACATTTTCCACAAATTCCATTGAGTGGGGTATGTACTGCCCATTATTCTACTCTTTGTGTAATATAATTTCATTTATGAGTATTTACATCAATGATCTATTGTCCTTCTTTCATGGGGTGTATGTTTTGAAAGATACCCAAGTCGGTAAGGGAACCTTTCACCCTCCTCTTTTTTAAAAGACTTCTTTTGTTGGGTCTTTTAATTTACATATTTTTATGTTGGGATATGTTCTCATATATCCTTATTGATGTAAATTTTATGTCCAAGTGATGAGATACTCTTTTTATCTCTCATCAACTCATTTTGATGTGATGCCGTTAGGCTGTCAAGGGAACTTTTTAACCCAATTTCGATTTCTTTGGGTTCAACAAGTAGTCATTGAATATATCATCCATTGAATATGCGTGAATCACCTTTTATTGTTTTACACTTAATATCCACTTATATTTGGTGTATTTATATTTTTCACACATATTTTTGATATTGATTTGTCCTTAATTTAAGGATACCTTCTTTATAAGGGATTTCATCACATTTGACATTTCTATTGTGGGTTCATTGTTATTATGCACCAATTCACTCTTATATGGTGTATATACTGTCCTTTGGAGTATTATATCATGAATCCTTTTATTCTCATGATATTATAAAGTTCCGACTAAATATTATTCCTCGATTATTGTATTCAAGTGTCTCTAATTTTGGTAAAACCCCTTTAACCAAAATATCATTTTAAATGTTTTAATTATTTGTTCTTATTAATTTCCATGTTTTCAAAATGGGTTTTAAGGATTTATTTATATGGATATTAATGGTTTAAAATGTTAAAAGCTTCAAGGTGGTACGGGACACTTTGATTCAAAAATATCTTTGTTAAATGTTTTAAATGGTTTTGGAAATGGCTTCTTTTTGAATGGATTCATTATTTCAATATCCTAAAATGTTATATTGTGATTGAAATGTGGAAATGTTATGTTTCCTTTATTTTTATGTGATACGATTATGTTATGGTTCTTGGGCATTGTTACGAAGAACGGGTGGTTCCGTGATAAACTAAGGGCGGGTGAGCCCGATATAGCTCTCCAATTTATTGGGTAACGCAAAGGAGTGAAATGTTAAGGTTTCTCCGAAGAGATTTAGGGAATATACTGTGATGGGTATTCCAAACGTAACCAAGAGGGTTACTCCCTATGTAAGAATGTTATGAATGCCTCAAGTTACCTTTATGTCTTATGTTTTCTATGATTTATTCATGATTTGATATGCCTATGTTTTATGGGTAAAGTATGATTTCATTCTTATGTATACATGTACTTATGTTTCCTTTCCATATCTATTTATCCCTTACTGAGCTTTTTATGCTCATCCCAAGTTTTTGAAATGTTTTTCACAGGTCAAGGGAAGGGTACATGATGTGATGATAGTGTCAAGGATGTGTCAAGAAAGAATCCATGTTTTATTTTAAATATGTTTCCGTTGATGGGAAGAATGAATACCGTCTTTTATGTAACCACTTTGTTTAAATGTGGAATGTAATGCAAGTTTCATGATCTAATTATCTAAAACTCTAAACCTGAAAAGATCCTCAATGTGTAATCTTGTAATAACTCAATATTAAGTAAGGTTTAAGGCTGGGGCCTTATACTTATAGTTGGTATCAAAGGTCGGTTTAGATTACTTTAGAGGTTAGGGTATCCTCTAAGCATAAGTGACATTACCATAATGGTTAGGATTTCAGAAAGAGTCCTAGTTTTAGATAAAGTGAACGAGTAAGTATATATTAGTGTTTTTCATCCTCATTAGTACATGATGGTTTTGTTGATATACTCACACTGACTTTTCTGTTTTTAGTGAATGGATGGATCTAGTAGGCTCCAAAGAGACAATAGGTTTGAAGGAAACTGTGGTGGTTCTCTGATTAGGATACTAGATAAAATGGGTGATTCAATGAGGAAACTCATGGTTATTCTAAACCAACTATCAAGGAGTCATGATCAAGCACTTGAACCTTGGTATGATCTGTAATGCATCATGTACGAGATGACCAACCGATGTGGAAGTTCAGGTAATAATTATAAAGGTAACCATTAGGGTTTATATGATCCTTACTTTTGAGGTAATTATGGGTTACTCTATGATATGATGGAAAATGAATGGAATGAGATAAAATTGAGGTTAAAATATGTTATGATCATTTTTGAAGATTTTATCTCGTTTTGGGGAATGTTTTAAGAATTATATAGTTTTGGAAAGAGGACAACACGCAGACCGTGTGACAACCCGTCGCGTCAGACAAAGCTGCGGGAATCAAACCCACAACAAAAGTGCGACTGGTATTTATCACCTACCACTGGACTACGTGAAGTCCCTGGTTAGTTTGAATAATTCTTTTTATTTAGATGATTTTATTAATTAAGAGTAAGTTGATTTTGGGTTATCTATGGATATTTATTAACCTGTCATGGAGGATATGTGATTAGGTTAATTACTTTTCAATACGAGACATTAAGAGCAACTGATGTTGTTTGGAGATAAATGTTACGATTTAACTTGGATGACTATGTGACTAAATCCTTCAAATATTTGGGTTTCAATCTTAGTTTGGGTTACTTTGAAGAATTTTATGGACAAATTGATTATGGAAATGTCCTCGTTGAACATTGGGTTTTGTTGGACAAATTTTTGAGGTTAAGAATAGATTTTATTTTTATAATGGGTTATCCTTTTCTGGATTGTCTGATCTTGTACTAACCTTTTTGGTTTTGTTTTTGGTAAAAGTATAATGACATGGGAAATGTATAGTTCTCTTTTTTGGATTAGGTGATTCTCTAGAAGTTGATTATAGTACTCTTAATATGAACCAATCTTCCTAAATACTCGTCTTTTGGAGAAAATATGAGTTTTTGTAAGGAATCTAGTAAAAGCTGAAAGTCAACATGATAAGTGATTATGTTTCCTTATGAATAAATTCCTCAATAAAAAGCAACTTAAAAAAAAATGTTGTCTATTAACTTTTCCTACTAGGGAATCGAATACCTTTTAACCCATCACAAGTTTGTGATTCTCTTAAGGTTAACTTTCTCCTAGACATGTTTATTATCACTCTCCATTAGAACATGACCCTTTGTTTTCTCCTCTATGTCCATGTTATCCTACATGGAATCCTAGTATGGGTTATGTCGGGTGACCTCTGTACTTATCTTACTTTATTTTAAAGTGATTATTTTACCGACTCTTGTTCCGATGTGGTACTTTCAAGGATGTTTCCAAGCTCAATTTTAAAATTGCGAGGACGTAATTCCCAAAAGGGGGGAAGGATGTAACACCCCAGGTAAATAAAGAATATGAAATTTTTATAATCATCCCTTTTTGTGAATAAAATATCAATATTACTTTAAATGGGATGCTATGCTCGATGGCGTACCGAATACACAACAACGAGTTTCTTGGGTATCTTACATTGCACTCTAATAATTAAATAATATTAATTTAAATGCTAGTTAACGCCTAGCCGTTGTAATGGCGGGAATGAACAGAACTAACTACAAAATGATTATATATGTTTGTCAAATATTTTTACTTTTTACAATAAATTTTAGAGGATTAAAAATGCGAATGAATCCAATTTTAAGCGTAAACATTCTAATATTCTTTAAAATGTCGATTAACCGCCTTTTGATGGAGAACCTCTTTTAAATCAACTTTCGACAATTTTATGTGTTATATTTGACAAAATAAAATTCTTCTTTAGAATCGGGACATCAAAATTTACTTTGTGTAAAGTTTTGGTATTTTTCTGAAAAAGATCAATTTTTAATGAATAGTGAAAAATGTTGTTTTTTAATTCAAAGCCTCTTTTTAATCTAATTTATTTATATTATTAGATTATATTTTGAATTGGTTTTAAAGTGAAATTAGAATATATTTTTACCATTTAATCCAATAGTGGTTGATGGAATTAATTTCACTTTGAAATCAGACTTAAACTAGTGTCAATCTTTTGATACATTTTGTTTCATAAAAACACGCTATTTGTTTTGACAACGGGAATTAATTATTAAATTAATTAATGCAACATATATGTTTTGAATTTTGTAAAATAGACATCATTTTTTAATTTGGAATATCAAATATAGCTTAGGGTGTATTTTTGGTAATTTTCTAAAAAACGTCAATTTTTGATGAATAGTGAAACCACTAAGTGGTACTTATAAAAATTGATTTTCCGTTTAAATGAAATTTTGCCACCTTTGTGTTTTGAATTTCAAAAATCTGACATACATGGTTGTCATTAAGAAGTAAAATATGGTTCAATGTTATTAAAATAATTTTTTGGTGAATAGTAACTTATAAAGTTTGTAATCACGATTAGAGGTAATTAGTGTAGTTTAAGGTAAGAATAATGTTTTAATAAAATGAAATGACCTAGACACATGTCCTACCCTCATTGGATGTGTCATGGCCGACCAAGAAAATCCATGGGTCAACTTGGGGACCCCATGGAGCCACTTTGGCTGGAAAATGACATAAATACCTTTTGATTTAATGATTAAGTAAAAATGACACAAACATGATATGTTTTACTAAAACAATTTTTACATTGGGTTATACAAGACCGATTTTTGACTATAAATAGTCATTGGAAAGATAAAAATATTTTCTACAACACAGTATTTTTTTTATAATTTTTAGACATTAAATAAATTAAATTATTTATGACATCATGATGATGCAGCGATGACCTCATTATTTAACGATTTAAATAAAATTGAAAGATAATGTAATATCTAAGACCTAAACATGTCCAAAACCAATTGGATGGGTGGATTTCGAACCTTTATCCCCTTATCCTCGAAACACAGCAATGTGGGACCATTAAAATCCGAAACTCATTCTAAAATAAAGTAACATTACTTTACTTTCCAAGAGTGCCCCTCCTCTCCTCTTATAAAAGGCCCCCACCTCTACCTCCTTACCCACACTTCGAAAGCCTTGGGCTCGGCCAAACCCTGCCCATTTTGTCTTTCCACACCCCTCTATAACTCCTTGAATCCTCACTTTGGGGATAAGTCTTCCCAAGGAAGCCTTTGAGCTCAAACCAAAAGGAGTTACCCGATTTTAAGGTAATGTCTTCATTTGTGTTCTTTTGTTTTATTTTGCATCTACAACCCCCTAAACTCTTTTTATTCATTTATTTTGTAACAAATAAAGTATATTCAATATACTAGGATGTTGTTATAAGAATAATTCGAGCTAAAATTACACACACCTACATCAAATGGTTAAAGAACATACTGTTTCTGTGGATGGCGAATTTCTGCCTCACGAAACGATGATTGTTCAACACTCATATAATACCTTAAAAGGTGGCCATTAAGATGACACAATATTTATATATGATATCTAATATGTTTATGTTTTACTTAAGCTTCTGTATTTTTCATTTATGGGGTACCTTTATGGTTTCCATTATGGATAAACGCGATATCTTCATTTAAGGAAGTGCGGACTACCGCCCCCTCAAAGTGATTTGATTCGTTAATACCATATGCGGTACGTATAAAGGATATATTTAATGATATTATATATGATACCATACTGGAGCTAAAATACTATTATGTATCATTATGTTTTAATTCCATTAAATATGAAATAGAAATGAAAGTAGCGTTCATGCGTACGCACGGCTTACCGTCTCCATGAACGGTGCATTTCATTTCTTAACTCTAAATGTTATGTAATATTATAAATGCATGAATATACTGTATATATATGATATATATGATATATACATCATGAATACAATTCTGGACATAATTAACCTTTGACCACACGAACAACATGTAATTGTAAGAAGTCCACTTTCGACTTAAGAACCAAATATCGACAAAACAAACATTATTAACTTAAATGGTTACAAAATGTTTATAACATAGAAATAAGTGATATAAAAGGAATAATGAACTTGAAAAAGGTTCCTATTAAAATAGAAATTAACTCAAGTTTATTATTCAGGACATTAAAGAATGATCGAGTCAAGTGGGACCCGAGGTAAGGGATCTTACTCCTCTCTTTCTTTTTAAGTACACTCTTTTATGTCATTCCATTTAAGATCATATTTCTTATGATTGAGATGTTATTTTATATTACCCATACTTCAATTTTTATGTTCATATGGTGAGAGGCCCTATTCTCTCTCATCAATCCATTTTGGAAGTTTGGAGTGGCACCGTTAGGCTGCCGAATTTTTGTAAGAGATCTAACCTCTCTCTTTCTTTTAAAGTACTCTCCTTTATGTCACTTCTTCTAAGATCCTCTTTGTTATCTTGGGGGATGTTATTTTATATTAATATTTCTTTAAACTTTATGTTAATATGATGAGAGACCCTATTTGATCTCATCAATCAATTTTTGTAAGTTTTATGTGGCGATGTTAGGCTCCCGAGTTTTCATAAGGTATTTTTCATCTCACTTTTATTCCCGTGAGATTTATGCTACATTTGACACAATTTCCTTTGAGTGGTGTATGTACTGCCCATTATTTTACTCATTTTGTAATATACTTTCATTTATGAGTATTTACATCAATGTTTTATTGTCCTTCTTCACGGGGTGCATGTCTCGAAAGATACCCATGTCGGTAAGGGAACCTTTCACCCTCCTCTTTTTGTAAAAGACTTCTTTTGTTATGTCTTTTAATTCACATAATATTATATTGGGATATGTTCTTATATATCTTTATTGATTTAAATTTTATGTCCAAGTGATTAGATACCCCTTTATCTCTCTCATCAACCCTTTTTGTAAAATTTTTTGTGACGCTGTTAGGCTGTCGAATTTTACCAAGGGAACTTCTTAACCCAATTTTGATTTCTTTGGGTTCAACATGTAGTTATTGAACATGTCATCCTTTGAATATTTGGGAATGACTTTTGATTATTTTACACTTAATAAACTCTTATATTGGGTGTATTTATATTTGTCACACATAATTATGTGATTGATTTATCCTTAATTTAAGGATACCTTCTTTATAATGGATTTCATCTCATTTTACATTTCTTTTGAGACTTCATTGTTGTTATGAACCAATTCAATCTTATATGGTGTGTATACTATCCTTTGACATATTATATCATGAATCCCTTTATTCTCATGATATTATAAAGTTCGGATTAAATTTTATTCTGCAATTATTTGTATTCAAGATTCTCTCATTTTATTAAAAACTATTTAACAAGAATATCGTTTTAAATGTTTTAAAGATTTATTATTCTAAATCTTTATCTTTAATGTCCATGTTTTCAAAATGGTTTTCAGTATTTATTTATATGGACATTAATGTTTCAAAATTATAATTCCATTAAAAGCTTCAAAGTGGTATGGGACACTTTGATTCAAAAATCTCTTTTAAATGGTTTTTGAAAATGGATTGATTAATTCAATATCTGGGAATTACTTATTGTGATTGAAAATGAAATGTTGTTATTGAAATGTTTATATTTTCAATATTTTATGTGTAATAATGGAACTTGGACATTATGACGGGTGGTGCCGTGAATACCAGGACGGGTGGTTACGTTAAAACCTCCAATGCATTGGGTATGGAAGTCGGCCGTATGGATATTCCATTAAGTATGTATGGAAGTTGTCCGAATGGCTATTCCATTAAGTGATATGTGTGGAATTATACCTTATGGTTATTCCACTTAAGTATGTTTATGTCCCAAGTTACCTTTATATGTTATGTGTTCTTTATATGGGTTTTACGGTAATCTTTTGGTTACAGAAGGGTAACTAATGATCTTTTATTCAGTGAAGAGTTTTTACCACTTCATAAAGGTGAAAAGTATTACTTTGGTAATGTACTCCTGGTTTACTTGTTGTTTTTGAAAAACTAATGGTTTTCCTTCTTTGTGTATCCTTTACTGGGCTTTTTTATGCTCATCCCAAGTTTTTGAAATTTTTTTCACAGGACTTAACTTTGAATAGGGTCAAGGATGGGATCAAGGGAAAGTCATGCTACCTAAAACATGGATCTAGACATGTTTCTTTTTAAGAGTTTTTATTTTATGGAAACTTAGTAGAAGTTTCTACTTTGTAATCTTTTGAGATGTAATAGTTATGTCCTAATTCTCTAAAACTCTAAACCTGAAAAGATCATCAATGTGAATTATTCATTTAATTCAATATTAAGTAAGGTTTAAGGATGTGGACTTATACCTAGTGCATGTTGACTACTTTGAAAGGTTGGTCACTCTCATTATTCATGAACTCGATCTCCACAAAAAAAGTGCATGATCTATTGGAATAGGCCCGAGATCCTCCACCATTAGAGAAATGTGATACTTAGGGTTTGGACATACCCCCGACCAAATAGATATAGTTTTTCCCTAAAAATTAGGAATCGTGAACCACAAATATTATTTCCGAGGAATCCTGAAGTCTTCTGGAATGTGAAGATCTAGTTATGGATAATGTCTTCTCGATGACCTCTTCCCTCTCCTTTAACTCAAGATTTGACTTTAGCATAAATATGATGAACTAGTGACAAATCGATGCACAAAAATATTCCTCGAACTGCCTCACCTTAGTCTACTCATCTAGAAATCAGTCCGAAACAAATTGTAAAAGGTTCCTAAAATTGATTCGAAACTATATAACATGGGAAATCACCTATAAAAGGGTATTTATCTCTTTGTGACTCTATGCCTTCGTGTTCTAAGAAAGAAAATAGACTTGAAACATGTCCCACAACTCCTCTAATGAGATCACTGACTCCTCATGATTCCTCAGGAATAAAAACCACCACTGCCTCATTTTCCTACATAGAATCTTCACAACCAACGACACTTATTAATACAGATGATCACAGATTGAACTAAAGGCTATCTCATCCTCATCCAAATAGTATTCCATGAAAAAATCTGAAGCTAGAACTCATTCTGCTGTAGACTCTATAACTGAAACTCTCAAGGTGTCATCCTCCAAGTGTCATAATCATCAACCTCCAAAATGAGGCGATCTTCTTGCACAACCTCATGGAAATATTTTAAGTTTACATGTTGAGGTTGTTGACCTGGATCCATTACTCCAAAATATCAAATATTAAGAGATCCAAAACATGGAATATCGAATACTAATCATTAATAAATTACTTGTTTTATTTTATTCAAATTAGGTTAACCTATAACAAGGTCTACCCAATCAATGAAATTCACAAAGAAGGACTCATGATGCTTTCATAGGACTCTACCTTGTAACCATTATCTCTAAGATTAGTAGTCACTATAATATTAAAGGTACAAGAATTATATCACAAGGGGTCCTAAATGCATATGTCTCAACTAGTATCTAGTGTTTATGCCACTTGATAAACATAACTAACACCAAATCCCTACCAACCCAGGAAACCTCACATTTTCTTATCAAAAAACTCTATTATATACCTAATCCTCCCTCTAATACCACTTTGTCATGACCCCTAACCACAAGGTGTACTTATACTAGGACAGAAAAATGAGGAGGGAGATAGTGACCCCCCAAGTCACCCCTCCCGTAGGCCTTGTGTTGGTGACTAGAACCAAGGGTATAGTAAACACCAAAAATGGGAGGCATTACCCTCAAAGAGAACACATGAAAAAGAGAGAGATAAAACATACACCCAAAAAATCCAAGTCAAAATATTATAAAAAATAATTCTTGAGTACAAATATGAAATGTCAATAAAAAACTACTACAACTAAAAAGGAAAACTAAAAGTACAAAAAGAAAGTAAAAACAATATTGACCACAAAGCCCAAATATCTCCCACAACCCCATATATGTAATAACCAGCTGGATCTCCAACCTAATCCAAGTGACCTAAAAAATAGTTTACATATACATAGAGTGAATATTATAATATACTCATTAGGATCCCTAGAGCCTATTGTACAATAGTAATGAAAGCATGCTAAAGCAACAAGAACAACAATTGAAACTGACTCGTCACCTAAACAGGTATACTATGTTTCTAGTCTCCCCAAGGATACTGGAACCAATTATCACATAATATAGTATATAATATAATAAATAATATCAAGGGTTACCCACCACCACTTCCCCACTGGTTTTCCACTTTTTCCCCAAATTGCATGCCCTAAGAATCTCTCTCCGAAAATCCTTGCTCACAGACACCTGGGCGAAGCACCACAATAAGAAAATCATGCAGAAAAACCACCATGTCCACATAACCAATGTTACAAGTTAGTTTTTATGAGCCACCACAACTCGCATATTGTGTAACATATGTCGGATATTATACCTCAAGACAATAAAACCCATACAACAAGTATGGATTGTCACGCCATCACTACCTATACATGTTACATCAATAGTACTCCATAAGACACTATATCCAGATTATACGTGTGTGAATAAACAAACCCCATTATTGTATTCTACACACATATAAGGGGGAAACTAATCGTCGTGCCTACCATCACAAGTAACTACAAATAGAATAGATCGGTCCTAAATGGGGTAGTTATCCATTAATCCTCCCACTAGAATGTTGGGGAAAGCAACCCCCTAGACTCAGAATCCACAGGGTGTTAGTTTCCCTATTCGATGGGGTGGGGTAGAATATAGAAACACCAAAAGTATAGAGTAAAATATATATCAAAACAACAGTTTGTGAATAACCTAGTCTTATACTCAACTGCAACTGACATATCTAGGACTCATAAGTTACAATGCTTTGACTATGTATCCTATAAACACACAATAATTTAAGGAGATTTATTATATTATGTCATTATCTTTTTATAAGTAACACTTTATGTTAATTAATTCAATATCCATTAATTAACAATTATTAATTAAACATTTTATTTCATTAGAATTCCAAATGACATTCATGGTTTCTTTCAATTGTAACCTCATCATTTCCTTACACCAAGTTCCAACCCCATGGTTTATCATCATTTATTCAATACTTCATTAAAAATATTATTATTTTCCAATATTCCATGAAAATCTAAAATCATTCTAACCTAAAAAATAGAAGGGGGTCAACTGGGTGAGTAGATGAGCTACCAATCATGTCTGTTCCACCTATAGCAGGAGCGTAGACCCAACCTCCCTCGAGAAGCTAAACCCAGAAACCACGTGGTATACTTGCATATCTTCACCTTTTTTGGAAGGAGTATAATCAAGACTACCTACCATTATTATTGGATAATTTAATAAAGATAAACTACCAAAATTATTCCACAGAAATCTAATCATTCATATCAAACATGTTTCATTATTTATAGTGTCCTCCCCGACACCCACATGCATTAACTAATACATCTCTATACTTTATGTCTCATCTACTTCGACATCCAATGGGACTCCATGTCCCCACATATTACAACATACATAAAGGCTCATAAAACATCACAAGAATAAGGAAATAAGAAAGAAACTGAGATTTTGGCCCCAAAAAATGCATTCTTCTTTCACCCAAAATAGTCTCTCACATCTCCAAGCATAAGTCTCACGTCCTTTAAAACAAAGAGGGAAACTCAGAACCCAAAAAATAATTATCTTTTATCAAACATATAATCGATTAATATTTCTTAAATTAACAATTTTATTATAATTAGTTTCTAACTATGGGGAACCTAAATAGTAAGCTGTAAAAAATTAACGAAACTGTTAATTGACATGTCTTTAATTCATTATCAACAAGAATAAATATGCATATGGGTCATTAATTAATTAAATTATATGTGATTACTACAACAAAAATTGAATTCATTAACATTCCTCTTTATCGTTGATAAATAATTAAAATTAATTCCATTTTACACTCATTACCAATTTCCGTCAGGAACGACACCCTAAACAACGAAAGCATAGAAATCACACTATTTATAAATGCAAGAGGAAATAAAATATGATTGATACCAATGTATTTATCTAGATAAAATTTTAATAATATCAATTACATTGTGATATCGTGGGATAAAACATGCTAACTCTATAGTGGATGGTAAAAGAATAATGAAGCCACGAATCCCATACCTCAATAGGTTTCTAATTATTTTTTCATAAGAATATTCCCAATAAATGGATCATTATCAGCTCTCATTGAGTATTGGATCCACTAGAGGACGCAGAGACGCATCCACACAATCCAACACCCATGAAAAATCCATTTTGATTATGTATATAGAATTCCATAATAAGGAAAGGGGAAATTGAAGGAGAGGAACCAAGAAGAATAATGGTAGATCATTAAATATATCGAAGATTGATCGATACTGCTTGGATGCATCAAAATAGGGGTTTTTATGTTTAAGGAAGAAACTATAGGGAAGACACGATCGAAGGATACAACATTATGCACAACTCCTTAAGGAAGGAAGGAATGGTTCAAATATCTCACAATAGGTAACAAGTAGGAAAAACAATGGAGGTTGATATCTCATCCCTTTAGAATATTTAACAAAGTAGTGGTTTAAGATACACTTGATTTTCCATTAAAAGAGGATAACATTAAAACACGCAGATTGACCATGTAAAGGAATCTTGATCCTTAAGGAAATTAATATTAGAGCTATGGGTTTTTTACCATCTATAAATTGTTTAAAAAAAGGCCTTGAATGTGTTTTTCCTCAAAAAAATGTTAGATAAGGGAAACTGAGAATTCTGGACTTTTTTTTGGAAATTTGACAAATAAAATGAAACAGTTCTGGAAGCACTATTCATGACACCATTATCTCTCTCACCATTATTGAATCATCGTTTCTGACTCACTATTTTTGAATCACCATTTCTGTGAAATAGTTACTTGGCTAATATTTCTGTGCTACCGTTTCTATGATATCGTTTCAATGAAATAGTTAATCTGCAACTATTTCTGTGAAAATTTTTTTTGCTACCATTTCTTTACTATCATTTCTGTGCTACAATTTTTTGAAATAGTTTATGTGTTACTATTTATGTGTAATAGTTTCTGTTATAACATTTTTGAGCTACCGTTTCTGTGCTACAATTTTTGTGAAACAATTTATGTGCCACCATTTCGTGAAATAGTTTCATGAAACAGTTTGGAAATTTTTCAAACGATGTAAACCTGATTCGTGAAACAGTTTGGAAATTTTGAAATGGAAGTGAAAAAATTTCATGAAATAGTTTCAAGAAACAATTTCTTGAAACAATTTCAAGAAACATTTTGGAAACTTAGAAAAGGATGCGACACCTTATCATGACATAGTTTCTAGAAATAGTTCGAAAATTTGGAAAAGGAAGTGACACCGTTTCCTGGTAAAGTTTCATAAAACATTTTGTAAATTTTGAAAAGTGTTGGGGATAAGTCACCTTGACCTCCCAGAGTGCCTCAAACACCAGATTTCAGAAATGTAATGGACTAGATATGTATGATCTATTACAATCACCTTTATAGGATGGTAGTGAGTAGAGAAATCACAGTCCTGGATATGATATGACCATATCAATTGATTCATATTCAGATCATCCATGTGAATGTATACTTATAAGACCAGTAATCATTGTACATATAAAATCTCTCACCATAGTGGTAGTGCTACCAAATCATTATGGTGAATATCACAACTATTATCTCAAGGAAATGTTTCATCTAGTTCTACCCATTGATCATCATCTCTCATGAGCTTTAAGATATAACTTTATCACTCTTCATGTGTATGAAAACAAATAATTTCATTGAGGCATTACTATATATCAAAAAAAAATCTCTGGTTGATGTTTGTTTGATTATAGACCCAATGATTACCATCTTCTTTATATCCTTATTGCTTTTTTATAGTATTGAATATATAAATACTTTAACACATTCCATGTTATCATATTTAGTGGCTTGGAAATCCTCATAAATTCATCCAAAATCCTCATTAGTACCCATCTTATGTAATAAAAACATCAAATTTCACTTACACACGATGTTTTGTGTCATTCCAAAATTTCCTTTTTCATTATTGGTCCAAATAAAATCCATCTATTCTAAACATGTACCCTAATAATGTGACTTTCTATATTAAAAAGTCATTTTTTAACATAGCCTGCATTTTATCAGTTCTTAATGTTTCCATCACAATACATAGGTTCCCTACATATTTATCCTTTATCATGGAGATAATATGAATATCATCAATAAAGAATCTATATATTTGTCAAGTTAGACTCTAATGATTTTCTTTCTCAAATTGATGTTAATTTTTGGGGCCATAATTTTTCAAAATGTCACCCCTATGAACTTATAATAACCATAACTTGTGTAGAAATCTATAGTATAATGAAAATCCATATTATGATTCTGTATGCGATATCTAGAATGAAGATACAACTTTGATATTATTAGTCTTCTACATGATGAGTGAAAAATTCTTCAATCCTTAGAATGAGATAATTGTTATTTATGATGATAGTAATTATCAATCGGTAATCATTAAATGACCACATTCATCCATCGTTTTTCTTGAAAAATAAAACTAGCTTAATCCAAGGAGATTTACTAGAGAGGATGAAGACATTGTTTGAATGTAATTGGATCTACTAATATTACTCTTCTAGTTCAATTGAGGCCTTCCATTAGAAGAATTATGAGAAAGGGGTGGTGTTTTGTGTATGATCTATTGATAAAACTACATCATAATCCATGGGGAAGCTAGATAAATCTTTTATAAATACATTAGTATATTCCATTACTATAGGTATTTACTCAAGGATGACATATTCCATCAATTTAACCATTTTGGAATTGTATTATTCCTTACTTGATATCAACACCAACATTATTGATGGATTTTTCCAAAGGAGAATAATTATATTTCTTGAATTTTTATATGACAATTGGATGGTTCTTAATATAGAATAAAATTTCACTTTCCTAAATGATGATGGGACCAATAGATAACAGGATCCAATCCATGCTTATTACAGAATTAAATTCCACCAATGGGTGGATTGTATGATTTACTAATGAATATTCTCACCAAATATAGTAAGAGAAGAGTCCAACATTTCGGTTTCATTGACCTCACCAAAAGAAAATTTTATGGATATCTCTACATTATTATATCTTGGATGTGATTTAATAGATAAATAAAATATTTATGATATTAAAGAATGAATATAACTAGAATAAAATAAAACAGTACTTTTCTATAGGAAATAGAATGTGTTACATTTTGGACATCATTTTTATGGACCACATCACTAGTGGTAATTGAATAATAATTCCATTACTCCCTTATATTTAGTTGTTTTTTACACTGTTTAATATCAATGATCCGGGGATTAATTCATTGACTTTGATAATTCACTTTCTCTTTATTGTTGATGCATTTAACCATGGGTAGTGTATTGGGGAGGGGGGCTTCGTTTCTTCCATCACATTGGATGACATCAATATTTCTCTTTAGAATTCATGATTTTGGTTGTTTTATCTCCCAAACATGAATCATTTCAGTGTCCCTTTATATAAATTCCCATGATACTTCTTAAAACATATTCTACATGTGATTGGTTTGATATTTTTCCTCCTTATTCATTTTATCTTCCATATTGAAAGTCCTTTCTTCTCTTTTTATATCTATATCTATGTTTCAATTCTCTAAACTCTATCATTACATTGACAAAACATTTTATTAATTTTTACTTGATAAAAAAGTGTTACATGTATATAACTTTTCAGAGGTGTGATTTTATACCAATAAAAAGAAATCTCTTTTTCTATTATTATTGATGAAGAATCTCCAGGTGTATCATTATATCCTTGAATCTTTTCCTCATAATCCATGATCGATTCACACCCATTTTTGATATTCTCTTGACATCTATTTCTATATATTTGAATGATTTTTAGGGGAAAACATATTAAAAAATAAAATTTTAACATATTCTCAATAAATTTCATATATTTCAAAATTCGGCTTCATATTCCTTATCAATGTAACTCCCCATGATTTCAAAGTATGTTCTTTTCATAAAATTAATTAAATAGCTAGTGCTAAACACAACACCAAGTTCAAGCGCAACATGACTTTCCAAACAAGCTCTTCATGAAGCAGTTATGAATATTATTAACATATTTTTGAATTTCATAAACTCCATATAATTTTAACATCCATATCATGTGTTTTATATACATAATATAAGAACAAATTAATTTTTTTCAAATAAAATAAATAATTTTTAAAAAATGAAATTTTACCGCCTTTTAATAAAGAAACATTTTTAAAGCTATAAATTGACAATTTTATATATTAAATTTGAAAAAATAATCTTATTTTTTAGAATTGGGATATAAAAATTTAGTTTGGATAAATTTATCATGTTTTTTTGATTGATTTCATATATAGATGAATAGTGAAAATACTAAATTTTAATTCAATGACAACTTTTTTTAATCAAAATAATTTCATTCTTTAAATTATATATTTTAATGGTTTTGAAGTATAATTAGCTTATATTTTTATCATTTAATTCAATATTGGTAATTGGAAGTAGTTTTATATTTAAATTGGACATAAACACATATTAATCTTTTAATAGTTTTTACTTCTAAAAAACCCACATTATGGTTTTGACCACGAGAATAATTTTTTAAATTACTTATAACAACATATATATATTGAATTTTTTAAAATAGACATCATTTTTGAATTTGGAATATCAAAATTATATTTTTGTGAAATTTTGTTATTTTTCTAAGAACATTCAATTTTTGATTAATAGTGAAAAACATTGCGTTATTGATTAATGCTGACTTTTTATTTAAATGTTTTAATTTAAATTTATTTTAATGTAAAAAAAGATACATAATACTCGTATTATTATAGTTTAATTAATTGAACTTATTTTATAATATGATTAGATATAGGATATTTTATTGAAGTTTTTATTGTCTTTTACCCACCTTCTAGGCACATTTGGGAATTTTCATAAAATGTAATTTTTACTGTTTCTGTGAATTAAATTTAAAAAATCCGAGAGACAGTGTTTTCATTAGTATATAAAATATTGTTCAACATGATGAAAATAATTTTTCATGAATAGTAAATTTTGAATTTTATTTACAAAGGTTAAAAGTAAATAGGTTAATTAAAGGTAAAAATGATATTATAATTACCATAACACATGTCCTAATTCTATTGGATATGTTTTGTAGGTCAAAATCAACTTCAGGAAAAAACGTTGATCGTTTTTGTTCCAATTGGGTTAGATTATGAAATTTATTATATTTTATTTAAATACGAGTTGAAAGTGTTAAATTCAAAGTTTAATAAGTAAAACATTTTTAATATTGGGTTACACATAAGATAAATTCTACTAAAAATATTCATTAGGTATTTAAAAATCTTTAAAAAATAATGGTATTTATTTATAATTTGTATTAATTAAATATATAAATATATTTATGACACAATGATGATGTAGTAATTACCTTATTAATGAAATACTAAACTAATTGATGTTATAAATATTAAAATAAAAGTAAATTAAATATTTTGATGAATAAAACCAATTTTAAAGGTTAATATGACATGTTATATTTGATTAAATGATTTATGTTTGAAGTAATAATGTTTTTTTACTTAAAAAAATACTAAATAGATTCAAAATTGACATAAATGAGTTTTTGAAACAAATACTATATTATTAAATGATATAATATTCCTAAAAAAAATAAGGTTCAGCCAATGGACTTATATAAATATATATATTTCATTTATTAATCACTTTGGGGTTGCTTGGCATTTTATTGTATGTTTATGAACCATGTAATATAAAAATACAAGAAGACATTTTAAAAGTAAAACTATTTTACTATGATTTAAATCTAAAAGATAAGGATAATATGGTGACCTAAACTTGTCTAAAACCTATTTTTTGAGAATATTTTGACCAAAACCCACCTTATGCTTGAAATTAATCCATTGGTATCCATTAAAAACCGAAAATTATTTTATAATAAAATAATATATCATGTTTTTCCTAATGTGACCCTCACCACTCTTATAAAAGGGAATGTCAACTTCTCTTAAATTCACACATCCAAAACCATTTTTTTCGGCCAAACCCTAATAAAATATCCTCAAAACTACCCTAAATTTAATCTAGAGGATTTTTTACCATAAATTTAACCTAAGGATCTCTTTCGATCAAATCAAAAGGAAGCTCCTAAAGAAGAGGTAATAATTTTACCACCTCTTTCAAAGTTATTTTATTCTTCCAATTCCTCTTTCTATGGGAATACATAAAATAAAATTAACTCCTATAACAAATAAATATTGTTATTTTATTATAAATATGGTATAATAATACACATTATTCTATCCATCCTATAAATTCAATGTCACCATACGTGCTTAAGTACAGCTTACTGTCTCCACGTAGTGGTGTAGTTTGTTATTAAACACTTCATTGTTGGGATGGTTATAATAATGTTTTGTAATTGATTTAAATAATAAATATATCAAGTTAATTGTTCTATATATATAATATTCCATCCAATTACATACTATTTTACCCTTAATAGAATGATATTGTCACTCGTGCATACATAGGGATTACCATCTCCATGAACGCGATGAGATTCAATCCCTATCATAAACATTCAAGAATAATTTTCATTTTAAGATTAAAAATAATGTTTAAGAACTTAATATCATTTTTTATATGAATCAAAAACATAATATCCATAAAAAACATGACTTACATAATAAAACATATTAAGGAAAATGAATAAGTTAACACCCGAAACAATGATACTACTGAAATATTATTAACAAAAAAATATGAGAAGATCATAGATGATATCATATTTATGAATGTGATTATATTATAATTTAATTAAAATGATTTAAATATTTTAAAATAGGTTAATATAACCTCAACTAATGAAGAGTACTAGGTATGGGGTTTTTATCTCACTTCATATTATCGTGAGACTCAAGATATTTTTCCACTACTTCATTTTGTGTGGTGTACGTATTACCCATGATTGATTTTTTTAATATACAATAATTAATGGGTATATAAATATTCTTCTTATGAAACTTATTTAATGTTGTGTATGTTTCGAATATAACCAAATCGGTAAGGTAAATTCTAATTTCAATTTTGACACGGTGGGGTTTACACAAATTTCATTGATTATTTTACTCCAATATTTTGTGTGAAATCTCTATTTATTTATTTACATAGTAATTAACAATCCCATTTGTGTGAATATACTTTCTATACACAAAATAACTCCATTGATAAATTCTCAAGTCATTGATATGAACTTGATAAGAGTTATCATAACACAATTTCAATCCATTTAGATAAACATCATAGTCATAAGTGTTGTTTTTATAATAATATGTTTTAATTTACTCTAATTTATTTTCATATAATATCCAATCACATTGAGTGTATTTATATTTTTCACACATAATTATGTCATTGATTTATCCTTAACTTAAAGGATACAGTCTTTATAAGGGATTACATATCAATTTACATTCAATGAAGACTTCACTGTTTTTATGCGCCAATTCACTTTTATGTGGTGTATATAATGTACTTTGACATAGTATATCATGAATCCCTTTGTTCTCATGATATTATAATTTTTTTATTACCTCGATTATTTTTATTCCAGCGTCTCTCATTTGGTTAAGAACTCTAACTAAAATATCATTTTCAATGTTTTAATGATTTATTCTTCTAAATAATTATCATCAATGTCCATGTTTTAAAAATGGTTTGAATTATTTATTTACATGTAAGTGAATGATTAAAAATTAAAAATCCTTTTAAATTTTTAAATGTTATTTGGGACACTTTAATTCAAAAATATCACATAAACATCTTCTTATTTAATAGTGATACTTTAAAATGTATACAAGAAAGAGGGGATATTTCTCACAAATAGTTTTTCAGATTATTTTCATCAATGTCAATATCCTTCATTATTCATGATTGATATTGATTTATTATAGTAAAATCTTCCATATTGTATTGAATTTGTGATATTTGAATGTGGATGTGCTATTTTTATACCATGCATGGTTTGTGGTTAAAATATTGAAATTTCATATGATAGTTTTAATATGAATGTTTAGATTATGTTTCACTCTTTTCATATGAGGAATGCATTAAACATTGAATGTGATGGGTGGAGCCCGCTATAGCTCCCCGATGCATCGGTTGGTCTAATGGGACAAATTTGTGTCTTATCATAAGGCCTTGAAAAAATCATAGTTGTATTCCTGACACGAGGATTTGACTATATGGTTATGATGTCCGATATTATGAATTCCATCAATATGATAGTGGATATTGATATTCCATATGATTATAAGACTACTAGAATATCTATGTGAATATGTAAATGAAACTATTTGATTTATCATTGCCAAATTATGCTAAATGTAATGTTTAAAAAGATTTTGTTTTAGTATTATAAATTCCCTTAAATATTTATGCTTATTTATGAATGCTTATGTAATATTGTTATCCATAATGAGAATCTGAGATCACACATTTCAATGTTTTATTTTTCCAGGATGGGAAGAAGTATATTATGACAGACTTGGAGGGATAAAATAAGTGATTAGAGACTGTTAAAATGGGACAAAATGTTGTCATTTTTTATTTCATAATGTAATGTAAAACATATATATTTATCTTGTATATCCAAGTCTAATAAATAGGTTATTATTCAGGGATATGATCCCTTGTGATCATGATAATGTTACGTAGTAATGCACCATCTCTAGGTAATAAGGTTCATGGCATTATAGTTAGTTTCAGTGAATTTTTATCACAAACCTTGTAAACTTGATTTAGAATAACAATGATTAGAGAACATTACACTATGATAGACTTTGTGGATCCGTATTTAAGAGCTTCCTAGAATTTTAGTAATATATAAATTTGGAGAATTATTCATGCAATACATCCCTATCTAGATACAGGTAGGTAGAGGCAGCTCTAGAACAAATGTATCTTGTGTTAAAACATGAAAACACCACTTTGAGCTAGACTCGAATGATAACAGGTTCATAACAACGGGCCTTGTGCACTCTAGGTTGCAACACTCTTAAGGTATATGCTTACGATAATTCACATTTTCTATACAAACTGATTTGAAGTATTTTAACATAAGATGACAATAAATAACCTTGGATATTCCTTAGGTGTTTTATATTGAATATAATGTGTCATGATATTACCTAAATGATTATATGACTATTGTTACTCACACTATGCTTTCTGGTTTTAGTCAATGGCTAGATTCCAAGGATTTCATAGTAAAATTGAACATGATGTACAAGGTGTACATAATGGTGAATATGTGAAACTAAATAGAATGTTCACAGGAAAAAAATATATCATGTTCATGCCAAATTAGTTTTCCAAAAATGTGATCAACAACATATACATTAACTAACTACCAAACACAACATTAAAGATAACGGTGGATAGTGATAAGAGCTTAAATAGTGGAGACCGTGATGAAAACGAAGATCAATTTCCATCATGTAGGAAATGTGGAAGGCAACACCCCGTAAAGTATCCCAATGGAACAAAGTTATACTTTACATTTGTGAAATATGGACATAAATTAAATAATTTATCAGAAAAAATAAAGAGTATTTTAGAAGAAAATAAAAATGATCCTAAGAATCCATTTATTGTCATTTTCTATAAATTTAGAGGACCTAGGCATTAACTGATTCATTTCCCTATTATATTGAATAACAACTATGTCGAGGAAGAACCTATGTGGAAATAAATGGGTGGATAAATGTTTAAATGTATTAACTATCATTATTGATGGGATTACTTTAGAATAATTTTCACTTTTATGTGTAAACCTACAGTTTGTTATGTGATATTTCTATTTGTGGAAGAATTATATTTTCATTTTGGATATAGTTGTATTGAACCATTTGGGATTATATGATCCTTGAATTTGATATAATTATAGGTTATTAATTTTTGGGATGAAAATGCGAGGTATGATATAAAATTTGTGGTTAAATAATGTTATGGTTATTTTGAGAAATTTATCTCATTTTGGGAATGTTATAAAATATATTTTTTGAAAAATGACAACACAGAGACCGTGTGAAAACCCGTCATGTTAGAGAAATCTGTGGGAGTCGAACCCACAAACAAACTACAACTTGGATTTATCACCTACCACATGACTATGTGAAGTCCCTGGTTAGTGTGAATAATTATTTTTAGATAAATGAATTTATTGATCAATAATATGTTGATTTGGGATATTATGTTTTATCAAATGGATATCCTTAGTATAGTAAAATTATTTTGTGATTATGTGATAAATATTATTTTGGAAGATGTTTTCTCTCTTTGGAACACTATTTGCCTATGAAAAATAGAATACAATAGGATTTCATAGTAGGAGTAATGGTGATTTTTATTTTGGAATAATCTATATTTCTTTTTGGATATTTAGGTTATTAATGAAAGTGATTAAAATATCATAGATAATATGTGATTTGGTTAATTACATTTCAGTATGAGACGTTAAGAGTAGTTGAAGTTATTTGGAGATAAATGTTAAGATTTACTATGAAATAATATGTGATTAAATTATTTTGAGTTTTGGGTTTCAATTTTTGTTTAGATTATATTTAGGGATTTTAAAGACAATTGATTATTGAATGGTATTTATTGAAGATTGGGTATTGTTTATTTACTTTTGGAAATTAAGATTAGTATTTATTTCTATAATGGATTATCCATTTTGGGGATCATATGATCTTGTACTTACAATATTGTTTTTAGATAATTTTTAATGAAAAGTGAAATATATATTTCATCCTTTTTGTATTATGTGATTCTCTATTGGTGGATTCTAGTACTTTAGGTGTGACCAAGACATCATGAATATTCATCATTTGTAGAAAGGACAAGTTAGTGGTAGAGATTTTTTAAAGGATGAAACACTACATGAAAATTAAGTACATATATTTAAGTTGTTAGTCAATCTCATAAATAAATTATTCAACATTATTAAATGGAACTTAAAAAAAGGATTTCTATATACATTTCCTAGAAGGAAACTAATGACCATTTAACCCATCAAAAGTTTGTGGTTTTTTTATTGTTTACTTTCTTTTGATCATGTTTTCAATCACTCTCCATACGAACTTGACACATAGTTTTTCTTCCATATCCATGTTCCCTACATGGAATTCTAGTATGGGTTATCTCAGGTGACCTTTGTACTTCACTATCTTTCTTTTAAAGTGATAGTTTTATCGAGTCTTTTTTTGATATGTAACTTTCAATAAAGTTCAGAAGACAAATTTTAAAATTGTGAGGATGCAATTTCCAAAAGGGGGGAAATTTAAAACCCCAATATTTCATAGTATGTTTTTTTCTTTACTGTAATTTAATAGTTTGTGCTACACGCAACACCAAGTTTGAGCGTACCCAGACTTACCAAACTAGATGTAAAAAAAGTGGTTATGAAAATTATTAACTGCACTTTCAATTTTATATAATTTATATAATTTTAAAATCCATATTATTTTTTTCAATGACATAATATAAGAACAAATTCAAATTTTCAGATAAAAGAATTATTTTTCAAAAAAATCAATTTTATCACCTTTTAATAGAGAACCCCTTTTAAATACAATATTTGAAACTTTTATATATTCAGTTTGACATAATAATATTCTTACTATAAATAGGGATATAGAAATTTAGTTTGGATAAATATTTGATGATTTTTTGATAACTTTCGTATTTGGTTGAATAATGAAAAATAAATTTTTTAATTAAAAATAAAATTTCTAATAAAAATAATTTATAGTGTTAAATTATACATTTGAATGATTTGGAATTATAATTAGATTATATTTTAATCATTTAATCCAATTTTGGACATTATAAGTAATTTTACATTTAAATTGGACGTAAACACATATCATTCTTTTGATAGATTTTACTTCTAAAAAACCCACTTTTTAGTTTTGATGACGGGTTTATTTTTTTAAATTAATTAATAAAACGTCTAAGTCAGAATTTGTTAAAATGGACTTCATTTTTTAATTTGGAGTATCAAAATTATCTTTGGGTGAGGTTTTATTTTTTTTCTAAAAACATTCATTTTTTGACGAATAGTGAAAAACACAACATTATTGTTTACATTAGCATTTTTATTCAAATTATTATTTTTATTTTAAAATAATTTTAACTTAAAAATAGATACATAATACCTATAATATTCTAATTTAATTCATTGATGCCATTTTATAATAACATTAAATATATAAAATTTTATTGAACTTTTTATAGTCTTTTACCCACCATCTTGGCACATTTTCAAATTTTCATAAAACATAATTTTATAGATTCTGTGAATTGAATTTAAAAAATCTGAGACACATATCTGAAATCAGTAAGTAAAATTTTGTTCAATAGGATGAAGTTTTTTTTGGGGTCAATGGTAACTTTTGAATTTTATTTACCACGATAAAAAGTAAATATGGTAATTAATGTTAATAATGATATTATAATTACCCTAATAGATGTCTTAATTCTATTGAATAATTTTTTTTCTAAAAAAATAAGACTTAGAAAAAAATTATGATACTTTTTGATCCACTTGGATTGGATTAAGGCAATTATTTTATTTTATTTAAAGAAGTGTTCAATGTTTTAAATTCAATGTTAAATAAGTAAAACATTTTTAATATAGAGTTACTCATAAAATAAATTCGACTATAAATATTCATTAAAATTATAAAATCATATACAATGTAATGGTATTTTATTTATAATATTTAGGAATTAAATAATTAAATTTATTTATTACACAAGGATGATGAAATTATTACAATATTAATGAAAGGATAAACTAATTGATCTTATAAATATTAAAATTAATGTATATTTAAACTTTTGAGGAATAAAAATAATTTTTTCAGATAATATTACATGTTAGGTTTGGTTTAATGTATTTGTTTTGATGTAATCAAGTTTTTATGACTTTTTCAAAAACCAAATACTAAATATTGTCAAAATTGACATAAATATGTTTTTATAAGAAATACTGTATTACTAAATGATATGATATTCCTAAAAATATATTGTTTGGCCAAGGGACTTATATAAATATCGATGTGTCATTAATGAACCACCTGGTGATCTTTTGGTATTTTATATTATGTTTATTACCCATGTAATATATAAATACAAGAAGGAATTGTAAAAGTTATTCTATTTAACTAATAGTTAAATCTAAAATATAAGGTTAATATGGTGACCTAATCTTGTATAAATCATATTTATTGAGAATATTTATACCTATACCCACATTATCCTCAAAATAAATTTTTTTGGAGCCATTTGAAAGAAAAAATTAGTTTATAATAAAATAATATTTCACAATTTTTCTAAAGTGACCCCTGCCTCTCTTATAAAAGAGTACTTCCCCTTCAATCAAATTCCCACATCCAAATAAATTTGGATTGGAAAACCCCATCACAAATATCCTCCCAACTACCTTCAATTAAAACTAGAGGGCATACTTTCATCTAAAAAATGACCTATGGAGCCCTTTTAATCTAATCAAAAGGAAGAACCTACAGAAGAGGTAATAATTTGACCACATATTTCAAAGTTCATTTCATATTTCACTTAATCATTCATTGTGTTTCTATAAAAACAAATAACACTAGTACCATAGAAATATTGTGATGTTTTTATAAATATGGTACACCAATACTCATTATTCTATCTATCATATAAAGGAAAAAGTCACCATATATGCATACGCACGACATACCATCTCCATGTCCTGGTGTAGATTGTTATTCACCATTTCATTATTTGGATGGGTATAATATTGATGTATAATTGATGTAAATAATAAATATAACATTTTAATGATTCTGTATAAGTAATATACCATACAATTACATACAATTTCACCATCAATAGAATGATATTGTAGCTCATGTGTACGTATGGATTAACTTCTCGATGAACATGATGAGATTCATTATCCATCACAACCATTCAAAATTAATTTTCCATTTATGATTAAAAATAATTTTTAAGAACATAATATCATTTTGGATATGAATCAAATACATCCTATCCATAAGAAATAAGACTTATGTAATAAAACATATAATGGAAAACGAATAAGTTAACACCCAAAACAATGATGCTGTTGAAATATTATTAACAATGAAATATTATAAGATCATATATGATATCATATTTATGTATGTGGTTCTTGTATAATTAAATAATTTTTTTAACTATAATAAAGGAGTTTAATTTACCCTCGACTATGGAAAAGTAAAAGGTATGGGGTTTTCATCTCATTACTTATTCCTGTGAGATTCATGTTATATTATCACGACTCGTCCCCCGGGGCACGTAACTTGAATACCCCAATCGAGCCTTCCATAGGCCAGGGCTGGAGACTTGCACCAAAGGCATAAATCCCTAAATCTGGGAAGGCATTGCCTTTATAACCTGAAAACACACACAACAGAGTAAAAGACGGAAGCAAAACACTAAGTAAAATTGTATAACTAAAGAGTGATGAAATGTAAAAGGGGACAGAAATATAAGACCAACTATAAAGTACAACAAAATTAAAGTAAAAGTACTAGAAAAGGGAAAAACGAACATGGATCATCCACTAGGAAATCCTACCTGAAGGGTAGGTACACATAGCCCCCACAACACTCCACGAATATCCATCTCCTCCGTTTACCGTCACATCATGTGGTCCACTTCCGGGTATCATCCCGTCCTAGTACACTCAGCCTCTGTCAGTGCTATCTATCGTCTGCATCCAACACAACGATGTATGAGCGTAGCCCGTCCTTGGGTGAGTATAACGATACTCAGTAGGGACCCGAGACCATCAAGGTCTCTCATATTCAACAAGAATAAACCACAATGAATGAAATCAAGAGATAACCCTAGGGTATAAGCCCATACATATACCTAAGTTATCAAGTAATCCATCTCAATCCTTAGGTAATCTCAAAAGTTTCTGACTCAGCTCAAACCAAGATTTTATTCTAGGGGTTGTATCAAGTAACATCCTCAGTCACACTATCGAAACCTCGGTTACTGTAGACCTCCTCCTATATCGTGTACAGTGGGCCTGCCGCATCACCAAGGCGCTTCCCACTAACCTTGGACCATTGAGGTACTCTTCTTGTTGAGTACCATGGGTCTACTACGTCACCAAGGCACTCCCCACCGTGGGTCTGCCCTGCCACCAAGGTGCTCCCCCTCGTAGCTTGCTGAGTTATTCCTACTATCGAGTATTGTGGGTCTACCGTGACACAAAGGCACTCCCCACTGTGGGTCTTCCGCAACACCAAGTCACATCCCACTAGGCTAGTCGAATCACTCTGAGTAAAATCAGCCAGTAGTCGTTAGGTCTCAGCTAGCTACTAGGTCTCCACACTATGCTCGCTATCTCTGGGAGGATCCACTCCATGATCTACAGGTCGATACTCCAACTATCAGGAAGTCCCATGTAGAAGTATCTCAAATGCACTCCACGTCATAGGGGTCACAACGCAACAAACAACACATCAATCGGATGCCCGGTCTATGAGTTATTAACGTTTTAGTCCCGGGGGCTCGGTTGGATTCATGCACAATCCAACCTGACCGTAACTCAACTATACCCCGAACTCAAGTGGGCTATACTCAAAGGTAGAATCATGCTCCATGATTACGAGTTCTATTGACGGTTCATCAAACGGACGTCTGGTGACAAATATATGGCCAATAGAATGTAAAGGGGATGTAGTGGGCCTGGGTCTGGTCTCACCCGGTCGGACTGACCCAACACGACATAGTCCGGGCCGACACTATTCGGGTCGACCCTTCCTGACCCGTTGGGTCCGGCCTGGCTCGTTGGGCAGGCTGGCACGTTGGGTTCGGCCTTTCCTGCTGGACCCAGCCCAGTAGGCCGCGAGGGGCTGCATAGGGCCTCAATGGCGTGGACCGGCCATGAGGGTGTGGACTGTCCGTGGTTCCATGTGGGGGAGGCTCACCCTGGGGATCACCGCGAGGGCGCGGTTCGGGGTCATTTGGCCCGGAGGCCGTGGTGGCGCCGCTGAGGTCGGTTCGTCTGGGAGGCCGCGAGTTGGTGGGGGGCCGGTTCGGCCAGGGCGTGGCGTCCGGCTGGTGGGAGGCGGTCGGGCAGGCTGGGAGGTGGTCGGGCAGGCCAACAGGCTAGCTGGGCAGGGCGAGGCTAGGCCGACAGGTGGCCAGACAGGGCACATCCAATCCGAAAGGTAGCCGGTAAGTGGCCGGGCAGGCTGGTAGGCGGGCCGGTGGGCGGCTGGCCAGGGTGTGGCCAAGCCGGAAATCGGGCCGACGGACAGGCCGGGAAACTTGGAGGCCGGTGTAGCCTGCACGGCTCGGAAGCCGGCGAGTGGCATAGTTCAACCTGAGGCGGCAAAGCCAATTCAGTCAGAGCGCCGCGAGGGAGGCATGGTTCGTGGAGGCTGTGCGTAGCGCGGCTGTTTCTTTTGTCTTCTCATCGCCTCAACGCCATGCTGATGATCATCACAAATAAGAACGACGAAGGGTTCGGGCCCTGTTGGTTTGACCCACACCCTCCGCATTTAGGGTGGTAATAGTTGGCGCATAAAGAACTAAGATAGAAGGAATTAAATTTTTTCACAACCTCCAGAACGATTAATTTCCAACATAAGAAGAGAATAAGGAAGGTATTATTACTCAAATTAACCCCTACCTTGATTATTGGTTGATGATGGAGTTACAAGGAAGAAGATACAGAAAATCATCATTCATCACGTATACTGCACAATTTCAATCCGGAGCTCGTGTGTCAGTTCATTGACGACGATGAAGAGGGAAGTCGGTCATCAAAGACATCCCACATCAGTTTCCTCCAAGGAAGATGTATAAGACACTGCTTGTCGATGTTCTTCTGTGGAAGAACGCATTGTTCATTCTTCATTGGGAGATGGGGTTCTTCATTGGAGAATTTTAATTCTCCCATGCTCTCCTCTCCCAAATATTCCAGCCAAATGATAAAAGTGAATAGATAGCCCCTCCAAATAATAGATTGTCTATTATTTTAGATTGTTGGGTTTAAAATTCAAAATGTAGAATTTAATTAAAAGAAATGGATCAATTAATTAATTTGTAGGATTTGGCAAAATAAATTATGTGTTGGCTCCAATAATTAAAGGGGAGGTGGTGGCACCATAAATGATATAGGAGGTCAAGGGGCCCCCCTCATTAATGAGGGGCGTTGAGAGATTTTACTCTCATCACATTAATAGGGGTCGGGTGATCCCGAACCCTATTATTCAAATTGGGAGGTTATGTGGTCTTGGGTGGGCCCCACAACATTAACCCCACATGGGAGGTTGAGGCTTGGTGGTCCCCACCACCATAACCTCTCATGGGAGGTTATGGCCTGGTGGTCGCCACTTCTATCCTCCATGAGGAGCGTATAGATCCAGTGGGACCCACATCCAAACACCCACATGGCAGCTCATATAAAAATAAATTTAAGCTCACTTTATTTTAATATTCTCCACGAAAACTCAAAAACTAACTTTTATTCTCGACCCACTACCGTCGAAGTGAATGTCTCCTTAAGTGAATATCGACACTGGGAGGTCAATGGTGTCCTTGGATTTCAATTCCGAGCACCGGTTCAAATTTTATAAAAATGCGCTCGTATTTTTACTAAACGTACCTGAACAAAACTTCTGAAATTGATTCCGGGCACACCAGGCCTTGAAATAATGCGCCGTCAATTTTCGCGGCCTAGTAAAATTCTGATGTATTTACGAAAAAACTTCCATTAAATTTACAGGTATTTTCATTCTCCCCACCTCAGGGATTTACATCCTAGTAAGCTACAACTCAAACTAAGGTAACAAGTGGGGGTACTGAGCATGAATCTGTGCCTCCTTCTCCGATGAGATCTCCTGGAGGCTCCCGTGCTGCTAATGAATGTGCACCAAAGGCAATGACCATCCATGTAGGACCAGCTCCTGTCGATCCTCAATCTCCACTAGAACCTCCATCAAAGTCACCCCATCGTCGATGTCCAGCTCTCCATGGTCGATGATGTGTGAAGGGTCATGCACATCTGTCCTCATCTGAGATACATGAAAGACGTCGTGCACCCAGTGCAGGTGAGGATGAAGAGATAAGTGGTAAGCCACCTTTCCAACTCTATTGAGGATTTGAAAAGTTCTGATGAATCTCATATATAACTTGCTGCCTCAGTTAATCTCCTTAGTCTTCATCGAGGTGAGACCCATAGATATACATGGTCTCCATCCTTTAATTCTAGAGGACCCCGTCTCCTATAAGCAAATGACTTCTGTCTACTCTGTGCAGTCTTCATCCACTCCTAGATGATCTGCACCTTCTCCGTGGTAGCTCATACCATCTCTAGCTCCACTAGTTCTAACTCCCCAGGGTCAATCCAACACAAATGTTATCTACAAGTTCGTCCATATAACGCCTCAATAATTGACATCCCTATGGTGAAGTGATAGCTATTGTTGTATGTAAACTACATAAAACATAGGTGATCCTCCCAGCTGCAACCAAAGTCGAGGACACAAGCACGTAGTATGTCCTCGAGGGTCTGAATGGTCCACTCAGTCTGGCCATCCGTCTGAGGATAGAAGGTGGTGCTCAGAGGAAGCTGCGTCCGGAAAGCCTCCTGCAACCCCTTCTATAGCCGGGATGTAAACCGTGAATCATGATTAGAGACAATAGATTAAGGTACTCCATGTTTCCTCACAATCTCCTCCACATATTGGCATCATAATATCTCTACTAAACCCTTCTCTCTGATCGGTAGGAAGTGGTCCAGTTTGATGAGTCGATCAACGATCACGCAAATCGGGTCGTGACCCCTGGATATACGTGGAATTCCTATCACGAAGTCCACAAATATCCCATCTCACTTCAACACTGGGACCTCTAAATGCTGACCCAAGACTGCTATTACCTAGTGCTCTGCCTTCACTTACTGACAAGTGAGAAATCGAGAGACAAACTCCACTACTGCCTTTTTCATACCTAGCCACCAGTGCTGTCGTCGAAGGTCCTGGTACATCTTCGCCACTCATGCATGTATCGTTAAAGGGGATGTGTGGAAGTCCCTAAACACTTCATCCTAAAGTGACACTGATACCATTGTATGTCCTCTGAAGAGGATGACATGATCCCCTCCTTTAGAAAATCTATTAGGTGTCTGCCCTGTGGATATCTGGGCACATCGTGTCTCACAGTCAGCGTCTCCATGTTGTGCCTCCCTGACACGCTGAAGAAGTGGGGGAGTGACTATATGGGATTGAAGTAAAGCTGCTCAATCTCTATCAACAATGGATATCTGCAAAGCATCCATTTGCTCCATCGCCTCACCTAGAAGCTGCATACCAGATCTTCTGCTGAGTGCATCTGCAACTGTATTTCCCTTTCCAGGATTATAGACTATCTCAAAGTCATAGTCATAGAGGAAATGAATCCATCAACTATGTCTCAGGTTCATGTCCTTCTGAGAGAAGATATACCTGAGAATCTTGTGATCAGAGTAAATGGTAAATCATTCACCCATCAGATAGTGTCTCCACATCTTCAAGGTGAATACCACTGCTGATAACTCTTGGTCATGGGTAGTGTAATTCTACTTGTGTTGTCTCATCTGCTGAGAACTATATGTGATCACTTCTCGCTCCTGCATCAGGACACACCCGAGTCCCTTCCCGGATGCATCGCAGTAGACTAAAAACTCTTTGAATTCCTCTAAAAGCCTCAAGAATGTGGAAATAGTCAGTCACTGTCTCAGCTCCTGAAAGCTCTGATGGCATCTCTCCGACCACACGAAGGGTTTCCACATTTTTGTCAAGTCTTGTAGTGGTGCTGCAACTCTGGAGAGGTCTGGAACGAACCTCCAGTAGTAACCAGCCAAACCCAGAAATCTCCATACCTCCGCCACTCTCCTGGGTGGCTCCCAAGCAATTATTTCCTCAATCTTCACTGGATCCACTGCAACTCTAGCCTCTGAGATGACGTGTTCCAAGAAGTGAACCTCTCAGATCCAAAACTGACACTTCGAGAGATTACCATAAAGATAGTTCTCTCGGAGGGTGTCCAGTACTACCTAAAAATGGTTGGAATGCTTATCCTAAGTAGTCAAGTAGTTCAGAATGTCATCGATGAAGAACATGAAAAAGTGATCGAGGTATTGTTGGAAAATACTGTGCATGAGTCACAAGAACAATTCTAGAGCGTTGGTTATGCTGAAAGGCTTAACCAAGAACTCGTAGTGTCCATACCAACATCTGAAGGTCCTCTTCTACACATCTTCGTCTCGAACTCTGAGATGGTGATAGCATGATCAGAGGTCTATCTTTGAAAACCACCAGGCTCCCTTCAACAGATCAAAGATGTCGTCAATACTCAAGAGTGGGTATTTGTTCATCACAGTCAATTGGTTTAGGCGGCGGTAGTCGACAAAAAGCCTCAAGCTCCCATCCTCCATCTTAGCGAACAGATTCGAGGATGCCCAGGGAGAAACACTGGGCCAGATGAATCCCTTATTCTTCATGCCCTCAACCTGTATGCGCAGCTCGTGAAGCTCCGCAGGAGCCATCCGATACGCTGGTGTAGATATCGGTGTCGTCCTGGGGTACATGTCAGTGTAGAAGTATAATTATTTGCGATGTGGTAGTGCTAGAACATCGTCAGGGAAAATATCCACATACTGGTCCACCACTACAGGATAGCTCAGACTCTCCACATCAGCTGCTTCGAGAGTAAGGTAGGCCAACTGATGAGTGATCGGCTAAACCCTCCTCTGAGTAAGTCCTTTATGTTCTACAAATGCTCGCTTCTCACCGGTGAAGGTAAACCTAGTCCCATCCATGCAGACACAATACACTTTTCACCTAATACAGTCGATATGAGCATGAACTGTAGATAACTAGTCTATACCCGAGATGACATTGTAAGGCCTCGCTGCCACTACTAGGAGATTCCAGCTGAAGCTCTCGTCTCCAAGAGTAAGCTCATACTATTGGAACTGGTGATTAATATTTGAGTCTGCTTCCATAAGAGTCTCTAGCCATAAGGATCAAGCCAATAGCTCCGTCATAATCTTCAAGCTCCGAATGAGGGTAGTGGCAATGAAAGAGTGACTGAGACCTGTGTCTATAAGAACTGCAGCTAAGGTGGAGTGGAAACAGTCCATACATCGAATCATCTCCGAAGCGCCATGATCATAAGCCTCAGCTACATAAAGCTGAGCTCTCACATGTCCACCTGCTTTATGCAGTTGGGTTGGACCTCCAGGTAGTGGTGGCAGTTACACATCGAAATGTCATTCACTTCCAGCTATAAGGACAGCTCCCATGCCACGCCTTCCTGCCCCATGCAGACCGCCTCAATCAAATCTATGTCTCTACCTAGGATGTCTTTCGATACTCTCCTGATCATCTGAATGGTGGGTCAGACTATCACGAGCCATGTGACCATGCACACCGCATGTGAAACACTGCCCTCTCCAAGCATGTATGTCTCTGCCCCAGGTGCCCCACACAACCGATCCTAAGACATTTGGACGTCCACCCATTGGTATGATCCTCTTGGGCCTCTACGACATCTGTCTACTGCCACCTGTAGAAGACGACGCTGCATGTCGACTAGTGGTGGGTCTCGCTGCTGGAGACTGCTCAGCAAGAAAAATCTCCACTATAAAGGATCACTCCAATACCCCTGCCTACATCGGGATGCTGAGGGAGATCCTCGAAGCCCCGATCTATTTCATGAGCCCCTCCTCGAAGGTCTGGGCCCTAAAGAATGGTTCTCATACCATATCTGTGGACTAGAAAGAGAGGTCGGTGAACCTCGTTGAGTACTGTGCCACCTTCATGATGCCCTACTGCAGGTGAAGTAGCTCATGTATCCGCACTGCACGTAGGTTGGCTGGGACAAACTCTGCCTGAAATAGGCCCTCGATGCTTACCTAGAGTAGTGTCGCCTCGTCATGCACCTGGAGCATTAGGCTCCACCATCTTCCTACTGCTGCCTCATGGAGACTCGCGGTAAGGATCACCATAAGGTCGGATGGTGCCCCTAACAGCCTGAAGACTCTCACCACAGCCTCCAGCCAATCCTCACCTGCCTATAGGTCCATCTCTCTCCTGAACCTTGGTGGAATTTGTCACTGAATCTCGTGCAATGTGATCAAGTGGCATGCATCTTCTACTGCTAGGGCTGGTGGGATCGGTGGGCCAACAGTTAGTGGTAACGATGAAGCCTTTGTTGGAAGAGGGCCCTGCACCGAGGCCTCATCGCTCAATGGGATATCTGTGAGTACAACTCTCGAGGATCTAGCTGACATCCATAGGGAGGAATCCTGAATGATACAGATGCAACATGGTCAAAGATTATACCTGGTGAGCTGACTTGGTTGATCTGACTTAAAGAAAACTTTTGAAAACACACACACAATCAGTGTTTTCATGCACTGAGTCAGAAATCAGAAGTCAGGGTTCTAGTGTATGGATACGTCGGCCACCGCACCAACACTTGACTCCCTGAACTAAAAAACCACACATATTACCCTTAACACTTTTGCATCACAGAAAAGATCAGAGCCCTATGTTATGCGGTAGAACTGACTCCTCTGATAGCAATTCATCACGACCCATCCCCTGGATCCCATACAGTGACTACACCAAGCCTACCATCGATAGCCCAGCAGATTGGAAATACAAGCCCAACTGTAAAGTACAAGAAACTGAAAGAACAAGTACTGGAAAAGGTAAAACAGCTCCTGGATCGTCCACTGGGGAATCCTAACTGAAGGGTAGGTACAGATAGCCTCCACAACACTCCACGTCCATTCGTCTCCTCTATGTACAATCACACCGTGTGGTCCACCTCCGGGTACCATCCAACCTAGGTACACTCAGCCTCTGTCAGCATTGTCCATCGTCTGCATCCAACATAATGAGGTGTGGGCATATCCCTTTTAGGGGTGAGTATAATGATACTCAATAGGGACCCGCATACCCTCATGGTCTCTCAAATCCAATAATGATAAACCCAAAATAATTAAATCAACAGATAACCCTTCTTAGGTATATGCCAATACATATACCTAAGTTATAAAGTAATCCATCTAAATCATGAGGAAAACACAATAGTTACTGACTCAGCTCAAACCATGATTTTATTCTAGGGGTAGTATCAAGTAACATCCCCAGTCACACTGTTGAAACCTCAGCTACTGGAAAACTCCTCCTCTATTGAGTATAGTGGGCATGCCATGTCACCAAGGCCCTTCCCACTAACCTTGGACTGCGGATGTACTCATCCCATCGAGTATTGTGGGTCTGCTGCGTCACCAAGGTGCTCCCCCTTATAGCCTACTGAGGTACTCCACCTATCGAGTACCCTGGGTCTACTCCATCACCAAGGTTCTTCCCATTGTGCTAGTCAAATCAATCTGAGTCGAATCGGTCAGCAGTCATCAGGTCTCAGCTAGGTACTAGGTTTTCGCAATATGCTCACTCATCTCTGGGAGGATCCATTCCAGAAGCTATAGGTCGATACTCCAACCCTCACGAAGTCCCACTTAGAATTATCTCAATGGTCTACCACGTCATATGGGTCTCAATGTAATAGACGGTGCGTCAATCGGACACCCGGTCTGTGAGTTATTCACCTTTTAGTCCCGGGCCCCAATTGGATTCGTGCACGATCCATCCTGAACGTAACTCAACTATACCCCGAACTCTAGTGCGGTATACTCAACAGTAGCGTCACAATCCATGAATTACCAACGCCACTGAAGATTCATCAAATGGACGTCCGGTTCCAATGAAATGGACAAAAGAAAGTAAATAGGTGATGGTGGGATTGGGTCCAATCCGACCCGGTCCGACCCACTCGACCCAACTTAGTCTGGGCCTACCCGATTCGGGTCATCCTGTCCTAACCCATTGGGGCCAGCCTGGACCATCAGGCGGGCCAACCCATTGTGTTCGGCCCTGCCTACTGGGCCCAACACTGCACACCGCGAGGGGTTGCGTAGGGCCGCTAGGGTGCAGACTAGCAGTGAGGGCACAGACCGGGTGCGGCTCCGTGCTGGGGTGGCTCTACCCAGAGAGCACCGTGAGGGCGCGGTTCAGGGTGGCTTGGCCCAGAGGCTGCGGTGGCGCGACTGATGCTGGTTCAGCCGGGGGGGGCATGGGTTAGCCGGGAGGCGTTTCAGCCAGGGCACGACACGGTATGGACAGTGGGTTGCACGGTTCGGCCAGGGTGCAGCCAGGTCAGCAGGAGGCTAGGCAGGGCACGACCAAGTTAGCAGGTGGCCAGGCAGGGCAGGACGAGGTCGGCAGGCAGCTGGTCAGGGCGCGGCCAGGCCGACAGGAAGCCGGGCAGGGCACGACCAATCCAGCAGGTGGGCCGGCGGTCAGGCTAGGCAGCGGGGAAGCTGGCATGGCTCGAGCTAGCAGGTGGCTCGGCTGACGGGTGGCGCGGTCGGCGCGGCTCGGAAGCCAGTGGGCAGCGCGGTTCGACCCAAGGTGGTGAATCCGGTTCAGTCGGAGTGTTGTGAGGGAAACAAGGTTCGTGAAGGATTCGAGAAGCGCGGTCGTTGCCTTCACCATCTCTTCATATCATCGTCATGCCAAAGATCATCACAAATAAGAACGACAGAGTGTTTGCGCCATGTTGTTTTGACCAGCACCCTCCGCGTTTAGGGAGGTAACAGTTAGCTCATGAAAAAGTAATAAAGAAGAAATTCAATTGTTTCGCAAACTCGCCTATAATTCATTTCCAACCAAAGAGGAGAATAAAGAACGCAATATTACTCAAATTAACCACCTACCTTGATCGTTGGTCAATGACGGAGTCACGGGGAAGATGATGGAGAAGATCGTCATTTTTCACGTCCGCCGCACACTTTCTATCCCGAGAATGTGTCAGTTCGTTGATGACGATGAGGAGGGATGTCGGTCATAGATGACTTCCCATGTCGGTTGATCAAAATACATCATGATATATCTTGAAAGAAAAGTTATAAAATAAAAATATTTGTTTTCATTTACATCTTGGAACAGATAAATAGAAGCCCCGAAGGCATCCAAAGGGAGTGAATGTTATTACTTCAATTATTGATCAAAAGCTATATTAAAAATTCGAAAAAACTATTTAAAAACAAGATATAATATAAAACCAGGCCTTAGGTTTAAAATACATATTTTATTTTTTAAAAATTTAAATCAAATGTGTAATGAGAAAAAAAATAATATATTTTATTTTATTTCTTCTTATTGGAAAAATTTTAGAAATTTATTTTACCATTAATGCGTATTACATTATATAATTCATCAAAATCAGAATTTATTTTCACATGAACTACTCTAATAGAAATAAATACCCATGTTTTGGAATGAGTTAGCCAGTTCTCGATCACCATATAGCCAAAATCTAAGTTTCTGAATTCACATAACTGAATTGATCCATATAGCCATTCTTCACATGAGGAAATTTTCCATGCATCTAAATTAAATTTATGTCTTGATCACTTATTCCAAATTTTTATAATCTAATAAATAATGTATCCAATTCAAACATCAATACCAAATATGTAATTGATCTAAATCACAATGTTGATTATACATAACAGATTCATCGACATAGTCATTTCTCATTTAACTAATTCGTCTACCAAATAGATTTTATGATGTATCACTTTCACAAAATTGATTTATTTGAATCGATTATTTTTCCACTTTATTGACATAGGAAAAATCAGTGTATCCAATTCCATCTTGTTTATAATGTTTCCAATCTAAGAGAAATTTTTGTGAATTAAAAAAGTGAATATTATAGAAGAATTGAAAAAAATAAGTTTAAAACAAAACATAAAAAACAAAAAAGGAATCATTAGAAACATATGAAGTGTTTTTGAGATCAGGAAATCATATAACCCATGTTCTATATTGGAATAACATCATTATCATACTAGTCTTACCCATTTTTATGAAAATAAATCTTATTAAATATTAAATATGAAATTTAAAAAGATTTCTAGTGTCTTATAGAAAACCAATATAATATATAATGATTTTAATATATTGAGTTATCCTTTCATCCCCACATTTATCTTCAATATCCCACATTTTGTTTCTTTAAAAAAATAATGGAAATAAGAGGGAAACACATTTATTATGGCACCATGAGTTATGAAATGTTAAAATATAATAATGACATTGATTTAAAAAAAGGTATGGAAGATCATAATAAAATGCATGAAGTTAAATATTCAAGAAAATTTAATATACTATATTAAAACAATAACTTCAGACAAAAAAGAATATATAAATACATGTTTTAATGAAAATAATCACTTTTATTGTTTACAAATACTCAATACCTAAAATAATTATACATTCACTACATAATTATGATGATACAACCTTATGGATTTGTTCAAAATCCAATTTATTTTTTGGTGGAGGTTTTTTAAATGATAGTGTGGATGAATAGTTATTAGGTTTTTCAACCAATAGAGGAATGAATTTGCTTCAATGATTTTTTTAACATTATTGAAATTTAATGCTATGTATATCTCTTGTATATGTGATATGTAATCTTAGAACATTATAATGTTTCTCAAACAAAATGATAAAATCATAGGAAACATAGAATATTTGGACCCTCTTCTTCGTAAGCAATAATTAGGTAGTTTCTATTAAAGAAGGTTTAGTAGAAGTAGTAGAGTATCTTAATTTATCTTTTTCATAGATATAGGTTGGATCTAGTATAGTTTCTAACATCAGTACTGATTTACTATAGATATAAATAAGTGTTTTTATAAGGATTCGTATCCCTCTTCTTGAGTAAAGTGAAATATCAAACATGTGTATCTTCTATATAGTGTCAAAATTTTAGAAGATTTGAATTGTTTTAAAATATAGGATATGTTTCTGAGATAGGGTGAATATACAGTTTTTCTGAAACCTGTTAATGGTTTTATGTTCTCCAAAATAAATAATATGTGTAGAAATAATAATTCTAGTCAGGTGAGGACTGTATGAAGCAACATGAGGTTTTGGATATATCTTTTCTTAAATTTTATCTACATAGACGTGATTTTTGATCAAAACCAATTATAAATAGGACACTGTTTTCATATTCAAATAAAAATTCTATAAAATTCTCTTCATAAAATTCATTGGAAATTATGGATTGTAGTCAAGAAATTAAAGCAATAATACCTGATGGGATGGATTTAAGAGTTCCCATTATTCTATCCACAATATGATCATTACCCTTATCACTAACTGGTCCAACATGGGATTTGTTGGAATCAAGGGAACAAGAGTTATCCTTAGAAGAGTTTGAGTAATGATCTCATGTTCCTTTTTAAATCATGTCAAGAATAGTTATAATGTTATGAGGGTTTCTACTAATTTTTTTAATAAAATATGAAACCATATTGTTGATTTTACATGATAATTATATAGTTTGTCCCATTATAGTATAAACTAAATAAACTAATTATAGAGAAAAATAATTATACCATTGAAGGTAACATCAACACTAAGTTGTTTTATTCAATAGAATCTATGTTCCACTAAAAATAAGACAATAAATCATTTATTATATCTTATAAAATATTAATGGAAAACATGTCACATTATTGTTTCTAGACCAGGGATAACATAAAATTCAAATGTGATGTGTTTTGTTAGAAGTGTTTTTGAAATCAGGAACCACTAAATGATATGATTTTGGGTGGAACATTGATGAATCATATTGATGAATTCAAATTGGGTCGCCTCTATTCCATTCAAGGTAATCATGATCTCTATATTATAGAATTTGAAACTCTAAATTTTGTAAATTTTAGCCCCATAAAGGCTCGATTGGACAACTTAATGTTTCTGAATCATTCCTTAGTGTGATACCATTATAACTACATATTTTTTCACATTATAATTTTCAGAATATACACATTGAAACTCTCTTACCTGGGACCTCATATACCTAAAATAATCATAATTTATAGAAGGAGTGACCAATTTTAATTTTTATATATTCTGGATCATGTTGTTTTTGGAAGCCACCATCCATACCCAATAAATAATATTACGTCTAGAAACTAATATTTATTTAATTTTTCGGGTCTTATCTCTTTTATAGATTAGGTTTTTATTCATCTCTTTATAATATCACTTAATATTACCAACAAATTCATAACTATTTATGGTATAGTTTTCATATGTCCCTCCACACAAGATCTATTATAGAATTTTCTAACTGAAGGTGCATCATGATACACATGAGGATGAGATGGATATTTCTCTAGGGTATAAGAGTGAGCACCAACATCCCCTATAATCTCATTCTAAATTCCATATCGATTCATAATAGCTGATATAGGGAGTGAATCATGCACTATATTCTTATCCATATAATTAGATCTATATCTATAAGTACGAATACTAACAATTTTCTAAACATTACCTTCCACTTGAGATCTAGTAGATATCTATACAATAACCACTTCTGGATGTACTGATTCCAAAAATCTAGTTGTTACAACATCATAAACTAGAGAATCTTCAAAAATAGCTATGAATTATGTCACAATCAGCTCTGTTCCAGTAAAAACATTATTTTCCCCTTTCGTAGTAGGAACCATCTCAGCATGTGTTGCATCCATTAGAGGTGGGTTCATGGATTTTTTCCACTAGGTTGATTCAGGGGGTACCACCACTTGATAATAACTATTCTATTCAAAAAGCCTCAATTATTTTGAGTTATAATCTGATATATATCTAAAATAAAAGAGAATAATAATAGAAAAATTGTTTATTTTTGGCAGTTAACTGCTCTTCTTTCATTATAGACCTCATATTCTTCACCGGAACTAAGGAAATAATATATTGGTAGGGTTAATATCTGATCATCCCATTTCGATGATAATAATAATGCATGAAATTCATATTTTTCCTTCCATATTTATCTAATTATTATTTATCGGTAAATATTAGAGTTAAATGCTCAAGAATAATACATTATCCATTTCCCATAATCTAATCAATTCTAGATTCAATAAATTTTCACAGTACCTTCTAATCAGAATCTAAATTTGTAACAACTTTCCTCTCAAAATAAAATGCCCTAAAAAGATACTTGATGACATTATATAGTATTTGTGATCTTGTTACAGCTAGGGTATTACTGAAACTATACCAACATTTATGAGGAGAGTGTATGATTTCAACCATCAAAAAATAAGATAGTAAAATGGATTTATCATTTATGTTTTTCTATAGAATATACAATATTTCTATAACATAAAACTCATTATTTCATATATACTCATTGGATGCATCTTCATGTAAGATGACTAACAATATAACATCAGAAAAAAACCCATCCCTAGAACAAGAATAACTTCCCTAGAAATAGCTCTGTAACAATCAACCATGAAAATAAACAATTAAGCCTCTTATATTCAATATAATAAATTAAGTAATCAAATTGATCTATTTTACGATAAACAAGATCAATTTAATCAATTTTTATATGATTATATTACTCAATAATCATTTTCATTTTGATGAAAACTCTCTGACTTAGAAGTAGTAAAAAAGTAATGAAATATTTTTTTCCTCATCCTATCAATAAAATTTACTAAAATTTTCATTGGTGATGAAAATATAAAAATTCCATCCACACACATTAAATTATTAAAAGTATGGTTTAATATAAATCTATAACTCATATAATGACCCATAAATTACAAGAAAATATATTACTTCAAAATAGAAGTACATATATTACAACATACAATAAATCCATGATAGGACCATATTTGGTATAGTGTCTATAGAAACTGGGAAACATAAAAAACTGGTTCATAAAACATATACAGTGTCTCCTACTAATTTCTTCATAAATAGACTCCATTATGAAACATATTATATAATAATCTACTTACTGACCTTGGGAAAAGAAATATATGAAAGGTTGGTCTCAAAAATCTGTAATAGTATATAAGGGAAATATCAATCATATAATAATCATAAGACATAAAAACATAACATTTTGAAATCTTATCCTGCATACGAAATATCATTATATCATGTCATAGGATTAAAGATCCTAGGAATTGATGTAAATAATACCAAAAGTCATAAAATAATACATTATGTTTTGTAGAATACATATATGAATAGTAAATCATTTCCATATTTTCCAAGTCTCATATCCAAGACCATTATAGTGGAAAAATTCCATTACAGAACTGGGTATACTTGCCACTCCAGCCCTATATTACTGAACCAGATTTACTACCAGTAAATTCTTGTTTATCTCATTAGAGATAAATAATTACCCAATGCATTGGAGGGCGATAAAGGTCCCACCCATCTCATAATGTAACCATTATTATGTGTTCCACAAAAAATAAAAACCATTCGTCATATCATAACCCATAGAACCAAAAATGGGTTTCTTAAACATCATTCCATTATAATCCATATAAAATAAATTAATTTCATAAAAATAATCCCATAAAAAAACTCAATAACATAAAATTAATAATAGAAATAGGAACATAACCTATATCATCTTATATGTAAAATAATTTGGATAAAACACTTGAACTTAATTCCGGTGGAAAATATCCTTTCTTTTTAAAAAATGTTTACCTTTCTCAAAATGCCATGAAATTTTATTATAAAAAATATTGGTTAAAATAATATAGAAATCTTTTAGATTTTGATTCATGTAAATAATGTTTTAAGGAACCATAAAAAATCCATTCTTATCGTATATGTTAAAAAACATTCTCATCGTACTGTTGCCGAAATAGTCAAAAAGAACCTCATACCCAAAACGACAATAGATTCCATTCATAACATTTTGTAAAAACTAATAAAGGGGTATCATTGAATTTAAAAACTTATATAAGGATATTAAGGATATTTTGAATTATATTTTTTGGATACATTGGAATGGATGATAAATATACCCCTTGAACTACTTACGAATAAAAATCTCATATAAAAATGAGATTAGAAAAGTTATCCCTTACCTTCGTTCTGATATCCATTATTTATATAAGAACCTATATTATAATGTTTATGGTATGTTATTAAATAATACCTAACCATATTCATATGTGTGAAACCATATATGATCATATTATATCATTCTGTTTATAGTGATTCAATATTGTCATTATTTCATGTGTTAACTGATTTATTTTCCCATTCTTGTTTTTCTATATATGTAATGTTTTTTATTTTTAGGAAGTATTTTATTCATGTGAATAATGAGATTAAATGAATATTTATTATTTTTATTGATCGTATAAATTTTATATTAATTCTTGTATTGTAAATGTGGAGAATTAATCTCATCACATCGTGGAGACAATAGGTCATACGTAAGCACGAGCAACGATATCATTCTCTTTGATGGTTAAATGGTATTGAATGGGATATTATATTAATTATAAAGAATAATTATCTTGTTATATTAATTATTTATATCCACTATACCCATCACTATACAAATCCAAATAATGTATTGTTGAATAACAAATTATAACATAGTGTGGAGATGATAAGTCGTACGTACACACTCATGGTGAAATTATTATTCATAGGATGGATAGAAGAAAGTACAAGGTTGTCCCATAAATATAGTATAATCTCAGAATTTATATCATACTATATATATTACATTAGTATGGAAACAAAATAAGAAGAGGAAGTATAAGAAGAAAATAATTTTGAAAGAGGTGATAAACAATTACATCTTATTCGTGTATCACATTTTGATTTGCACAAAATCCCTCCATAATATGGTTTTATAACCAATGTGTGGCCTATTAGATGAAGTGAGGGGTGTTGGGAGAGGAAATGGGAAGGTTTGGGCCGTGAAAGCGAGCCTTAGAGGAGTGATTAAAAGATATGGCGATTTTCCCATTTATAAGAGAGGACATGTGCACCATTGGAAATTCCCAAACTATTAAATTAATATAAATTAATTTTAAAAAATGATTTCAATGTAGATTATTTAGAATATTAGATGATTATGGGTCAAAATCCTCTCAACCATTAAAATTTATACATGTTTTGATTCAAATTTTAAACATTATAATTTTGATTTATATTTATTTATTTCATTTAATTTTAATTGTGGTAATATATTATAAACACTTAAAGGTCATAAGTATTGACATAAATGATGTTAATTTACCAGAAATTGATATTTAAGGACATTTTAGTCCTTATAATTATCCCTTTGTAATTTTTAAATATTTTTATGATTTTGAAATTATTTAATAATATGTTATTTTTATAAAATATCAATATTTTCAATTTTGAAACTATTCATTTCTTTGATTTCAAATAAAATACACACACAAGAGAACATCAAAAAAACATATAATATAATAAAAAATGTCATAATCACCTATAAAACTTATGTAGAAACGTAATCAACTCAAATTATATTTTTTTTACTATTTTTAAAATCATTTATTTGATATTTATATTAATAAAAGAACTTCTCTATCACTATTGTATCATCCTTAATGGTAATTATTTAAATTAAAAAAATTATAAATAAATTTATATGATATAGTTAATTATATTATCTTTATATAGGCTATCCACAGTTGATATTATCTCTTGGTTATCCATATATTAAAATTAATATACTTATATGGAATGAAAGTGACATTTTGTCACATTTATTGATTTTAATAAAATTAATGTCATATTCAAGGGAAAGTGAAAATTAAGTGATTAAATTTCAAAAAATAGATTATAATGGTCTAATTTAGTCATCAAATAGTGTTTTTATATGTTTTATGGTAATTTTATAACATTATTTATACCTTTAATTACTCAGTTTACCTTCAACCATGGTAATAAAAATAATTACCAAAGTTATTATTCATAAAGCACAAAAATAAAATTAGCCTATTAACATAATTTTCATATAATGATTCATAATATGGTTTAAATTTTTTAAATTTAATAACATAAAATTTTTAGTAATGAATTTAAAATCAATCATGTTTTCAGAATGAGGGAACATGTATTTAAATGTTAAAACACTGCAAATGATGAAAATAATTTTACAAATGAATTCAATGTAAAATTAATTATAATGAAATAAATTATATTGAATGATAAAAATATATTTTATTTATATTTTAATAAAATTATATATTATAATTTACAAGTTTATATTATTTTGTTGAAAATGTTACTTTTTCTTCAAGGATATTGTATTCTTACTATTAATCTAAACATGTAAGTTATCAGAAAAATATCAAAAATTCATGGAAGTTTAATTTTTATATCCCAAATAAAAATAAAATGATTATGTTTTCATATAAAAATAATTTATGTATCAAAATCGTAATTTGAAAGGGGTTCCCCATTCAAAGGCGTAAAATTTCCCTTTAAACAATAATAGGTTTTTATATATCAAATAGGGTTTTTCAGACCCTGTGACTTAAATATCCCCTATATGAATATCAAAAATATTTTATTATGTATTTAACATATTTATATCTCATTAATTTCCTTACCAAATGTAATTCACTAAATAATTAAAATATCTAATAAATTTATATTATTCATAAATAATTGTTAATCAATGAATTTAAAATGCATTTTCATAAGTTAGTTATAATTATTCACTCTAACATAATGAAAAGGATATATTGATAATTTTATACTAAGATAATATCATGGTTCATTTAAACTCAAAATTTCATGTAACCCAAGATACTATAGAATAAAAAACATTTAGAGAAAATATTTCACAAAAATATCAAGGTGTTACATTTTACAACCTTAAAATGAATTTCTCCCTCAAAATTAATCAATTGGAAACAAACCAATGAAGAAATATCTCCCTCATCATCTCCTCATGTTACATTGTAGCTTATTAAAATTTGTGGTACTTCTACACAACTTTAACCAAGTGAGTTTTCCTGTTTCATAGAACTTTTTTCCACAATCCAGGATCTCTATCAGTTATTCTTCATAATAATAATCTTGATCCAATGTTATGACTTATGAGTTTAGTATATATGACTTATTAGGTATGTAAATTATCTAGAGAGATACTTGGAACACATCATGAACTTTAGAGATATTCGGTTGAAGCACCAATCATTATTCTACCTTCCTAGCATGAACCAGAATTTCTAAAGGATTGATATATCTAGGGATCATCATTCTCTTCATTCCAAATTTCATTACACACTTTTTGGAAGATATTATTAAAATCACATTATCACCCACTTAAAACCATATGTATTTTATTCTGTTTCATCATATCTTTTTTTTGGATTCAGTGATACTCTTATGTATTGTTGAATAGCTCTAACATTTTCTGCCATTTCATCAATAAGATCAGGACCTATTAGATTTCATTCCACAACTTCATCCCTACAGGTCGGTGTTCTTAAATTCATTCCATAGAGGGATTCAAAAGGATCCATCCTAATACTGGAGTGAAAGAAATCTTTATATGAAAATTATACCAAATTTAGGTGTTGAACCCAATAACCTTTGAAATCCATAGATCAAGCTATCAAAATGTTTTACAGAGTTTGAATTGTCCTCTCAGAATGACTACCTATCTGAGGATGATAAGAAGTGTTGAAAAAAACTCTATATCCATAGAATACTGAATAATTCTCCAGAACATCGGGGTAAGCATTGGAACCTGATCCGATATAATTTCAAGTGGCACACTATTCAATCATACCAATTTCATTACATATAACCTTGAAAGTTGATCAAGATAAAAATACTCACTAATATCAATGAATTGTGGTGAATTTATATGACAATCATCTATAACCCATATGGAATTATTTACTTTGGATGTTTTTGGACGTCTGAAGACAAATTGAATAGTGACGTTTTCCCTTTTCCATTCTAATATGGGTAATGGTTGTAACATACCCTTATACTTTTTCCTCTCGGACTACATACTGAAAAACCAAGAATCGATAAACATATTTAGTGATGTCTCTTTTCATGACATCCAAAAAAAATACTCTTTTAGGTCCCCATACATATTTGTGATTCTAGGGTGGATAGATAATGAATAACTATGAGCCTCATTTAACTGATCATTCGTTAATTCTGGTATGGGAGGAATGCAAAACTAGTTCCAAAACCTTATTATTTCATCACAATCAAGGTTGAATTTCGGAATATTTCTCACCTTCTTTAGTAGATCTATATCATTCTATTTTTCCTCATTAATCATTACTTTTATAGATGGTTTAACATTCATTTTATAAAGATAACATTTACCCACTTCTAATAAAATTTGACGATCCATCTGTTGGAAATGCATAAACATTGGATTTTTTTTATCATCATCAAGGATTGGTTAGCATGGTCTTGTCGACTCGAAGCACCTAACACTTTGTTTTCTTTCCTAGGATTGTAATGTATTGAGTTGTCAAAATATTTAATCAAATATATCCATATTCTTTGTCACATATTTAGCTCATTTTGTGTGGAAATATTTTTTACTTTTATGATCAGTTTAAATATAAAAACTTTCACCATAATGATAATGCCTCCATATATTTATTGGAAAGATTACCATATCAAAATCCAAATCTTGTGTTGGGAAATTTTTCTCATGTATTTTCAACATCCACGACGAATAAGCTATCACCATGTTATTTTTCATGAGAGCACATACCTATCACTTCTTGGATGAATAACTATAGAGCACAAACCTTTGTCCACTATAAGGAAGTGGGAGCACAGGTACACTGTCTAACCATCTGTTTATATTTTTGAAATTATATTCATATTATTTAGTCTGTGGAACATTACTCCCTTTAAAGTCAAAATGGTGAGTGGATTAGATAATTATCAAAAATATTTTACAAAACAAAGATAATATATATCCAAACCAAGAAAGATTCTTATCTAAGTAACTGTTATTGGTATCAAACAACATTAAACAACTTATGTTTTTGATGGATTCACAGATATCTCATATATTTAGATTATGTTACCCAATAATGAATATTTATTAATACAATATTCACACTTGGTAATTTTTATCATAAATATTAACTTTTATTAGGGTCTCTTGTACAATTATAAAGTCTTCTTCATGTTCTTCCTTAATCTTAGAATAGTTAAGAATATCGTCAATAACGTCTACCACAAACTGATCAAGATAGTCTCTAAATAATCTATTCATTAGATCCATGTGGAAGGAGGGTGAATTAGTAATACCAAAATGCATCACTATAAATTCATAGTGTCCAAACCATGTATGGAATGTCTCCTTTTGTTTTTCCTCATTCGTTACCCTTAATTGATGATTCCCTAAAGGAAGAAAAATCATTGAAAATTATTGAGCTCCATGTATTTAGTCTAATATGTAATAAATGCAGGGATGATAATAATTGTTCATGATAGTGACCTTGTTATGTTTCAGATAATCAATGAAAAATCTCATTGATCCTTTTTTAATTATAAAAAAAATAGGTTCTCCCCAAGGTGATGTACTAGGGCCTATGAATCCCTTATCAAGATTCTCTTGTCGTTGCTTCTTCATTTCCAGCAACTGAATGGGGACCATTATATAAGGTGTCTTTGAAATAGGCATAACATCTGGTATGAGTTCTATTGAAAACTCAACATCACTATTTGGTGGATGACCATGAAATAAATTTGTAAACACATCATATAACTCTTATAAAATGGGAATATTGTTAATCTTGATTTTCTCCAAAGACATTTGGGATAAATAACCTACGTTTATAGGAATGAAAACCCATAAGATAGAAGAAATATCTTTTGGAAGGTTATTATTCATCCTTGCATCTATAGATGATTAGAAATTAACCATGAATATGAAATGTAACATTACTTACATGGTAATTGATATGATATCCATATAGAGAAATCCAATCAATTCCATGAATCAGATAAAATTCCACTATAGGATGGATCACAAGATATGCAAGATGCACATTCCAAAAAACTTCAACTAGGGAAGAATTATAAACTTTTTATGCGACTATAGTTCCTTTAGGAGTCATCACAACTAACTCGAAATTTAATTGTTGATGTAATACCATGATAACCATAAAACATTCTTCATAAATAATAGATTGGGTGGATGTAAAATCAAATAAACCATTTCATACATTAGATTGGATGGTATGTGTACCTTTCACCACTTCAGTATCGTACTCTATGTCACCGAGAGTGGTTGAATGTGAAATTACATTTCCTTTGACATTAAGTGTTGGTTGAGAAAGATCATCATCAATAACCCTAGGATTAGGGGATTGATCAGCATAATTACCCATTTCCATGCACTTATAGAATTTAATTGTAGGAGGTTCATTCTGTGTATCATGTTCATTATTCTTATCATTAGATATTTTTTCCCATCACTTCAGAATTTAACTACTTAGTGACCATCTTTTCTACACCTAAAACATTTACTACTCACTGTAAGACAATTTACTCGATGTTTCTTTCCACACATTGAGTATAAGAGAAAACTCGTCTTCTTTTTATTATGGCCATTATAATTTCATTTAAATTACATTTTTCTCTTCTTATCAAATCCATTGTACTGATGGGTTAGTCTAATATCCACCTCATCCTTGAGATCACATCGAACACTTTCATCATATCTATTAAATTTCATTATGTATAATTCACAATAGAGACTAGGATTTAATCCACTAACAAATCGATCAATTTTACACATAGGATGGATAATAATACTAGAAGTATACCTTTCATGTACTGTAATTTTTTTTTCATTGGTACCAATGGTTTCTTAATACATTTTCATAATTTCAAGTAACTCATTCTCCATTTTTTTAAGAATACATGGAAGGTACTTATTGAAAAATATGTTCTTGAACACAACCCAATCCATAGAATCAATTTCATCTCCTTGCATAATATTCTTGATATTATTTCACTATAGATCATCTTCACCCTCCGAAAGTATGACTGATAAAATGAAATTATCATGTTCAGAACATTGTAAAACTAAAAAAATATTTTCAATGGTATTGATTCATTATTCAGCCACTAATGGATCAGAAGACCCACTGAATAAAGGTTGACTTTACCTAATGAAAGGTTCAATTAATTGTTGCTCCATCCATTTTTCATTTGGAAGTCCTAAATGATTCATATATTGGAAATTTTATATGAGCATGACCACATGATTTTTCATTCTATATACTATAACATTTGGTTTCTATGGGATACAATCATCGCATTTCCCGTCGCATTCAACATTAACACAGTTCCATCGGGATCTATATATTGACTAAAAGCCATATTCATAGTTTGAGAAACACTGCTCATAAGGGGAAATTCACATAATCAAGAATAAAATTCCAATTTATTAATAATTATGTTTTATCTTAGGTTACTAATTCTCATTTATAAAACACTAGTATTGTACCCTATTTTTAGACATAACCTTAGGGTTCATATTAAGGATTTCTCCCCCCTAGTATCCATTTGTTAACTATACCTTTCCTCTAATACCAGTAATAACAACCTATACATTACATACATTGATATTACATAAATATTTATGTACATTAATTACCAAATATAATAAATCCATAAATGGATAGTATAGGTTTACTTTCTATAGAAACTATGAAATATAAACAACTTTACCATAAAACATGTACATTGTCTTCAACTTATTTCTTCATAACTAGTATTCTTTGTGATATAGCTAAATTAATACTATTATTCATGACCAGGGGAAGATAATCATATGAAAGGGTGTGCAGAAATGATTAGTATGAGTATACAAAGAAATTATAAATCATATCATAATCATAAGATATAAGAAAATAACATTTTAAAATCATATCATGCATATGAAATATAATGGTATCATGGCATGAGATAAAAGTCCATGAGAAATAATGAACATAATCTCAAAGGGATTTACATAAGACATGATGTTATTTGGAATATATGTATCCATATAAAATCATTGTTATATTATCCAAGGCTCATAGCCATGTCCATCATAGTGGATACAATTTATTACGGAACTGGGTATACATGTTGTTCCAGCCCAATATTACTGAACCGTATTTACACGGCATTCATGTCATGTGTATATTAAGAGATATAAATCATTACCCAATGCATTTTAGGGATATATTGGTCTAACATATCTTAAAATGAAACCATTCTTACGTGTTCTACAACAATATAAACCATTAATCATAGAATAACCCAAGGAAAAAATGGTTTTCTTACACATCATTCTATCATAATCTATGTAAAATAAATAGATTTCATAAAAATAATTCAATTATAAACACAATAAAATAAATTAATAATATTTATATAAACACAACCCTATTTCATATTACATTGAAAATAATTTGAATAAAAAAATTCAAAAAAATTCCTTATGAAAACATTCTTCTTTTTTAAAAAACATTTTCCTTTTTAAAAATTCCACATAATTTTAAATGAAAATAATTTAGTTGAAATTAATCCTGAAATCGTGTAGATAAATATTCATGGAAATAGAGTTTCATTAAACCATAAAAAAACCCATTCTTGCTGTATAATTTCAAAAAAACCATTCTCTTCACACATTTTCTGAAAATGTCAAAAATAGCCTTGTACCAAAAATGACACCAGATTCAATTAATAAAATTTAGTAAAAATGAACCAATAGGTAAAATTGGATATTAAAAATTATATTATGATATAATGAATATTTTGAAATATATATTTAGAAAACATGGACATGGTAGATAAATATACCCCAGAAAATACTTAGAAATAAACAATTTTGGAAAAAAAAATAAGATTTGAAAAGTTATACCTTACCTTAGGTTTGATATCTTTTGTATGTATCTGAACATATTGAATAATGTTTAATGTTTTCCATTAAGTTAAACCATAATTGTATTCATATTTATGATATCATATATAATCCTATTATATCAATTTTTAATAGGGTTTCTATATTTCTTTTATTTTGGGTGTTAAATGCTTCGTTTTCACATTAATGTTTTCCATGTAAGTCAAGTTTTTTATTCTTATTATGTATTTTATTCAGGTATATAATTAACTTATGTTCATAATTATTATTTTTTACTTCTCATATAAATTTTATAATCATTCTTGAATTGGTAACATGGATAATGAATCTCCCTACGTCGTGGAGACGGTAGGCTGTAGGTACGAATGAGAGATGATATCATTCCATTTTTTGGTTAACTGGTATGAAGATAGATGGTATATTATTTAAATAGAATTATAATAATGTTTTATTTATTATTTAAATTCATTACACCCATAATTATACCCATCCATAAAATGTATTTTAGAAAATCAAATTACACCATTTAGTGGATACAACAAGCCGTACGTACACACAATGGTGATATTGTTATTCTTAGGATGAATAAAAGGAAGTATATAGTTTTACCATAACTATAGTAAAATCTCATAATGTATAAGATAAATGATATATTACTTTAGTGAGTAAAAAATACATGAAGAGTAATTAGAAGATGAAATAAATTTTGAAAGAGGTGATTAAACAGTTACCTCTTTTTCAAGTATCAGCTTTTGATTTGCACAATAGTTCCCCTTAAGATGGCTTCATTCCCAATGTGTGGACACTAGATTGAATTGAGGGATGTTTATTTAGTGTAAATGGGTAGGGTATATCCATGAAAATGATATCTATTGGTGTGATTAAAAGAGAATGAGAGGTTCCCTTTTAAAATATCATGGAGGGGAACCTTTGGAAATACCAAAACTCTTGAATTAAAATAAATTAATTTTTAAATTCAAATGCCTCTAAAGTGTTTTATTTATAATATTAGATAATTTACTCTCATACAGTACAATTTAGACCAGTTTAGAGTTTTTTAAATTTTATAATTTTGATTTATCCTTATTTAATCTATTTTTTAATTGAGGTAAAATATTATAAATATTTAATTGTAAATAATATTTACATATATGATGTTAGTTGACCCTATTTGGATATATTTTTATTATAAAAATTTTAATTTTACACCTTTAACATTTAAACATATTAATGTTTTTTAATATATTAATAAAATTTTATTTTTATAAAATATCAATAGTTTCGATTTTGACACTATCCATATCATTGATTTAAAAAAAATCAAAATGAAAGATAACTTAAAAACATAGAATATACTCCGAAAAGTCATAATAACCTATATATTCCTGGATATCCTTAAATAAATCAAATTTTATTTCATTCAATATTTTTAAAATCATTTATTTGATATTTCTATTAATAAAATATATTATATGTCATTGTTGTGACATCATTAAAGGTAATTATTTAATTTATAAAAACAATAAATAAATTTCTATGATTTATGTAATTATTTTATATTTCTAGAGTATATCTATAGTCTATATTATCTCTTGATTATCCAAATATTAAAATTAATTTAACTGTATAAAAAAATGTGACATTTTTTCACATTCATCGATTTAAATTTAATCAATGCCATATTCATGAACTACTGCCTATTAAGTGATTAAATTTATAAAAATATAGGATAAGGGTCAAATTTAGTCATCTAATAATATTTTTGAAGGTGTTAAGGTAATATTATAATATCATTTTTACCGTTAATTACTTGGTTTACCTTCAACCATAGTACTAAAAATAATTACGAAATCTACTATTTATAATTCCCAACAATAAAGGTAGAATATTAACAAAATTTAGACATAATAATTCAAAATACGGGGTAAATTTTTAAAAATTAAAAACACAGAAGTCACAGTAATTGATTTAAAATCATTTCTATTTTCGGAATTAGAGAACGAGTTTATAAAAGGAAAAACATTGCAAAAGATTGGAATATTTTTACATATAAATAGAAAGTAATATTAATGATAATGAAATATATTATATTTAATGATAAAAATATATTCTATTTATACTTTAAATCCTTTCAATATTTTAATTTAAAAATATAAATTATTTCTATAAATGAGGTTGTTTTCTCTTGAAATTTACTTTATTTACACTCTTAATCAAAACTTGAACGTTATCCAAAAAAATATAAAAAAATCATCCAATTTTTTTAATATCCTACATCAAAATAAAATGTTTTTTTTTCATATGGAAATTATTAATTTGTGAAAATATTGATTCCAAAGGGGTTATCCTTTCAAAGGCATAAAATTACCCTTTAAAAAATAGGTTTGTATTTATCAATTACGGTTTATTCTTACCCTATGACTAAAATATCCATTGTATGGTTATAAAAAATATTTTATTAAGTATATAAATTATATATTTATCATTAATTTTCTTACCAAATGTAATTCACTCAATAATAAAAAATATAATTGAATTATATTTTTTATAAATAAATAATAACCAATAAATTCGTAATGCCTTTTAATATGTTAGACATTCTTATTCAAGATAACCTAACTGAAATTTTATAATGATTATATTATAGTAATAGAGTCTCACAGTTGGTTCAAACTCACGATTGCATGCAATAAATGATACTGAATAATGAATAATATTTAAAGGCAATATTTCAAAAAAACATACAAGTGTTATAACTCATAAGGTTTTATATTAAAAATTAGCATAATTGGAAGTATGTCAATAACATTACACTTTATATTTATTTTTTAATCCCATAATTTGTTTATATTATATTCAAATAATACAACATTGAAAATTTATTGGGAGTAGTTAATCATCATTTCAATAATAACACATAATTTTTGAAGATCCCTTGGAGATGGAAAAGTATGTTTAATACTATGATTTTTTGAATAACAATTTAACTCATGGTTTTCAAAATCTATTCCATGGGTACCTATAAAAGAAATAATTATGGAATCTTTTAATTTTTTAACCACTTTAAAAAACCTTATAAAAATGGATCAGGATTCACTTTTTAGTCTAAAAGAGAAAACTGAAGTTAATCGGGAGAAAAAAAACTAATACGTACATAAAATATTTCACTCTTATGATTTATATCTAAAAGGTCCAAAAACAATACATGTGGATGATTTTTATATGCCAAGATGTAGAATCCACTTTAATTTAATTAAAATTAGAATCTTTCCCTTCATACATATTTTTCAGGCATTACATAGTTTTTAATTATTTAATATATGTTTGGGTAAATATGAAATATATTTTTTGAATGAAAATTTTCTCATAGTTTAAAAACTACAATGATCATGTACTATATTGATAATTAATGATTAATTTTTTCAACATTTTGGAATTTCTCTTTTTTACTCAATGAATTATTATCTAAATTATAGACATCCTCAGTTTTATGTGCCTAAAATCTACAGAGTTTATCTCTAAAAACAAAACTAGAATTATTTTTAATGACCAAAAAACAAATATTCATAAAAATTCTGAGAGATACTTATCATTTTTTATTAGAGTAATTCCATAAAAATAAATTCATTGTTGAGAATTGGTCTTAGATTTCAAATTGATGTAACTCTAATATGTTTCCCTTATAATTTTCACCATATGAGACATAGAGTCCATCAATTTTGGATAATGAATGATTTTTTTTAAATATCCACTCATATTCTATAATAATTCACAATATATAAGAAATTTAAATAAAATATTCAATATATTATTCCCCCAAGGCTAATAAATGTTGAAATATTTTTGTTATCAAGATTCTCTTAATTCATGAATGGTTATAAATCAATTATTTTGGAATCCAAATTTTTCTATTTCAACTAGAAATTCCATAACAAAATTATGAAAAATTTCATAAAACTAAGTCATTATTAAAACAAAAGAACTAAGGGTTTATCACATTATAATCTTTATCATAATTTTAAGGTTATCTTAAAGGAAAACTAATAACTTTATATAAGTTTTTATTGTTTTCTATGGAATAAAATAATATTGTGTAACTTTGGTATTTCACCATTCCCTCCAATTCCTAATATATATCTCTTGATATTATATTTAACATGGGTATAATTTTTGAAATTATCCCAATTTTTAGAAAGAAACATGCTTCATATTTAATGTCCAGATACTTTTCTTATAGGTTTTCAATTTTTTTCATGTTCAACAGAATAAGAAATTAAATTTTCCACCATAAATATAAGGTTAAAATTTTTTGTTTTATGTTCATTTTTTCACTTAAAAATATTATAATATATTTATAGGAAATTCTTAATATTTTTTATGGATTTAAATTTAGTCTATATCATTTTAAAATATTAATTTTTTTATTAAAAGAATAATTTTCTTCTTCAGAATCAGATTCATGGTAGGAAGAATAAAATAAGTATACCTCATTTTGGTGTGCCATAAAGAACATGTTTTCCTTTTGATTGGATATTTAGAATATGGAATGAAAATTTGTTTCATCACTATAATCCACTCAATAAAATCATGTGTCCTTTATATACCTATTATTATTTTTCTTATATTTTCATTTGGATTTAGACTTATTGTAAGTTTTCCTTTTTTTGAAAAAGGTGCGTATAATGTGGGTTGATATGTTTAATATTATTACCCTATTAACACCTTACATATTTATAAAATAAATTATATTTTATGTACTTATTAAATTATTTCTCTAATAATCATCTCAAATTGTATAACCCTTTTAACATCTTGGAAAATTGAGGAATCTCGCTATTAGATGAAAAAAAACTTCTAAATCTTTATCAGATAATTTGTTAATTTTTATACCTTTTATCTTATAGTTAACGTTTTTATTAGAAACATTTATTTTAGAAATTACAATTTTAAAATTTTTATTCTAAACATCTCAAGATTTCATTTCTACCTCATACATAATGGTTGTTTTAATGATATTTTTTATTTATAAATATTTCATATAAATGGATTGCCAGATGGAAACATAAATTACACTCTATTTGGATGATATAAATCTATGAAATTTTAGAGATGTATCTAGTTTTGTAATCAGTTCTCTCAAATAAGAATGAAATTCATAATTTTATATAAACCTTTCATTTATCTGTTTTATCCTTTCTAAATCAATCATTCTGGATATGTCAAACAACAAGATTTTGGTGTTGTATTGGAGTTGTCTTATAACCCCCAAAGATTTTGCGAATTTTTTTCCAAATAAAGTTAATCTTTTTGATAGTATTAGTTATATATAATGTCAAAATTATCATCTACTACATAGAAAACTGAATTTATCCTTCGTTATGCACAACATTGAGTTAAAAAAACATGTCATAATATTAAAATATTTTTATTTAAAATAATAGTTATATCTTAGCCTTTGGAATTAAGGGTATGAATATGATTAACTAAATTATCAAAATATATTGTGTATATATTTATATTGAATAAATTCCACTGTAAAAAATTAATAATAAAAAAAATCATAATAAATTATTTACTACATTAAAGGTAAAAATAGGTTTAAGGGGTTTAAATTAAAATGATAAGGGTTAAAAATGACCCCAAAAATGTCCACAAACTATTTTTTGGGACTCTTTAGACCTCAAATCTTCAGGGTTATATAATTTATCATTTTTGGTCCTTTTTTTATGTGAAAAACACTGGTGCACTTTTTACTTTTAAAAAATTACATGTGTGTAAATGACCGCACTTATACATGGACACCCACTCTTATATACTATTCACATTTCCAACGCCCTTTTTTAGATAATAAATACAAATATATATTCATTATTACATTATATAATCCATGAAGTGTAACAACCCAGACCATATATTCATGTATGTTTTCTTTTTCTGCTCATTTTTCAGAAAAAGAGGAAATTATGGAAATTTTCTTAGTACACGCCGTGTACTTTATGAGTACACGCTGTGTACTTCCTTGCCACAACAGGCCGTGTGCTGGCCATGTAGTCTCCACACACATGGCGTGTTGGAGTGACTTGGAGGCCTCTTAAATAATAGTGCTGAAAAGGAGAGTACAAAAAGGGCACTTCAAAAGTACATGTTGTGTTATTTTTTTTCATTAAATGCACAGGGGTCACTTCTGACAGTCAGAACATAGTTCTTTTAGGTCCTGTTCAACCGAGAGAACCCTTACGACCATGGATCTTCGATGATCCCCCGATCCTCCATCTATCCTTCCATTCGAACACCGTTGATTGCGTTGGAATCACATCGGTGAGTTCTCTCTTCTACTGGAACCTTATTTCATGATTTCTCTTTTTTTCCATGTTATTGTGGGTTGAATATTTTAGACATTTTTGTATACATTCAATGTTATAAGGAGATTCTAGATTTTAGGTTCACGTATAGTGATCTGCAAACCCCGAGGTAGGTGGTTTGTGCCTTTATGTTGGAAGTCTTTGAGTTATATGTGAAAATTTTCCCAAAAACCATGAACGGGGTATTGCGTGTTTACTGTTTTAGCCCTATTATTTCCCTTAAATGATTGTATGCCTAAGTAGATGATTATTTATTGTGAATATGGTGAATTTTTGTGCTTTGTATGTATTTCCCATGTATGTTTTTCCTATTTCGACCTTTGGATATTGTTTTCCAGTCAGGCTGCTGTTTATTTTCTCATGCCTAGTATTGTAGGAGGGTGTGACTATTGTTCTGTTATCCTGTTGTGTTATAGAATTATAGACAAGTATTTTAGGAGGTTTACCTTGTCCGTTACACACTTCTACACTTTATTGACTTAAAAAGGGTCGTGAGAACGTGGTGTATAGACCATAGGAAGAATGGACATTGAGGCCTTCTCTAGAGTGTCTTGTATTTTACGATGCAAGACCATAAGAGGAATTAACATTGAGTGCTTCCCCAGAGAGTCTGTAGTTCCTCGACGTGGGCCACAGGGGGAATGAGACGTTGAGTGCTTCCCCAGAGCACGTTTAGTACCGATATGAGACTATAGGGGGAATTGACGGTGAGTTCTTCCTCAAAGATTATATGCTTAAGCTGAACTAAAAGGGTGAGACTGAGTGTAATTCCCAGAGGGTTTATTGTAATTTCTAGGTAGGAACATAGGGGATAGGCTGTGAGTTGTTCCTAGAGGGATACCTATTGTGTTTATCTACTTTGATTAGCTGTTTCATACTGTGAGGTGATTTGAATGCTTTAAAACTGTGGATTATTTACTACTTAGTGCTTTCCTGTTTACTGATTTCTATACTTTTACCTACCATATACTCAATGATTGTTATGCATAGATATTTGGGTGGTTTCCTACTGGGATTTAGTCTAACAACCTGTTTGGCTCATTCTTTTGGGCCCAAACAGATTATATTGTAGTAGGTACATATAAGGATAAGTCCCCTTCTACTTTAGGTACTTGATTTGCTAGAGTTTGAGAGAATGGGACCTAGATATTCTTGCGATGCTGATGAGCTGTTTATCTTTTATTTTGTACTTTGGTTTAGTACTATTTATATTCCAGCATTGTAGGTTGTTTGGATTCTTTCCTACCCATATATATCATGCATCATTTATATATATGTGCTCTAGTTGTTTCATTATTTTAGTCTTCCGTTGTTTACTGTTGTTGGATATTTACTGCTTCCACAATTGTATGTGTTTGTTTACATCTTCTGTGCACTCTTCCAATGAGGGCATAGTTTCCCCACTATCACACCCAAGGCCATCGCTTCTAGTCGGCAGCCTCTGGCGTTTGGGGAAATGCACCTGAGGCCATGGGACCAACCGGGTATGGGGCCCCTCTAGGTGGCTTCCTGAAATGGGATGTTACAATGTGATATTAAGGGACTTCTTTTCTCTTAACTTACTATTTGGACCCTTATCCAGGGATAGGACAGAATCGGTACATGGTAATAAGTTGTGCCCGAGAGTAGTTAACCCGTGTACAGGGAAAAACCAATTTACCTCGTTTAAATATCACTTCTTATGGTTTTTCAATTATTACAGTTAACCTGATTTCGCCTGGAGTGATTCACATGATTTGTGCTATTATTGTTGATGCTATTGAGGTTCAATTTTTGTTGCAACCTGAAGAGATGAGGGTAATCCATCTCATCCATCATATATTAACTTGCTAGAAATCACATGTCATGCATTTTTTCCATTCCATCTAGGATGCATTAGTGATTGCATGTTGTAGTGATAGATGATGGGTAAAATATGCATGCTATTGTGATAGTTGACTTGATAGAAATACCTATTGTTTGATAGGGTATTGTTTTTTTAGAGATTTGCTTGAATGAACACCAAACTTTGGTTCTTGAGGTTTTATGGGCCCTCATGGACCGAAATTTGGTGGATCATTGCTTTTTTTTCCTTGTTATTACTTTTATAAGATGCCAAATACAGATTCGAAGGGAGTATGGGCCCTTGCAAATCGAAATTAGGGACTTTCAATGCTTTTTTCATTGTTTTTTGGGTTCTGGAGTAGTTTCTGAGGCTTACTGTCCGGAAAAACCCAGAATACATGCGATGTAATGTTAATAACACGTCGTGTGTTCTTCTATTTGGGAAGAAACAATTTTTCTTAAGTACATGCCCTGTACAATATGTACACATTGTGTAGTCTCTTACCGTGTCATTGGACGTGTTGGTAGAGTCATGGGATGGCTAAAAGCTTGGAGTGAACCTGCTGTGTATCATCCATACACGCCATGTTGTGTCAACCCTGTGCCCACCAGTGTCACTAACAACACAGGTTGGCCGAGTCGTGTCTAATACACATTGTGTTCCATCAAAACATGTTGTGTAGTTTAACCCAGGTAGTTGGCCATGTCACAAACAACACGGGTTGGTTGTACCCATTCACGTACATCCCGTGTCTGCGTTGAACACACCATGAAATCTGACATAGGTACCCGGACGTGTCACGAACAACACGAGTTGGAGTTATCCTTTCTCATACATTTCGTGTCCATCTGGAACACACCGTGTAGTGTGAGCCATGTGGAAGGCCGTGTCACTAACAACACGGGCCAAGTAAAGCTTTTCTAGTACACGACGTGTCTATCTTGAGCACGCCATGTAGTTCTGTCTTTGGAGAGCCATGTAACTTAACCGTGTAGAAGGACTCGGGTTGGGGAAGAGGATTCAAGTACACACCGTGTGTTAAGACAACACGCTGTGCGTTGTGGGTGTTATAGGACCAATTTAGGTAGGAGTAGACGCCCATGTGAATGAATTCAGGGAACATGCCGTGTAGGAAATGTACACGCCATGTAGTCATGTTTTGTAAAACATTAGTGCTTTCTTCTCCTTTTCCATTCTTACAATTCTTGTTTTAGTCCTTGAGATATTGTTCTATGGTGTGTTCTTGACCTTGTAGAGTCATTCCACCGAGGCGTCCTCCGGTTGTACGCCAGTTGCTAGGCGCTAATCAGACACCGGAAATAGCCTATCAGAGACTACCTGGAGATCCTCCAGTTGTGCCAGTCTTGGCCCCAGCCGTTATACCTGATGTATGTGCTGATACACAGTTCAAGGAGGGATTTTGAGGATGATGCAGACCTTTCAGGGAGTGTCTCCTCCTACCCCGTCGATGACTGATTTGACGTGGGTCTTTCAGTAGCAGCATCATCTCGCTTTCTATGGTAAAAGAGGACCTCAGGCTATAGAGTCATGGCTCGAAGCCATGCTAACGATATTTGAGCATATGCAGATGCCTCCAGAGAGGAGGGTAAAGCTCGCTACCTACATGCTCTGTGAAACTACCAAGAGGTGGTGGGATGTGATCTCATAGGTGGGATGCCAATAGGTTATTGCATGGGATGAGTTTCAATGAATCTTCTTTGACTTCTTCTATCCAGAGACCCTGAGGGTCGATCGAGCCTCAGAGTTTATGAGTCTGGATCATGGTACTCTTTCTATTATGGAGTATTCCTCCCACATTACTGAGCTGCAGCGCTTCATGCCTATTCCAGGAGTTGATCAGTTGTTCATGGAAAATAATTTCAAGGATGGTTTGTGGCACAACATCCGGTCATAGTTGATCATCTTCTGGTTGACTTCTATCACTTCTATAGTCAACTAGGTGCTGATCACATAGTGCAATCTAAGAGATTATGGTGTTGTGAGCTAGGGTGGCCCGACATCTGGGGTTATTATTCCTCCTACTAATAATAGGAAGCGTCGCTGGGAGTCTTCACACAGTGATCCTAGAAGGTGAGAGAAACCATCAGGTAGCGAGGTGGTATGCTACCAGTGTGGAAGCACTAGGAATATGATGTCGTAGTTATATAAAGACCTAGTGGAGTGCCGATATTGCAGAATGATTGGCCATCTTCAGTGCTTCTGTCAGATCTTCTCTCTAGCAACTGGTGACATGGGTTATTCTATGACTCCTCGTTCAGGAGAAACACCACCAGTTTCTAACCAGTCTGTGAACTGGAGTTCTTCAGGCCATTTAGGCTGAGGTGGAGGCCATAGCCGTGGTAGCCAGTCGCCCAGTTTTCAGTGACAGTAGAGTGAATCAGCTTAGAGTGTTCAGGTAGGGTCATAGGGCCACGGTATAGGCCAGACTTTTGCAGTGTGGGAAGACTTTGCAGGAGCAGGATCCCAGACCTTCTACTATTAGAGATACGATCTTAGTAGCCTTAGTTTTAGCTTCTACCCTTTTTTATATAGGGGATTCCCATATCTTTATATCTGCTGCTGTCGTGGAGAGCCTTGGTATCTGAATCTTTTCTTCTGCTGATATATTGAAGCTAGAAAAACCATTGAGGACTAGAAAAGCTATTGTCTGTCAGTGCAAGGAGTGCCCTCTTGAGGTTGGTGGGTGTCACTTCTTTTTGGGTTCATTATGTTCTAGATATGAAATTCTATGAATTCATTATCAGAATATATTGGCTATTTCCCTTCCGGGCAGTTTTCAACTGTTATCGTCGTAGGGTGAGTTTAATATCACTAGAGGATGGATCTTTTCTTCATAGGGGAAAGTGGGATGTCTGGTCAAGCAGAGCGGGTCCAAAGCATCATGGATTGGGAGGAGTTAGAGCCTAGATTTCTAGTCTTTATCTGGATGACCAGGGGACATCATATTTTGACCTAACCCCAGTTGGGGATCATTTCAGAGATGCCTTTACAGAATACTTTTCAGGTTTTCCTTCGGAGCGTGAGGTATAATTATCGATTGATCTTGTTCTAGGAGGGACACTGATGTCCATTCCTCCTTATAGGATGACTACACATGAGTTGTGGGAGCTCAGGAAGCAGTTGTAGGAGTCATAGTCAAAGGGTTTCATCTGACCCAATACTTCTCCTTAGGGTTTTCCTGTCAAGTTTCAAATAAGGTCGACGATACCCTCAGGCTTTGTGTGGACTATCAGATGATGAAACAGTTGACGGTTAAAAACTGATATCCCTTGTCGATGAGCGATGATATCATTGATCAGCTTCAAGGAGACTGGGTGTTTTTGAAGATTGAATTGAGGTCCTTTTATCATCAGTTGCACATTAGTCCATCAGATATACCTCTTACAGCCTTTCGAAGTAGGTATGGAATATACGAGTACTTGGTTATGCCGTTCAGTCTCACGAACGTTCCTGGAGTTTTCATGGCACTAATGAACCGAGTGTTCCATTCATACTTGGATTCCTTTGTGGTGGTCTTTGTGGATGATATCATGGGGTACTCTCACACTTGACACGACCATGCTACCCATCTTGAGATCGTTTTAAGTAAATTAAGGGAGAATCATTTATATTCTATGCTCTCAAAGATCCACTTTTGGATGGATCAGATTCCTTTCGTGGGTCACGTTATCTTAGAGGCCAGAGTATCATTAGAACTAGAGAAAGTGAAAGTTGTAGTTTCCTAGGAGCATCCGAAGAACCTCTTTGCGTTGAATAGTTTTCTAGGGCTGGATGGATATTGTATATGTTTCATACATGACTTTTCACGCTTAGCAGCACCGCTGACGGGTCTGACTAAGAAGGGGGTGAAGTTCTTATGGTAAGATTTTGTGAGTCAGCCTTTCAGGAGCTCAAAGGGAGGTTGAATTCATCAATGATACAAACCTTTCCAGAGCTGGGAAATAGATATACTATTTATTGTGATGCATCAGGTTTCAGGCAGGGAGCTGTGCAAATGCAGGGGGATGGAGTCGATTTGTACGGGTCTCAGCAGTTGAGGCCACATGAGAGGAATTACCCGACACACGATCTGGAGTTGGCAGCTATTGTTCATGCACTACGATGTTGGAGACATTTCCTTCTAGGAGAGCATTTTTTGGTTTTCACTGACCACAAGAGTCTCATGTACATCTTCACTCTGCGTGATCTGAATTTGAGACCGTGTGGGTGGGTTGAGTACCTAAAGTCATTTGACTCTGAGCTTGCCTATACACCTCAGAAAGGAAACGCAGTGGCTGATGCATTGAGAAGGAGGAATCAGATATATGCAGTTCATAAGGGAAGTAGTGAGTGGAAGCTTATGGATCTATTATCTGAGATGTATTTGGAGGTGTATGATAGATAGGGTCATACTTTTCTTTCTTCTTTCGCTGTTACCTCTACTCTTCTTGATCAAGTGAAAATAAGGCTACTATTAGACTCTAATGTCCTAGTCTTGTGGGAAAGTGTGTCAGGAGAGGACCCTATTCCTGGATAGACTATAGGAGAGGATGAGATCTTGAGTTTCCCAGGGTGGTTATAGGTGCCTGGAGACATGCACGAGGAGTTGATGTGGGACTTTCATTCTTCAGTTTGGGCAGTTCATCCTACATCCCCATGATGTAGCGTGATCTACACCATCAGTATTTGTGGCCAGGTATGAAGAGGGATGTTACTGGTTTCATCATGATGTGTTCCAATTGTCTGTAGGGGAAGGCATATCCTCAGCGAGCAGTAGGGCTTCGATTGTAGTTACCCATTTCCGAGTGGAAATGGAATGATGTTGTATGGACTTCATGATCGGTTTTCCAAGGTCACCTCGAGGGAAAGATGCACTTTGGGTTGTCATAGATAGACTCACGAAGGTTTATCACTTCTTGTCGATCAAGGAGACCTTCAATGTTGATTAGTTGGGACAGTTGTAATCTGAGAGATTATACGTCTACATGAATTTCCACACTCCATTGTTTCAGACAGGGATTCACATTTTACTTCTCAGGTCTGGCAGGGGCTTTAGAAGGCTTTGCGAACACAGGTACTTTTGAGTACAACTTACCACCCCCAGAAAGATGGCCAGTCTGAGCATACGATTCAGGTACTTGGGGACATGCTCAGATCATGAATTTTGGATTTTGGAAGTTCTTGGGAGAAGCATATACCTCTTGTGGAGTTTTTTTACAACAATAGTTTTCCAGAAACTATTCAGATGGCACCTAACGAGGATTTTTATGGTATGACATGCCGATTACCCTTATGTTGGTAGGAAGCATGAAAGGCAGCTTTGTTGGGACCTCGTCTTATTTAGGAGACCATAGAGAAGATAGAGTTGATTCAGAAGAGGATGACTACTACATAGTCATGACAGAAGACTTATGCTGATCAACAGAGATGACCTCTGTAGTTCGAGGTTGGGGATTAGGTTTTCCTGCATGTCGCACCGAGGTTGGGACACAAGAGGATTAGGTGACAAGGTAAGAATTCAATGAGGTACGTCGGGCTATTTGAGGTATGGGAGAGAGTTGGGCCGGTTTCCTACCAGTTGTAGTTACCTCAGAGGTACTGAGATATGCACGATGTCTTCCACGTTTCTCAGCTTCAGCATTACTTTTTAGTCCCTTCTCATGTCTTTCAACCCGAGGAGGATGAGCTCGAAGTGGATGTGTCGTTTGAAGAGCATCCTATATTGATTGTTGATCAAAGTAAAAAGGTAATTCATGGATGGTCTGTTCCTCTTGTATGGGTGTTATGGAAGCACATGCAAGTACAAGATGAGACTTGGGAGAGGGTGGCCGAAGTACGATCTCAGTGGCCGAAACTGTTCGGGTTTTCATCTTCTACGTCGTGCTAGGAAAATTCATGGACAAATTTCATTAAGGGGAGAAGTTTGTAAGAACCTGAACCTTATTTTCAACTATGTTTTCCATTTCTGCTCATTTTTGAGAAAAATATGCAGTTTTGGAAATTTTTTAAGGAAACTCTATGTACTTTATGGGTACCCGCCGTGTACTTCTTTGACGTAGTAGGCTGTGTAGTCACCACACACACGACATGTGGGAGTGACTTAGAGGCCGCTTAAAGTGGAGTATGGAAAAGGTGAGTACACGCAGTGTACTTCAAAAGTACATGCCACGTACTTTATTTTTTTCATTAAATGCACCGGGGTCGCGTATGACGGACCAAACCCACTTATTTTAGGTCTCGTTCGACCGAGAGAACCAGTACAACTGCAGATCTTTGACAACCCCCCGAGCCTCCATCCATCCTCCGATTCGAACACCGTTTATTGTGCTGGAATTTCATCAGTGAGTTCACTATTCTACTGAAACCTCATTTTAGGATTTCTCTTCTTTTACATGTTATCGTGGGTTGAAAGTTTTATAAGTTTTTGTAGATCTTCAACATTTTACATAGATTCAAGCTTCTAGGTTCACGTATAGTGATCTCCTAACCACACGGATGGTGTCTTGTGCCTTTATGTAGTATGTATTTGAGTTATATATGAAATTTTTCCCAATACCCATGAACAAGGTATTGCGTGTTTACCGTTTTAGCCCTACTATTTCTCTGTTATGCTGGTATGCCTAAGTATATTATTATTGATTGTGAATAGGGTGAATTGCTGTTCTTTAGATGTATTGCCCATGCATGTTTTTACTTTTTGACCTTTGGGTCTTTTTTACATGTTCGTATGTGGTTTATTTTCCCATGCCTAGTATTGTAGGATGGTGTGAATGTTGTTCTATTATCCTATTGTGATATATAATTCTATCCATGTAGTTCATGAGGATTAACTTGGCCATTATGAGCTGCTACACCTGCTTGACATACACAGGGACGTGAGAACCTTGTGTATAGACCATAGAGAGAATGGACATTGAGGGGTTCTCTAGAGTGTCTTATATTTTACGATGTGAGACCATAGGGGGAATTGGAGTTGAGTGCTTCCCAACAGTGTCTATAGTTTCTGGATGTGGGCCACAGGGGAAATGAGACGTTGAGTGATTCCTCAGAGCACCTTTAGTACCGATATGGGACTATAGAGGGAATTTACGATAAGTGCTTACTCAGAGGGTTTATTCTTAAGCTGAACCAGAGGGTTAGACTGAGTGTACTTTCGAGAGGGTTACTTGTACATGTTAGGTAGGACTAGAGGGGATATGATGTGAGTACATCCCAGAGGGTTACACGTTGTGTTTATCTACTTTGATTAGATGTTGCAAGTTGTGAGGTGATTTGAATGCTTTGAAACTTTGGATTGTTTACAGCTTAGTTCTTTCCTGTTTATTTCTTTATGTACTTTTACCTTCCATATACTCACTGACTGTTAGGCACAGATCTTCAGGTGGTTGCCTACTGGGATTTAGTCTCACACCCTATTGGGGTCATTCTTTTGGGCCCAAACAGATTTTATTGTTGTAGGTATAGATAAGGGAAAGTCCCCTTCTACATTAGGTACTTGATTTGTTGGAGCTTGAGAGAATGGGACCTAGATATGCCTGCGATGCTGATGAGTTGCTCAACGAAGGCTAGGGCGGTTGGAGTTGCACGCCAGAACATGTGCACAGAGACGAGGCTTGCACGCCACTACACAGGGTGTCCAGTTTGCCTATAAATAGTAGACCACCCCTCCTCATTTGTAATAAAGATCGAGACTTAGAGAAATTCAGTGCTCTCATCATGCAGGTGTAGTGGTCGTTCATGTGGTTGTGGGTCACGCAAGTATAAGTTGCGCGACAGTTGTTTGATGCGTTCCAACACCATTTTTGGTAAAAATGAGTGTGATACGCGCAAGTTTTAAGTTGTAGTAGTGAGTGTCGTGAAAGTGGTTGAGGTGGAATTGTGCGCCAGTTATAACTTTCATGCCTTCTTCGAAACATTCGCACCGTCTTGGAGAAGTGCACCTAGTATTGTTGAAGTACACCCATGTTTTTGAAGTTGCGTGAATGCTGGAAGATTTCCCGATACCATCGGTGAAAAGTGAGATTATTCTACTTGTGAGAGTTGGACTTCAATAGAGCATCTACATACAACAGATGATGCATTATTTTGTAATGATGATGAGACCTTCACGTCTATAAACTGAGTGGGACTTCACCAAAGGCAGTGAGCTAGGGGGAGTCAACAGGAGTGACCCGAGGGATGCAGTGAGCTATCCCTGAAACTTTGTAAATGCAGTGAGCCTAGGACATAGTGAGTATTCCCGAACCATTTTAATCCACAACAAGTGAAGAATAGTAGAATTTGGTATGACCAACAACACGTCGGCGCATGCTCCTTGTTTGTAGCCCTTAGTGGTGAACCAAGTAAAAATTACTGTGTCATCTCTCTGCATGTGAATGTTTACTATATGATCGTATTCAACATACTGGTTTAACATGTTCCTACCAACATGGGAACAAGATCCATCTCTTTAAAAGAAATAGTTTCTACCCTGATTCACCCCTCCCCTCTCAGGGTGTCCCGAGGTCCTACACAGGTCCCTCTGAGATTCAATGAAAAACATGACTATTGGAGGAGGGAGCCAACCGATGGGAAAATTCATATAAATAGAAGCACATTTGAATGAGCTCAATAACAACCGATAACTGATCAATATATCTATAGAATACATGATTTTGATGTGATTTTTAGAGAGAGAGACTCTCATGCATTGTGCATACAAAAAATCTTATTCTTTTGGATTCATGTGACTACGATGGATGCTGTGTACAATTGAGGTCTTCTGTGTATAGGAAGACATAGGATTCATCTACCTTAATGTTTGAGGACTTTCATGATAAGGAACACAGAGGTGCCAACTATCTTTAAGTTCATGGGATTTTGTGGATAACAAGACAGAATATGATATTTCTATAGAGGGCATACCCTGATGTGGGTAAGAAAAAATTTCTTGAATGTATAAATCAAGGGACCTTTATCCATGGTTGTTGGATACCCTTATTTTTTCGTTAAAATATTTCATACTTGTTACTTTTATTGTTACAAGTTTATTTTTCACATCATGTTGATTAATAACGAAATTATAACTGTCTTATACATTCTTGTACTTGTATACTCTGATTAGTATGATTCTATACACATTAAGGTAGAATCTTTTCCTTGTATAATTTTCTTAAGTTTCATTTCTGTAACCATATTTTCAGAACCTAGAATGTTTGTAGAACTAAGAGGTCTTGTGAATTTACCTTGTTTAACTTTATTAAACATTGTTTTCTTCCAGGATAAAAATAAAAGTTTTATACCAACTTTAAAAGTTCCAATGGTATTTTTAATGTATACAATTCCCCCCATATTATATATTGAGCATCTAATTTCATATTTCAATCCAAAAATTGGTATCAAAGGAGGTGTCTGAAATACTTATATTCACATATATGTTTTCTTTCTCATGTTTTCATTGTTCAATATATTTTCTTCGCATTGTATTTATATCCTTGTTCATAAATGTTACTATTAACAAGTATTTGTGGAAAGATATTTTCTTTTAGATGGAAGGAATGAATGTTTGTTAGATTAAAAATCTAAATCATACTAAACCACTTATATTTTATGGGAATGATTATGAATATTGGAGATATCATATGAAGACTTCTGTTATTAATACTGGAGTGGACAACTTTTTTATGCTTACTGAAGATTACAGGATTTTGGATGAGGATGTCAGAACTTTTACTAATCAAGAAAAATCAGAATATCAAATAAAATACAAGGTACACAATACTTTGTTGTGTTAAATGACCGGGAATATATAGAGTCATATTTCTTCTTGTGAAGCTGCAAATAGTATTTGGATGAAATTGGAGGTTACTCAATTTGGTACATCCAAGGTTATAGAAACTAGAAGATCTTTGCTAAGAGAAGAATATCATGGATTTCTATTTCCTTACAAGGAACCCGTATGCAAGGTGAAACAAAGATTTATGAATATTGTTAACAACTTACGATCCATGGGTGAGAATGGTTTAGATGATAAGGCACTTGTGTACAAGATTATAGATGTCATGCCTAATGGGTGGGAATATAAGAGAACAGCTATTGATGAGAATAGGAACGTATCTCAGATTACTCTTGATGAGCTTTTTGGAACACAACTTCAATATGTTATAATAATGAAAAGTGATGCTAATTTGAATAAGAAAATGAATGGAAATGGAATTTTAGCCTTTAATACTACTAATGAAAAGACTCTTGAAAGGGTTACAATATCCAAATCAAAGAAAGATATTATTTTATCTGAATCTATTAAAAGTGAAAATTCTGAGAATGATCTTGCTAATCTTACTAGTAACATGAACACGATAGTTGGGAAGAAAGTCATTCAGAATAGATATATGAAGAATGAAATAAAAGAAAAGAACGATTCTGATGTTGCATGTTATGAATGAAAAAGAGCAGGTCATATAAGGTCAGATTTTCTTATTTGTAAGATAATGGATAGAAAGGAAAATCATTTTGAGAAGAATATAAAGAAGTACTACAAAACTAATGATAAGAATGTTTTGAAAGCTAATAAAACATGGAGTTCCAGTGGTGAAGACTCTTCTGAAGAATCCCCAGAATATGAATCTTCTGATCTGAAGAAGCTTGGTTTACTAGCCAGACTCCCTATTGAAAGCCATTGTCCTAGGGCTTATTTACACAATATAGAATCTATAACCCATGTTTCCCTAAATGGAAATTATAGTGATAATAGATATTATGAATCTTCAGATGAAGAATATTTTTTATGATGAAGATAATACATTACATACTAATGAATAAGTTTCTAGGTTTTCTATTCTTCTTGAGAATGAAAATTATAAAGTCAAGAAAAATCTTGATATAGAATATTATTGAATTTATATTCTTACTAATGAAGTAATAGATCATTCTAAAGATCGTGGTAGGAAAATTTATGATTTTGAAAGTATTTAAAAAAACTGTGAAAATGAAATTCTGAGATGGATAAACATTATAAGGATCAAGAAAAAAAATTTCATTGAAAAACGTTTTAGAGACAAACTCTAGTGCTAAAACAGTTGTATTTGAGGATAAAATATTAGTTATTAAAATAAAGTCAGAAATAATTTCCTTGAGGAAGTGTGTGTAAAAATTTACCATAGGTAAAAAATAATTTCATTAGATGTATGAACAAACTCGACCATAGAAAAATAATAATTATTTTAGCTATTTATATTATATACCGGGTTTTAATAAAAGTTATTTTGATCCTCTAAGTGGTCCATTCAGCACTAAATGTCTGTGTGGTGGACATTAGGCCAAAAAAATTTCATCAAACAAAACTCAGTCTATAGGTTTTCATAAATCTTATTTTTCTAATAAAATGTGGATACCTAAAATTTTTCTTTCTGATATTTCTGGATCCAAGTAATCTTCGGTTCCGAAAGTCAAACTCTCTTATTTTCAAGAAGGTAAAGAATGTACCAATAGAAATACTTGGTACATGCATAGTGGATATTCTTGGCACATGATTGGAAACAAAATCTTCTTTGAAAATATTATCCTAATGAATGGAGGAAATGTAACATTCAGAGATAATTCTTAGAGAGAAATTATTGGTATAGGTTACATTATTCTTCTTGGAAAAACATTGATTCAAATGTTTTATTTGTTAAGGGTATTAAGCACAACCATAATAGCACAATTCTGTTATGTGATAATGGTTACCTAGTGAATTTTAGGATTAATAAATGTTTAGTACAAAATTCTAAAGAAGAGTTTATTCTGTTTTCCCAGAGGCCAGAGTATGTATAACCATAAAACATAGAAGACCGTAGGAGAGAAGACCTACCATCTCTTAGTGCAATAGAAGATCATTCTTGGTTATGGAATAGAAGGTTAGGACACTGTAACCATAGGAACCTATGTAAACTCTCTATGAAAAGACTTTTTACAGATCTACCGGAGCATAAATTTGATTCTTCAAAATTTTGAATCCTTTTTAATATGGAAAGAAACATAAATCAAGTATTAAACTAGTCGATGAAGTCAAAACTATTGATGCATTACAGTTGGTGCATATGGATATTTTTTATCTGACACAAACTAGAAGCATTTGGGGAAAATATTATGTATTTTTCCCAGTTAATGATTACACTAGATTTACATTGGTCTATTTTCTAGAAAATACGTCTGATGCATTTTCTTATTTTAAAAACTTTAGAGCCCACGTTAAAAATGAGAAAACCCATCCTTTGATAACTATGAATTGTGATCATGGTGGATAATTTCAAAAATATGATTTTGAATTTTTTTTTATTAGAAAATACATTACTCATAACATCTCAACACCAAGTACTCCTCAATAGAGTGGTGTTGTTGAATGAAGAAATTGAATTCTTCAAAACAATAACAAGAACCATGTGGAGTGAATATTAGATAGCTAAACATTTTTGGGATGAAGATGTAAGTATTATATGTTATACTATAAACCGAGTTTTTATTAGACCTTTTCTTAAAAAAACACCTTATGATTTCGGAATGGTAGAAAACATAGACCTTCCTACTTTAGGGTATTTGGTCACAAAGTATTCATTCTGAATACTAAGGATAATTTTTATAAATTCACACCCATTTCTGATGAATAATGTTTTGTGGCTACTCGTCAACTTTAAAGGATTACATATTTTTTATGAAAACAAAATTTAATGTTGAAAAAATAGTAGTTGGGAAACTTGAAGAATCAGATCCCTTTGTTATTAAACAACCTCAACCTACAACTTCAGATGTCTTTTCACAATCTAATTATCAAACCATGATATAAGATTCTTTGAATAAGGAAAATGTTCAGGAAAATGTTTTTTAGACATTTACCCTAGAATATTTTTTACCATATGTTTATGAATAGGTTTTAAAAAACCCAAATCAGTTGTTTCTACAGAATCATCCTAGTGATAGTATCATTGGTGATGTAAATCAACCTGGAAGGACTATAAGTTCATTATGAAATGAAGTAGAACATCTAGCATTCATTTTTCAATTAGAACATAAAATAACTAATGCAGCTTTAAGTGATGATGATTGGATAAAATCTATGAAATATGAGATAAATTTATTCAAAAGGAATACAATCTGAACCATTGTTGAAATAAATAAGGAAACTTATTTTATTGGAGTAGAATATCAAACAAAGAGATTTCTCTATGTAAGGGGGATTTCATCTAAGGGGATGTTTTTACCAAAGAAGATTTTCGTATGAAAGAAAATGTAAAATATCATTTAGGAAATCAAGAATATGATCCTTGGTGATTCAAAAGACAAAGGGGGAGTTATTCGTATTAACTATGATCTATAAGTAATTGTAGATAAGTTTTTATATCCAATTACAAAATAGTTCAAAGTCCTTACATTCTTTTTAGAAAGGATGTTTGTGATTTTAAAAAATGGGGAGATTGTTGAGTTAGTAAGGTTTCCTTATGAAATTTCCATTCCTTTATATTTTGAAAATGAAAATGACTATATCTCAAAGAAAATTTTATTTCCCTAAAGATTTATCATAATAAGAAAATTTTTATTTTCCCAAGAAATGCTTCTCCTTAACATTGTTTGCAGTGTTCATGTTATATTTTCTCTAAATCTAATTTTTTTTATTTCTATGTGTAAAATTTGGTTTCGTATATAAATCATATGAATCATCATAATACATAAATATAGAGAATTTTGTTTTCAGGATATGATTTCAGGTTAGAAATTCTCTAAATTTAGACTCTGAATTCTAAAAAATTTAGACTCTGAATTCTCTGAAATATAAATTCTGAATTCTATGAAATTCAGGCTCCTAATTCTCTAAAATTCATACACCAAAATATTTGAAATTCTGATTCATAATTATCTAAAATTAAGATTCCAAATTCTCAGAATTACAATTTCAAATTATCAGAATTCAGACTCCGAATTCCATAGAATTCAGATGCTTAATTCCATATAATTCAGACTCAGAATTCATTGGAATTCAGACTCCAAAAATCTATAGAATCCAGGTTCCGATTTATTTGAATAATATAATCTGAATATCCATGTAATATAGTCTCTGAATTTTTATTTTCATTCACTATGAATATTATTTTATTTAGACTCCGTAAAATTAGATTTGGTTACGCAGCCGTACTTTTCTTACCTTTGTTAAAGTTATGTAAAGATGTCGGGCATTCTGTTTCTAACTAAACATTTTTTGAGTGACACATGTAAAGGTCCCTCAGAGATTTCGGAAAAAATATGACTATCGTAGGAGGGAACCAACTATTGGGAAATGATTATAAATAAGAGCTCAGTTGAATGAGCTCAATAACAAAAGAGAACTGATCAATCAATCTGGAGATTACATGTTGTTGAAGTAATTTTTAGAGAGTGATACTCTCATGAATTGTGCATACTGAACATCTAGTTCTACTTGCTTTTTACAACCCTGATTATTGCTTTGTACAATCTAGTACTACCGGGGATAGGAATACAAAGGTGCCAACCACCTTAATGTTCGATGACTTCCTTGATAAGGAGGACAGAGGTTCCGACTACCTTGAAGTTCGAGGGCTTGTGGGGATTATAAGACAAAATCTGATATTCTAATAGAGTTCTTACCCTGGTGTGGGTAAGACACACTTTCATGAAAATATTAATCAAGGTACCTTTATCCAAGTTTGTTCGATAACCTTCTCTTTGGGTTAAAATTTTTCATACTTGTTAATTGTATTGATATAAGTTTATATTCAGCTAAATTTTGATTAATAAGTAATGTTTAACTATTTATATATTCTTTTCCTTGTATACTATGATTAGTACAATTCTGTACATTTTAAGGTAGAATATTTTCCTCATAAACATTTCTTAAATTTCATTTATAAAACCATATTTCAGAAACCATTCATGTTTTTAGAAGTAAGGGGTATTATGAATTTACCTTGTTTAACTTTGTTAAAAATATTTGTCCTCAAGGTTAAAAAAATGTTTTATATGAACTTTTGAAGTTCTAATGGAAATTTTAAAGTATTAAATTCACCCCCTATTTTATATTGATCATATACATTAAAATTTCTATCATACAAGAATGAATCTAAGGAACATCCCAATGGAAATAGATGATGTTTTAGGTGCGGAAAAAATGAAACATAGTATGAAAAATCAATGAAAAAATCTAAAGATCAGTTAATGAAATTGATAAGAATAATTGTTTTTTAAGGGATGGTCAATGGATAAACGTTTTAAATATGGAATTTATGGGAATTATAAAAATATTTTTCTTCTGTGAAAAATTTATGAAGATGGTCAGCAAGGTGGTAAACATAATGGTTTAGTTGAGGATGATGATGGGATGAAAAATGCCAAAATAATGGAAATAGGTATTATAGAATAAGGTGATCAATCATATTTAATGATTTAAGAATGAATTATAACAATTAATGTGTTTACATACTAGAATTAAAGACTTATGAAATTTACAAAAAATTAATTTTAATTTTTTTAATTAAGGTTCTACCAGAATATTTTGAATGGTGTTGATGACCTATAAAATTAATTTAATGGAAATGTGTTGTTTCATGAAAAACACATCATTACTGGAAAAGTAAACCTTAATATATTTCTGAATCTGAGATAATGATGTTGTTTTTAATATATAATTTATATGGATAATGTAAATTAGACAATACTAATTACTTATGAACTGATTAATGATTTGATGGCAATGTTATGTATGGTATCATTGATGGAGTTTAAAATATTTTTAGATTTATTAAATATATCCGAAAATATTTGTTTTATTTAATGAATTAGGAAGCAAGTATGTTTTTTAAAAAGGTGTTATGGTAATTCATGTTGTTACCATGTTTCATGAGAATATATGATAAATGTATTCATTGGTTTGACGTGTGAAAATTTAGTGCTAAATTATGTTGTCTAAGGGACTAATGATAAGTTCATTTTTTAAATTTAATGACCTTATTTCAAATGTTTTTGAATTTGATCATTTTGAAGAGTCATAAGATTAACCATTTTTAAATTAATTTATTTTGAAATTTGGATGTTGTTTCAGAAATTAATGTATTAATTAAACAAATGAATATTTATCCATATTTGATATTAAGTGATAAATTATATATATATATATAAATTAAAATTTATTGAAATTTAATTTAATTATTTATCATCTAATTCATTAGTGAGTAAGATCTAAAAAATTTAACATTATTTCCTAGTCTCATCACTGAAGAGGAAATTTATCGATGAAATACCAAAGGATTAAATTGTTCTTATGAAAAAAGGAAAGATAAGCTCTAGGTATATTCATCCTAATTGAAATAAATTATCATATCGTGAGAGTAGAAAATCGATTGCTACTTCTACGAAACATATCATAGGTTCATAGTGTCTCCCATTTATCTCACATATGGAAGAATATTCCTGACCCATCACATATACTTATGTTAGATGTTGTAATCATGGAATCTGATATTCATTATGAGGGACAATAGGTAGAGAATATGGCTCAAATAGGGTTTTTTTTTATGATGAAACACCACTCACCATTTCCATGACTTGTGGAAACACCACCCTCGGGATGAAGCTATGTGGGAACTGAAGGATATATTGAGGTATATGTATCCGCAATTGTTTGTACTAAATTGATAAATTAAAATGGGGAAATTGATTTTAATGGTGTTAAAATGTTACCCATTGATATTTTATGAAATATATTTTTTTTAAATATATTTATTATTTTTGATATTTTTCATAAAAAACATTTAGGTTAACTTTAATAAATTGTAACATTGTATTTATATTGAGATACATGCAAGAGAGTGTTTATCATTCATTACACACAAAACCGAGTTTAAATAAAATGTGAGGTAAAATAAAAATATTACTATTCAAATTGATATTTATTATCTAGAAATTATAACAGTCATTATGAATAAGATTAAATATATTTTAAAAATATATGGATTACAAAATAATATATAATGAATTACTTTTTAACTGATTAATTATAAATTTAAATAAAAACTATTTTATAGCAAATAGAATCATGCTTCAAAAAACTCAATTTATGTGAATAAATATATATTATTTGAATAAATTTTTTCAATTAGTAATGTTGAATTTTTTTGATGAAATTTATATATTTTATATTCCATTAAATTTCAAATATTTATCATATTTTTTATCTAGATAACAGAAACAATAAACCGAATTTTATTGTGAACATATTATTTTATAAAATGTGTTTTTTCAACTTTAGCACACTTATATTAAAAATACTTTTTTAAAATATTAGAAAAATAATTTTTAAAAATATAAACTCGTTTTATAAATCAAAACGTAAAACTTATAATTGGGATAATTATTTATAATATCTTTATGAAGATAATATTTCGACATACTGTGAAAAATTAACGTTTTTATTAAAAATTATCAATTAATTTAATGAATTTAGATGAATATAAATTATTTTAAGACGCATAAAAAAGTAAAATTAGTTCAATAATATATATATCAATATAATATATTTAATATGAATCAATTTCATATCAAATTTTGATAATGAAACATTTTAAAAATTTGAACATTTTCTCTTTGGAAGAAAAAATTTGTTTTCACATCAATGAGATAAAATTCAATTGAAATTGTGAAACTTATATGATTAGAATTTGAAAAAAACTTTCCATGATTTTAATCACAAAAATATATAATTTTATGTTATTATATATTGATTTTTTATAATAACCAATAATTAAAATAGAAATGATTTTTTTACCATTGTTACGTAAAAAATTGATTTACCATGGCTCGAAACTAAATAGATAAGGGTTAAAAAATGACTAAAATCATTTAAAAAACCCATTTTATAAGCATAAATCAACCTTATATCATTTAGGATCAATAATTAATATTTTTGAGTCTTATTCCATTTGAAACAAATTTAAACCTTTTCCAATTCAAATGTTACAAGTGTGGCACTCACATAACTTTTTTAAGGCCATTACATATTCTATCATATTTACAAATAAAAATACCTTTATATAAGACATTACCTTCACAAATGAAAAACAAAATTACCTAAAAAAATTATTTAAAACTTATTTTCTTTTGAAATCAATCCTATGAATTCTTTTGATGTAAACAAGAAGAATTGTTTTTGAAGAAGAGGTAATGTCTCTAACCATGCATTTTTTATTTCTTCTTTGATATCCCTATATTATTACTAAAAATGGATATATAAAATATTAATTATAATCCATATAGATAAATGTTGTTTTTTAAATTTAAAAAATTTATCCTTCTCCTCAACCATCTATTGGGTTTCTAAACCATAATTTAGGTGTATTGAGGATTACCGCCTAGAGAACTGATGTTCTTAATTTTCCACGACCACCTTTCATGGATGGGTTTCATAATAGAATTATTTTTTATATTTTTTTGATACAATTATTCTCCATTAATCATGATATCATATGTGAATATTTTTTTTCTATTCCATGGGAATATGATTACATCGGTTCTGTGTACACTAGACTACCTCCTCTCAAAGTGATCTTATTTGTTCATGCATTACATGGAAGGTAATAAGGATGATTTTAAATAAAATATGTGATATATAATAAATAAAAATAATTTTTAAAGGGGATAAATTATCTATCTTTCTTTCCCTAAAAATATATAGTAAATCAAAACAACATTAATTCATACGTAGGGAATACCTTCTCCATTGATTGTGTATTTCATTTTTAATCTTTAATACATATAAATTTCATTAAGCAATTATATAATAAATATATATAATATTTATATAATGAAAAAATTATGGATCTTATGGAACCATGACCAATTTTATGGTGCAAAAAAATAAAAAATTAAAACATATATGAAACATTGATAAAATTTTCACATAAACCAGATTTTAACAAGGAATTGTTGAAAAATAAGTAATAAAAGGTCATATATAAATTATATACAGTATGTTACAAATGATTGTGTATTTTAATATATTTAATTTAGTAATATGTTTATTAAGAATTGTTTCTAATGATGAAAAAGGAATTTGAGACTTATGTTAAGGGATTTTCATGCCACATTTATTTTCTACAAGACACGTGTTATAGCCATCGTGTGTTTCTTTTATATGGTGTATATAAATCCTATAAATTTATTTAATTATTTCTATAAAAAATTATTTTAAATTCTATTGGTGAATATATCATTAATGGTTTTTGTGATAAAAATGTTACAATAGTGGTTAGATTTTTATAATACAATCGCATCCTATATTAGGATTTTTTATGTTCATGTTCTCTATGATGAAATATTATGATATGTATCTCAAGAAACTCCAAATATGTCTTCTCAGAAGAAAATTTCATAAGAATAAATGGGTCTCCATAATTTTACTATCCTTATATACTCAATAATTCCAAACAAATTAGAGAAATAATTTATTTTTATTTTCGGTTGAAAAATATTTTACTTCTAAAATCATGTTCTAAAAAAGTGTTTTTAAATTATCCAATTGATTTACTAAATTCATATTTATCCAAGGATTACCATTTTTTTAATTTTTTTGAATGAAATATTTATTTAATTTTTTAAATAATTACCTTTTTCATTTTAAAAAATATATGAATGGAATCATCATTTTAAAAAGTACATCATGAATAGTATTTTCCACCATCGTTACTAAATATTAATTTTAAAGCATCATTTATAGTATTTAAATTTTATTTTTTAAATTTTTTTTTTCATTTTTTATGGAAATTAATTATTTAATTGATATTTTCAAAACACAAAACTTATTTTCCTCTATAGTTGGTTTAAATTATTTATAATGTTATCTTTATTAGTTTCTAATTTATTTTTAATGATAAGTATTATGAAAATTATTTAGGTTTTAAAAAGTTTTTTTAATAGGGGAAAAGCAATATTCCTTAGGAAGAGTTGAAATATATCTACAAAAATCATTTTCCATTTATGATGAGATAATTTTATAGTATTTAGGTATCAATGGTGACAATATTGAATGATACAATCCTTATTCTCCCTCTAGATGGTAAATATTTATGTTAATTAAATTTTTATGAACCCCAATTATTTTCCATGGGTTATTCAATTTTAAATTATTAAATTTTTTGGAAATTTTTTTTCCTATCACATCATAAGAACTGTTGACATTATGAATGTGTTAATATATTTTGTAACACATATTTATTGTATTCATTATGATATGGATGTAACCTTTATCTCTCTATAATGCATTGGTTAATGTTTAATATCTCATTAAATGATAATGGGAAAATAGTTTATGGGATTTATCCACTATAAGAAATAGGTAACTCATGATCCACTATTGTAAATTGGTTAAACATGATCCCTAATAAAAACAAATTGACTCCAAATACACTATGAGAAATAAATTCATCTAGATAAACTATAGGGAAAAAGTGAATCTTAATCTATAATGGTAAATAAGTTATATGTATTGGTCCATGATGTTGAGTTTCTTGGTAGTTAGAAATGACTTATTAAATAATTTTTTATATATTTATTATCTTGAATCACATTTTATAAATGATATTATGGTTAATAATTAATTTATGATGATTTAAAACTGTATTGTTTAATGGTTTCTGAAATGAAAATGTTTTACTCTATGAAGCCTGTTTAATATCAATGATTGTTTTTTTCACGATAATAAAAAAATATTTTGTTATTGTTTTATATTATGGTTAATTTATATCTCATATTTATACCCTTAAAAATAATATAATCTCTTCACCAATTATGTTTCCTTACTTTTTTTAGGAATACTAGTTAGTTTGGGTATATCTAAGAGGATTAATACAGAAGAAGAACATTGTGGGATATGTTGATGATATTTCATAAAATAAAAATATTGTATTTATAGTCTCTAATGAGACTAAAAAATTATAGTTCTGATGATTTTATTTATAAAATGTATTTATTATTCCCTTAAAAATATGTGATATTTATTTATAAAAATATTGGGTAGTTATAAGTATCAAATTATCGGTATCTACCTAAGCCCCTGATATTATTTTTGACATCACATATCCTATACAACATTAATAAATTCTATAACATAAAATGGTTTTGAAAATATATATTTAAATTAATGAATCTTTTTAAAGTATAAATTTATAATTATCTATTAAAAATAATTCTGTAGCTTTTATGTTTTGAATTTCAAAAAATGCTCATCTAAAATTGTGATTAGTATGTTATTTGGAGTCTAATGGAAGCCACTTGATTTTTTGTGAATAGAAATCTACCATTATGAATAGTAATATGAATATTAATGTGACCCTAATGAATAGTAAATTTTATTATTATTTTATTTTCTTAATGTTATATGATAATGAGATGCTGATTAATTATTCAAGTTGATAAAAAATGATTTATAGATATTAAATTGTTATTTTTTTATTAAATTATGATTATATTTTAAAAACAAATAAATAATATATATAAAATTATTATAAAAAAATTAAGATCATTTTTACCTTACACACATAGAAAAATGTTTTGGGTATTATTTTTGTGAATTTTTTTGAAACAGTTGAATTTTTGGTTTATAGAAAAAATATAGTTATGAGTATTCGGTAAGCTTAATGACATAAATAATGATAATAATGATGTAAAAATTATGGTAGAATCTTGGGGAATAAATTATTTTATGGGGTGTCCCATGTGGCCAATACCATGGTAAAATACAATGGGTAAGACAATGGTTTTTTAAGTCCCTCTAATGGGGTGTCCCATAGAAATTAATAAAATATTCCCGCACTTTTTCAATAAATACCAAAACAATAATTCATTAAATTAATTCCAAATTCTTCCTCAACAAATATTTGGTCTTATTACCTCCATATTAATCCTCACAAGGTGTCTTTAAGACCCCAATGCCCCTACCATCAAGTCGTTGGAGCTAGTCTACATGGTAAATGAATTCTCAACTTCACCTTTTTTCCATTCAAGTTTTCTTTTATGTGGTATAAAATGTATGTTTTCATAACATGTTATTATTTACATTTTATTATTTCTCATTACATTATTATTATTCATTTTTTGATGGGTGTCTCCTAAACCATATATTTTAATTTTTTCCAAAAGATGTTGCCTAACCGTTATGCTATACAATTTTCATCTCAAATTCTCTATCTTTCTCAAGAACTCTTTTTATGTTATTATCATTTAATTTAAATTTTATTATGTTGGGATATTTATTTCCATATCCCCATTATTATACATATTATTATTAATTATGATATTCCATTTTTCTTTCTTAGAAATATTTTAGGAAATTTTAGGTGTTGTAGTAAGGCTGCAGAATTTTCGTACGGGATTTCTCAAATTTTATTTTATTTCGAGTTACATTATTTTTTTCTTCTTTTCTCAGCTCCCCAAATCCAAGAGAAATGAATAATAAAATATATTAAATATTCCATATTTCATAATTTTTATGGAATATTCTCCATTATACTTCATCTCCTCTCCAACTTATTTAAGAAACAAAAACACCACCCGTGATTTGTCGATTTACTGATATCGAGGACGATATGATTAAAATTTATTTCACTTACATAATGAATTTTAATTAAATAATTTTATTTTTGAAAAAGATTAAATTTTTTTTATAATATCTTATATAAGGTTATGAAATCATTTATTACCCATGTAATTAGTTTATAAATAAAAATTAGTTCATTACGATCGAAGAATCGACAAAATGACCTAAAAAAATAACAATTAATGTTTTAAATTAAGAATCAACCTCATATAAAAAAAATGATAAATGGTATATTTTATGGTTTTTGAATTATATAAATACAATTCCATTCAAATTCCGAAGTTCCACTTCCAATTGGAAATAATATCCATCACAAACCGATCATGAAAACACGTAAAGAACTCACCTGAAAAATTGTAAATAACAAAATTTTACAAATAAATGTTTCGAATGATGTTTTAAAATGATAATTTAAGGTTTAATAAAAATGAATATGTTTAATTATTATTTTAATAACACTTTTTTAACCATTATAAAGAATGTCTAAACACATTTGAAGTAAGAAGATCATGAGCTAAGGGAATTCTTAACCCAATTTCCATTCATTGGCTGAACCTTCTTCTTTATTCATTATGTGGTATTAAGATTATTTGTGTGATGAATTATGTTAAAATTTGTGTATTTATAGTGTATACACATATCCATTTCATTTGATTAATTATCACTCCAATTATATTTTAATAGACTTCCCTTTTATAATACTTTTAAAAATCTCTTTAATAAACATAAAAAGGATTGTTTTTTATATGTATATGGAATGAGTGGTTTCTCCTAATTTCGTGATTCTTTAGTACCATAAAATGTTCCGTAGACATTAATTATGTTGTGTCGATCCCATTATAGCTCATGATATGTAGGGTTGAGCCCATTATACCTCAAGATATGACAGGGGAGACCTATTATATATATCCAATGCATTGGGTACTCTAGTGGTGGAATTTGACTAAATTGTTATTCCATGTGTAAGGGTGATTGTAAAAGTGATATGGTAAATATTTACCAAAGAAACAACCTGATTATTCCAAGAATGTTAACAAGTTTATATAATATGGATTTTATTGGATTAATGTTATCTACTGACTAAATAATTCTTTCCTTATATCTATTAATGAGCTTTTTTCTTCTCATCCCTTGTTTTTAATGTTTTTAATAAGTTATAATTACGTGTAAGAGAAATAACGAAGATAATTTAAATGTAATGAAATTTTTTCAATAGAATTATATTTTATTTCAGAAGTATTATATTAGTTAAAAAATGGATATTGTTTTAATAGTATCCACATGTATGGTTATGAGATGTTATGTATGTTTTATGTCCTAATTACAAAAAACTTGAAACCTAAAAAGATCCTAATTTTTTAATAATGTATTTTCTTATCTAAAACTCAGGATTATATAATTTAATAAGGTTGGGTCCTTATAGATGGCATCAAAGGGTTGTTCAGATAATTTTTAGGGATTAGATGATGTTAAAATAATAACATAACTGAATTTTACTATGTTTTAATTTGAAATATTATAGTATTTAAAAGTTACCATTTTGCTTCATCTTTTTTATGTCTGTTCAGAATGGTTTTCTGCAGATGAAATAGGAAGCTGAAGTAGGAAGGCACCAAGATGCTGATGTCGGTCTGAATTTACATCTCGGAATGGTGGTAATTAGAAGCATGTTTTTTGTGATAGAAATGGCTTATTTTACTCAAGAAATAAATTTTGGTGGAATCTAGGATAATGAGGAACATTATCAACCACAATGAAACAAGTCTTTTGTGGATTCTTTTATGAGGAAACATACTATAGTATTCAGTTGAACCACATATCCATTGATAGTCGAAGGATGGATCGATGCTCTAGAAAAGATATTTGATGTCATGGGATGTTCGTAATGTCAAAAGGTAATACTCTCCATTTATCATTTGGAAGGAGAAGATGATAAATGGTTGTATATGGTTAAGAATATAAGAGAAAGTGTTGTTTATGAATGTCTGGAATATGACGATATTAAGAGTCTTTTTTAGAAAAAATATTTTCTCTAAACTATTCGACTCAGAATGGAGAAAAAATAATTGGATCTAAAGTAGATAGATGATGATTCTGTGGCATCATAAGAAGCCAATTTTACAAGACTATCCATGTACATAGAAGTTATTACCCGGGAATGTTATACAAAAAATAATAAATTATACTCTACTTTGAAACCATTTTTGCGAGGAGATTTGGCTTAAAGAGAGTTTAAAAGCAATGAGAAACTGGTTCATTGAGCTGAAAAAGTGGATTTGTAATTTTTGGACACATATATGCCTCGTGATGACAAGAAAAAGAAGACATTAGGTTGGTTGAATTTGGTTAAGAATTTCGTGAAAGAAATCTTGAGGTAAGAAAATCATTTTCCCTTATTGTGAAATGTTCGGTAAAAGGCATCCTGGTGATTGTCCTGTAAATTCTGGGAAATGAAACCGATGTAGAAAGTTTGGAATAATGTCTCATGAGTGCAAGTAAAATGATCCAATAATTAATGACAAGACGATGGTGAGATGCTTTAATAGTAAGTAATTGGTCCATTTTTCTAATGTTTTTCCAAAGCTAGTCACTAATGTAAGGAGTCATCATGATTAGAAGTAGAATGGTTTTGTAAAATAATTTTATAGTACTTCAACAGATGTTGAGCCATCAAATGAGGTGGTATTATCTTGAGGGAGCATTGTATTTTTTGAAGGTTGAACTGAGGCCGAGATACCATTAGTTGAAAGTAAAAAATAAATACATCCCAAAGAGTGTGTTCCATACTAGATATTGTAATTATGAATTTGTAGTTATTCCTTTTGGGTTAAATTGATAATATGATGTAATCATAGATCTAATGAATTGAATATTTATAAAGTTATTGGATTAGTTTCTGGTTGTGTTTATCAATGACATTTTGGTATATATTAGAAGTAAAAGAGAGTATGAAAAACATAAAAGGGTTGTTATGAAAACCATAAAATAAAATAAACTATATGAAAAGTTCATCAAGTGTTATTTTTGGGTAAAACATATTTATTTTTGTGGAAAAATTATAAATAAATATGGAATGACAGTTTATCAAACAAAAACAAACATGTTTGATGAAAGTCCAAGACTAAAAAATTTTACAAATATTCACATTTTTATTGTATTAACAGGTCATTACTGAAGGTTTTTTGAAAACATTGAACAATTATCTAGCCCATTAAAAAGTTAACTCAAATGTGTTTAAATTTGTTTTGAAATAATAATGTAATGTTTGTTTTATAGAACTGAAAAAAAGAATTGGTGAATTATCTAGTTTTGGACTTCCCTTCCTGAAATGGTATGTTAGTAATCTACAGTGATGATTCATTGAAAGAACATGGTTGTGTTCTGATGCATAAATATCAAGTAATTGATTATTCTTCAGGACATCTAAAACATCATGATTTAAATTATCCCACAAATGTTTTCAAATTGGCATCTATTATTTCCACTTGAATATTTGGAGGAACCAATTACACGAAACCAAATGTCCAATATATACAGACCATAAATTTCTAAATTAAATATTCAATCATATGTAAATAAACATGTGCCAGAGAAAATGGTTGGAACTAATAAAGTAATTTGATCTCATGATTAATTACCACCCCTGAAATGAAAAAAGTTTCATATTCTGTGATTCCAAAACATCATGAATCATTAACCATTTTAATTTTGGTACATGATCACTGGATTAATGAATTGATGAATTTTTTATTACGATGTAGTTGATGTAAGAAAAACACCTGTTTTTTTCTTGTTTCAGTGTAATCATCATTATAAGAAAAAATTAAGCATGCCCCGATAGAAGACTATGAGTTACAGAATAAGGTTTAATTTGATAAAATGTATAAGTGGCTAGAATTTATCACTGATAACTATTGTGTTTTATGGATTCAGAAAATGAAGTGTGTGCCTTGTGATTCCCAGTTGAAGAAGGATTTATTTAGTAAATTTCATAGTTCTCCATTTTCAGTTCATCCTGGAAGTATCTTTGAGTGTATTTATAGTGGGAAGGACTCAAAAGTGATATTTCATAATTTACTTTAAAATGATTGACATGTCAACATGTTAAAGATGTGTGGCAGTTACCGAAGAGGATTATTTAGACTCTTCCAGTTTCAGAGAGTAAATGGGAGAATATATACATGCACAATGTAGTGGGAATAACTAAGACATATCAAGGTAACAATGAGATTTGGGTTATTATTGATCATCTGACAAAATCCGCACATTTCCATTCTATTTTAGATTCAATTTCATTAGATAATCTTTCTTGACTATACCTCAATGAAAATTTTACATAACATGGATTTCTTATTTCCATAAATTTGACCCGGATCGCAGGTTCCCTTGTAATTTTCGGACGTTCCTTCCGATGTCATTGGGAACAAAAATAAATTTTAGTGTAGCTTTTCTTCCTCAATTAGATGGGTAGTTAGAATGAATGATTCAGACTTTGGAGGATAGTCTTCATGCTTGTTAACTGGACTAATAGGGAAGTTCGCATCAACATCTTTCTTTAGTTGATTTTTCTTATAATAACAATTTTCACTCCAGTTTACAGATGGAACCATTTGAGGCATTTTATGGGAAGTAGTGTCAAACTCCATCTTTTTGGGATGATGTCAGGGAAAGGATATTGATGAGACCAAAATTAATAGATGAAATGGATGAGAAATTGATGAGATCTAGCATCACATGGGGACAACGTAGAGTGGGATGAAAATTTATGTAGACAATAGGTTGATATAATTTTCTTTTGAGGTAGGTGATCATATTTTTCTCAGAATCTCACCATGTAAAAGTGTTAGGTTATTCAGTAGGAGCGGAAATCTATGACCATGGTTCATTAGACCTATCACATACAATGTTGCTTTATCTCCGATTTTATCTCAGGTACGTACAGTTTTTCATGTTTCATTGTTGAGAAAGTATGTTCCAGATTCATCTTAAGTCTTGAGCCAAGAAGTAGTTCAACTAGAAGAGAACCTTTTTTATGAAGAGAAACTGATTCATATTCTTGATATAAGGGAACATGTAATGTGGAATAATGTAATCCACCATGTAAAGGTTTTTTTAAATCAACAATTTTTAAGAAGCAACCTAGAAATACGAATATTCTCTGAGGGAAAGGTACACTAACCAGTTAAATGAGTTTTTAAAATTGGGTGGATGTAATTTCCATGTTGTGGGGATACTGTAGAACCCCCATGTTTTAAAAAAAATTAAATGCATGAAACATTATTTTATATAAAAATTTATAACTATCATTTAAACAGGTTTTTTTAACTTCTATGTTTTGAATTTCAATAAATGGTCATTAACAACTATGATTAGTAAGTTATTTGGAGTCTAATAGATCCAACATGATTTTTTTTGGGGAATAGTAACCTACAATTATTAATAGTAATATGACCCAAATGAATAGAAAATTGTTTTATTATTTTATTTTCTTAATGGTATAAGATAACGAGATGTTGATAATGTTTTCCAGGTGATAAAAATTGATTAATAAATAATAATTTTTTATTTTTGAATAAATTATGATTTTATTTAAATATTAAATAAATAATATTTAAAATAATATTTTAAAAAATTGGAGTTCAATTTTAAATTCTACCCCTTGAAAAATGGTTAGAATAATTTTTTGGGATTTTTCTAAAACAGTTGAATTTTTGGTGAATAGTAAAATTAATGCTTTGAGATTTCGGATGGTTTAATGACATCATTTATGATGTGATAATGATGTAATAATTATGGTTGACTCATGAGGAATAAAATAAGTTATTATGTGTCCCATATTTCCAATAACATATCCAAATACCATGGTCCAGCCCATAGTTTTTCTAATACCACTAATGAGGTGTCCCTTAAAAATTAATAAAATATTCCCTCACTTTTGCAATAAATACAAACCCATTACTTTATTCCATTCGTTAAAAATTCCCCCTCAATGAATATATACTGTTATTACCTCCCTATTAGTACTCTCAATGTTCTCTCAATAACCGAAAGTCCTAACCTTCATTTCATTGGAGTTACACTATAAGGTAAGAGAATTCTCAACTTATTCTTTTTTAACATTCATGTTCTCTTTTATTTGGTATAACATTCATGATTCCATAAAATTTTTTATTTATATTTTATTAGGTCTCTATACTATATTATTATTGATTTAGGGATGGTTTACCCCTTTACCCTCTCTTTTTAATGTTCTCTAAAACCATGTTTCATAGTAGTCATGCTGCATAATTTTCGTTTTAAAATCTCTCTATTTTTTAAAGAACTCTTATTATGTTAATATATTTTAATTTAAATAGGATTATGTTTAGATATTTCATTAAATATCTCTTTATTTTACATATTTTTTTAATAATTATAATATACTATTTTTATCTCATCCATATATTTTATGAAATTTTAAGCGACACAGTTAGGCTGTCAAATTTTCGTAATGGATTTCTCAACATTTCTTTTATTTAGAGTTCATTTATTTTAATATTATTTCATAACCTCCCCTTATAAAAGGGGAATTAATGATAAAATATCTTAAATATTCTTTATTTCTTCATTTTTGTGGAATATTAACTATTAAATGTTTTCTCTTCTCCTTGTTATTAAAGAAATTAAAACACCGTCCATGACTTGTCGATTTACTGATATTATTGACGATGTGATTTCAATTTCTTTTACTTCCTTAAATAATGGTTGTGAAACCATTTTTATGGTTGATCCAGATTATATATTATTTATTATATCGTATATATTGTTATGGAATTATTTTTACAAATCTGATTAATTTATAAAACCAAAACGAGTTCATTATAATCAAAGAATCAACAAAATGACCTAAACAAATATCAATAATGTTTTAACTTATGAATCATCTTCAATAATTTCACAAATTATTGCTCAACCATCTCTTTTGGAAAGGTTAAAGGATGCTCAAAAGGATGATGCGAGAATCCAAGAAAAAGTGGAAGCTATCAAAAAGGGAAAATCCTCAGAGTTTAATGTTAATGAAGAAGGAATTGTGCGGTTTGGAAAAAGACTATGTGTCCCATCATGTTCGGAGCTGAAGAAGGAACTTTTGGATGATGCACATAGTTCAAATTTCTCTATTCACCCAGGGAGCACAAAGATGTATCGAGATCTCCGAGAAAACTTTTGGTGGGATAATATGAAGAAGGAGATCGCCGATTATACATAAAAGTGCCTGGTGTGTCAGCAAGTGAAGACAGAGAGGCAGAAGTCTAAGGGGATGATGCAACCATTTCCCATACCAGAATGGAAATGGGAGAACATCACCATGGACTTCGTCACTGGACTTCCCAGGACATCCAAAAGAAACAATGCAATCTGGGTTATTGTGGATCGTCTTACAAAGACTGCACACTTCATTGATATTCGAGAGGATTTCTCTTTGGATCAACTGGCACGGATATATATCAGGGAAGTGGTACGGTTGCATGGAGTACCACTATCTATTGTGTCTGACCGAGATCCAAGATTTACCTCTAAGTTTTGGAAGAGTCTTCAACATGCTCTGAATACTGAACTGAACTTCAGTACGGCCTATCATCCTCAAACTGATGGCCAATCCGAGCGGACTATCCAAACACTTGAGGATATGTTGAGAGCGTGCTCAATGGACTTTAAAGGAGGATGGGATCAACATCTTCCTCTGGTTGAGTTCTCTTATAATAATAGTTTCCACTCGAGCATCCAAATGGCACCATATGAAGCCCTGTATGTGAAAAGGTGTAGAACACCGGCATGTTGGGATGAGGTCGGTGAACGTAAGCTGCTTGGACCAGAAATGGTCGAAGAAATGGTGGAGAAGGTGAAAAACATTCAGCAGCATATCAAGGTAGCCCAGAGTCGACAGAAGAGTTATGCAGATAATCGTCGACGAGACCTTGAGTTTAAAGTCGAAGACATGGTGTTTTTACGCATATCTCCGTGGAAGAAGGTCATGAGGTTTGGAAAGAAAGGGAAGTTAAGTCCAAGGTACATCGGCCCCTTCGAGATTCTTGATCGTGTTGGGGCTGTGGCCTATCGACTTGCACTTCCACCTACTATGGCCAAGGTGCATGATGTCTTCCATGTATCCCTCTTAAGGAAGTACATACCAGACCCTTCACATGTACTCTATTCTGAGGTGGTACAATTAGAAGACGATCTTTCTTATGAGGAGCAACCAGTGAAGATCTTGGATCGTAGAGAAAAAGTTCTACGAAAGAAGACAATGCCCCTCGTCAAGGTGTTGTGGAGAAACCACAAGTTTGAGGAAGCAACTTGGGAGTCAGAGGATATGATGAAGCTAAGTTACCCACATTTGTTTTAGTGTGGGAAAAGGAAAATTTCGAGGGAGAAATCTCTTAAGGGGGGAATGTTGTAACGACCCAAAATTTCATTAATGGAAAATCCCTCTTGATCCAGTTAAATGTTTCTTTAGAAAAAAATTGTTTTTATAAGGTGTCAACTTCTTTAGTTTAACGTTAAGATTTGTGACCGTTACTTTTATAGCTGTTGAACAGTGATCATCTGGGTAGTTTAAATATAAGGCTTTAACGAACCAATTTTCTACTCAGACAAAGGAAGCGGTGGCCTCATCCAGTAGAATTGCCCCTTACGAAGCCCATTTGTCGGAGCTCGGAAAGGAGGTGGCATCTTTGGGCTTTGCCCTTGACCAAACCCAAGCTGAGCTTCATCAAGTCAAGCTCGAACGTGATCGTCTACGGGAAAAATGGAAGTTGATAGAGATTACCACTCGAGCGATGTTATCCGAGCAACCCCAAGAGTCTGTCACCATCGCGCACCTTACCCTTAGGTCTTATGCGGCTATTTTAAGGGGTTATGTAACAAATAAGTAGCACCATGTTCATGTACATTATTTTTGTATATAATAATGAATATAATTTCTAGTCATTTTTGATACATTGTAATTAGTTTTTAAAGTACAAACGATGTTTTTAGTTATTATTTAATTAAGAATTATATTTTATTAAATTAACGGATTTTTGAATTAAATAATATTTTAATAAAATATTATTATTAATATTAAATTAATTTTTATTAAATATAAATGATCATGTAATTTTATGAATGCAATTAAAATTTTTATTAAGGTTTGAAAGCCATTTCTGTCAAAACCCGTGAATTTTTTTATAAATGTCGGTTTTTATTTTAAAAGTAAAAATTCACATATTTAGAAAATTATTTAGATAAAATAAATATTATTTTTGGAATCAGGACGTCTAAATTATCCAACGGTGAATTTTTCATAATTTTCTGAGACAGTCAAATTTTTGGGTAAAAATTAAATACCATTTAAATATATAATGTGTTTTATGACATCATAATGACCCAATGGTGATGTAATAAAATACCATAATCCTTATGTTTGGCCAATATATGTTTTATCATTAAAATAATGAGGTTTTGGGTTTGTTTGACTCACTTTTCAAAGCATTAATGGAGCCCTCAAGACTTATTCAACACTTTGCCTTTTTAAATTAATTTCCATGGGAGTGTGACTCACCTCCACATAAGCAACCCTAATTTTTTAATAAGTTCGGACCTTGGACTTGTAAAATATTGTTTTTCCTCTTTCCTTTTCCAGAAACCATGGGCAAATACCATGGGATGGTTTTTGGTTTGGATTATTTTAATATAAGGGGTCCCAAACCAAAATAATAAAGAATTCTCTCACCTTTCCTATATAAACCCACCCAAGCTCCCACTTCCTCCTCACTCAAAGCCCTTGAAGTTCGTCCAAACTCTGCCCTACTCTCTCTAGAATCCTCTCAAGGTGCCCTCCCAATAAGCCTCTCACAAGCCTCTCTCTAGCCTTTGGAAGCACACTTCCAAGTAAGGGTTTTTCTTCCTTTCTCATTTTTGTCAATTTTCTTTAAGTTGTATTGCCCTTTTAATTTCATTTATGAATGGAGTGGTATGGTTTCGCACCTCTCCCATACTGCCCTCTTATTTTTTGAATGATGGGAGACCCCTTTCTCTCTCATTAAATGCCTCCCATGTACACCCGTTACTATGCCGAAATTCCGAAAGGAACCTTTTTCTCCTCTTTTATATTCAAGAAATACTTTTGTATCATGAATCTAAATTCCTTTTCAATTGTTGGGACATGTATCTATATGACCTTCTTACTGTCCATTACATGTAAATATGATGAGGAACCACTTTCTCTCTCATCAGCATTTTTATGAATTCTTATGTCACGCCGTCACGCTGCCGAAATCACACCGATTTTCTAAGCCAATATCATTGTGTAGTGAATACCATGCCCATTTCTCCATCAAGGGTATTCACCTTTATGCACATTTACTTATTGATTGTAAAGTTTCATGTATGAATTCCACATTCCTTTATCGTGGAATAAATGATTATGTTTTATGAATCCATGTTTTATGATCCATGTGGCACACTTATGCCTGAAATAAATGTTTAAGAAGGGTGCGCCCTTTATAGCGCTCCAATGCATTGGGTAAAGTATAGTATCATGATATGTCATGTGCAATGAGTGTTGACTCATGCTAATTCAAGTGCAATGAGGGTTTACTCTTACATCAAGTGCAATGAGGGTTTACTCATGCTCCATGTGCAATGAGCCTTGGCTCATGCTAATTCAATGTTAAGTGTTGTTGCCACATTTCCATGTTATGATTATCATGCTTTATCATGCCTTTATGTTCATGTCTCTCTTATGCTCTATTGATATGACTATTGACAAACATGTATTGTACTCCTCATGTTATTCATTGTGTACTCCCTTACTGGGCTTTATAGCTCACCCTTTTCTTATGCATGTCCTCAGGTTATCCCATGCAATGCTAAGTACGAAGGAATGTAGTGGTCATGTAAAGGAAGTTTTCAATAAGGATGTTGTATTTCAAGTTTAAAGTTTTTATGTAATGTTCCTAAGCCCCGAATACACTAAACCTCTCGATCTTCTTTGTTGTATCAAGTGAAGTTTTATGTAATAAAGCATGTTTAAGTTGTAATAAAATGCAGGGTTGTCATAGTTGGTATCAGAGGATAGGTTTAGTTATTTTTGGGATTAGGAAACCCTAGTAGAGCCTTAGATACAAGACTAAGCATAATAAAAACATCCCTAATTTTTGGTAAATACTAAGTAAGTGGTTTATCAAACAAATACATCCCTGTCTGGATACGAGCAGGTAGAGGCGGCTCTGGCATAGATGTATCCTAGGGGTAAAACCCGAAAACACCGCTTTGAGCTAGACTCGAACGAGAACTGGTGCACGACAACGGGCCTTGCTGCACTCTTGGTTACGACACTCCCGGGGGATATGTTTTGATAAATTCACAATCTTAGTATGAACCCTTATTAAGGGAAAAATGCCCCTAAGAATATATGTTAGAAGGAAGATCATGAAAAGCCTGGATTGAATCCTATAGACTCATGAGTTAAAGAGATTAAAGTTTATTTATAAGTCATCAAATTTTGTCTTTGGATTACCCTTTATGTGTTACCCCTAACTTTCCTTTTATTCCAGCCAATGGCCGGTAATAGGAGAACTCGGGCTAACAACCGTTGTGAAGATCAGTGTGATGATTGTACTTATGAGATGCCCAATCCAATGAGAGCGGGAATCGCGAACTTTGTCACGCTTCTCTCTCAGCTAACTCAAGTTTTGAATAGAAACACTGGTCAAGAGGAACGTTCAACCCCCCCTAAGAAAGAACAAGTCGCTATTGAAAGCTTCATGAGACAAAGGCCTCCTACTTTTAGTGGATCATCCGATCCCACGATTGCTGAAAAATGGATCAACTCCATTGAAAAGATATTCTCCATCCTCCAATGCTCTGAAAAAGAGAAGGTTCTCCTGGAGGCTTATCGTATGGAGGGTGAAGCTGATCAATGGTGGACATTGATCAAAAATACGAAGCCTGAGGAGGAGATCAAGGCTTTGGAATGTAAGGTATTCTGGAAGATGTTTTTCGATAAATATTTTCCACGCACCCTCCGTCTTAAGATGGAAAGGGACTTCCTTTCCCTCAAGCAGAAAGTTGAGGAATCTGTGGGAGCGTACGAGGCAAACTTCACAAGGCTTGCACGATACGCTTCCGGCTTTGTCGTTAGCCCCGAATGCAAGGTTGACCGCTTCTTTGGTGGGCTGAAGCCTAGCTTGCGGAAAGCATTAGCGATCCGTGACTTCGACAGCTATGAGGAAATTGTCCGATGTGCCCTCAAGGTTGAAATGGAGATCGGAGAATCACAGGGGTATCATGGGGACAAGAAGCGGAAGGTGGACTTCAATGCTGGTGGTCCGATGGATAAATCCAACGGCGCTAAGAAATTCCAGCACCCCACTTGCCAAAAGTGTGGAAAAAAGCACCCTGGAAATTGCCTTAGGGGGACAAGAAAATGCTTTAAGTGTGGAAGAGAAGGGCACCTAGCTGTTAACTGTCAGCAAGAAGGACCCGCGACTGCGACGGAGGGGAGGAACGCTCCGTTCGAACCTCAACGCGTTTTTCAATGATTCAAATGCAAAGAACCGGGTCATTTTGCGAATCAATGCCCTAATCCAAGGGTTATCGGAGGCAATAAACAACCTCCAAGACAGCAAGGAAGAGCTTTTGCCATCACTTCTGCCGAAGTGAACCCCGACAACGAAGTGGTGACAGGTACGCTAGTTATTCATTCAAGAATAGCGAACGTACTTTTTGATTCAGGTTCTACGCATTCTTTTATATCTCAAAAGTTTAGTAGAACAATCCCTGCACCACCACAAATCATGGAAGTAAAGATGTCGGTGAGTACGGCAAATGGGGCAATCATTGCATCCCATGAGTATAAGTCCTCCCCTGTTATAATCTGTGGATTGAATTTCCCGGCGAACCTCGTCATACTCCCTTTGGTGGAATTTGATGAAATTCTTGGTATGGATTGGCTTTCCTTATATAGAGCCAACATAAATTGTCGGGAGAGGGAAATCACACTCCATATGGAGAATCGACCCCCGATTCTTTACATGTGTCAGGAGGAAGATGAATCTCCTTTAGCTCCATCATCTCAAGCATGGATATTACTGCCTTATGAGCATGCATATCTGGCTCAGATGATTGAGTCCAAGGAAGAAACCACCCTTGAAGAAATGCCTATTGTGAGGGAATTCGCTGAAGTATTTCCCGAGGAATTTCCTGGTCTTCCTCCAAGAAGAGATGTTGAGTTCTCAATTGAACATATACCTGGGGCGCTAACAATATCCAAGACTCCATATAGAATGGCTGTGGTTGATCTTGAAGAACTGAAGAAACAACTACAGGAGAATCTGGATAAAGGGTTTATACGCCCAAGTGCATCACCATGGGGTGCACCAGTCCTCTTCGTCAAGAAGAAGGATGGGTCGATGCGGCTTTGCATCGATTATCGTGAACTTAACAAAATCATGATAAAGAACAAGTATCCTCTCCCAAGAATCGATGATTTGTTTGATCAGCTGCGTGGAGCACAATACTTCTCCAAGGTCGACTTGCGGTCGGGATATTATCAAGTAAGGGTGAAGAAGGAAGATATCCCCAAGACTGCTTTTCGTACAAGGTACGGGCACTATGAATTCATAGTAATGCCTTTTGGACTCACCAATGATCCAGCAATATTCATGGACTTGATGAATAGAGTCTTTAGAGATTACCTAGATAAATTTGTGGTAGTCTTTATAGATGATATTCTAATATACTCCAAAACCAAGGAGGACCATGAGGAGCATTTAAGAACTGTACTGGAGACTTTGCGCAAGGAGAAGCTCTATGCCAAGTACAGCAAGTGTGAGTTCTGGTTGAAGGAGGTCTCATTCTTGGGCCATATCATCACAAGCAATGGAATATCTGTGGACCCCTCCAAAACAGATGCAATTGAGGGATGGCCGAGGCCAACATCGGTAACTGATATCCGTAGCTTCTTGGGGTTAGTTGGATATTATCGACGATTTGTGAGAAACTTCTCACGATTGTCCAACCCTCTTACCAAGCTAACTCGAAAGGGAGTAAAGTTTTTTTGGAGTGATGAATGCGAAGAAAGCTTCAAGGAGTTGAAAAGGAGGCTTATCACTGCACCCGTGCTCATATTACCCACAAGTGGGGAGCTTTTTGTGGTATTCAGTGATTCTTCGAAGAAGGGCTTAGGATGTGTGCTGATGCAGAATGATAAAGTGATATCCTATTCCTCAAGGCAGTTGAAAATCCATGAGCGAAACTATCCAACGCATGATCTGGAGTTGGCGGCGGTGATCTTTGCCTTGAAAATCTGGCGGCATTATCTCTATGGAGAGAAATGTGAGATATATACTGACCACAAAAGTCTTAAATATATATTCACACAGAAAGAGCTTAATATGCGCCAGAGAAGATGGATAGAGCTTATCAAGGATTATGACTGTTCAATACATTACCACCCTGGGAAGGCGAACAAGGTGGGGGATGCCCTAAGTAGAAAGGATCCAGCAATTCTATCAATGATGAGAATTGAGAAGGATCCAATCTTCTTAGACTTGATGAAGATGGACGTGGGAATCATAAAGAAGGGAACATCATCAATCCTTTCACAAATGATTGCTCAACCATCTCTTTTGGAAAGGTTAAAGGATGCTCAAAAGGATGATGCGAGAATCCAAGAAAAAGTTGAAGCTATCAAAAAGGGAAAATCCTCAGAGTTTAATGTTAATGAAGAAGGAATTGTGTGGTTTGGGAAAAGACTATGTGTCCCATAAAGTTCGGAGCTGAAGAAGGAACTTTTGGATGATGCACATAGTTCAAATTTCTCTATTCACCCAGGGAGCACAAAGATGTATCGAGATCTCTGAGAAAACTTTTGGTGGGATAATATGAAGAAGGAGATCGCCGATTATACATCAAAGTGCCTGGTGTGTCAGCAAGTGAAGGCAGAGAGGCAGAAGTCTAAGGGGATGATGCAACCATTGCCCATACCAGAATGGAAATGGGAAAACATCACCATGGACTTCGTCACTGGACTTCCCAGGACATCCAAAAGCAACAATGCAATCTGGGTTATTGTGGATCGTCTTACAAAGACTGCACACTTCATTGCTATTCGAGAGGATTTCTCTTTGGATCAACTGGAACAGATATATATCAGGGAAGTTGTACGGTTGCATGGAGTACCACTATATATTGTGTCTGACCGAGATACAAGATTTACCTCTATGTTTTGGAAGAGTCTTCAACATGCTCTGAATACTGAACTGAACTTCAGTACGGCCTATCATCCTCAAACTGATGGCCAATCCGAGTGGACTATCTAAACACTTGAGGATATGTTGAGAGCATGCTCAATGGACTTTAAAGGAGGATGGGATCAAAATATTCCTCTGGTTGAGTTCTCTTATAATAATAGTTTCCACTCGAGCATCCAAATGGCACCATATGAAGCCCTGTATGGGAAAAGGTGTAGAACACCGGCATGTTGGGATGTGGTCGGTGAACGTAAGCTGCTTGGACCAGAAATGGTCGAAGAAATGGTGGAGAAGGTGAAAACCATTCAGCAGCATATCAAGGCAGCCAAGAGTCGACAGAAGAGTTATGCAGATAATCGTCGACGAGACCTTGAGTTTAAAGTCGGAGACATGGTGTTTTTACGCATATCTCCGTGGAAGAAGGTCATGAGGTTTGGAAAGAAAGGGAAGTTAAGTCCAAGGTACATCGGCCCCTTCGAGATTCTTGATCGTGTTGGGGCTGTGGCCTATCGACTAGCACTTCCACCTACTATGGCCAAGGTGCATGATGTCTTCCATGTATCCCTCTTAAGGAAGTACATACCAGACCCTTCACATGTACTCTCTTCTGAGGTGGTACAATTAGAAGACGATCTTTCTTATGAGGAGCAACCAGTGAAGATCTTGGATCGTAGAGAAAAAGTTCTACGAAATAAGACAATCCCCTCGTCAAGGTGTTGTGGAGAAACCACAAGTTTGAAGAAGCAACTTGGGAGTCGGAGGATATGATGAAGCTAAGTTACCCACATTTGTATTAGTGTGGGAAAAGGAAAATTTCGAGGGCGAAATTTCTTAAGGGGGGAATGTTATAACGACCCAAAATTTCATTAATGGAAAATCCCTCTTGATCCAGTTAAATGTTTCTTTAGAAAAAAAAAATGTTTTTATAAGGTGTCAACTTCTTTAGTTTAACGTTAAGATTTGTGACCGTTACTTTTATAGCCGTTGAACAGTGATCATCTCGGTAGTTTAAATATAAGGCTTTAACGAACCAATTTTCTACTCAGACAAAGGAAGCGATGGCCTCATCCAGTAGAATTGCCTCTTACGAAGCCCATTTGTCGGAGCTCGGAAAGGAGGTGGCGTCTTTGGGATTTACCCTTGACCAAACCCAAGCTGAGCTTCATCAAGTCAAGCTCGAACGTGATCGTCTACGGGAAAAATGGAAGTTGATAGAGATTACCACTCGAGCGATGTTATCCGAGCAACCCCAAGAGTCTGTCACCATCGCGCACCTTACCCTTAGGTCTTATGCGGCTATTTTAAGGGGTTATGTAACAAATAAGTAGCACCATGTTCATGTACATTATTTTTGTATATAATAATGAATATAATTTCTAGTCATTTTTGATACATTGTAATTAGTTTTTAAAGTACAAACGGTGTTTTTAGTTATTATTTAATTAAGAATTATATTTTATTAAATTAAAGGATTTTTGAATAAAATAATATTTTAATGAAATATTATTATTAATATTAAATTAATTTTTATTAAATATAAATGATCATGTATTTTTATGAATGCAATTAAAATTTTTATTAAGGTTTGAAAGCCATTTCTGTCAAAACCCGTGAATTTTTTTATAAATGTCGGTTCTTATTTTAAAAGTAAAAATTCACATATTTAGAAAATTATTTAGATAAAATAAATATTATTTTTGGAATCAGGACGTCGAAATTATCCAACGGTGAATTTTTCATAATTTTCTGAGACAGTCAAATTTTTGGGTAAAAATTAAATACCATTTAAATATATAATGTGTTTTATGACATCATAATGACCCAATGGTGATGTAATAAAATACCATAATCCTTATGTTCGGCCAATATATGTTTTATCATTAAAATAATGAGGTTTTGGGTTTGTTTGACTCACTTTTCAAAGCATTAATGGAGCCCTCAAGACTTATTCAACACTTTGCCTTTTTAAATTAATTTCCATGGGAGTGTGACTCACCTCCACATAAGAAACCCTAATTTTTTAATAAGTTCGGACCTTGGACTTGTAAAATATTGTTTTTCCTCTTTCCTTTTCCAGAAACCATGGTCAAATACCATGGTATGGTTTGTGGTTTGGATTATTTTAATATAAGGGGTCCCAAACCTAAATAATAAAGAATTCTCTCACCTTTCCTATATAAACCCACCCAAGCTCCCACTTCCTCCTCACTCAAAGCCCTTGAAGTTCGTCCAAACTCTGCCCTAATCTCTGTAGAATCCTCTCAAGGTGCCCCAAGCTCCCAATAAGCCTCTCACAAGCCTCTCTCTAGCCTTTGGAAGCACACTTCCAAGTAAGGGTTTTTCTTCCTTTCTCATTTTTGTCAATTTTCTTTAAGTTGTATTGCCCTTTTAATTTCATTTATGAATGTTGGGGTATGGTTTCGCACCTCTCCCATACTGCCCTCTTATTGTTTGAATGATGGGAGACCCCTTTCTCTTTCATTAAATTCCTCCCATGTACACCCGTTACTATGCCGGAATTCCGAAAGGAACCTTTTTCTCCTCTTTTATATTCAAGAAATACTTTTGTATCATGAATCTAAATTCCTTTTCAATTGTTGGGACATGTATCTATATGTCCTTCTTACTGTCCGTTACATGTAAATATGATGAGGAACCCCTTTCTCTCTCATCAGCCTTTTTATGAATTCTTATGTCACGAAGTTACGCTGCCGAAATCACACCGATTTTCTAAGCCAATATCATTTTGTAGTGAATACCATGCCCATTTCTCCATCAAGGGTATTCACCTTTATGCACATTTACTTATTGATTGTAAAGTTTCATGTATGAATTCCACATTCCTTTATCGTGGAATAAATGATTATGTTTTATGAATCCATGTTTTATGATCCATGTGGCACACTTATGCATGAAATTAAATGTTTAAGAAGGGTGCACCCTTTATAGCGCTCCAATGCATTGGGTAAAGTATAGTATCATGATACATCATGTGCAATGAGTGTTGACTCGTGCTAATTCAATTGCAACGAGGGTTTACTCGTGATTCAAGTGCAATGAGGGTTTACTCATGCTCCATGTGCAATGAGCCTTGGCTCATGCTAATTCAATGTTAAGTGTTGTTGCCACATTTCCATGTTATGATTATCATGCTTTATCATGCCTTTATGTTCATGTCTCTCTTATGCTCTATTGATATGACTATTTCCTAACATGTATTGTACTCCTCATGTTATTCATTGTGTACTCCCTTACTGGGCTTTATAGCTCACCCTTTTCTTATGCATGTCCTCAGGTTATCCCATGCAATGCTAAGTACGAAGGAATGTAGTGGTCATGTAAAGGAAGTTTTCAATAAGGATGTTGTATTTCATGTTTAAAGTTTTTATGTAATGATCCTAAGCCCCAAAGACACTAAACCTCTCGATCTTCTTTGTTGTATCAAGTGAAGTTTTATGTAATAAAGCATGTTTAAGTTGTAATAAAAAGCAGGGTTGTCATAACACATATCTATATTCTATATATATATTATATATAAATATTTTTTTTATATTTTGGATGTATTTAAATCATGATCTCAATGATACGATCCGGAATAATAAGTCAAAACATGTGCGATATAGAAAATGATTATTTCCCAAAAAATTAACTAAAAATGGAAATAATTTCTTTATGGTTAGTATAAGTTAATAAATGAATCACGTATGATATAATAAATATTAATATGGTTCTGCTATAAATTAATAACATACTATGGTTATTATACAAGAGGCTAAATGTACCCTCGACTAAAGGAAAGTGCCAGGTAAGGGTTAATTCCTAAATCTCATTATTATCCTTGATTATTTTTTTATATTAATTTTCTAGGAAATATATATTATCCACGTAAATGTTTCATAAAAAACATTTCAAAATGATTATTTTAAGGAATGTTTTAACAAGAACATCATTTTAATTGTTTTATATATTTATTCTTCTAAATCATTTTCATTGATGTACATGTTTTCAAAATGGTTTTAGGGATTTATTTATATGAACATGATAGATTTAAAATGTCAATTACTTTAAAAATATTAAATTTGGTATGGAAAACTATGATTCAGAAATTTATTTTAAATTACTACCTTTATAAATGTGTTACTTTTAAATGATTTCACAATAAAGGATATTTCTCTCAAAAATATTTTCTGATCATTTTAAATTATGTAGACATTCTTTACTGGATATTATTCAGGATTACGGTTGGTTTAGTATACTTAAATCTTCCATATTATATCGAATGCGTTATGATATGTTAGACTGTGGATGTTCTATTTTTATTCCCTTCACGGTTTATGGTTGAAGTATTGGCATTTTGTAAATTAGTTTTAATATAAATGTTAATGTCCTGTTTCAAAATATTCATATACGGAATACAGTGTACTTAGTAAGTTTTGTGTGGGGACCACTATATCCCCTCGATGCATCAGTTGGTCTCATGAGGAAAATTAGTGTCTTGGATCAAGTCCTTGAAAGAAATTTTATTTTTAGTCTTAGAATGAGGCTATGACTGTATGGTAATGATGTCCGGTGTTAGGAATTCCCTCATTATGAAATTAATTATTACATGTGAGTATTCGTCTAGTATAATATCAATGAGCATGTTTATATAATATTGTTTGATTTATTTTATCCATATTATGTTCATGTTTTTTATTATAAGGATATTTTTTATTACACAAACTTCATTAATATATTATTGCTTCCGCTAAATTGTTTCCCCTTACTGAGCATCTGAGATCACCCCTTTCTTATGTTTTGTTTTCCCAAGATTCCAAGAAGTGTTTTTTGTTTGATACAAAAGGTTATGAAAGGGGAATAATGGTGTTATCAATGGATTATTTATGTTTTTTATGTATGAATGAGTAATGCAGTTTTCATGTATGTAATCTATTTTCCAAGACTACTAAACAGATCGGTCCTTCGGGACCTGATTCCTTGTAATCATGCCACTGTTTTAAAATAATGCACCAGCTCCGGGTTTCTGGGGTTGGGGAATTACTATTGGTATCAGTGGAAGTTTAGTACAAACCATGGAAACTATACTTAGAAAAACATTGATTAGAGAACATTACCCTAAGATAGAATTTAGGGATTAGTATTGAAAAACAACCAAGAATTTTGGTAATGTAGGGATTTTGTGTATTTTCCAAACAATACATCCATCTTTGGATACGAGCAGGTAGAGGCGGCTCTAGCACATATGTACCTAGGAGTGAATACAATGACAAGGAGTTTCGAGATTGACCTTAGGTTTCCTGGTACACAACAACGGGACTTGTTGAACTATTGGATACGACATTCCAAGGGGATATGCTTAGAATAATTCATATTTTTTTACAAGACATTATGAACTATTTAAGAGTAAAGACTTCCTCAAAGAAAACGCTTTTTTATGATTGTAGATTATATACAAAATAACTACAATTTAACATAGGTATTTTACATGTTTGGAATTATGAATTCTGTTTCATAAACTAACCTAGTGTATTCAATTGTTAGGAAATGGTGCCCAATAGAAGGAATACGAACTCCAACAATACGCATGATCCAAAGAGTAATAAGGATCATATATTTCATGGTATAAGGCCCACATTTTGAAATGAAATTTTCTCCCATGTATTCTCTTCGTATGATTAAATAGTACCACGTGTTAATAATATTAGTAAATAATTTTTTGAGTCTTATGGATTTGAAATGAAGAAATAGAAGAAAAAGGATGGTATAGAGAAATATCTATAAATAAATTAGGGGAAAGAATGATTTTCCCATATGTGATTAGTGTGGAAAGAATAAACTTGGTAAAATCAATAAGGGAATGTGAGTTTTTTATATGTGGGGAGAAAATGGAGACTATGTACATGATTGCAAGGCTAAAAAATATGTTTCAAATATATAATGATTTATCTACTAGGAGATGAGACACTATGAGAATCAATTTCCAAATCATCAAAGTATGCCTCAAATGAAGCTATTGGATAATAATCATGTCATGATACTACCATAGATGAAGAGGAATGACTAGTTTTCTGATGTTTTTAATAAATAATTATATCATTTGAGTGTTTATCAATGATATACTAGTTATATGAATTATGGAAAGAATAAGGATTGTACTGCATTACTATTTCATTGAGGATTTGAGATTATATGGTTACAAGAAAAGTGACACAATAGGAAGTTAAACTTTTTGTAAAATACCAGGTCTAAGGAAAGATAAACATTAATTTGGTTCAAATTATGCCGTAGTGATTTTGGAATTAGATGTGATGGATTTGGATAAATTATATTGGATAATATTGACTACATTGAAAATAATTAACTATTTGTTTAATCCTTTATTGTTGTAGTTCTCATAATTTTTGGATATTAGATGTATATCCAGTATTCTATAAGGAATATGGGAGCATAATGTAATCAATATTATTTTATGATAATTCATGGTGTTACCTTGTTTTAAAATAATAAATGATGAAGGTATTCACATGTTATTATGTGGAAAAAAATAACTTCACTGTGTTTACCATTCTTATAAATTTTGGGCAGTGAGTTTGGAAAAAATTATTTTGGATATGTATAATGGTTTGAAAAGATTATTTATGACATTGGATACTATTGTTAAGTCTAAATAATTTCTTAAGATTATTTTGGGATTTTTATAAAAAGGACAACTTGAAGGTCAGGTGATAATCTGTCAAGTCTAGAAAGTCCACAAGACATAAACCAACAACCAATGGGTGACATGGTTGATTCACCTACCACTAGCCTACGTGATTTACTAGTTTGTATAATGTTTTTTTAAAAAAATTACGACAAAAAATTTTAAATTAATTATTTTTTAACCCTATACGATTATGATAAACAGATTACTTTACAATTATATTATCTTTCAGAGTGAAAGATGAGTTTATGGTAAGAATTAGTTTAAGTATGAAACTCTACTTGTTAAGTATACTTTTATCCTCTTATTCTACGAATAAATTTATTCTTAAACTATATAGAAGAAATATTCAAACCAATAATGTGTTATCATAATACCTTATGTTTGGTTGAACCGATGATATTTTAAATCATCGTAGATTGATGGATTTGAGGCGCTCAATTTTACAATTGTTTGTGATTGATGACCTCAATCGCTCCCTATAAATATTTACACTTTTCATCTAATTAGGGGTCTCTAATTTCCACCAATTTTCTCTAAATAGATATGATATATTGTTGGTGAATTTTTCTATTTATAATTTCCTCTTATTAAGACTTAATTTTATTAACCCAATTTTTTGACATGGTTTTACCACTAAGGTATTTTTCTATTTTAAACCATTTATTTTTGGAGAACAATTTCAAATTTTTAGGTCACACTTTATTTACTAATGGGAGAATGTAACAATCCACAATTTTATAGTATGTTATCTCTTTAATTCAATTGAATAACTTGCGCTACATGAAAAACCGAGTTCGAGCGCACCGTGACATACCAAAGTAGCTGTTCAAAAAAAAGTTATGAATAGTATTAGCTGTATTTCTAGTTTTATATTCTCCATATAAATTTAACATCCATGTTATGTGTTTCTCATAATAAATATAAAAACTAAATCTTTTTTTCAGATAAATGAGGTATTTTTCAAAAAATGTAATTTTAATGTCTTTTAATGGAAAACCCTTCTTAAAACTAATATTTGACACTTTTATATATTGAATTTAATGAAATTAAATTATTCTATAGAAGCAGAATAAGAAAATAGTTTGGATAAATTTTTGGTACTTTTTTGATAACATTTATTTTTTGATGAATAGTAAAAAAATACTAAATTTTAATTGAAAACAACTTTTTTAATCGAAATTATTTAAATTTTTAAATTATGATTTTGAATGATTTTTAAGCATAATTAAATTATAATTTTATAATTTAATACAATTTTGGTCATTATATGTAATTTTACATTTAAATTTGACATAAACACAAGTCACTCTTTTAATAGTTTTTACTTTTTAAAAACTCATTTTTTGGTTTTGAAAATGGGAATTAATTATAAATTAAATAATGAAAAATTCAGGTTCTTAATTTGGTAAAATAAAACTAATTTTTTTATTCTGAATATCAAAATTATCTATTGGTAAATTTTTATTCTTTTTCAGAAAACTTTAAAATTTTTATGAATACTTAAAAACACTATTTTTCTGATTAAAACCGAAATTTAATTTAATTGATTATTTATTTTATTTAAATTTATTTTAATGTAAAAATAGATACATAATACCTATATTATTTCAAAATAATTCATTTTATTCATTTAATAATAATATTAGATATATAAAATTTTATTGAACTTTTTAATGTCTTTTACCCACCTTCTAGGCACATTGCAAATTTGCATTAAATGTAATTTTACCACTTATATGAATTGAATTTTAAAAAATTGAGAGACATAGTTGACATCATTATGTAAAACTTGGTTCAATAAGATGAAAATAATTTTTGGTGAATAGTTACCTTGGACTTTTATTTAGCACAATTAAAAATAAATAGGGCAATTAAAGGTAAAAATGATAATATAATGACCCTAAAACATGTATTAATTTTACTAGATAAGTGTTTTTTGACCAAAATCAGCCTTTGGAATAAAATATGATCTTCATTGACCAATTTGGATTAGATTAGGACATTTATTAAAATTATATTTAAAGAAGAGTTAAAATTGTTAAACGCAAATTTTCATAACTAAATCATTTTTATTATAGAGTTATCCATATGATAAATTCTATTATAAATATTAATTTGATAGATAAAATTATTTCCAATATAATGGTATTTAATTTAAAATTTTTAGACTTTATATAATTAAATTTATTTGTGACACAATCATGGTGCAGTAATGACCTTATTAATGAAAGATTAAAATAATCGATATTATAAGTGTCCAAATAAATGTAAATTGATAATTTTTATGCATTAAAATAATGCTATAGGTTAATATGACTTGTTTGGGTTGATTAAATGAATTTATTTTGATTTTATCAGGATGTTATAGCTTTTATAAAAACAAAATACCAAATAGTATCAAAATTGACATAAATGTTTTTTTAAAACAACTACAATATGATTAAATTATAAAATAGCCCTAAATATATATTGTTCAGAAAATGGAGTCATATAATGATATGTATGTCATTAATGAACCACTTGGCTTTCTTTGTGAATTTTATAGTATGTTTATTAACCGTGTAAAATTAAAATACAAAATGACATTGTAAAAGTTAAACTATTTAATTAAGAGTTAAATCAAAATGATATGGTTAAAATGGTAACATAAACTTGTCTAAAACCTATTGGTTGAGTGGATATAGACCCATAACTACCTATGTCTCGAAATAAATTCATTTGGAGCCATTATAAACCAAAATTTATTTTTATATAATAAAATAACATTTCACAATTTTTCTAACGTGACCCTCACATCTCTTATAATTGGGTACTTCTCCTTTTCCAAAAATCACACCTCCAAATCCATTTGGCTCCGCCAAACCCTGCCCAAAACTCCTACCAACATTCCTAACATCTACCTAGAGTCTTTAACATGATAATAATGCCAACCAATTGAGCACTTTTGTTAAAATCAAAAGGAAACACCCAAAGAAGAGGTAATTATTTTATAAACTCATTCAAAGTTGCTTTCATCTTCAACTTTCTATTTATTTCTTTTTTCCATACTGAAATAATAAATACAGTAACTTATACATACTGTGATGATATTAAAAATATGTTACAACCATACTGATTTTTTATCCATCCTATTAATGAAAATGTCACCAAGCATGTGTATATACGACTTACAGTCTCCACGCGGTGGTGTAATTTGTTATTAAGCACTTCCTTATTTGGATGATTATAATAATGAGTAAAATCGATTCAAATAAAAAATGTTACATGTTAATGATTCTATATAATTAATATAACATCCAATTCCACACTTTTAAATCATTAAAGAAAAGACACATTGCTTGTGTGTACGTACAACTTACCTCCTCCACGACACGATGAGATTCATTTCTTGGTTCAGCATTCAACGATAATTATAAAAATATATAGTATTAATAAGTATTAAATATATGAAATAATAATTCTACTATATATATATGTACATACTTACAAATATATTATTCACTTACATCCGTCCAATAAGATATGGAAACAGAAACAACATTTATGTGTACATACGTCCTACTGTCTCCATAAACGGTATTTTCCATTTCATATATTCATGTATTATACATATTTATATTATATTATATATTATATATAAATCATGTTTTATTTTCTTAATGTTTTTAAATCATGATATAAATGATACGATCAAGAATAAAAAGTTAAAACATGTACGCTAATGAATCTGATTCTTACATGAAATGTTAATTTAACATGGAAATAATTATTTAATGGATAGTATAAAGTCATAAATGAATAATTCAAGATATAATATATATATGAATATGGTTATTTTAAAATTAAATAACACACTATGGTCATTATACCAGAAGATAAACATACCCTCAACCGAAGGAAAGTGCATGGTATGGGTTAATTCCTTAATATACTTTTTTTCAATGATTGTTTATGTTTAAATATTTTCTAGGAAATATTTATTATCCATGTCCATGTTTCATAAAGGAAATTCAAAAATTATTATTTTATGGTAATCTATATTAAAAACCGAAATTTAGATGTTTTAAATATTTATTCTTCTAAATCATTATCATTAATGTCCTTAGATTCAAAATGGTTTTGAGGATTTATTTATATAGACATGATTTTTTTAAAATGTTAATTACATTCAGAAGATTCAAAGTTGTATGAGACACTTTCATTACAAAATCTCTTTTAAATGACTTCCTTTATAAATGCGTGACTTTTAAATGATTCAACAAAATGGGATATTTCTCTCAAAAGTTTTTACTGATCATTTTCAGCTATGTCAACATTCTTTACTAGATATTATTCTTGATTAAGGTTGATTTATTATAAACCAATCTTCCATATATTATCAAATTAGTTATGATATTTTTGACTGTGGATGTTCTATTTTTATACCCTTAATGGTTTATTATGAAGTATTGACATTTCATATGCTATTTTTAATGGCAATTTTTATGTTATGTTTCATCATTTTCAAATGATGAATGAAGTGGATTCAGTAGGTGATGTGTGGGGATTGTTATAGCCCATCGATGCTTTGGTAGGTCTCATTAGGTAAATTTGTGTCTTGGCATAAGGCCTTGAAGAATTTTATTTGTAAACATGGCAGGAGGCCTTGACTATGTGGTAATGATGTATAACGTTAGGCATTACCTCACAATGAAATTAATTATTACATGTTATTATTAGACTAGTAGAATATACATGTCCATTTTTATATGGTAATGTTTGATTTATTTTCTCCACATTATGTTCTTTTTTATGATTAAGAGGATGATGTTTTTTTACACATCTTTCCCTAAAATATTATAGCTTCTATTAAATCATTTATCTTTACTGAGCATTCGAGCTCACCTCTTTCTTATGTTTTGTTTCCCCAGGATTCCAAGAAATGTTATATGTTTGATATGTAGGGTAAAGCTAGGGGAATAATGGTGTTCTCAACAGATTATTTAGGTTGGGTTTTATGTTTTAATGTGTAATGTAATGTTCATTTATGTAATCTATATTCTAAGACTATTAAACTGATCGGTCCTTAGGACTTGATTCTTTGTAATCATGCCAATGTACTAAAATAATGCACCAACTCCCGGATTATGGGGTAATGGCATTAAAAAATAAGCATTTAATAACATTCATGGATTTGGATATAATATCATATTCTTATTAATCAATAACATCCAAATTTAATAGATATAATTGAACAATTTTTTATTACCTATCAACATTCAGGTGAACATTTAGACTAAGGTTCATTTATTAAATAATCATATGATAGATTATTATCATTTATAATCACACGTATGAATAAAAAATGAAAAATAATAAGAAAAATATCAAAAAATTGGTTATATAGTGGTTCAGGGAACAATGATCCCCTAGTCCACTCAACCAACACTCAACTCCTGGAGTTTGGTGATTTCATTAATACCAATCCTTATCTTGGGCACTACCGAATTGAGTGAAAGAATCCATCACTTTGTAAATATACATATGATTTTACTATGATCCTAAAATGAATTAAAACAATTATTCTAAAAAAAGTATATTGACTTATCCCAGAATTAAATTAGAAATAATAGTGAGATATCAATAGTTGTAGCACATAGTTTCGATATTAAATTGATATAGAAGAGGATTTCTTGAACATATAGAATAATAATTTTGTATATATAAATGGGATATTAAAAACATATAATGTTTAATCTTGGGTACATGTATATGGAAAAACATGACTCTTCATATTTTTATTCATATCATAGAGCAATAGTAGAACAAAAGGATTTGATAGAGAGAAACTATTGTGACTTCAATTCATTATTTAATACTATTTTATATCTTCTAATAAAATATTTAAAATTTTGATATCCAAAAATACAAGGCTATAAGGTAATCTTTTAGGTGTATATTTTTTAAAATTACTTAATAAAAAATATTTTATTAATTAAATAAACTATGCTATTTTTTATTATCACTTGATACCTTTTGGATTTTTTTATAATGTGGTCATGTAATAATTAATGCATTGAAATAAAAATTATTTTTCTCTTGAATTAGTAAAATGGTATTAATAAAATGTGTTTTAGAATTTCTTTGCAGATCTGGACTATCCTGTAGTCAAAATCCTTCAAATTTGAATCCACATTACCTAATTGATACACATACCCAATCATTACGTATGATATTTTCCATATTAACAAACTACTAAACCATATTAATCATGTTGTATAACTTTTCATTGCTGATTGAATCACATATATGATTCGAACCATGAATCCATATATCCCATTGATCGATATTAAGTTGTAAATTCCTCTATATAGTCTATTCAACATAGATATTTGATCGACATATTCATTTATCACATAGCTATTTATTCTACATGGCCTATTATAATTTTTCTAATTATGAGATTTAGCGGATTCAAATAATAGATTCTCTTATATAGATTTTATATTTTTTTCCATTACTCAACAATGTAAAAATCCATATATCCAAAATCATCACATAACTAATTTTTCAAACTTATCCATATTTATACATAATTTAACACAATTAAAGAATGATTAAATCTCGATAAAAAAAATATAAAAATAGAATCATTAAAACCATATGAATTCTTTTTTAGTATCACCAAAATATAAAAAATATAATATATATTATAACACCATTAGTAGACCCAATTTTTTAGGTGGAATGTAAGTGGTTTTCTAGAATAGGGGTGAGGGGTCATTCATATTCGAGTTGAGGGTAACTTATAATATATTTTATTAAATAAATTATAATTCCCATGGTAAAAATTGTAATAGTTATTTTCATCATAATTTTTTTAATATTTTTTTTAAAAAAATTATATGAAGAATTTTAAGGAATTCTAAAAATTAAATCATTATTTAACTAAAAATAGATTATGAAAAAAATGAAAAATTGTCAATATAATTTCCAACATTAGAATTTATATATTGCAAAAAAAAATTAGCGTTGAAAAATTAATTCTATATATTATATAACATATTAAACTTGTTTTTGAACATGAATCAGATTCTATAATTTATTATATCTAACTAAATCATGATTGATGTAATTTTAAATATAGTTATTATAAAAAAATTTATTTTTATTATCTACTTAAAAATTAATGTATTTTGGAAATTTTGTAAAAAAATGTACGAAACATCGATGTGATAAATATAAAAATGATATTCATATAATCCAAATAATTATCTCACATAGGTAATTTTTTGGCATATTTTTTTTTATTTTTATAAAATAAATTAAAATACATTTTAATAAAAAAAATTATTCATGGAGTTTATAATCAAGATATATATTTAGGGAATTAAAATATATATTTTAATAAAAAATTTCATGATTAAAAATATTTATATTATTCTTCATTATGTTGATGTATAATTACTATTCTCATAGTAATGAATTTTTTTCCAATGATTTTGTTACAATTCCAAATCATCATGTTACTATTCATAAAAGTTGAGTTACTGTCATATTTATTTCATTACTATTTTAATGGTCATATTACATCCTATAAATAACACTACATTACATCATTCAACAATTTCTAAATTTACTAAATGGTTTCCTTTTTTCATTTTCTAGTATGTTATTTTTTTAATAATATTATTTTTATTTTACAAATATTTTTTCATGGGACTGATGGATCTAGAATATTTGAGGGATCATAAATTTCAATATTTAATTATATTTCTTCCAATGTTTATTTCTGTTATAATATTATCATTTTTCAAAGGTATATTTATTTTCTATGGAATATATCTATTTTATTGAGATATATTATTTCTTATTTTTCTATTGGTTGTATGTGTACAATACTATATAATTTAAAATTATTTTATTCATGAAAAAAATAAAACTTATAAAACCAAGCTCTTTACAATTGTTGGATTGAATATAATGAAATATTATAATGATTCTATATTAATGGTTATATCTTAGGAAGTTGAATTTAAGGACATAAATAATATTTTTGTGGAGAATTATCCCATATAAAGGGAAGCTCAATAATCAATTATTATTTATTCCTCAAACATGAATAAGGGAATGGAAAATTCCATAGATATCATCCAATCTCCTTTTAATTTATGGATAATATATTATCCTCACTATAAAGTGTAAAAAGATGATTCAATATAATGATAAATAAGAAAATCCTATGATTAAATAAAAAAATCATGTTCAACCGAGATAATAATTCATAATAGAAAACGACAACATAATAATATTTCCCATGAAGGTGTTATCTTTGAATGGATAGAGGTAAAAAAGATCAAATAAAACAAAGAGAAAATTAAATATGTTCTAGTAGAAATCATTGAAAACCCGTAAAAAATGTAAATAAAATAATGTGGGGGTGTCTTAGAAAATAAATCATAGTTATAAGGTGTTCCTGAATAAATTTATATTCTGATGACTAATAAAATTAAATTAAATAAAGTGGTTCCTAATTCTAAATTATATATACAAATGTAAGAATTATGGAATGAATTATTAAATAATGAAATTTAGTGTGTCAAATTAGGAATGTAAGAGAATCCAAATGAAGTGGTTGGTCATATTCATATATTTATTCAATAAACCCGAATTATTATTGGTTTGTCTATATTGATAAAGGGTTGATTAAATTAAATAATGTAGATAACAGGAGATATCATCTATCTATTCTTAAAGAACAATTATTAGGATATACTCATGACCAATAAAATGATATCTGGATGTTGAATTATATAAGTTATATAAAATATAAATGAGAAACATAGAGATCCATTAAAAAATGTTTAATATTTCATATAAATGGAATTATTTAAAATTTAATTCAATTCAAGTGTGGGGATATGATAATCTAAAAGTCATAGATGGTTGAACATAATACATAATCTTGAATTCCATTGAAAATATCTATTTTGGTAACTCTAAAAAAACACCAGTGGATTTGTAAGTATACACAAGAATACACAAAAAATAAGGTGATGGTGTTGTTATAATTTTAGTATAAACAATATTTTTGTCCATACCTATAATGTTTCTCAATTGATAATATCAGAAAAGATAGATGTTTCATAATGAATAAGAGTATTCCAAAGAATACCCAATAATAAGTTTCATTGTCGTAAAGGGATTTATCATGTTGGTTTAAAAAATAATTTTCATCAAATCATGATAATATTGATCCAAAAGAGCCAAATTATGAGAGAGAATATTCATTATGAACGGAAGTTATGTAATGGTAAAGGATCAAAGAAATTGTGATAATGTGATTATGGTGGATATTCATTTACCATAATCTAATCTTTATATAGTATGAATCCCTAAAAGTGGTTTTTAAATATATAATATGGGAATAATTGATCTTATCATAGGTGTCAAGAAATACATAGAAGGTGTTATAACTACTAGAAACGATAGAAGTATTTTGGAACATAGGATTCGGGAAATCTGTAATTATCGATAAATTCATAAGGATCACAAATTTTTTGGATGTGGAAGTACCCAATCTCAAATTGAAATGTCTAAACCAAAATTTTTACAAAATTTAACAAAATTCAGCAAGAATACATGAATATTTAAAGGTATAGTTTAATTTTTTTTATTTTACGGAATCCTATACTTGGAAATTTGATCATCATAATTTTTTTTAAAGACAAATTCTTTCAATCTAGGGAGTATAAAAATTCTTTTTGACACATAAGGATACAACACATGAAAAAAATTTCATTGAAAATAATGGTGATGAATAATTGAGATCATTATATCTATAAAATATCACATGATTATAATAATATATGTGATAATTTAAAATAATGAAAATCCTTTTTAATATGTACATAATAATGGATAAGAATTGAAAAGGATTTACTGTATTACTGTAAATAGGTTATTGCCTTCCATTATCAAAAAAATTCATTGATTGAAATAAGTAATATGTTTTATTAATTCATGATTTCAGAAGGATTACATTGCTAATTATGATTACTCAGAAATATAATGTATTAAATTTCACTACCCTATCTTAGTGATTTGTTGAAAACATTATTTAAAAACATATAAAAAATTAAATCGAAAATTGTAATTTAGATTACCAATAGAGTTGTGGAGGAATTCCTCAAGAGTCATGGGTTGGTGAACCATTTTATCATGTATAGATTTCTAAATAAGTAATATTTTGATGACAAACATGATAATTAAAAACAATGATTGTTTGATGCACATAGGGAATTACCCACCTATGTTGTTTTGGAAGAAACCCATATTGATATTAATCTATATCACAAATAGTGAATTTCTGTTCTTATGTGAAGAATAGTTTCCTTATGAGTTGTAGTGTTTGAGGAAGACAATAGTGAATTACATTCAAATACATTTTTTACTCTAAATTATGGTATGATTAAATTGATTTTATAAACCTATAAAGATGAAGGGTTTTTTCATTGATACTCGTTGAAGAGAAACATATATAAATTTTTCAATAATATTATTCATGAAGACTGAAATATGTTACTAGGGTTGAGGAAGAGAATGATTTTAATAAAAATATAGATCAAAATCAATGGGTAAAAACTATGAATATACATTTTTAGGTGAATCATATGGGGTTATACATGATTTTGAGTAATACAATGATGATGTGGAATATGAATCAAGATTAGAAACAATGCGGAAGTAAATAATTGGGTCTAAAACTAATTTATTTACCTCATTAGTTATTAAGAAGATATGTTTAAAAAATGGAGGATAAATTTTCAATAGAAAATTATTCTTATTTTAAGTAACTCCCATGAGTACTAAAGTGCATAATAAGAATTATATTTGGATAATATTGATAAATGAATTGATTTATCAAATTAAGAATAATCAAATAAATAAATTATTCTATGTCTAGAGGATAATAATTTTATCTAAAAAATGTTGTTTCCATAATACAAACAATGAATAATGAAAAAGTAATTTAAAACACGAAATGTATTTTTAATAAGGTATATAAAACTATTTAAGGGATCCATTTAAGTGTGATGTTTTTCTCTCTTGAATAGTTATATATATTTCAATTATTCCAATATATAACACGGAAAATTCTAGTTCAGGTGTCTAAAATTGATTTCAAATTTTCATTCCATTATGTATTATACATGGAGGTTGTGTGCATAGATCAACCAAAAGGGATTTAATGTTCCCAAATATGAAATAAAATTTTAAATAATGATGAAATAATTTTTTCATCTTGAGTATGAACTTTGTTCCTGGTCTTTTAGGCTTGATTAATATTTCAGAAATATCGGTGTCTAGTATCTAGTGGATGATTATAATAACTAAAACAAATTGATAATGTTAATTGTATAATTGTACTAATTAATTATCATGAAATTATATATTTAGTATGGAATAATGTAATATGAAAAATATATATGGAATTTATGAGGTGTTAGTTCAATATTTCAAAGATTACTATGTTGATATTTTTCCTTATTGTTTATGTGGTTAAATGAATTTATGGAACATTTATTTACAAATTAAAATTACCATGGTGGTTCTAAAAAATCATCAGATGGATAATACAATTGAATTTTTAATATTAGTCACTACCTAAATGAATATATTAATTAATGGTGTTGGATAAGTGGTATATATAATGGAATTAAACCAATTAATTGGAACCATGTTATACCTTATATTAATCAATAAATGAAATTATATTTTTCACATTTCAAAATTAAAGGATCAAATCCAATTTGAATTAAATCCACTTTCATGAAGTGATTAAAATAGTATAGTATGTTAAATTCATGGTGGATTTTGGATTCATTTATCAATATATACCATAATAAGAATTTTTTGATATAAAAATGCAAATTTTGAAATTTCAATGAATAATTGAAAGTCAATATCAATAAATTCATTATATCATTAAAATTAGTGTCTTTATAGTCCAATACAAAATTATTATTGTATCTTATTAATATATACCGATGAAAAAAATATAAATCATACTCATTAATTCAAACTACTTCATTAAAAGAAAATATATATTTATTGTTTTTAATTTGATGAAAAATATTTGATTTTAATTATGTGTGAGGAACCATATTCTATTAAACATAATAAAATATCATCCATTACTCATAAAATGAATATAAATATAAAATATCACATTATTTAGGAGAAGGTATATAATTTTATGGTAAAGTGGATTTATAAATCTATACAATTGCATGATGAAAAAATCAGGACTATGTCCCAACCCAATAACAAGTTTGGGAATAATAGCTTTACACTTAAAGTCCAACCATATCTATCCCCTAATATGATTATAAAAATACCTATACTTGCATGAGGGTGATTTGGATCTGTGGTCTGAGTATCATTATTATACACAAAAATTGATATCAACATGTAATGGTTCATAGAATGGTATGATTTCTCTCATGGATTTATTTTTTTGGTTAGTAATTCTACCCTATGAACTTTCAGTGAAGTGTACTTCATATTTAGGGAAATATTTGGATAAATTAGTAATATATATTTGAATATGTAATCAATAGTTTTTTTCAAAATATTTTCATAAAGCGGAGAGTATTCCTATGTTAGTTGAGGTATTATTTTATATTTTTGATATATTCATCATTGGGTTCAATTTTTAGTTGATAAGATAGAATATATTGAGTTTCTTTCGATGTGAAAAGTGATTTTGGGGTCCTATAAAGCACATGATAAAATTTATAATATGTTTGATGCTTATTTATCATGTTTATCTTCTAGGGCCCATGAATGGGTCCAAGGAAGGAAATTGGTGTGGAAAATGGATTTGGAAGTCCCTTGAAGGCATGAAACTGATCATGAATTAGTCCAAAAAATAATATCAGATTTATAATATTACTCTAATAATGTTATTTTGATGATTTATTGGTTCTATTAAAAAAATATGGGATTTAGAACTCCCATACATGGTAAGGGTTATCTTTCTGTAGGCCTTAGTTTTGTACACATGGGGATTCGACATAGTTTGGGTCCCATATATGACATTAAGGGCCATAACACCACCAAATATGGTTAATGTACCCTCAAAAAAGATGTTATTATTTATATGATTTTAGTAATAAAAAATGCATGGTTCTTCGACCAGGAAATAAGAAACCTTTTACTAAACTAAATACTTTGGAAATTTTATAGTCCAATATTATATTTTTCTATATTATGTGGTTGTGTTGTATAGATAACTAGTTTAGTTTCCATAGGATTATTATGGTATTTGATCTCTGTATAATCAAGCTATGATACTAAGACAATCCCTTATGTTCCTAATTCTATATATTTTAATAATACCTAGGATCTTTCCTCTGACCATCCTACTATTTTTCAGTTATGATTAGTCTAATATTTCTTCATCATTTCTTGTTTTTTGGGTGTTCTACTACATATGTATATACTCACCCATAAATGGTAGTTCATCATTCATTTGAGGTATCTTTAATAGATGATTTAATTATTGGTGGCGATCATGGTAAAGATAGTTTTAGTGGGGTAAGATATTTGTGGTGCTCAAAGTTTCCAATTGAATGTAGTGATATTATTAGGATATGGTTTGTCTAGGAGTTCTTGTTTTTTAGTATTTTCCAGTCATATTATAGTCATGATATTGGGACCTTACATTGTGGTATTTTTTCATACTATGTGGATGATTATGTTGTCTCACATATATTTATTATATCTTGAGTCTATACATGAAATACAAGAAAAAAATCAAGGAAATGACCGCCCACAATATTATGGGATGTTTAATTACTTCTAGACACCAAAATATGGCTTATTGTATGCATTAATTGGTGGTATAATATGATTATTGCCAACCCAGGTAGAAACCCAGTGGTTCAGGTCCAATAATGTGTTATAGTCCCTATACTCTCATCCTTTGGCGTGTATTTTTTTTGAATCAGTGTGAAAATTTGTTTTTGAAATTTCCATTTTTTTCCCTATATTCATATTGTATGTGAATTCTCAATGAAAAACTCTTGGATGAGACTCTCTCTATGATTTAGGTATAATGTTTTGGATTCCCATTGTATTGACTTGGTGACTCAGTAGTTGATAAAAATGATTTAGTATTTATATTGGGTACCCAAATCCATTTTTATGTACATTAGTAAAAATTAATAAGGATTTATAGAGATAATTTCACTCATCATATTGGAATGTTATTTCATTAATTAAATTTTAATGTATAGTCAATGTATTAGGAGATAATGTAGAGTCATATTCAATAAAATAAATTTTATTCAAGCCGATTTATAATTTATTTTTATGAATAAAATTAGATAATCTAATACATATAATTAGATAAAATGAGAATATTATAAATCCATTTTTGATCTATATATTGTTATAGTTTTTAATACCTCAATAGATTTATGTTTTTCTCATAAATTATTCATAATATTAAATTTTTTAATCATCGCGATCCATTGAAAAGATGATCCTTATATCTTAATCTCATTATGGATTATTATAATATTTTTTTGAGATATATGTAGAGAACATATGTAAAGTTATATAAATCCAATTAATGAACTATGATCTATATATTTAATTTTATATTTCTGAGGAGTTTTATTAATTAATAATTTTTTAGTTTTATATGTATTTGGATATTATATAATTATTAATAGAATTAATTATTTTATAGAGTTTTTGGAAAATATTACAATGCATCATTTCCTCTACCATTATTTTAGTATATATTTTTTTATTTTAGTGATTTGTATTGCATTCTTGATTATGAATATCATCACTCAAATATAAAATATATAATGATGATAAGATTTAATATAAAAATGTATTATAAATTTTCATTCTAAATAAGTAATCACATGTTATGGTAGATGATCCTTTTTAAAATATTTTATTTTAATTTAATAAATATTTCTCTGATTTTGAACGTATATGTAGTGGTACTAAATTTATATTAGTTAATAAAATATATTATTAGGGTGTATATTATGGATACATCAAGAATATATTAAAGGGAAATGATTATTCTAAATTCCCCCCCTCATTATATAGACATCTACTTGGGGCTCTATTCATGATTTAAAATGTCTATTATGTTATAGTTAATTCAATAAGTCACATATTATTTGAGTGAATTACAGTGGAAATTTTCAATACAAGTGAAATCTACAAGTCTTTAGTTGTCATTTTTAATAATACTGTTCACTCTCATATAAGTTATTTTGGACTAATGGGTTATAATTTGAGTATGAGGGAACCTCCAAATGGTGGGTGTGGATTATAGTGATAATCATTTTAAAATATTTCTCTCTATCCCTCAACCATTTTCATCTATATTTCCCAAGTGAGTAGGAACTTATTTCATTCCACCAATCACATGGTTTCAGTAGAACCAAAAACCAACCATAAATATTTTAATTAAAGAACACAATGGAATACACATTTTACGTGATTCAACCACACATTATAAATAAAAGGATAATACACATAGTATTGTCCCAATAAAACAAAAATATTATATAAACTCTATATTTTGTAGATAAAGTAATTTAATCTAGGTCGCATCCCATTAATGGTAACTTAAGATAAAAACATAATTTTTTTCCATTCCCCACGCAATGTAAATTCCATATCATTCCCCTGTCATGAAATACTTCAATAATGAATGAATTAGTTTATTTAATTTTTTATTTCTATTTTATCATGATATAAATCTATTTATTGATACATATTATAAGTCTATATTTTTTATATCATTGATGACCACAAATTTTCATTCTTTCTCCTCAATCCCACTGTGATCATCCTCATGATAAAATGTAATTAAATTTTCCTAAAAAAATATCATAGTAGCTATACCTTCCCTTATATTAGAATAATTAATAGAGAGGTATTATAATTAATATACTACATACTATTTTTTATTTACCTGGTGCATCATCATGGTTGCATGAATATTGGGTCATCCTCATAGTAAACTAGATCTATGGAGACTTATCAGTCGATGGATTTCCCTCAATTTTTATCAAATCAAAATTTGATATTTCAGTTTAAATCTCTTTGAAAAACATGTTAATTTAAATAATAGACCACTTATATGGTATATTTGTATTCAAAAATATGAATTCATATATTTTAATTAAAAGTTAATATATGTTAATATAATTTCTAAAAATATAACATATAATCAATTAGATATTAATTATACTTTTAATATTATTATGTTTACTTCATGAAATAAAATATATTTCATTTAAATGCTTAATATAATTCATTAACATGATTTTTCAATATATCAAAAAAAATTAAAATATTGAATATTTTATAAGTGGATAATCATACTAATTTAATGTGTTACACCCACTGGGTCGCTGGTATATATTATAATTATTATTTTTAATGTAATCATTATGTTTCCTATTTTTTTTAACTTTTATTGGTTTTTGGTAAATTTTTAGTGAATATTATTATTTTCCCTTGGTAATTATGTTGTATCCCCAAAGAATACATAACGGTGTGCATATCAATGAAGAAACGACACCATGCTCTAGAGAAATATTTTGTTGGACACTTGGGGTCTAAAAATTTTATCCCTACCATATCTAAACCTTCAAAGTCTTAACCTAGAGGGATATTCAACAAGGATCCCAATGGGGAAATTATACCACATCCCAAATGATTGTGTCATAAGGGGGTGTATTGAGATTGAGCCTATGGACATAGCCCATGGTAGTGCATGATAGAAAAGTTCAATAGATTATCCATAGAGGGGCTAATCAATGAATGTCACAAGCACAATCTAAGGGTGTTTTGTGTGGTTCCTTGCACCTAATAGAGAACAAAAATTAAAATGCTAACACTATCATATTTTAAACATTATAGTTCCTCTTTTGGCCCCATTTTATCCTCATATAGAGCTATAACTATGAGAAATATCTCATACTTTATCCCATTGTGATTATTCTTTTATCCATGGGTGATATCCAATATATTTTTATGGATTTTTCCTATTTTTCAATTATATTACCGTCTCATTTCTTTTCATCTATGTAAGAAAACACTAGATGGGAATAGGGGAAAATCAATATTTGGAGGCGTGTTATTATTTACATTTATTTATTTTATAGTATTATTATGGTCCCTTATCATTGATTCATTATTTTCTATGAAGGAAACATGTGTTTAATAGATTTTATATATGTTAATCTATGTTACCCATTATTTCATTTGATTTTCCATATTTCTTGGTTTTTATATATTGTAAATACATGGCTTATTGTTTATTTAATTTTTCATGGTATTAATATTGTGAAATTTATTTTTCTGCATAATGTAATAAATGGTTGCTTCATATGATTTTCTATAAAAAACCCAATTTTATGAACTCTAAAGGTTTGAAAATATTACTCAAAGGGATTCCTCTATAAAACATGGATTCAAAAATTGTTATGGGAAATAATATGATATCTGTATTTATTTTTAGAAACTTCTTGCTGATTATGTAATTAAAGAGAAGATTGTGCATATTAAATTGAGTAATTTTTATAGTGTATCACATTTGAGATGTTGGGTACGTATTGTCGGCAAGGACGGGTGCTACCCTAATTATGATTTTATACTAACATGTTATTGTGGACCGAGCTGCATGAGATTGAAAGGTATTGATTAATTAAATCCAATGAGACCATGAGTGATCCCAGAACTATTAGAATCACATGTAATGTCCAGTGTTCAATAATTGATTCATTTATACCTTTAGGTCTATTGTATAATTCCTACATGTGTATGTATTACCTGATTCACCATAATATGTGCCGCGCTGCAATTTCCCATATTTTGACATTATGATGTTGATTACGTCATGTTTCCATAATTAAGGTATTATTTTATCCATATTCATATTACATTGTAGATCCTGGATTATTTATTGAAAAATGAATAAAAAAATCTTATATTTTCGTTCTTATAAAATAATTATGGTATTTCAATGATATTTTTTCGCAATATAACTAATAGATATAACCATAAATATGTTCTATAGATACATGTTTGTATCCTACTGATCAAATGATCACTTACAATATATGCCATTGGGAATATTAAGTTTTTTATTGGATAAAGGTAATAGTAATTGAACCAATTCTCAAGATGGAACTCTATGTTGAATGTTATCATTCTATGAATGGTATCATATAGTGAATATCGGTGTATAAAGTATTTTTCAAATAACATTATTGTGGATTAAAATGAGATAATTATTTTGAGATAGTGGTTGTGTCGACCTTACCTTTTTGTAAATATTTTTTTTGATTAAATCATTTATATGTTTCTTTGAACCTTTATTTTCCATCTTTAATGAGATAGTTATTTGAGTTGTATTATCAAGTTATTATTCTATTTATATGATATTTCATTCATTTCGGAAATAAATTTTAGTTAATGAATGTATTATATATGTATCGATAAAGTTAGATTTTTGGGTGAAAATTATATTATGGTTATTTTTTTTGGAAGTGAAGTAATTCTCATTGATTAGATTTGATTCCCATGCACATGTTTTCATCAATAAATGTCATGGTACACTTCTTGGGCCTTGTGTCTTGATGGTTTTGGTGATATTTAAGGTTGATAAATTATTATTTTTTAAATAAGGTATATTAATTAAATAAATATGCCGCATGGAATGATCATTTTATTTTGATCCCTAATATTTTGTAGAGAATGGATTTAGGAAACTGTGGTGGTATACATAATATTGTCATTCCACAATTAGAAGTAAGCTGATTCTACGTTTCTATAATGATAAAGGATATCCCAAAATGATGTAGTATCCCAAAACATGAAGGGGTTGAGTAAAAATAATTAACTAAAATTAAATGTCCTTATATTTTAGTGATTTTATGTGATACTAATTATTTATGGTCGACCCATATCTAAATGATTATTTAAAAAAAATCCATCATAATGAAGGTAAATTAATGATTAAAAAATGTATCAAGGAGAATATATTATGAAATAATAGATATATTATGTCACAAAAGGGTGCATAATATAAAAGAGTGGCATGGTTAGAATTATAAATAATTTTTGGAATAATAATGAAATAATTTATAGTTCATTTACAAAAGAAAACATGGGTTTATGTAATTATAACTCACAATAGGATCATTTAGTTTTATCATGTTGGTAACAGGGAATTGGATTTCATTACCACTATTTTTTTTAACACAAAGATAGTGATAATGCTATAGAAAAAAAAATAGAAAAATGCTTTCTCTAGGGACATTGATTCAATTAAATATTTGTCCCCATGGGGAAGAAATATTTTTTAGTATAGAAATGAATATGGTGATATGTAGTTTGTTAAATCATAAACATGTATCCAAAAAAACCCGAAAAATTTCTACACAAAATTTAATGGAGGATAAAATATCTTGTTCATGGGTTTTCTTGTACAATGAACCTTGCAATGTGAGGGGGATCCCAATAAGATTGTGGTAATGCCTAGTTGGAACAAGGTTTTCCAAATTGTGCGACCAAACCATGAAACTATTAAAATTTGTGAAAATGAGGAATTTTCATCAACTATAATTTGTTCTCCTTCCTTCCTCATATTATTCACATAAATAATCCCTTATGTCCATGGTATCCCATCATCTAAGTGATCTCTATTAATGGTGGTATATCCCTCTTAATAAGGCATAACCCCACTCCATTAGTTACATTTGATCATCCTTGGGTGCTTGTTGGTTCTTCTGATTTAACTTATTTCTGATCAAATCAAAGACCAATAAGTGTTATGTGGGTAACTATAAGCCTAATAAATCTTTAATTTAGTTTATTACTTATAATGTGATATGTACTATTTTCATTATGGACTTGTACTGGACATTACACTTTTGGAGTAGTGGTTGAGCATGTACTCATACTGCCTTGTAGTGTTAGATTCATTAACTTATTTTATTTTTCTATTACAATATTTATATATTATTATCAGTTATATAATGATCTATTTGTATTATTTATAAAGTATGTTCATGCATGGTTTAATTATTTGTCATTTCACTAGTGGTCTGTTTGTTATTATGTTTCAGTTATTATTATCTTAAGTTGTTTGTGTTATTCCACAATCTATAACTTCACCGTGAAATAAAAACCTATATGTTATGGTATCCAAATTATACCACCATTATAACATTACATATTTAATGAAGCCTCTTGCATATGGGGTTGTATTCTTGAGGCCACATGGCCGACCTTATCTGGTGACTATTTTAGTGACCCTCAGGTAGGGATGATATAAGATGTATATAAGCTATTAATTTCCATTTGTTTTACTATTTTACAATGGTAGAAAGTTGACTGGAAATGTGTCATTATTTGTTAATTTGTTCATTTATAGGTTCATTCTACTCGTGCATTATGGAATGTCCGTGTTTCAATGTATGGGACTATTGTTCATGATGATTCATTATTATAGTTGATTTTTTTCTAACTATTGGTGGATGTTTTACTCCTAATGGTTATTGGTTTAATTATTTATGAGCTTTACTATTGAACATGTATAACAATGGGTATGGTGAATTAATGCATCATCATAGATATATATGGATTCCAATCCCATGCATATGCCTCTCAACATTTATTAATTCACTTGACTACCTACTTTTTTATGGAGGAACATTGTCTAATTTATTTTCCTTCTTAACTATGTACCATGTTTATGTGATAATTATAATTATGATATACATTTCACATTTTTGACTATTTAGAATGATTTCATGTAAAATATCACTATATGTTTTCCTTAATATATTCTCATATTCTATACTATGTGATAGAATGTGTTGTTATAATTAATATATGTGATTGGTTGTTAATGTGTCTATGTCAACCTAAATTTTTATCCCAATATAAATTACTGGTGGGATATTGACAACCCAATTATGAAAGTTTCCCTTATACCATGTGTTGAATGGGATGAAACACAATTTTTTTCAATTCAACTATTTCTAACAAAAACATTATAAATTATATGGGACTTTATAAATTGGGGAGGGTGACTAGTATTTATGAACTAATAGATATTAACTCTCTGTACACTAAGAAAACATATATGAGAATTTTATTAGATAAATTAACATAAATAGATAATATAATGGAAATTAAAATTATAATTTGGTAAGGTTAATGCTTCTACCATAAAAATGATATTTTTATAATTATAATTCATAAAGAAAATTCAATCCTCTATGAAGGCTTACACCTTTATAACATGGGAATGATAACCCAAATTCAAAAATACCAAAATGAACAACAGGACCCCATTATGTCAGTTGGAAAATGTTTCATATAAGGTAAATTAATAAGGGGATGTTTATATATTTAAAAATTTTAATTGTCATGGTTTTCATTTAAATATGATTCCATTTGGAATTTAATGTGATATCATTCCCTAAATTGGGAATGGATTCCCATATTACTAAACAAAGAATGACATTAAAAAACCCACAGAGGTATCCTTTACATACTTTATACCATGTGGAATAACCTTTTGGTGGTATATTTTTGGTAATGGAAATATGATTTAATGTTTCAGTAAAAACTTATACATTGTAATTTATATATGTATAGTGGTATCTTAATTAACCAAGCCACCATAAAATGTGTCATGACTTATTATCTAATTTTGATTATTTTAATTAAGAGGATTCCCTTCTTTAAAATGGTAGTTATAACCTAACGAGATTTTTCCCTTGTATATATGAATAGAAATTTTTTTAACAATTAACAATGATGGGAAAGTATGGATAAACGAAATTGTTTAGAATTGAATTATTTGAAAATTTTATTAATACTACAGGGATCTATTCAAATTATGTTCTTATTATTGTTTTGATGGAACCTTGTAAATTATATCCATTAGGATTGATCTATTTAAAATATTTTAATAAATTTTAAATATTTAAATACCTTTAAATTAATCATTCAATAGGTTGTTATTGAGTGAACTATTAAGTAAGGGGTAGTTGAAGTGTTCCTTGGGAAATACTTGAGTGTAACATGAGTGTTTTTAGTGGGTATTAGTTGGATTCTTTGTATAGTTTCTTGAATAGTAAGGATATGAATGAGAGCCTAGGGAACTATTAGGTGTGACCTATGTTTTAAGGGAGAGATATTATGTTAAAATAAAAGATTTTATTATTGTGGTAGATCCGTTTGAAATGGAAAATTAGTTCAATTTTGAGCCATGTTTATGTAAATATTATTTATTATCTGTTTAACCGTTCATGTGGAGTTGGACACTAGGTTGGTGATATGAATACCCCTGTAAGCTAGTCATCATCTAGAAAGATGAACCTCGAGGTGGTATTACTAAATACAAATAGTTAGAAAGTGTTAAAATCATATCCTTTAATGTAATTATAGTGAACCACCTTGTAGAATATCATTATGAGGATTCTAAAAACAATTAGGGCCATATGGGTCAATTATTTGTTGGTGGTGTTGTTATGCCTTGGTTTATCGGATTTAACCATTGAAGGTTGATGATATTTTACCATCTCTAGTTCAACCTCTTTATAGAAAGTGTTTTCAAGGCTTTTGTATAAGGTGCAATAGGATACATTATGTGGAACACGGTTCTCATGTAATATACCTTAGGTATACATGTATATAAATAGTTACCATTCCTTGGGATCTAATATATATGTTATATGGGGTAGCATGATTCCCTTGAGATTGTGCCATACACAAGTAGGTCTGTTGTATTAGGTTTTATTAAAGTAAAACTTCTATTGAGGTCACCCGATGACTTATGTTTTATTTAAGGGAAATGAGCTTTGTTTTATAATTAATTTGAGTCAAATTCTTTAATGTTGGTTGTGTTTTTCTATATAAGAATTTTGATTCATGATATTCAAGGAATCACCTAGGGTTCATGGATATAAAATCTGGTTTCGATGGGTAAAATCTTTGGAAGGATAAACTATATGACGAGCGATTATGTAGTTTATGTTTTAAATTTTAGAAATGAAATCATAAGGAGTAAAATTGATTGATGAATAATGATATAGTATTGGTAATAATTTAGAAGTGGAGTTCAATGGGAGATCTATTTGATATGTGTACTTAAGTACTATGTAGGATCATCTTCTTGACCCTCTTCAGGGATGAATTGTGAGAGCATGAGACTGATCATTAATTAGATGAAATGGGATATAAACATGATCTATAATGACAATATGGTATGTTATAGTTATGTGTGTTTTATTTTAACATGTTGAATGTTGGGGATTTTTTGGGTTCCAATCTACAAATGGAAATTTCATATTCAATTCTTGCAGACAGGGTGACTTGGTGCTTTTGGAAAAATTTAAAGGATGTTCCAAGTGAGGAGGGATAATCTAGCAATAACCAGTACCATATAATTTTTTTTCAATTGTAGGACGCTGACATGAAATATTGTGAGATGTGGTTTCATGTTTTGGTAAAGTAATATGTTCAATGTTTTAATGAGAGTATGGCTAAGGAGGATCAATACACATATAAGAATGATCATAGTGTAATAATATTTTAGAATCCATCATGACCAGTATATTAACATTATATAGAGTAATATATGATTGATTAGGATATACAATGAAATACATATGTAAATATACTTTCTAGATTGAGAAAGGACTCCTTGGGAGTTGCACTCCATGAGTGGATCAATGTAATCCATGTGGTATTTTGTACACCACTAGGTTTTTACGTGTGGTGACCCCTATTATATTTTAAATTAAAAAAATTTAATAAAAGATGCACAATGGATGTAGTAATGAGTAATGGATTATGCTTTAATTATTTATTGGAAAGAGAGTTCCCTTTACATGGCAGTTGTTATATCCATATTAAGATGTGATATATTCTATGTTAATCAGTTATTTATTTATATATTAGATAGAAAGGATGCTTATAAGGTGGTGAGGATAATGTTAATCACTAGAGGATGAAAATCATGTGAGAAGGGTTATAGAATTGGTTCTATATTGTTAATGTGGAACATTTAGTCCATTATATATGTTGTACAATTTACTACTATATTTTTCAATAAATTCCTGAAAAATATTCGAGTATAGACAAGGTTTAGTTTGAGTAAGGGTGTTAAACCTAAAATAAATTATGATGATCCAATGACTCTAGATCCAGATTGAGTTGGTATATTTGATAGATAATGATAAGGGTGTTTATTAGGGTATGGATCATCCCGGAGGTGTCACTGGATTATGGGTATGAGCTTCGATGAGGGCACTTAGAGTAATATTAGAGTTCCCAGACATTAGGCTTCAAAATATTTTTTATTGAAGTGTCAACTATTGAAGAAAATTATTTTTCAATGTTGATGACCAAATGGGGATCTACATGAGTTCCTTATAAAATATGGATGTTGTTTAGAAGTAAACTCATTTAGTATTATTTTAAAATGAGAAGGGTATAGTATAAAAGTCGGTGGTGGGTTTCATGGAAAATTAAGTGCTACGAGTTTGAGCTATGTCAATTATATTTTTCCAATTTATATAAAATCATAGTCAAAGGGTTGTTTCTTTGGGTTTCATTTTTCAAAACATATCGGAGTGACCCAAAAACCCAAAAGAAAAATTTATATAGGAAATGATGATAATGAAATAAGAATGACTTCGAGTTGGATGCTTAAAGATATAACATATGGTGGGGATACCCATAGTCCTATTGATCAAAGTTATAATTACATGATCATGTATTAAGTATGATAGTCCAAAATAAGTTCCATATATGAGTTTTTTTGTTTATATCCATGAATTGAGTATTATCATCTTATATACTATTTAGTATATGTAATTTTATAAAGGCCTTGGCCATTTGGAATTGAATTGAAGCCACTTGATCGAGAATTCCTGACCCAAATGGGTTAGGGGATGTTTTCATTCTTTGAAAATTAATTTTGGGGATAATAAGTTTTATGGTGGGGATATTATAATTTATCTTGTTTATGTATAGGTTGAAATATCCAATTGTGTTTGATCTTTTCATATGGTGGAATGACAAAATCATAAATTGGGTTTTAGGTTAAAATTCTAAAATCAAGAAAAGTTAAATTTTTTCTTCTTACATAATTATTATCACTTAAAGGGTGTATTGGATGTTTGAATGTGTTTTGGATGTCTAGTTCTATGAAATATAATTTGTGAGAGATAGTGAAATGGTAACTTGGTTGGTATATGATTTTTTCTAACTATATGACTGAAACAATGGGACATGTTCTGTAAAGGTACATAGTTTAAGGAAACTCTGTGGCCCCTAGGGGAAACAGTGTGACTTGGTGTTGGTATGAAGAGGGATTCACATGGGTTTTAAATACATTGTCCTAATGATTTAGTTACATGATAATGTTTTGTAAAAATAATTATTGGGGATCACATGGAATAAACATAGTGTGTCAAACATTGTGCCTAAATATGCGGGCTGGGTGCCCATTGGGATAGTGGAACTACATTGTTCGTTAATTATTTTCTAAACTTGGATGCTCAAAAAATTTGGAAAATTTATGATTTTCCCATTCCTCCCTTAATTAACTATCTATTCTTATCTCCTTTGATTCACAAACAACATGCCTTCCAGCTGTGGGATCTCATCCTATGTTTCTTCTCCAGGAATGAAGGTATCCCCATTCATTATCAGAATAAAGCACCATCATTCATTTTTGGTAACCGTCACGTGTTTCTAAATTCACATGTTTTCTATCATTTCATCTCAAATAAAAGTCTAATAATAGATGTGTGATGTATATTAAGCATGAGAAATCATAATTATAGGTTAGGACATGGATTTTGCATTGTGATTTTTTCCAGTATGGACTAGATCTAGATGTGTGAGCTGGGGAGTAGAAACTAAGCATGTAATTGATATTCCATTTTGGATTTGGATTGATATACTTATTTAACTTTTTCTAGTATAGTCCTGATGTATTATTATAGTTTGTATGATGGTATGCTTGTATTGATTAATTTTCATGATCATGAATGTTTGAATCGTTTTCCATTAGCTTGGTGTTAGGACTATTGTTATATATCAGTTGTTATTATCTTCTTTTGTATCTGTTATTAATTTATTTATTCCATTTCTATTAATCATTAATCTAGAGGGTATGGTATCTCCACCATAAAATAATTAGACCATCATTTATAGTTGGTATCATTTGGCGTACTAGGAGGCACACTTGAACATAGATGACTAGATTCCTTAATGAAGCATTTTAGTGGATCCTATGGTTGTACATTACACAATTCTTGATTCATGTATGAAATATGTGACACATAAATGACATGTATTTTCCTTAAATGTAATTATGTAAATTATTTATACATATTTTGTTTGTGATGAACATAAATAAAATTTGTTTCTCTACTAAACATAAAATAAAAAAGAATGGTGACTATTTAATTTTTCATGTTATCATGCTATTATTATTTAATACTTTGACGTAACCCATTGTGAGTTATCTATGGAAAATAAAATTCTTCCACACATTCATTTTTCATCATTTCTATATTTCACATTGAGTGGTAGAAGTATGTTTTATGTCCTAACATATCATGATAATTGCAAATATCATTTATTGTAAAAAACATTTTTACTTCCCCTCATGGTATATTCTATGTATGGGAGCAACAAGATTGTTATCCATTTTTATTTCACTATTATAGGATTCATATAATCATGTAAATAATTCAATTTTTTCCATTTTATTATCAAATGTTAATGATAAATCAAAATAATATTTTTGAATAAAATATCGATAGAATTTTCTTTGGTTATCTTCCAAATAAAAGGGGATATCACTGGTATAACAAGGAACCGTGGAAATTTTTTAATATTTTGGAAATATAAATTCCAAAACACTCCAAAAATTACTATAAACATAAATGATAATTTTCTAATGGTGATAGGGTTGAGAATATTTTTTGGAAAATAGATTCTTAATTCTTAATGTGGAGAAGATTCTATTGATATTTAAGAGGAAGATGGTGATTTAAACTTATCTAGTAATGAATGAAAATAACATTGTATTCATCTATGGTTGATACCATAGGTTTATATTTTGATTATAATTAGTGGTTTTGAACTAATGATCAAAACAAAGTGAAAATTAGAGAAGTCAAATCATTCCTTATTATATTCTAATGTACCATCCATAAGATTAGGGTTTCATCCTAAATCAACATTTTTCACTGGGGTTACACTTTTTGAATCATTCACAAAATGTAATACTTCATTAATTGTTTATAATTCTTCTTAATTTTATCTATATGTTCCAAAATCATGTATTTATATCAGTTTATATTTATTTTAGAAGTAAATAAATGTTTTAGAAGATCTCTTTTAAATTCATTACGTTGAACAAACCTGATTAAAGGGAACTTCCCAATTTCATTACCATTTTCATTTACAATTCTTAATGTGATTTAACACACCTTTAGTTTTCTAATATCAAATTTGTTTCAAGAAAAACAATATTTTTTCATTTCTATTTTTATATGAAATTTACAATTCCCAGATTATTGACTATTTTATATTTTCTCTTAGACTGTATTGAATTGGTCCAATTCTTCTGAATCTTGAAACACTTTTAACATATTAGACATCATTTATGCCTCAAATATAATTTCAATTTACTTAACTATTATTTTATGTGATTTGTGTTTTGATAATTTTATAAAATAAAAAATATTAATGTCTTTCTAAAAAAACTCTTCATTCAAAAGTAAAAGGGATTATCTCGAGATATATTCCTTGATAACCACTTATTTATTTTATGTGGTGTATGTAATAACATTTGATATATCATATCACGGGTCTCCTTATGCTCATTACATTATAATTTTCACTTATTGTTATTCCTTCAGAGGTATTAGGATTTAATTTTTTGAAAGTTGTATAGAACACATTGGACCGTTTAATGATTATTTTCCTCAAAAAATTTATTTAATCTCATTTAAAAGTATCTTCATCTATTCAACCTGCATTGTTTAATCTTTTACTTCATTGAGGTTTATACCATATTATACCAACTACAATATGTTTTTTATTTTTTTGATCCTTTTTATAGTATATTTACTCTTTTGATACAATTTATGGCTTATGGATAATGTATTAAAGTTTCATAAGTTAGTTTTTAAAAAACAATGTATTTGTGGTTTATGTTTCACTTTTTTATATGAGAAATGTATTTGATTTAGTATGATACTAGCGGGAAATTTAATAGCCACTCGATGCATCATTAGGTCTCATGAATCAAACTAGATATGGACATGGCTAAGGCATTTCCCATTTATTTTCAGATATGGATTTAGCTAAGGCCTTAACTATTTATTTTTAGATATCATGGCCAAGGTTTAGACGGTATGTTTTCAATGTACAGCATTAGAAATTCAATTTTTATGATATAATAAATTGATAATTCTTGTTTTCATTCAATTTTTTGAATATCCATGGTTAATATTCACTCTTAAATGACTATTTATATGGAATTATTTAATTATATTTCACTCTTATAATGTTATGATCAAAATTATGTTAACATGGAATTTGTTTTTTTATTTAGTGATACTTTTTTTGTTTATTTATGATAGATTATTCTATATTACATAACATTACTGATCATCTTAGATCACCCATTTCATATGTTTTATTTTTCCCTAGAATGTGAATATGAATTTTATTAATGACTTACAGGGGTAATCTCAGAGCTTATGTGTGTTTCAAATGGAGTTATTATGTTGATTTTTTTCCATTCATATTGTAATGTAAAAATTTGGTTTGAATCTTTTCATCTTAGTATAATAATCTCTTTAGTCCATTGGGATGTGAAATATTATCCATAGTACCAATGTAATAATGTGAGACACAATCTGTAGGCTTCTAGGGTCTGGGTCATTATTATTGGTATCATATAAAATTTAGTATTAACCTTGGAAACAAGATTAAGAAAACATCATTTTGGGATCATATTCCAAATATATAATTTAAGGATAATAATAAACAAACATAATATAATTTTAATTAGGTACAAATTATGTGGGTCTTCGAAGAAATATATCCATATTTGGATACTACATGTGGATGAGGTTCGGGAACAAATGTTCCTTTGTGTAGTAAGTCCATCAATGTGTGCTGATCCTCAGTCAAAATATCTAGGTACATGAAAACATAACTTACTATGAAGCTAGTTTGATACTCTTAAGTGATATTCTTTAGATTATTCTCATTTTCATTAAAAACTATTATGAATGAATTAAAATTAAATATGTCCTCAAATATTCATTGTTATTATTTTAGGTTCTGCTATGCATAAATTTTCCAATTTTTAATAAGATTTTTACTAGTTAAATTTTTTTTAATTATGATCCATAAACTAATCTAGTTCACTACGTTTTTAAAAAATGGTTCCCAGTGGATGAAATAGAAATAAAAAAATACATATTTTTTATAGGGGTTTCCCCCCTATGAAAGATAATGATATTAGAGCAGGAGATGGAAATGATGTTTAGGAACATATAACTATATTGAGCTAGTAGACTCAGGTAAGAAATAATAATCGTACCCGTATAGAGAATCCTAGTCCAAAATGTAGAGCAATTATGTTTGAACACTTAATCAGACAAAAAACTCCATTATTCAATTGCACTATACCCCCATTAATTGAGGAGTAGAGGATAAGTTCTTTATAGAAAAAATTTCATAATTTAGAATGTAAGGAAATGGAGATGGTTATCATCTCTCAGGAGATGCAGATAAATAGAGGTAATTACTTCATGAAAAATTGGCGGAGGAAGAAATGAGAAATATAGAATGAAATTATTTTAAGGAAATTTAATTAGAAAATTATTTCCCCTACAAAACGAAATCAGATATAGAGAAACAAATCTTGAGTCTAAGACAAAAAGATGATGAATATAATGTTATACATGAATCTAACATTACAAGGATAGAAAAGAGTTAATAGGATTAGGTATGAAATCCAATACAGGGTATTAATCAATTCATTGACGGGTTAAAACCATTCCTTTATATGTCCCTAATCCCCAAAAATTTCTCATTGTATGAGGATATAGTATAAATTTCTATCAAGATAGAGAAAACAATTATCTATGTATTATGAATTTTAAAGGAACAAAATGAAAAATATGAAGAAATTGAAAAATAAGGATAAATGTGAGATGGAAATAAAGGATTTACCCACATGTGATAATTTTGGATGGAAACACCCCAATTATTTTATAAAATGAAATGGATTTATCTTTATATGTGGAGAAAAAAATACAAAATTACCATGATTTAAAGGGAAAAAATAATTTTTTAATGTTCAATGCTTCTATTATAATTATATATGTCACTATGAAGTTTATTGACCGAAGATCAAAGAGAATTTACCACTGAAGAAGCTAAGGGATGTAATTTAAGTTTAAGATCTTATTACCGATTATCTGGAATGACTAATGTTTGTGAATATGTACTAAAAAATTATTCAAGTTTTAAGAATTATGAAATATTTTTGGAATATAATTTTTTAAATTTTCATTATGTCTTTAAAATAATTTTTTTTAGTACCAGGAATAGTGATTTTGTTGAAATCTGATCCTTTTTAAAACACATTATTTAGAGAAGAAACCTATTAATATGTTTATTATGTTGCCATAATAATTTTAAAGATATATTTATGGGGTAATGATGGTGACCATGAAGTTGGTTAGTGATTTTTTGATCATATATGATTTTTTTAGATTTTTAGATGTTTGGATTTGAGGAATGTATTCAACAACATGATAATACCATTATTGGAAGAAGTTATTTATTCATAAGGGTTTTAATGTTATAAAGGTATTCATATCTTGTTATGTGACATAAAAAATAAAATTACATTGTTTGGGTAATCTAATACTATTTTGATCATGGAAATGTAGGGAGCTTCCCAATATTTTTTTTGTCGTAGATCAAGATGAAATTTTTTTGATGAGTCATATTATTAACTACGAATGTAATGGATTAAATATATTATTGATTATGATTAATGTATGATTTATCAAATTGGATATCATGTTTTGGCCTTTTTATTTTTGGTATATATTTAAATGTTGATAAAATGACTTATGGATCATTAGACATATGTGCATCAGAAATACAATTTTTTCTTTAATACTTATCCCTTGGTATATAAAAGAGATCAATTCATAGAAAAAGTATGAAATTATTACTATAATCAAGATAGTATATTTTGTCAAGTGATTATCTGAATGGTTATATAATCCCACAACAATAGGGAAGAAGATTTTTTTTAAAAAAAATTATTCGATTACATTTCATTTTGTGAAATCAATTGTCTTTTAATAGATCATAATATTGAACTGGTTTATGATGGTTTACAATCTAATGACCATATTATTTATCACCCTTTATCAGAATTTGATCGTTAGATTTATCTTTAATGTATAGGTTTTCACTTCCTATTAATTTTATCCGATTCAAAAAAATAATTTTGTGGTGAACTTATTATTTCCTTTTCTATCTTCTTTACAATATTTATTTTAAAACCTATTTATTATGTGGGTATCCTATAAAGGAAATATTATGTATCCATTTATTATTTTTATTCAAGGTGAAATTAAAATTTCATTGATCATTATCTTCAATTGTAATATTTCTATTAATGATAAAACTAAAACAAAGAAGGTGGATACTGATGAAGTGTTGATGTGCAAACTCTCAAAAATATTTACAGCTAAGTGCAGCATAGGGGCTGACCTAAGTCATTCTATTGAGGTGATTTTGTGGTTAATAAATAACTACTTCTAATTCAATCTTTTTTATATTTTATTTATTTATAATAAAAAACTAAATGAAACTGTTATTTAAGAGATGATAATTCAAGATAAATAAAATTAAACATGCAATGCATAATGCAGATAGAATGAATGCAGACAAAATGATATCAGAAATAAAGGAGATATTCCTGAGAGAATCACCCAGATTAAACATTCATTGTCTCATTATTAGTTTCAAATTTAATTAATACATACAATCCATCATATGTGTGAATATCCTCTTCTATATGTGGCTGTGAATATATAGTGCTCTCAACGATCGCCGAGAGACCACACATCCACCTCCTCAATCGAGGGAAAATACTATTAAAAAGAAAGTTATGTCATGGGTGGAAAGTGGAGATAAAAAGGCACCTTACCCAATAATATCTTCCTCTGCCTAACCTTAATTAAATATGAAACAATTAATACGAATGTTCAAAGACTTGGGTTGAACCCTAGATTGATCCCCCTAGATGTTCCTCGGGTTAGATACTCATGATCACGAGTATAAGAGATCGCAGTGGAGAAGGATGGGGTGGAAGAAAAAAAGATAAAAACATGAGAATGAGATGAAGAAGATAAGATAAAATATATTAAAAATGCATAATACTATTACAATGGAAGGAAACTAAAAAACAATTAAAAATGGCCACATAGAAGTGCCAATGCTTTGATAATGGGTGAGGATACATATTTATAGGGAGAGGAGGTGAAGAATTCAAACCCAAAACATTTACTCCGAATGTGTCCGCATGTATGTGCCACTAAATGACCGAATGTGTAATAGGTGTCTTCATAAATGTTGTTTCCTAATATATAATCCGTTTTTTCTTAAAATTTTAGCTTCATTAGACATCATATGTATACGTTACCGCCGATTTAATTTGAGCTTTTTAATCTGTCCATTTGACTGGCCAAAATCAAATTCTTCAACTTCCTTGGCCATTATGACCCTCCAAAATGTATGTTCACATGTTGGCTCCTTAATAAAAGTTGTTCCCCACTTGATTTATCGTCTCTCCGAAAATTATGGCCCATTTTGGATGAATTTTCACGATGTTATGAATTTATTACCCAATGGAAACGTTTCTGCCTGGTGAGACGTTTCGTATTCCACATGTTTGGAGTGTTACAATAAAACCATAATTAGGGTATTTTGACTTTAAATTCATCATGGACTCGCCTTATGAAATCCTCATTCCTATCCAGTTGGAATCAATGCATTTGAAGGTGTTGAACCGAGTTATCCATCTGTTACGTCGGTGGCGCCCATTCTGTCCGCCCAGAAAAATATTCAACTTCATTGATTTTTTACAGCCTCTAGGTGATTGATTAAGCCCCTGGTCCAGAAGACAGAAATGAAGGAAATTAAAAAAATATTCTTCGAAAAATTTAATCATAAAATTTGAAGATATATTTAATTGTAAATGACCAAAATACCCCTGTGATAACAATCTTTTAAAATTGCAGAATTAGGCCATTATTCTATTTACGCTCAAAATAACACTAAAACCTAAAAATTTGACAATTACCCATATAATAACACTATGGTGGGATTATAAACAATGATTTATAATATAAAATATATGAAAATTTTAGTTTCATCACTCCCCCACACTTAAACATTGCACTCCTGGGCAATCATCTTACATCCAAATCAAATTCCACACAACAATAAAAAATGAGAAAATATCAATGATCTTATACAAAATAAAAGTCCATCATGTACCATATTTGAAAAAAAATCCTATATCATTTTCATTTCAATCATTAAATTTTTTTTCAATCTAATAAATAAATGCATGGCCCAATCACAACCCACCTCACATTGAATTTTAGACACAACTTAAACCACCCATAAATGATACACATCCCAATTAATGCACACAAAAGGCCATTCCCCCACACTCAAACTTGAAATAACCATGCAAAAATACTAAAAGTGTGGGTAGGTAACGAAAAATTGGCTTCTAATGTGGCTTAAACATATAAGGAAATTCATAGAATCTAAGGGCTTAAAAATAATTAATATAAAGGTGGGTCTCAAGATAAAATGTGGCTAGACAAAGAGATGCTTTAATCATTTCAAATAAATACCATGAAATCCATAGCTTTGAAAGAGAATTATTCACAAATTCTGGTTCTCACAAAAAATTCATGTTTCCCTCAAGAAAGTGTGGGTATTATGAAGAATAAGTAAAAGTGGTTTAGAATACCTCACAGGATTGGAAAAATATTTTGATTCATTTTTTCATGGTCATGGATTTCAAAAATCATTCAAACACATTAAAATGCTTAAATATCAATTTCAAGGGAAAATAATTCATATTAAAAATCATTTAAAATCCATTATTTAAAAAATCATTTCAACTCTTTCAAAATACATTGATGTGTGAAAACTGATAAGAATATTCATTAAAGCACAAAAATACTAAAAATATAATAAACAATAATGAAAAGAACACAAGAAGAACTAAGAATGTTGACACTCCCCCACACATAAATTTAACTACCCCTTTTTTCAACTCAAAAAAATATAAATATAAAGGTAGAAAATCAATGGGAAGGAAAGATATAACCTGACATTATTTTAGAAGTGGATGCCTTGAGTTGAGCTCCTAGAAGCAGCCACTTTAAGACTACAAGAAATTAATGAAAATACATAAGAAAAATAAATAAAAAGAATGATAAAGGGAAAAGAAAAGAGATAATTCTTGGTGTAGACCTCCAAGCGGGTGCTAGGTTCTTACTGCCCCAAGTCAGACAGTTTCAGTGGATTATCCCCAATCATAAGGTGGGTGTGGTTTCTTTTAGATGAACCACTACATGTGAGTTTTCTCAATGTACATTATTAAACACTAAAAGTAGAGAACCCCAAAAAAGATAAGAATGTTTCCAACCCACGAGAGAGAATAAAGAAAAAATTTGAGTTTCAAAGTGGGAGGGAATAAAAGATAAGGGTGCTCCCTGTTAACTTCGATGGTGTCTTCCTCCATATGGTATGAAATTTTTTGTTGAGGAGGTAGTCACACCGCCATCTTCTCCAGCTCTTCTTCTTCAATAACCACCACATGAGTGGTCTCTTCTCTAACATCCATAGTCTGCTCTATTTGTGTTGTATCAGAAATTTCAAAGGAAGAGATGTCAGAAAACAATTCAACTTGAATAATATTAAAACATGAAGAATTAATAATGAAATATTCCCTTTCATGTAATTCATCTTGGTAATTGATCTCTTCAGGCATGACCATTGGAAACTCAATATTATAAGGTTCGTCTTCTTCCTTATCTACCAAAGAAAGAGAGATATAGAAAGTGTTTGATGTTTTATTATCAATTATGGGAAGATCATGTTTCAATTTTTCTTCAAAAAAGTTATTCCAAGATTCTTCCAAAAAAATGTTGACCTCCCAGTAGTGCATCAGTTGGAAGGTGTACTTCTGGGACCTCCTCAAGCATTGGTTGAGTGTGGGATGATGTGATTAGTTCCTTTAGAATTTATTTATCACCCTCCACTAGTTCATTAACATAAAAAATTATTGGTGAAATCAATTCAACCACTCGTTATGGTTCAGGTTCTGGCTCAGGTTTGGATTCCTCTTGGAATGTGCCTACATATTCCACAATCCATTCAATTTTCCTCTAAAGTTTTTGAACTTTATCACTAATCATATGAAATTGAGCATCAATTTCATTGCAAACATTTTATGGCACTTAAGATTGCTCATTCCATGAATAAAAATTTTAATTGAAAGACATCATGAAGAAAGTATATTTTTTTCAATTTTTGAAATTTATGATTTTTTGTTGTTTTTTCTAATGAATAAAAATTTATTTACACAATGTGAATAAAAAATAGTGAATTAAAACCACTTGGATCCATAGCAACGATGCCAATTTTATGAAGCGTTTTCGTGCACGCTCTAAAAAATATTTATAGCTAAGTTCAGCACAGGGGCTGACCTAGGTCGTTCTCTTGAGGATATTTGGTGGTTAATAAATCACTACTTCTAATTAATTTATTTTTATATTTTAATTGTTTATAATACAAAAATAAATTAAACTGTGATTTATGAGATGGTAATTCAAGATAAAGAAATGTAAACATGCAATGCATAATGCAGACAGAATGAATGCAGACAAAATAACATCATAATGAAAGAAGATATTCCTAAGAGAATCACCAAGATTAAACCTTCATCATCTCATTATTAGTTTAAAATTTTATTAATAAACACACTCTATCATATGTGTGAATATCCTATTTTATATTTGTTTGTGAATATACAGTGCTCTCAACGACCACAGAGAGACCGCACATCCACCTCCTCAATCGATGGAAATATTATAAAAGAGAAAGTTAAGTCTCGGGTGGAAAGTGGAGACACAAAGGTGCCATACCCACTAAGATCCCACGTGACCTAACACTAGTTAAATAAGAAAAAATTAAGATGAATGTGCAATGACTTTGGTTAAACCCCGTATTGATCTTCTGGGAATTTCCTCGGGTTAGTTACTCATGATCACAAGTGTATGAGATCGCAGTGGAGAAGGACGGGGTGGACGAACAAAAGATAAGAAAACGAGAATGAGATGATGAAGATAAGAGAAAATTTATTAAAAATTCATAATACTATTAAAATGTAAGGAATGTAAAAAAATTAAAAATGGACACACATAAGTTCCAATGCTTTGATAAGGGGTGATGATACATATTATTAGGGAGAGGAGGCGAAGAATTCACACCCAAAACATTTAATCCTAAAGTGTCTGCATGGATGTGCCACTAAATGACAGAATGTGTAATAGGTGTATTCATCAATTTTTTTCGATAATATCTCCTCCATTTTTTCTCAAACTTTCAACTTTATTGGCCATCAGATGTAGAAGTTATGGCTGATGTAATATGAGCTTTTTAATCTGTCCATTTGACTGGCCAAATTCAAATTCTTCATCTTCCATGGTCGTTATGGCCCTCCATAATGTTGGTTCACGCATTGTATCCTTAATTAAAGTTGTTACTCGCTTGATTTCTCGTCACTACACAAATTATGGAACATTTTGGATGCATTTTCACGATGTTATGAATTTATTACCCAATGGAAACGTTTCTTCCTTGTGAGATGTTTCATATTACACATGTTTGGAGCATTCACAAAAAGCATTAATGAGGTTATTTTGACTTGAAATTCATCATGGACGCTCCTTAATAAATCCTCTTTCTTTTCCATCTCGAATCAATTCATTTTAAGAAGTGTGTGATGAGTTATCCATCCGTTACGTTGGTGGGGCCCATTCTGTCCGCCCAGAAAAATATTCAACTTCATTGATTTTTTACGGCTTCTAGGTGATCGATTCATCAACTAATACAGAAGAAAAAAATGAAGTAAATTAAATAAGTATTCTACCAAAATTTTAATCATAAATTTTATAAATATATTTAATCGTAAATGACCAAAATACCCCTATGATAACAATCTGTTAAAATTACAAAATTATGCCATTTTTGCATTTAGGCTCAAAATAACAGTAAAACCTAAAAATGTGACAATTACCCATATAATAACACTATTGTGGGATTATAAACAATGATTTATAATATAAAATATATTAAATTTTGAGTTTCATCAGAGACCAAGGCCATGGAGGGAATGAAATAATGGGGGCCAAGAGAATTAACCCGAATCAAGTTCACCTACTTGGGTTTAAAAAGAAAAACTCGAGAAAGACAATTATCCGAGTCTCCAAGGGTTGCAAGAGAAGAAAATAAATATGCCACCATGTTCTTATATCACCATGTGTGGATGAGACTAGTGTTGTTACCAGTGAGGCTTTGAAATTCTTGATGATGTATAATATAGACCAGGGTATGATACCTTTACAATGCAGGGTATCATGAATAATCATAGAGTCAGTCTCCACATGGGAGATGTCATTATCTATATGTCTTCAAATGGGGATGCTTGTGAAAAATGACTAGGCCTCTACCAATAAAGAATTTCAACTTCCATAGTGGACCGTGATGAAAAAATACTTGTTAGCCCATGAATCCCTAACCACATCTCCACCATGCATTTCACTCAGGATACAAGAACCATCTGTATTATGTTTATGGATTTCTCTAGTTGGAGTCCACCTCACTGATTTCCCATGTTTCCTGGTACCTGGCTGTTGGGCTACTAATTGTGGTGCATAATTCATACGAAGATAGGGAGCCTACATCCAATTTCCATCAAGGAAAAACTTTTCTACCAATATTCACATTTCTCTAGAGATAATGGATATCCCCATGGATATACTCCAATCAAACCTGGACTAGTTTCTCTCTTACCATAAGCACCACCAGCGTGCAATGAAAATAATTGATCTTTACTCTCTTTCCCTCTCTAATCCGTCTATCCCCTGGAACCATATCTCCATGAATATTTCGATACTTTTCACAATGGAGGGGGTACTAAAATAAACTCTTTGAAGAAGCTCAACACCTGGCACACCCACTCCCCATCAAAGAAGATATGGAACATACACTCTTCGCTTCTGTTCGCATAGCAAAGAAAACATGAGGCCTTGATTATGCTGTGTATTTTAATATTTTAATTGGTAGGTAGTGAATGGTTTTGGAGCCTCCATGTGAGTAAATATAATCTATTTGGTATCCTCGTACACCAGTAAAGACTACAAAAAACTCCATGCTTATCTGGAGGAGACCTTTTTCTTTAGAAATCCTTCACGTTGAACATACCTAAGGTGGAGAGGGTAAAAAATCACCATTCCAGATCCTTGATCATAAAAATAGAGTCGAAGACAAACTTTTTTTTTTCATTATGAATTTATCTAAAAAAATATGGGTTTTTGCTCTCCTCCTTGAAGGTGATCATAGGGGGTGTGCACCATAGGTATCAAATTACCCTACCTGAACAATTGCGATACAAAAATAAGATGTTTCCCTCCCTGATAATTCACTGTGAGTATTGGATGATGCTCGGTATAATGAAACTAAATGAGGCCCACATTGGATGCCCACTCACTGGTGACGATAAATTATTGTTCCTATACCAATTCAACATCAACCTATCCCATAAAGTTCGTTCCTTGATGACCTCTGATGCCAAATTCGTGTGCAGGTAGTGGATAGTGTTCACTTGACTTTTTACATTGATCCCTCCCTCCAGAATGGTTCGATCCTTCCTCCCCCAAGACACCCTTGTCTCTTCCACTCTATTGAATAATACAATATAAAACAAGAAAAAAATAAGTCAATGGATCTAGTAACACACTTCGTCATGATGGTAGATGATAGTGCATTCACTATGATGGAAAAGATTATGATGTTACCAATGTATAAAAATGTTCTTTCCAATTAACGATGTGATCCAAATTCATGCTCACTAAGTGATCAAAATCATTTATGGGCATTATTTTTGGATACATTGGTTAGCCATATATTCCCTAGGAAACGATCAACATCTCTTACCAAAACTATAACCCATATCTTCCATCCTACTATAATTTCATTCATGGGACACATAGAATCCACTATTCTCCCTACTTATTTGTTGTCTCCACTGGTGGTAGTATGTCTCTAAATTCTTGATAATGCTTTTCGCAGACCGCTTTCTAGCATTGATGAAGATAATCATATTTCCTGTAAACATAAAATGTGATATGTGTGGGAAACTCACCCTCCTCCGTTAAAGAATAACTTTACTTCTAGATATCCATCTGCTAATTGTCTTACATAAGGTATCCATCATAAGAATATGCATTCATGGGGATAAGGGATCACCTTGACGATGCCCTTGAACTCTCTTGAAGAAACTGTCAGTTTTCCACATAAATGAAATAACCATTCACGATGAACTAAAACACCTAAAAATATAATCACATGTCCAACTGGAGAAAGGCCACTTTTTCATTAACCTATTTATAAATCACCACTCAATCCTATAATATGTATAATTCATATCTAGAATGATGGAAATATTGGATACATGTACTTTAGAATTAATGTCTCCAAAATCTCTTGCACCAACCCTATAGCTCCTTGAATCAGACGATCATTCATGAAACCTTGTTGTTCCATCATGATCCACTGTGGAAGATACCCATCCATCCTCCTGTTTATTATGACCAATAGTATTTTTTAAGTAAAATTAAATATTCTCATTAATCGGTAATTTGGAGGCTAATGGGGTCCATGAACATTGTTAATAGGAAATGAGTCATGGCAGACACTATCCGCAAGAGGTTTCCCCCCTAATGAAATCCTGGATAGAATTGATGATATCCCCCTTAACCACCTCATATGAACTCCAATAGAATGTACCTGAGATGCCATCAGATCCCATGCAACTCTCATGATTGAGGATCCCCAAGGTCTCATGGACCTCCTCATCCTTCAAAATTCCTTCCTTCATCCTATTTTATTGATAGGAAATTAGGGTTGGAATCCCCTCCCATAACTCATCATCCACCAAATGATAACTCTTTAACATGTTTGGATTCAGTTGTGCAATAATATCAATGAAATATGAACAGACCAATCCCATTAAAATTTCCACATCATCGGTGAAGGAGCAATCTTCTAAATCCGGGTTTGGTTTAACAACATGCCACCTTTCTCTTTTTCATGTTGGAAAAAAGTTATATTCATATCAAGCTCCCTAAGCATCATTATTCAAGAGAATTATCTAACCATATGTTTTTACTAGATGTCCAAACCCCCACAAGAGTTATTTTTCTCAGCGAACTCAGCAATGCCATTATCGGCCTAGGCATCCTCAATACTATCCTCAGGCTATTTAGTGTACTGTTTGAGTTCATCCATATCCTAGTTTAAGGTAGAAAGGCTCTTAGACCAATATATGAGGGTATACTTGATGTGCCTTAATATGGAATGTATTTCTACCGATGACTAACCTTGGATCGGTTCCTCCCAACACCGACTAACCAAGTGAGGTTAAACTGTAAAACTCGAGAAATGGCTCTTGAACAAGAAGCCTGTTTGGGAGGCCTCACTCCTGCTCAACGTTAGTATGATATGTGAGTGATCATATATTCTATGGGTAAAATTTTCAACCTACACTACTAAAAACATAGACACAACTTGGACATTGGCTATTCAATGATCGAGTCTACCCCAGCACTGAATGCCTCGCCTCCGATTGTTACACCATGTGTATGGGTCACCCAAATATCCCTAATCCATTATCTATTTGCTAGATATAAACTGATAAAAGGCCATGATTTCCCTCCATGATAAATCTCATCTTCCCTTCTTCTCCTCAAGATCCGTTATGATATTAAAATCTCCACCCAGCACCCAAGGTTGATCCCCTTGGTCAAACTCATTCAGCTCTCTCCATAACACCTCCCTTCTTTGTGCATCACAAAATCTATATACGAAGGAAAAAATGATGGTGTCCCCACCACATGAAACTCTTGTCATGATATGATGGTTCCCTACTTGGATCAGCTCTACTGAACCAAACCGATGCTAGATGATCCAGATGTACCTATTGATTGGGTCCTCCTGCATAGGGGCATGCTACATTAACTTGCGGGTAAAGTCATTGATCTTCATAGAGTTCTACTTGTGCTCGAGAATTCAAACAACCATGGCCATTTTCATCTCGCTTTATGTGGAAATGATGTCAATTTTCACTCTCTCCCGGACTCCTTAGGAGTTCCAATAAATATGGGAGTCATGGAAACAAAATATACCCGATTTTTCCCTAGGAATCATGGTCTATTTCATTTGGGAACAAGAGCACTCCCTATCCAGTAACTTCATTAAATTAAATCTTTATGCATTTACCAAAAACCAGAACAATAAAACCTATGTGTGAATAAGAGAACGTCAGAGATCACATTGAGGCTTTCTTGCTCACCACCAAATGAGGCGATGACATCGTAGGGCCAGACTTCGAGGGATTATGAGAATCAGATGGGTGTGATACAATAGTTGTACCACTACATAGAATCGTTCCATACATCAGGAGAGACATCTCACCACATGGTTCTAATTTGATATGAAACTCACTCCAAAATAGCAACCTATAACTTTCAAGGTGGTCCACTCGATGATGACAGGCCTCCTGACCTACCTCCTCCCTGGAAAGCTTCTCTTAACGTGAGCACGAAGCAGATTCCACTAGGGGGAGACCCCAAGAATTGGAAACCAGAAAATTATTTGAAGCCATCAAAAAATATTCCAAAAAATCACATTTCAAAAGATGAAATAAAGAAAAGCATGAGAATGCTGGGGAAACTCGGTGATCCAGTCGACTCACTTGCGTCTTATAGTTGACCAGAGAGAAAAATAGAGGAACCTATAGACTTGATGTGAATGGTATGAGATCCATGTAACGAGAAAAAACAAGGTTAGTGATGTAGGAACTTGAGGATACATAAGTATCATGGGGCCCTAGCTGAACCACGTCTGAGATAGACTCCACACCCGCATTTATAAGAGTGCCTCTTGGCTTAGGACCTCTGACCACTTGAAGGAACACTACATGACATCATTTCCTTCAATTCTTCAATGAGTTTCCCAGGATTAGTCATGATGAGAAATACTTGGGAAACACCGGATAAACTATGTCTTGGTTCTAGATGATAGATTCTTGAACCATCAAGGATAGTTTCTCTATAATAGGTAGGGAATGGTCAATATCGATGAAAATTTGATAGTTCATTGTATCCTCGTCACAATGTGTGTGCACATCCACACAAATAAAGCCCTCTAGAGAGTCACTGATGGCTCTGAGAAAGGTACTATTCTGAAACTGAAGCTGAAAGTTGGGAAGATGAGTGAGATTGAAATTCCAAAAACCCATGACATTGGGAGCATTGCACCAAGACATAACAAAATCCATCTTCGAATCCATCAACAAATAGAACAAGGACCTGTGCAACACGGATATGTGGGCCACCCCCTAAAACCATTAGGAATCCGCGATGCATTTGGAGACCTGTTTAGAAGGATTATCTGATCCAAAACGTGACACCAGTGTCCATTTGAGGCCCACTATCACTTCATTAAATGATCTGGTAGGAGCCGACAATGAAACAGGGGAACAATCACTCAACACCGACTGAGAAAACAGGTTGATCTTTTGGAATAACTGATTTGAAACCCTCAAACCTATACCACACATCACATATTTGAAAAACACCACAGGGAACCTCGGCTGGTGGGAAGGGAGTAGAGACCCCCATAGAGGGGACGATGCACCTTCCAGAGGCTCGGACCCTGGATCGAATGTCACTGAAGGTAGAGGTACTATGTGAGAGTGATATGCTGAAGTAGTAATGGTCGAACAATTTTTAAAATCCCACGGAACATGAGGTGCATTCTCAAAAAACATTATTCCACCTTCAAAGATGAGTTTTTTCATTTAGAGGAGAATGTAATCACCCAAAAAAATTTCCACGTATTTTTTGATATTATAATTATGTCATATATTAGAAATAACATTAAAATCAAATGGACAACAGAATGAAATCTTTAATAATAAATAATGATTGAAAAAAGGTATTTTTAGAAACTAAGGAATCTTTACTGATGAAATTGTAACAGATCCTTTAGAAAAGTTGTATGACACTAAGGAAAAGTAATACAACCAATTGAACAGTAGCCTCACCTATTAAAGTAAAAATGAAATTTGGGTATCTTGTAAATGAAAATATGATATATTTATTTCTTTGAATATGTAATTAACTGTTCTTAATATTATAAAAATAAGTTTGAACTTTTCTAAATAGATAATATTTATTTTCAACATTATAATTTTCATAATTCAATAAAATAAAATTTATATTATTAAAATAGATTCATAAATTAATATTTCCTTGTCTTATTATAATAAGGTAATTTAATGAGACTTTTTTTATGTGTTATAAAATATGTTATAACATTAAAATCAATATTTTTGAGTAAATGATGACATTAATTTAAAAATTGATATCTAATATTTAGAAAATTAATTAAATAAAATGGATTTCAATTTTTAATTATACACATTTAAAAAAGGGTCGTTGAATGTTTTCGTATTTTTTTAAAATAGTTGATTATTTTGGTGAATTGTGAAATACTATAATTTTCTATAATTATATATTATAAGTTAAATATACATTTTATAGAGTCATTATTGATGTAATAAACAAAATATGAAACTATAATTATCTATTTATTATATTTATTCATGGTAATAAAAAGTATTCATTGTCTTGTTCCAAAATAATAACCTAATGAATAAAATTATAAAAAACCCATTTTATCTTTTTTAAATTCCACCCCTCACCACACCTAATCCTCCCAACTGAAAATCATTTAATATTTATTATATTTGGATCATTTAATTTTAAAAACCTCTCCCACACAATTTGATCTTACTAGCATCACCAACATACCATTTCCATGTCCCTTAAGGAGGTTATCAATGAGGTGACACTCAATATGTGAAACATTATCAATCTATCTATCTCTCACTTACAATTTCATTAATTTTCATTTCCTTCAGTTACATCCCCTTCATAATATGAAATGACAACCCCATAAAATTTTATAAATGGGAATTAAATTATGTTATTGGTATAGCAATAATAAATTCTCCTCTGGTCACTATTTTATTTTTAAAATGAAAACTTCACCTATGAGGTTCTAATTTATCACTTTTTTGGAATGAGAGTTTTTTTTCAATTAATCCTTTAAAAATGGTCACAAAACCATTTTTAAGGTTAAAAAATTATTTTCTGTGCATAATAAAGTTATTTAATGGTCTATAACTAGTATATATACAAAATATTAATTAATAGGTCAAAACTAGTTATTGATGATCAAAAAAACACAATAATAACCTAAATGGTTATCATTAACGCTTTCTCTAATGAATCATCCTCATATCTGGAATAAATTATATATAATACCATTTCAATGTTCGTTAAATACATTTAATTTAAAAATTTTATGACTATTTCCATTTTACATGATCTTTGGTCTATGTATACATGTGTACAAATCATGAATACCATCGAAATAGACAATCATGAATGACGAAATTGGAACATATAATTCATCAAAAAGGTCGTAAATGAACATAATAATTTTTTACTAAATAAAATAAATTTTAATTGGTTAATAATTAAATTATTAACGAATCTAATTTAATTATTTAGGATAATAAGTATGTGTCCAGAACACTTTCAGACGTAATGTAAGGGTTTGATTTCCTAAACCTCCATTTTTAAAATCGGTTTTGATTTCTCTCACTCTACCACAATGTAACAATTAATTATTTTCATACACCTATTTTAAATTACGTATATATACTCCAAATTCATGTATCCATATCAGCTCATCTTTATGTTATTTTTTAATACATATTTTACAATGTTCCCTTTTTTAATTCTCCTATTTATTCAAGCCTGATTAATTGGAACATACCTGTTTCTTAACCATTTTCATGTACCATCCATAATATTTTTCATAAAACCAATTAAACAATAAATCTATTTATCCTCAATTGTTATCTTTTTTAATTTTTGGTTTTATAAAAAGATTTTTTTTTCATTTTAAAGACATGTATTTTCTCCAAAACCGCATTGAAGTGACCCAATTATAAATATACATAAAAACTCATGTTACATGTTATACATCATTTATTAATGAAACATAATTTCATTATCCTTAAGTTTTATTTTTTGGGATATATATGTTTAAAATTTTATTTTATTACAAATTAAATTGATTTTCCAAAAGACATATTCTTTCAAAAGTAAAAATGCATTTATCTTGAGATATATGCCTTGTTCAAAACGTATTCCTTATGTGTGGTGTATATACTAACCTTTGATATATGATATAAATATCAACCTTATTATCATGATATAAAAAAATTATTTTAATGTCATTCTATTGTAAGTATTATGATTTGATTGGTTAAACGATGTATGAGCCAATTGGGAACGATTAAAGATTATTTTTATCATTTATTATTCAATGATATAATTTAAAATTATCTTGATATATGTCAACATACATAGTTTAATCATGAAATTTAATTAGTAATATAATTTATTATACAACATAACTTATTATTATAATGGTTTTATGATAAGATTCATTGTTGACATGTTATTTTTATACCATTTGTGGTTGAATATTCACATATGGTATCATTGTTTTTCAATGTAAGTTTTTTTGTTGTATATGTTTCATCGTTTTAATATGATTAATGTAATAGAAAATGTGTGTAACAGGTGGGTCATAAAATAGACCCTCTATGAATTTCTGTGTCTTATAAAACAAAATAGTCATGGATATAGCTGAGGCCTTGAACAGTTATTTTATGATATGGAATTGGATGAGGTCCTAACAATTTATTTTCATATGTAATGGATAAGGCCTCAATGGTATCTTTTAGATGTAAAACATTATGTATTCCATCATTAAGATACTATTATATGTTAATCCATATTATTATTCTACTTGTATAATATCCATGGTATTATTCATTCTCATTTGATTATTTATAATAAATTATTTAATCTGATATCATTACTTCTATATTATACAAAAAATTATTTTTTCATGGATTTTTTTTATCTTTCTACCATTACTTATTGTTTATGTTTATTAAAGACAACTTATATAGTATTACAACCCCATATAGTAAATTTTATATAACACTAATAATATGTTCTATTTTTCCATAGGATGTGTAGAAGTGTATTATAAATGACATGGAGGGATAATCAATGTGATTATTAGTGTTTCCAGTGGATTTTATCAATTTATTTTTTTCTTTTCATGTTGTTATATAAATTTTTTTTGTAGTAGGTTTTCCAAATCTACTAAATTATTTTCTCCTTTTAGATTTGAACTGTGGTTGATAGTACCAATGCAGTAATGTAACAAACCACGTCTAGGCTACTGGGGTTGAGGTCTTTACCAATGGACTATCTGGTTGTCACCATTTACACAAATTATTCTTTCATATATCATGAAAAACTTGTTTTTAGCCCCCTTATTTTCAATTGATTAGAAAAACTCCATCACACATGGTTAAAGGGCCACATAATTGGTTTTCAACACACCTATATCTCTTTCAGTCTTCCCACTTAGGGATTCCTGTTGAATCCAATCTTCACTATTAACCATATGTGATGCACTATTATTTGGGTTGAGTTTATTTTAAAAGTTAAATGTTGTGAAGTTTGTATGTGTGTTTTTTCAATGTTAATTTTGTAATATACGTGTTATATATATATATATATGAATATTTGTTTTTCATATGTATTAGAAATATTTAGAGAACATGATTTTTGTAGAGAATTCGGTGATGTTTGTTTGATATAGATCCATGTTATAATTAATCTAGAATAATCATACATTTTGTTTTTGAAGTTTGTATGTGTGTGTTTATTATCGTTGTTTAATTTTTTTTATATTAATCTAGAATAATCATAAATTTTTTATTAATTTATTATTATTTTAATGATGAAAATTAGAAATGGATGAGCTAAATGCATTACATTGATGAAATAATAAAATAAATTCCCTCAATATTTTTTATTTTGGAGATAACAACAATATTAAAAAGGCATGAACTTGCCTTGGTGCATATGAATTTTTCTAGGCCCTATCCTCAAAAGAAATTGGGTAACCAAACTCTTGAAAGTCCATTTGTCCTTGATATGACTTTTACGTTGGTAAATTTGTACTTTATTTGGGTGGAACATTATAGTTTTGGATGATAATGTATTACTTTATTCCAACCGTATCACTAAACCATGCCAACAATAAAAAAATTATATGATGTAAGACTTAAAATTATAAGATGTAATAATAATTTTCTATATCTTTGGATAAATGTACAAATGACTCCAGTTCCACATATGACATTACACATCCACTCATAAGTACAATGCGTGTTCATAATACAATTAGTTATTTTAAATTTTTAGGAGATGTGTATGAATTTCAAATAACTAATATTACTTGAACAATATCGTAATACATTTCTTGATGAGTGATACTTAAGGAATTTTACAAAATAAAAATAACAGTAAATAAAACATAAAATTCTTATCTTAATATTGTTTAATATAAATTCATTTTAATATATTCAACATATCGTTCCAAATTAAGAAACATACTGATGGGATTCCACTAAGAGGTCTTCCCACAAGATGGAGAGAAGAAGATTGTGGAAGGGAACATTAATAAAGGGGATATTTGAGTGATTCAAAAATGAAAAAAACTATAAACTTGGCCTATGATCCAAAAAACCATCAATGATATGAGATATAGATAAATAAATATAGGGGGATGATGCTGATAATTGAATCAATGAAGTTGGAAGAGAACATATTTTATGATAATATATGAGATAAAGATGTAGATGCTTTGGGGAACCTCAGACGATTCTATGTTTCTTTTAAGAAGACTAACTTATTTTACTATGAAAGTATATTTTATATTGATTAGTTAAAAGTGATGTTCCTTTTTTTATTTTCATTCCTTTCCATTATCAAAATATCTTGAATGATATACTATATAGTTGAGTTAAGGGGAATGACCACATGATTCATTAATAAATTTTTTATTCAATTACAATTATATTAAAATTAATTTCTATGGATGTTCATGATTTTCAAAGAAGATTTGATATTTCTATTTTTATTAATATTTTATTTATTATTCCCTTTATCACATGTTTTCGCAAAAATGCTACATGTCACATCCCAAAACAAATACAATGGTGATCACTAGGTTTATTTTTGAATTGTTGGTTGTTTTTAATCACATGGATAAGAAAGTTTGTAAAGTGTGATGATTATTGAATTTATATATTCATGAGGTAACTGATTGGAGAGTGAAATAATATTAGGTTCTAACTAATTAGATAAATATAAAAGTATAGTTTTTTAAATAATTAATCAAATGGTATGAAAGAGTATTATATGGTCTCAGAAGACTTCTATTAAAAATAATTAAAACCATTTCTTTTACATTCAAAAAATCTATTATTAGTATTTCCAATATACCCCAATACCACACACTATAATAAAGTCACACAAAAAACACCCTCTTATTTAGTGTTAGCATATATCCCATAGTGAGTAAATTTTTAGGTGAAAATAGTTTATTTAGGATGATCTCTCTAGAATGACCTTCATCAACATTGAATTTTTTCTTGGGAGGCTTGTCATTTTCAAGTTTTTTATTTTAAATATAGTTTGAACCCAAATAGTTGATGTTTGGAAATTTTTTTAATATATATCATTAAATGAAATTAAGATAAAGTGTTAAAATTAAAAAATTACTTTGAAAGAGGAGGTAACGTTTATCACAATAACAATGACACACTCTATATAAAAATCATCATAGTCGACTATATCCACAGTGGGATGTGAAAAAATTGATGGAAATCAATGTCAATTTAATGAGATACTCCAAAAAACATATTCACATTACATTAATAATAACAATAATAATAATCAATTGTAAAATTTTAATAATTTGGGTGATTTTGAGCATAATACTAGAATTATTCAATTTCTTTGTAACATTGATTTATTGATAGGATAGGAAAATAATATGAATTTAATTGAAATTTTGGGTGAATAAAATATCTTCAAAACCAGAGGAGTGCCTAGGGCTAGGATCAGTTGGAATGAATTTCCATTATACTATTAAAACTTTTCCGATGAAGGATGTATAACCTACCACCTAAAGAAAAGACCATCTATAATGTACTTTAAAGGATATTAATTAAGGTGTTATTTCCTCTATCAAGGAATCCCATGCCAAGAAAATGTATTTATGGAAAAAATTAAGAATGTACGAAATTTATTCATGTTTTTTGAGAGATATTCAAGAGTCCAACATCATGATTCCCATCTATACCCTTTGAAGACCACTACTTCATGATTTTATTTTTCCATCAAATAATCGATAATGACAAAAATTTATTTGATCCATCTTCTAGAGAATAAAAAACTAAAGAATCAAATATTAATTCTAGAGATAATATAGGGAAGATCTTATAATAGTCTCATTAATTTGGTTCAAGATCAAACACTATAAGATTATATATGTTTAAATGTTTTTTATCCTTTAGTATAACCTAAATTTAAGGAAATAATAAATGTTTTTGTATTTTTGTAAATAAAAAATGTAAAATAATAATCACCAAAGACAAACCTAGGGTGTTGAAATATTTCCACACTCTATAATTTTAATAATTGATTACATCAATTACAATTTCAAGAAATTTTTAAAGAATATACTAGACGAAATTCCAACAAAAATGCACTAGAAATCAAGGGTATACAGAAAATTCTATGACTCAATATTGATATGGAAATAGAAACAACAAATGATACATTTCCATCCATAATTGTAAAAACCTTAAGAGTATACATATTTTCAGAGAAATATATTTCAACACTCTACATGATTTGAATAGTGATTGAACAATAAATCATCAATTATGGAATTACTGACACAACTACTGGTCTCTAAAAACAACCAACAGTACACATTCACCATTCATGGATTATAGATTAATATACTAAAATGTCAGTTTATATAGCATATTCCAAGTAAGAATAAAATTTAAAATCAAGTCTCATATAAGATTTGTTCCCAATAAATTCTAAACCAAAATAAAATATTAACATCTATTTCATTAAGAAGTGGAATGTAATTTAAGAACAAAAAACAGTCAACACAAGTGATTGAATTAGAAATTCTATATCCTGATCATAAATAAACAACCCCTATTGAAGCAAAATTGAGGATATCTTTAAGAATAAAACAATTGAAAAAAGAAAAGAAAAAATCCATGATGGAGCACCTATATTTTCCGCATAATCACTTATGAATAATAATGATCATCACCCCTAGAACAATAGTGATGAATCCTTACAAAAAGTGGAACTAAAAACCAAATAGAAGGTGGATTCTACGGATATAAAAACTATACTCTTGGTATAAATGTCTCTTCTGTAATAACCCCTCAACTACATATGAAATGATAGTACTTCAATACATTGAATTTCAATTTCACCATAGAAGAGAATACCTTTACTAGTTCATTATGTGATCTAGGTGATTAATTTTTTAATTTATTATCCATTTTACTCTTCCCAATATATATATTAACATAATTCAATATAATTCTTTTCACAATAAGAAAATATATCAACTTATTACCCAGTAGGGGTTTTAGAGGATGTTTTGTTAGGAATGAAAGGAATACTATTTATGACATATTGTTACATTTTAAACACAGTGGAAGAAATAGGTACAATTAATTCTTAAATAAATTTTTATATTACTTTAATAAAACATACAAATACATAATAATTTAAAATGAAATAATTATTTTAATTACTGTTTTAGCCGAAACTGTAAATTTCAATATTGTGGATACAATGAAATTTCCTCATTTTGTGATATCTATTTTTAGAATATCTCTTTCGAAAATTTCATATTGTTATATGAATGATATTGGAATATTGTATAGATAAATTAAATTAGTATAATTATAATAATCAACTAATCTATGGGATAATTCTGTTTTTGAGAATGAATTAAATTTGGAAACAAATTACAATAGTGGATAGCATGAGTAAATAAATAAAGAATTATTTAAAAAACTACATAAATATACTATTGTAACATTTTTATTTTTATACACATGGTTCATGTATAGAAAATATAATGATGAAAACACATTTATAATATCCCCATATATTTTTTTTTCTGTTTTTCCCTATAATTTAAAATATTTAATTCTGAAATAAAAGGAAAACTACATGTTATAATTTAAATTTTATTAGATCTTACTTTAGAACAGTAATTCTAGACATTTATAAAAAAAATTAATTATAGATTATAATTTTTTAGAGGCCACCCATGAATTCAACCACCAAACAATTCATAATAGAATCTCCTAGAAAGTGAGTTAAAACTTGTATAAAATCCATAATTAAGACTCAATCAAACCTGTATATATGTTAATAATAATTAAATTTAAACACTATTAAGTAACGAAATCATATACCTAATTTCATATTCACAATGGTCTGTAACCATTTAAAAATTTTCAAAAAATATTGCTTCATAATAATTCAAATTGAAAACAATTAGTCAGTACTGATTAGGATTCAAAAATAGTTTGAGGGTCCACATTAATTATAGGAAGTTGAACTGTATGACCCAACAAAACTGTTCTCCTTTCATTTTATAATAAATAATATTAGAAAAAATACCTATTAATGGTTGTTATTTATTTTCATGATGGGATTTATTATTATTTCTTGTTTCACCTAGAACTAAGGGAGCAAGACAATCCCACATTCACCTATCCCTTTGGAATATTTTCATAATGAATGAAGAATGTTGTGTTATGAAATTACCAATTTTGGTATTAATGTTTCATAACAAGTATCATTTAAAATATTACTAAGAGATGAATTAATGTATTACATGGTGAATTTACATTTTATGGATCATGATTTGAAATTTCTCTTGAAAATATAAATTTTATTAATTGATGTATAGAGGGAAATATTAATTAAATCATTAAATTTATTTTTTCATAGTGGTAGAGGGAAATTTTTTATGTCACATAATTTCTATAGAAGGAATTTATGTAGATTGGGGAATGGGTGAAACTATTTACACACCACCTTATAACACCAATAGAAATCATAAAAGGCCATTATTTAAAATTTCTAGACTTTATGTAAGTTTATTAATGAATTTAGAGACAATTTTATTCCATGGACCGACATGTTATAAAAATTAAATAAATTTAAATTTGATTAATCATGTAGAAGAGATATTTATAGGCCTAATTAAATCCTACTAATAAAACATGTAATCTATCCACCAGAAATAAATGAACAATTAAACATGTTATACGATCAATATAACTAAGTATTTAGCGAAGTTATTTTCATGAATATTAACTGTAATTCACATATGATACTCTATACATTACAAATAATGGAAAAACCCCAAAAAGTTAAAAACCAATAAGGAATTAATTTTTGTATATTTCAATTCATTTATAAAAAAATATATATTATTTTTAGAAGACAAAGTAACCATTCATTATATTATAAAAATATTATATATTTGATAAATATAGATGATGTAATGGATTTGTTTGTGATATGGATGATTCTATTACATGAATTGAACTTATAGCCCAAGGAAAATAAGTGTTGTGTAAAAATTGTTATAGTCCACATGTATTGATTTTACTACACTATAAAAGTAGAATCCCAAAAAAAGGTATAGATGAATATCTCCCAGTTCAAAAGATTAATGAAGTAAATATGGTTCCCTAATATAATGGCATGGTTAATATCATTTTTAATTAAAGGTACCAACATTTATATAAATAAAACTCATAATTTAATATGTAAAAATATCTATTTTTTGGAGGATCCTTATCGATGGAATATTTAGAGTTATTATATAATTATATAGTGTTTAAATGATGAAGAGATAAACTATGTACATCTATGTTGTCACACCATTTTACGTGGAGGACACATTGTAACATAATGAAAAATTATAATCTTCTATAACAAAGATTTTTTTGGTAATAAAATGTTTTAGATAGTAATTCAATTTTCAAAACATTTTTAAATAGTCAATTCACCCAATGAATTTCAATATGATAATAAATTACCCTAAATCCATTGATTATTTTGTGATATACTTGATGTGTAGGGATTATATTTCATGTGCCCATTTGCTGATTCTTTTGGAAATTATATGATCATTCAAGTAATGAAGGTTTTCAAGGACAAATATGATTTATTTAAAACATATATTATCTAAAACAATTTAGTGGAATTTATAAAACCTTGTAAATTCCCCAAATAACCATTGATTTTCTTGAAATATTTTATTTATAGTTTTTATATTTCATGGGTCCATATCTATTTAATTTAGATTTTCCTATATTCTACAAGTAGAAAATTAAATTTCAAAACAGATTAAAGTACATGAAACTTGAACTAATGATTCCAATGTTTTTATTGGACTTGTATAATCATATTTTTTAAAAAAATTTAATGTAGATAAAATATTTGGTGATTAAGAAATACCAATCTTAAAATGAGCATGAAATTTCTCCTGAAACGATATAGTGTACACAAAAAGTCCTTAACTGCCTACCCCACACAAACAAATGGTATGATTATATATTATAATATGGAATTAAATAGTTTTTTAAAGGATATTATAGTTAAATAATTAAAATAGGATTTTTAATTTAGAGGATACATTATGGGCCTACGTAACTGGTTTGAAAACACCCCTTTCTATATCACCTTATAGAATGATTTATGAATGTTTTTTTCTTTTTGTTGTGATAAAATACCATGCCGACTAAGCTATAAAAAATGTTAGCTATGCATTTATTACAGATATAGAGTAAGGGATGGATACCATGATGTAACTGTATGGGTAATGAAAACATTCATATAAAAATTTCCAACTATATAAAGAAAAATCATGATCCTTCCATGAATGACTCATTAAAAAAAGTGAATTTTTTATTGGATTCACAGTAAATATATTATCTTCAAGAGAATATATAGGTCATGTTATTTTTCATTAAAAATGAAATTTACAATATAATGTCCAGAATACATTCCAGTTATGTTCTATTTAGATCAAGGGAGTGAATGATTGTATGCACGAGATAGTTTTTACAACCAATATTAACAATGTGTTACACTATTTTCAATGTTTTCTAACATCAAAATTCATATAATATATTGGGAATCATATCATTTAAGATACATTTCTGAAACTATAATTCAATTATTAAATGTCATAAATCTTGAGTTTAATGTATTAGTAAAATATTGGATTAAATTTGAATATATAAATTGTATTTTTTGTTATTTTTTAAAAATTAAAATGAATTTAAATATATGTTTCATGGTTTATTTTCATTTTTTTAATAAGTTTTAGGAATATATTATGTCAATATTTTTCAGGGTTGTAGTGTTGAAAATAAAAAACTGACGATCTATGTGTAAGACATTGATGTCATCTTGTAAGACATTCACATAGTCTATATAACATTATATGTTACTAGAAAATGGAAAAGGATTTAGCTATCTTGAGAAAATATTATTTTTTCTTCACCAACACTATGTATAACACTGGTGTCCCAAAAAATTAATAATGGCAAGCATTGTGGAGTAATATTTTTCCTTTTGTGGCATCGGGTTTTGGTGTGGAAATGAATATTAATTCTAAAAAAATATGTATAAATATAGTCTCAAAATTTTTCTTTACCCATCTCACCCCATAACACATTCATTGATGTGGGTATCAAAAGACATAATACATCATTTTCATTTCGTATTACTTTCTCTAGAGTCATGTATTACTCTGTTTTGTATACGACTTTCAACTTCTAGATAATAATTTTTTAAGTGGTTGTATGAATTGTAGCAATGTGAATTTTTCTAAATACTTTTATTACTATTATGGAATGAATATGATATCATACAAGACTTTTTAATTATATATGAAAGTTACACTTGATGTCTATACAAAAATTAAAATCATAATAAATAAAATATCTATTTTTGGATGTAAGAGGGTTCAACCAATTTTTATATATATTATTCTTGCCTTCCCAAAATAGATAAACTACCCTCAATAATAGAATTGGTGAAAATACGATGATCAGAAAAAGAACATCATTGAAGGGAATATTGGGGAAAGTGATGTTATGGAGATGGACAACTAATGGAATAATGACACATGGCCAAAGAATGTGAATTAAATTGGAGAAACCGGAGATGGGAAATAAAAATAGGATATGTATTATGTTATAATATTCAATAATTGAAGAGATGGTGGTCTGTTTCGATCACATAGGACAAGAATATTCCAATTTCCTTAATGAACAAATGATATTTCTATGACTATATTATGAATATGATTATTCACTTATGATAAAGGAGAAATTACACCAATTGGTTGGTATATATGGTTATACTAAGATTATTTACCTTTATTCATTTATTAAAATATCCTTAGTTCTAGCGCACTATATCGTTAGAAGTGGAGAAAGGATAACTCTCATACCTCTTAATAATGAATATTACTCCCCAATTTAAGTTAAATTTTAAAAAATATCTCAGAATGTTCTTAACAATCCTATATAATATAATATTTTTATTGTTCTTTATCTTTAATTCTACTTCCATAATTCAATATTTTACTCACAGAATAAACCTAGAACATCTCCACTACATTTATAATGGAGCGAAACATGTTTTTTTTTGATTTTTAGAGGTTTATGATCAAATTAGTAATTAATGATATGTATTGGAGAGTTTAATAAATTTATATAATCAGTAATAAACTTTTAAATGAGGGTAATCAACAGGGGTTTCATCAAAGTATAGAGGAATTGATAAGGAGAGTAAATTTGATTAATTATCATAACAAGAAATGTAGATGATTATATAAGGTCAAGAAACAAATTTTATCACTGATATTAAACCCAATTCAATTTATTTTAACATAAAACATTGATATTGTTTTTAATTAAGAATGATCTCTAACATAAATAGAAAAAAAACTATTAATATCATCATATCCTTCCACAATATTAGTCCCATATTCATTAAATATTAATTTCTAAAATATGTTGTTTTATAAGATAAACATGTTAGTCACATAATCATATATTGATATTAACATTTTTAGTTTCATTTACAGAGTTCACTAAAATATGGTTATAATTCCTAAATAATTATTTATAGATTATTTTAAGAGTGATTATAATTATTTGTCAAAATGGGGATATTAATTTTATTATGAAGTTGTCTTAGGTTGAATGTGACGCATGTGGTGTTTTGTAAAAGGGGAATTATTTGAAGGAGGAGAGTGATTATTTTTATAGTGATGTGATGTTTAAATCATATGACCCACTTGTATTATATTATTATTGTAACACCCTGAGATTTTATGAAAAATAATCTTTTAATTTCATTAATGTCTTCTGTTGTATGCTACACCAAGATTACCTTGCGCTATACGCAACACCGTATTAGCTTGTAGTATACGTAACACTATTCTTGGATAGTGTTACACATAATTTTGATAATAGTTATTCTATGCAACATTGAGTGTATATATATATATATATTCAATGCATAAATGAAATATGGTTGGATTCTGTTATATGAAACAACAAAGGATTCTTTCACAACACGCAACCCAGACTTGGCTTGCATTACACGCAATCGCGACCTTCCTCGATAGCGTGTGTTGTACGCAATATCGGGTTTTACTAAACAACGATATATTATTATAAAATTATTATGAACTAGGCGTTATGAATAGTATTAACTATATTTTGGATTTTATAACATTATTATTCATCTTACACATTTTCTAGAATACGGTATAAGAACAAAATAAATTTTTCGGGTAAAATAAGTATTTTTAAAAAAATACAGTTTTGCCGCCTTTTGATGGCGCACCCACTTTAAATATAGTTTTTGAAATGTTTATAAGTTCAATTTGAAAAAATAAAATTCTTCTTTGGAATCACGAAATAAAAATTTACTTTGGATAAATTTTTCATATAATTCTGGTAACATTCATATTTTGATGAATAGTAAAAACAGGCTATATTTTAATGAAAAACAACTTTTTTCATCGTAATAATTTATATGGTTAAATAATAATATTGAATGGTTTTAAACTATAAATATAATATATTTTTACCATTTAATATAATTTATTTCATTATCATTGATTTTACATTGAATTCGCAGGTTAAATCAATTCAATCTTTTGCAAAGTTTTAAATAAAAACCCGTTTTCATTCGACAACGGGATTAATTTTAATTTAATTTCTGCAAATTCTGTGTATTTAATATGGAAAAATGGATTCCATATTTGGAATCAGTGGATCCAAATTATGTTAATAGGCTACTTATTATTTTTGGGAATTATGAATAGTAACTACGGTAAATTTTATTTACCATAGTTAAAGGTAAATCAGTTAATTAAGGGTAAATATAATATTATAAAATTACCCTAACACATGCCAAAATTCTATTGGATGGATAAAAGTAAACCCATATCAAATAAGGGTCATATTAGATTCATTTTATGGACTTTTGACCATGAAAATAATTTAATTATTATTAAAACCAAAGAAAGTGACAACATGTCACTCTCTTAAATCTTATAAGTATAATAATTTTAATTTAGTGATAAACATCATAAAACGTCGAACATGAATTGTCTCCAGAAATATAATAAAATTATCTACATCATGATAATTTATTTATAATTTTTAGGGATTAAATAATTGTCATTAAAGGTGATACATTAATGATACATAAATTATTTATTAAGTGGAAAATAAGTAATATAGTTTTTATTGAAATAATAATACCCATTAAAAGGCCCAAAAACCTTCCCTAAACTTATTGGTAGTGTATATATACACCTTAAACATCCAATTAAATAATATATAACCGTTTGGATTCTTATAAAAGAGATTATGACACTTATATTATTTTATTTTAAATGATTCCAAAGTTGACACCTTCATAATTTAATAAATATAACAATTAACATATTTTGATTTTATGATGATAAATTCTAGTAAAAGTATTATTTTGAAAGTAAATATATTTATCTTCATCATAGGATTTTATTTTAAATTTTTATGCAAAAATCAGTATATTAAATAATTATAAAAAATTTTTGTAGTAATTATTTTTCTTAATAGATAAACCAAATAAATGGTTTTAAAAATAATAAAATAAATATTATATGAACTATTTAATGTTATCCACTAATTTTATAGATATATATGAACTTTTTTGAATCTATTGAAGCTTTCAGTTCGAAAATATATTCTGTATATATTTTATTTAAATTCAAATAAATGAATGGTGTCAAAATTGACACTATTGTTATTTTATAAAAATAACATATTATAAAATTGTTTAAAAACCACAAAAATATTTAAAATTTTAAATTTAAATTTATATGGTATATATTGTTATAAAGTAAAAGATTATGGGAAATTCACAACAAATAAGTAATTATTTGTTATAATTTAAAATTTAGAATTTTATTACCACAAATAAACTTAAATAGATTAAATAAGGATAAATTAAAATGATAAGGTTTAAAATAAGATCCAAACATGTCTAAATTTGATTTTTTGATGCAATTACAATCCTATATCATCTAATATTTGAATATGAGTCATTTTTGAAGGTTTTTATGTGGGGTTAGATTTATTATAAATTAATATTTTTAAGAATTCCAAAGGTGCCCTTCTCCTCCCTTATAAAAGGGCACCGCCTCCCTCTCCTCCTCACACCAATTTGAGCCTTCAAGCTCGGCCAAACCCTGAAAAATTATCTTCTCCACTTCCCTAGAAACATCCTAGAGGTTCGGGTCTACTTTAAAGACCATTCATAGTGCCCTAAGAGGAGGTTTCAAAGAGGCGTATCGAAGAAGAGGTAATTTTTCTCCCGATTATTTCAAGCTTCTTTCTTCTTCAACTTCTTCTTGTTTAGTTGTTTCATTATAAAGTAATGACATAAGTATCACTAATATACTGATTTGTTATTATAAATATGAAACAACCCCATTTAACCTTCTATCCATACTATGGAAAACAAAATCACCGCGCATGCGTATGTACGGAATACCGTCTCCACGCCGTGGTGTAATCTGTTTTTCCACCAACACCTTACATGGATGTGTATAATGGTGTAAATAATAACTATACATAGTTATTATAAAATCATACTGATTCTGATATATTTTATCATCCACTCCAATTCAATTCAATAATTATGGAAATGATATCATCGCTCGTGCGTACGTACGGACTACCATCTCCACGATGCGATGAGATTCATTCTCCATGTTAACCATTTAAGAATGATTATAAAGTATATATAAGAAATAATAATGAAATATATGACATTATAAAGCTTCTATATTTATGTATATATGTATGTCATCTACTTAATTCCATTCAACTCAATAAGGAAACGAAAACAGCGTTCATGCGTACGTACGGCCGACCGTCTCCATGAACGGTGTATTTCTTTCCATTTATCGATCTACTATATATATATATGTATATTCTGAATATATATTATATATAAATCATGTTTTATATTCTGTAATTATGTAATCGTGATCTAAGTAATCATATGAATAATTACAAGTCAAAACACGGACGACAAATGAAACGATTTTACCCAAAACACTCTTTAACATGGAATTTACAAAAGAACGGGTAATATAAAGTCATAAGTGAACCATATATGATATCATAACAATGAATATGATTCTATAATAAGTCAATTAAATTATTTAAATCATTATACAGGAGGTTCGGATACATACTAAGCAAATCGGACATAAGGTAAGGGATAATTTTGCAAAGCTCATTTTTATCCAAGATTGCTTATTCGTAAGTATTTACTGGGGTTATATTTATCATTCATGTCCAAATTTTATAAAAATGTTTTCCTGAATGTTTAAAGTCCTTTTTACCCATTTTGACTTTTACTACATGGTATGTAAGGAATCTTTCATTTATTTATGTTACGAGGTACTTTTTTGACTTTTCTGGCAAAAGTACGCGGAGAATGTTTTTTTAACTTATACGGCACGAACGGATTTTTACGGTTTTATAAAGCCTTATTTTCATGAAGCTTCCTCCAAAATATTTCATTACTATTTTCAAAAAAATCTCTTTCTTTTAAAATTTAATGGAATTTTATGAAAAGAAAATTATTTTCAAGAAGAATGTATATTTTCATCAAGAATTCATTTCAAGTGTTTTATCAAAACCATTTTCCATCTAAGATGAAATTATTTCAAATGTGTATGTTTCATGTATAATGTCTCTATGATTTACATGCTTTCAATTTTGTTATAATGAAATATCCATTTATTTTATATGGATTATGTGATGATGATATGATGTTTATGAAACCCATGTTATTCTTTGGGTTATGATGTATGTTTTAAGTTTATGTTGTGGCACAAGTAAGAATGATTTCATTATGTGATGGGTGGGACCTATATCTCCCTCCAATGCATTGGGTAAAGATTTATATCTCATGAGATAGACATGACTAGAATGGTAGGTTAAACTGGTTCAGTAAAACAGGACTAAAATGCGGAGTGAACTCGGTTTAGAAAGGGACTTTGTCCACTAAGATGGTCTTGGCAACAATGCCTTGGCTACTATGGAAATCATTACATGTGCTTAATGGATTCCAAAATTAAATGTTTTATTCCCATGCTATTTTATCATGGTTTATGTTCCATTATGATCTATGCCTTATGTACTTATATGTTTTATGTCGTTGCTCAAGATTTTAATGTTTAAACATTTTGTTCATGTTTTTAAGTTCCAATGTATATGGTATGTTTTATTTTATCCATGCTTACACTTACTGAGAATTTGAGCTCACCCTTTTATGTTTTATTTTCCCCTAGGATCAAAATAATGGTTTTAGGTCAGGAAACAAAAAGTGGAAGATCATTATGGGAGATGTTGAAGATCTTTTACCACGATTAGAAGATTACGTTCCATGTTTCCAAAGACACTAAACTATTACGGTCCTTGTGTGTCTATTTTCTTTATGTATTAAGTATTCCGCAAAAGTAATGTAATGTCCATGTACGTCAAGCTTAGGTTCTATATAGTTGGTATGAGAGGAAAGGATTAGTTAACCTTTTGAAACTAGGATGCGAGAACGTTAGTGAGATCCCTAGTGATATTTCTAAGGTATGTCTAGGGATGATCCTAAGGATAAGTATACGAATAAGATATAGTCCTAGAACTACGATAATGATCTTAGAATTTAACCTAAGATGATAGATATTGAGGGTGCTCCCCCTTTACTATGTTGTTTTCCCTAGCATTATTTTTGCCGCTCACACTATTCTTTTTGGGTTTTAGAAAATGGCTGGAAATAGGAAGATTCATGATAATGGAGGATATGACGGACAATGGAATGCTTTTCTTAATGAGAAACCAAATGAAACGGGATCTGGAAGTCCAAACATCGTTATTATGCCTAATCAGAAATCTCATAATATGATCAATAATCTCAACTTTGGTAAGTTTCCCGACTCAGATAATAAAAGAAAGATGGAGTTTCATGATGATCATAGTGGGAATAAAGTTCAATTTCCCTCATGTAAATCATGTGGAAAGAGGCATCAGGGAGATTGTTTCAAAGGAACTAGAAGATGCTTTGGGTGTGGAAAAGAAGGACACAAAGCCAGTAAGTGCAAAGGAAAAGGTTCAATTGACGCCATGGACAAGGATAATGGTATTGCTACGACATCAAAAATGATTAGATGTTTTAAATGTGGAATGTACGGGCATTATGAAAACCAATGCCCTAATAGAAAATCTCATGAAGAGAATCAGCATGGTCATATGGGTAGTATTTTTGTGGATGATGATGAGGATACTACAAATGATATATGAGCTAAAAGAAGTGTTGAAGCTCAGTCGGTTGTTTTAGATGGTAGTGGAATGATTGTATATTTATTGAGAGTTATGTTGTATAGTTAATGGCACTATGGAATAAAGAATCATCTAAGGATTGTTACACTATTGTTTTTCCTAAAAGTATTTGACTGTATATGTTGAATGGTACTAGTAACTATGGAATGTTATTCATATATTTTTGTAAAGTAGATGATATGCGCATAGTGAAGGAATAAGATGATAATGAGATGTTTGATTGTATTCAAGATCTCATGATTGATATAAGGACTAAGTGATATCATGGTTTGAGTATATAGAATTTTGAGGATTTTGGTATGTGGAAAGTGTTAACTTTTAACTTCATTCATGTTTTCACTAAGGATCAATGGGTATTCATTCTTCAAGAGAATATATGATTAAGGCCTTCGAACATTTGTAATGTGACCAACAAGACATATCTTATGATATATAGGGATAAAAAATGGTATTAACATGCTTCTTATATGAAATCTCTGGTAATCATTTTCACTATAATATGATAATGGACTGCAATATTATGGATAAGCCTAAAGATTGGAATTGATTATGTTGGACATAAGTTAGTATTGTTTAAGGATAGAACCTTTTTCGATATTATTGATGGGATGATATAGTAATGTAGTTTTAGAAAAAGGACAACTTGCAGGACGGGCGACAACCCATCGCGTTAGACAAGGATGTGGGAATCGAACCCACTACTGAAGTGCGACTGGCCTTTATTGCCTACCACTGGCTATATGAAGTCCCTGGTTAGTATAAACTGGTTTTATTTTATTAAGCGGTATGATATATGAAGTATAAGTCCATTTTAGGAACCATATATGATTAATCTCACCATAGATGGACTTATGTATATTTGATAAATTTTTATAACCTTTTGTTTGAAACAGATGGAATGACCCATAATTATATCACATGATCTATTAACACTTCACGAATAACAAATTCAATTTCATTTCTTTAATAGGTGAAGTGGAAATTGTTCAATGCACGAACAATAGTGATATTGTACCAACATCAAGCAAGTATTTCTTCTAATTCAAAATTTTCAACTTTAGGTAAATGATATTGAAAACCAAAAATGTTGTCCTAGTGCTCTTATATCCAATTAATCAGGTGGTACCTTAGATCATCACAAAATTATGGCTTTGTGATTGATGTCTTTTTCATAGCCATGTTCTCTACCACTCTCCATCAGAACATGATGGTTAGATTTTTCTTCCATATCCATATTTTCACCTATGTTCTCCTATATGGAAACCCAGTGATTAGTTTATCTGGGTAACCGTTACATTTCATACTTTAGTTTTTAAAGATAATTTTTGGTATTCCTTTTTACGATGTGGGTTTCAATTAAAGAAACTTTCAAGTAGAAAAACCATTTATAACCCTGACGAATTTCGAGGGCGAAATTCATTTTAAGGGGGGTAGAATGTAACACCCCGAGATTTTATGAAAAATATTCTTTTAATTTCATTAATGTATTGTGTTGTATGCTACACCAAGATTACCTTGCACTATATGCAACACCGTATTAGCTTCCAGTATACGCAACACTATTCTTAGATCGTGTTAAACACAATTTTGATAATAGTTACTCTACGCAACATTTAGTGTGTATATATATATATATATTCAATGTATAAATGAAATATGGTTGGATTCTGTTATATGAAACAACGAATGATTCTTTCACAACACGCATCCCTGACTTGGCTTGCATTACACGCAATCGTGACCTTCCAAGATAGCGTGTGTTGTACGCAATACCGGGTTTTACTAAACAACGATATATTATTATAATATTATTATGAACTAGCCTTTATGAATAGTACTAACTAAATTTTGGATTTTATTACATTATTATTCATCTTACACATTTTCTAGAATATGGTATAAGAACAAAATAAATTTTTCGGGTAAAATATGTATTTTTAAAAAAATACAGTTTTACCGCCTTTTGATGGAGCACCCACTTTAAATCTAGTTTTTGACATGTTTATAAGTTAAATTTTACAAAATAAAAATCTTCTTTGGAATCATGAAATAAAAATTTACTTTGGATAAAATTTTCGTATTATTCTGGTAAATTTCATATTTTGATGAATAGTAAAAACACACTATATTTTAATGCAAAACAAATTTTTTTCATCGTAATAATTTATATGGTTAAATTATAATATTGAATGGTTTTAAAGTATAAATAGAATATATTTTTACCATTTAATATAATGTATTTCATTAGCATTGATTTTACATTGAATTTGTAGGTTAAATCAATTCAATCATTTGCAATGTTTTAAACAAAAAACCGTTTTCATTCGACAACGAGATTAATTTTAATTTAATTTTTGCAACTTCTGTGTATCGAATTTGAAAAAATTGATTCCATATTTGGAATCAGTTGGTCCAAATTATGTTAATAGGCTACTTTTTATTTTTGGGAGTTATGAATAGTAACTACGGTAAATTTTATTTACCATAGTTAAATGTAAATCGGGTAATTAAGGGTAAATATAATATTATAAAATTACCCTAACACATGAAAAAATTATATTTTATGGCTAAAATTAAACCCATATCAACTAAGGGTCGTATTAGATTCATTTTATGGGCTTTTGACCATGAAAATAATTTAATTATTATTAAAACCAAAGAAATTGACAACATGTCACTCTCTTAAATCTTATAAGTATAATAATTTTAATTTAGTGATAAACATCATAAAACTTCGAACATGAATAGTTTCCAGAGATATAATAATATTATCTACATCATGATAATTTATTTATAATTTTTAGGGATTAAATAATTGTCATTAAAGGTGATACATTAATGATACAGAAATTATTTATTAAGTGGAAAATAAGTAATATAGTTTTATTGAAAAAATAATACGCATTAAAAGGCTGAAAAAACTGACCTAAACTTATTGTTAGTGTATATATACGCCTTAATCATCCAATGACCTAATATATAACCGTTTGGATCCTTATAAAAGTGATTATGACACTTATATTATTTTATTTTAAATGATGCCAAAGTTGTCACCTTCATAATTTAATAAATATAACAATTTAAATATTGTGATTTTAAGATGATAAATTAGAGTAAAAGTAATATTGTGAATGGTAATAGATTTATATTTATCATAGGATTTTATTTTAAATTTTTATGCAAAAAATCAGTATATTAAATAATTATACAAAAATGTTGTAGTAATTATTTTATTAAGAGATAAACCAAATAAATGGTTTTAAAAATAATAAAATAAATATTATATGAACTATTTAATGTGATCCACTAATTTTATAGATACATATGACCTTTTATGAATCTATTAAATATTTTATTTCGAACATATCTTCTGTATATATTTTATTTAAATTCAAATAAATAAATGGTGTCAAAATTGACACTATTGTTATTTTATAAAAATAACATATTATAAAATTGTTTAAAAATCACAAAAATATTTAAAAATTATAAATTTAACTTTATATGGTCTATAATGTTATTTTGTAAATGATTATGGAAAATTCACAACAAATAAGTAATTATTTGTTATAATTTAAAATTTAGAATTTTATTACCACAAATAAACTTAAATAGATTAAATAAGGATAAATAAAAATGATAAGGTTTAAAATAAGATCCAAACATGTCTAAATTTGATTTTTTGATGACATTACAATCCTGTCTCATCTATTATTTGAATATGAGTCATTTTTGGAGGTTTTTATGTGGGGTAAGATTTATTATAAATTAATATTTTTAAGAATTTCAAAGGTGCCCCTCTCCTCCCTTATAAAAGGGAACCTCCTCCCTCTCCTCCTCACACCAATTTGAGCCTTAAAGATCGAAAAACCCCTTCCAAATTATCTTCTACACTTTCCTAGAAACATCCTAGAGGTTCTGGTCTACTTTAAATACCAATCATAGTGCCCTAAGAGGAGGTTTCAAAGAGGCGTATCGAAGAAGAGGTAATTTCTTCTCCCGATTCTTTCAAGCTTCTTTCTCCTTCAACTTCTTCTTGTTTAGTTGTTTCATTATAAAGTAAAAAAATCAGGATAACTAATATACTGATTTGTTATTATAAATATGAAACAACCCCATTTCACCTTCTATCCATACTATGGAAAAAAAATCACCGCGCGTGCATACTTACGGAATACCATCTCCATGCCGTGGTGTAATCTATTTTTCCACCAACACCTTACATGGATGTGTATAATGGTGTAAAGAATAACTATACATAGTTATTATAACATCATACTAATTCTGATATATTGTATCATCCACTCCAATTCAATTCAATAATTATGGAAATGATATCATCGCTCGTGCGTACGTACGAACTACCATCTCCACGATGCGATGAGATTCATTTTACATGTTAACCATTTAAGAATGATTATAAAGTATATATAAGCAATAATAATTAAATATATGACATTATAAAGCTACTATATTTATGTATATATGTATTTCATCTACTTAATTCCATTCAACTCAACAAGGAAACAAAAACAGCGTTCATGCGTACGTACGGCCTACCGTCTCCATGAACGGTGTATTTCTTTCCATTTATCGATCTACTATATATATATGTATATTCTGAATATATATTATATATAAATCATGTTTTATATTCTGCAATTATGTAATCATGATCTAAGTAATCATGTGAATAATTACAAGTCAAAACACGGACGACAAATGAAACGATTTTACCCAAAACACTCTTTAACATGGAATTTAGAAAAGAACGGGTAATATAAATTCATAAGTGAACCATATATGATATCATAACAATGAATATGATTCTATAATAAGTAAATGACATTATTTAAATCATTATACAGGAGGTTCGGATACATACTAAGCATATTGGACATAAGGTAAGGGATAATTTTGCAAATCTCATTTTTATCAGAGATTTCTTATTCGTAAGTATTTACTGGGGTTATATTTATCATCCATGTACAAATTTTATAAAAATGTTTTCATGAATGTTTAAAGTCATTTTTACCCATTTTGACTTTCATTACATGGTATGTAAGGAATCTTTCATTTTTTTACGTTACGAGGTACTTTTTTGACTTTTCCAGCAAAAGTACGAGAAGAATGTTTTTTTAACTTATACGGCACGAATGGATTTTTACGGTTTTATAAAGACTTATTATGATGAAGCTTCCTCCAAAAGATTTCATTACTATTTTCAAAAAAATATCTTTCTTTTAAAATTTCATGGCATTTTTTGAAAAGAAAATGATTTTCAAGAAGAAAGTATATTTTCCTCAAGAATTCATTTCAAGTGTTTTATCAAAACCATTTTCCATATAAGATGAAATTATTTAAAATGTGTATGTTTCATGTATAATGTATCTATTATTCACATGATTTCAATTTTATTATAATAAAATATCCATTTATTTTATATGGATTATGTGATGATGATATGATGTTTATGAAACCCATTTTATTCTTTGGGTTATGATGAATGTTTTAAGTTTATGTTGTGGCACAAGTAAGAATGATTTCATTATGAGCTTGATGAGACCTATATCTCCCTCCAATTCATTGGGTAAAGATTTATATCTCATGAGATAGACATGACTGGAAGGGTAAGTTAAACCGGTTCAGTAAAACAGGACTGAAACGAGGAGTGAACTCGATTCAGAAAGGGACTTTGTCCACTAAGATGGTCTTGGCAGCAATGCCTTGGGTACTATGGAAATAATTACATGTGATTAATGGATGCCACAATTACATGTTTTATTCCCATGCTATTTTATCATGGTTTATGTTCCATTATGATCTATGCCTTATGTACTTCCATGTTTTATGTCGTTGCTCAGGATTTTAATTTTTAAACATTATGTTCATGTTTTTAAGTTCCAATGTATATGGAATGTTTAACTTTATCCATTCTTACCCTTACTGAGAATTTGAGCTCACCATTTTTATGTTTTATTTTCCCCCAGGATCAAAAGAAAGGTTTTAGGTCAGGAAACAAAAATTGGAAGATCTTTATGGGAGATGTTGAAGATTTTTTACCACGATTAGAAGATTAGGTTCCATGTTTCCAAAGACACTAAACTATTACGATCCTTGTGTGTCTGTTTTTGTTATGTATTAAGAATTCCGCAAAAGTAATGTAATGTCCATGTACTTCAAGCTTAGGGTCTCTACAATTATTTTCAATTAATCGAAAAATTTATAAAAACAATTCATTATATAAATTAGATTTAAACTCAACTTGAATCATGGTGATTAATATGATTTGATTTCAGTTTGGATGTTTAGAAGAGAAGTGAATACATTTGGGTATTATTATTGATGTTTTGTAAGTATTTTTTTTTGTTGAAAGATAAAAGAACACCACAAGGAAAAATATTACACTCGGATATTCTAGTGTATGATTATAAATATGATGATATTGAAAAATCACTCTACAAGGAATGTTATCATATCATTAATTTGTTATAAAATTTTAATGATTTTTTATATAGTATACTAATGTTCATCTATCGCAATGAACTAAGGAAATTTTTTTTAATCATGAAAAATCCACTAAGAGTGTGACACATATTTTCTCCTAAGAAACCTGGTTGTATGTGAGATCAAAAGATTTTGGGTTCACTTTTTAAATAGACAGTATGTATATCTGGTTGGTTTTGAAATCAATTAATTAATAAATGTTCGAAAAATGGATTATTACCACTTTCACCTATTGAATTATTTTTCATTTATTTTATAATCATTCTATTGTCAACTGAATCACCATAATTACTCACATAAGTAATTTTTTAAAAATTATAAACCAAAGGGTCAATGTATTTCCATAAATTTCCTAACCTTGTATTTAGGTACCTCCATTTACCATTTCATAACTCCCACTATTTTCTATCACATGATAGAGACCAATTTCATGTGTATTGTCAGGACCCATCCCCCGGGGCCCATATCATGACTACCGCAAGCCCGCCTTCCATAGGCCAGGGGCTGGCGACTAGCACCAAAGATGTAAATCCATAAACTGGGAAGCCATTTCCATTATAACAGTAAACAAACACAATAGAGTACGAAAATATAAGTAAAACACTAAGTAAAACTGTACACAAAAGAGTGTGCTGAATGTAAAGGGACCGGAAATACAAGCCCAACAGTTAGGTACAATACAACTGAAATGCTAGTACAACTGAAGAAATGAATTAAAGCAGCTATTAGGTCATACTTTGACATTCTCACCTGAAGGGTGGGTACAGATGGCCTCCTCATCACCCCAAGTCCATCCGTCTGCTCCGTGTATGTCTCGCTGAATGGTCTACCTCTAGGTACCGTCCAGTTCTGCTACTCTTTGCCCAGATCAGTGATGTCCGTCATTTGAAACCAACACAACAAGGTGCGGGATTAGCCCGTGTAGGGGTGAGTATAACAATACTCAGTAGGGACCACGAGACCCTCAAGGTCTCACAAAATTCAATAATGATAACCATAAAGTAAATAATAAACGGATAACCCTTACTTAGGTATATGCCCATACATATACCTTAGTTATTTAGTAACCCATATCAATCATGGGGAAACACAAAAGTCATTGACTCAACTATAACGAGGATTTTTATTGTAGCATAGAAGTATAGATGATTAGTCGCGAAGCTAGATCATCTTATTCTAACAAGAGGCACTACTTCTGACCATACGGAGTCTGACCCAGACATGATCGATAGGTACTAACCCCTACAATGACCAACATAGGATCTGACATACACAAGATCGATAGGTAGTAACCCCGACAATGACCCACACAGGATCAGTATGCGCTGACCCACACCGGATCTGACCCACACAGAATTGGTATGCCCTAACCCACATAGGATCGCTGAGTGTTGACCTCTGTGTGATCTGTCTCTAAACCCCACCTCACTAAAAACCACTGGATTCCTCACACTCGGTGTGATCAAGTTCTGTAGAATCCACCCTTGAGATATCAGTTGTACCTCGACTACCACTAAAATCTAAAAAGGAGTAACCCAATGGACCGCTAAGTCATAAGGGTTCCAACACGATAGAAGGTGCGTCGATCGTATGTCCGGTCTGTGAGTTATTGGCATTTCTGTTCCAGGGGCCCTATTGGTTTTTAGTATCAAACCAACCCGACTATACTCAAATTGTGTCCAAACCTCAAGTGGGGTACTCCAATAGATCATTATCATTCTGATATTTCTGTCAGCACAAACGGTTCATCGATCGGACACCTGTAGCCCAAGATAGGGCCGAAAAGGTGTAAACTAGCAAATGAGTTTGGGTTCGATTCGACCTAGTCGGACCAGGGTCCATCCCAATCCTCTGGTCCGACCTAGTCTGAGAGGGAATCTCGAACCTAGTGGTCGGCCCGACCCAAGTGGGCGGCCCGACCCGAAGGCGACCCGGCCCGAGGGTGCGGCCCGACGACCCGGTCGACCCGGCGGCCCGTTCTGCCTGGCGGCCTGGTCATCTTGGCGACTCGGCGGCCCAGCGGGGGTCTTCCTAAGCCGCGGCCAATGGGTAGCACACCCCCTGGTAATCGAATGTCTTTGACATTCGGGTGGTGCTCTAACCGGCACCAGCTGGCATTAGTCTAGGACATGCGGGACCCGACGGTGTATTGCTCCTCCCGGCTGGCTGAGCGGCCAGCCGCTCTGGCTCCACGGCGGCCAGCCACCACTGATCCTCCATCCCGGCATGGCGGCGTAGCGGTTCTGCTGCCCTCTGTGCGGCGCGACGGTGCCGCGCTGCCGCCGCTGCAGCTCGACCTAGGCGCGACCTTCAGCTCCTCCGTGCAGTATGACGGTGCCACGCCTCTTTCGTCCAAAATGGCCCTCCTAGCCGCGGTTCCTCTACGGTGTGGTGTGATGGCACCACGACCCTCCAGCACCATCGTGGCCCACCTGGCCATGGATTGGTTTCCTACGCGGTGCAACGGCGATGCGCCTCCTCAGCGGCCCGACAACCCTTGAGCCAACGGCTTCTTCTGCATTCCGCTCTCCATCAAAAAATATGAACAACCAAAAGAGGAGGGTCGGGCTGTGTTCATGTGGTCCGAGCCCTCCTCATCATGGCGATAAAATTTGGCATCTCAAAATCCATATATTTGAACAACGAAGAACGAAGGTTAAAACTCGTATATAAAATAACTCTAATCCACCTACCTTGTTTGACGATTGTTTAAAGAGTCATGGGAAAGCGATTTCCGATTCATTGACATCGGAAAGAAAGAAGACGAGGTCGACGTTGGCAGCATTCTTCAAGGGTGTTGCTCCCTCCTTTATTTCGGTAGAATAAGGAAGGATATGTCCGAGGAGGAGTCCGAGAATGAAGTCGAAGAAGGGAGGATGTCGCCAGCATTCTTCACATTCTTCGTTGGAGTGGATACGTTCCTCCAAGATCTCTTCCTCCCCCATGTTTCCACCAAAAAAAGAAACAATAAATCGCCTATTATTTTATTTGTGGGCATGAATTCCAAATAATTCAAATTTTTGTATTTTAATTAAATGAGTTTACTCACTCAATTAATGGGGTGTGTTGTCTTATTAATTGGGAGAATACCAATGGACTCACTCATATTAAGGAGGCATACTAATTGTGAGGAAACCCCTTACCACCTCCCTATTTAAAGAGGGAGTTCATGTGTCGGCTGGACCCCACCATTCAAACTTGAATTGGGGGTTTTACCATCTCGGGTGGTCCCACCACATTTAGTCCTCCTACAGGAGGTTATGCTCTGGTGGGCCCCACCACTATAACCTCCCATGGGAGGTTTTGGTGTGGTGTCCCCCACCTCCATCCTCCCATTAGAGATTTTAACCGCCAAAAATAAAAATAAGTTAACCCTTATTTTTATTTAACCTAATTAAAAACCCCCAAAATCTAACTTCCACTCTCGTTAGAACGCAACTGCGGTGAAGGTCATACTAAGAAATCACTGACGTTGCGAGTTCAACAGTGCCCTTGGATTTCAATTACGAGCACCGGTTCAAGGGATAAAAAATCCCGCTCATACGTTTACTGAACGTACCCGAACAAAACATTAGAAATTGATTCTGGGCACACCGGGCATCAGAATCATGCACCGTCAGAAACTGCGGGTTTATAAAATTCCCATGTATTTAAGACAAAAAATTCAATGGAAATTCCAGTTCTTTACATGTATTATGTGTAAAATTAAACAATAAATTTGAAGATCATATAAGATAAATCAAAATATTCTTCATTTCAAAAACAAAAAAATTATATAGATGATTTTGGAGTAGAATTAAATGTCCAAAATTAATCAGTAAATAGATATGAGGTGATGCTACATAGAATAAAAATAGAGGGTCTAGTTTTACATCACTAAATTATTAAATAAATGAAACTAAACAGCTAGAGGCAGACCTAGTGGTTTCAGTGTCCTGCTTCCAGATCTAGCTCTCTCATTACATAGTTCTCTACTGATATGGTATAGTTCATGTAGGGGAATAGGTTTCTTCATTGAATTATGAATTGTCTTCCGGGATAAAGATTTCATTAATCACAAAGGATGATAACTATATAGAAGGATGTGTATGGATGAATTTAGTTTATGATCCATACTTCACAATGATAAATCATAAAATCCCGCTAAATTTGGAGTGATATAGTGATCTATAGTTTTTGGTAGAGGAAAATGGGAATCTGTTGTTAATTATGTGCCTCATTATTTCAAATAGCACATCTGATGAATTATATTACCCATGAGACGTCAATAATTCTTTTATCTACAATTTGGATTTGAAAATCATTGGTCAAGATATGGAAAACCATTTCATTATCAGTGTAACTACTACATATTAGATGAATGGATGTTCATTCTTACATCTCTATTATAAATGACACCCACCCATGGGTATATATATTGGTGAGAGGGGATTTTGAAAAATTGAATATAGAGATAGATGATTTATTTCATGGGGATGGTATCTTGGTCCTTTCTCACACAACATTGATTTCAAAAAGTATACTGATTCTCTACAATAGAGGGAAACATCAGATCTCCCTCAAAATCAATGCAGGTAGGGTGGATTTTTTTCATGTCACACACTTTCGGATCTCATATTGTGTTGGTTCAAAACAAAAATTTGAGAAGGGAACTACCATGATTATACTGTTTTAGATTCTTCACTGTATCATCATCATATATCTATGGGTGATAGTAGAAGGTGTTTTTAGAAGGGTATGGGTAGTCTGTATGGTAGGAGGAAATTTTTAAAGAAACACCAAGTGCCTAGATCTTCATCTAGAATTAACTGAAAGGGATCTTATCCTTCATGGTAAGTGGAGGATTATGTATTGTAATTGTATCTTATAATGTAGAGTCTTGGGGGAAAATATGGTATATCCTTTTCATTAAAATTCTTAGTATCAATATCTTAGTCAGAGTGTGTACTATGATCTGGTGCCTGAAAGGGAGGGAATCATTGTAGTTTGTCTTCGATGCGAATATTTGAATGAAAAATTAATTTTTATCATGTAGTCATATTTTTTTATCTTTTTTTATTTTTTTTACCACTCAATCAGCAAATGGAACTCCTGATATATGGACTTATTAATATACTATGATGTAGTAAGGTGGGAATTTGACCTTGAGTGGTGCTCAATCTCAGTTGATGGCATAATCTATATGCCAACCATTTGACAACAATTTAATGATTGGGAAGCAAGAAATAAACAACAAAATTCATCATAGTATCCCTATATATCAAGGTCTCACCAAGATTTTGTATGTTTCAAGCCTGTAACATGTTACATATTTTCAGTTCAGTATTAAATTCCACCTTATAAGTTTAAAAATAAATTAATTTCATTTTTTATGGATCCAAAATTTTTATCAATAGATGTAGACATCATAAAATTCCAAATTCAAAAACCAATTTGAAATTATGTCCCATTTATAGAAATTTTTATTGAAAAAATTATCACCATTGGAATAGAAATACATTATAGGTTATTTTCAATGAATAAAATCTAGAAAATGATGATAATTTAAAGTTAAATCATCCCCATTCATAGACGATTTCACTATAGGGAAATGTTATCCTTGAAATCCAGTTGATAACAATGAAGTTCGTCCTACCTAAATATAAATGTATTTACTAGGTTAGACATAAATAAGGGCCCTTCCACTAGAAATATTTATCATGCCTCATATGTAAATCAAGCCACTACCTCACATTATTTAAAAAATTGTATCAGTTAATTAGTGTATCCAATTGGATTTATGTGGAATCAAAATTTTAACATAAATCATCTCTATTTATCCCTATTTCTTTTTTCCCTCAAACTACAATATGATTTTTCTACTAGATTGATATAACATGGCTGAATGTTTCATAAGTAAACTACTGCTATTTGTATTTTTTAAATATTCTTCTTACCATAATGTAATCATTTTTGAAAACGAATAGTGAATTATATTTGCAAAAACCTTTTTTCCATGAACATTATATAACAATTATTTAGATGGAAAAATTTAATTATATAAACACACATGGTGAGGTTGAATTAGAAATCCATTGTTTTTTCATAATTTATTATTTAATTCTAGGTTCAATGGCGATACATCATTTAGATACATTTGGGATCACATAGGTGTTTTCTTCATATAGTTCATTTTTCCATACATAAAGTTCAAAAAATAAATTGAATTAAATTTATATGATTTATTAATAAAAACAATTCACATACAATTAATCTCTTAATCCTAAGTCCTGAAATCCCTTAAGTACTTAGAACTCATTCAAAAATAACCTAATGCCTAATAATATATAATCACATGAATAACCATAATTACTACATGAATGTTTCCAACAAGGCATAGATTAAATGAGGGTCTATGAAATTTTTGAATATAAATACTGAAAAATTCAAAAAATAGGAATGTATATAACTTTATTTTTATAGAAGTTGGTTTTATTTTTTAAATATTCATGTTTCTATCTTCAAAATAACATGGATCTAACACTATCCTTATTACATTATGTATTAATTTTATTAATCAATATAGATTAAAATAAAATTAAAAGCTATTTCTAAATAATGGAAAGAGACAGCCTAGCAGTACATTGTAGCAGGACCATAGAGGAGTCTTGACTTCACCTCCAGTTCATTCATAAATTCCTCATGGCTCTATTTTAGTTGTTTTATATTTACCTTGAAAGGTTATTTTTAACATTATCATGTAATCTCAATTTCATCAAACATAAATGTATTACTTACATTATATGGACTACTCCATATAGAATGAATCCTTTATTAGAAAAGTTACTTTTTGGAAGAAAATCATAGTACAATGTCTCCAACATTAAATTCTATTTTTTAGATAGACATTTCATTTTTATATTTGGTTTTATCTATGTATAAAATAGATTTCTTCTATGTATATCTTTTTAATTCCATAGGATAAATTAGTTTTTGTAGTCACTATTCTCCAGCCCTTCTAAACTCTAGGATTACCTGTTTGACAACCCAGTGGTCCTTGTGTTATAACAAAAAAGGTATATAAAAATGATTACCAAAATAAATTTGATAGAGAGACTTACCTAATGGGGTATTTTAGTTAGTTTTTTATTCCCAAAGTGCATCTTAAATTTTTATACTCTAGGATTTTTATTTGGGTTGTAATTTCTTCTCCAATATCATTTTTTTACATATCTATCAGATACCCTTTCCAAACCATTTGACTTTAGATGGTAGGAATTTGAGGTTGTAAGGTGAACTCCTTATTTTTTGAAAATGGATTATATGATAATTTTTTAAGTAATTGATTTCTGGGTCATTGATTGTATATTGATGTATTATAACCCGAATTTCGTTTTGATTTTATAAATTCAATCATTGTTTTTTAGTCATCAACCTGAGTTCGTTTGGCCTCAATCCATTTATAAACATACACTACTTCTAAAGAAACAAAAATCCAAATAAATTGAAATATACCAACGTATTGAATTCAAAAATCAATTTTTTTTTACAATAAATCAATGTTTTTTGGTAATTTCATGTCTTTCAGAAATTGCACCCCTAAAATTTCTTTTTGGGAATTTATTACAAAAATAACAATATTTTTTCATGATGATATATAAATGGAATACATAATACAATATTTTATTTTATGTTATTTATTTTATAAAATGGCCTCCACATACAAGTGTATGATAAAAATAAAAAAATCAATTTATTTCATCCTTAGGAATTCACCTTATGATGATTTTATCAATGAACATTTTTTCATAAATGGTAGTCTTCTTCAACACTAGATTTTGATTCTGATTTTAATTTGGAAGTATTATTATTGGAGAAGAAATAACGTACCTTTGTTATGACTGGAAATTACACAATGTCAACATAATAGGGTATTTGGGATTGGCATCATATTTGATCACCACGATATGAATTATCTAGACCTATCTTTGGAAATGGTTTTACCTCGAAAGTGTGAGGAATTCTGATCATGTGGTCAACCACTATATTTTCATATCATTATTATCTTTATTCATGGGGTTGATCTCTTATAGAAACAAAATCCATATTAGAATTCTGGTTATTACATCAATATTCAAAATCCAATATCATAAAATTTCATGATCAGAATAAAAACTTTACTTTCCTCTAATTTGTTAATAATTATTTTTTATAAATCTAGAACAATAGAAAAATAATATTTATTTGTTTCTTATAGTTTATTTATGATTTTCAATGTTTTTTTAAATTTAGGTGTTAACTTATGGAGCATAATCATTTTTTTGGGACACCATGAATTCTATAGCTCTATTTGAAACATTAGGTAGTATCTCAAAGGGGTGGCACTAGTTTAATGGGAATGTGATAGGGGAAGTGGTCAAACATTATTTCAATATTTCATAGGCTATATTATGTGAATTTTAAAATATAAATCAATTTATTTGGAAATTATTTTCATTATTGGATATTAAAATTTTCTAATATCCCAAATAAATCATCCATAAAAATTTTAATGGGAAATAATGTACAAATGTCCAGAGAAGTGGTGGGAATTGGTAATATTTAAAATAAAATAAAATTATGTTTCATTAACTTAAATTCCTTCATTAGAAATGAACTAGCCCAAGAAAACTCAATTTATATTATAAAATGACTTTATCTATATTAAAAAAATTGTTTCTTAATACATATATTTTTATAATTATCCAAAAACAGTTATAAAAATTTAATGAAAAATCTATATATAATAAATTCCTCATGAAATACCTCAAAACAACTCTCAATCAGGCCTAATAGATTATTACCATTTTATATTGAAGTTTACTAGAGGGATTGAAGAGATAAAAAGGTACATTTTGGTAGGGAAATGTAATAAGGAAACATGTATAACTGGGTTTATTAATGAAAATTTGAATGGGGATTACCCATTTATATTATGAGAGAGGAGAGATTACATCATCTTTAAAGAGTCTCCCTACTTCCTTTTTTGTACATCTTGGAGGGTTTGGTTTTTCCTTATATTTTTTTTATTGCATGGATCATTCTTACAACTAAATAATGTGAATGCTACTGATAGGGATAATTACTGGAATATCTGTGAATTTCCATCTTATTGCCAAAACATTTTCATTCAGGATGATTAGTATTCAGGTTTTAGGGATATATTCTATGTTTTTTGGGATATTATTACTTGTAATTTCTTTTCATGTTTTATGAAATCCTATTTTAAATATGAGGGAATTATCATTAACTCAAATTATGGGGTTTCAAGATAACTTTTTATTTCACTATTCATCATGATTTCCATATACACATTTATGGTGAAATTATAAATATCATATTTTTTAAAATTTTCAAAATAATTTTCAATAATATCATTAAATTAATTATCATATCAAATGTTATTTGATTAAGATCACTTTTAAAAAATACTTTTCTTGAAATTTGGGAGTTTCTAATGATTATCCTAGATTAACTAACTTATAAAACATCTCAATATCTTCCATAAAGGTGTAGGTATTTTCATAATGTCTTAATGATAAAATGTAATATTCTTTATGTGGACATTTCATTGAATCTATAATATTTAAATATTATTTTTACTCAACAAATTTCATTTATTGGGTTCCATTATTGAAATTTATGTTGGTTTTAGCAATATTTTAGAAGGTTCTACATTGAATATATGGATAATTGTCCTTAATTATTATGTATTCCATGCTAAGAATGTATATGTTACTAGGTAATGAATAAACATGCACACAAACTAGGAAATCATCAACAATACCTACTGTATAGGTTTTGGCTTTTTTGGAATGCTATACAACCACATGGGTATTATTATGATATCCCATATTAAAATAATAATAAATAAAATAAGGAATTAGATTAATTAAAAATACCAAGTAAAAAAGTTCATTGGAAAATGTAATATTGTCAATTTTTCATGTTTTGGAATTGGTATATATATTTTGATTTTTTTTGTTTAATTTCAGGGGAGATAAGAGAAAATTTGTTCTTACATAGTCACATTTCTTCATTTATTTTTAATATTATTCCAACTATGTAAATTTCCTTAATAAATCATCCATTACTTGTAAACTGGGGAATAGAATACATTACAGGGATATTTATTTCAACACTTTTGAATAAATCCAACATCTCCTATTGCAGCAATTCTTCCTTGTTTCTTCAGGTTTCTCGGATTCTTACGGTGGAAAGTGGTATGGGTTTTTTGGATCTTACTTGTTTTTTATTTTATATATTGATGGTTAATTATCCACCTTATTATCAGGTTCTTATTCTAATGTATATTCTTATTATTGGTAACTTTTACATTCAATTTCCATGGGTGATCATTCCTTACCCCAATTTCTTCCAACTATTTAATGAAATAGTACTATAATTTTCCTTGGGTTTGGAATTTTTATAGAGGTAAGCATACCTAGGGCATGATTTACTATAATGTACAATAACTTCATTAACCATAGAAATTGTATTTTTATTCTTCTAATATTTACACATCAGTGGTTAAGGTGGTTTGTTGATTAAATTGAGATTATATTACATGTCTAATCATGTCATTCTTGGTTGTTTATAATTCTTGTTCTTGCTAGTAGCATTTATAGTGTAGGAAATTCCATCTCTGTAATGTATGTTCTAGTATAGTTTATTGAGAATCATATCAAAAATGTATTATTTTAGTCTATTGGTTTATTGATCTTTATTAGATAGTGTTAAATTCTCTAAATCGTTAGTTTCCACTTGGTTGGTTATAAAATTTCATATAGAACATGGAATCAAAATCATTAGTATTGTGAACATGAAGTCATCCATCAGGAAAGTGATTTTAGGAATAACACAGTTGGAAGGCCCTTGGGGATGTGGTGGTGGATGATAAAACTATATTATTCACAGCTAATTTTCATCCTAGTTATGTTAGTTATTTAATTATATTTCATAACCTGGGTGAGTTGGTGATATTTACCTCATATACTCCCATGGTTACAATTTTCATAAAAAATGATTGTGAATTTTTTTAGATACATTTAATTATTTCTCTTAACATAACAGGTTATATATCAATCAATTATCTACTGGATGAAGAATCACATATATTACAGACCAATTCATCAATACTTGTTAAAAAAATTACAATATGCGACATTCTTACTACGGATAGTGTGGGAAGGATGTTTTTTGTTTCTTAATTCCCTCCCTAAATTCATAGATTGTTTTTTTAATTTCATATTTAACTATATAAATTTTAATTCAATGTTGGGAACACCTTGATGCATTAAATAATTTGTGGAGGAACATGTTCTGTATGTCCTTAGTCATGTTTACATATCTATGATGTAAATGTTAGAGCCACTCTTTGGATTCTCTTTAACATGGGAAAACTAAATATTTCGAGATGATTAAAGCTTTAGTGAATCCTCTAGATCTAAATAAATTTCGAAAATCAATCAATTATATTATGATCATATTGGGGTCCTCACTAGATATCTCATGAAACATAGGAGGAATCCCATTCATTCTATTTCTATGTTCACATTTTTTTACCTTTTAAATGTAACTATCTATTGTTAATATAGAAATCGAGTGCATAAATTTCTCTGAAATTATTTTTAACTAGATCAAAATTAACTTTAATTTCATTATTTTTTATTACTGTTATAGAGGAGGATAAAAATGAGGATGTAAAATCAATCAATGGAGTGGTAGATAAGTAATTATCCAATTTTTTGTGTTGCATAATGTCAATATTATTTCCACTAAAGTCCTTTAATCCATGGTATCAAAACTAGTGAGGTTCGAAGTACTGGATTTTTTCATTTGAAAAAAATATTAAAATAGTATCAAACAAAAAATGTCCTCCCTAGAACCACAACCATGTTTGATGCTCATTTTTTGCAGGGCACATAGAAAAAGAATTTTTTGTAGTCTATGAAAATATAGAAATTGTGAGACTTAGACTATTACTAGAAAAGATAGTGGTTTGTGTGTTTTAATGTTTTATTTTTTGGATATCTTTTGAATGAGAATTATTATAAATATATTTGGTTATAATATAAATTTATGGTGAAATATCATAGCCCTATATTATTCCCTCATTCACTAGTTAAATCATTATTAATTTAGTTTCTAATCACCCTCTAATAAATTTAATCCAACTTATTACTTAGTCTGGGATATATTATTTGAGGTAACAAATCATAGTGATAAATTTATTTCCCACCCTTTATATTGTTGGTATTTATAGACCTCCATTTATCACTAAATTAATCCCCATATCTTCTATCTCATGTACTGGAACTGGTCTATGTGGATTCCTTGTGAAATTTAGAAAAACAAAATATTTAAAATGTCAATTCAAAATAAACCTCTACTAACAAAACCACAATATTCAATAAAGGAGTTATTAATATTGTTGAATGACTAGAAATCATCAACAATGTGGGGTGATGGGAATATATTTATATTATAAATAATGGGTATTTTGTGTTTTCACATGATTATTATAGAAAAATGTAAATAGAAATATTTATGGTTGGAGTTAATTAAGAGTTCCAATTCAAGAGAACGTTACCCTTGTATATTGAGAATATAATAGGTTTCTATTATGTTGAGGGCAATAGGATTCATCATTGAATTCAAGAATGAATGTATTGAAAATTTTTCTTCTTTGCCTAATGGTTGACATATGTCTATAATTAAGTCTCTCAATGAATTTTGTATTGTGTCATTACTCATCCATGATCTATTACAATATCCAAATTAAAGGTCAGTTGATCCATTGCTTCATAGTAGTAGGTAAAATAAAATGGTACAAACTATTTATTTTGGGACACATTACTTTAAATATTACAAGGAAATAAATATATTATATAAGAGACACCATGTATTTTAATATCTAAAATTTGGATTATACTGTCATTGGATGTAGAAGGCCAACTATTTCTTTTTCAGTGGATCGGTAGCTTCTCAATAGAATGTGTTTTTCTTCATCCCTCCCAATTGAAACTAAAACCTTCTTGTGAATAAATTTAATTGTAATAGTGGATACAAAAAAACATAACACTCCTTCCATTGTTTCATATATGAAGGAGCCTATTTCTTTTTCACATGGATCCTGTGTGGAAGAGCATCATTATACCTCATTATATATTGGATATCTATAGCTCCACCAATAGTTTTATAGGTTGGGTATATTTTATCAAGGCACGATATTCAAGATCACACCTACAGTTAGTACATATATCAAATTTGAGAATATTACTACTAGAACTCTCCTAGTAGAGTGTGTTCACACCATACTCATGCTATATATAGGGTTGTTAGCATAAATTCACATTAGTGGGGTTTATGGCATTGGTTGGGTAGGTTAAAATTTTTGACTGAGAATCCAGTGCAAGAATATTCCTCTTGATTCATCCAAAATATATATTTATTTTAAAATTAATTTGTGACTTGGGGATTATAATTGTACCATAGAATATAGGGAAACATTAGGGTATATAGGTGATAATTTTAGTAATCATGATTACAATGACGATTATAAAATGTGTTCTAATAGAGATCTAGTGGCTGAAAATGAAGGGATAACAGTATGTATACAGACAATGAGAATAATGTAATAGTAAATCAACATTTCATTTACTCAACTATTTTTCCATATATTATTAGAACACTCTATGGTGATGGTACTCATTGTAGGTAGACATACCATGATATTATTGTGTGGTTAGGTGGGTAGGAGAACATGAGTAGTTCTCATGGTCAGTTGATGGAATAATCACAAAGCCAACTATTTGATAATAGGTCAATGATCAGGAAATATACAATCAACACCCTTGATGAGCATAGTGAAAGTGGATGTTAAGGTTATTCCTAGATTTTGAAATTTTCCATCCTATAAATTTTCTCATGGTTACTTAATGAATAATTAATGTCCCCTATAAAAATGAATACATAAATAATTTCCTTAAACATGGCTCCAATCAATATGTCAAAATATGTACACATCAATAAACACCTCATTTAAAACCAACTAATAATTTTGTTCTAATTAAAAAATGTTAACAGAAACTACTATTCACTAAAAAATTGAACTACATTGTGTTGTATTTCCAATGATTTCAATGTATAAAATGTTGACAAAATTAGCATTCATAATCAGTAGTGACATGATGAAGATGTTTTAATGGCTGCCCCAATTTTTTCATGTTCATTAATTATTGTGGTAGAATTATTATTGAGCAATGATGGTTGAAATTTTTCTATAATGGCAGATATCAAATTACAATACTGGTGGAGGTGAAAAATATAGAGATTCACTTTTTTTGAAGAAAGATCGATAATATTAATGATGAAGATCAGTATCTATACATAAGCAGATCCATGAAGGGAAATTGTCTATCCATAACTGGTTGACATCGAAGGGGTCTGAGGACGCCAGCTGATGGGCCGCATTGTTTCCTTCCCTTTTGGTAAAAGATAAGGTGCAACAAGAGAAGACCTATCGCAGTGAGCAAATGTTTTTGATGATGGAGCCAAAGGGCTGGAGCCTGACGTCCTTGTGTTCAATGGAATTTATGAAAGAGATGCAGTTAGACTCAATGATGATATCTTACCATCCATGTTCTATATCGAGCATCATTCCCACAATGACAGAAGAGGCCTCAATGACTGTAGGTTCCTAGAAAGATTGATGGGATTCATATTTTGCTGCAATAATCTGCCCCAGATGATTTCGTGCCAGGATGCCGAGAGAAATGGGACTATCCTTGGGGAGAGAAGCATCCACATTAATCTTAAGACTCCCTTTCGGTGGGGAGGTCGAATGAGGGGGGAAGGTGGGGGTAACACCTGGAATAACATGTCCTTTACGATGCTTCTAGCCCTCAATCCCTGAAGTATCTCGTTCAATCCATAACTCGGGAGGTTGATGAGCGTGGTGGAAGACTGAGTCATTACGATGAACCCAGATGATCCATGCCAGGGTACAATGAGAGCATGCATCTACCGATGAAAGAGAGGAACACCAGTGCGTCATAAGTTGAGGGAGGTTAGAGACATGACCCGGAAATGCATCCGACACTGGTCCCCATTTATTCTAGATTTCCTTTTCTCCCAAGCAATGGATGATGGTGTGACAAGAAGTTTCTGGAATATTCGGGCAGAAAGGGAAGGATGCAGCACTGGCCATGTGTCGAAAAACAAGGAGGCTCATGGTAGGGAGGGTGCCCATGCACACCTGCCACCCAAATTGGCGTATTTTGGTGGGGTGGGAATTGAGCTTCCAAAGTGCATTCCAAGGACCCCCATCACGGTCGACAATGTTACTTCCAAGAGCCAGTCTATAAACCGATCTCACCATGTAATCTCTTGAAGCATCATTGGTCCAAAAAAGATGGTCGGGGCCCATATCAGAGACACATGGGATGCTCAGAATAATTCTTTTGTCTCTTTCATTAAACCAATCCTGGATGTTTTCCATACACCACCCCGTCCCCTGGTCCGAAAAGAGGCAGTTGACAGTGGCTTCTTCGAGACCCAGTTGGACGGGTGATGTGTCCCGTGTACCATCCTTATCAACAGGACAGGGATCAGTCCAAATGTTGATATATGATCCATTTCCAATCCTCCATCCCACCCCTTTATCCAGGAGATTTCGATCCCCCCAAATACTTCTCCAGAGGAAGCTAGGACGTGGGCCAACAGAGGAACCAAGAAATTCTGTGCAGGGAAAGTACTTTGCACGGAGTCCCCACACACACAAAGATGATGGGAGATTCAAAAGGCACCAGCCTTTCATGGCCAGCAGTGCATTATTGAACATGAGAAGGTTCTGTAATCCCATCCCCCCCTCCGACTTGGGTTTGGAGAGTTTCTCCCAGGCCAACCAGTGGGGTCTATTTCGTCCATCATTTTCCCCCACCAGAAGTTGACAGTACGAGAATGGATATAGTTGACGATGGTCGTTGGGATCTTAAACAAAGACATAATGTAGATTGGGATAGTCTAAATGAAAACTTTAATTAGGGATCCTTTTCCATCTTTGGAGATTCTCTTTGGGGTCCAACCTTGAATTTTTTTCTCAATTCTATCGACCAGAGGTGCAAAGATTTCATTTTTGTACCAGCCTATCACTGTAGGAAGTCCGAGATTTTTTTGCAGTTTATTGGCCATATGGATGCCTGCTGAAGCAGAAATCTCACCTCACATGTTAGGAGTCACCCCTGCGATGAAGGAGATTTCTGATTTTCCATGACTGATAGACTGCCCCAACGCCCACTCATATTTCTTGATCGCATGGCCGATCACCCGACACTCATTAATAGTAGCTCTAGATAAAAGGAGGCAGTCATCAGTGAAGATGAGATGTGACACCTGTGGGATCTCATGGCAGACCTTTTCTTCGTGAATGGACGTATCAGAGGCAGCCCTTGAGATAAGGATAGAGAAAACATCAACCACCAAGATGAAGAGAAAAGGGGAGAGATGATCTCCCTGACGCAGGACTCGGGTTGGGGTGAATCATCTGGTGAGCTCCCCATTGACCTTTATTCTAAAGGAGATGGTCGAGATGCATTGCATGACGATATAAGTCCATTTAGTGTAGAATCCCATTCTCAGCATCACAGATCTTAGGAATTCCCATTCCACTTTATCATAGGCTTTTGTCATGTCCAATTTCTAGGCCATGGTTCCATTTTTCGCAGTGGAGCACGTTTTTATAGAGTGGATAACTTCATGGGACACAATTTCATTATTAGTAATCAGCCGCTTGGACACGAAGGAACTCTGGTTTTCCGAGATAAAATCAGGAATCCAAGGACGCAGACGATTGACAAAGATTTTTTAGAAGATTTTATAGGAGACATTACAGAGGCTAATAGGTCTAAAATCCGAAATCACCTGAGGATTATTGGTTTTGGGGAAGAGTACGAGGACCATTTCGTTGATGGTGGAAATACTTGTTTTCCCCGCCCATATGTTTTTTTATCATTTTGCATATGTCGAGACCGACAATATGCCAGTATTCTTTTAAAAATAGTGCATGAAAACCATTCTATCCTGGGGCCTTAGCGGGGTGGATTTGATTCAAATCTAGGTGAATCTCATCATCCGCCACATCTTTAGTAAGCTGCCGGTTAATATCATCAGTGATCATGGGTTGGAAGCATTCTTCCACATCAGCTGTCATGAAAGGAGTACCTGTGGTGAAAATGTTCGGGAAATATCAAACCAACGCTTCGTGGATGCCGCAGGTGTCAGTAAATTTGCTTCCATCAGGTCGAGATAAGATCATTATAGATTTTTTCTAATGCCTAGCTGATGCTTTCATATGAAAGTACCTCGTATTAGCGTCACCCTATTTAATGTGGATGTCACGTGCCAATATAGCCCAAAAGCTTTCCTTAACACGAAGGGCCCCGTCCAGCTCTATTTTAGTAGCACCAATCCTGGAGATGTTTCCATTGGATGGGGGTTTCCTGAGTAATTTGTGCAATTTCATTTTAAGGGAATTACAATGTCTATCAGGTTGGTGGAATTTTTTATAATTCCAAGATCACAGACCACAAGAAACCTGTTAGAGGTTGAGGTCAACATCTTTGTGGGACCTCTTCCAACATTATCAGTCCTACTCTTCGCATTCCTAGTCTTTTGACCAGAATCTTTCAAATCTGAAGGGTCTTTTGGGTTGTCGCTTACATTAATCTTGAGAACACTCAATGAGAATTGGGAGGTGATCCGAATATCTAAGGGCCAAGTGGCCCACATGAAACATGTTGAATAAATTAGTCCAATCAGTAAATCCCAGAAATCTATCAAGACTCTCAGCGATGCGGGTGCCTCAACGCTGTCGCAGAACCATGTAAAAGGATTACCTGTATACCCCAGATCGACTAGGTTTTCCCTAGTGGCCGCATCCTTGAAGTTGGACATCGATGCTGGGTGTCGAGTCCTTCCACCTCGCTTTTCCTCATGGAACATGATCTCATTGAAATACCCTAAAAAGGATAGGCCTAGGTAAATCATGTCGCAACTTTCCCATAAGGTCCCATGACTGTATCTTATCAGCCTGGGATGGCGATCCATAGAATCCCACAAACGTCCAGGGTGGGTGCAAGGCAGTTTGAACAGTTGCAGCCACATGATGCAAAGAGAAAGACAAAATTTTAACGCCAATGTTTTCCTTCCGAAGGAAACAAGGGCCCCCAGAGTGGCCTTGTCTGGGCACCAGAAAGCAGCCTTGGAAGCCACACATTAGAGAAATATCGTTGGTGTCCTTGTTTTCCATTATGGATTCAGATAAAAAAATCATATCGGGGTGACTTTGAGCGCAATTGCGTTGAAGCATACGAACTGTTCGTGGGTTTCCAAGCCCAAGATAGTTCCATCATAACAAAATCATTGCTCTAGGCGGGGCTGGGTCTCACCCACCATCACCTTTGATTCTTCCAGACTTGTTTCGCCACTTATCGTTTTCTCTCTCTTGGTGGGACTCCTCCCCAATTGGCCTGATACAGTTTGTCTTTTCCTGACTCTGGGGATAGGGTCATTCACATGAGCATTACTTCCTCCATTTTTCACCCTTTTCCACGTGCGATGGGTGGTCGGGCCCAACATTAAAGTTCCCATCATTCCATGGGCCTCTGTTGGTGGTATGTTAATTACAGACGATTGTGGACCCGGATCTGGATCCAGATCTGGTGGTTCAAAGTGTATCGACTTTATCGTTGCACATTTCCTTATTGGTTATTTTTGTTACGTTCTTTCATAATCATTTCCTTCGGATGAATTAGTTGGATTTATAATAATTGACTTTTTTCATGATATAGGATGTTGCACTATGAACAAAAATTTGATATTTAAATTTTAAATAAAAAGAAGAATTTGGGATCCACTATTTATAGAGGATTTTAGAGTCCACAAAACTATGGATATGGTCATGAAATAATTTTTCTATATGGCTTGAATAAAATAAAACTATACTCATAGTTAATTTCATGGTTTAAATTTGGGAAACATGGTTGGGCCATGATATTAATTATTACTCTACAATTAACATAGCCACACTATGATTATTGATGAAATCTAGAATTATAGTGTTTTGATAGTTTGTCTTATTACATTACTCAAAAGATAATAAAAATTGTTCTTCCAAGTCCCTAGGAAATATCTCTTGTAAAATTAAATTAAATTTTATCATTAATATAATATTTTTGGGAGTTTTTTAAATACCTCTATAAAATTAATGATAAAAAATAAATAATTCAATATTTAATTGATAATTAATAATTAAAAAATAAATATTAATGATTATTTATAATTATTGAATAGTATATATGATCATTTATTTTTTATTATTTGGAATTTTAATGAATTAGTAATAATTATATTTTCTGTAATTAATAATTACTTAATTGTTTCGAATTACATATTATTAATTAGTAATTTTTATATATTTATAAGTGAATTTATTTACATAAACACCTAAACCCATATACATATATATTTAAGTATTTTTATATATTTGGGTATATTTATTTGATAGTATTTATATTTAAATATAATTATATCTATTGTGTATATTTGTAAATATTCTATTTATATTTATTTGTATTTATATAGATATATATATGTGTGTGTGTGTGTATGTGTTCTTATATGAACATATACTTATTTATTAGTATAAAATTTTATATATAATTGTATATATATATATATATATATATTTATTAATAAATCATATATATTTATTTATATTAATTTCCAATTTATTGAAATTTATAAGAATTTATTTATACATATGTATATATATATATATATGTACATTAATATATATTTATACATGAAATGGTGAAAACTACTCTACTGGGCCTTTGGGCAACATGTTTGGGAATTATACCACTGGACCATCGAGCTATGAAATTACCTTTGACTCAATGGGAATTGGGGACGCCATATGCAACAAAACTGGTTTAGTGTGTGCTTCTTATAACTTGTGGGGAGGGACAATGTTTTATCCCTAAGGTGTATCGGTGTGTATGATACTATTTTTCATATAATCCCCTCTACATATGACATATATATATATATAAACATTATACACACACACACACACACACACAATTATAAAATTATAATTAATTTTATAATTTAAGGAACTTAGGGTTAATTTAAAATTGACACACTCACACAGGGAATAACCTGTTCGGATTGCATGACTCAATCATCATCCCCAACCCACGCCCTTCCCCAAGGATAGGAAAACATCAAAGCTAATGAATTACAATTTCATCTGATGTTCCTATGATATTAAAACAATATTACATTTCTCCAAGGCTCTAAGCTACATTAGAGTGGAGCTAATTTTGAACCTCTTATCAAGATCAACTAGCTTGTGCCATTGTGTCTATGCCACCCAACATTATTGCATGTCTATGTCAGCATCTACATTATAATCACTACAAGGGGGCTTCCATGATTCAAATCCCAGTCTCTTGAATGTAGAGGTCAGTAATGAGTACTAATTGAATATAGATGAGGACACAATTTAATAATATATATTTATATATGTATGTATTCATTTATGTACGTACGTATATATGTATGTATATATATATTTATATATATTTATATATTAATTTATATATATTTATATATAAATTTTGGGCATGAATATGTATAAATGAGTGTTTATATATATGTATATATAAGATATTAGATATTTATGTATATTTATACTTAGATTGATTTATATTTAGTTATAAATAAATGTGTGTATTTATATATATATTTGTATGTATATGTATATAAATATATATTATGGGTATATAAAGGTATATATGTATGTATATCTATATGTGTAAATAAATATATCTAAGTTTATGTATAGTTATATTAATATTTAAATCTATTTATATGTAATAATATGTATTTATATATATTATGTGGATATAAATATATGTGCATGTTTTTAGGATTATATGTGTGTATATATATAGAGATATATATATTTATGAATATATAAAAAAATTATAATTATATTTAAATATACCTATAAGACTGTATATATATATGTATGTAAATTTATTTATATTTAAAGATATTTATATTTATTTATCAACATCTATATTTTATATGTAAATATGTATGCATATATTTATATAATGTTGATATATATATAGATAAATATATTTATATGTGTATAAATATGTATGTTTGTGTATAATCATATTTAATTATATATATATATACATCTAGGTATATTTATATATATTTGTATACATATAATAGATACATATAGATATATTTTCATATATATACACACACACACACACACACACATATTTTTATAATGATATTTATATAAATTTATAAATAATTATATAATTATATGTTTGTATATTTATATATTGAATATAATGAAATACACACTGAGACACACAGATAAAATTAAATATATAAATTTAAATATATTTATCTATATATATAATCATGTAATTATTTTATTCACTATATGATGGCCTTCGAGGTGTGGTAGAGGCTTTTCAAAATAATCAAGAGGTAACAATTTTATCACTTATTCTACACATATTTTTTCCTAATTATACTATAAAAAGTAACAATTAATAAATAATTTTCAACAGAAATGTAACTAATTATTAATAAATAATTCTTTAAACCCTGCAAAATGATAATTTATCGATATTTAAAACAATCACGAAATGATTCATCTCACCTCAACACATGGTAGTTTTGAAAAATAGTCATGAATCATGTTAATATTTTTTAATGATATTTTTTTGTTGTGTAATGTTCTAATTAATTAAATATGGAAATATTTGGTGATCTAAAATCATCCTTTTTCCTTGTTTTTATATTAGTAATTCTGTAACACCATATGAATGAATTTAGAGGAAAATTATCTATTTATAATTCATTTACCTGCAATTTTTATGAGTAATTCACTAATATTATTATATGGTTTGTTAAAATTTGATTAGTTTTGTGTTTTATATGTTTCATTGGATGCATCATAGGGCAAAATTGAGGTTGTGTATTAGTCATTGATTATAGGGTATGAATAATTACTCTATAGATCATACGTGTTGTTTTAAAACATTGTGTCACTTTATCTCAGGTATGTTTTATCTTATGTTTGGGTTTTACTTTTTATTTTCTAGAATAATTATGAAAATGATTTGATAAGATACTACCAATAGAGAATTCATTTATTTGCTAGAATTTTTTAGCATAAAACCTGTAGTTTTTATTGTTGGTTAGGAAATTAAATGATGTGTAATCAGATTACATGACTAGTAATGGCCACTAGACAAAACCCATTAATTGGATAAAAACAATATAATTTTACATTCCATATAAAATAAAATTATCATTTAATGAAAAATATATTATTTTATAATTAAGGGCTGTGGGTTTTTAGTTCATTGTTAATTGAGGATTACATGACTGGTACTAGGATTGTATGTCATGTAAATTATTGAGGGTTGTTTTTTTGGCATCATAGATGTTTTAAGGCATTATATGTCTTTCATGCCTTCTCCTCTCAGCAATATCTCTCTGCTTAGGTTATTTTCTGTGCTTACACCAGTCTTGATAACGTTTTTTAATGGTTGATCACCATTTTGATTCAATTTCTTCTCTTTGGGTATGTAACCCTTATGGGTTTTCATTAGTTTTGGTTACAACAATGGTTTTTCTATTTATTTCTATTCAGATAGTGTTTTCTTTTAAACATTTAATGTTTTTCGATGTTCCTTACATTTTGATGGTTTTCTCATGGTTTTTGGTCACTATTTTAAAAAGTATCTTGGTTTCTATAGTTTTGAGGTAGTTTTTTTCATTAAATAGTATAATGTTATGAGTAATATGTCATTCATTATATATTACTTTCCAATTTTCATTTATTAGTGGTTTCATAATGGTTTCATAGAAAGGAAAATGTTTTCAAAAAGTGGATTTTCATTAAAAATGACTTTTTTTTGATATGGAAATAGGTTTTTAAACTCCAAATAGGATTGGATTGGATATGAAAACACTTTATAAAATATTGAGAGTGGTTTTGAATTATGTTTTGAAAAAATTACATTGGGAACATTGGGTGCATTAGGATAGAGACATCTGTTGGATTAGTGTGTGATGCCCAACTATAAGGTATCTTTTTCAGATATCGGCTAGTATGAATAAATATCTACAGGATCTAATATTAACCGTATTTAGGATTGTAAGTGTCTATAACACATTATCCCATAGGCTAGATCCCAATATGTGTTTCTTTTTCATTGATCATTTACCATTTATCTTTATTGTCTACAGGGTGGTTTTTATCATGGTTTGTTTCTCATATATTTTGTTATGAGGTTGTATCACATAGTTTTTCATGATATGTAATTCATGGATATGGTTTCATCTTGATAAATGGATATGATTTAATATTTTTATAACATATACATTTCATATTACTGGTTTGAGAATATGGATGATATTTTATAGAAACTAATGGAGGAGAATGTTAAATGATTTTTAATTTTTTTTAAAAAGGATTTCAAAAACTGTTTTATTATTATTGATTTTTTTCGATTTGAAAAGACCCGTAAATTTCAAGGGAATTTTTTTATTAATTTTCTTTGGAATTTTACAAGAATGCAGTTTCTGAAGGCACGTGATTCAGAGGCCCGGTGTGCCCGAAATAATTTTCAAGAGTTTTGCTCGGGTACGTTCATTGAACGAACGAGCGGGTTTTTATAACTTTTGAACTGGTGCTCGGAATCGAATTCTGAGGGAACCGATGGAATCGAAGCGCTGGTTTTTTCTTAGAAACGCCTCTTCCGGAGTTGCGTTTTCTCAGGTGTGGTTTTTAAATTTTTGGGATTTAAGGTAAGAAATAAAATAATGTGGTACGAAAAACTTTATTTTATATCACTTAAATCCTCTTAAAGCCACTAAAATCTTCTTAAGCTGAGTTGAAGTGGATAGGGTGGAACCCAACATATCCTACCCTCCTGATAGGATATTTGTGAGGTGGGGCCCACAAGAGCCCCACCGTTTCTTTTCTGCTAAGTAATGCACCTGTGAAAACCCCTTTTAAATGAAAGTCAACTGATGGGTTTTTCAAAATTCTTAACGCCCCTATTAATTGGGCGATTAAGATCGTTGCAATTAATTCTATGAATTAATTTTTTCGTTACTTATCTTTCATTTTCATTTGATGGAATGTAATGTAATAAGACCAACACATGTCTTCTTGAGGATTGTTCGTTGAGAGGATTTGATAGAAACCTTAAGTCCTTCATCCTCCTTCGCGAAGAATGAGAAGAACGTGAAGAATGATAAGAACACGATGAACGCAAAGAATTCCAGCCTCTGACGAAGGGCGACGAAGAACAGCAGACCCCCAGAGATCGACGCGACATGACGCCAACGCTTCTTCCGCGACGTTCCATCCCCGCGACAATCTTCGATCGGAATCTTGAGGTAGGGGATTGTGGTCCTTTTAATTCTTTGTGGATTATAACATCAACATGGATGTAATTATTATAATTAAATCTGTATGTTCTTGATCCTCGGAGTTTGTCTACACGATGCCGAGTACTGCGTGACAACAACGCCCTTCCTCGATGTGACAATCCTTTTTATTCCGCGACGGTCAATTCCGCGATGAACTCGCGTCCGACGACGACGTTAAGTTAGGGGTCGTTTTGAAAAATGTTAATACCCATGTTTATTTTTCCTCCAAGGCAAGAACGCAGACCAACCAATTAACAAGTTGGTCCGCGGATTATTATTGCGGGTTGAGGTTTATCTTTTGCTGGGAATTATGGTGTCATTACAAACCGCTAACGCAGTGGGTGCGGACCAACGAACAAGTCCGAACCCACCGCCCTTTTGTTCTTGGTGTGCGGAACGACGGATGATGACAAAACGGGCCGTAGAGACAATTTTTTGATTCCACAGTGAAGGACGGGACCCGGGATGAGCTACGGCGCAGACGTAAATGAAATAGGACCACCGGAGCAACTCCGGTGGCCCGCAGACTCCACCGGAGGCGCCCCGGAGCGCCGCTAGAAATAGCCGCTGCGATGGCGGAGGCCGACATACCTGCGACTGCGCGGGTCCGGCGAGACACGGGACGCGGCCCTGTCGCGTCCGCTGACCAAGGGCGGGGCCGTAGTGTTCTCATGCGGGGGCTGCACGCCCCCCGCGCCGCTCGGCCGTAACCGGCCGAGCCGACCACGGCGGCCGGGCCGCGCCTGCGCCGGCCGGCCCGGGTCGTGCCCAGGCCGGGACGGGTCAGACCCGGACCCGGGTCGGGTCGACCCGGATCGGGCCGTCCCTTGTGGGGGGGGGGTCTGTCCAGGCCCATACCCCCCATTTTCGGACCTTTTCGGTCTTTTGCTCATAACAAGAGCTACGGGCCTATGAACGACGCTCCGTCAGTGGAGATGCGATCCTTGGAAGGAGACGGTCATTTTGGTATATGACACTCAAGGTTTCGGAATACTTTGAGTTCATCCAGGTTGGTTCGTACACGAAACCAACCGGGCCCTCGGAGCAGAAACACTAATATCTTGAGCTTCAGACGTCCGATTGACATGTCGTCGACTTTGTTGAATTCCTCTAAGTGAGATGGATCTTTTGGAATACTCCGCCCGAGGTTTGGATGCAAGTGGAGTACGGTCGGGTTGGTTTTTCTTTAAAAACCAACCGGGCCCCTGGAACGAAAAATCCAATAACTCTCAGACCGGGCGTCCGATTGACGCGCCGTCTGCGACATTGAGTTCCTGTTGACGATACGGAACTTTTGGATACATCAGCTCTGGACTATGTGTCAGATGATGTATCAGACTCTCGGCTCGTGGAGAGGACCCTCCCGAACGAGCTTGCTGTATGCGGGAACCCTAGAGCTGGCTGCGACTGCTACTGTGACAACGACGATTGTACAGAGATCCTCAGTGGATTCGATGACGACGACTACAGCACTCAGCGATCCATTGTGGGTCAGTGCTACTGATCCTGTGTGGGTCAGCGCTCAGCGGTCCTGTGTGGGCTAGTGCCTACAGATCCTGTGTGGGTCTGATCCTGTGTGGGTCTTTGCGGGGGTTAGTTACCTATCGATCCTGTGTGGGTCTGATCCTGTGTGGGTCATTACGGGGGTTAGTACCTATCGATCCTTTGTGGGTCAGATCTTTTTTGGGTCATTGCGGGGGTTAGTTACCTATCGATCCTTTTTGGGTCAGATCCTTTGTGGGTCATTTTGGGGGTAAGTACATATCGATCCTTGGTGGGTCCGACGACTTAGATGAATCAGTGGAAATATCTGGTCATCTTTATCATCATATGAAGAAGTATACCTGTGGGAGCTGAATCCTGTTTTACTTTCCTTTGTGGATTGTGTTGTGCTATCCTGTGTGGATTTACGTTATTCTTTCCTGTGTGGACTGGGTTGTACTTGAGCTCGGATGTTGGAGCCGAGCGAGAATTGATGACTTAGGTATATGTATGGGCATATACCTAAGCAGTTTCAGATGTTACTTCATGATTGTATCTTTCCTTTGTGGATTATCCTTTGTGGATTCTGGGAGACCTTCGGGGGTCCCGGGGTCCCTACTGAGTAGATTATACTCACACCTACACGGGCTATGCCCGCACTATGTTGTGTTGGTTGCCAACGACAGACAACGCTGATCGTGGTGGAGGCTTGCGGAGTAGGACGGTGCCTGGAGGTGGACAACTGGGCGGGATGTACTCGGAGCGGTCGGCCGGACCCGAGGAGCAGTGGAGGCTTTCTGTACCCACCCTTAAGATGGGACATCCAGTGGACGGCTCGACGTTGAGGATTTACTTTTCAGTTGTTGTTTTCCCTTTTGAGTTGTACTTTACATTCAGTTTGAGTTTGTATTCTGGCCCACTTACTTTCTGCACTTACTGTTCTACTAGTTTTTTCTTAGTGTTTACTTCTTCTTGCTTACTCTGTGGTGTTTGTTGTTTACTTTACAATGGAAATTCCTTCCCTTTTTCCGGGATTTACTCCTTAGTGCTAGTTGCCAGCCCCTGGCCTATGGAAGGCAGGCTTGGGGTAGTCACGACACGGGCCCCGAGGACGGGTCGTGACAAGATTCAAAATTTTAGAACTTGTATAGAAAATTTTATGGTATCCTATGTGTTTTTGATCATACCCTACAAGTCTTTTTTGGAATTTATGGATTATGTGTTGTAGGATTAAGGTAATCGAAAAAAGAAAATTACCGTATGTTGGCTTATCTTATTATTGCTGCCTTAGTTCAGGTTGATCTGGATGTAACTATTGCTCATGTGAGTACATGAAATACTTTCTTGTTTGTCATATTTTGGATTTAATTGTATGTATTTTTTATATAATTTGTTTCTACATCATACATTGGATCAATGAATTTTTTTCATATATATTTAGGGATGGTTTATCTATTACTATTTTAACTATATTATTTTATGGATGGTTTCGCTAGATTTTCTTATTGAAATGGGTTTATTCATTACAAAAGGGTATTGAGGGGGATTCTCATCATGAAGTTTATTTTCACTTCCCGAGTTTAGTTTGGTGTCATTGGTTAACTAATGTTTGTATTGTTAGAGTTCAGATAGTAGGTGTTGAAATGGTTTCTCGAAATATCACATCCATGATTGAAACTGGGTTACCATAGGTGGCTAGGGAATTTTACTAGGTTTGAGAAATGAACTTTTAGATGATGAAAATAAACATTTTGGGATATTTATTTTAATTTAAAATTTATGAAATGTTTTTTATTAACAATTATTTGTTTTATTAAAATGTTTAATATTTTAAATATTTATTATCAATAACATACATTGGTCCATAAATTTTTTAATTGTAGCATGAATAAATTTTTATTTTTTATTTTTTAGAAATTTATCATGATAAGAGCTCTTTAAAAACCATGAGAGGATGCTACGGTGCATGTTCTGTAGGAGTATCCACAAGAAGTACCTATTTTTGAAGAAGTTGTTGCCCAAACTATTCTGACTATGGTTTATGTGGGTGTTGAGAACCTAGGACTTATAGTAGGAAATGTATTAGAGTTTACAAAGAATAATGGACCCATTTTTCATTGTTACAAAGAAACACAAGATTCTAAGTATTTGATAGATATTATAGAGAGAATATTCAAATTTTTTAAGACTTATAATAACTATAATGTGGGTTTTTCCATGTGTATTCTCGAGGAATCGAGAAAGAGATGTCGGTACTGTGTTGGGAATGTTAAGATGCATGAAGATTTTATTTGGTCTTCTTATAATAAATTATTTAACGAGAGGTTTTCTCTTGGGACACTTCCTAAATAAAAGAGTTGAGGGTTTCTGAACATGGATCAAGTGGATTTTGGAATTGTGGAATATTTTATACATTTGGTTGAGTCAGTGAATATTGAACCTATGATTTTAATTAATTAATAAATGAAGTATCTTAGGTTTGAGTTTGGAATAAGGAATGAGAATACAAAAATTTTGATTCTCATATTCCTTGAAGCCATTGTTGTGTGAGAAAAAAATGAAACCATAGCTTATGAGGTCATTTCTAGGAAGACAGGTTTGGTTGAAGCTTCATTTGGATAATTGATTAGCTAGGGTGACCCTTCTAGCCTAAAAAGGAAGAGTGAGACTGGGTAGTTTTCCTCCTAACATATCTTTTGGGAGATGATAGGGAAGAAATAGGTTTTTTTTCTTTCAGTGAGGAAGAAGAGGTCATACAAATATTACCATTTATTGGGATCATATTTCTTTTCATCCATGAAAATGATATTACCATCTAAATTTAATTTTTTAAGAGATATATCATGATATTCAGGACATATCCACTCTCACAATGTGTTCACAGGTTGTTAAAAATGATTTAAAGGGTCTTATCAAGAATCCTCAATCCAAGGGATATGCTCATGTGGCATAGTCCAGACAAATTTCTGTAGCATAATATATTGTAGAGTAATATAAATCACACTTAGAAACTATTAGAGTTATGTTTTTATCATATTTATTATGGTATTAATTTTTTATATGAATTCTACTCATTATTATATATTATCAATGTTTTTATATGTGTTTGGATTGTATTTTAATATTATTCCACACTTTTTGGATCATTCAATTCCTTGAGTAAAGAGTTCCATACAATATTTCTATTATGCCAGGCTGTAATTGATGATAACAATATTTAAAGTAGAGTATAAATTCATAGTGGATGATATAGACATCCAAAATTTGATTATTGTCATTGATTTGATGATAAGTTTTAACTACAAAATAGACTATTTTCATCTACATATTATGTTATCATTAATCGATGGTTTTAGTAAATTTTTATTGGGTGATTGGGATGCCAGATTGGGAACCACATGGCCCATTATTTCATATTCCAGTGTTATCTCATGTATGTTGTGAGATAGTTTTCTTAGGGTAGAAAACATTGTTTCAGTTTTTCCACATACTTTAGTTGTGTGTGAGTACCGTTAATTATTTTTAGATGTTTTCTCTATTTTTACAGTATATGTAGTGGTCAATTTTACTTTTGAATTTCTCTCTAGTACAATGCATACTTTGATGCCATCCTACCTTATGAAACATGATGAGTCAGTGGAGGTCAATGTATATCTTGATGAAAGAGAAGCTAAAGGATTTTACACCAATCATGTCATTATGGTCATCATCTATCATATTTTCTAACAAGGTATAATGAAGCCTTTTAATTTTTATTAATTATCTGATGTTGAATTGGGTGACCATTAAGATAAAATATCCTTTTCCTAAGAGAGTTTATTTTTTCAGTCAGTTGAGATGAACTCATTGTGTTTCTAAGTTTGACATATAGTCAGTGTATCACCAGTTGAGTGTATGAAATGTTAATATACATAAGATAAAATTTAGTAGTTGATATGGTTATTTAAGGATTCTCGTTATTCCATTCGGTAACATAAATTCTTATATAATGTTTATGGATTTGATAAACTAGATAATTCACCAATTATTGGAATCAATTTTTTTGTTCATTGATGTGATTTTTTTATACTCCATGTCAAAGGAGGATCATGTGGACTTTTTTATCATTATTTGAAATATGAAATTACATAATTTTTATAGTAACATTTTCTAGTCTGTGTTTTAGATATAAAAGGAGAAATATCTAGGGCATGAGACTCCTATGATTAGAATCTCAAAAAATCCATAAATTATAAAAGCAGTAAGTTATGGTGTGTTACTTAAAAATGTGTTTGAGATCCATATATTACTGGGTTTAGATTATTAGTATAGATGTCTTGTTCAGTAATTCAATGATATTGCTTATTTGATGACTTTTATATACCATAAGGGTGTAACATTTGAAAATAATAACAATTTTCAATGATATTTTAACGATATGAAGGTGATTTGGACTTCCACATCAGTTTTGATTTTTCCAGAACTAGGTTCTGGTTATGTTGTTTTCAAAAATTCGTCTGGTATGAGTATTGGATGTTTATTGATGATTGGGAAACATTCTGTATGTTATGGACCTCTCTAGTTATACCCTCATGAGTAAAACTACACTACCCATGGTATTGAGTTTGAAAATCATATGAATGCACTGAAAACATGACTTGACTATCTCTCTAGGGATAATTTTATGGTAATTATGTTTATAAGTGCTTGAAATATATTTTTACTCAATAGGATATGAAATTGTGACAGGGACACAAGGTGGAATGTCGTCAAACATATGATTTATATATTTCATATACCTCTCTAAAAGGTTATGTGGGTGTCAATGTATGTAGTATATATTAACCAATAAATTTTATAAAGGAATAAGTTGGGGAGTTGTCTCTACGGATTTTTTATACGATGATATTCAATTTGGAAGAGGTTTGTTGAGAATTTCTCTTTAGTTTCAAAAAAATGACATGTCATTTAATGATTGTGTTCAGCTCAAGGTTGTGACATGCCATATAGGAAAATGGTTTGGAGAATTTATTTATGGTCGGGAGACCTTGTGTAAGGTTTCTCAGTATCCTAGTTGATAATTTTTCTTCTATTGTAGTATGATAGTTCTTTTTTCATTGATACATGTGTCATTAGAAAGTGGACATAGTTTTTTCTGGTGTGTTCACCCTGGGACTACAATGATGAATCTCTATTTGATGCTTCAGTATTGGTGGTAGTGGATGAGATGTCTGATGGATGTTTCATTGTCTCAATTGTCAGAGAGTTATGGACAAGCACCAGATACCTTCAATGTTATTTCATAAATTATGCATTCGGTTATAGAAGTGGGATGATATTTCCATTAATTTCCCCTTTGGGAATTTACGGACTCCTTTTGGAAAAAATAATATTTTTCATATCTTTGATCCAGTAATTAAATCAATGCACTTCCTCTATATCATGGAGACAAAAAATGTGGTTCATATTAGTTACTTGTATTCGTGAGTGATAATGAAAATTGTGGTGTTCTCTCTATCAATGTTCTTTTACTGGTATTCGAGATTCACGTCTAGGTTCATGAAATGTTTGTAAGAGGAGATGAGTTACTAGGGAAAATTAAGCACAACATATCATACACTGATGGATGGAACGATTTACAAGGTTATCCATGTTCTATATGATATTCCTTGGGATCACAGTCTTGAATTCAGAGGATCTTGGGAAATGAATAATCATTATTTTTATGTTATTAAAAAAATAATTATCATTCTTTGATAAATATGGATCCCTTAAATCCATTTTATTGAAGTCCATATAGATCAACATAGTGTTAAGAATATTTGTAATATTGGTTGTTCATTGGGGATAGTGTTGTTAAAGATATGATGAATATAGTGAAACTGGTCTATGGGAATTTGACCATGTAATAGGTTCTTCATGAATCCCATATGGTCTATTGGAATTAGTTTCAAGATTTTGAGGGTGATGGTTGATTATTTTTGAATTATTCATATTGCAGAGGATATCAATTGTTTTTAAAGAATTGTATGTTGGCACCACAGTTATTGGTACCATTTGAGATCATTTGAAAAATTTGAGGATGGACTATCAAATTCACATTCAATCTATTTTGATGATTCACTGTGATGTGTATCATCTTTTCGAGTTGAGATTCTATATACCAGATCCATCCCATGTGACTAAATGGGAATATGTTGAATTTGATACCCATACCACTTTGGATGAGTAGCCATTTCAGATTATGGATCTCTACGATATGGTACGTCCTCGTAAAACGATCATACCGGTCAGTGTTGTGTGGTAGTGTATAAAAAATAGATGGGAGACATGGGATTTGGATACATTGATGATGGACTAACAGCCTTACCTTTTTTCAGATCTCGAATCATGAGGGAATTATAGGGGAATAATGTATTTTTGGTGGGTAGATTATAATTGACCATTACATTTTTTGTTAGGTATGTTCTAAAATTTGTATTGGTGTTCCATTTTCATTAGTCAAGTAAGGGTAAAAATGATTGGGGAGGATAACAATATTTTTGATTCTATGGTATTATTGGAATTGTTTTTTGCAATAAACCTATAATTTTTTATGTTCACTGGTCAATTACATAATTTGTAATAGCCACTTGATAGAACTCATTGATCTGATATTCATAATGAGATGTTTACACACCATTTAATGTTTACATGTTGTGTTATGAAAAATGTCATGTTTCTAATAAAACAAAACATGATTTTCAATGTATTTTTGAATCATTCATTACACGATGTGTAATGGGAATAAATTCCATGTAATATTTTTGGGGGTAGTTTTTAGGGCATGGTATGTGTGTTTAGGATTCATATATTTTTTTAACATTCTTCTCTCATCAAGAGATATCTCTTTACGTGATTTTGGGTGACTTCCTACTATCAGGACCACTTCATTAGAGGATTGATCACCATTGAGATTTAATTGGGTTTCTATTGGTATTTAATCCATCTAGTTTCATTTATTTTTTTGGTTATGGTTTCGAAATGAATTTTTCAAAATATATTGTTTATTTCTATCTTTTTTTAGTTTTTGTCTATACATTGTATTTCAATAGCTATTTTAATCATTTCAAATCACCATGTTTTGAAATAAAAAAATTTTCAATGATTTTGAGTTAGTTGCTTCAATTCAATGGGATAATTTGATGTATTTCATGTTTTTATAGAAAATTTCCTTTTTTGTTGATCATTTATTTGAAGTGATAAACATTTTCAAATGGTTTCCTAGAAGAAAAATGCTTTAAAGACGTGTTTTTCTTTAAAAATAGATTTTCTAGATTAGGAAATGGGATTTCAAAATGTATAGAGAATCATCTTAAACATGATTTTTTAAATAAATTCTAGCATGGATTATGATTGAATTTAAGAAAATAGACATTGTGAACCTTCGATATATTGGGTTATAGGAAGGGGTAGCCTTTGTGTGTGTTTTACCTATAAGAGGTAACATTTTTTCGTATCGACTGGTAGAAATCTATATATATATATTGGATCTAATTTACAACTTATTATGATTAAGTCTGTCTAGTATGTAGTGTACCATAGGCAAGATCCATAAATGAAATGATATTTCATTTGTTATTTACAATTTTTATCAATTAAATATGTTTTTCTTGTATTATTATTTAGAGATTTTTATTTGAGGGTATATCACATAGCTTCACAAGAATTTATATTCATGGATTTTTGTTCCTCTTAATTTAGGGATATGATTTCCTATTTTTATAAATTATATATTTTTTATTTTAATTCAAAGAATATGAAATTTTTTTATGAAAACCAAATGATGAGAATGGAAAATGTTCTATAAATGGTTTGGATTTATGAGAAATACAATTTGAAAATTTTTTTCATTAAAAGATTGAATTGTTGCATTCTAAATATTAGAACATGTATAGAATCAATGATTGTATCCTCCTGGAATTTGGATCACAATATACATAAGAATTTTGTCATTTATTGATGTTACATTATAATATATAGGTGATGGGAAGAGCATCATACAGTATGATGGCTTCTTTTGAATTTATTTCCTATGTTCATGTTGATGTTGAGTTGAGTGTTGGTCATATAGGGACATGAATTGCTCTCTATTTTATCCTTTTTTTGTTTTTAATTGTATGTATTTTGTGGTATCATGCCTATTAATATTTCATAAACTAGATGCATGACTTGTTTTTATTATATTTAGGACTGGTTTCTATTTTTTATTTTCACCTATATTATGTGATGTTTCAGTTTGGGTGGATTTTCTAATTGACCTGTGTTTGATAGTTGTAGTAATTCACAAATATGTTTAACTACAAACAAGTCATTAGGGGATGAATGTGAGTAATTTTAGTTATGTATGAGTCATTTTTTCAAGTATGTGAGGTATCTACAGTTACATGTGAATAACTTTTTAATTCATATGAGACACAAGAATACTGTATGAGATAAAAAATTTGAGAAAATACGTAATTCAACAGATGAAAATCAGAATTTTAAAAAATTTCATTTATATGAATACATACATTTTTGGAGATTCTCGTGATACTCATTCATGGTTTTAACATTAAAAATGGTATTATTGATTCTATTAATGCGAGGAGAAGGTTTTTAGTACTAATATAATATTTAGGGGAGAAATTGATTAGTAACTTCTATTTCAAGATATAAAATTGATGTTTCCTCATAAGTTACCTAGATAAATTTTCATGAAATATGAATAAAGAATAGATAATTATAAGAAGAAGTTGAGAAACATTTTTTAGGTAGTTAACTTTCTAATTTAAAATTTTAAATTAAAATTAAATCACATAAGTAGTTCTTGAATGTTGGTAATAAAATAGGTTCTTGTATACATAAGAAATAGAGTCATGTACATGTACAATTAATAAAAAACAAAAGAACATATTTTAGTGTAACGTACATTAGATAAAAACAAATGACTAAAAATAGTTCAAGAAAAAATGAATAAGAACAATGTATATTTTGATAACATGATAGAAGTATCATCTAGTTGAATACACATACTCTATTAAAAACATTTATATATTATTTGAAAAGTATAATTAGAACTATCAAAAGGTGTATCTTTTGTATAATAGGATTACATAGATATTCCATGGTTTATTAACTCACATTTTTATACTAGTGGATCATATAATCATGGACAAATCAAGAGCATTCTGAATATTTAAATTTTAATTTTTAAGGAGGAACAATATAAATTGGTTATTACATTATATGTGGCTTAGCATACATGAATTTATATGTGAATACTATACTGATCAGATGAATACATCCTAGTATGTGATTTTTGTTGTTTAATGGGGAACAAAAAAAGGAAAAAATTGCATATTCAACATTTAATTATTTCACATATTAAAATTGTGTTTTCATGTGGTATTTAAGGATCGATTACATTTATTTATGATCTACTATATTTTGGTTTAATTTTATGGTGACTCCACCCAATCATGGAATTTTCATAGAGGCATATTGACAATCTAAATTCAGGGTATATCATGGGGATTTCTACATTTTATAGAAATAATTATCATATTTGAAAATATATTATATTCCTCAATTTATAAAAAATATGTTTAGATTTCTAGGGGCCAAAATGGTATAATTAATCCTCTTTTTATGAATATTGTTGTGTTCGAAACATATTAGAGGAAAATTGTTATTTAATGTAATGTTCATAATTAACTTTTATTATCTCTACTAGAGAATGAATTTTTTATTGTTATATACGTCAAGACATACAAATTAATATGGTATAAGTTGTAAACATTTTTGGAGGAAATTATAAAATATATTATGAATTAATACAAATATTTAGATGTTATAGTATGATGAACACATAATAATTAAATATGAAACTATATTTATAATATCACAAGGGTAAAAAAATAGTGAAGAATGTTAAGAATTTTGGTGAGAATTTGGATGATACAATAGTGTTTGAGTAGATATTTCATATTCTACCTGTTTTGTTTTATTTTAATGTCCCCACACATGAATATCGTGATCCAGAGACACTCTTTTTGGATGAAATATGAGTAATTCTTATTTCAAATCAGTTTTGGATGATATGTGTTCAAAAAAATAGTTTTAGGAAAAAATTATTATATTTAAATCTTAATAAAATAGCATAATATGAGGATGTTAATGAATATTGAGATACATGTTTAGATTATGAATAAAATATAGATCGAAAATTTTGTAAAAATTTAGTCCCTCATATCAAAACGTTTTTTAATATGTACATGAATATTCAAGGGAATGATTATAATAATTTTTTTTCAAATTTTGTTTCGTTGGAAAAATTTCTATAATATAATCATGATTGAAGGATGGTGAATGTAGTGATGATATAGGTATAAGATCAATAGAATTTTATAAGATGAAATTATCAATTTATAACAAGAAAATGATTCCCTTAAAAGAAATGTGAAACAAATTTCCTAAATAAAAAAATAATCTACTTAATGAAGTGTGATGATATTCAATATAGTTATGATGATAGGGACGTTTAGATTTCCAATGATATTGATTATAAATTCATAAATTTTATTATAAATGAAATGATTTTTCTAGTAATGGTTAAAGAGATGAAGAAACTGATAATGAAATTAAAATGGATTTTATACATAAACTATAACACAATAAGAATCTATGAGATATCTCAGTGTTTGAGAATAATATGAAAAACCCGAATAAGAAAAATAATTCATATAAAAATAATAACTCATGTCAATGATGAATAAAAATCAATAGTATTAAATGAAATTACTGATTTGAGGACGTTGGTTGATTATAATAATACCCCAAATATCATGATGGACGAAATAATGAAATATATTTTATTGTATGATGAAATTATTCAATAAAATTTTATGCATCATGAATAAAATTTTAAAAATAGCAGATTTATTATTATTAAAAGTTTAAATTATTGTAGAAAAATATTTTAAATAATATTTTACAGAATGTTTCAAATTGTGTTGTGAAATATGTTTACCAAAAATTATTTCATATAGATGGTGTAAAATATATTTACAATATTTGTTGAGATCCTTAGATGAATATAAATGTGAAGAGTAATATTTTTTTAAATCAATTGAATATTAACAATCTAGAAATTCGGGGAACTCTAACTTCAATTCCAAATTTTATACCACAAGTGATTCATAAAAGTGTGAAAAAGGAGTAAATTGAATATTAAATTTTGAGTATTAAAAAAAATTATTTCTTATTTTTTGAATAATTATTTAATCGTTCAAGGGTGGAATAAATGTGTCAATTTATCTGAAAAAATATATTTATAGATGAAAGTGTGTTTTATAAAGATATTATTAGAAATATGGAGGAATTAGGAACTTGAATATAAATATTTGGATCAATAATAAACACTATTATGATGATAAATGGTTTTACAATGCTTAGAGAGTTTTTAACCATCTAAAAATTTAAATTTTAATAAAATTTTTAAAACTATGGATAAAAACCAATGATCAATTTCTATGTGCTGGAGGAATTTTATGGATGGTGTGACTAGTAAATTAAATATGAAAATTAAATAATAATACTTATTTTGTAAGAGAAGATTACAAGTTACAGTAATGAAAATAATATCAAGACAAATAGTAATGTTAATGAGAAATAATTTTATGTGTGTGTTTAACTATGAAAAACAAAAGAGGATTAACATTGGATATTTTATTGTAGTTGATCATCACTTATAATTGGATATTTCAATCTCCAAAAAAGATTTAAAAAAGTTAAAATATGGGTAAGTGACATGTGGGAGTGATGGATTACTCAACATTAATGTAGTTTTATCTACTTTTATTTTGAAAAAGTAAAAGAAATTCATGCGTAATTTTTTTGAATGACTGAAACACATTATGGTAAATGTGTCTCACTTATGAGATAATGAAAATAATGTAATATTTAAAAATGATGGATTTGTGGTGATTATATGGAATGAGTTTTGTTTTTCATTTTGAAAAGAGTATACTTCACAACGGTTATTCATTTTTGGTTTGTAATACTTAAAATTTTTATTTGATAATATTGAATGAAGAAAATTAATTTTCACATTGATGGTTTTGTAGTTTTGGGTGAATAAATATGATTGAAACTACATGAATATATAATTTCTATGATGATTCTATATTTAAAACATAATGTAATTACCTTTTCCCTAATGTTTTAAAAGGAATGATTTTGAATTCAATACCAAGATAGGTTGAGATTAAATAAAATAATTTTTAATGATATACATTTAGATATTTTTGTTCCCATGAGGGTAATATAAAAAATAAAAGGATAACTATTTTATTTCCATTATTAATTTATTTACATAGTTTATGTGTATTAGGATTTTGAAATATATATATATATATATATATATGAATGATCAGTAATCCCAAATAAGTGGAATAATGGTTAAATTTCAACTTAATATAGATTCACATAAAACATTTTTTAGAATATACAAGTGGAATATTAAATTACTGTCTTGAAAATAATTTTATTTGACCTGAACATAGTGCCCCATATATACAGCACAACAAATTACTTTGATGAATGGATAAATACAATCCTGGTGCAGATGGATCAAACTTTGTTAATAGATAATGACACATCTTATTATTTAAAGATATTTGAATTTAAATAAGTAGTTCATATTCAATACTGATATATATGAATAAATAACTCATCTATATCCTCTTATGATATTTATTGTAAAAATAATTCATGTTAAAAGACCCTTATGGTGTATTCTAACCACTAAATTTTCAATAATAGTGGTGAAAAACTAGGCAACATTAAAGATAACTGTGTTGATGAAATATAACTCAATTACTATCCAAATGATGAATATAACATCATTTCAAAAATGAGACTTGAAATACAATTTATTTTGATGATGGGATTGTTGTATAATATTTAAATAAATAAGTCTCACTTTAAGAGTAATGTTATTGAAGTGATGATTAAGAACATTGTTCAAACATTATAAAGAATTTATGGAAGTGATAAAAATTCAGAAGAAATGATATTTGGAGAAAAATATTGAGCCATTCCATATATTAAAGAACAACCCATTTCATCCAATCTATGTCTCATAAGATATGTGGAGGTCCAATAATTTATTTTAGATCATGGAAAAAAAGATAAAAAAGTACAACCAAATGGGGAACATTAAATAGTTAAATATTTACCCAAGTTTAGACAATAAATATAATGGATACATTGGATCATCAAGTGTTGGATGATGTTATGAATTACTAATTGGATTAAATAGAAAAGTCTTAAATATGGGAGTTGGTAACTAATATAATCTTCAATACTGTTAATAGAACTAAATTGGTATTCTATAGAAAGATGAATGAAATAGAATAAGTTTTGACATGAAATGAATGAATTATATGTAAAGGACTTACTAAAGTGGTTGTAATTTAATTTAATTTGATCTTTTAACTTGTGGTCATATAATAATCCATTATAATATTTAATAATAATATAGAACAAAAGAAATATAAGATATTTATAATTGATTTTTTGTTAGTATACATTAATATTGAGATGGAGGAGGAGATATATATTATGAAATACTATAATTTCACGATTTAAAAAGTTGAGAACTATGATTATAGTTTGAAAAGGGATTTATATGTGTTTATACAATCACAGATAGCTTTCCGTACTAATATTGACACTTGTTTGAAAATATTCATGTTTATAAAATAAAAATTGGATTGAAACCATTTCATAAAATAGGAAAAATTTGTGTATATCATTTTTAATCAATGTATATATAATATTATATCATGTAAATTATTAAATAGTTTATGATTAGTTTATATTAGAGATGAATATGTTTTTTTAAATTCCCATGTATTGTGAGATATGATTTTTAATAAGTATTATTTTTTTAAGAGGACAATCACATCATTCATTTTAAAGATAAAAATAATTATGTATTATAATGATGTTTTTAACAGTGTATTGAAATAATATTTTGATGAATATTATAGTTGGAAATAGTTTGTTTATATATATCGAATAAAGGAAGTGATCCTAAGAGAATAATGTATGATTGTTGGATGTTTGTTATAATTTTAGGATTGATTTTAATATAATTCCAATTATATTACACATTATACCTGTTAATAAATTTCACCAATAGAGCCACATTTAATTTATTGAAAGTTGATTCATAGTATATCAATGAAACAATATATATCACATAGAAATATGGAAGAAATGAAAACATTAACCAATTTATTTATACAGATCAAGACATGGAATTAAATTATGATAACAAAATTTCATCATATGATGTGAATTTTATTTATTGAAGATAGGTTTGTGTGAATGTCTTGTGAGTAATTATTTTATCAAATTATCAATGATAATTTTTGAGTTTACAATAAATATAGGGGTTATTTTGATCTTCAAAAATTGGATACAATATGTTAAATTTATAACCCCATGAAATATTAAATTTGGACATATAACATGTTTCTAAGGTGGTATTGATGGAATTAAGATGGTTTGTGAGGTTCCTAGGGCTTAAATAAGTGCATTTTAGGGAATAATACAGCTAATACAAAGCCAAAAACTACACGATTGTGGGACAGTGGGTTGATGGTGTACCCTGGACTATTTTTAAAGAGTTTATACCACATTATTTCACCTGAGGACACCCCTTCTCCATATAATTTGTAATTTGGAACTCAAAATGTCTATTAATCCTTCGTCTAGAATATGAAACCACTCCTCTATTATATAGATTCTCCTCTTATGTTTGGTGTCTGAATCATTAATTCTTACACTGATGTGAAGATATTAGTTTTTCTACGACTATTATTCCCTATATTTTGGTTTTCTAAAACATCTTAAGGGTATTTATGTTGTTTTATACAATATAAACTATTTATGGTGATTTTATGGTTTTTTAACTCATTAAATTTAGGTTGAACAGAAAATATTACATGATGACAGATATTTTCTTGGCATGAGGTATGTGGTCCCTAAGACTAACCCATAGTTTTTTTATTTCCCACATATTGTGTACTTTTTCAATATTTCCATGCAATGTTTTCTCTTGACCTTACATAAATGGAATGCTTTAATTTGAGTTTAAAAAGATAATTTACCTCTTTATTAGGTTTTATATTATATAAAAATATTTGATCCATGGGGTACCACCCCAGTTTAGATTGTTCAATGAATGAAAATGGGTTATGAATTGTGGCCTAATTCTATGGTAGATATGTGATATTAAAAAGTGGAATCAATGGTTGTAAAATGGAATATCATAACCATTGATAACTCTGGAATTGATTGAATGGTTGAAATTGGATCATTTGGGTTATTTCTATTGAGTGTAAATTATATGGACCCTTAATATACTCATCGACAATGAAAAGATATTTTTGTGAGAAAAATATTTGTTGTGTTGGAATATACATGTGAAAAGTGTTTGGAAATGATGGAATTGGGGTTGAATGTATAAATAGAATATTTTCCATTTAAATTTTATTTAGATGTTAAATAATGGTTTTGGTTAAATAGTGTCCCCTTAAGAAATGAAAAATATGTTTTTCATACTATCATGATAATGGGTACATATTTAATCTAGCATCAGAAATGGATATAGCTATATGTGGTGGATATTTGAAATGGGCTCTTCAAAAAATATTCTTTTTTAGAAATAGATATTTCATAAATGGGAAATTCTATGTAAATCATTGTTATGGGTAGAATATATTTGGTATCATCCCATGGATTCAATTTGAGACATTAAAAAGTAAAATTACATGATTATCATTGATTCGGTTAGTGGAAATAGTTAGATTCCATTGGAGGATACCTCATTATATATTACATTGTGCAATAAAAAATACCATTAGGTACCTTGGATTCATCACCAATTCATTACTGTCAATTTCATGAAGTAAATCCCCTTGAATTTGGATGATATATTTTTTTATTAAATTCCACATATTTATTTGATGTATTCCCCTTGGGAACACATATGAATTCAGTAGGGTGAGAGCCCATGATTCTGCTTGATTAAAAGATATGGAATACAATGGGTGTGGAGATGTATTCTAGTGATGCAAGATACACTAAATTATTTATACTATAGCTTACTTATATTCAATTTATATAATTAATTGTTTATAATCCCTTAGATTCACCTAGTTCAACTGTGTGTAATTTTATAGATGAAATCCTTAGAATCTTGATCAAAATAGTAAGATATGAATTCTGGGTCTAACACACACATATTTTAACAAACTAATTTTTTTGGGATTTTTTTAAAATTAAAATATATTTGATATATTTTATTACTCTAAACAATATGTTAATATTTCATTACATGAAACACTATGTTAGCATTCTTTACCTAGGAAACATTTTTTTATCAAAACGGCGATATATTATTAATACTATTCAAATGAAACCTTTATATCTTTTTCATTAAACCTAGAAATATGAATTTTAAGGAATATATCATAAATATTATGTGTAATGGTTTCATATAGAGAATACATGTCGATAAAATATTATATAATATTTTAGAAAAATTATTAATATGTATTGAAAATACTACTTTCCCCAAAAAAGATGTTTTTGTTTTCTATTTATGTGAATAATATTAAATTATCTTTTTAAACTTTTAAAAGATTTTATTTCAAAAAATAATAATAATTTTTAAATTATAAGTTCAAAATTATCTTACTGTGAATTGTTGATAATTTTTTTGAAATGATTAAAATATTAATTATTATTGAAAATACAAAAAAAAATTGGAAACTTAATTTTCACATAAATTAATTATAAAGTAAAAAAATATTTTATATTTACTTAGAGTAAAATTAGTTAAATTATAAATCCATTAATCCAATTTATGTTATTAGAATAATTTTTATATTGAATTTAATATAAAACCCACGTAAAAATTTGAACTTTCTATTTATGTATTAAATATTTTTAATTATCATAAACTATATTATCAAAAAATTTAATCATTTTTTTACAAAAACTAATGGAGAAAAAATTAAAAATTAATTACAATAGTTAAGATAAATATCGGTGTACTGGGGGTAAACTTATATAATAAAGATCAAACTGACTATAAAACTTATAATATTCATATTTTATGTACATATATCAATATTATACTTCCAAATTTCTAATATACAGTCATCTATAGAATATTATATTTTGAATTACCTTTTAATTTTATTTTATTAAAATTTCATTTTAGATTCCAAGTGAGTTTACTTTAAACATCAATTAAATAATTTTATTCAAGAAGACCATATTTGGTTTATTTGTTAAAGAAATATCACATCTCAGAAAACATAAGCATATCCATATAAATAATGACACTTATAAAATACCTAGTCACTAGTATAATGGTGTTAATTGATATTTCCACATATATTGAGTGTTAATAAGCTCATTCTTTGTCTGCTCATGAAAATTACTAGAGAATGAAAAGTTGATTATATCATGTCATTAAAGATAAGTCATATACTATTTATCTATTAGGTATGGTGTCTCATTAATATTATTGGGATTAGGGTCCAGATCATCAAAATCATTTTTCTATGTTGGGTTAGACTTACATTGCTTTAGAGAAGATATATCTTCTCCAACATTTATAAAATTACACATCAAGCCTCCCTTTATTTACAAATATCAAAAAAATATAGTTCATGAAACACATAAAGAAATAAATCCCCAAATTATCTATCCATGTTCTATAACATCTAGTCCTCCCAAAATACTAACATTGTAGTCCTTAACAATATATCCAAAGGAGGTTCTTCTATGAAAAGGTATTTGTCTTTAATAACCTCTTTCTTTTTCTTTATTCTTTTTCCACATTTAATATTTTTTGAGAATTGTAATATAATATTACCACTATATAATATAATTTTACATTTTAATATTTTAATATAATATCAACAACCATTTCCACTTCCATCAAATGGTTTACAGATTCATAATTTTTGTATAAAGAGGATTGTCACCTCGTGAACTTATGTCCTTTATTTTTCAAGTACCACCTATGAGAATTATGAAAGATTAAATATAAATACAATAATTATTATATTTATACCATTATTATACATATGAACTCATTATATTATATATTTACCATTTTTATTTTACTTTTTTTGGGAAAATGATAACATCGGTCATCTGTGTGGAAGACAACCACCTCACAAAGTGATGTAAATTGTTAATGCATTTCATATAAGATAATGAGGATGTTTTTAAGGATCATATGTGATATATATTATATAAAAGTGTTATTTAATTAATAATATATTATTTTTATCTGTTATCTCAATCCATTGAGATAATGGAAATAGTTTTCATGCGTATTTACCATCTACGTGAATGGTGCATTTCATTTTATATATATAAATTTTATAGATTACCATTAAAAAATATATAGAGAATATTTATTATATTTAAATCATGTTTATAATTCTAAATATTATAGAACCATTATCAAATAATTATAATAAATAATATAAAAAGTCAAAACAAGCATGAATAACAATGTAGTTATATACCAAAATGATAGTTTAACAAGGATTTGTAAGGAAATGGTTAATAAAGGTCTTTAAATAAATTATATACGGTATGATATACATATATATATATATATTTTATTACGATATAATTAAAATAATAATACACTAATAAAAAAGATTTTTTGGACATGTATGAATGATTTTGAGAGTTAAGGAAAGAGATTTATAGTTTTTCTTTTATTTGTGGGTGATATATGAAAATTCAATAATCTTATATTTTTTGTGTTGTATATACTTCCCATATGATATTTTATAACATGAATGTATTAATTTTTATATTATTGTATGTTTAATTTTTTGTTATTCTTTCTTGGGGCCTATTATTCAATGTTACCAATGATCTAATAGTTTTATGATTCAATGTTATCATTTATGAGGATTGTTTATGACTATGGATCAAATGATGAACTTTTATTTTCTATTTCTGACGATACTCATGAATTTTATTATAATCATGTTTTTTGGAACAAATTATTTCCCTTAAATTTCGTCTCTTTTTGTATAGAATACTTCAAAATATTTTTTTTGATAAATAATTTTTCTATTTAAATATTAATTCGAAATCAATTTCCATCCAAAATCATATATTCGAAATATGTTTCCTAACGTATTTTAATATTAAAAAGATTACTTTTAAGGAAAATTTTACAATTGTTGTACATTTAAAAAAATTAATTGAAAAGATTATTCATTTTAATTTAAAAAACAATGCACATTAAGATTTTACAAAAATTGAAAATGAATATATATTTGAACTTGTACAAAATGATCAAAATTTTCCACCACAAACGAATAATTTTTTATTCCTTTATATTTTTATTTGGTTATCTTAAAATAAAAACATTTTCAACATTTTTTATGATTTCATTTTTTTTATCCCAAATGAAATTATATTTTTCTGAAGAAATTACTAAATTATTTTAAAGGTTCGAACTGTCATATTATTTATATGTATTTTTTAAATGAAATGATTTTAAAAATGTTGTTTGTTTTCAATATAGTATTAAAACTGGAAAGGATGTTGTCACCATGAAATATTTAAATAAATTTTTATTTAATACATTTTATGTTTCAATTTTTATTTTCATAGAATCAAATTTCCAAAATGTTTTATGAAATTTGATTTTAAAATAGCCATTTTCAAATAAATTTTATATTCCTCACCCAATATTCTAAATATATTTTCAAAATAATTTTACATATAAGATGATATCCTTTGGTGAAAATTTTTCTTTATAGGGGATATAATTCAAGGACACTATTTTTATTATTTAATTTAATGATTTTTGTTTATAATGATAGCATGTCTATGAAATCATTTTCCCTTACATTAGTTATACCATGATAAAATTATTATGAAACCCACATCTATTTTTATAGGTTATTCTCTAATGAAATGATGAAATGATTATGAAACATGCCCCCTTTCCTTAGGTTATGATATGATGAAATTTTTATGAAACCCATTCCATTTAATGGGTTATTATATTTTTAATGTTTTACAATCTAATGGAACACCAAATATTGATTAAATCATGATATTGGTGGGAAAAATAACTCTCACACCAATTAATTGGTTAAATTTTTATCTCTCTTGATATAGACATGATTAGAATAGGGAGTGAACAAGGTTCAGAAGGGGATATTGGACCATATTATGGTCATTGGAGTGAACGTTGAATAATATTTTGGTTTTAGTAGGGAACCCATTCCACTATGATAACCCTGCCAGTTATAATTGACTATAGTTGAAATTATTTTCCTTGATTATGTGTATGCCACAATTCCGTTTATAATACTAATTTTAATCTCACATGTCTTATGTACTTTGATTACATAATGATTCATTACATATGAACTACCAATATTTTTTTCCATGAATTAATATTATGATATATGATACGTAGGGTATGGTTTTTAAATATCACACACATGTTCTAATATAGTTATGTTCAAATTCTTCTTAAAAATATCCCTTGTTTACCCTTACTAGTAATTTGATCTCCCGGATTATAATATATCCATTTCTATGGTCATAAAAAAATATAATGTATGATATGTATAATATGGATTATAGTTATGAAAAAAATATTTTGAGATGATGTATTGCACTTATGAATTAGTTCATTGTGTGTCCATGTTTCCAAAGGCTCTATTCTTTTATGATCATATAGATTTTTTTTGTAATGCAATAAATATTAATTTAATAACATGTAATATCTATGTTTGAAAAGATCGAGTCTCTATAGTTGGTATTGATGTCTACAATTACATAAATTTAGGCAACTAGGATGAGAAAACATTAGTGAGATCCAGAGGTTGTATTTATAAGGATATTTCTTGGGAGACCACAAAGGATAAATATATAGATGAGTCAATGTATTTTAAAATTTATTGGAATTTTTGAAAAGGATTTAATGAGTGGATATAATTATTAAATCCCTATATAAATAATATTTGTTGTTTTACTAGATAAAATAGGTACCTAGGGGTAATAACATCAATAAAGGGAACATAGATATGGACTTTATTATCACCTGGTGTATAAAAACAAGCCGTTATAAACACAATGTGTAAATATCCTAAGGTATATGCTTCAAAAATTCTAGAAAACAATACAAACCTTCATGAAGGGTTTAAATACATTATGACTATGAATGAAATAAGATATTACTAAATCTTTATATAATAAAAATAATGTGAAATGATTTATACATCCAATAAGATATTTTTTATGATTATGTGGTTCACCACAATTATTATTGATTGATAAACTATATATTTTGTTTAGGTCAATGGATGGAACCCAAACTAAATATGTTAATTCATAGTCTGATAGAAAATGAAATGATTTTCCCCTTGATAATACAAAACATATAGGATATGAAATGAAATCTACCATTGTAATGGTCCCACATCTTTCTAAATCAATGAATCATGTTATACTCCATAATGAATAGAGGATGGAATGATATTTTGGTGAGTCCTTTATGAGGAAATTTCCACTTTATTTTATTGGGTATATGGGTCCAATTATTTCTAAATAATGGATCAACAAAATAAAAATATATATTCCATTATCATGTGTTCGGTAGATGAATAATTCATTTTTTTTATTTTCTATTTGGATGGTGGAGTGTATAAATGGACGAATATTATCATGAATATAATGTAAGTTGTTTAAAATGAATCCATGTATTGGGATTAGTACATGAAATTATTTTTCAATTAGTAAATTCCATGTGTTTTCTATACGATAATAGAGATGGAATTATATATAATTAAATAAAATGGATCATGAATCTATCAGTAACTATGAGGTAAATTTTACTAGCCATTCTTGGTAATATTATGGTATTATCATTTAACCTAAATAGAAGGTTGAATGATTAATCATTGGCCTAAAACCATATCTCAAAAGGGTTTTAGGAATAAGAGATAACCATATTAAGGAAGAGATTATTCCACATTCTATTGGGGTGGTAATGTTGGTTTTCATTTTGTATCAATATAATGATTTTTATCAGAAACTATTTTTGAAATTTTAATGGAATATATATACAATTTAGGGATATAAATAAGAGTTTTCATTTATTTTCATTGTATCTATAGAAAAACAGAGGAAATTATATTTAAGGGATGACTAATTTTTGTGTGTGTAGAAGGGGAATTCATTAATAAATTGAGTTCCTTTATAAAGGGATGATGTTTCATATTGTTGTTAATATAGATTATGTTGAACAGAATGAATCATGTACAAAATAGTGTTTCATATAAATGTAATAAGGGAACTAAGTAATGTAGTGATCATATATAAAGTTAAATTATGATGATTGACATTGGAAACCTCTTAAGCCAATATAAATTGAGGAGTCCAAGGTGATCAGTATGTCTAATGAGGGGAGAACGAACAACGTAGTGAAAGGTATAATTAAAATATTCTCGAGAACCAATAATTTTTTCTTTCACTTTGTATATACCCATTTTTTCATATCCTAAAAATTTTATAAGGGTGTTATGATTCCACCCAAATAAATAAATATAAAATTATCAGTGAAAATCACAAATGGTATAATGATGGAATCTCATGTCTATGATTCTTCTATGGTTGAAGTTTGTGGGAATGTTCTTTCAAAAAAATTCCATTATTCCTCGGGGTGAAATTGATGTTATCTTAGGATTGTATTGTATTTATCTACACAATCAGGACATAGATTTTTTAGAAAGGAACGCCACTTTTGATTTTCCAAACTGATCTATGATCATCTATCAATGTGATGATAAGTATGAACTTCAAAATGATATAACATAATTATTTTGAGTTTTAATTCCCATCATGAAGTTGTGTTGGTCTGAAACGGTTGTGGAAACACTAGAAATAGATGAAAGTAATTTTTTTTCAAATTTTTTAGATGTATTTCTGTAAGAGTTTTTTAGTCTCCCACAAAATTTTGATGTTCATTTTTAAATAGAACTCATACATTATTTCATACTAAGATCATATAATCCTTAGATAATGAACTCAACTATGTTTTATGATTTCAAGAAGAAACTAACAAAATAATTGAAAATGGATTGAATTGGACAACTGTGTCCCTTTGGGGTTCATATATTCATAGTAATAAAAATTATGAAAGATAGATTAAACTATATAATGAGAATCGAGAGTAAAACTAAATCATATTCAAGAACTAGTATCTTTTACCCCATATTGATAACCTATTTGATAACATGTGTGGGGATCATTACTTATTGTTGATTTACCATCACTATAGATATCATGAACTAAGGGTCAAGAAGGATGATATATCAATGAAAAGAATTCACCTATGGTCTGGAAATATTAAATATATTTTGATTCCATTTGAACTTACAAATTCCCCCTCTATAGTCCTGGATTTTGTTACTAAATGATTTAGAAATTACCTTCATCCATTTTTGGCAATCTTTATATGTGATATTAGAATCCATTCAAATATCAAGGAATAACATGGAGAAAGCTTTGGAATTGTAATAAATACCCTATGTAAGAATAATATATAAGAAAAACTTGAAATATATAAATTTTGGATAGAAATAATTAAATTTTTGGCCATATAATCACAAGATAAGGAAAATCACTAGATCCATCATGGATAGAGGTTATTGAATGTTTTACCAAACCATCCAAATGGACTGTTATACATACTTATATTTTATTATCGAGATGTTTTCTATAGGTTGTAGATAATTTAACATGACTAACTAATCTTCTCACCATATTAACTTATAAGGGAGATACATTTCATTGGATATTTTAATGTGAGGAAAATTTAAAGTTACTAAATAGAAGATTAGTGAACACAATTATTAACACATCACCCTATAGGGGAGAAGAGTATGTAAACTATATTGATGAATCCAATAAGGAAATGGAAAGTGTTCTTATACAGAATTAAATTCTTATAGCCTGTGAAAAATGAAAATTAGTGGAATATAGGAATATTTACACACCTCATTATTTGGAGTTAGTTGCTGTTATTTCATCATAAAATATATAGAGGTATTATTTTAATTGAACATGTTTGATATATATTTTGATCATATTTTTATGAAGTATATGTTCACATAAAAGGAGTTGAATATGCAACAAGAAATATGGTAAAAGAAAATTAATGATTTTTTACTCAATTCATTACCACCATAGGGAAGAAGACAAGTCGGCTGAAGCATTATATTGTATGAATCATGCTATATTATCTATGAAATGGATCATAAGTGATCTAGTATTTTGCCAATTTTCAATAGATGTTTTTTGAAATTTTGAAGGAAGGGGAAATTTGAACATTATCAATTTAATTTTCAACCACAAATCCATTTAATGACTAAATAATAGAAGAATAATTATGTATAACTAAAAAAGATAGAAATTTTTCATGATTTTAACCTTGATAATTTTTTATGTTATTGACCAGGAACTGTGTATGTATTCATTCTATACCATATTTGAACAAATATTTACTAGTGGAAGATCATAGTTCATCATTCTATATTCATCTTGGATGTATGAATATATATATATATATATTATAGTGTTCTACTAGTTGGATGGAACAAGTAAAGATATCAAAAATTTTATATCACGGTTCTTGGTATGTCAATAATACTTGGTTGAGATAAAAAAAATTATGAGGGGTTGTTTCATCCATTACCCATACCTGAATAGAACTGGGATAACATAAACATGGACTTGGTCATTGGACTCCACAAAATTCATAATTGTAATAATGCTATATGGGTTGTATTTTATTTCCTTACTATGTTATTATATATTATTATTATCTGATAATAATTATCTATGTATTAACATTCTTAGATATTAATTGACTAATTTTTATTGATTCATGGAGAACCATATTTTATTGTGTAGGATCGGTATTTGAGATTTTACTCAATGTTCTTCTAATTTATTCAACAAGATCATTATTTGGGGTTGAGTTTCAGTGATAAATATCATCACTAGAGAGATGGTAAAATAGAGAGAACAACCCACAACCAATTTTTTTTTTGAGAACATGCCATATGGATTCCAATGGAGGTTTTGATCAACACCTTCCTCTTGTAGAGTTTTATTACAAAAGTTTCATGGACACAAGTATTCAAATGGTTCTATATGAATCCATATATGGAACAAAAAATAGGTCTCCAAATGATAAATGATGTTGGAGAAGGAAATCTATTTAGATATAAAAGAGAGGATGAAAAGGTAGAGAATGTTAAATCTATTCAGTAAAAAAAGTGGAAGCTTCTATTTGGAGGAAGAGTTATTTCTAAAATCGTCGGTAGGATCTCGAATTTGATATTGGTGACATGGTAATTCTAATAATCTCCAAATGGAATAAGGTTGTGGTGTTCAAGAAGAAAAGAAAATGAATCCCTAGGTATATCAGTCCATTTGAAATTCTTTCTCATATATGGATGGTAACCTATCAATTATAGCTTCCACCATTCCCCTGTTATGTGTATGATCTCTTCCTTGTATCTATCTTGAAGATCTACATACTTGGCCCATCACATGTGTTCAACTTAGAGGTCATACCACTGGAGCGATTACATTATCATGAAAAAATGGGGGAAATTTGAATCCTACCGGGAGAGTTATAAAAAAATACCACTCACATGGGGAATGTTTTATGAAAAAACCAACAGTTTTAATAATTTATGTGGGATCCTATTGATATTTTGTTGTATCTTATCCTTGTTTTTTTATTTGACATGCCAATTTCAAAAGATATATTTATTTTAAGGGTGTTAGAATATAACACTCCATGTTTTTATAAATTATTATTTTTAATAAATTAATGATTCCAAATAGTTTTCATTACACATATTACCATGTTAAGCTTGTGTTTCATTCAACACATGGTTATCCTTCATTATATATGACACTGAGTTTTAACAAAACCATGATATATTATAACTATTATTAAAATAAAACCATATTAACCTAGCCGTAAAAAATTTAAATATGAATATTAATAAATAAATTTGGAATATTATTTTTAATTGATTTATATGATGAATACATATTGATTAAAATTTTACTATTTTTTAGTAGTGTCTTATATGTTTTTAAAATAAAATATTCTCACAAAAAAGTTGTTTTTTTATAAAAATTTAAATTAATTTTCTAAATGATTACAAAACGAGATTGATAATATAATAATTTTTTAAATCATTATTTCAATATAATTTTAGGGTTAATATTTTAGAATTACTTATAATTTTCTAAAAGTAATAACTTTTTACGATTAGTGAAAAATATTGGAATTAAAATTAAAATTACCATTTCAATTAATCTAATCATATCAATAAATTATATTTTAAATATTTTTATGTAAATTTATTTCAATTATATATATATATATATATATTAATCTAATAAATGTGATTGGAATTATTTTTCATATTTTATTTTCATATAATAACTTTTCAAATAGTTGAGCATTGTCTCTTTGAAAAGCTATTATCATGTTGTATTTAAGGGATTATTTTTAAAATAAAAAATTCTAATTTTGTGACTTGAAATTGAAAAAATTTATTTAAAATTCGGAAGATGAATAATTTATATTTTCAAAAAAAAAAAATAACTAAATTTGTGACAAAAATTAATAGTGAAAATAGAAAAAAATAATTATTGCGGTTAATGTAAAAATGTATTTACTATTGGTTTAATCTACGAATATAAGCATTAAATTGAAAATCAAACATTTAAAATTCCTATTTTATAGAAATATATTGATATAATCATTACCATTTTTAAATATATGGTCATTTGGATGATTTTTTATAGTAAAGTTCCTTTTTTATTTTTTATTGTTTTTTGAAATTACCAACTAGTTTCCAAGTTGGTTCTACTCTCCCCTTCTAAAAAGCCACCTCCACTAACCATTTATCAACACCAAACATTCCATATATGTTGTATAAACCTTGAAAAAATACCTCCCCAACATCACCATTCATGTAATAGAGTTTTTGCTCCCAAAAAATGATTAGCACTATGATCGTAAATGAGAGATCCAAAGGTGGCTCTTCTATGATTAGCTAATCATATTAACTAAGCACTTTAAATTAATTTAATTTTTTTCACCTCTAATAATGTATTAATACTAATAATATAAAAAAACATGGATAAAATATATAAATATATGATATTATGTGAATATATTTTCTTACCACCATTTCCACATCGATCGAATTGGTTATTAAATCATTATTCATGTGTGCGGCAGACTATTGTGTCGCAAACCAATGTTATTAATTTTTTCATTACCTCATACTATGGTACAATTATATGAAGTATCATAATTATATAGATGATATTTATAACATATTTTTATAAAATTATTCATTATATTATATATTACTTTTTATACTTTCCAATTTGTGGGAATACCATAACGTCACTTGTGTGCATGAAAGACAACCACCTTGCGAAGCAATATGACTCATTCATTCATTACATAGAAGGTAATAAGGATAGTTTTAATGAAAATATGTTTTAAATATGACATAAAAATTATTCTATATTAGTAATATATTATTTATCTTTTTTTTATTTCTACCCATAAAGAAAATCGAAACAACATTAATGTGTTTATACGACCCACCGTCTCCATGAATGGTGAGTTTCATTATCTACCTATAAATTACACCAATAAGTATAAATATATATATAATACATATATAATATATTTATATCATGTCTATAATAATGTTTTTTATAGTACCCTAATCTGTGTAATAGAATAAAAAACGTTTCAAATCTAAACATGCTGGAAGAAAATACAAAAAATATTTCCCAAAAAGTGAATTTAACACAGAATTGTAATTAAATGGGTTATAAATTGAAAAAATGAAATAATATATGTTATTATATATATATTTATGTATATATAATATTATTATAATAGAAATATATTTATTATACGTGATCTTTGTACATGTATGAAGGAAGTTGATACTTAAGTTAAGGGAATTTTAGACTCAATTTAATTTGTGAGAGGCATATAAAATTTCAACAGCTGTTTCATTTTCATGGTTTATATACTACTCATTTGATAGGTAATATCATGGAGATAATTATTATCATTATATTTTAAGTATATTTTAAATATATTATTTTATTGTTCATATTTTTAAAATTTAACAAATTGGTAAGAGTTTTATTTTTAAATCTAATCAACTATCGGGATTGTTTATGATTATGATTCTGATGTTGAAATATTATGATACATCACTCAAAAAATACTAAATTTTCTAAGTCACTATTTATTTTTTGAGAATACATGTCCCCTTCAATTTCTTCTCTTTATATACTAAATTGTTTAAAATAATGTTTCTTTACAAAATTGTCTTTATTTCTATCTTCATTTAAAAATTATTTTTCTGTCAAAAAACTAGTTTTTCTAAAAATGTTTCCAATGATTTTTTAAAATTATAAATAAAAAATCATTAATGACATATTGAACCATTTTTATCTTTTATCAATTTTTTTAAAATCATATTTTCACATCTTTTTCAAAAAAAATACCATTTGGATTTTTCATAAAATTTAAATGGAATCATTGCATTAACATGTATAACCTGAACTAAATTTTCCACCTTCATAAGAATTATTTTATTTGAAGATTTATTTATAAGTATTCATATTTATTTTTAAACGTAAAATTTTTAAAAAATATTTACCTAAAAAAAATAAATAGGAAATGATATTTTACACATTAAATTTTTCAGTTGAATTTATGGATTTATTTATATGTTTTCTAAGTTATTTTAGAAGGAATTAATTTCAATAACTCCTTATATTTTAAAGTTTATTTCACAATAGAAATGATATTTTCATAAATAAATGTTTTAAATTTTTTAATGTAATCCTTTCTTAGTTTGAAAATATATATTCAACCAAAGGAGTTTCTAAAATGTTTTCTGAATCATTTAAAAAAATTTATTTTAAAAAATTTATTTTCCTCACGAAATGTTCCAACTGTATTTTAAAAATTAGTTTCCATATAATTTTACAACCTTTGAGGTAAGTTTTTATTTAATGGATATATTATTCAAGGATACAACACTTATTATTTATAGAAATGGTTTTATTACGAGGAAAAGATGTTTATGACACCCATTTCTACTATAAATGTTATACAATGATAAAATTATAATAAAATCCTCTTCTATTTTCATGGTTAAAAAATGATGAAATGATGAAATGATTATGAAACCTGTCACTTCTCAATTGGTTATGATATGATGAAATGTTTTTGAAACCCATTTAATTTCACAAGTTATGATATGATGAATGATTTATGTTCTTTTTTCATGCGTAAATATGACTTCCATTATGGGATGTGTGATACCTATTTCTCCCACAAATAAATTGTTTAATGATTTATATATCTTGAGATATAAAAGAATGATATAAGGAGTGTTCCTACATCAATAAGGGACGTTTTCAACTATGATAGTTTGGGGAGTGATCTAATTCCACTATTATGACTATGGAAGTTTGCATTGTCAATTATGGAAATGATTTTCTATGCTTATATTAATAACAATATTTTTTGTCTTCTTCCAATTTTATGCTCAAAGGACACATGTTAATTGATTTTTTATGATAAATTATTTATATACGTCTATTTTTTATTCGATGACTCCACAATATGATATTTTATATTTAGGGTGTGGTTTTCCAGTTTTATACTAATGGTCCCATACCCTTATTTATATTTCCACCTTACATATATTTTTTACAATACCTTACCATGAATAAATTCTCCTCCTATATAAAGTATACATTCCCCAGGATATGAGGAAATTTATTATTTAAGATTTGATTAAGAGGGATCCTAGTTATAAAGAAAATAGTAGGTGGTAATGTTGTATACTTATAAACCATTTGTATTTAATTCCATAATTACAAAGGCACTATACCTTTATAATCCACATGGGAATTTTTGTTTAGTGTACTGAGTATTCATATAAAAATATTTAATATCATTGTATGAAAATATTTGTAACACCCTATGATTTTATGATAAAGATTATTTTTAATATAATTGATATCGGGGGTTTAACGCTACACCAATAATAGCTTTATCATTAAGTATCACCATATTAGCTTGCAGTATATGCGACCCTATTTTGGGCTTTCATTACATGAAAGAGTGACCTTCCTCGATAGATTTCTTTGTACGCAATATAGAGTTTCACTAAACAAGGATGGATTATAAAAATATTATTATTTAATGTCATAAAAAACTAGCCATTATGAATAGAATTATACACATTTTTAATTTTATATAACATTAAAATTTATATTATGTATATTCTAGACATTATATCAAAACAAATTCAATATTTTTATAAAAGAAGAATTTATAAAAAAATACAGTTTTTTGCATTTTATTGGTGAAACCATTTTAAATATAATTTTTAAAACTTTTATATATATTCTATTTTCAAAAATTAACATTATATTTAGAAGAAGGGCATAAAAAATTTCTTTTGTTTAATTTTTTTATTTTTATGATAACATTCATATTTTAATGAATCGTGAAAAATATTGCATTTTAATTCAAAACCTTATTTTCATTTAATTTATTTATATATTAATATTATCGTTTTAATTATTTTTGTAGTTTAATTTGATTATTTTTCATAATTTAATCCAGTGGTGGTTATTGTAATTAGTTCCACATTTAAATTGGACATAAAAACCATAAAATCATTTGATATGTTTTTACTTCCTAAAAACATGATTTTTGGTTTTTGACATCGAGAATTAATTTTATATTAATATATGCCAATTATAGGTTCTGAATTGTAATAAATGGATTCCATATTTTGAATTAGTGGGTTCAAATTAAGTTAATCGGACATTTTTTCAAATATTATGTATAATCACAATGGTAATTTTTATTTAACGCAGTTAAAGGTAAATCAGGTAAATTAGTTTAACAAATAATATGATAAGAAGAATAAAATGATCCAAAAACTATCCAAAATCACAATAGAAGAGTAAACTTATACCCTTAACATCATAGGTTTGATAAATAGTCATTTAAGGTCCATTTTCAATAAAATTTACATTGATATTAATAAAATCAATTATTGTGACAAAATGTTAAACTCACATTTTTTATTATCATAATAATGATAATATAGGGATAAAACGGTGATATATTTGAAAAAAAGTTGTACATGAAAAGATAAAATAATTATCTAGATATTGGAAATTTTTTTATTTTTTATGAAACTAATAATAACCTTAAAGTCTTATTCTTGGATGATGAAAAAATTAATTAATTGATGAGAAATCCATAAATCTATATTTATTAAAATACTAACAACTAGAAAAGGCCAAAACCGAAGAAAAAATCATATTGGTGGAGTATTTCTCGACAATAAGAATCCATGTTCTGAAAAAGTGAGTATTTGGATCTTTATAAAAGAGATTATAACATTTATTTTATTTTATATAAAATGATTTTAAAATTGTCACATTCGTACTATAATAAATATAACATTTTTTTATGTTGTACTTTCCAGAAGATAAATTAGATTACATAAATTGTTAGGAAATATTATAAATTTATGTTCATAATATTAATTTATTTCAAATTTTTATTCAATTAATATTTATATTAAACAATTACCCAATATTTATGTAGTTATTATTTTAATGATTAAAATATCAAATAAGTTTTAATTGAAATATTAAAATAATTATTATTATGGAGAATTAATTTTTCTAATGAATTTTGTTGATTATCTTGAGCCAATAGTTATATAATAAAATATATTTTTTCAAGTATAAAATCATATCTTAATATTTCTAAAAATCCATGAAATTAATATTGCCTAAATTGACACAATTGATATTCTGTTATAGTAAGGATTTATATAATTATATAAAAAACATAAAACAATTATAAAAATATATAATAATTATTATTTGGTCAGAAATGTTTTATAATATTCATTTTTAGTAAAATTTAAATCAAATAAGTATAGATTATTTCTTTTTAATATTGAAACAATTGTAATGTTAATTAAAATTAAATAGAATAACTAATTGTTAATTTAAATGATAATGTATAAATTAGAAACAAAACATGCCTACATTTTAGTTTTTGAGAAAATTTCAATATTAAAATATCTTATATTCTAATATATCTCATTTTGGAGGTATTTTGATTGTTTATAAAATTATTATAAATTAATAATATCATAAAATTCATGTGTCCTTCAACCCAATTATAAAAGTACACCTCCTCCCTCATTTCTCAACAACTCATTAGGTCTTGAAGTTTTTCAATTCTTTTCCCATTTATCTTCTCAACCACTATAGTGGAATTATTGGTATTTTTTATTCTAAAAAGGCCAAATCTAGTGCCATCAATTAGAGATCTAAAGGGAGCACGTCAAAGAAGAGGTAATCTCCTCTACCAATTCATTCAATCTTTTTTTCCTATTCTTCTTACACATCATTAAATGTTTAATTGTAATGTAATAAATCAATTTTAATTTATATGATGATATTTTATTATAATTATTAGATTACTATATTCCTCTTTCTGTCCATATTACAAAAAATGAAATCACTATGTGTCTGTACGTACGACTTATCGTCTCCAAACATTGGTGTACTATATTTTTCACCACCACCATAATTGGATTGGTGTAATGATTGATGTAACAACTATATATGATTATTATAACATGATATTGATTATGAAATTTTATACACCATCCACTTAAAAACCATTCAATAACTATTTGAAATATTGTGTCTCTCGTGTGTACGTACAACCTACCTAGTCCGAAATGCGATGCGATTCACTCTACATGATATCTATTAAATATTGATTATATAAATATATTTAAGGAATAAATATGGTATCTATTATGTTAATATCATTTTATAATGATATAAATATTACCTAATAAGGGGAACCATAACTTATTCAACCAAATATGCATAATAACATAATGCAGTTAACACTGGAATAATGAGTAACAACGAAATGTTATCATCAAATGATGATGATATGATAAAATATTTTATCAAAAAAATAAAATACTTATGTACTAAGTCTATAAAATTATTTAAATTATTATATAGGAGGTTTGGACATATAAAAATGACATCAGACCTATGGTAAGGTATTATTTTTTCCCACTATTATTTCTGTTGGACATATGCCATATACACCATCAAATTCATTTTTGTGGTGTTTATGTTACCCGTGAAAGTGCATATTATTATTATTATTTTAAAGGTTATGATATTTACATATGAATATAATTTTCATTATTTAATTAGGATTGTGATACAAGTAATTATAAATTGGTAATGGATAATTTTGTAATCTCGTTATTTTAGGATATTATTTAATTGTAAGTATTTAATGAGGTAAATTTATCATCCATGTCCATTTGTAATTATTATGTAATATTATTTCTATTCCTCTAAAATTCTTTGAATTTAATTTTAACCTTTATTGAATTAAATTAAACAGTGTGAGTGGATTCTTTTGTTGTTATTCGATTTGAGGTACTTTTTGTCTTTTCTAGCCAATGTACGAGGAGAATGTTTTTGTATGTTATACAAAATTAATATATTTTTAAATTTTAGTGAAGCCTTATTTACATGAAGCATATATTAAAATTTATAATGTGCATTTTAAAAAAATATTATTTTCTTCTAATAAATATTGGTATTTTGAGAAAAGAAAATGTTTTTTAAGAGTAAATGATTATTTTCTTCATGAATTAAGCTCAAGCGTTTCGTCAAAATTAGTTTCCATATAAGGGAAAAATTTTCATGTATCTATCCATATTATTACATTTATATTATTTTTTATATTTTAGAATTATTTAAAAACACCATTTATCTTTTATGGATTTGGTTATGATGGAATGATGTTTAAGAAACCAATTTTATTTCATGGGTTAAACTATGATGAATGATTCATGATTTCATGGAACACATAATAATGATTTCATTATGAGATTGTTGGGACCTATATCTCCTTACAATGCATTGGGTACCAATTTATATCTCATGAGTTAAACGTGAATGAAATGGAATGTAAATCCATTTTAGTAACACATGGCTAGAACGACAAGTAATCATGGTTCAGTAATGGACTTTGTCCCCAATGATAGCCTTGGAATTGATGGATTTGATACTATATAAATAGTATTATGTGTTTATTTGTTTTCCACAATTCCATGTTTTATAACAATTTTATTCTACCATGTTTAATGTTCCTTTATGATCTATGCCATACGTAATTCCCTTATTTATTAATTGAATAATGAATTTGATGTTTAAACATAATGTTAATATTTTGACACTCTTATATTTATGGTGTGTTTTATATTCTCCATATTTTACCTTACTGATCATTTTAGCTCACCATATTATGTTTTATTTTCCCCATGATATAAATAGTGTTTTAGGTAAGAATGAAAAAGGGGTTGATATTTATCAGAGATTTTAAAGATCATTCACAAATTTAGAAGATTATGTTCCATGTTTTTAAAGACACTAAACTAATATAGTCTTTGGAAATGAATTGGTGTAATGTATTATGAATTCAAAAAATGAAATTAAATTCCCATGTACATCAAGCATGGGTCTCTATAGTTGGTATCCGAGAGAGAGTTTTGTTATTCTTTGGAATCTAGGATGCAAAAACATTAGTGAGATCTCTAGATATATTTCTTTTGTATGTCTAGGGATATACCTTAGGTTAAGTATACCTATAGGCTTCATCAATATAATTATATTAATTATCCTGAATAACATAGGATTAAACCTAAGATGTTATATATTGAAGTTACTACCCCTTGATTATATTGTTTCCTAGTATGATTTTTTCCTCTCATGCTATTATTTTTGGGTTTTATAAAATGTCTTGAAAGATGATGAATGATGTTAATAAATTATATGATGGAAAATATAATGATATTCTACACGAGAAACCAAATGTAATGGGTGTTAGAAGGTGAAACATCTTTATTCTGCCTAATCAACATTCTCATTATTTGATTAGTAATATCAATAATGGGGAGTTTCTAGACACGAATAATAAGAGAAAGATGGAGTTTCATGGTGATCATAGATGAAATATAGTTCAATTTCATCAGGTAAATCATGTGGGAAGAGAAATAAAATAGAATGTTTCAATGGAAGTAGAAGATGATTTGGTTGTGGAATAGAAAAACACAAAGCCAATAATTTCAATGGAAAATGTTCAGTTAACATAATGGACAAGGATAATGGTATTACTATGTCATCAATGACAGTTATATGTTTTATATGTGGAATTTATAAGAACTATTAAAATCTATTCCCTAAGGGAAAATCAAATCAATATAATTATCATGGTCATATTGGTAGTATTAATGTTGGTGATGATGAGGAGACTACAAATGATATATGAGATGAAAGAAGTGCTGAGGATCAAAATGAAGACGCTCGATCAATGTTTTATGAATATAGTAGTGTGATTACATGATTATCAAGAATGATGCTGTATAAGTAATTTTATGGTATTATGAAATAATGAAACATGTAAGGATTGTTACACTATTGTCATTCCTTATGTCTGTGAAATTATTTGTTGAATGATACCAGTAACCATAAAAAGTTATTAAAATATTTTTAAAATCACATGATATGAACTTAATGAAGGGAAATTAGATAATGAGATGTTTGATAGTATTAATGACCTCAATAATGTTATATGGAAAAATTTATATAATGGTTGGAGTATATAGAATTTTTGGTATTTATTGTGTGTGGAAAACATTAATTTTGACAAAAATAATGTTGTCACAAAGGATATATGGTAATTCATAGTTGTATCATTTTACAAGAAAATACATAACTAAGTTATTAATATGTTTATAATATGAAAACAAAGAACAACCTTTTGAGAAATTAGAGATGAATTTTATGTGGATTTAGTTCACTTCTTTTTAATGTATAATATTTTCCATTTTCTGATTGATTGTAATGTTATCCATTTATTGATAGTATAAGTTATATTACAATTTATGTAACACCCCAGGTAAATAAAAAATATGACATTTTCATATTTATCCATATTTGTGAATAAAATATTAATATGACTTTAAAGTGGACGCTATGCTCGATGGCGTACCCAACACGCAACAACGAGTTTCTTGGGAATCTTATGTTGCACTCTAATAATAAAATAATATTATTTTAAATGGTAGTTAACATGTAGCCATTGTATTGGCGGGAATGGATAGAAATAACTAAAATATGATTACATATGTTCTTAAATGTTTTTAAATTTATCCAATAAAGGACAGAGTCTTAAAATACGGAAAGAATTCAATTTTCGGCGTATATGCCCTAGTTTTCACTAAAGGTTCAGTTATCACCTTTTGATGGAGAACTGTCATTAAATATATTTTTGATCACTCTTATACATTTTTTTGGACTAAATAAAACTCTTCTTTAGAATCAGGACATCAAATTTTACTTTGTGTAATTTTTTGGTATTTTTCCGATAAAGTTCATTTTTTAATGAATAGTGTAAAATGTTCTGTTTTAATTCAAAACCTATTTTTAATCTAATTTATTTATATGATTAGATAATCTTTTGAATTGGTTTTAAAGTGAAATTATAAAATATTTTTACCACTAAATCCAATAGTGGTCGTTGGAATTAATTTCACTTTTAAATCGGACTTAAACTAGTATCAATCTTTTGATACTTATTGTTTTCTTAAAAACACGCTATTTGTTTTGACAGCGGGAGTTAATTATTAAATTAATTAATTCTACTTATATTATTTGAATTAGGTAATATAAACATCTTTTTTGAATTCGGAATATCAAATATATCTTAGGGTGAATTTTTGGTAATTTTCTGAAAAACATCAATTTTTGATGATTAGTGAAACCACTAGGTGGTAATCAAGCAAACTGATTTTTCAGTTAAATGAAATTTTACCACTAATGTGTATTGAATTTTGAAAATCTGACATACATGGTTGTCATTAGTATGTAAAATGTGGTTCAATGGGATGAAAATAATTTTTTGGTGAATAGTAACTTTTTTTCATTAATCGCGATTAGAGGTAATTAGTGTAATTTAAGGTAAAAATGATATTATAAAAATATGAAAACACCATGACACTTGTCCTACTCCTATTGGATGAGTCATGGCCGACCAAGACAACCCATGGGTCAACTTGGGGACCCCATGGAGCCACTCTGGTTGTAAAATGACATTAATATATATTTATTTAATGTTAAAATTAAATTGACACAAACATGAGTTGTTTTACTAAAACAATTTTTAAGTGGGGTTACACAAGTCCAAATTTTGACTATAAATATTCATTAGAAATCTAAAAATATTTCCTACATCATTGAATTTTTTTTATAATTTTTATACATTAAAAAAATTAATTTAATTACGACATCACGATGTTGCAACGATGACCTCATTATTTAACGATTTAAATAAAATGGAAAGATAATGTAATATCTAAGACCTACACTTGTCCAAAAACTATTGGATGGGAATTTTTCGAAGCCTTATCATCTTATCTTCGAAATATATCAATGTGGGACCTTATAAATACGAAACACTTTTGAAAATAAAATAATAGTTTCATGATTTCCAAAAGTGCCCCTCCTCTCCTCTTATAAAAGGCCCCCACCTATACCTCATTTCACACACTCCTCAAGCCTTTGGCTCGTCCATACCCTGCCCATTTACACTCTCCACATTCCTCTACTCATCCTAGAGGATTTACTTTGTGAATAATCCTTTCAAAGGAAGCCTTTAGGCTCAAATCAAAAGGAGTTACATTTTTAAAGGTAATTCATTCTCTCATGTTCATTTGTTTTATTTTGCTTCTCCAACCCCCTAAACTATTTTTATTTACTTATTTTGTAACAAAACAAGTATCTCCAATATAATAGGATGTTGTTATAAGATTTATTCGAGCTACACTCTCACACAACTACATAAAATGGTTAAAAAACATACGGTTTCCGTGGATGGCGAAATTCTACCTCCCGAAACGATGATTGTTCAATACTCATTTAACACCTTCAAGGGTGGCCATTATGATGTCACTATTTTTATATATGATATATAATATGTTTATTCTTTCCATAATCTTCTGTATTTTTCATTTATGGCAGACCATTATTGTTTCCATTATGGGTAAACAGGATAATTTCATTTTAGGAAGTGCGGACTACCGCCCCCTCAAAGTGATTTGATTCGTTAATGCCATACGTGGGACATATAAAGGATGGATTTAAAGTTATTATATATGATGTTATACTGGAATTATAATATAACTCTATATAATTATTGTTTCTTTCCATTAAAGTATGAGATAGAAATGAAAGTAGCGTTCATGCGTACGTACGGCTTACCGTCTCCATGAACGGTGCATTTCATTTCTTACCTCTAAATGATTATGTAATATTATAAATACATTTATATGATGGATATATATGATATATATGATATCTAAATCATGAATATCATTTTGGATATAATGAACCTTTGACCACACAAACAACATGTAATTGTAAGAAGTCCATTTTCGACTAAAGAATCAAATATTGAAAGAACAAACATTATTAACTTAAATGATTACATAATGTTTATAACATTGAAATAAGTGATATGAAAGGAATAATGAACTTTAAGAAGGATCATAAGAAAGTTGAAATTAACTCAAGTTTATTATTCAGGAGATTAAAGAATGGTCTGGTCAAGTCGGATACGAGGTAAGGGATCCTACACCTCTCTTTCTTTTTAAGTACACTCTTTTATGTCATTCCTCATAAGATCATATTTATTATGATTGGGATGTTATTTTATATTACTCCCACTGTACTTATTATATTAATATGATGAGATAACCTATTTCCTCTCATCAATCCATTTTGGAAGTTTTATGTGGCGCCGTTAGGCTGCCGAGTTTTCGTAAGGGATTTTTCATCTCACTTTTATTCCTGTGAGATTTATGCTACATTTGCCACAATTTCATTTGAGTGGTTTATGTACTACCCATTATTACAATCCTTTTGTAATATAATTCCATTTATGGGTATTTACATATTCATTTTATGACACTTCTTCAATGGGGTGTACTTTTTGAAAGTTACCAAAGACGGTAATGGAACCTTTCACCCTCTTCATTTTAAAAGACTTCATTTGTTATGTATTTTAATTCACATACTATTATGTTGGGATATGTTCTTATGTATCCTGATTGATGTAAATTTTATTTCCAAGTGATGAGATTCCCTTTTTATCTCTCATAAACTCATTTTCTGAATTTTTGAAGTGACACCGTTAGGCTGTCGAACTTTACCAAGGGAACGTTTTAACCCAATTTCGATTTCTTTGGGTTCAACATGTAGTTATTGAATATGTCATCCTTTGAATATGTGTGAATGAACTTTTATTGTTTTACACTTAATATCCAATTATATTGGGTGTATTTATATTTTTCACACATAATTTTGATATTGATTTATCCTTAATTTAAGGATACCTTCCTTATAAGGGATTTCATCACATTTTACATCCCTATTGAGACTTCATTGTTGTTATGCACCAATTCACTCTTATATGGTGTATATACTGTCCTTTGGAATATTATATCATGAATCCATTTATTCTCATGATATTATAAAGTTATGATTAAATGTTATTCCTCAATTATTGTATTCAAGTGTCTCTAATTTTGGTAAAAACCCTTTGACCAAAATATCACATTAAATGTTTTAATGACTTGTTCTTATTAATATCCATGTTTTTCAAAATGGTTTTAAGGATTTATTTATATGGATATTAATGGTTTAAAATGTTAAAATCTTCAAGGTGGTATGGGACACTTTGATTCAAAATTCTCCTTATTAAATGTTTTAAATGGTTTTGGAAATGGTTTCTTTTTGTATGGATTCATTATTTCAAAATACTAAAATGTAATATTGTGATTGAAATGTGGAAATTTTTTGTTTCCTTTATGCATGTTTTATGTGATACGTTTATGTTATGGTTCTTGGGCATTGTTATGAAAACGGGTGGTTCCGTGATAAACTAAGGGCGGGTGAGCCCGATATAGCTCTCCAATGCATTGGGTAACGCGGAGGAGTGAAACGTTATGGTTTCTCTGAAGAGATTTAGGGAATATACTGTGATGGGTATTCCAAACGTAACCAAGAGGGTTACTCCCTACGTAAGAATGTTATGAATGCCTCATGTTACCTTTATGTCTTATGATTTCTATGATTTATTCATGGTTTGATGAGGTATGTTAAAGTGCCTTTGTTTTATGGGTAAAGTATGATTTCATTCTTATGTATAAATGAACTCATGTTTCCTTTCCATATTTTTTATAACCCTTACCGAGATTTTTATGCTCATCCCAAGTTTTTGAAATGTTTTTCACAGGTCAAGGGAAAGGTACATGATGTGATGATAGTGTCAAGGATGTGTCAAGAAAGAATCCATGTTTTATTTTCAATATGTTTCCGTTGATGGGAAGAATGAATACTGTCTTTTATGTAACCACTTTGTTTAAATATGGAATGTAATGCAACTTTCATGATCTAATTCTCTAAAACTCTAAACCTGAAAATATCCTCAACGTGTAATCTTTTGATAACTCAGGATTATGTAAGGTTTAAGGTTGGGGCCTTATAGATGGTATCAAAGGTCGGTTTAGATAACTTTAGAGGATAGGGTATTCTCTAAGCACAAGTGACATTACCATAATGGTTAGGATTTCAGAAAGAGTCCTAGTTTTAGATAAAGTGAATGAGTAAGTGTATCTTAGTGTTTACCTTCCTTGTTAGTACACGATGGTTTTGTTGATATACTCACACTGACATTTCTGTTTTAAGTGAATGGATGGTTCTAGCAGGCACCAAAGAGACAACAGGTTTGAAGGAAACTGTGGTGGTTCTCTGATTAAGATACTAGATAAAATGGAGGATTCAATGAGGAAACTCATGATTGTCCTAAACCAAATATCAAGGAGTCATGATCAACCACTTTAACCTTGGTATGTTCTGTAATACATCATGTACGAGATGACCAATCGATGTGGAAGTTCATGTAATAATTATAAAGGTAACCATTAGAGTTTATATGATCCTTACTTTTGAGGTAATTATGGGTTATTATATGATATGCTGGAAAATGAAAGGCATGAGATAAACTTGAGGTTAAAATATGTAATGATCATTTTTGATGATTTTATCCCTTTTTGGGGAATGATTTGAGAATTATATAGTTTTGGAAAAAGGACAACACGCAGACCGTGTGACTACCCGTCACGTCGGACAAAGCTGCGGGAATTGAACCCACAACCAAAGTGCGACTGGTATTTATCGCCTACCACTGGACTACGTGAAGTCCCTAGTTAGTTTGACTGATTCTTTCTAGTTATATGATTTTATGAATTAAGAGTAAGTTTATTTTGGGTTATTTATGAAAATGATTAACCTATCATGGAGGATATGTTATTAGGTTAATTACTTTTCAATATGAGACTTTAGGAGCAACTGATGTTGTTTGGAGATAAATGTTACGATTTAACTTGGAAGACTATGTGACTAAATACTTCAAATATTTGGGTTTCAATCTTATATTGGTTTACTTTGAAGAATTTTATGGACAAATTATTTATCGGATGATCCTTGTTGAACTTTGGGTTTTGTTTGACAAATTTTGGAGATTAAGAATAGATTTTCTTTTTATAAAGGGTTATCCTTTTCTGGATTATCTGACGTTGTACTAACCTGTTTGGTTTTGGTAATGGTTAAGGTCTAAAGATATGGGAAGTATATAGTTCTCTTTTGTGGATTAGGTGATTCTCTAGAAGTTGATTATAGTACTCTTAATGCGAACAAGTCTCCCTAAATACTCGCCTTTTGGAAAAAATATGAGTTTGACTAAGGAATCTAGTAAAAGTTGAAAGTCAACATGATAAGTGATTATGTTTCCTTATGAATAAATTCCTCAACAAAAAGTAACTTAAAACAAAAAATTTGTCTATTAACTTTTCCTACTGGGGAATCGAATACCGTTTAACCCATCACAAGTTTGTGATTTTCTTATTGTTAACTTTATCCTAAACATGTTTTCTATCACTCTCCATCAGAACATGACCCTATGTTTTCTCCTCCATGTCCATGTTTTCCTACATGGAATCGTAGTATGGGTTAACTCGGGTGACCTCTGTACTTGTCTTTATTTATTTTAAAGTGATTGTTTTACCGACTCTTGTTCCGATGTGGGACTTTCAAGGATGTTTCCAAGCCCAATTTTAAAATTGCGAGGACGCAATTCCCAAAAGGGGGGAAGGATGTAAAACCCCAGGTAAATAAAGAATATGACATTTTCATATTTATCCATATTTGTTAATAAAATATTAATATGACTTTAAAGGGGACACTATGTTCGATGGCGTACCCAACACACAACAATGAGATTCTTGGGAATCTTACGTTGCACTCTAATAATAAAATAATATTATTTTAAATGGTAGTTAACATGTAGTCATTGTATTGGCGGGAATGGATAGAAATAACAAAAATATGATTATATATGTTCTTAAACGTTTTTACATTTATCCAATAATGTATAGAGGCTTAAAATACGGAAAGAATTTAATTTTAGGCGTATATGCCCTAGTTTTCACTAAAGGTTCACTTATCACCTTTTGATGGAGAACTATCATTAAATATAGTTTTGATCACTCTTATACATTCTTTTGGACCAAATAAAACTCTTCTTTAGAATCGGGACATCAAATTTTACTTTGTGTAATTTTTTGGTATTTTTCCGATAAAGTTCATTTTTTAATGAATAGTGTAAAATGTTGTGTTTTAATTCAAAATATCTTTTTAATCTAATTTATTTATATGATTAGATAATCTTTTGAATTGGTTTTAAAGTGAAATTATAAAATATTTTTACCATTAAATCCAATATTGGTCGTTGGAATTAATTTCACTTTTAAATCGGACTTAAACTAGTATCAATCTTTTGATACTTATTGTTTCTTAAAAACATGCTATTTGTTTTGACAGCTGGAGTTAATTATTAAATTAATTAATTATACTTATATTATTTGAATTAGGTAATATAAACATCTTTTTTGAATTTGGAATATCAAATATAGATTAGTGTGAATTTTTGGTAATTTTATGAAAAACTTCAATTTTTGATGAATAGTGAAACCACTAGGTGGTAATCAAGCAAACTGATTTTTCAGTTAAATGAAAGTTTACCACTAATGTGTATTGAATTTTGAAAATCCGACATACATGGTTGTCATTACTATGTAAAATGTGGTTCAATGGGATGAAAAGAATTTTTTTGGTGAATAGTAACTTTTTTTCATTAATCGCGATTAGAGGTAATTAGTGTAATTTAAGGTAAAAATGATATTATAAAAATATGAAAACACCATGAAACTTGTCCTACTCCTATTGGATGAGTCATGGACGACCATGAAAACCCATGGGTCAAATTGGGGACCCCATGGAGCCACATTGGTTGGAAAATGACAATAATATATATTTATTTAATGTTAAAATTAAATTGACACAAACATGAGTTGTTTTACTAAAACAGTCTTTAAGTGGGGTTACACAAGTCCTAATTTTGACTATAAATATTAATTAGAAAGCTAAAACTATTTCCTACATCATAGTATTTTTTTATAATTTTTAGATATTAAATAAATTAATTTAATTACGACATCATGATGATTCAACGATGACCTCATTATTTAACGATTTAAATAAAATGGAAAGATAATGTAATATCTAAGACCTAAACTTGTCCAAAAACTATTTTATAGGAATATTTCGAAGACTTATCATCTTATATTCGAAATATATCAATTTGGGACCTTAAAAATTCGAAACACTTTTGAAAATAAAATAATAGTTTCGTGATTTCCAAAAGTGCCCCTCCTCTCCTCTTATAAAAGGCCCCCACTGCTACCTCATTTCACACACTCCTAAAGCCTTTGGCTCGGCCATAACCTGCTCATTTACTCTTTCCACACCCCTCTACTCATCCTAGATGATTCCCATTGTGCATAATCCTTTCAAAGGAATCCTTTAGGATCAAATCAAAAGAAGTTGCACTTTTAAAGGTAATTCATTCTCTCATGTTCATTTGTTTTATTTTGCTTCTCCAACCCCCTAAACTAGTTTTATTTACTTATTTTGTAACAACACCAGTATCTTAAATATACTAGGATGTTGTTATAAGATTTATTCGAGCTACACTCTCACACAAATACATCAAATGGTTAAAGAACATACGGTTTCTGTGGATGGCGAAATTCTACCTCCCGAAACGATGATTATTCAATACTCATTTAACACCTTAAAAGGTGGCCATTATGATGTCACTATTTTTATATATGATATATAATATGTTTATTCTTTCCTTAAGATTCTGTATTTTTCATTTATGGCATACCATTATTGTTTCCATTATGGGTAAACACGATAATTTCATTTTAGGAAGTGCGGACTACCGCCCCCTCAAAGTGATTTGATTCGTTAATTCCATACGTGGGATGTATAAAGGATGGATTTAAAGTTATTATATATGATGTTATACTGGAATTATAATATACCTCTATATAATTATTGTTTCTTTCCATTAAATTATGAGATAGAAATGAAATTAGCGTTCATGCGTACGTACGGCTTACCGTCTCCATGAATGGTGCATTTCATTTCTTACCTCTAAATGATTATGTAATATTATAAATACATGTATACGATGGATATATATGATATATATGATATCTAAATCATGAATATCATTTTGTATATAATGATCCTTTGACCACACAAACAACATGTAATTGTAAGAAGTCCATTTTCGACTAAAGAACCAAATATTGAAAGAACAAACATTATTAACTTAAATGATTACATAATGTTTATAACATTGAAATAAGTGATATAAAAGTAATAATGAAATTAAGAAGGTTAATAAGAAATTATAAATTAAATCAAGTTTATTATTCAGGAGATTAAATAACGGTTGCGTCAAGTCGGATACGAGGTAAGGGATCCTACACCTCTCTTTCTTTTTAAGTACAGTCTTTTATGTCATTCCTCTTAAGATCATATTTCTTATGATTGGGATGTTATTTTATATTACTCCCACTGTACTTATTATGTTCATATGATGAGAGACCCTGTTTCCTCTCATCAATCCATTTTGGAAGTTTTAAGTGGCGCCGTTAGGCTGCCGAGTTTTCGTAAGGGATTTTTCATCTCACTTTTATTCCTGTGAGATTTATGCTACATTTTCCACAATTTCATTTGAGTGGTTTATGTACTACCCATTATTACACTCGTTTGGTAATATAATTCCATTTATGGGTATTTACATATTCATTTTATGACACTTCTTCAATGGGGTGTACTTTTCGAAAGTTACCCAAGTCGGTAATGGAACCTTTCACCCTCCTCATTTTAAAAGACTTCATTTTTTATGTCTTTTAATTCACATACTATTATGTTGGGATATGTTCTTATATATCCCAATTGATGTAAATTTTATGTCCAAGTGATGAGATTCCCTTTTTATCTCTCATCAACTCATTTTATGAATTTTTGAAGTGACGCAGTTAGGCTGTAGAATTTTACCAAGGGAACGTTTTAACCCAATTTCGATTTCTTTGGGTTCAACATGTAGTTATTGAATATGTCACCATTTGAATATGTGTGAATGACCTTTTATTGTTTTACACTTAATATACAATTATATTGGGTGTATTTATATTTTTCACACATAATTTTGATATTGATTTATCCTTAATTTAAGGATACCTTCCTTATAAGGGATTTCATCACATTTTACATCCCTATTGAGACTTCATTGTTGTTATGCACCAATTCACTCTTATATGGTGTATATACTATCCTTTGGAATATTATATCATGAATCCATTTATTCTCATGATATTATAATGTTCTGATTAAATGTTATTCCTCAATTATTGTATTCAAGTGTCTCTAATTTTGGTAAAAACCCTTTGACCAAAATATCACTTTATATGTTTTAATGACTTGTTCTTATTAATATCCATGTTTTTAAAAATGGTTTTAAGGATATATTTATATGGATGTTAATGGTTTAAAATGTTAAAATCTTGAAGGTGGTATGAGACCCTTTGATTCAAAATTCTCCTTATTAAATGTTTTAAATGGTTTTAGAAATGGTTTCTTTTTGTATGGATTCATTATTTCAAAATACTAAAATGTAATATTGTGATTGAAATGTGGAAATGTTTTGTTTCCTTTATGCATGTTTTATGTGATATGTTTATGTTATGGTTCTTGGGAATTGTTATAAAAACGGGTGGTTCCGTGATAAACTAAGGGCGGGTGAGCCCGATATAGCTCTCCAATGCATTGGGTAACACGAAGGAGTGAAAAGTTAAGGTTTCTCCGAAGAGATTTAGGGAATATACTGTGATGGGTATTCCAAACTTAACCAAGAGGGTTAATCCCTACGTAATAATGTTATGAATGCCTCAAGTTACCTTTATTTCTTTTGATTTCTATGATTTATTCATGGTTTGATGAGGTATGTTAAAGTGCCTTTGTTTTATGGGTAAAGTATGATTTCATTCTCATGTATATATGAAATCATGTTTCCTTTCCATATTTTTTATAACCCTTACTGAGCTTTTTATGCTCATACCAAGTTTTTGAAATGTTTTTCACAGGTCAAGGGGAAGGTACATGATGTGATGATAGTGTCAAGGATGTGTCAAGAAAGAATCCATGTTTTATTTTCAATATGTTTCCGTTAATGGGAAGAATGAATACTATCTTTTATGTAACCACTTTGATTAAATGTGGAATGTAATGAAACTTTAATGATCTAATTCTCTAAAACTCTAAACCTGAAAAGATCCTCAACGTGTAATCTTGTGATAACTCAAGATTATGTAAGGTTTAAGGCTGGGGCCTTATAGTTTATGTTTGTTATATTAATATATTATCTCTTTATAGGTGGCCTTATTCATATTTCACTACCCTTGATAACCTTTTAGTTGAGATAGATGGATTGAACTATCATTCTATCGCATGATCTACTGACACTTCAAGAATGAAAAACTAATCTTCATTTCATTTAGATAGATATTAAGTGAAAAAATTTCAATGCATGAACAATGGTGAAATTTTACCAATATCAAGTTAGTATTTATTCTCATGAATAAAATTCTACTTTATAGAAAGGATCCTAAAGAAATGTTATATTTTTACCATCTTATTCGATGAATGAGATGGTCCCATAAATCATCACAGATTTATTTCCTTCTAGTAGTTAAAATTCTATAAAACATATTCTATATCACTATCCATCAGAACATGATTGCTAGATTTTTCTTCCATATCCATGTTTTCACTTCCCACCAATATTCACATATGTGGAAACCCAGGGATGAGTTACTTTTGGTAAAAAAATATGTTTCTAACATTCATTTTCAAAATACAGTTTTAGTATTCCTTTTTTGATGTGGTTTTCTATGAATTAAAACATCATTTAATAAATATTTTATAACCCCAATTAATTTCAAGGGAGAAATTCATTTTACGGGGGGGGGGGGTATAATGTCACACTCCGAGATTTCATGTGATAGATTTTTTTAATTTACTTGAGGTCTTGTGTTTTACATGACACCAATATTATCTTGCGCTATAAACAACACTATATTAGCTTTTAGTATACAAAAAACTATTCTGGGATAGTTTTACACACAAGATTAACTTTGATAAATAACTTTCGTAGTACATTATATCGAGTTTTGGTGAACACTGATATATTATTAAAATATTATTATTTAATTCGATATAAACAAGATATTATTAATTGTAATAACCAAATTTTGAATTATATATAATAGTAACTATCAAATTATGTATTTTCTGGAAATGATATAAGAAGAGATTCAATTTTTTGATAAAAGATGATTTTTTAAAAAATGTAGCTTTGCTTCTAATTTATGGCGGTATGATTTTAAATATAGTTTTTAAAACATTTATTTATTATAGTTTACAAATAAAATAATTATATGGAAGAGGGACATAAAAATTTATTATTTTTTAATTTTTGGTATTTATCTAATAAAAATCATATTTTATGGAATAGTGAATAATAATTCATTTTAATTGAAAAATTCATTTTCATCTAACTTATTTATATTGTTAGTTTGTCTTTTTAATTTTTTTAAAGTTTAATTGGATTATGTTTTTATCACTTAATACAATGTGGGTCATTGGAAGTAATTTCACATTTAAATTGGATGTAAACACATAAAATTTTTTTATAGGTTTTTATTTCTTAAAATCATGCTTTTTGGTTTTTGACTACTATAATTAAATTTAAATTAATTTCTTAATACTATGTGTTTTGAATTATGAAAATGTATTCCATATTTTTAATCGGTGAGTAAAAATTCGGTTCTAATTTTAATCATTTAAGGGGAAATTGAAAATAAAAATTACGAATATATTAATAATACCAATGAAAGTGAAAAAATGTCAAAATCACATTTCTTATAAGTATAAAAATGTTAATATAGGGATAACCAGGTGATATCTTCAAACATAAATAATCCATGGAAATAAAAAACAATTTCCTAAATCATTGAAATTTATTTTTAAGTTTTAGGAAATTAAGAATTACATTAAATTATTATACATTGATGATGTAAAAATTAACTAAGTGGGGATAAATCCATAATACATTTTTTTATTAAAATACAAATAACTATTAAAATCCATCAACACAAGAACAAACCCTATTGGTTGAGTATATATCCACCATGATCATCCATGTTCTGAGTAAGTGACCATCTTGTGTTTTATAGATGAGATTATGACATTTATTTTCTATTTCATTAAATGTGATGCTAAATTTGTCATATTCACACTTTAATAAGAAAACATTTTTAACGTTGGATTTTACAAAAGATAAATTAAACTAAATATAATATTATATAAACTAGTAAATTTATGTTCATCATAGTATTTCATTTATAATTTTTATTCTATAAATATATAAATGAAATAATTACAAAATGTTGATGTAGTGATTATTTTCATAATGCAGATTTCAAAAAAATATTATTAAAAATATTAAATTAATTATAATTTTTCCAAATTAATTATTCAAATGAATTTTATATATTATCGATTACCATTAAAAATATAATAAAATATTTTATTGTGTAAAATACCTTATCTTGGAATTTATAAGAATATATTAAATGAATAGTGTAAAATTTCTAAAAATTGATATTATCTTAAAATAATGTTTTTTAAAATTATCTAAAAATCATAAAACAATGTAAAAAATATATAAAAATTATTATATGGAGTAATATTTTATAAATTTTTCATTAATTGTTTAATTGATATCAAATAGGTAAATATTTTTCCATTTTAATATTGAAACATTTGTTATCTTAATTAAAATTTAATGGAATAACTAATTGTTAATTAAAATGAAAATGATTAAATTAACATAAAAACATGTATGAATTTAATTGTTTGATTATATTATAATCATATTATACATTAACATCGAGTATATATCATTTTAAAGGAATTTGGATTGATTCTAAAATTATTATAAATTTATAGTTTCAGAGATTCTAAAAGTGTCCCTCACCCCAATTATAAAATGACACCATCTCCCTCATTTCTCCACAACTCATTAATCCTTAAGTTTCATCTATAACCTACCTGTTTCCCTTTATAAACTCCCTAGTTACATTATAGAGGTTCTGGTATTCTAAAAACACTAACTATAGTTCTATCAAGAGGATATCTAAAGGGAGAACGTAAATGAAGAGGTAATATCCTCTTCAGATTCATTAAATCTTTTTTTCTTCTTCTGTGTCCAAATCATAGTTGTTTCATACTAAAGTTATAAATGATTTATAATTTCTATAGTGAGATGTTATTATAATTATTAAACAACTTCATTCCACCTTTAATCCATCTTCTAATAAATGAAATCACCATGTGTTCACGATTAAATCATCGCTCGTGCGTGCGTACGTCCAACCGTCTCCACGATTCAATGTGATTAATTATTCATGATATTTATTAATGAATGATTATATAAATGTAAAAAATGAATAAATATGGTATCTATATTGAAAAAATCGTATTATAATGATATAAACATGACATAATAAGGTGAAGTAGAACTTATTAGTCAAAACATGCATGTGAACATAAAAGAATTAACACCCGAATAACGAGTAATAATGATATGTTACTAACAAAAGATGATAAAATGATCATATATGATATCATAAATATAAAAATTCTTCTGGAATAAGTCAATAAAATTATTTACATCATTATACAGGAGGATTGGATACTTACGTATCATATTAGACCTATGGTAAGGGGTTATTTTGTCCCACTTTTATTTCTGTGGGACATATGCCTTATACACCATCAAATTATTTTTGGTGGTGTTTATGTTACCCTTAAATGTTTTTTGTTATTATTATTATGAATGTTGTGATATTAACATTTTTATATAATTTTATTTATTTTTTATGGAAAATGATTCTATTTATTATAAATTATTAAGGGATAAATTTGGTATCTCATTATTATATGAGATTGTTTATTCGTTAGTATTTAATATGGTATATTTATAATACTCATCCATGATTCTTAATTTTATAATATTTTTTCTATTCTTATAAAATGATTTAATGTTTATTTAACCCTTTGATGAATTTTTATTAAATGATACGAAATGAATCATTTGTCATTATTCGATTTGAGTTACTTTTTGACATTTCCAGAAAAAGTAGGAGGAGAATTATATTTTATTTTATACAGTATGAATGGATATTTACTATTTCATGACACTTTATTTTCCTGAAGAATTATTTAAAATGTTTCAAATTTATTTTTAATTATATTTTTTCATTTTAAAATATAATGAATTTTTGTGAATTTTTTTTTCACGACAAAATGATTGTTTTCCCAAGAATTATGCTCACGTGTTTTATCAAAATTATTTTCCATCTAAGATGATAAATGGTTTTGTTTCCTTACATATTATTAATTTTATTTGATTGTCTTTATGAAGGAATTATTTTTATGAAATCCATTTATCATATATGGATTATGTTATGATGGAATGATGTTTAGGAAATACATATTGTTTTATGGGTTATGCTATGATTAATGATTTATGTTTTTGTTTAACATTTAAGAATGATTTAATTATGAGATGTGTGGGACCTATATCCCCCCTACAATGCATGGGGTAATGATTTATATGTCATGAGATAAACATGGATCGAATGAGTAATAAATCTAGTTCAGTATTACATAGTGGGAATGGGATTTAAACCAAGTCAAATAATAAAATTTTTCCATTATGATGGTCTTATAGAACTGTCGTGGTAGTATAGAAATAAAATTTTGTGCCTATTTTTTCCCATAATTCCAAGTTTCTTTTTCAATTCTATTCTATCATGGTTAGTGTTCCTTCATGTTCTATGAATTATGTATTAGCAATATTTATTTCATTACTGATGATTTTGATGTTTAAACTTTATGTTCATGTATTAACATTCTTATGTTTATGTGTTGTCTATTGTTCTCCATGTTTACCCTTACTGAATATTTGATCTCACCCTTTTTATGTTTTCTTTTCCCAGTGATATAAAGAATGGATTTAGGTAGGGAAACAAATGGATAAGATATTTATGGGAGAAGTCAAAGATATTTCCCCAAGATAGATGATTATATTCAAATTTTCCAGAGACACTAAATTAATATCATCTTTGGGAATTTTTTTTTGGTAATGTATTAAGTATTAACCAAAATAAGTGTAATGATAATATACATCAAGAATGGGTCATTATAATCAGTGTTATTATACATATTACCTTATGTTTTATGGTAGTTGTTAAATTGGGTTTTCACCGTGAAAATTACATGATTTGTGAGATCTGTCAACCAAATTAGATATATGCATAAAAGGGATAAATATGGGATAAAAAGATTTTGGATATTACTATCTTTCCTGAGAATAAGTGGCTATTTTTATTTGCTTTATATTTAAAATAATAATATTATAATATTATAAATTTTACTACTAGTATTTATTTTTTTATAACACTTTTTCATTAATTATATTAATGTGTTATTTATTTCAGGGACACCAATGGTGGTGGCCAACTTAGTTCGAATCACTCCCTTATTATGATTCGACAACATTTGGGAATCCATTAAAATGATTGTCTATATAGAGAATTAGTATTAGTGCAAGGACAAATGTTTATGTGTTTTGATTGCATGGAGTGGATAATGTACCTCAGGGCTGGGAATGAATCCCGAACACACAAGCTATTAAATTTATTTATATGCCATTTTTCTATTTTTCCAATTTATGTATCTTACCCATGTTGGATTGGTTATAGAATGTGTAAAATGACATATTATGGTAGAATTTTATATTGTTGTTACTATAGATAGTCTCAAATGTTTTTTATATGATATTTCTCTTCCATGATTTATGTGTTCATTGTTATTCCTCTACAACCATGAATATGATGTGTGTGTAATACCTCTGAACCACATCACCTTAACAACTCATTGAATATCAGCATACTCTGGAATATGGGAAGGTGTATTTGAGGCCACGTTAAACAATGGAAAATTGAATTAGTGTAGTGGCTCTAGTGGTGAGGCATTTAAAAATTGAATAATATCTATTAATTTAGACATACTGATTGGGTATCTTATACTTTTGGACTATAAGTGAGTATTAACATGGTAATGAACTCATTTCTAGAATTAATCAACACATGCATAGGGGAAAACCAAAATTTCTACGGATGGGATATGTTTTTTTAATTTGATATTATAATTGTTTTTTATTTTTACCTTTGGTGAGAAACATGATTTTGATGTTATTAGTTTTGCAATATTGACCCTTGGAATGGTATGGAATGTTGGTTTTACCATGATCATGCATCATTTTATGAATTTTGCAATTCACATGAAATGAATCGAGTTATGTAAATGGAATTATAAGTAAATTTAATTCTTCTTGTGATTTATTTTGATTTATAATCAAATTTTACTAATTTTACCAATATTATTTAATTTAGCCTTTGGTCAATATATTTATTGGTTATGGGGGTGTTGTTATCTATATGTTATAGGCATCATATATGGGTTTATATATATAATTATTGTGGCATCTCACGTTACCAATTCACAAGATGATTTAGAACCATATAAGTGTTCAAAAATGGGTTCGTAATGGTATTAATTAAATAATAATCTAGTAATTATCAAATATGGAATATTCAATCATATCATGTCAATGAATCATTATTTAATAAATCCTTTTAAATGAAATTTTTTATATGACCACTATAGGTACATAATTTGGATCATTTTAAAATTTAATCAACTTGTTTTGTGTAAATTAATGTTATTTAGAAATTATGTGTTTCAAGATAAGTGATTTTATGGTAAAATAAAATGATCACAAAAATATTTAAAAGTTTATTCATGTAAATACTAGTAAAATTCGAGGGAAATTTTTTCCTAATTTTATTTGGGATTTTATAAGAACGCAGTTTCTGGTGGCACCTGATTCCGAGGCCCGGTGAGCCCAGAATAATTTTATGAAGTTTAGATCGTGTACGTTCAGTGAACGAACAAGCGAGATTTCTTAACTTTTGAACAGGTGCTTGGAATCGAAATCTGAGGGCACCGATGAAATCGCAACGCTGATAATTGCATAGGAACACCTTTTCCGGAGTTGCGTTTGCTTGGGTGTGGTTATTAATTGTTTTTTGGGTTAAGTAAAAGAATAAAATAAAATGGTGCAACAAATTTTATTTTATTTAATGTGGATTAACATAAGCTAAGTGGTTGGATTGAGACCCACTATATCCTACTCCAGTATGTAGGATATTTGTGGGGTGGGGCCCACACGAGCCCCACCTATTAAACTCCCTCAAACCCCCTCTTTTAGTTAGGTAACGCACCCGTACCCCCATTAATTGAAAAGTCATCTCATTAATTAATTGAGTAGGTTATTCAATATAATTAATTCTTGGATTCATTTTGAATTTCAAATGAATTGTTGTCTTGTGGGTTAATTAAATAAGACTATGTGTTATTTCGTGAGAGGTTAGTTCTTTGTGGGAGAGGATTCGGAGAGGAAAGCTCTATGTTCTGAAAAACGTTCTTCCTCCTTGAAGAACATGAAGAACATCGCCTTCGACGATGAACGGCGGTGAGAGACGCCTTCCTCGGAGATCGACGACGTGATGCCATGTACTGCGACACCAACGACCATCTCCTTCCACGATGCCTTCTTCTGTGACGTTCATTTCCGCAATGAACCTTTGTTCAATTATTTCATCGAGGTATGATTAATTTCTTATTTGTGAATACTTTCGTCATCGTCCTTCGTTTTCAAGTTGACCCGCCTGTTATCGCAATAACGGGAGGAGGTCGGACCGCACGAACAAGGTCGAACCTCCTCCCCCCTTGATTGTTTGAATTGTTGTTGCACGAGCAAGGTAGCGCAGTGCCATTGTACCGCGCAGAAATAATAAAGAATGGATGGAGAAGCGTGGTGCCATCGCACCGCGCAAGAGAACCTCTAAGAGGCCGCGGCCTGAGCGAGGCCGCGGCGGAGGGGAGCGGCACCGTCGTGTCTCGCCGGTCGGACCAAGGCCACGACAGAGTAGGAAGCGGCAGCCGACTTCCAGCCGCTGGAGCCAGAGCAGGAGGGTGGGACCCCGGCGGTCCCACGACTGCAGAAACCGACCGGCCGGACCGGGCCGGCCGGCTTCCAAGAAGTCGGGGGTCGTAACCCCTGGCTGGCCGAAGGAGCATCACCCCAAATGGGGGCCACAGTTACACAAACTGGGGGGCAGTGAGCCTCCCCCCCTCTTCCGCTCAGCCGTTTCGGCCGAGCCACAGGGCCACGCCGGCCGCGCCCCGACCGCGCCCTCTGGGCCGGACCCAGAACCGGGTCGGGTCGACCCTGTTCAGACTGACCCAGGGGGTATCAGGCCAGGTCAGACTGGGCCCGAACCCCCTATTTTCCGACCTCTTTCGTTATTTTTCCCATAACATGGGCTACGGACCTCCGTTCAATAGACCGTCTGCTGCGATGAGATCCTTGGATAGAGACGGTCATTTTGGTATATTACACTCGAGGTTTTGAAGAACTTTGGGTTCGTCCGGGTTGGTTCGAACACGAAACCAACCGGGCCCTCAGAGCGAAAACACTTATAACATAAGCTCCAGACATTCGATGGACGTGCCGTCGACTTTGATGTTTTTCTATTAGTGAGACAGACCTTTTGGATTACTCCGCTCGAGGTTTGGACGTAGTTGGAGTGCGGTCGGGTTGGTTTTTACTTAAAAACCAACTAGGCCCCTGGAACGAAAAGGCCAATAACTCTCAGACCGGGCGTCAGATTGACGCGCCATCTGTCACGTTGAGTTCCTTTTGTCGATACAGAACTTTGGGATACATCAAATCCGGACTTCGTGTCATTTGATGTATCATCCCCTTGGCTCATGGTGCGGACCCTCCCAAACAAGGTTGCTGTGTGCGGGAACCCTAGAGCTGGCTGCGACTGCGACGATGATGACGACTGTACAGAAATCCTCTGTGGGTTCGACATCGATGACTACAACACTCAGTGATCCTCAGTGGATCAGTGCTAACGATCATGTGTGGGTCAGATCCTGTGTGGGTCAGCGCTCAGTAGTATTGTGTGGGCCAGCGCATACCGATCCTCTGTGGGTCAGATCCTGTGTGGGTCATTGTGGGGGTTAGTACCTATCGATCCTATGTGGGTCATTGTGGGGGTTAGTCTCTATCGATCATGTGTGGGTCCGATGTCTTAGATGAATCAGTGGTTACATCTGATCATCTCTATCATCTTACAAAGAAGTATACATGTGTGAGATGAGTGTTGACTTTGAATCATTATCTTCGATATGATTGACTTGCTTTCCTATGTGGATTGTGTTGTGCTATCTTGTGTGGACGTGATCGAACATGGGCTCGGGTGTTGGAGCTTAACTGAAATTGATGACTTCAGTATATGTATGGGCATATACCGAAGTGGTGTTAGATGTCACTTCGTAATTGTATCTTTCCTTTGTGGATTATCCTTTGTGAATTCTGGGAGACCTTCGGTGGTCTCGGGGTCCCTACTGAGTAGCGTATACTCACCCCTTCACGGGGTATGCCCGCACTACATTGTGTTGGATGCAGACGACAGACAACACTGATCGTGGTAAAGGCTCGTGGAACAGTCGGTGCCTGGTGGTGGACCATTGGGAAGGACGTACACGGAGCGGACGGCTTGACAGGAGGAGCTGAGGTGGCTATCTGTACGCATCCTTCAGGTGGGACTACCGGTGGACGACTCGAAGTTTTTGCTTTACTTTCAGTTGTTGTACTTTCCTTCCAGTTGTAATTTACTTTTAGTTTGGGTTTTAATTCTAGCCCATTTACTTTTTGCACATACTATTGTACCCAGTTTTACATAGTTTTTACTTCTTCGTGCTTACTCTGTGGTGTTTGTTTACATTAAAAAGGAAATGCCTTCCCCTTTTTGTTGGGATATACACCTTGGTGCTAGTCTCCAGCCCTTGGCCTAAGGGAGGCGGGCTTGGGTTTATTCACGGCACGATCCTCGAGGATAGGTCATGACAAATTGGTATCAAAGGAGTTTGGTTCTACTGCAGAACTGAGGACGCTGATCTTTTTCTATGTGAAGCAATAGTGTAAAGAGTATTGAGTGTGGTTATCAGTCCAGGGAATCCAGTGTTGGTGCGGCGGCCGACGTATCCGTACACCAGGACCCTGACTTCTGATTTTCGACTTAGAGCATGAAAACAATTATTGAATGTGTGTTTCAAGTTTTCTTTGTGATTACTTTGTGTCAACTCACCATGTATACTGTATTGACCGTTGAGCACCTGTCTCTTTTTAGTATGACCCCACGACGGCAGCAATCTAGGGTTCCGAGTTTTGTACGTGACGACAACCCACCGAGGGACGAGGCCTCGGTGCAGGGAACTATTACTGTGGAGGCACTGGAGGTACCACTACCTGCCGAGCCACCGATGCTACCAGCCCCAGCCGCTGAGAGTGCATGTCGCCTTGGTGAAATACATGAGATTCATCATCTGAGACCGCCCAGGTTCTGCGGGGAGATGGACCCTCAGGCTACCGAGAATTGGCTAGAGGTAGTTGTACGAGTTTTCCGATTGGTAGGGACACTAGAAGACTTCATGGTGATCCTTGCAGCGAGTCTCCTGCATGCGGCATCAGGAAGATGGTGGAGCTTGATAATCTTGGTGCACAACGAGGAATCTCTCCTCTCTGCGGACTTTGAGAGCCTCTTCCTCTTGGAGTTCATCCCAGACACTCTCCGTGCGGTGCACATCCCAGAGCTTCTCCAGCTGTGGCAGGGCATCATGATGGTCACCCAGTATTCGACGAGATTTGCAGACCTCTCGCGCTATTCGACGGACATGGTACGAGACCCATTCTTCTGGGCCTGGACCTTCGAACGGGGATTGAGGCATGAGATCAGGGCATCACTGATCTCCCTCAACATTCTGACATAGGAAGGGGTACTGGAGAGATCCCTTCTCATTGAGAGCTTTCTTGTTGAGCCAACACCAGCAGTGAGACCTACCGCAGGGCGACACATAGTAGCGTCTTCTGCAGCAGGAAGTCGACGGATGACACATGGGTCCAGGTGGGCCAGACCCTCAGGTGGAAAAACTCAGGACACTGTCTTAGAGGTGCAGGGCACATAGCGCAAAGCCAGTCCTTCGAGAGGAAGACAGTGCTACACGTGTGGTGGGAAGGACCACATGGCTCGTGACTGCCCGACCCGCCGTGCGGAGGAGCAGCAAATAGTTGAGGGACTACTCAGGAAGAGGCAGAGGGATGACCGTGGAGGTCCGCATAGAGTAGGCGTACGAGGAAGAGGAGCTGGCCGAGCAGAAGGTGGTGGGAAACGCTTTGAGGCTCTACCACCACCCCCACCAGGAGGTCCACCCCGACCACATGGAGTTGGCGGGCAGATACAGGCACAGCTTCAGGCAGCGGAGACCTACGACCACGGCATGCCCGAGATGATTCGAGGTACCATATTTTTCTATTACACCCTTGCTTCAGTTCTTATAAACACATGAGTGAGTCATCCTTTCATTGTCGCTACCATTGTTCGGAGCTCGGAGATTCCGATGGAGTCATTGGCTCAATCCTTACGGCTAGAGACTCTTACGGGAGTATACTCGACAATTACGCACTGGTGCCGGTAGTGTGAGCTTACTCTAGGAGGCGAGAGCTTTAGGTGGGATCTTCTTGTAGCGTCTTTGAGGACTTACGAAGTCATCTTGGGAATGGATTGGTTATCTACAATCCATGCTCAGATAGACAACATTAGGTGCAAGGTTCGATGTGTTCGCACCGATGGGAGCAGGTTCACCTTCACCGGTGAGAAGGGAGCCTTTGCAGTGCAGGAAAAGTTCACGTAGGGGAGAGGACTACCCATCACTCATCAGTTGGCTAGCCTCATCCTAGGAGAAGTTGACGTGCGGAGTCCGAGCTTACCTGCAGTTGTGGATCAGTATGTTGACGTTTTTCCCAACAACATTCTAGGACTACCTCCTCGAAGAGAGGTAGACTTTTATATTGACCTGTACCCCCGGACATCCCCGATATCCACCCCAACATATCAGATGGCTCCTGCCGAGCTTTGAGAACTACGAGTACAGCTGGAGGACTTACAGGGCAAGGGATTCATCCAACCCTGTGTTTCACCCTAGGCTTCCCCGATTTTGTTCACCAAAATGGAAGACGGGAGCTTGCGACTATTTGTCGATTACCGTCGCCTGTACCAGGTGACCGTGAGGAACAAGTATCTGATACCGAGGATTGATGACCTCTTCTATCAGCTCAAGGGAGCAAGGTGGTTCTCGAAGATAGACCTCAGATTAGGCTATAGTTAGCTCAGAGTTCTTGATGAGGATGTGCAGAAGACGACCTTCAGATGTCGGTATGGCCACTATGAGTTCTTGGTTATGCCTTTCGGCATAAAAAATGCTCCATTAGTGTTCATGGGTCTCATGAATAGGATCTTTAATCCATACCTCAATCGATTTGTTGTGGTCTTCATCGACGACATTTTGATATACCTGACCACTAAGGAGGAGCAAGCCTACCACTGGCGGGTTGTACTAGACACGCTCCAAGAGCACAACTTTATGGAAAGCTCTTGACGTGTTAGTTCTAGATACGTGAGGTCCACTTCATGGGACATGTCATCTCTAAGGCAGGAGTTACGCTGGATCCTGCGAAGATCGAGGCAGCGCTATCTTGGGAGCCACCCAGGAGCGTGACGGAGGTGCGGAGTTTCTTGGGACTAGTCGGATATTACCGGAGGTTTGTTCCATACTTCTCCAGAGTTGCATCACCACTCTCAGCTTTAACGAATAAGGGGAAACCCTTCGTGTGGTCATACAGATGTCAGTAGAGATTCCAGGAGCTGAGAAAGAGATTGACCAGTGCACCTATCTTGAGGCTACCTGAGGAGGGTGTATGGTATGTAGTCTACTGCGATGCATCAGGGAACAGACTCAGATGTGTCCTAATGCAGGAATGGCCCGTGATCAACTATAAATCATTTAAGTTGAGGTAGCTTGAGTAGAACTATGGTACCCATGACCTGGAGTTAGTAGGAGTGGTTTTTGCCCTGATGATGTGGCGACACTACTTGATGGGCGAGCTCTTTACAATCTACTATGACCACCAGAGTCTCAGGTACATCTTCTCGTAGAAGGATCTGAATATGAGACAGAGGCGATGGCTCGATTTACTCCAGGACTATGATTTTGAGATAGTCTATACTCTTGGGAAGGGGAACGTTGTAGACGATTCTCTCAGTTGGAGAAAAGGAATTCAGCTACTCGGCGAGGCAATAGAGAAGCTAACCGCTTTGCAGATATCCTTCATGGTTAGAGATGGAGCAGACTTTCTACAGTCACTCATAGTCACACCTCCACTTCTACAGTGGGTCATAGAGGCTAAGCGTGATGACATTGACTGTGAGAGGCAGTGTGCATAGATATCCCCAGGACAAGCACCCGATGGATTCTCTGTGGGAGGAGAGAACATCATCCTTTTCAGAGGATGTACCATGGTACTAGCTGCTTTACGGGAGGAGGTACTGAGGGAGTTCCACACTTCCCCTTTAGCGGTACATCTAGGAGTGGAAAAGATATACCAGGACCTCAGACAATAGAACTAGTGGCCAGGTTTGAAGAAGGTTGTAGCAGAATTCGTTTCACGATGCCTCACCTGCCAGCAGGTGAAGGCAGAGCACCAGGTACCATCTGGCTTGGTACAACCCTTGGAGGTCCCTGAGTGGAAGTGGGATGACATATCTATGGACATCGTGATTGGACTTCCATGAACTTCTAGAGGTCACGACACCATTTGGGTGATTTTCGACCGACTCACCAAGTCAGCCCTCTTCTTACCCATCACAGAGCAGGGCTCATTGGAGAGCATGGGATGCCTCTCCATTCAGGTTATTGTACACCTTCATGTTGTGCCATCATCCGTCATCTCCAATCGAGATGATCGCTTTACATCCCAACATTGGAAGGGGTTGTAGAAGGAATTCGGGATGTAGCTACGTCTGAGCGCCGCCTTTCACCCTTAGACAGATGGTCAGACGGAGAGGACCATTGAGACTCTCGAGGTCATGATCCATACATGTGTTCTTGATTTTGGTCGTAGCTAGGAGGATCACCTACCCTTGGTGGAGTTCGCGTACAACAACAGCAACCACTCCACCATTGGGATGGCACCATACGAGGCATTGTACGGTCGACCTTGCAGATCACCGCTGGGTAGGACGGGCCCTGGGGAGTCAGCACTTGTGGGACCAGAGATGGTCCAGGCCATGACAGAGAAGGTCTAGGTCATCCTAGAGTGGATGAGGACAGCTTAGAGCCGGCAGAAGTCTTATGCTGACAAGAGGTGGAGGCCACTGGAGTTTGAGGATGGAGACCACATCTTCTTGCAGGTCTCACCTCAACGTGGATTATGAAGATTTGCCCGAGGCGGCATGTTATCTCCGCGTTTCATCATACCATTATAGGTCCTCAGCAGGATAGGAAAGGTGGCTTATCGCCTGGCTCTCCCACCTTAGTTGCACCGAGTGCACGACGTCTTCCACGTATCTCAGCTGAGGAGATACGTGCACGACCCGACGCATAACATTGAACATTGGGGGCTGGACATTGATAATGGGGTGACTTTTGTGGAGGTCCCCATGGAGATAGAGGATCGACAGGAGCGGGTCCTAAGTGGACGGTTGATTCCTCTAGTGTGCATCAGATGGAAGCACGAGAATCTCCAGGAGAGCACTTGGGAGTGAGAGGCACATATGAGTTCACAGTACCCACATTTGTTTCCCTAGTTATGATGTATCTTTATGGGGACGTAAATCCCTGAGGTGGCAGTAATGTAAAGACTCGTAAAATTTGAGGGAAATTTTTTCATAATTTTCCTTCGGATTTTACAAGAATGCAGTTTCAGAAGGCACCTAATTCCGAGGCCCAGTGAGCCTGGAATAATTTTCTGAAGTATAGCTCGGGTACGTTCAGTGAACGAATGAGTGGGATTTCCTAACTTTTGAACGGGTGCTCAGAATCGAAATCCGAGGGCACCGATGAAACCGCAGTGCCTGTAATTTCTTAGGAACACTTTTTCCAGAGTTGCGTTTGCTCGGGTGTGGTTATTAAATTTTTTTTGGGTTAAGTAAAAGAATAAAATAAAATGGTGCAACCAATATTATTTTATTTAAAGTGGTTTAACCTATGATAAGTGGTTGGAGTGGGACCCACTATATCCTACTCCACTAGGTAGGATATTTGTGGGGTGGGGACCACACGAGCCCCACCTATTCAACTTCCCCAAATCCCCTCTTTTAATTAGGTAATGCACCCGCACCCCCATTAATTGAAAAGTCAACTCATTAATTAATTGAGTATGTTATTCAATATAATTGATTCTTGAATTCATTTTGAATTTAAAATTAATTGTTGTCTTGTGGGTTATTTAAATAAGACCAAGTCTTATTTCATGAGAGGTTAGTTCGTTGTGCGAGAGGATTTGGAGAGGAAAGCTCTAAGTTCATAAGAACGTTCTTCCTCCTTGAAGAACACGAAGAACGCCGACCTCCGATGACGAACGACGGTGAGAGACACCTTCCTCGGAGATCGACGACGCGACGTCGTGTACCGTGATGCCAATGACCATATCCTTCCGCGACGCCTTCTTCTGCGATGTTCAAGTCCGCAATGAACCTTTGTTCAGCAATTTCATCGAGGCAGGGATCAATTTATTCTTCGTGAATACTTTCGTCATCGTCCTTCGTTTTCAAGTTGAGTCGTCTGTTATCACAATAACGGGAGGAGGTCGGACCGCACGAACACAACCGACCCCCTCCCCCCTTGATTGTTTGAATTGTTGCGGCACAAGCAAGGAAGCGCGGTGCCGTTGCACGGTGCGGAAATAATAATGAATGGGCGGAGAAGCGCGGCATCATCGCACTGCACCGTTGAAGACGAACAAAGCCGCGACGCCGTCGCGCTGTCCCGGAGAACCTCGATGAGGCCGCAGCCGGAGCGGGGCCATGGCAGAGGGGCATGGAGAAATCGCCGAAGTAGGAGGGCGGGACCCCGACAGTCCCACGGTAGCAGCAACTGGACGGTCAGACCGGGCTGGCCGGCTTCCATGATGCCGGGGGTCGTAACCCCCGGCTGGCCGAAGGAGCGGCCCCCCACATAGGGGTCGCAGTTACACAAACAGGGGAGCAACAAGCCCCCCCTTCCGCTCGGCCGGGCCGGGCCGCACCGGCTGGGCCAGGCCACGCCCTAATGGGCCTGACCCGGACACGTGTCGGTTCGACCCGGTTCGGGCCGACCCAGGGGGTATCATGCCGGGTCGGACCGGGCCCGAACCCCCTATTTTCAGACCACTTTCGGTCTTTTGCACATAACTTGGGTTGCGGACCTCCGATCGACGCACTGTCAGCTGCGATGCGATTCTTGGATCGAGATGGTCGTTTCGGTATATTACACTAAAGGTTTAAGAGAACATTGGGTTCGGCCGGGTTGGTTCGAACACGAAACCAACCGGGCCCTCGGAGCAGAAACACATATAACCTAATCTCCAGACATCCGATTGATGTGCCGTCAACTTTGATGGATTCCTCTTAGTGATACAGACCATTTGGCTTACTTCGCTCGAGGTTTGGAGGCAGTTGGAGTACGGTTGGGTTGGTTTTTACTTAAAAACCAACCAGGCCCCTATAACGAAAAAGCCAATAACTCTCAGACCGGGCGTCTGATTGACGCATCGTCTGTCACGTTGAGTTCCTTTTGTCGATACGGAAATTTTGGATACATCAAATCCGGACTTCGTGTCAGTTGATGTATCATCCCCTTGGATATGTATATGTGTATCAGATCATTGACAATTGACTCCTAGGGAGATTAGTAGTGTTTGGTTAACAGGTTATAGTAGATCATTTTCCCCATTATTCCCAATGAGATTGGATAGTGTAAGGATGCGTAATCCTTGCCTTGATTTAGTCAATTCAGTGTGCTTAAATATTATAGTGGGATATTTTTGGTGAGATTTAATCTATGGTATATGTATGTTGGTTCAATGTATAGTGTTCAATTTGGACAGTTCTGGTGTAATAATTATTTATATCCACAATGGGGGTTGGGGAATGAACGGCAGAATCTTGAGCCTTGTTGATTTCAGGTTGTTGGAGATTGTGTGATGATACATTAAAAAGAGGGAGTTTATGATTTATAATAGAACTACTGAGGGAAATAAAAGATACATAAGGATGACACATGCCTGATAAATTTCAACTGTGTAGGTATACGATCATACTTTGGATTAAATATGATTCATGGGAGTGGTTGCGATTAGGTGGTATGGCCGTGTGCACCCATTTTAGTTTATATAATCAACTATGTTTGTGTTATTGAGTGTAGTGCCTATAATGTTATTGTTCAGAATGAGAGTACATGTTAGTTGAGGGATGATTGACTTATGATACATTACTACCAGATTTTCATTAGGTTTTGTTGGAACATGATGAGATTGTTAATTGGGAATGTTGAAATCAATTGGAAAAAATGTACATTGACATGGTTAATCAAAGGAATCAATTATTGTCACGTTTAGAGTGGATGGTGGTGTGGATCTTGAAGAGTGACCCATTTGTGGAAAAGAGAGAAACTATTCGTGGTTGGTTCTTTAGGATAATTTAAATGAAATATATATGGTGGGGAGACCACTATAATCTATAAAGTGCGTCATCAGAATGTGGACAGTTTTTGATGGTTGGAACATTCCTTGAGTGTAGGTGTGTTTCAATACATCTGACAATCATGTTTGCTGATAGATGAGTGGTGGTCCATAATGATCAGAGTGGTGAGATAGGGTTATTGTCATATTGAAAAAACATTTATTGGGAGTGTCATTCATGTTTTTTATATGAACCATATATGGGAAGGGTTGATGATTTGAATAATAGATAATTTAAAAGACATTATGACATGTGATATAGATGTGTGTGATATTTTTAGGTAGTATGCATTCCATGATGAATATAAAAAACAATATATATATAGGATTGGTTGAATTTGAGTAGTTGGAATGAGCATAGGATGGAGATTAATGATCAAATTATTATTTACAAAGGGGGAAATTTCACATAGGCGAGGTCAATAGGGTTAGTTTGAGTTAAAGGTACATGAATATGGAATCACCATAGAATATAAATTACAGATTTGTATGTTGGGATAATATTGGGATACTTTCATTGAGTAAGGTAACACACTCTATTATGTTAAAAGCTTTTATGTTGTGGAATAGAAGTCTTATTGATTTTTTTCAACATATTTTTTAAAATCAGGAAGAGACATCAAGAGTGGGGTTCCAAAATATGACGATCATGCATGGGTGGTTACAAAATGAATTTATATCCAAGCATCAATATTAGATTCTCAGATGGGACAATGGTGGAAACCGAGCATCATGGTGTTAGTTAGCATGGCAAGGTTCAGTCACACGTTCTTGTCACAAGATATGTAAAAAAATTATTTGAAAAGTTCAAAACATATTAAATTGAAAAATATAGGTTTTATTTAATGTGGAACATGCAATAATCTTATATTTTAAATTTAATTAGAGGAAAATATGGTTGTTTTTGGAATTGATTTAATTGGGAAAGGTACTAATATAAAGAAAAAATTTTGATTTTGGAAATATTTTAAATATATTGAAAAATATTGTTATTGAAAATATTGATTTTAAAACGTTGATATATCCAGGTTCGGTATTACAATTTAAATGATTTCATACTATTAATTTATCCAGTCCTCTTATACTAAACCTATTAAGGTGAGAATCTATGATGGATTACACTTAATCACATTTTAAAATGGTGATTATAGGAGTAATACAAGCTATGATATCATCATAGTGTACTCTTATTTATATGTGCTAAAGTGTTTCAATGAATACCCTAAATTGATATTGACAATACTCAACTGGGTTATTTTATCCCAAAGTATTAAAAATATCAACTACACTTCCCACCCAATATGATGATCGCTGAGTACATCACACCTATTTTTTAGACCAATATATCATATATATATATATTCTAACACTGATTTTAGGGTAAAAATGATCATTGATAAAATAAATAAGAACAATAGAATCAAAAACCAAATATGACCATACATGATAATGAAAACTACTATTATAAATTGAAAAAAACCTATCGGAAGAGATATAATATTTTATACCATTATGTCTATGCACTAAATAATTATAAAATGTAAAAACTATCACTCCTTAATAACTCATACCATTACCCTAATATATGATGTGTAATAGAGAATAAGGTTGAAGAAGAAGACATTTGAAAACTAAAAAGAAGAGAAGATTGAAAAATAAGAATGTTAAATTTTTTCTCATGAATCCATTTGAATAATGTGTTCTCGTATTCTATATACAGGATGATATAAAATAACCATTTTTATACTTTTTAAAAAATCTTCTTATCTAGAAACCAACAAAATAATCCATTCATTTTTACACGTGTTGAAAAATGTATTCACTAATTACACATGACCCATATTTCTATCCAAGAAAACAATTCAACTTCCTCTATATATTCTAATTCATTGACTTCAATAATGGGGGTCATTATCCATGATATTTAAATTTAACATGATTCTTGAAGGATTTTTTGAAATCATACATTAATATGGAAATTTGGAGGTTTGTATCCCTAGTTTATGTTACATTTATTAATGTGAGGTCCATTCTATTTGAAATAAATAATTTTCACATTGATATATATTTTTAGGTATGTTTATGTATGAATGTGATATAGGTATAGTTGTATAATAACAATACAATTATCAAATGAGGCCTATAAAAATGAATAACTCAATTTAGAGAAATAATGAAAATGTTATACATAAAATAATGATGTTCTAGAAAAAATTTTAAATTATAGAATTATTGTTTTTTCACATTTTCGACACATAATCAATAATTATCGAATAATGGTGAATCTAAGATAAAATTTATAAATTTTTAGGGAATAATTCATTGAAATACATAACAAAAATGATGAAAATATTATTTCCTTCAATTCTGAAATAGTTATCACAAAAATCGTAGAAAATTATGTAACAAAATCAAACCCTATAAAATTTAATACATATACCAATAAAATCCAACAATAAGAACAAATAATCAAAAGATATCATGTCTCCTCCAAAAAAATTATTTTATGTTCTATATTCATATCATTCAATAAATTTCCACTTCATTTACCTTCCCATACAAACAAAAAAACTGTCCTCACATTAATTTTCTCCCACATCACAAATATTAATTTCTGACAAGGATATTGTCATCCAAACCCAAATATGTGAATCCATAGGCCTTATTAATTAATATATATCTACCCATGTTGTGTAAAAAAAATATTATTTTGAGAACATTTCATTATTTATCATTGGATTTTGGTTTTTTAAATTATAAGGAAGAAAATGCTCGGTTTAGATCTTTTTCATGAAAAATCGAATGAATGGAATTTTTAATCAAATATCGTATCATCCTCACTCCACATTGAATAATATAAAACCAAATGATATTTTAAAATATCTTGGAAATATGAGACCATAATTATTTAAGTATAATAAAATAATATTTCCATTATCTTACTCATTTTACTAAATAATTTATATTTGTAAAACAATTATATCTCCTTTGGAAGAACCTGGCAGGAATGATTATTTAATCATAAAATCACTATAAAGTAGTAGTTTTAAGAAGAATGATTTTTTTATTAGAAAACAAATCTATTATGAAATTTATTTTCAAAGTAATGTTTTACCAGATGATGTAACACACCACAATATAGCTTCCAGAATAATTAAGTTCAATAAAATCTTTTAATTCCACTTCCTCTATAGTTTGTTTAGTTATAATGGGATTGAAATGTGGTTGAGTTAATAGGGTATTCATGCATTCTAAGGCATAAAATGATAAAATGTATATGGAAGACTGGAATAAAAAAAGATTCTATTCAAAAATGGTAATTTGAAATAAATGGAATGCCTCAATATTTTAAAACCATAATAAAACAAACCCATAGGTTTGGAAAGGAATCAATTATATTCTAGTTAAATAATTAATCATTTGGTTCTCTCATAATGTGAGGTGAATGTAAATAAAATGTCAAAAATGGTTTAAAAACCATGTGGTAAAGTGATTTAAATAACAAAGAATGTGACATGTGCATGGGATTTAAAAAATAGATGTCCTTTTATGAAATAACCATATTTTTAAACATGAAATAAATTAATTTTAATCATTCATTTTTTCTTAGTTTCATGGGATAAACAGGTTCAAACATTTATAGGGATTTAAAAAATGGAAATCTATATTCATTTGAGATTCTAATTTTCAAAAAAATACCAAAAATGAAAAATAAACACAAAAATATGTGGAAAAACATTTTTAAAAAATATTAATACAAAAAATTGTAAAATAATAATGTAAACATAATCTCTCCCCTACAATTAACTGATACAGTGTCCTCACTCCATTAAGGTATATTTTTAATTATTTCATAGTAAAATATTTTTTATGTATGGGTAAAAACTACCTTATTTGAATGCAACATTGAGTTAAGCTCTATTTTGATGCATATTCAAAACATAAATGAAAACCAAGAAAAGAAAAAAAAGTAAATTTAAGGAATTAAAATTAAAAAAATGGGAATTAGAAATAATAGTAAAATAGATTTTGGTTTAACCCCCAAGTGGGACCTGAGTTTTAACTAACTCCACTTTTATGGTTTCAATATGTAATACCTCTTCTTTATCCTAATTTTATTCCTAATGTTATAATGAATCAATGGAATAATAAAAAAAATGCTAGGGATTAATTATATTTAATCATAAATAACAAATTTAAGATCAATTTTAAATTCTTCCCATTCGTTGTAGGCATCATGTTCCTCTATTTCCTCAATTATAGAAACTTTGATATTCTCATGGACTTCCTATAATAAATGTTAAACATTTTCATGAAGTTTTCTTGTGTTCCTCTTTAGGTGAATCTTTTTTTTTGTTTTCATTGTCCTCTATGGTAATCCATTTGTTGGATTAAATGTATTCAATAATAAATGTATTCACTAATTACACATGACCAATATTTCTATCCAAGAAAACAATTCTACTTCCTCTATATATTCTAATTAATTGACTTCAATAATGGGGGTCATTATACATGATATTTAAATTTAACATGATTCTTGAAGGCTTTTTTGAAATCATACATGAATATGGTAATTGGAGGCTTGTATCCCTAGTTTATGTTACATTTATTAATGTGGGTCCATTCTATTTGAAATAAATAATTTTCACATTGATATATATTTTTACGTATGTTTATGTATGAATGTGATATAGGTAGAGTTGTATAATAACAATCCCATGAACAAAGGAGGCCTATAAAAATGAATAACTCAATTTAGAGAAATATTGAAAATGTTATACTTAAAATAATGTTGTTCTAGAAAAACTTTTAAATTATAGAATTATTGTTTTTTGACATTTTTGACCCATAATCAATAATTATCGAAAAATGGTGCAACTCAGATAAAATTTCTAAATTTTAAGGGAATAATTCATTGAATTACATAACAACAATGATGAAAATATTATTTCCTTCAATTCTGAAATAGTTATCACAAAAATCGTAGACAATTAAGAAACAAAATCAAACCCTATAAAATTTAATACATATACCAATAAAATCCAACAATCAAAACAAATAATCCAATGATATCATGTCTCCTCCAAAACCATAAGTTTTGACTACCTTCAGATTAGGGATAAACTACTAGAACATACCATATGGAGGTAGTCAAAACTCAGGTCCCACTTGGGGGCTAAACCAAAATCTATTTTACTATTATTTCTAATTCCCATTTTTTTATTTTAATTCCTTAAATTTAATTTTTTTTTTCTTGGTTTTGTTTTATGTTTTGAAAAGGCATCAAAGAAGAGCTTAACTCAATGTTGCATTCAAATAAGGTAGGTTTTACCCATACATAACAAATATTTTACAATGAAACAATTAAAAATATACCTGAATGGAGTGAGGACACTGTATCAGTTAATTGTATGGGGGAGATTATTTTTTACTTTATTATTTTTCAATTTTTTGTATTAATATTTTTTAAAATGTTTTTCCACATATTGTTGTGTTTATTTTTTATTTTTGGTATGTTTTTAAAAATTAGAAGCTCAAATGTATATATATTTCCATTGTTTAAATCCCTATAAATGTTTGAACCTATTTATCCCATCAAACTATTATTAAATGATGAATAAAAATAATTTTGTTCATGTTTAAAAATATGGTTATTTCATAAAAGGACCTCTATTTTTTAAATCCCATGCACATGTCACATTCTTCTTTATTTAAATCACTTTCCCACATGGTTTTTAAACCATTTTCTAAATTTTATTTACATTCACCTCACATAATGAGAGAGCCAAATGATTCATTATTTAACTAGAATATGATTGATTCCTTTCCAAACCTATGGGTTTGTTGTATTAGGGTTTTAAAATATTGAGGCATTACATTTATTTCAAATCCCCATTTTTGAATAGAATCCTTTCTTATTATAGTCTTCCATATACATTTTAACATTTTATGGATTAGAATGCGTGAATACCCTATTAACTCAACCACATTTCAATCCCATTATAACTATAAAAACTATACAAGAAGTGTAATTACATGATTTTATTGAACTTAATTATTCAAGATGCTATATTGTGGTGTGTTACATCATCTGGTGAAACATTTCTCTGAAAATAAATTTCATAAGATATTTGTTTTATAATAAAAAAATCATTCTCCTTAAAAATATTACTTTGTAGTGACTTTATGTTTAAATAATCATTACTTCCAGGTTCTTCCAAAGGGGATATAATTGTTTTACCAATCTAAATTATTTAGGAAAATGAGTAAGATAATGGAAATATTATTTTCTTATAATTAAATAATTATGGTCTAATATTTCCAAGATATTATAAAATATCATTAGGTGTTATATTATTCAATTTGGAGTGAGTAGGATACCATATTTGATTAAAAATTCCATTCATTCGATTTTTCATGAAAAAGATCTAAACCCAACATTTTCTTCCTTATAATTTAAAATATCAAAATCCAAAAAACCAAAATCCAAGGATAAATAATGAAATTTTCTCACAATAAAATTATTTTTTTTACACAACATGGGTAGATATATAAGAATTAATAAGTCCTATAGATTCACATATTTGGGTTTGTATGAGAATATCATTGTCGAAAATTAATATTTGTGATGTGGGAGAAAATTAATTTGGGGTCAGTTTTTTTGTTTGTATGGGAAGGTAACATGAAATTTTCTTATGTTCCTATTTAGGTGAATCTTTTTTTTTCATTATCCTCTATGGTAATCCATGTGTTGGAATAATTTGAAAATTTGAAAATTTGGATGTAATTCTCATTTAAACTTCACTAAAATAAGAATGAATAAGGTTTTGAATGATATTATCTCACTTAATTGGATCGAAGTCAATTTATTATTCCTTGGAATTTTCCTCTTGTATTAGAGTGATTATTGATGTAGGAAGGTATTTATACTAATATATTTGAATGATGAGTCTAGAATCATCTTCTAGAACCAATTTTAATTCATGTTCAGGGTGGGTTCCTTTTTCCCATTGTACTTCCTCTATTTGTTGAAACTGTTGATAATTGGGTTTGAATTGGTTACTAATGTTAATTTGTTCTTGATGATTGGGAACATTTACATGGATATTCATTATTTTTTACCATGAAAGTGAGTTTATTTACCTTTTATAAGAGGGACTTCTCACCATTATGATCAATTTATCCCTACACCTATGAGTAATCAATCTCAAAAGAGAAATTTCGATTTTCATAAAAAAAAGAAAATGTTTTCATAGTTTTTTAATTAAATCAATGATATATTATTATAAAATGATAGGATAAATTTCTGTACAACCGATCCACAAATGGTTCCATATTGTGACATGTGACTGTCATAGGGTTTAGAAGAAAAAATTCATCATATGTTAAAAAGGTAATAATGTAGTTATACTATTTTTTAATTAAATAAGATCGCACAAAAATCCATTAATGGCATTTAATTATATGAAAAAAATTATTATTGTTAAAATTAATTGAATTTATAAAAGAACTAATAAAAATAATAAAGTATAAACTAATTAATGAAAATATGAAAATGAATTAAAAATCATATGAATGGAAATACTTATATAAAAGGGTGATCTTATTAGATTCAATTTTCTAATTTCATCTCTATTTATTTTCAAATTTATCAAATCTACTTCGACCAATTTGTTTAATGTGGGATTACATGATCACATCATCTAACTCCATTGGTCAAATGGTGATTATGATATAAAGCCTTTATATGATCTCAGTTTAGTCTATAGTAACTCATATATGTGAGATTTCTTGAGAAAATACCATATATAAACCTATCAAATACCAGACTAGTTTAACTTTCATAAAAAATAAAAAACATCTGTTACCCATCCCACACTTACTGACGATTACTAAATACATCCCCACTATTCCATGGAATATTCCATATAATAAGAACAAAACCTTGATGTGGGTGAAAAATGATCACATACTAAAGAATAACAATAACAAGATATAAAAACCAATAAAACAATACATGATAATGAAAATAACTATTATAAATTGAAACAATCGTCGTAGAACAAATACATGATATTTTATCATTATGGGAATGAAATCAATAATTAAAAAATATAAAACCTCCTCCCCGAAATAACTCATAATTTTACCCCTCCATGTGAACAGTAATTGAGATTAATGGGTATGGATAATGAATTACAAAATTATAAATAAGGAATTATTAAAATGTAAGGAAAAACATTTTCACCCAGATTCTATTTGCTAAAATTTTTATCCTATTATTCCAAATATACATCAAAAAATCACAATAGATTCTCCTTAAAAGTATTTCCAAAATTATTTCTCTATTGAACCTCCAGCTTAAAATTAATTAAAACCTTTTTATAAAAATTTATTTCATAATTCCTTAATCACATATTTTCTATCCAAGGAGACTATTCAGCTTCTTCTATTTTGACCAAATCAATAAATTCCATAATGAGTGAAATTTACCATGAAATTTAATTTGGAAATTATTATTTAAGACCTATTTATAATTTATATATAATAATTACATTTTTATGCATTTATCCAAATTTATGCATCATTTTCTATGATGTCATTTATTCTATTGGAGTGAAATATTTTTCAACTTGATTGAATTTTTAGGCAAGATTATGTATGACTGTGAAATGGGACTGATTGAAGATGTTTAATACCATTAAAAATGGAATACTAAAGAAGATATAATTTGCATCAATATTAAAAATATATATTTTAAAAAAATGTTATAATTTCAAAATTATGAAAATTTCATATTTTATCAAATAATTAATCAGAAATTCAAAAATGATTAAAATTAGATCGAATTGTTAAATTGGTAGTGTTAAAATAATTTAAATATAGTTAATAATGGGGAAATTATTATGCATATTGATTCCGAAAAACATATCACTGATATGCTATACTAGTAATCATCAAACCAAATCCAAGAATATCAAAGCACATACCCATAGGATCCAATAATTTGAAAATAAGAATCAAAAGATATCATAAATCCTAAAACTCAATTATTAAATTTATCCATTCAAACCATTCAATCCATCCCTCGCATTATTTAACATTCCATTAACATATATCACTTACCTCACATGGATTTTTTCTCATCATACAAATTTTATTTTCCAAAAAGTTATTTTATCATCCAAACTGACAAAAGAGACACCATATTAATGAAAAAATTCCTATATCTCTATATGATGTGTGATAAGGAAATACTTTTCTCAATGGTAAATTTTAGTATTTTTAATTGGGATTAATTTTTTATGATTTATATATCAAAAATATTGAGGTAGATTTATATGGGAATGACTAATGTTCAAAAAAATTGGATGATTCTGATTTTTACTCATATATGGTCTCCTCCAAACTCAATACAGAAGAAAATAAACAAAAAATATATATTAATGTATCGTTTAAATAACAATAAATTAATATTTCATTAAAAAAATTAAAATTTATCTCCATTTTTCTGGATAAATCTAAATAGGAAAAACTTCTTTTCACTTTTAGAGGTCCCAGAGAAGAGCAACATCTTTTATCTTGAATGTCAAAAAATTGAAAAAATTATAAACAAATAATTTATTATAATAAAAAAATTATTATGAGAATTATATTTTCCACCATATATTTTACCAAAATGTTGTAGCACACAAAAAGAATAATACCCCCAAAATTACATTGATCTTTATTAAAAAATATCACTTCCATAGAAGGTTGGCTATTGAATATTGGGTTGTCATGTGGCTATCCTAAAAAATTTTCCACAGTTTATCAGGGTTTCAAAAGATAAATTGACAAGAAATGACATTATAAAAATTATTTTATTGAAAATGGGTGTTTAAAAAAATGGAATTCCACAATCATTTTAATCACCAATAAAAAAACCCTCATGATATGAATTGAATAAATAATATTATTCCTAATCATATACTAGTTTGGTTATATAAAAAAGCAATTTGAATGAAAATAGTATAATGAATGTTTAACAAGCCTAATTTCAAATTGATTTCAATGTTAATTATAGGTATGTATTTCTTAGTATTCATAAAAGAGATGGCTTTTCATGAAATTCCCAAAACTATAGCTCGAAAAAAAAAATTTAGTATTCATTTAAGATCAGTTTCATGTGAAACATTTTCCACTAAATAACATCAGAATCCAAAAATGGAAATAAAATCATTTGATCATAAATGTTTCAAAAACATATATGAAATAAAAAATAAACCCATAATGATATGAAAAACACATAGATTTTATTTTGTAAAATAGAAAAAAAATATTGTAAATCCTAATATAAAATGGTTCAATCCCCCACACATAAATTATTTATTTTAATACATTAATTTAGGTATATTTTTGGATATAAATATAATTTTTATTGAATGAAATAGAATAATTTGTTAATTATAGGTACAACCTTACTTATTGTTAGTGAAACGATTAATTAAAATATAGTGTAATGAAAATAGTAAATTATATCCAAAAGAAGAAATGAATACCTCTAAAATTTGATGGAATGAAAAAATAAATAAGGGAATCTTAAATAATAAAAATATAGATCTGCGATAAACCCCCAAATGGTACCTGGGATTTGAATTCCTCCAAATGGGAAGGTCCAGTTGGTTTTCCCAAATATGATGGTGGGTTATGCTTCTCTAAAATGAAACACCATTTCATATTATATCTATAATGGAATTATTAATTTTTTGAGGAATTCATCAATATAGTATACAAAATCATCCTTATAAACAATATGATACAATATTCATTGTGGGGGATGGTAAATAATGAGTCCCCCAAATTTTTGGTTTCCATTTGCACAAACAAGTCATCATTCTGTAGGGAATTATAAATGTATATAAATTGATGGAATAACAGTTGGATAACCTAGAATGAAATTATATTTTAATAAAATAAAATCATGATTAATCAATATATAAATCATCCCATTCATTGTACTCATATTTTGTATCTGGTTCCTCTAGTAAATCCACATGGATATTCTCTAGAACTCACTAAATTAAATTTTCAACACGATCAGGGCACTCTAGGGGTTCCTCTTTTAGTACATCATAGTTGATCATTTTCCACATCATCTTTATAAATCAATGTTTTGGACCAATCTAAAAAATTTTAAATTTGGATTTCATAATCAATTCAAATCCAAGAAAATTTCAATTAAATGAGTTTATAAAAATATTATATCATGTAATTGGATAAATGTTAATTTCTTTTTAAATGTAATGTTAATCATAGATTAGATTGATAATAGATGGTGGAAAGTAGCAAGGCCAATATATTTGAATTATGAGTTGATAATTATATTCCACAACTGTTATGGTTATTGATCAGAATGAGGTCCCTTATCCAATGGTACTTCTTCCTAAGGCATCATTCTTTGATTATCAATTTTGAATTGATTAAGCATAACCACTAGTTCTCAAAGAGGAAAAAATGTGACATATCTATTTATCATTTTAACCAATGTAGTGAGTTAATTAAAGATTTACAAGGGGGAAAACTCATAATTATAAACCATATTTCTCTAGACACATGGTTAATCATTCCATAATTAGTATTTATAGATCGAATACATCATGTAATTTTTTTGAGTTTTTTATATTAAATAAAATCCAATTATTTATGAACTGTGAGAATTAGATTGCTATAATTGAATCCCTATAAATGTAATAATTTTCTAACATGTTAATTTTTTTAGATGTGGAAATAACATTTATTCAATGAGATAAATAATTAGTAATGTGTCCCCTAGGTTGCGCCCAGAGAGGATAGCCAACAATCATGCTATGACTTTTAATTAGAGTGAAAACTAGTTATTTTAAAATATTGAATTTCTAAATGGCATACAGAAAAAAATGGAATCCATTAATTAAAAATATATAATATATTATAAAAAAATGTCATTGAATAAGGTGATATTATTAGGGTTATTTGGTTGGGTTCACTTATCCATTTATAAACATATTCTAATTCCAACATTCCAATCGTCTTCTACCAATATTATTAAAGTGAGATTTCATTACCACTTTCTCTCACTCTCTTAGTAAACTAATTATGGTGATAGTAAGTCATACCACAATATTAAAACATTATAGAATCCTTCATGGGTGAGATATATTTTTCATGAATACCGTGAAATATGCAATAACCAATTGAGTCTTATTTTCCAGAAACAATAAAAAATTTCGACTACCCCTTCAACATGTTCTGATGATCGTTGATTAGTTCACCCTTAATCTCTGCTATATTACGTCATATATAAACAAGAACCAATATTGGGGGGGGGAACAATCATAAAAACATAACAATAAAAGAATAAAAAACCAAATATTATTTGACATTATAAGAAAAACCACTTTTAGACATTGAAACCCACTTCTCTATAGAGGTACATAAGTTAGTACCATTATCTCCATGAACTCAAGAATATAAAATGGAAAAAAAAATTCCCAAAATACTCATATTTTTACACATCCTTATGTGGTTTAATAGATGAAAAATTAAATAAGAAGTCATTACCAAAAATATAAATATGGAAATAGAGGAATGGCAGAACTGAAAATTTCTCAACTACAATCTGTCTACGAGAAAATTTCCTATATTCATTCCAAAAGAATTATAAATTTAACTATGGTTTAGTCATATAATTTCATTGAAATTTAGTTCTCGTTATTCCCTCAATATTTGTACTCATTTTTACATGTGTAAAAAAATTTATTACATTTTAACTCACAAACACTTTTTTTGGCGGTGTAGACTCTTCATGTTTCTCTCCAATAGTAGATTAAATGGAATCCTTTATGATTGAAAATATACATTAAATTTAATTTTATCATGGGTATTCTTGTCATCTATGATATCCAGGTAGAATAACATCAATTGTTGGTCTTTTTCACTTGTCATTCCTAATTTACTATAGACAGTTCCATTTTTCATCAAGAAATGTTATTTCAAATGGACTGATTCTTGTTGGACTATTTATATTCCAATTAGTATTGGTTATAGTTGACATAGATAAATCCCACAAACTTAAGAATCAAAATAATAATAATAAAATAATATAGATTAATTTTTTAAAAGTTATACTCAAAATACAGAATATTAGGAAAACCTTTAAATTTTAGGAATAATGGAATTTAATCATTTGAGTTGAAAATTCCCTAGAAATCCAAAATTTATGAAAAAAGGATCAAGTATTTAAATTGTAAGGGATTAAATAATTTAAATATATATGAACATGTTATCAATATCTTCCCTATCAATCATCCTGTTCCATTGTGTGATGTATGATGGTGTTAGTGAATAACCACATTAAGTATATCATTTGGACATGGAGGGAAATATCTGAAAATGGTCATGGATTTTTTAAGAATATCCAACATTTGGAAGATGAGTTGGGATTGTGAGGAATTTATGATATTGTAAATGATGTATATTAATAATTTTTGTGGGAACTCTTGATTTTTTGGAGTAATAGTTTATTCAGAACCATTTCATGTGGGTAGGAGAACAACTGAGAATTGTCTTTAGTAGGAAAATTCCAATGGTGGGAGGTCAAGAGGATCAAAATTTGACTTATGGGTAAAGTCATTTGGTAGAAAGTACCATTAGCTAGGTAAATTAACTAGATGATGACATAGTTGTTCCATAAGCATGATAAAAACCATGGAGCACTATCTTAGTGTTAATTAGTAATTCATGTATTGACTTTGGATCAATAGGACGCATAACATGTTATTGATGCTGTTCTATGATTATCTAATTAAAATTAAAAATATATACATGGTCATTTAATAATGGAACAAACGACTGATTTTTGGTTTAGAACATCATTGGATGACCATAATGATATCTCGTGGATGTAATGCTTTATATAATTGAGTTTTTAATGCAGGAGATTAGAAACAAACATGTATTATTTTTGAGAATATTTTATTTTCACATTACTATATGTTTTAGATATTTTGTCGATGTTTGGATCCATTTTTGGGGGTTATAATAGTTGAAAATAGTCACTTTATTGATTGAATAGGGATTCAGGGACGTTGTGGATGCATTCAATGAGCTAAAGTTGATGCAATGGTTGAAAATTTCTATAGTGTGACCACCTTTATGGTAAAAGAAACCACCAGCTATCGAGTTCATTTCCTAGTTTCCCATTGATGACTATTGGACAATTCAGCTCGCTGGTGGCATACTACTAGCTAGCCAGTATCCCTTATGCTATTTATAATGAGGGTAAGACTAGTATTTTCTTAAAAGTCCAATCCTTACAATTTGTAAAAGTTATTTTACAACACAAAATGTCTTGTAATAATTACTCAAATTCATGAAGCACCACCCCTCTTCAATGGAATGTCCTTCTCCATCTTGTGTCTGAATCAAGCATCTTAATATGTCTTATGATACTATAGGTATGTATATGACTCCTAATTCCTATATTATAGTGTCATTAGATTTTTAAAATTGATGGAGTTAGTTTCTTGCAAAATAATTATGTGAAATATATGATTTACTGTATTTATAGATTTAAATATTAATAAACTCCTTATAAATAACAGTTTTTCATTGTTGTAATATAATATGCCACATTTTTTTAGTAAAAAATTAATCATTTTTTACTTTCTATCCTTATACTTGAAAATATCAACACAATTTCATAAAAACTAGTTTTTTCAAGATTTATAATTCCCATGCCCTTTAATTTTTTTTTAAAATATCACTTTTATGCCATAGATAAATCCTAATAAAAAAATTAGTATTCCACAATACCTAGGCTTTCATATTAATGATTTCTTATCTATTGAACTTTTAATGTCTATTCTATCTAATTCACTAAGTTTAATCTATCTTAGTATTTATTTTTAATCCATATGATTAATTGAGTTCAATAAATTAATGTGAATGAATTTAATCTATCAGATTAGATAGGTTCATTTTATTAGAGTATCGATGTCCATTATATTATATTAATGAGGTAAATCACATACAAGTTATGTTGTATAATCAACTAGAGTAATGATATAAATTTCATAAGAATAATAATGACCATTCAATTAGAATTATGAATTTTATTCCACCAGAGTAAAATAGTCCATTAAATTTAATTTATGAATCAAATTCAACCAGACATGAAATATTTCAGTCATCGGGAAAACTTGTTTTAACCCTTATACTAATCAAAATCTATTCAATCGCAATAATAAAATTAATATTCTAATTTTAAGAGTAATTTCTTTTAGGTGGATCAAATTTATAACATTGTGTTGATTCTATCAAAATAAAATCTGATGGGGAAGTACAAAACATGATGAGACGTCATGTTATATCTAATAGAGCATAATACAAAAAACACTGAGAATAATGAATCTTTACTATCAGAGTTGTTCCAATCAATAGAGTGGCATTCATGTAGCTTGGAGTTGATACTTTTTTGACTGAACCTATCTAATGTTTTTCTACAATAATATCTTATTACTCATGTTTTTTATATTTTCAATGATATTGTGTTCTAATGATTCATTATAAGGATTCTAAATTTCATAGAATCTTTTTAAATTTTATTTATTTGTTCTGATTGGGATTAGATTAAGGGATTCCAGTGATCAAAATAATTATTCATTATAATTAGGTTGATCAATGGATTTTGGGGATATATTAAATGATATGATTCTGATTATTATTATTGAAGGATTTCCCATTATATAATAACTGATTTTATGGTCAGGAAAAAAATCTTGGACACCCAATTTAAAAGGGTGTGAATTCATTAACTCTTATGGTTAATGAATAATGGGTTTTAAATCTTTTTAGTATTTAAATCAAACTAATGTATTATTCAATATTTTTTGGGATTCTAACAAGTTATTATTTGGTATATTTATTTATATAGAAAGTTATTTTTTTTGATCATATTTAAAATATGATTTAACAGGCATATTCTGTGTACCATTACTAATTAATGATATAAAATGTTATATGTGTCAGATATAATCTATATTTGGTAGTATAGATTTGTAGTTTTTTATGTTTTTAATCTACAATTAGCCACACATTATTTTTTTCATCATTATATTCATATATCCTATAATTTTTAACCAAGGTTGTCCAACTACCCAAATTTTTAGATTATACTTATTTTATAGAAAAGTCTTTAATTCCTTAAACATTTAATATAATTTTATTTATAGGTTTTGTGTAATCATTTATTCACCAAAGTGTATTTTAGATAATGATAATTTTTATTTTGTATAATGGTAATTCATTTAGACTTCATAACTATTTATAATCTTAATCCAATCGAAACAACTATATTTATGTGGATGGTTATGAGTTTTGGAGAGACAGAATGTAAACCATTATTATTAATACTATAATAGATTACATTTTTATATTAAATGGTAATTATAAAATCCATGAAAAAGAAAAATATTTATTTAAAATTCCATATAAGCATGAATATAAAAATAATTATATGGTAATAAATACTTATCTATATTCTATGAAGGGTAATATATACAATAAAATATATTATTATAAATATGATAATTATATTTTTAGAATATTTTATGTTACACATTTTAGTACTTAGAAAAAAAAATTATACTAAAATATCAATGTTATGAGAGATTATGAGGATTTTGTTTTTATTCCTGGCCTATCTGTTGCTAAGATGAATTAGGGGATTATGAAAATTATAGACAGTTTATAATCTTTTGGATAAAATGATAATACTAAAGGAAATATAGTATAAAATATTATTGATATTATTACATGAAAATGGATGTCAAAAAGAAAATATATATATTATACAAGGGTGAATTATTTTATATATGATGATTTTTTTATAACACTACTATATTATGTCTGTACGATAAAGAGAGATGTTAATATGTTGAATAAAAATAATAGTAAATATAAATTTTATACTATTTCAAATGTTTATTATAATTTTCATTCATCATAGAAGGTTTCTATGTCACTAAAGAAGAATGAATTTTCATGTTGAAATAGAAATTTGTTATTCCAAACAGTATGAGAGTGAGTTTTCCAATATTTAAAAGAGAATAAACTATAATATTTTTGATGAAAGTCATTCAATATATGTATAAAAAGATTCCTATGGGAATAATTTATTATAATAATTCTTATAAAGTGATATGTTATGAATAAAATAAGGATAGACATATAAGACCATATTGTTCTAATCTTACGGGAAATTATGTAAAGGATATATATTCTAAGATGAATTTCATGAATTTATACAGACATAAGTGTATAAAAATGATGAATTGTTAAAAAAACTAGGTGCTCTAGTGGATATTATAGTTCATTAATCAATACATAATATAGATAATGTTGTGATCAGAATAATATTCATTTCCATATAGAAATTCCAAAAAACAATAATTATTTTATGTACAAGGGATATTCTAAGTCCATGAATAATAAAATATCGTATTTTAATTCTTTGGGTGGTGAAAATTTTAATAATACTATATCATCATTTTAGGAATTAGGTTTATTCGAAGAGAATAATAGGGTACCATGTTTTAAAGAAGCATCAATATTTGATAACATTTTATATAATTAAAATTTTAAATATTAAAAAAATAATGGTACTAAGAAAAACAGTATAATCAAAATTGAAGAATATCTACACTTACTACTAATATTTTTAATCTTTAAAAAGTGATTATGATAACAAATTTTTAGAAAATGTATTTATATAATTAATTGGAAAAAAATATTTCCATGAAAAATTCTGTTATGGATACAATTATTGGTGTAAACCAAATGGTAAGATTTTATATATGAAAAATTATTATCAATGTTTTCTATTAGTAAATAAAATTTTTATAAATTGTATATATAGATAAAAACCAAAGGATGTGTCAGAATTCTATTTTACTAATAGAATTTCTTTCAAAATAATAATTTTGTGAAAAGATATCTTCATTCTATACAATATTGCAAAGTGGTAGACATTAGAATAATGGATCTAATATAAATAAATTAAAATATATATTCATTAAAAAGAATTAATTTTAAAAATAATTCACAACTTCTAATCATTGAAATGTTGGACATATGTCAATTCTATTAAATTTATTTTTAAATAATGTTTCACCTAATAATGATTAGTTTCCAAAAAAATAACTTTTAATTTAAGGTAAATGATATGTTTAAAAAAAAAAATGGTGTACATGTATAATTGATTTTAAATATATATGAGTCGTTAAGAACATTTCATCAAAAATATTTATAAAAATGGAGGTGGAAAAAATACCTTAGGTGACAATTATCAAGGAGAATATATTGTAATAATAACATTTTTCTTATTTATAAATCATTGGTCTAAAATGCTATATTTTTTAAGATCATGAAACCAAGAAATAATTAAATAATTAAATTATTTTATGTGGGATATCTTTTGAATTTATAGAATTATAAAAATTCTATTCATTCATCAATATCTAAATTTATTCATTCTTATATTAGGAATGTGATTTTTGATGCACATAACTAATATGATCTTATAATCCCACATATGCCACTAAATAGAGAAATGGAATATCAATCAGAGATTTTGAATACAAGAGTAGGACCCTATAATGATATAATATTCTATAAAAAATCTATGAAATTACTGGTCGATGATTTTCAAGGGAATATGATTTCTTCTTATAGTGTTTGTGATCCTTGTAAATTTAGAATGGAACATAACTTATGTTTTTATTCTATTAGTGATGTTTAAACCTCTTATTATTTATAGTTAGTTGATAGGGATATATTTGGTCCTATATAAATTGGTTGTATCGATGGAAAATAATTTGAATATTTTTTAGCTGATTATTACACAAGATATACCTGGGTTTATTTTCGAGAAAAAAAAGAATAAATCCTTTTTTAATAAATGTTCTGGTTCCCATTTTAAAAATGAGAAAAATATATTCACTATAACTATTCATTGTAATCATTGTGGATCATTTTTTATCTAAAATTATGTAATGTTTCATTATAAAAGGGTATAGTATACATATATCTTTAAACCATAACCCCATAAATTTTTCTTGAAATTAAATATAAAATATAATTCTTTTTTTGATAATAACAACCATTCTACCTGAATATATATTTGATAAAAAAAATTAGTCTGAATCTATTAGTAAAAATTTATATACTATAAATCCATTTTTATAAACTAATGTCATTAAAAAATTCCGAATGAGTTATGGATGGTATGAATGAGAAATAATTCTTATTTTAATGGTTCTGGATGAATAATGTTTATAATGAATACTAAAGATAATTTACATTAACATTATCCAATATACAAAGAAGGAATTTACCACAGAAATTATGCCTCAAGTACGTCCAATAGATTCATTAATAAAAACATGTACTTTGAGAAGACATTTCATTTAATAATTTATGAAACTGGCCCTTTTGGATTCAAACAATTTAAATTCAAACCATTGTATGTTATTTCAAAGGGTAATTTTTAACTTCTATTTATAAGATATTGTATTGAGATAAAATTTGAAGAATACATTTGGGATTTTATACTTCATGAATAATTTCAACTAATTATTGAGGAAATTTTGTTTATAACCCGATGGAATTCATTCATAGGAATCATCCTTGTAATAATAGAGTTGGTGATATATACTAACCTATTAAAAATATATGTTATATAAGAAACAAAATTGACCATTGTGATTTATTATCAAAATCTTATCATGAGACTCTCCATGTTGATTTAAGTAATGAAGATTGGGTAAAATCCATTTATGAAGAACAAAATTGATTAAAAATTAATAAATTTTGGAATTTGGTTGAATTAATTAATTATTCACCATGTATTTCGGTAAAATTGGTTGAACAAAATAATATTATAATCATAGAATTTGGGTTAGAAATAAATCAATACATATTGGAACGGTCTATAATAAACAAGATGTTATTGGTTACAATTATTATTAAGCACCAATAGGCAAAAAATGAAGCTATTTCTATTCATCTAGAATATGAATCATTATTTTAATTTAATTTTTTTATTAATGTAAATTTTGTTGTTATTAAAGTGTATTTAAAAGTTGTTTTTTACATAGAAATTCTATTTGGATTTGAAAATATATATATTTATATGATGTATTTAAACTTAATATGTCACATTACAGACAAAAAAAATCCCCATGATCCTGGTTTGATAGATTTACTACATTTGTTTTACCAAATATTTTTGTTAAGGGAGGTGTGAATCCAACACTTTTTATTCAAATGTCTTCCAAAAAATCAAAATATTTAAAATTAATGTTGATGGCATTATATTGGATTGAATCAAAAATATCAAAAATATTCCTTAATGAATCTTATGAAATATGAGTTTTAAATGATATTGATGGGGAAAAATACATTTTTTAGTTTTTAAATTTCAACAAAACTAGAAGAAACATTAATATCTAAACTTAATAATTTAAAATCATTTCTTATGAAATTTGGATATGAAAATGATAAATATATTAGTACTCTAATTGTAAACTCAAATAAATTAATTATTGACAAGTGTTGGAAACTATATGATAAAAAATTAAATGATTTATTCATAATTGTATAAACCTAAATTCTAGTCTTCCATATTTTTTATTGTCTATATTATTGTGAAAATGATATGAAAATAATCTACTTATTTACCATATTAAGGCCTTAAATTAAAATTTTTGTTATCTGAAGGCATCCATAAATATAAGATTAATTTAATTTTCTTGAAATTATTATAATCATAAATGTTTTTTAGATATTGAATTTAGAATATGTAATGTTTATATGAGAAGTTCTTATGTAACTTTTCATTTCTTATGATAAGATTAATTTCCTTGGTCTTGTATGAATAAAATTTCTAAAGAACATTCTACTAATAATAAAGAATTAATGGGAGCTAGAAGTGGTTGTTCTATACTACTATTGATGCAAAACACACTCATTGACTTCTTAATGAGTTTTAATAAAACTCAAAATACATGTGAAAACAGAACATCTATTTCCTTAAGAAAAATCCTAGAACATCACCAAAGTGGAAATAATATATATATATATATATGAAATATTTTCTTTTTTAAAACACAAAAAAGGATATAATATTTTGTAATTAATAAAAATATAGGGATAAATTAATGATATATTTATTGAACACCAGAATTTTATAAATTTGAATATATTAAAAAGAATATAGTAATGGTAAATATAAAAAATCTTTTATATCTACTTATTTTTTTTAAAAATCTGTTTACATTGATGAAAAGATTTTAAAAAGGGGAGTATATATTTGTATTCCCTTTTAAATAAATAATAACATTTTTCTTTCTTAAATACATAATTTTTAGGAAACAATTATTTTTATTTAAAAATATGTTTATTTTTATAATTTTATTTCAGAAAACATTATTTTTTCAAAAAAAATTGTTTTTTCAATCTATGTTTTTTAGAAACAATTGGTTTTCGAAAAAAATTATTGTAAAATTATGTACTTTTTTAAAATTTATGCATTTTCTATAAAATATTCAATTTATATTTTTTTATAGTTTTTCCAGTATTTCATTATCAGAAATAGTTTTTTTGAGTAAAAAAAGATGAATAATTAACATAAAAATATTCCTTCTGATTGTTTATGTTTTAACCTTAGTGGTAACTTATAATGTTTACTTTGTAATTTATCAGTTACTATTACTTTTTTGGGATTTTTAAATTTTATTTTTTGAAAAAATGTTACAAACATTTAAAATATATATATATTTTTTTCCAAACATGTATTTCTTCAGATATATACATTTATAATAAAAACCCAATAATTTTTTAGAGCATAACTAAAAATTAATAAATTAGAATAAATTTCAAATGATGGATTTGATATTGTATTTATTTTCAACCTCCACATATCTATAATTTGAAAGGTCATCTAATCCCTTTAAATATATGTGTGGGCCACCATAACTGACAATGAACCCTCATATTTACCTTGAATCTCAGTCCTCAAATTCCTCACATGTCTGATCATTTAGCATCCATACAAATTATCTTTTTTAGTTATAATTTGTAATCTAAATTTTTTAATATGGCTTATAATAATGAAATTACATATATGAATGTTGTAAATGATATGTTTATTGAATTGTAGTGAATAGAAGATTCCCATTATTCTTTTAAAATTTTATCGAGTTCCAGGGTTGAAAAAACTCTGAAAATGAAATTAAAAATATGTTCTATAGAATTTTCTTTTAGTGATGGAGTTTTATTCTTTGGTATTTATAATTCTTGAATTATATTTGGACATTATGACAATTATCTTCTTTGATAAATAAAATTCATTTAATATACCACATGTTTCATATTTTTTTAATTTTCCCTTTGAACGAGAGGAATATTTTGTATTTCACAATATTTCAAATAATATTGGATTTTTTAGAAAGTATACATTGATCCGTATTTATTTCCCACTTTTAAAGATAAAAGAAAATTGGTAAACCAAAAAATAGAAAAAATTGTTGTGACATGGTGGATGGAAGCGTATATTATCTCAAGGAAAGAGGATAAAGATATATGAAATATTTTGGATATCAATTTTTTTATTTCATGATTAATATGAGAATGTTCAAATTAGTGATGTTTTTTTCATATAAATTTATGATATAAATAATTTTTTTTGATTCTACGAATATGGTTGTTTCTATTTTAAATCCCCAAAATAATGTTAATTTTTTTAATATTTATTAAAACTAATAATCAATTATTTTTTGTTAATGAAAATTTTTCCTTTATCATTAAGAAATTATATTAATAATTATGTTTATTCTCAATGAAGATGAATACTTTTATACTAATCAAATATTATTGAATACAATGATTAAGCCTTTAGTTAAAATAAATGGCTCAAGAGAAATAGAAATATTGTTTTTCACCTCCTTGGATAGAAAATGATAAAGAAATGTATGTTGAGTTATATAATGTGTTAATCATGAAAAAAATCAAAAGAAACTAGGTGATCTTGATATTTTTCTTGACAATGGAGAATGATATATTTTAAATAAAAAAATCATTACATTTTGAATTTTGAAGAAAATAATAATTTGAAAATAAAAAAAAAATATGAAAAAATTTATTGAATTTTTATGAAAAGTATTAGAATGATCTCATGGATACCTTCATGTTATGGATTAATAAAGAGAACATTTAATTTATGCTTTATCATTTTTTTTTCAATAATTCATCCTTTTTCCATTCCACAAATAGTTTTTCCATCTCCCAATGTTGAACAACCAATTATATCAGATCCATAACAAGAAAAAAAGAAAAATGTTGTTTTATATTAAAAAAAAGGTAAAAATAATGTTGTTCAAGTTAATGTTCATGAAATTTTGAATAATACTAGAAAATTTAATTTTAGAATTGATGAAGAGTTAGAAAGATATTTTCCAAAATAGTTATAAGATGTATAGAAATGGCATAAGGGAGAGAATATGATTAAGAAGAGATAGAGAGAGAGAGAGAGAGAGTTATTTTTAGACCACATATTCTAGTAGTCAAACTGAAAAAGTTTCTAAAAAAGAATTTTCCGAGAGAGCTCTATATTCCAAAAAGGAAATTGGAAATCAATAGTCTCAAATGATGTTACCAAACCAATATGAATCTAATAATAATGCTGGTGTTATTGAATTATCAAATTCTATGAAATTATAATATAATGTGAATGAAAATGATAAATAGTAGGTTGGTAGTTCAAAAAATTATGTTACTGATATCCCATCATACTCAACCAAATATCCATTTATAGAATATGACCCATGGATTTAAGAAAGATTTAATTATATTATAGAATCCTTGAGTATTATTATAAATGAAATTCATTTTTCACCATTATAAAATCCCATTATAAGTACATTCTATATAGATTTATGATTTATAAAACTCTACTACATTAAATCAACTAACTCAAACCATTCAACAAAATAAAGATGAACATAAATCCTGTAAATTTGATTAAACAGAATAAAGGAGATATATATTGGGGATTATAGGATTGATTAAAGAAACAAATTAAACTTTAAAGTTTTGTGATGATCAAATTAAAGATGGTAAGAATTAATTGTCAGATATTTCTAGCTCGTATGGAATATGGTAATTTGATTAATCTGAAATTATTAATCTATTTGACCAGTTATAGTATTTTTTTTATAATATCAAGTTTAATAAATATAATAATGGATTAAAAATAACTTTTGTCTCAATGAATATGTTGTAAAGTCAAAATTTTAGAATGTAAAAATCCATGTTATTGAAGAATAATTTAATATTTTCAATGAAAAATTTATAATTATTATTGATATAGAATGAAATAATATTATATAAGAATAATTGAAAACCCAAATAGATAATAATATAGATAAATTTAGAAATATCAAATCTTTTATAATGAAATTTGAAAATAATGATTTATATTTTTCCTCTGAATTATTAATAAATTTAAAACAAAAATTTTGAATGATTTTTTATTAAATTCATTATTCTCCATATATTATATTTTAATTATTTCCCATCGTATTTAGTTGAATGTGAATTAAAAATTAATCGATGAATAATTATTCATAATAAATTTCTTCATAGTTTTATCTATCTAATATTTTGGGTACATTATTCCACCCTTATTATTTTTGGAATTCAAGAAGTGGGATATTTTTTTAAAACAATTTATTGGGGTAGAATTTTTTTAGTGATATTATTTTGGAATATATTTTTTCAATGAATATTGTATCATTAAATTTTAATAAGAAACCACCCTTATAATATTTGACGAAATATGATTTTAAAGATTATATTAAGATATTAGAAAGAAATAAGATTATTGTTTTGATTACAATAATAAAATGATCATCTAAAATGAATTTAGGGTTTGTATTTTTCATAGATATCAGTTCTTCAACATATGTGTTTTGTTTTATGATTTTGAAGAAGGGGTTGATTTTTTAGTCAAAAGTTATAATTAATATATATTCGACCCTTTGTTTTAAAAATCAAAATAGAATTTTTTTAAAAAAATATTTTACAAACCTTATATTTCACATGTATTTTAGAAATATTTTTTAGAAGTCAAATTATTATATCAGATGGAGGGATATTCCTAATCTAAAATAAATAAAAAATACAAACTCCCTTCTCCATCAAACTGACTATGTCTAGTCCACTATCATGTTAATGTCTACTCCACTAGCATGTTAATGTCTAGTCCATTAGATTAAGTATATTTAATCAATTTGGGTAACTAATATTAATCCATTATAGTAACTATGTTTAATCCTTCAATGTGATGGAATTTAATCTATCATAGTTACTAAGTATAATCCATTGGAGTGATTTAATTAAATATATATGTTTAAATTACATTAATCCATAGAAGTAAACATTTACGTTTCATCAGAAAATGAAGTCCACATCATCAGATTACTGAGGTCAATTCCATTTGAGTTGCTAATTACATTCCATCAGGGTAAATAAGTCCATTTAATCAGAATAACTAATTCTTCTCTACATAAGAAATGAACTTCGTTCTATCATATTAAAGAAGTCCATTCAATCAAATGAAGATAATTTAGTCTATGAGACTAATAAAGCTTTAACCATCATAATAACCAACTTTTTACCCATTGTATAAAACCTAATCTATTCAATTAGAATAATATAATTTATAATAATGTTTTCATAATCCTTTCTACTAGATATAATAATTATATAGAATAATTATGATTCTATTAAAATAAATTTGATAGGGATGTATAAAACATGCTGACATGTCAAGATGGATCAAATCCAAAGAGATTGAAACTAATCCATAGAATCAATGAATATGAAAATTATAGATATCATAATAAATAGAGGTACATTTAATGGGTTAGTAGATGCTGTTTTTGTGAATCAACTTATATGATGTTTTCTCCACCATAACATCCTATTACTCATGATTTGTAAATTTTTAGACAGTTTTTCTTCTAAGGAGTTTTGATTAGTATTGTAAATTATTTATGACCACATTAAATTTTATTAATTTTTTATCGTATGGTTTTAGATCGAAAAATTATTGGGATATGGATACTACTAATTTCAACTAGGAAATGTGAGGCATTCCTTGGATAGGAAGAGGGTGATGATTCAGATAATTATAATCAAGGGATTTATTTTTATAGAAAGATAGAACATTTTATTTATTTGAAAATGAGGGAAACCCATGTTTATGGTTTATGAATACAATAACAATTAATTATAATTATTAGAACTATTTTATGATATTTTTTAGAAATTCATTATTACTTTAGTATTTATCTACATTTCTACTTCATTTTAAACAACTTATTGTTTTCTATTTTGAATTTAGATAGAATTTTTATTTTACTAATCTTTTCAAGGATCTGATTCAATAGACCTACTATGTGTTTGATTAGTAAAATTTTTAATATTTGATATATATGTACGAAAAAAATTATATTTAGTGGTTTTTTAATGAACTTGAATTTTATCAATTAAATTTCCTTTCTTATAATAATTTCATAAGTTCTAATGAAAATAAATCACATAGGGAATCAAAAGTAACATTAAAATCATAAAATAAACTCTACATTATTATATAAATAAAAAAATAATAATGAAAAAATTTATAGTGGGAAAATATATAGGAAATAAAAGATTGTGAACAATATAATTTGGATATGTTTAATCCACCATAATAACTGCACTCACGAACAATGTTGTAAAACTAAAAAAATGTTAATATTAAAATAAAATTTTTGAAGATTAAAATATATTTATGTGTGAAATAAAATAAATTTTAATGAATAGTGAATGGAATATGATGTAATTATATAAAGTATTGAACCTATATGACCATTATAAACTTGGCTATTAGAATCGTAATATGACCAATGAAATTAAAACATGACCATTGGAATAGTAATCTGATAGTTCGTAATGAGATATTTAGAGTAATAACCTAGACATCAGAAACATATATGAATATTTAAGTAATAAAAATTATTATATATTTATATCATGGTACAAGTAAATAAATGTTTTTAAAATTATAAATTAGGTGTTGTTATTTTTGCTAAAAATTAACTGTTATATTTTTTATATTCTATTGAATGTAATGATTTTAATAAATATATAACCATATAGTGGGTTAATAATATATTATAATGACTTATAATAATAATAATAAAATTTTAGGAGACCATAATAAATTTTTGAAAGGGTTATAAAATCAATTATAATATTTAAATCTGCATTTTAAAATAAAAAATTGTATTTATTTAAAAATTGAATTTCTAATATTTTGGAAAATATTACAATAAAATGGGATTAATTTTTTAAATCTACATATCTTAAAAGGGTTAGGGATAAATTTTGTGATATTATAAAATGGTTAATTTTATGTTGAATTACGAAAAAAAATTTACGTTATTAAACATTATAAGCCAAATGCATGATCTTTTGAGTTGGGAATGATGAAAGAACCCATTGGTTGAAATTAGAATGATACAATTACTTTATATAGTAATATTAATCAACAATTGTGATAGTATTTATCACTAAATAAAAAACAAATGAATATAATACTAAAAAAATCCTTTTCTACCCTTATACACACCACCTCTCACAACCCCTTATCCTCAGACATTCATTGACATTAATAATACTAAATCTCTACCACACTCTCTAATCAACACACAATCAATATCTAAGAGTATATGGTAACACAATAATCAAAAATCAAAATTCATTATGGGACTTTCAGGGAGGTTATAGTCATGAAGTTGTATTATCAAAATACATCTTTTAGTTTATTTTCTTCTTCAACACACTCCAAACCTGACCCATCCATCGAAAAAGAATAATATAATATCATTTCAATACTATAATTTTATATTTTTAATATAATATCTTATAACCAACCATTTTATCACCTCCTCTTATTAATTGTAACGAATCCATTATCCAAATTATGGTGGTTACCTATCTATATTGAAAATGAGTTTTCATTTTACATTAATGCCATCATGGGTGGTAAAAAAAGTATTAAATTTTTTCATTCAAAAATGAATAAGCATATAATAACTTATTTCATGTTCTAGAAAATTTATAAATAAATAATATTAAATAAAATAAAAATAATATGTGATTTTTGATAAAAATGAACTAACAATATAATTATATTGTTTGTACTCAAAGAACAACCCCCCATGTTAGATGAAATTATATTGGGGTCCATTTATAATTTTTTTTATTTCATGAATACAATCTAATTTATTTTATTTTGAGGTATTCTAAGATTACAAGAACATCCATAATTATACATAAGTGATTTTACCAAGGAACTGTGAAATGAACACACTAGGATCAACATAATTGAACATCATAAATCATCAAATTGACTATAAATGAACATAATAAAATATTATAAAATCAATTATATTTAGATGTTTTTATTAGTTAATAAATTAATGAATCTTATTTTATTATCTCTAACATTATGTTCATGTAAAAAAAACTATCATATATAAGGAATGTTATCTCACTGAACATCCATAATTCCTTTGGGTAAATCTTTGCCTTTATTTTTCTAAGTTTATCTCTTTATTATTAACATATATTTCTCCTATAATGTAATTCCCCGACCCCAGTTACCCATAGTCGGTGCATTATTTTAATACATTGGCATGAATACAAGGAATCAAGTCCCGAAGGACCAATCAGTTTAGCAGTCTCGGAAAAATAGATAACATACATGAATGTTACATTTTCACATTAAGACGTACAAAACAACATAAATAATCTTTATGAAATCCATTATTCCCTTGTATTAACCCTGAATATCAATCACATTACACTTCTTGGAATCCTGGAAAAAATAAAACATAGAAATGAGTGAGCTCAAATGATCTGTAAGGGTAAGCAATATAGCGAAAACATTCAAAAATATGAATAAACATTTAAGGAAATGTATAAAACTAAAAAAAATCCTTATAAACTTTAAATTCAGAATAATATGGTAGAAATAAAATTAAATAATTCCATTTACTTATTCACATGGATATTCTACTAATAGAATAATCACATGCAATATCACTAACCTCTTCCATAATGATGGAATGTATAATGCCAGACTATCATAACCACATAGCCAAGGCCTCGTGCCAGTACTAAAAATAATATTTTGTCAAGGCCTTGTTCCAAGACACTAGTTTGTCTCATGATACCTACCGATGCAATTTTTTTTTGAAGATACTTATTTTTAAAATTTCTAAAATACACTCCAGTGTTTTTTTTGAAAACATTATGCAAGCATCTGAAAACAAAATAACTAAATTTGAGACTTCTCGACTAATTACAGGCCATGATGGGTCCACTCCCAATCCCTTCCTGCCCACCAAACATGAGAGTTAGGTTTTCTAAAAACATTTTTAAGCTTGCATTAAATACGTATATATTTTCACTGGAATTTCATATTTTTGAGAGAAATATCTCTTTTTTGGAATTATTTAAAAGTCACATAATTATAAAAGAAAACATTTAATTTGAAAATATCCTTATAAACTTGTAAATTAAGATTTGAAGATTTTATAATAGCGAAAAATAGCCGCACCTGCCGCATAAGTTTAAAAAACAGTCTTACCTTAATTCTGTCGAAAAGGTTAAAAGCACCTTATTTTGAAAAAAATGGAAAGATTCCTTTATAAACCTCTTATTAAATGTAAAAAAAGGGTATAAATGAATTTAACCCATATTCTGTAAAATAATAAGAATGTTTTGAAATACACTTTCGAGAAACATGGATGTGGATGATAACGAGGTCCCAGTAGATAATTACGTATAAACAATCACGGATAATGAAGAGATTGTGAAATAACCCTTACCCGTTTGGTACCTTACGAAACATACAACCCATGAAAGAGGAATCATAAAATGAATATGTAAATACACATAAATTAAAGTGTATTACAAAAAGAATATAATTATGGGCAGTATATACACCACACAAAAGGTAATAGTTTCAATATGGAATGAATCTCACGGGAATAAGGAGTGAGATGAAAACACCTTACCTTGCTCTTTCCTTTAGTTGAGGGTACGTTTAACCTTCTGTATGAAAATCATAGTATGTTATTAAATTATAACAGAACCATATTAATATTTATGATATCATACCTGATTAATTTATGACTTTATATATCCCATTTAATAATAATTTCCATGTTAAGATAACATTTTGGGTAATAATCACTTTCTTTATCGTACATGTTTTAACTTGTCACTCTTGGTTGTATAACTTAGATCATGATTTAAATACTTCCAGAATATAAAACATGATAAATATATCATATATATTTAGAATATTAATATGTATAATAGACATATATATAAAATGGAAAACACCATTTATGGAGACGGTAGTCCGTACGTACGCATAAAGGTTGTTTCTGTTTTCATATAGTATTGAACGGAAGTAAATGAATAAGATATATTTAAGTACTTAAATCCTTATATATATATATATATATATATCTCCAGTAGCATTATTAAGTCATATATTACATACTTATTAGATATATATATTTTTATAATCGTCGATGAATGGTGAACTTGGAAATGAATCTCATCGCGTTGTGGAGACGGTAATCCGTACGTACGCACAAGTGAAAATATCATTCTTTTGATATTAAAATAATATATAATTGGATGATATATCATATATACAGAATCATTATAATTTTATATTTATTATTTACGTGAATTACAAATCAATATTATACCCATCCAAATAATAATATATTGAATAACAATTACACCACTACGTGGAGACGGTAAGCCTTACGTACGCACGTATGGTGACATGTCATACAAAATATGGATAGAATAATTAATATGGTTGTACCATATTTATAATAATATTATAGTATATATGAGATACTGGATTCATTATTTTCGAATGGTAATAACAAGGAAAGAAGAAGTGGAAGAAGAAAGGAACTTGAAAAATGGTGGTGAAATCCTTACCTCTTCTTCGGGTTCTTCCTTTGAATTTGATCAAAATGGCTGCATAGGATGGCTTTATGACTAAAGTAAGGCCTCTATGATGAAGTGAGGGAAGTTGAGAGAGTATTTGGGCAGGGGTTGTCCGAACCAAAAGGCTTTTAAGGTGTGAGTTAATGAGAAGGGAGAGTGACCTTTTATAAGAGGGGCGAGGGGCACCTTGGGAAAAGCTAGAAATATTATTTTATAATAAATTCATATTCGGTTTCTAATGGATAAAAAGTGGATTATTTAAAGTTTAAGGTGGGTATGGGTCTAAAACCACTCAACCAATATAATTTAGACAGGCTTGGGTCATTATATTAACCGTATCATTAAGTATTAACTCTTAGTTAATTAGTTTCACTTTTACAATGTCTCTTTGTATTTTTATATTATATGGTTAATAAACATACTATATACATCCAAGAGACCCCCAAAGTGGTAGATTAATGATACACATATCATGATATAACTTTCTTGGCCGAACATTAGATTTTTAGAAATTTAATATCAATTAATAATATAATATTTGTTTTAAAAAACACTTTTATGTCAATTTTGACACAATTCAATAATTGATTTTTGTAAAACTCATAACAGAATTATTACTTCGAAGAAAGTAATTTAAGTCAATCCTAACATGTCATATTAACCTAGAAAATTAGTTTAATTCATAAAATGTCTCAAATTATATTTATTTGGGTATTTATAATATCAATTATTTTAATTTTTTCACTATTATGGTAATTACTGCATCATCATTGTGTCATAAATAAATTAAATTACTTAATGTCTAAAAATTATAAATAAAATATCATTATGTAGGAAATACTTTTATCTTTCTAATTAATATTTACAATATAATTTATCATTTGTATAACCCTATATTAAAATTTGTTTAGTAAATAAACTTTGATTTTAACACTTTTAACTCTTCTTTGAATTAAATAATAAAAATGTCCTAATCTCATCCAAGTGGACCTAAATGATAATATTTTATTCCTAAGGTTGTTTTCGGTCGAGATACATTTGTCCAATAGAATTAAGTCATGTGTTATGGTAATATTAATATCATTTTTACCCTTAATTACCATATTTACTTTTAATCGTGGTAAATAAATGTAAAAAGTTACTATTCACCAAAAAATATTTTCATCTCATTGAACCACATTTTACTCTTTGATATTAACCGTGTCTCTCGGATTTTTGAAATTCCAATCACAGAAGCGGTAAAATTAAGTTTTATGAAAAATTCAGTTTTCTTAACTACCACTTAATAGTTTCACTATTTATCAAAAATTGAAGTTTTTCAGAACAATGCCAAAATTTCACCCCAAGATATAATTGATATTCCGAATTCAAAAATGATGTTTATTCTACAAAATTATAAACATATAAGTTTCATTAATTAATTTTATAATTAATTCTCGCTGTCACATCAAATAGCGTGTTTTTAAGAAACAAAATATATCAAAAGATTGACAATTGTTTATGTCCAATTTCAAAGTGAAATTAATTATAATGAACACCATTGGATAAAATGGTAAAAATATATTCTAATTATACTTTAAAAACACTCATATTCATAATTTATCACTATTAATTATTTTGATTAAAAAAGTTGTTTTTAATTAAAATTTAGTAATTTTCACTATTCATCAAAATATTAAAGTTATCCGAAAAGTACCAAAATTTCACCTTATGCCAAATTCGATACTCTGAATCCAAAAATTAAATAAATTTTGAGAGAAAAAAAATCTCAAATTTTAAAAAGTAGGTATTACTATTCATAACGTCTACTTTGATTGGTCGTGGTGTGTGTTAGAACTCGAAGTTGCGTACAACACACGCTGCTGTATTATTCAAAGAGAAGCGTACCGTGGAAGCTTGGGGTGTTCAATTCTCCCCTCCTTCAATAAATTGCATCCTCGCATTATTATATTTTTTCTTTGAAAATAAATGTTGAAAATAGAAAATACCTTTGTGGAAAAACCCACCTCGGAAATTTGGTTAATAAAATATAGTCTTAAAAAGATGAAAAGAGAAATGAAAGGGTCACCTCAAAATTATGATCTATATTACGAGGACATTGGTGGCAATTATAGACATATAATTTGAGGAAAACGTAAATATTTATAGGTAGTGATTGAGGTCATCAATCACAAACAAGTTTAAAATTGAGGTCCTTAAATTCATCAATCTATGATGATTTAAAATACCATCGGTTCAACAAGACAAAAGGTATTAGGATAACACATTTTTGACGTTTCAAAATATCTTAGTTGAAATCCCACATCAAAAAATGAATTAATGAGGCCTCTATTTAAAATAATGAGTCGAAAGTATGAAGATTACCAAAAATAAAACATACTAGGGTTCCATGTTGGAAAATATGGATATGGAAGAGAAATCTAACCATCAATTATCTGATGGAGAGTGGTAGAGAACATGTCTATGAAAAGGCCCCCAATCCCATAGCCATAAATGTGTGATGAACTAAGTTACCATATTGGACAACATTTTTGTTCTATGTTCTTTTCCATAATGTTGAGGAATTTATTCATGAGATTGGCTAAGATCATAAGGAGATATATTTACTTTATAATTATAGTTTTATCCATTAATAAATTTCTACCACAAACTCATCTTTCACCCCAAAACATAATATAACTCAATAATACTCTATTTATCCTAATTGTATAGGGTTCCAAATATGATGAATTTATAATTCACATATCACACCCTTTATGTAAAGAAACTACATTATACCATCCAGGAACTTCATGTAGCACAATGGTAGGCGATAAATCCCAATTTCACTATGGTTGTGGGTTCGATTCCTGTCACTTTGTCCGACACGACGGGTCATCACACGGTCTGCATGTTTTCCTTTTATAAAAATCCAAAACAAATAACCTTTAAAACTTAATGCATTCCAACCATTAGACTTATCCAAAATACTATTATCCAAACTCACAGTCCAAAATTTACAAGGATGTTAAACATAATGAGGATCCTTTTTGCCAGGTAATAACATGTGAGCGCCTTCCTCATATATTCTATTACAACACTACAACATCCTGAATTAACAAAATCAACCATCTCTTCTTCCAAAATAACTACCTCAATACTATGACCATATTAAGGCTTATCTTTCCTTCAACCATTTAATTTCCAAAAAAAATTAACTCGTTGTAGAGTCACTTTTCTTAGTACCAGAAAATCTCAAATCCTTAATTAAATAGTACTGCAGTACAATCCTTATTTATTTCCAGAATGTCATTGATACAACACATAAATGAAATAATTCTAAAATAACAACATAGGAACACTAGTCATTCCTCTTAATCTATGGTAGTATCTTAACATGATTATTATCCAATTGCATCATTTGCGGCATAGTCTGGTGACTGGGACATTGGTTCGCATAGTGTCCAAACTCTTTGCAAATGCAGCATTATACATTTGAAACCATTTTCTTACCCTTGTAGTGACGTACTTTGTTCCCTTTTCTGACACACTTATAACAAACTCCCATTCATTTCAGGAATGTTCCAGGGTGTTTCTTCCCACAATTATCACATATGGGGAATTTCTTCTTTTCCCTCTTCCCTTTATCCATATTTCTCTCTTCTATCCTTTTATTCTCTTGCTTCCCTTAAAAGCCATAGGAATTAGTAAACTCTTTAGTTATCTTATCCACACATGATATTATTTCTTCATATGATGATATTATGTGGGAGACTATTTCCATTATAAATGATGGCTTAATACCATGAAATATACGACCCTTCTTACTCTTTGGATCATACGTATTACTGGAGTTCACATTCCTTGTACTGGGTGCCATTTCTATACAATAGCATAAACTAGGCCAGTTTAAGAATTTCAATGAATAATTCCTAACACAAGTTGAACAGTTTATGGATATAATCCATAATCATAAAAATGTTTTCTTTGAGTAAGTATATACTCATGAGCCCTTCATAATGGTTTGTAAAGTAAATGATAATTTTCCTAAGCATATCCCCCGGGAGTGTCATAACCAAGAGTGCAGAAAGGCCTGTTTTCGTGCACTAGTTCCCGTTCGAGTCTAGCTCAAAGCAGCGTTTTAGGGTTTTACCTCTAGGTACATCTGTGCTAGAGCTGCCTCTACCTTCTCGTATCTAGACATGGATGTATTGCTCAGAAAACTCACAAAATCACTATAATACCAAAATTCTAGGAAGTTCTTCTATACTAATCCTCAATGCCTATCTTAGGGCTATGTGCTCTAACCATAGTTTATCTAAATCTAGTTTCTAAGGTTATTGCTAAACTTCCTCTGATACCAACTGTAACACCCTGACCCCAGTTACCTAGAGTCAGTGAATTATTTTAATACATTGGCATGATTACAAGGAATCAAGTCCCGAAGGACCGATCAGTTTAGCAGTCTTGGAAAAATAGATCACATACATGAATGTTACATTTTCACTTTAATACGTAAAAAACAACATAAATAATCTTTATGAATGACATTATTTACTTGGCTTAACCCTACATATCAATCACATTACACTTCTTGGAATCCTGGGAAAAATAAAACATAGAAAGGGGTGAGCTCAAATGCATAGTAAGGGTAAGAAATACAGTGGAAACTTTAAAAAATATGCATAAACATTTAAGGAAATGTATAAAACTAAAACAAAAGCCTTATAAACGTGAAATTCAGTATAATATGACATAAATAAAACGAAATAATTCCATTTACTTATTCACATTGATATTCTATTAATCGAATAATCACATGCAATATCACAAACCACATTCATAATGATGGAATGCCTAATGCCAGACTATCATAACCACATAGCCAAGGTCTCGTACCAAGACTACAAATAATATTTTGTCAATGCCTTTTGCCAAGACAATAGTTTGTCTTATGAGACCTACCGATGCAATTTTTTTAGAAGATACTTATGTTTAAAATTTCTAAAATACACTCTAGTTTTTTTCTGAAAACATTAAGCAAGCTTCTGAAAACAAAATAACTAATTTTGAGAATGCTCGACTAATTACAGGACATGATGGGTCCACTCCCAAACCCTTCCTATCTACCAAACTCGAGAGTCAGTTTTTCTGAAAACATTTTTAATCATGTGTTAAATACGTATATATTTGCACTGGATTTTCATATTTTTGAGAGAAATATTTATTTTTTAAAATCATTTAAAAGTCACATTATTATAAAATAAAAAATTTACTTTGAAAATATCCTTATAAACTTGTAAAGGAATATTTTAAGATTTTATAACGGTGGAAAATAGCTACACCCTCCGTATAAGTTAAAAAAACATTCTTACCTTAATTCTGTCGAAAAGGTTAAAAAGAACCTTGTTTTGAAAACAACAGAATGATTCCTTTATAAACCTATTATTAAAAGTCAAACAAGGGTATAGATGACTTTAACCCATATTCTGTAAAATAGAAAGACTGTTTTGAAATACGCTTTCGAGAAACATGGATGTGGATGATAAAGACGTCCCAGTAGATAATTACGTATAAACAATCTCGTATAATGAAGAGATTGTGAAATAACCCTTACCAGTTTGGTATCTTACGAAACATACAACCCATGAAAGAGTATCATACAATGAATATGTAGATACACATAAATTAAAGTGTATTACACAAATAATATAATTTTGGGCAGTACATACACCACACAAAAGGTAATAGTGGCGATATGGCATGAATCTCACGGGAATAAGGAGTAAGATGAAAACCGCTTACCTTGCACTTTCCTTTAGTCGAGGGTATGTTTAACTTATTGTACGAAGATCGTAATATGTTATTAAATTATAACATAACCATATCATTATTTATGATATCATACCTGATTCATTTATGACTTTATATTACCCATTTTAATAACAATTTCCATGTTAAGTTATCATTTTGGGTAATAATCACTTTCATTATCATACGTGTTTTAACTTGTCACTCTTGGTTGTATCACTTAGATCATGATTTAAATACTTCAAGAATATAAAATATTATAAATATATCATATATATTTAGAATATAAATATGTATAATAGACATATATATGAAATGGAAAACAACGTTTATGGAGACGGCAGTCCTTACGTACGCATAAACGCTGTTTCTGTTTTTTAATAGTATTGAACTGAAGTAAATGAATAAGATATATGTAATTACATAAATCCTTATATATATATATATATATATATATATCTCCAGTAGAATTATTATGTCATATATTACATACTTATTAGTAATATATATTTTTATAATCGTCGATGAATGGTGAACTTGGAAATGAATCTCATCGCGTCGTGGAGACGGTAATCCGTACGTATGCACAAGTGAAAATATCATTCTTTTGGTATTAAAATAATAGATAATTGGATGGTATATCATATATAGAGAATCATTATCATGTTGTATTTATTATTTACATGATTTAAAAATCATTATTATACTCATAAAAATAAAAATATATTGAATAACAATTACACCACGACGTAGAGACGGTAAGCCATACATACACTACTGGAAATCTGACCTTTCCCAACGCTTCTATACCAACGGTTCATAAAAACCGTTGGTATAGGTTCCCTTTCCCAATGGTTTGGCTAAACCGTTTGGAAATACCACTTTGAGGCCACCTTTCCCAACGGTTTGGAACCTTTCCCAAAGGTTTTGGCAAACCATTGGGATTGGTATACCCTTTCCCAACGGTTTGTCCAAACCGTTGGGAAACGTCCACTTTGTGGACATCTTTCCCAACGTTTTGGCCAAAACCGTTGGAAAAGGGTATACCTATCCCAACAGTTTTCCAAAACTGTTGGGAAAGGTGGCCCACAATTCAACCTTTCCCCAAAATCAAAATCCAGACTCCAAATCTATACCAACGGTTGTCAAAACCGTTGGTATAGGCCTATACCAACGGTTTTGACAACCGTTGGTATATATACTTTGATATTTTATCATTTCTTCTTTCCCAGAACATTATATAAATCAAAATTTAAAATAATTATGAGAATACATATATATATATATATTTATGTAATTATATTCATAGATGTCATGTTAGGTTAGTGGTTATGTCGTTGAATAATAAACTAGGGGTCCTGGGATCAAATCCCAGCGAATTTTTATTTTTTGAAATACAAATACCAACGATTCCATAACCGTCGGTATATATTTTCATATTAATTATACCAACAGTTTCAAAAACCGTTGGGATAGGTCTATACCAACATTTTTGGGAAAACCGTTGGTATATAACTATCCCAACGACTTACTTGGAAACAGTTCTCCAAACCATTGGTATAAGCTATACCAACGGTTTGGAGGCCTATACCAACAGTTCCAAACCGTTGGTATAGGTTAGTTTTCCAGTAGTGGTACGCACGTATGGTTACATGTCATTCAAATGATGGATAAAATATTGAATAAGGTTGTACAATATTTATAATAATATTACAGTATATTGGATATACTGGATTCATTATTTTATAATGGTAATAACAAAGAAAGAATAAGTGGAAGAAGAAAGGAACTTGAAAAAGGGTGGTGAAATCATTACCTCTTCTTTGGGTTCTTCCTTTTGATTTGATCAAAAGGGATCCTTATGATGGATTTCTGACTAAAGGAAGGCCTCTAGGATGAAGTGAGGGAAGTTGAGAGAGTACTTGGGCAGGGGTTGGACGAACTAAAAGGCTTTGAAGGTGTGAGTTAATGAGAAGGGAGAGTTCCCTTTTATAAGAGGGGTGAGGGGAACCTTTGAAAAAGTTAGAAATATTATTTTATAATAAATTCATATTCGGTTTATAATGGCTCCAAGGTAGATTATTTAAAGGATAATGTGGGTATGGGTCGAAAACCACTCAAACAAAATAATTTAGAGAGGTTTGGGTCATTATATTAACCTTATCTTTAAGTATTAACTCTTAGTTAATTAGTTTCACTTTTACAATGTCTCTTTGTATTTTTATATTATATGGTTAATAATCTTACTATATACATCCAAGAGACCCCCAAGAGGTCCATTAATTATATGCCTGTCATGATATATGTCTCTTGGCCGAACCTTATATTTTTATGAATTTAATATCAATTAATAATATAATATTTGTTTTAAAAACTCTTTTATGTCAATTTTGACACTATTCAATAATTGATTTTGGTAAAAATTATAACAGAATGATTACTTCGAAAAAAGTTAATTAATCCAATCCTAACATGTCATAATAACTTATAAAATTAGTGTAATTCATAAAAAGTCTCAAATTATATTTATTTGGGTATTTATAATATCAATTATTTGAATTTTTTCACAATTATGGTAATTACTGCATCATCATTATGTCATAAATAAATTAAATTATTTAATTTATAAAAATTAGAAATAAAATATCATTATGTAGGAAATAATTTTAGCTTTCTAATTAATATTTAAAATCGAATTTATCTTATGTATAACCCTATATTAAAAATGTTTTAGTAAATAAACTTTGATTTTAACTCTTTTAACTCTTCTTTGAGTTAAAAAATAATAAATGTCATAATCTAATCCAAGTGGACTTAAATGATAATATTTTAATTCTAAGGTTATTTTTGGTCGAGATAGACTTTTCCAATAGAATTAAGACCTATGTTAGGGTAATATTAATATCATTTTTACCCTTTATTACCTAATTTACTTTTAACCGTGGTAAATAAAAGTAAAAAGTTACTATACACCAAAAATTATTTTCATCTCATTGAACCAAATTTTACTCCCTGATATTAAACTTTTATCTTGGATTTTTGAAATTTCAATCACAGAAGTGGTAAAATTAATATTTATGAAAAAATCAGTTTTTTTAACTACCACTTAGTAGTTTCACTATTCATCAAAAATTGAATTTTTTCAGAACAATGCCAAGATTTCACCCTAAGATATAATTGATATTCTGAATTCAAAAATGATGTCTATATTAAAAAATTCCAAACATATAAGTTTCATTAATTAATTTTATAATTAATTCTCGTTGTCACAACAAATAGTGTGTTTTTATGAAACAATATATATCAAATGATAAAAAATTGTTTATGTCCAATTTGAAAGTGAAATTAATTCTAATGAACACCACTGGATAAAATGGTAAAAATATATTCTAATTATACATTAAAAAAACTCAAATTCATAATTTATCACTATTAATTATTTTGATTTAAAAAGTTGTTTTTAATTCAAATTTAGTAATTTTCACTATTCATCGAAATATTAAATTTATCTGAAAAGTACCAAAATTTCACCTTAGGCTAAATTCGATACTCCGAATCCAAAAATGAAGTCCATTTTGAGAGATAACATTTCTAAAATTTTAAAAAGTAGGTATTACTATTCATAACGGCTACATCGATTGGTCGTGGTGTGTGTTAGAACTCGATGTTGCGTACAACACACGCTACTGTATTATTCAAAGAGAAGCATACCGTGGAAGCTCAATGTGTTAGATATAATCTGTATATATTTATTACACATATAAAAAGTATTTTAATTCATATTTATTTTAGGGGAAATATATTTTTTAAAAGGGTCCCTTATCAAATTATTTCAACAAAAAACACAATTAAATATAACCTCTCTGTTGGTTATCCCTTTTCCAAAAAACTCCATAAAATGTTTTAGTACAACCATGATTAATATAATAAATTATTTTATCTTGAAAATATAATTTAGTAAATTATTGGTTTTATATAAATAATTATTCCTTTATTATATTAATTGAATCTTCTTAATAACATGCTTTAGTGGCACATTTCTAAAGATACATAACCACTCTCTGTATTGTTTTCACATCCATTGGAATTTAATATTGATGATATAATTTTAAATCTACATTATAAATATACAATAATTTTTTTATCTATTATTTCATGGATACCCATTTTATATAACTTTTTCTCATTATGACATGATTACGAAACCCATTTCTTTCCATAGATAACTCTTATAATTATTATTAATGGTTGATTTCTATATATGGAACACATATGCATGTAAATGTCATTATAGGTGTTACTAGATAACCTTCTAATGTATTAGGTATTTTTGATTCACCTGGTGTGTTATCTATCCCGACTCGTCATTGGGCCTATTCTTTGACTACCCCAAGCCCGCCTTCCATAGGCCAGGGGCTGGCGACTAGCACCAAAGACGTAAATCCTGATAAAAGGGAAGGCATTGACTTTATATAAGTAATCAAACACAACAGAGTATGCAAGCTGAATTAAATACTATGTAAACTGAGTATAAAAGTAAGTTTTGGAAAGTAAATGGGCCAGAATAAAAACCAAACTGAAAGTACAATACAACAGTAAAGAAAGAACAGCTGAAGTAAAGTAAACCAGCTACCACTGAGTCGTCTTATAGATATCCAACCTAAAGGGTGGGTTCAAATGGTCTCCACAGCTCCTTGGGTCTGACCATCTGCTCCATGTACGTCCCGCCAAGTGGCCCACCTCTAGGTACCGTCTCGCTCCACAAGACTCCACCTCGATCAGTTTTTTCCGTCGTCTGTATCCAACACAAAGTATTGCGGGCATAGCCCGTGCAGGGGTGGATATAAGATATTCAGTAGGGACCCCGAGACCCTCAAAGGTCTCCCTAAACCCACAAAGGAAAGATATAAATAACAAAGTATCAACCAACTCTACTTAGGTATATTCCCATACATATACCTAAGTCATCAATTCCAGTTCGGCTCCAACTCATGAGCCCAAGTACAAGCCAATACACATAATAAAGAACAACCCAGTCCACGGAGGAATGCAAGTCAATTACATCGTTGATAATGACTGAAATTAAAGACATAACCCACACATGTATAATATTCACAAAAGGGGTGGAGATGATTGATGTATCCTCTGAATCATCTCCCATGCCGAACACACGTAGGATCTAAGTACAGAAGTAGTCACTACCGAACCCACGTAGGATCCAAGTACAGTGACCATCGCTGTCGAACCCCCGGAGGATCACAGTACAGTCATCATCACGGCCGAACCCACAGAGGATCCTAGTACAGTCATCATCATTGTTGCAGTCGCAGCCAGCTCTAGGGTTCCCGCACACAACTCGCTCGATTTCTGGAGGGTCCACTCCTCGAGTCAAATATCGATACATCAACTATCACAAAGTGTAGAGTTGATGTATCCCATAGTTCTGTACCACTTCAGAGGGGAAAAACCAAGAAAAACGTGCCCATGTCATGGAGAACCAAATGACCAAGCCATTTCCCTAAAGTACAAGGCGGGTAGGTAAGGGATACACGCTGTGTCATCAGTCACATGGTACTGCCTATGTGAAATGGCCCGTGTCTCAGTGCTGGACATGTAGATAAGTACGTACATGGCATGTGGTAAGGTTACTCACCATTTCAAAACTTCTAGGGTCGGTTTCATGTGCGCTGGCCATGCCTGGCCGTGTGGTGGAGTACATGCCCATGTACTCCACCCTGTGTCTGTGTATTCCCAAATACACATTGAGTCCTCACGAAGCCGCTTCTCCCATGGTGAAGGTAGTACATGCTATGCCTCTAGTCCATTTGGTTCTGCTCATGTCTGTGTATCTCCCATATTACACACTAAGCCTTGTGAAGCCGCTTCATCCTTTATATAAAGAGAATACACACCGTGTTACTTGGACATGTATTTCTGTCTGTGTCTATGTATTTTCCCTAAATACATGCCATGTCCATTGAAGTATCCTCTCTCTAACAGTATGAAGAGTACATGCCATGTGTTACTTTTCTAACGTCCGATAACAGAAACCCCAGTATGCTTGTACTACACGGCATGTGCTCCTGGAGTACACACCGTGTATTCTGGAATTTTCGAGAAAACAACGCCTTTGGCCAGAACGCCTCCTGAGGTGTCCGTTCATCATCTGGATGATTCAATTTCTATGAAACATCCAATAATTGTTCTTCCAGATTCTCTGAGACTATTTACGATGTTTTCGGGCCTCTGATTGGCTCCGAAGACATAGCTTGATTCACCGCTCAATAACGGCCGAAGAATTCCATAAATTCACAAGAACGGCGGAGGAATAAAATAGTGTTAGTTTGGTCCAGCCCCTTCCGCATTAGTCCGATAACAAGAGGTTTAAGAGGAACTTCAACATGGAAGGAAAACCAATCATTACTCAATCCAAACACACCCCTACCCATGAAAAGATATCGATGGTCGGGCGTCGCGCTTGATGTCTTCCCAAGGTGTGTAGACATCGACAAAGATTGTTCGAGGAGGAAGTGGTGTCTCCCATTTTTCACGGAGAGAAGTTTGAAAGGAGTGTAGTTGTTGGCAAGTTCCCAAGTCGGTGTCTCCTCCCTTGTCGAAGATGAATAAGAGAACGGAGAAACTGGGGTCACAGAGTCGATGTTCTCTGTTGAAGAGTTGACGTTCTTCGTTGAGGATGATGTTCTTCAAAAAAAACTAGATCTTTCTCCCCAAAATCTCAACACAACATGCCAAACCAAAAATAAAATAAGGCTTCCCATATTTTATTAAATCATTTCGTGCATTCAAATTTACAAAATTCAAACACTTAATTAATTAATGAAGAGTTTCAATTAATTAATTAATGTGTGTGTTGGCATGCAATAAAGAGAGAGAGAGAGGGAGAGTTACTTAATTAAAGGGAGTTAACAAGTTTTAAAGGGGAGTTTATGAGAGTCATGGAAATGTCAAGGGTTGGGGCTCGTGTGGGCCACACCTCACATTTATCCTCACATGGGTAGTTAGGATGTTAGTGGGTCCTACCCTAACTTCACCATGTAGGTTATAACCACTTAAATTATAAAAATAAAATTGTCCCACAATTTTATTCACCTCTCAATTAATCCACAAAAATTAACTTCTTCTCTCGTGAAAACACATCTACGGTAAAAGTCCTATTAAGAAATTACCGGCACTATGTGTTCATTGATTCCCTCAAATTTTAATTCTGAGCACCAGTTCAAATGATAGAAAAACCAGCTCGTTCATTTACTGAACGTACCCGAGCTAAACATTAGAAACTGATTCCGGGCACATCAGGCCTCAGAATCAAGTTCGGTCAGAAGCCATAAACTCGTAAAATTAGAAAGTAATTAAGATAAAAAATTCCTCTTTACATTACTCCCACCTCAGGGATTTTTGTCCCTATAAAGCTACATCATAAACAAGGAAAACAAATGAGAGTACTGTACACGCATCTGAGCCTCCCGCTCCCATGTGCTCTCCTGGAGGTTCCTGTGCTTCCAACAAATGCACACAAGAGGAATCGACCATCCTCCTAGGAATCACTCCTATCGATCTTCGATCTCCACTGGGACCTCCACAAAAGTCGCCCCATCATCGATGTCCAGCTCCTCGTGATCAATGATGTGTGTCAGGTCATCCACGTATCTCCTCAGCTGAGATACATGGAATACGTCGTGCACCAGGTTCAACTGAGGTGGAAGGGCCAGGTGGTAAGCCACCTCCCCTACCCTACTGAGGACCTAGAATAGTCCGATGAAGCATGGAGATAACTATCCACCCCGACCAAATCTTTCGTAATCCACGTCAAGGTGATACCCGTAAGAAAACGTGGTCTCCATCCCAAACTCTAGTGGTCTCCGCCTCCTGTCAGCATAGGACTTCTATCTACTCTGTGCAGTCCTCATCCACTCTTGGATGATCTCTGTCATATCCTGGACCATCTCATGTCCTAAGAGTGCTGACTCCCCAAGGTCAGTCCATCAAAGAGGTGATATCCATGGTCAACCGTACAATGCCTCATATGGTGCCATCCCGATGGTGGAGTGGTAGTTGTTGTTGTACAAAAACTCCACCAAGGGTAGGTGATCCTCCCAGCTACGACCAAAGTCAAGGACCCATGCACAGACCATATACTTGAGTGTCTGAATGGTCCTCTCCATCTGGCCATCCATCATAGGATGAAAGGAGGTTCTCAAGCGTAAAAGCGTCCCAAACACCTCCTACAAACCCTTCCAATGCCAAGAAGTAATGAGAGCATCTCAATCAGAGATGATAGACGGTGTCACACTATGAATCCGTACGATCTTTTTAATGTTGAGGCGTCCGATTCTCTCCACTGAGTGCTGCTCTCTGATAGGTAGGAAGTGGGCCGACATGGTGAGTCGGTTGACAATCACCCAGATGGAGTCATGTCCTTAAGAAGTACATGGAAGCCCTGTCACGAAATCCATGGATATCCCATCCCACATCCATTCCGGGACCTCTAAGGGATGTACCAAGCTTTCTGGTTCCTGGTGCTCTGCCTTCACCTGCTGGCAGGTGAGGCATCATGAAACGAAGTCTGGCATAACCTTCTTCATACCCGGCCACCAGGGATGTCGTCTGAGGTCCTAGTACATCTTCGATACTCCATATGTACCACTAGAGGGGAAGTGTGAAACTCCCTCAACACATCCTCTTGTAATGCAACTGGTACTATGTTATGTCCCCTGAAGAGGATGGAATTCTCGACTCCTACAAAAAAACCTTCTGGTACCTTCCCCGTGGAAATTCGATCACGTTGCGTCTCACAGTCAACGTCCCCACATTATGCCTCTCTGACCCACTGTATTAGTGTAGGAGTTACTGTGAGTGATTGTAGAATGGTTTCTCCATCTATATCTGCAAATGATATCTCCAACGCAGCTAGCTGCTCTGATAGAACTCATCCAGACATAGGAAACTCCGCACCTCCATCACACTCCTGGGTGGCTCCCAAGCAAGTATTGCCTCAATCTTCGCAGGATCCACGACAACTCCCACCTTAGAGATGACGTGCCCCAAGAAGTGGAACTCTCGAATCCAGAACTAACACTTCATGAGATTACCATAAATATGGTGCTCTCGGAGTGTGTCTAGTACAACCCGCAAGTGGTAGGCGTGTTCCTACTCAGTAGTCGAGTAAATCAGTATGTCATCGATGAATACTATGACAAATCGATTGAGGTAAGGCTGGAATATCCTGTTCATGAGACTTGTGACCACTACTAGAGGGTTGGTTACACCGAAAGGCATAACTAAGAACTCCCAGTGGCCATACCGACACCTGAACACCATCTTCTGCACATCCACATCACGAACTTTGAGATGGTGATAGCCTGACCTGAGGTATATCTTTGAGAACCATCGTCCTCCCTTGAGCTGATCAATGTGGTAGTAAATCCTTGGGAGTGGAGACTTGTTCTTTACAGTCACCTGCTTCAGGAGACGATAGTCGACACATAGTCGTAAGCTCCTATCCTTCTTCTTGGTGAATAAAATTAGAGAATCCCTGGGTGAAACACTCGGTTGGATGAATCCCTTTTCCCTTAAAGTCCTCCAGTTGTACCCAATGCTCTCAAAGCTCAGCGAGAGCCATCCGATATGCTGGAGAATATATCGGGGCTATCATGGGGTACAGTTCAATATAGAATTCTACCTCTCTGTGAGGAGGTAGTCTTGGAACGTCGTTAGGGAAAATTTCCACAAACTAATCCACCACAACAGGAAAACTCGGACTCTGCAGGTCAACCACTCCGAGATTGAGACTAGCCAACTGATGTGTGATCGACTGCCCTCTCATTTGCGTAAGTCCATCCTGCGCTTCAAAGGCACCCTTCTCGCCTATGAAGGTGAACCTTCTCCCATCTGTGTGGACACACCACACTTTGCGCCTAATACATACGATATGATCATAGACTGTAGATAACCAATCCATGCCCAAGATGACGCCGTAAGGCCTCGACACCAACACAAGAAGATCCCAGCCAAAGATTTCGCCTCTTAATGTAATCTCACACTATCGGAACCAGTGCATAATCGTCGAGTCTTCTCTCGTAGGAGTCTCTATCCATAAGGATCGAGCCAATGGCTCCATCGGAATCTCCGAGCACTAAACAAAGGCAGAATCAATAAAAGAATGATTCGCTCCTGTGTCTATAAGATCTGCAGCAAGGGTGTAGTAGACAGATATAGTACCTCGAATCCTCTCAAGTGAACCATGGTCATAATCATCCACTACCTGAAGCTGATCCTGCCTCTGTCCGCCTCCTCCCTGTGGTCGAGGTGGACCTCCTGGTGGTGGTCGTGGTAGAGCCTCAAAGCGTCGCCCACCACCCGCTGCTCGGCAAGCTCCTCGGCCTCGTCCGCCTGCTCCCTGCGGACCACCACGGTCGAACCTCTGCCTCTTCTTGGGTGGTCCCTAAACTGTCTGCTACTCCTCTACATGGCCGGTCGGGTAGGCATGGGCCATGTGGAAATACCTGCCTCATGAATAGCACTTCCTGCCTCTCATCTGACTGGCTCTGCTGCGTTTTCCCCTCACCTCCGAAATAGTATCCTGAGGTTTCCCACCTAATGGCCTGGTCCGCTTAGACCTCAGCGTCTTCTGTCTACTACCGGCCGCAGAAGACTCCACTACGTGTCGCCCTGTGGTAGGCCTCACTGCTGGCGTAGGCTCAGCAAGGAAGCTCTCCACAATAATGGCTCGCTCTAGTACTTATTCCTACGTCAGAATGCTAAGGGAGATCATTGAAGCCCTGATCTCTTGCCCCAGTCCCTGCTCGAAGGTCCGTGCCCGAAAAAATGGGTCCCTTACCATGTCCGTGGAGAAGAACAAGAAGTTAGTAAAACCCGTAGTGTACTGGGATACTGTCAAGCTGCCCTTCCGCAGCTATAGTAACTCCTGGATGCGCACCGTACGGATGGTGGCTGGAATAAACTCTGAGTGAAAGAGGCTCTTGAAGTATATCCAAGGTAGAGATGACTCGCATTGCACTTGGAGCATTAGGCTCCACCATCTACCTGCTGCTTCATGTAGGAGACTCGCCGCAAGGATCACAATAAGGTCAGCTGGTGTCTCTAATAATCTGAAGACTCAAACGATAGCCTCTATCCAATCATCGACTGCCGGGGGGTCCATCTCTCCGCGGAACCTGGGCGGCCTCTGACATTGAAACTCATGTTGTGCACTCAGGTGACGTGCACTCTCCACTACAGGGGCTGGTGGTATCAGTGGCCCAGCGGGTAGAGGTACTACCGGTGCCTCTGTTGTAATGGGGCCCTGCACCGAGGCCTCGTCGCTCGGTGGGATACCATCTCACACATAACTGGGAACCCTAGCTGGCTGCCATTGTGGGGCCATCCTGGAAAGAAATAGTTCTACCATGGTTAATGCAGTATACCTAGTGAGCTGACTCAAAGTAATCCCAAATAAAATTTCTGAAACACACATGCAATCAATGTTTTCAGGCACTGGGTCGGAAATCAGAAGTCAGGGTCCTGGTGTATGGATACGTCGGCTGCCGCACCAACACATGAATCCATGGACTGATAACCACAATCAATAGTCTAAACATTATTGAATCACAGAGAAGAAATTATCAGATTCCTGAGTTCTGCGGTGGAACCGACTCCTCTGATACAAATTTGTCACGACCCGTCCTCGGGCCCGTGTCGTGACTTCCCCAAACCGGCCTTCCATAGGCCAGGGGAATGCGACTAGCAACAAAGGCGTAAATCCTGATAGAAGGGAAGGCGTTGCCTTTATATAAGTAATAAAAAAACTAGAGTATGCAACATAAAGTAAATACTACATAAACTAAGTACAAAAGTAAGTGCTAGAAAGTAAATGGGCCAGAATAGAAACCCTACTGAAAGTACAGTACAATAGTAATGAATGAACAACTGCAGTAAGGTAAACCAGCAACCAACGAGTCGTCCTCCAGATTTCCCACCTGATGGGTGGGTAGAAATGGTCTCCTCAGCTCCTCGATTCCAGCGATCCGCTCCATGTACGTCCCGCCAAGTGTTCCACCTCTAGGTATCGTCCTGCTCCACAAGTCTCCAACTCGAATAGTGATGTCTGTCGTCTGCATCCAACACAACGTAGTGCAGACATAGCCTGTGCAAGGGTGAGTATACGATACTCAGTAGGGACCCAGAGACCCCCTAAGGTCTCCCAGAATCCACAAAGGACAAACCACAAATGATGTATATAAACATAAAGTATCAAACAACTCTACTTAGGTATATGACCATACATATACCTAAGTCATCAATTCCAATTCGGCTCCAACTCACGAGCCAATGTACAACTCATTCCACACAGGAAAGCATAACCCAGTACACACAGGAAAGCAAGTAAATTACATCATTGATAATGAATGAAACTCAAGACACAGCTCACATAGGTATACTATTCACGAAGAGGGGTGGAGATGATAGATGTAGCCTCGAATCATCTCCCCTGCTGAACCCACGTAGGATCCATGTACAGAAGTCGTCGCTACCGTACCCACGTAGGATCCAAGTACAGTAACCATCGCTGCTGAACACACGGAGGATCATAGTACAGTCGTCATCGCTGCCAAACCCGCAGAGGATCATAGTATAGGCGTCATCATCATCGCAGTCACAACCAGCTCTAGGGTTCCTGTACATAGCTCGCTCGATTTCCGGAGGGTCCACTCCTCGAGTCAAAGATCGATACATCAACTGTCATGAAGTCAAAAGTTGATGTATCCCATAGATCTGTGCAATTACATATGAGAAAAACCATGTAAAATGTGCCCAAGTCATGGAGAACAAGACGACCAAGCCATTTCCCTAAAGTACAGGGCGTGTAGGTAAGCGATACACACTGTGTCATCAGTCACCTGGTACTGCCCATGTAAAACGGCCCGTGCCGCAGGGCTGGATGTGTAGAGAAGTAAGTACACAACGTGTGGTATGGTTACATGTCGTGTACAATCCTTTAGGGTCAGTTTCATGTGCGCTGGCCATGCCTGACCGTGTGGTGGAGTACATGCCCCTGTACTCCACCTCGTGTCCGTGTATTCCCAGAATACACGCCGAGTCCTCATGAAGCCTCTTCTGCCATGGTGAAGGTATTACAAGCCGTGCCTCTTGGCTGTGTGGTTCTTCTCGTGTCTTTGTATCTCCCCGATTACATATCGTGCCTTGCGAAGCCTCTTCTAGCTTTCTATGAAGAGAATACATGCCGTGTTACTTGGTCTTGTATTTCTGTCCGTGTCCATGTATTTTACCTAAATACACTCCATGTCCATCGAAGTTTCCTCTGTCTAACAGTGTGGAGAGTACACGCCATGTGTCTAGAGTAACACGTCATGTGTTACTTTTCTAACATCCGATTAGAGAAGCAACAATACGCTTGTACTACATGGTGTGTGCTCCTGGAGGATATGCTGTGTATTTTGGAATTTTCCAGAAAACGACGCCTCTGGACAGCATGCCTCCCAAGGTGTTCGTTCTTCGTTCTGATGATCATATTTCTTTGAAACATCCGCTTATAGGTTGCCACGATTCTCTGAGGCCGTTTACAATGTTTTCGGGCCTCCGATTGGCTCTGAAAACAAAGCTTGATTCACCGCTCAAGAATGGCCGAAGAATTCCACAAATTCACATGACCGGTGGAGGAATCAGACCGTGTTAGTTTGGTCCGGTCTCTTCCGCAATAGTCCGATAATGAGAGGTTTAATAGGAACAAAAACATTGAAGGAAACCCAATCATTACTTAATCCAAACACACACCTACCTCAGCAAAAGATAATGAAGGTCGGGCGTTGCGCCTGACGGCGTCTCAAGTTGCGTAGACGTCGACAGAGAGCGTTCAAGGAGGAAATGACATCTCCCCTTTTTGTCACGGAGAGAAGTTTGAAAGGCGTGACGTCATTGGAAAGTTCCCGCATCGGTGTCTCCTCCCTTGTCACAGAGGAAGAAGAGGATGGAGAAACTGGGGTCACCGATTTGATGTTCTTCGTTGAAGAGTTGACATTCTTCACTGAGGACTAAGTTCTTCAAATAAAACTAGAGCTCTCTCCCCAAAATCGCAACACAACATACCAACCCAAAAATAAAATAAGGCTTCCCTTATTTTATTAAATCATTCCATGTATTCAAATTTAAAACATTAAAACACTTAATTAATTAATTAATAGTTTCAATTAATTAATTAGTGTGTGTGTTGGCATGCAATAAAGAGGGAGAGAGGGAGAGTTACTTAATTAAAGGGAGTTAACAGGTTTTAAAGGGGAGTTTATGAGAGTTATGGAAATTTTAAGGGTTGGTGATCGTGTGGGCCCCACCTCACAATTATCCTCACATAGGTAGTTAAGATGTTAGTGGGTCCCACCCTAACTTCCCCATGTAGCTTATAACCACATAAATTATAAAAAAAATTTCCCACAATTTTATTCACCTCTCAATTAATCCACAAAAATTAACATCTTCTCCCGTGAAAACACAACTTCGGTAGAGGTCCTTTTAAGAAATTACTGGCGCTGCAAGTTCTCCGGTGCCCTCAGATTTCAATTACTAGCACTGGTTCAAAAGATAGAAAAACCCGCTCGTTCGTTTACCGAACGTACCTGAGCTAAACTTAGGAAATTGATTCCGGGCACACTGGGCCTCGGAATCAAGTGCCGTCAGAAGCCATAGACTCGTAAAATTACAATGTATTTAAGAAAAAAATTTACCGGAAATTTCCAAGTCATTACATTATCCATGGGATTATGGAGTAATCCTAATCCATTATAGAACTCTTTCAACCTTGTTATATATTCTTAGCAGTTAAAATTAACTCAGGTTTATGTCATGAAATATGTTGTTTCTACATTCCTATATTTAAATGACCATATGATTCCATATTCTATATGATATTTATTTACATGTTTATTTTGGATCCATTCCTTTTTTTTAATCATTTTAAGACTTCTGACTCAGGTGTTATACTTCTTTTCTATATTTATTCCCATACCAGGAATTCTAGAAGATTCCATTTGTATACGTATTCCCCATGTTTTCTTATATAGTGCTAAGAGCTCAAATCGAGTTAGGAACTCTTATGGAGATTATGAAAAAACTATAATCCTTGTATCATGTTTCCAAATTCTATACCTAGTCCTCCAAATTCACCGGGCCTTTATTTATTTTTCTTGTATTTAATGGATAGTTATGCTTAATGTCTTATAATAATATGTGTATAATTATTGGTTCAATATATTTTTTATCAGAGAAAAATATATCTATTTTTTCAGATTATGACTATAAAAAAATTGTAATAACCCAATGTATAATTCTGTAACTGTGGATAAAGTATATCGAACCCAAAAGAATGATAAGGTATGATATTTTTTTCATTTATAACTTTATCATTCAATGTTCATATTATTCATTATATATAGTTCTTATCTATATATTCATGACCAATACATTCATTTTTATTTTTATAGTTAAGGGATATAAATAAGAGAACACCTCACAAAAACTAATGTGATAGGTCATGTGATCATTGACTTAATGAGATACCAGTCCATATGGGAACTAGAGTGCAGAAATTGATGATAGTACAACATAAACTATTTCATGTTATGAATCATAAGATTAATCTTTTGGAAGACCCCCATTTTCCTAAGAAAGATAGGGTAGTGATATTTCATTTTATTGAAAATTCCTATAATCTTTAGTTGATATTCATTTCCCATTATCAATGTATAATGGAATATCTCTATTGAAAATATATTCATTATTACTCTTGTGAAAAAATAATAGAATTTTATATGATAAATATTTTTTTATAAAGAAGCTAATAAATGGTAGAAACCGATAAAAAAAACTAAGTCTACAGTGGAAATTTATTCTGTGTAATGACAAGGGTTCAATGAAAACTTTTCTAATAAATATTTTCATGGAACTATCCATCTTAAAATGGAGTGGTATTTCATCATACTGAAAAAAGGTATAATATTATTTAATATCCTATGAGGAAAATATTACAATGACTGTACGATATGGCTTTAACTATTTCTTAATCATTGAAAGTAAGGGGGATAATTTATTTACTACAATAAAGTCAATTTTAAAAAAAACCATTGTGATTTGAGTCTTTGACATCTATGACTATATTTTTTGTTGTTCCTATTTTGGATTAGATGGATAATGGAAACTCTTAGTAGTCATGTGGGAGAGGATATAAAAAGAGGAAAAGTTTCATAAATACAAAACCATCAATAGGTAAATCCCATCGAGTAATGAAAAACCATCATATCATGTGTCAAATGTTTGGGAAGAAGAATCCCCAAAACTATCTAAAGGGGACTATGATAGGATTCAAAGGTTCAAAATATGATTATTTGTCGATTCATTTCCAAATGTAAATGAATAATATCCCTATGGAAGGGAATATAAGAATGTTTTGATCAATAGTCATCATGCATTAATATGTTTGATGTGAATGAAAAATAGAAATTATATGATCCAATTCCCTATGACAAGGGTTTTTAGAGAAAAATAATAATTATCACCTCCAAGGAAGAAATTAAATGAATATGATATCACTACTATTGTGGTTGATCTCGGAGTTTTTTCGGTGATAGGTAAACTGCTAATTAATTCAATAATAGAAATCATATATTTTTATTCAGGTTCTACACATTCATCATGTCATAAATGTTCTATAGAACTATTTAGACCTAACCAAAAAATTTAAAGGTTTAGTAACCTATGAGAATAGTTTATGTGGAAATTATTACATAAAATTATTAACTCCCCCTATGAAATATTTGTGGAATAAGCCTCATAAAAATATCATCTTACTTTTTTTGGTGGATTTTTCTTCTATATTGTACATGGAATGGCTATCTTTATATTTTTCAAACATAAACCATTATAGAAGGGACATAAATATAATCATCAAGAGTCATCATATGATTCTATAAAAATGTAAGGAGGGAATGGATGTACATGGAATATTCTTATCATGAATTGATGTTATTTTCTTCTAATAGGTCATATCTTGCTCAAATTATCGAGGGAAAGGATAGGAATATTCTTGAAGACCTTCTCATTGACAGGGACTACTCAAACATGCTCCCTAAAAAATGATCTATCTTTCTACTAACTGAGAGGTTGAGTTATAAATTTAACTTTTACCTAGATATCTTACCATGTCAAATAATAATTATAGGATGTCCACCATTGGGTAAAAATAACATAATAAGAATTTATAAGATAATATTGAGAAGGGTTTTGTATGCCTGATTTCTTCATCATGGTTTTGTAGAAAATTTTCATCATACAAATGGATAGATCAATGTATGATTATAATGATTATATTTAACATAACTAAATCATGGTAAAGAATTTTTTTCCCTTTTAGGGATATATTACTTGATTTAACTACAATAGGGGACATGTAATTCTCTAATGTAGATATTCATTCAGTATATAACCAATTAATGATAATGAAGGAATATTTTCCCAATACTTCCTTTCGAATGATGTATAGAGACTATGTGTTCACAATGATTCCCTTTGTAATAACTAATTGTATTGAATATTTCATGGACTATATGAATAGATTCCTTATATATTACCTCAAAATGTTCATAGTAGTATTTATAGATGATATTCAGATATAATCCAAGAGAAGGGGGGTGCTTGGTAAGAATTTAAATATAGTGAAAAATAAATAGAAATGGGTGAATCTATATAAAATGTATAGTAAATGTGATTTCATGATGGTGGAAATATCTTTCATTCAAAATTTTATCACTATAAAATGGATATCTACGGAAACATTGACTACAAAAAAAATTGATGAGTGTCCCATACCAATATCTATAATTTAGATCCATTGTTTACCTTTCCAATATGGGTATTATGGATGAATTTTTTGGAACTTTTAGTGATTTAAAAAATTACTAACCAATCTATCATGGAATGATGTAAATTTTTCCTTGAATACTAAATGTGAAAAATATTTCTATGAATATAAAAAATAAATTTATTCTAACATCCGTACTTATGCTACCCACATGCGGGGAACACTTTTTTGTATACTATAATGCAACAAATAATTGATTAGGTTATGTAATAATGAGAAATGCTAAATGGATATACTAGGAATCAAGGAAGTTAACCTTTCATGTGAAAGGATATCTTACACATTATCTGAATGTGGAAATTGTGATATTCACATTTAAAATCTAGAGACATTATCTATATGGGGAGAATTTTGAGAAATATATAAATGAAAAAAGCCTCAAATATATATTCTTACTGAAATATACCAATATTCTACAGTAAATATTTATACAGATCATAACGGATTATGATTTTCAATCAACCACACTCTTATTAGAGAAAAAAGGTTGTATATGATCTATGTATAAATGATCCTAAAAATTTATCAATGAATAGATTTTAGAAATAATTAATCATCATAGACATTCCTTGAAAAAGAATCGAAATCAAAAAAATATGCAATATCACCATTCCTTTTTGAAATAAATTTTCTAAAATCCAATTTTTTGAAGACAAAGGCTACTCATAGAGAATAGTGGATATTCAGAAGAAGTTGGAAGTTAATAAAAATATAAATACACTAGTGGTAAAAAAAATTGATGAAGGATTATTATAATTTTACTAAGGAATATTTGTAAAATTAAATATTGAGATAATGAATTAATTTTTTAATGATACACAAATATCGTCCTTCTACATCTACCATGTGTCAAAAAATATGTATCTAGATCTCCAAGAGAACTATTAGTGGGAAAATATAATTAATTGGATCGCTAAATATATATCAATGTTCTATGTATTTTAGAAAGTGATTACAGAAATGAAAAAGTCTAAATGGATGATAAAACTAATACCCATTTCTATATGGAAATGGGGAAACAATACTCTAGGCTTTCTCGCTACAAATATGAAGTAATTAGGAGGAATTAATTTTATATGGGTTGTTCTGGATCATCTTACAAATATAACCAACTTTATTGAAATTCTTAGAGACTTGTCACAAGATCAAATTTTATGGATATTAATCAATGTAGTGGCGAGGTTTCATGAATTACTACAATCAATTATATTAGATATAGATTTGTTATTTAACTCAATGTTAAGGATTGGTATCATAAATTACCTAAATAATGATATTATCATATTTACAACTTATCATCTCTAGAATGATATCCAGTCCGAGAAGTATTTTTAATCATTGGAATATATTTTGAGAGATTACTTGATAAACACCAATTGAAAATGGGGCAAACATCTTCATATGGATGAGTTCTCATACAATAGTACATATAACTCATGAATCAAAATGGATCTACATAAAAACGTTTATAGGAAATGATACAAAAAACAATATACTAGAACGAAGTTGGTGAATGTAAGAAGAATGGTATGAAAATGGTATAGGATACATTAAAAGATGTGAAGACCATTACGAAGAAAAATAGGTCTACTCATCATCGACAGATGAGATATATGAAAAATCATTATAGGGACCTAGATAATGGTGTTGAATTTATGGTATTCCTCTGTAATTCTCATTGGAAGATATTCATGAGATTTGGGAAGAAGATAAATCTATGTCCCAGGTACATCGACCACTTTGAGATTCATTATCACAACGATGTTGTTGTATAATAACTTGTACATCCACTAATAATGTGTCAAGTACACAATATATTCCATGTATCAATATAGAGGAAGTGCATAATATATCCCTAAAATGCATTGATTTATGATGTGGTATAGCTATAAAATGATATCCCATTCAAGGAGTAGCTGGTGAATATCATGGACTGTAGAGATAATGTTCGAGGCAACAAGCCAAGCGACATTGTCAAATTAATATTGTAGGACCAAAAATACAAAGAGATGATATGGGGATAAGAGGAAGAGATTAAAGAGAGGTACCCCAAAATGTTTTAACTTAATATCTTAAAAAGAAATTTCAATGCTAAAATTTTATTTGATAGAGGAATTTAATGACCTAAAATATTAATAATTCAATTTTTCTTAATATAATTATATAATGTAGTATAAATCCTTACATCACTTAGAGAAATCAAAAAAAGTTTATTCTCATAAAAATAATAATGATTCATTTGATAAAAAATAATAAAATATAAATTCCAAATATTATAAGAGGACAATAAAAAGAATATAGAATCATAATAATAGGATTACATGGATCTACTTGATCCACCAAAATTACTGCACTCACGAACAATTGTATAGAAATAAAATATAATGTTAGTAAACCAATATTCATTTTTATTATGGATGAATATATATAAATGATAGAGAATAGATTTTAATTTAGAATGATTGTAATAATATGTTTTTATAGGATATAGTGAACCCATATGACTATTATAAATCTGAAAATTGGAATAGTAATATTACCATTGGTATAATAACAAGATATTGGAATCATAATATTCCCATTAGTAATATGGATATTGTAATATTGATATCACCAATTAAAATGTAAAAAAATATTTCATATAATATAAAAATAAAATATTGTTTTATTTATATCATGGTACAAGTAATTAAATTTTTTTAAAATGTTTAATTTTGTATTTTAATTATTATAAAACGTAACACTGTTAATGAAATATTTATAAAGAATATAATGATTTATTTGAATGTTTATTTTATTAAAATATACTCATAAATTAATATATGGATTTATTATAAATATAAGATAATTTTACAAGACTATAATTAATTTTTCAATGGGTCATAAAATCAATTATATAATTAAATTTAGAAATTTTTAGAATTAATTTTATTTTTATTTAAAATTAAATTTTCATTTTTTTAGAAAATCATTTTTTATAAAAAGGATTCCATGTTTGGAATATTCTTTTTTGAAAATGGTATGGGTGAATTTTTGTATTTCAAAAAATTATGTTAAATTTTGGTGAAATGTTAAATAATGTAATTTACTATATTTATCATTATAAGCCAAATAAATGAATTTTTTGATTAATTGAGGATGTATATAACCATTATTTAGAAATAACCTAAAAAAATTAAATTATATACAAAAAAATCAAAAACAATTGATAATCAATATCCAAAATAATAATCTAATGAATATAATAATCCAAACGCCCCTCTACGGCGCTTATAAAAACCTCCCCTCACTTCCCATTATTCTAAAACCTTATATGTCATTATGTTAGATAAAAATATGAAAAAATATCTCTTCCCTAGTCTTCTGATGTTCATGTGATACTAGTATCCATAAAAGATGAAGTCCATGTTCCCTAAGGGGTCCTCTATGGAGGTGATATTTTAGAGGTAACATTATCAAATGACATCTTTTAATTTTTTTCATCATCAAAATTATCATCAAATTATTCAATCATAAATGAATAATAAAAAAATTATAATGTATATATTTTAATTTTAAATTTTTAATTAAATATATTCTATCCCAAAATTTTCTCATATTCACATATTATGGAAAATGATACCATTGTAAAAATTATAGAGGTTAACAATATCCATGGATAATGGGTTTTTAATTTCCATTATGACCATCAAAGATGGTCATAAGACTTTTTTAATCATAAAATTATCTTTTAATATGTATATAATAAATTCATCAATCTTATATAAATAATATATATTCACAATATCAACTAAAATGAAAATAGATTGTGATAGTCAGTAAAAACAACCATATTGAATTAAACACATTAGTATAAAGATTTTACTACAAAAACCATCCCCTTTTTAGAAAAATGATATTTTGGACAATTTGTTCTAATATAATAGTATTATTACTAGTAAATTTATCATCTGATGTATCACTCCCATTGGAAAGGATCGTCCAAAATTATACACTAGTAAACAGACCATGAATCCCTAAAATTAACACTCTTAGAAAATCAAAATTGAACCTCATAACTCATCAAAATTACCATAAATGAACAAAATAAAATCATATCAAATCTAATGTACATTTTAGTGGCTCTTAATTAAGCAATTAATGCATCAAATTTTATTTTCCTGAAAATTAAGAGAATGTGAAGAATGCATTCAGACATAATTTAATGGATATCTCCTAACCACCATACTTATTTTGGGAAATTAATTATCTCAAATTGACTCAATTTATCTATCCATTTTTCTTGAATAATTATCAAAATAATTATTTATTTTCCACTTATATCTATTTATTTCAATTCATATATCTATGAAGGGAAATAAATTATTATAAAAATATTCCCATCTCAATTCCTCTAGAAAAGAAAACCTGATTATAGGGAACCTCACTTTTTCATACCCATTTTCATGAAAAATACCTAAATTGTTTTATGAATAAAATTTTTCCTAAAATTACTCATTTTATCATTAAAAACTTTTTTTGTCAATTTAGGGGTTTATGTAAATAAATATGAATTTATTATCTTCATAGAACATTCCAAATACTATGCCTTATGGGAATATTTCTAATGATTCCTGGATAATTATTTTAATTATTTATGATAATATAGTCATTATTATTCATGATAAATTATTGTATTTCCCTTCTTAATTCCCATTAGTGGTTGGAATATATTCATTAATGGATACCATTGGACATTCTCTAAGGTTTTTCTATATGAAAATATTACAAAACCCAATTCATTCCATGGGTATACCTTATGTTTGTTCCACAAGTTTGATTTCTATACATGTTATACATATTCATATATATTTTATAATTGGTTCACCTAGATAGAAATTCATTTCATTGGGAAATTTGTAAGTCTCATGAGACATTATATATGTGATTAGGGTGTAATCCTAATTCCATGTGGGACTCTGTACCCCATGTGATATTGTCTTGGAAGTTAGCCTTGACTCATGTTGATGTATTGATATATGCTATTACAACATTAATTAATTTCCTTGTTGATATTTTTCCATGATATATATTTTGTTTTTATATATTATTATTCATGATCCTATCCTTTTATGTTATAATTTTATGCCTTCTAATGCATGTGAAATTCTTATTTAAAATGATTATTCCATTACTAGTTTTTTAGCTAATCATTTTTTTGTATGTATTTCCCAGGTTATCTTATGTAGTTAATGGAGAACAAAGGGTGTTATGATCTCATTATTGATATTAGTGAATATTGATTTATTATTGGTTCAATTCTTCTAATAATTTAGATAGAATTATTAATAGACTAGGAAATTATATTTGTTGGTAATATATGATTGATAATTTTATAGAATATAATGTATCAATATATGTTTATAGTTTTTTCTGACTATATTTTTTGTTTTTAGTTTGTTACTTTTTTAAACTATATTTCCCCATCATACCCTATCCATTTATATCCTCCTTGATCCAATAATAATTTTTTTCAAAGTTATGACTGCACAAAAAGGACATAGTTGTTCCATACTATGATGTGAACCCCTGAGTTATAAGATAATGCTCATAAATATATGTTCTATAGATTACTTAAATACATTGAGTGGAAAAAAAGATAATGCCTATTTTGGGTGGAGACTCATATGAATTCAAGGCACCTTATTATAATATTTTTCCTTGGTAATTTATAGTGTATGAGACTATGATAACAAGACCAACTATTATGAGATATTCATTTATATGAGACATTTCATGTTATTATCTCTATATGTGTATATTTATCCTTAGTATTTAATATTTTTATTAATTTTTATCATGAATCACACACATTAATGTATTGATGAAAACTGTGATGATATATATTCATTATTAATTAGGATACATATGGGTTCTTCATGAGTAATATTTCATTGATTAATAATGATAGAATGTATTTGTATCTTAAGCTATGTAATGGAAGTTGATATCTTATTCCCAATGATAAATACAATATATACTGATTAAAAACATGGACATGGTGTTTGGTAGCTGAGTTCAATTTCTAGGATGTCAAACCAAGTGACATTGAGAGAATAAGTTGGTGACATTAACATGCCTCCTTCTTGATTAGTTATATCATGATAAAGAGATAATATTACATGACATGTTTCCATTTTTTGGTATTATCATATTTCTTCATTAACATATTTATATAATGTTTTCTCAGGGTATTGTAAGATGATATCCTTCGACTTTCGGGTTCTACCCCTATACAAGTAGAGAAAGTGTCCAAGAGAACCAAACAAAAAGTGTATCTATAAAATTAAATAAAAAATAATTGTATTTATTATTTAACTTGTTGAATAAATAGTATTTTAAAATTTGATTTAATAATTGTTCACATTGTCATGATAACATATATTATACCACTAGTCTTTGGAGTGAATATTTTTCGAGAAAAATATTTAATAAATAATAATTTTCTATTTATTGATTATTAAATATGTTTAATTTTTAGTGAATAATGAATTGATATTTATTTATTAAATATAAAATCATTATTCTAGTTCTGATAAATATCTTAGTGGAATAGAGGATTGAGTTTAGTGTTCTTCATGAAATAATGTATAAGAAATGTTATTTTAATAAATGATATTTAATTAATTCTAGAGCATTTTGAATAGAAAAAAATAAAAGAAATAATATTAATATTAATATATTCATTTGGTGCAACAAGGATTAATGAAATATTTAGGGAATGTGAAATTATTATTTTCAACCCCTTGAATCATTGAATTTTTTTAAGTTTTTATTTTCATCTCTTGCGTGCAGCGACATGTGGAGGGAATTCTATTGAGGTCATATAGAGCACACTCTCTATGAATTGTCTACTAAAAAGAGAGTGATCATCCAATACATGCACTATCCCACATAAGAAGATAGAATATAACAATTCATTGATGATTTTCTTAGCACAATCAATGTATAATGACACATGAAATGATATATACCATGGTAGCACAGATAGAATCCTATGATGAAGTTTTTAGGTTTGTGGATCACGTCTTGATATCCTTTGGATAAAATGTGTGATTAGATTCTATAAAAAATAATTATTAAATATAGGTAAATTATTAAATTTATAAATGAAGATATGATTCATCTCAATGAAAGTATAAATTGTTTAAATTGATTCTAAATAATGTGTGGTAATCAGTGGCTTTTTTTGGATTTTTGGAGTTAAATAATCATTGATTCATATCCATATTTAGGTAATTAATTTTTTATTTAATTCTTACTTTAATCATAATTTATAAAAAAAAGTCAAGTTGTGCATGCCAGATCAAGTTCGTTCACATTTCCTGAAACCATCAATTATTATCAAATTAGGGTTTCACAATTATTTATAATTATTTAATAATCACTAAATGATTTATACATTTATCATTTTATTTCAATTCCATTTTAGTCATTCATTTATTCTATACATAATATATTCTATGTTTCCTCTATAATCACTGAAATATAATGATATTGAGAAATTTTATGAATGAAATACAACTAATTTTATTACCATAAGGTGATGAGAATTAAGTCTAATTATCTCAAGAGTATAATTCATGAATCCATTTGGTGGAAAAAGTGTACACATGATGAACACACCATGAATAAATCTGAATTAATTCAAGGCGTCTTAGTTTATTGAAACTATTCTGTATTAAAATACAACACATTTTGATTGTACTATGCTAGATTACAGTGATGAACACTACATAGCATGTGACATCTATACACAATTTATAGTCTATAACCCAATGATGGGATATGTATTCTCTTACACAGTTTACATGACAAGTGACCTTGTAAACCAAAGAAAACATGTCATTTATCCTAGGTAAATTACAAGTACTCAATTATTTTTTTGGCATGATTACACATTGATTACCTTTTCATGTTTATCAGATAGACAATAAAAATTATGCACATCATGTAGCTAGATTTTACAAGATGATTATATTAAAAAATCATATAGAATTAAAAGTTAATTTATTTTAATTCTCAAAACATATTAAAATGTGATCATTGTGGTCACTAAATTTTTATTTCATGAAACATAACAAGTAATATATATATATATATATAATACTTTCATTTTCGTCTACAAATTTTTTGGAACTGTGTATAATTTATAATTTTAAAATAATAATTAATCTATTCACATTTAATGATAACAATCTATGTTTATAAAATGTGTGAAATGTGGTCATTATGTTGAAAATTCTTTCCATTTAAATATTTGATAAGTCATATATTCCAAATGTTTTTTGGTTAATTAGTAAATAAATGTAATAGAAATTGGGTAGTTCAGATGGCTACTCATTATGATTCCTCCTAAGTATATTTTCTATACAAAATGAATTTTAATTAAATTTTATAAATTTGTTAAAAATTTTTATGAAGGATAATATCATGAAAATTAAAATGAGAATTGTGTTAAATTAATTGATTTATTAAATAATAAAATTATTCGATTTGATATCAATTTATATTATATACAAATAATGAAAATTTTATCTTATTTTTATTATATGCGTAATTATCTTTATCTGTGTGAATTATCATGAGAATTGACTATAAATTTATATTGGTATCAGTAATTTATTTATAAATTAAATTAATTTCATGTGTTTCATCCATTCTTTCATTATGTTAGGGCCTTTGAGTCCCTGTATTATTTTATATAATCCCTTAACCAATCCTTTGGTTTCCCTCACATGTGTGTGTGTAAAATCTTATGTAATAGATAAAGATCCCATTCTATTGAGTTTTTCTAAAGTAAGAAGTTGAGATGAAAAAAATTCAAGAGGCACATGGGTGGACAGATAGAAAGACAAAACATGTACCATTTCATTGTTTATGATGTTATTCCTCTATTTTGAGGGTTAGTTATTCATCCTCTAAATAAAATAACCATTAGTAATAAATAATGATCATGAAAATTTATTGTTTTATATTAACGATGTTCATGGGTTATTTCATTATTGATGTAGTTTCATCATGAAATAATTTATTAAATTAACCATAATGTAACGTAAAAATAAAATAAGGAGGAAAATATATATATTTTATCTCTGATTTAGTTAATTAGTTATATAAATAAAATTAATACGATAAATCATTTAATGATGATAAAAAATGGAAGAAATATACATAATAAAAAAATCCCCATTATATATGTTCTTTCGGTATAGTCTTCCACTACAGAATTCAAAATAGAATCATTGTTCAATGTGCTTGAACAAATAATGTCAGTGGTGCATTTAATTATCATTTAATTTATAATTGAAATTATTGATTTTATTAACATAGTTTAACAAAAGGATTAACATGTAAAGAATGAGATGGTGTAAAAATAGAAAAAGGTATTGGAAATCCATTTTATAAAATTCATAATCGTGGAGTCTAGAATAATATAAAAATGAAATGTGATTTCATGTAGTTATATATTTAAATGAGCACATAAAATAGTTCAATGTTCATGGACATAAAATGATAGGGTTATGAGAAGGTGAATATGGATCCATAACATTAGAATGTTCAAGAGCTAATTCATTTTGAACTTAATGGTTGGGGATACTAGGATTTGAAGAAAATATATAGAATAAGAATTATTATATATTCTATATTTATCTATCATTTACTATTTAATTTATTAAAAATATACATATTACATTTATTGCAGAATAAATCTACATGAATTAAATAATATCAATAAAATAAAATCTTGAGAATGATAACATTCCAACGGGTACACATTTCAAGGAGTGGAAAATGTTCATACATGATATCTGTTTATATAAATGAAAAAGTTATGTTATATAGAAACCAATTTAGGATGTTCGTGGTAAAGGGGATAGTGAAGACAATTTTTATATCTATGAGAAAAGTTTTAATAATTCCAAAAAAATTTAATGAATCATTTTATCATCCATAACCAATGAGTTTATAATGAAATATGAATATAAGGACGTGTATATAATTATGCCTTAGAATTGTGATCTGTATCTAGATAATTTTATATATGAGAGATATGATTTCTCTAATTCAATATTCACTACCATTCTTGGGTAGTTTAAACTAGGAGGGACACATGTGGTAATGATTATTAGCTATAATGAACACTTAGACATATTCAGTATTAAAATCCTAGATGAGTTCTATGAAGATATCAAACCTTCCTCCCTACCTAATTCTCTCTCAAATTTTATTGTTAATTATAATATGAAAAAAAATATAGAAGTATTTAGGAACAACTTAATCTACTTATCATTTTGGAAAATTATATAGGTATTGAAAAAATTAAATCATTATGGTGAATAATATAATGAAGAATAAGGAAAAAGGGCCATAGACACATAACAAGTCATAGGAACCCAAACATTATCATTCCACAATGAGGAAGACAAAGAGACAAGGAAAGTAAAAATCATTATGTTTTTCTAATTATATAAATGATATTGGTAGAGGAATTGAACCTATGATCTCATAGAAGCTAATGGTGAATTCATTATCACATGTAATATTTGAATATATATACATTTGGTATTATATATAGCTTGTGGTTCCCACATTGACATTCATATACATGAAACAAGTATATTTTGATAAAATGGTTAAGGAGAGGTGGATATTATATCTTATAATGGTGTGAGGATAAATTTTTGTCTATTAGAGGAATCCAATTTACATTTCAAATAAGAGTTATTTTTTGTTTTAGAAATTTCGTTTTATGAACCAACTATTACAAGGAACACCATTTCTATATACCACCTTGATACAAATGGTTTTATATCAAAATTTAGAAATAAAATATTTATATTTTATAAATTAAAAAAATATTATTATATTGAATATTTAAATAATTATCCGTACTTATTATATTAAATAAACTAATAATTTAAAATTGATAACATATCTCATTCACATGACCAGTATAACACCTAGTTATTATGTCAGTGTATTCATCAAATTAAAAACAGAATTTTAAAAAGATATATGAAGTTGATAATTAATAATCCTTTTATTTAATTTAAATTATATTATTTCATTCGTTATTAAGATGAAAAATAACAAAACAACTATTCAACAAACATATTGAAAGGTCCACAATTGTTTTAGGATTCGTTCACATTAATTTGTGTTGACCAATTATAGTATAAGATAGATGTGGGTAATATAACTTTATAAAATTAACTGATGAACTCAGTCGATATGGTAATGTCTAATTAATGATTTATATGTTTGACTCCCTTGATAAAATCAATGAATTAAATGGTGAAATAGACAATAAACATGTAAAAAATAGAAAAAAATTGATTTGATCTATTTGGTGAATATTGTAACTAAGTGTTTAATGAAATTTTATTTAAACTTTGGATACTATATCAACTCACTCTACCTGACACACCAAAATGGAATAATTTTAATTAAAATAAGAATTGTAAAATTCTAGACATGGCATGGTCGATGATGATTTTGGAAGGCCATTCATTATATTTTCAGGTATATTCCATAAATAATGTCATACACTGTAAACTAAGTACCAAATAAAGAGGAAAATGTATTTACCATCATTATAGATTGTGAAATGAATCCCTTTTTTTAATATAAACATTTATGGCCTTCCACGGAATTTGTTAAAGACTTCTTAGGAAACAAACTATCAGCCCGGGCACAAAGTTTAACTTTGTAGGTTATCCTATGGAAGTAAAGTGATGGTAATCATAAAATGTAACGCCCGCACCCCACTTACCTAGAATCGGTGCATTATTACATAACATTGGAATGATACCAAAAGATCAAGTCTCGAAAGGACGATTAGTTTAGTATCCTTGGAAACACGAGATAAATTCAAAAGTTTTACATAACATAATAATGTGAAAAACAATAACAACATAGTCTCCATAGTCCACACTCATATCCCCTTAGACTATCTCTATAGGTCAGTCATAAAATACTTATTCACATCCTTGGAAAAACAAAATATAAAAAGTGGTGAGCTCAGATGCTCAGTAAGGATAAAAATATAGCATAATCATTGATAAATAAGCATAAACATTTAAGGAAATGTATAACTAAAAAAATGCCTTTTAAACATTCACTTCATCATAATATAGAAATAATAAAATGAAATAATTCAATTTACTTATTCTCATTGATATTATACTAGTTGTTTAATCACATTCCATATCAAAAAGCACTTTCATAATGATTGAATGCACTATGCCAGACTTTCATAACCACATATTCAATTCCTTGGGCCAATACTACAAATAATATTCTGTCAAGGCCTTCTGACAAGACACTAGTTTGTCTCATGAGACATACCGATGCATCGAGGAGCTATAGTGGGCTCTACCCATCACTTACTATATCCAATTAATTTCTCATATGAACAGGATTAAACATAAAATAAACATTCATATTAAAACTAGCATACAAAATGTCAATAATTTTCTCCATAAACCATGAATGGTACAAAAATAACACATCCACAGTCAAACAAATAACAAAACCTTCAATATATTATGGATGTTTTTTCTCTTAATAAATCAACATCAAATAAGTTTATAATCCATCAATGGATGTTGGCATAGATGTAATCAAAACTATTGGAGAGAAATATCTCTTTTTTAAAATAATTTAAATGTCACATAATTATAAATTAAATCATTTACTTTGAATGTATTTGTATAATCTTGTATGGGAAGTTTCAATGTTTTTTATAATGGCGAAAAATAGCTTCACCTACCGTATAAGATAAAAAAAGACATTCTTACCTTAATTTTGTCGAAAAGGTTAAAAATGACCTTGTTTGAAAAATGATAGAAATATTCCTTTATAAAAATATTATAAAATTTAAAACAAGGGTATAAATTAATTTAACCCATATTCTATAAAATAGTAATAATGTTTTGAAATACATTTTTAAGAAACATGGATGTGGATGATAAAGAGGTCCAAGTAGATAATTATGTATAAACAACCTCAGATAATGAAAAGATTGTGAAATAAACCCTTACCATGAACATTTCCTTGGTTGAGGGTAGGTTAAAATACTCTATAATGGTTAAATAATTGTTATTAAATTATAACATAATCATATACATTAATTTGATATCATATATGATCTTTGAGCATTGCTTTGTTAATAATTTCATAGTATTATCGTTGTTTCGGGTGTTAACAGATTTGTTTTCCTTTATATTCATTGTTACCTGGGTCATATTTGTTATGGATGAGATGTATCATATTCATATCCCCAATGATATCAAGTCTTTAATTTTTTTTAATCATCCAAAAAAAATTATTCTTCAACGGATATAATGGGGAATGAATTTCATCGCTATGTGGAGACGGTAATCCGTACGTACGCACAGGAAACAATATAATTATTTTGATATTAAAATAATATATAATAGGATAGTATATCATATATAAAGAATAATTATCATGTTATATTTAATATTTAAATAAATTACACCTCATTATTATACCCATCGAAAAATAATGTATTGAATAACAATTACACCACGACGTGGAGACGGTAAGCCGTACGTACACACGTATAGTGAAATGTTATTCAATGTATGGATAGAATAATGAATTTGGTTATACCATATTTATTATAACATTATAGTATATAGAAGATACTGGAGTTATTATTTTAGAATGGAAACAACAAAGATAAATGACGTGGAGGAAGAAAGGAACTTGAAAGTGGTGGTGAGATATTTACCTCTTCTTCATGTTATTCCTTTTGATTTGATCAAAATGGCCACATAAGATGGCTTTCTAACTAATGGATGGTCTCTAGGATGAAGGGAGGACATTTTAGAGGGTATTTAGGTAATGTTTGGCCGAGCCAAATGGCTTTAAAGGTGTGAATTAGAGAGAAGGAGCAGTGCCCTTTTAAAAGAGCGGCGAGGGGCACCTTAGGAAAAGCTAGAAATATTATTTTATAATAAAATATTATTCTGTTTATAATGGCTCAAAAAAATATTACTTAAAGGATAAGGTGGGTATGGGTCGAAAACCACTAAACCTATAGGTTTTAGACAGGTTTGGCTCGTTATATTAACATTATAGTTTTAATTTAATTCTTAATTAAATAGTTTGACATTTACCATGTCTCTTCATATTTTTATATTATATGGTTAATAAACATACTATATACTTCCAAGAGAACACCAAGTGGTTCATTAATGGCAAAAATATAATTATATAACTATTTTGGCCGAATATTATATTTTTAGGAATATAATATTAATTAATAATATAATATTTCTTTTAAAAACTCTTGTATGTCAATTTTGACACTATTTGGTATTTTGTTTTGGCTAAATTCATAAAATCATTATTGCTTCAAAAAAAATTCATCTAACCAACCATAATATGTCATATTAATCTAGAAAATTAATGTAATTTATAAAAAGTCTCAAATTACATTTATTTGGATATTTATAATAACAATTATTTTAATATTTCATTAATTAGGTAATTAGTGCATCATATTGTGTCATAAATAAATTAAATTATTTAATGTCTAAAAAATATAAATAAAATACAATTATTTAGGAAATATGTTTAGTTTTATAATTAATATTTATAGTCAAATTTAACTTATTTTTAACCCTATATTAATATTGTCTTAGTTATTAAACATTGATTTTAACTCTTTTAACTATTCATTGAATTTAATAATAATAAATGTCCTAATCTAATCCAAGTGGACCAAAGAGGTTCATATTTTATCCCTAAGGTTGTTTTTGGTCGAAAAATACATATCCAATAGAATTAGAACATATGTTAGGATAATAATAATATCATTTTTATCCTTAATTACCCTGGTTACTTTTAACCGTTGTAAATAAAAGTAAAAAGTTACTATTCACCAAAAATTATTTTTATCATATTAAAAAAAATTTTACTCCTTGATATTAACTGTGTCTCTCAGATATTTGAAATTAAACTCACAGAAGCGGTAAAATTAAGTTTTATGTGAATTTTCAAATTCTCCTATGAGGTGGGTAAAAGACGCTGAAAAGTTCTATAAAATTATTATATATTTAAAATTATTATAAATTTACACCAATTAATTTCATGGAAATTATATAGGTATTATGTGTCTATTTTGACCTAAAATAAATTTAAATAAAATAAATAATTATTTAAAAAAAAATTAGTTTTAAACTATAACTCAGTATTTTTCACTATTCATCAAAAATTGAATGTTTTTAGAAAAATTCCAAAAATTCACCCTATGATAATTTCAATATTATGAATACAAAAATGAAGTACATTTTTAAAGATAAGATTTATAAAATGTCAAAAATTGGGTATTAATATTAATAACACTTAGTTTGATTGGTTGTGGTGTGTTAGAAATTGAAGTTGCGTACAACACACGCTACTGTATTATTCAAAGAGAAGTGTACCGTGGAAGCTTGGCATGTAACCTAAACCCATCAGATTTGAATATTTTTATTTCAAAAAACAAATTTTCTTGAGGGAGGCTACATAATCAAGAAGGATAATGGGGGATATATTATCCATTATAATGTTGATGGGGAAGATACACAAGAGATAGGATATGAATAAGTCTTATAGGTCCCCATCGTTGAAGATGTATTTGGAACAAAAGTTATGTATATAAAAACCTTATAGGTAATAGAAGTAGATATATATTGTTTTCTAGTTACTAAAGATGGAGACACTTTATTGTTTGATAATAATGATCCTCCCTTCTTTATAGAGGTTTTATAAAACTACGACGATGAAATATAAAATGATGCCTAGACATTTTTAATGGATTCCATATATTATTAATTTTTTTTGGAGAGTGGTCTATCCTTCATTGATGAAGTTATTGTAGGGTGAAAATAGGTATTCAAGTCAGAACCTAACAAAAAATGTAAATTATATTCCAACAAAATAAGGGTACTGGATAAAGGGTTTATAAAACATTAAGAAATTTATTAATCGAATCATTTTCACACGTTTCCATATATAAATCTTTAAAAATATTAAATTCTATTACTTTTAACTATTATAATGAATTTGGGAAAAGGGTTATTAGAAAATAATTCTATAATGTTATCTTCTATAATGATATATCTATGACACAATTCGAAGGATTTGTGACTCAATGTAGTTTCAATAATATATGATATTTAGAGTGATCAATTTCAATATTAATATAAGAATATAGTTCATGTAACAATCAATTTGATGAAAATAAAACAAATTTTGGTTTCCTTAAGAATTAATGTGATACATGTGTTTCAATGTATTTTAGTATGAATAATATTTTTATTGTCATAATATATGTTAATGAAATATTACTTTTTTTCAAATCAAATATCTATTATATGGTCTATTAAGGGAATGTTAAACAATATGTTTCTCCATGATGGACATAGGTTAGGAAGCCTAAATTCTATGGATGAAGATCATTCTTGATAGATCCACCGTGATTCATGGACTCTGTGAAGTTGTAAACATTTATCATATGCTAAAGGCATGTAGTATGGGTAAATAAAATAGGGGATTAGCCCTACAATCATATGGTTTACATATTTATAATAAAACATTTCTTTAGATAAATATAAATAAAGAGGGTATTTGAATTATCTATTATACTTTACCAATTGGTCTAGTCATATCTGTCAACTTATTTACTACACATGATGTTACCTATTCATTGGGAAATGTACATAGATATTAATCCATTCTAGGTGAACAAAATTGGTATGATTTAATATGCATCCGTTAGTATCTATGAATATCTAAGGATAAGTTCCCAGTGCAAGGAAGAGATTTGGAGCTAGTCATCCGTAGTTATAATGATGCTCGTTTACAAAAAGTTCAAAAAAAATCATAGTCATATTTTTTTTATTTTAGTGGGACGATATGTGATCTTGAAGACATCCAAGAATAATGTTTTCATTGGTTCTTCACTAGAGTACAAGTATTCAGATGATTCTGATGTATCCAAAAAATCCAGTTTGATGTGAACATATTATTCAAAGATTGATGCTTTACCTATCAATAATGAACCAATAAAATGACATTTTGATAATACTATACTAATAAATATTACAAAAAACCCATAGATAAACCAATAGACGAAGAACATAACACATATAGATCATCTCTTGATGGATTTTTCCCTCATGGGTGAATTTAAATTATTATTATTTTACATGGAATAAAATATATTGAACCCAATCAAAAAATAATTTTCTCATTATATTCATATGTATCTTGTGTTAACTAGAATACTAAAGGTTATTGACAATATAATCAAGAGAAAGCGTTATTTTATTGTATTTGGTTCCCTAAAACCCATATATATGTACTTATTGATTTTTAGAATTTAATTTTTTGTATAATAATATCTAAATAATCACATAATCATGTTTATTTTGTGTAATATTGATTGTGATAATTTACTATCAGTAGCTATCACAGTGAATAGTTATTACAGTTCCTTGCTATAATTAAAACTTATAAGAGCTACAATTGTTTTCAAAAAATACATAATAAAGCTGAATAGAATCAACTGAGAGGAAAAAATGAAATATTATATTGGGGGTAGAGGATAATATTTAATTAATAATTATTATCATGGTGTACTCTCTTGGTAACATCGACATTAGGTGAAAAAATAATGAGTAACTCTAGTAGGAAATCAACATTTATATATTTCATTGGATGTTTCCCACTTCAGATGTATGTATTGATCCATAAATTTTAATAAGAATATTATAGACAATTATGAGTAATTTAATTTGATTTATTGATGTGAACCTTGATCAAATATTTATTAAATGATGTTGGATATATTGGGTGCATCAACAATAAAATTTCAATTGATGAATAATGAAAGAAATTGGTTTTTCCTTTTAATATTTAACATATGATTAAATATCAAGACCATTGATGGAAATGATAGAGCCTAAATAAATAAATGTCCATGGTTTTCTTTAGTAAAGGTTATGTTTTAGGAAATTTATAAGAGTATACAACGACCACATTGGTTTAGGTCACCATCATGCAACCTTAATTTTTTTGTTAAGATGAGACATTGACCAAAAGAGAAAGACTCTTATTATTAAAAAATTTATCAAGATTACAGAATTCTAAAAAACTGAGACTTACAGGTCCCTTTGAATAATGGACATGAAATCATAAACAGTCTGATCAGACACAGAATAGTCGCGCTATCAACCCCTTTATTTGCAAGCCCAGCCAAAGCCAAACCGAAATGAAATCTCAAAAATAATCCTGATTGGCCAACTATCTTCATTTAAATATCCGACATAATATTAATTGACTATAAATATCCCGATAGAGTTATTATATTCCTCAATAATAAATTGTATATTTTTTATGTCATTTAATCATTATAATCATTCTCTTTGTTTTCCTCCACATTTTTCTAAATGCTAACCTATGTGTATGGGATAGTTTATAAAACGTCATAGAGAAATAGGCCTAAAGGGTCAAATAATACGTGTATCAAGATAATTTTATAAATATTATTATTATTATTTATCTGACATGATAAATAAATATTATTCCCACATGGAATTTATATATTAATAAAAAAATTTGTACCAAATATATTTCATCACCATTTATTTAAGGGATTATTTTTTATAAGAATACTGTAAAACTACATATTTTTTATTTAGTGAATATAAAATAATATAATTTATTATTGAATAATGAAGTGTATTTATTTATTAAATATTTTTTTCTATAATGGCCTGATAAATATTATGGAGGAATGAAGAAGTGATTTTAATGGTACCTTGGGAAATAATTTATACTTAAAAATATTAGAATAAATAATTGTTAATTATTTTGTGTGCCTTCCACATGACAGAAAACAATATTATTATTATTATTATCATAGACATTGGGTTTTTAATGGATTAAGGAAATAATACATCTACAAGTAATGATTTCATTTTCTAACAAATTATTTATATTAATCCAATTATATTATTTTATTTTATATTTCCATTCCGAATTTTATGTGAAAAAAATCATATAAGGGAAAATTCTTGAATCCCTATAGAGCTTCCTCTCTATGAACACTCGCATGAATAGAGACTAATACTTTTCCACCATAAATCTCTAATATTAAGAGTTTGATTAGAACCTCTTCATAGTGGTATTATTGTTGCGATAACAGGTTAATGTTGAAAGCATTAGGATAAACTATAATAACATCCAAATATACCTATGGAGTTGTCTGGAGAGTCATATAGCAAGTGTGGATCACCACTAGGATGAATAAGAACTTGATTTATACAGCGAAACACTAGTATTATGTAGCTGAATATTCAGATTCATCATTGATTAAATAATTAAAAAAATGTAATTCATAATTGCTCAAATTAATTATTGATAACATGTGTTGATCTTGTTCTTTGGTTAATGAATTCACTCATCAGTTAGTCATTTATTCAATATTTTGGTAACAATTTTTCTCATCAATGTACATATAATATTTATCGTCCCTTACAAAAATATACATGTTGGGATGCCCCTTAAGACACTCCCACTACACCCAGAACCTTTAGAAGGGTCTTCATCTTAGTTTATCCAATATTCCATATTTTAGGTTGTTCGTAAGGGTTTTTTTTATTACATTAGATTTCGTATGAATCAAAAACCAATAAAATACATTTGAGATTTACATTACATGAGGTTGGTGGACCGTAAGCCTAACCCGTATATTTTTTATTTTTCATCGGTGGTGTAGTTTGGCGGTCAAGATGGCCAATGTTATTTCATAATATTGGTAAAATCAAATGATTTAATTTATCTTTCTTCAATGTTAATTACCCTATTTATAAAGAATTTAATTGTATAATATCATTAGATTCATTTTTGATGAATATATTTGGGATTTTTACATTAATGATATTGGGGTGTGAATGGTGGCCTAGTTTTATGGGAGAGAAGAGATGACAAAAATTATAATCGATGGCTTTGAAGTTGAATTTCATAACTATTTTTATTTCATGAATTGATTGAACCATTAAATTAATCATTTTGGTTATGTTTTTTCTTATTAAATTTTATAACCCTATATTTAATTCCACAGAAATGATAATGGGTGTTCATAACGAAAACATGTGCTATGTTTGAATAGCATTGTGAAAAGAATCTCAAAAATATGAAATTTGAGTCAAATATAAAATGAGATCCATTAACATGATATATGTATCAAGTTATTGTATAATGGTGTCGGTTAAATAGAGAGTTAATAAGAATCCTAAATGGTGTTTCCCATATATATATCGAATGGTTCCCTAGTGAATTGTTTTTTTTGTAAATTGGAAAGGCTTTATACAGTGGTATAATTTCACGGTCAAATTAAATATTTAATGTTGGTTGGAAAGGAAATTAGGGATATTTAATTATTTTGTGTATAACCTTTTTATTAGTGGAATGAATTTTGTGTTATCCAAATGATTTAGTTCTAGAGAAGAAATGGGTGTAACTCCTTGATTTATAGTTGGTCCCATTAAGGGAATTACTTGTACGTCATTGTAGGAATCATCATTCGATCCAATGACGTCCAAAGGTATATAATTCCATGAGAAACTATGGATACCTCACTGATTCATCGATTTGAATTCATCTTATAAGATTTATATTTGAATAATTAAATAACATATATATTTAATTCCATATGTTAATATCATGGTTTCTTATTGGGAACCCCTATGAATGATGTGGGATGATATCCAGGGATTCAAATTTATACATGACATATAATTCCATGGGTGTGGGCATGGATCCAAGTCATGCTAGATACATATAATATATTTGAATAGAGCTTCATTATATTAAATTTATAGAATTACAGGGATGGAATCCATTATTTTCAAATGGATTTATTATAGTGGAATGTCATGGATGATCTTATTAGACTCTAGATCTATATGGTATTAGAGGAATTCTTATTGGAGCACCCACAGACCCCGTTGTACTTTCATGGATATGGTTTCTATGGTTTCGCCCATGTAACATGACTTGTTTTCAGATCTTTAACCCTAATTAGATATACCTCAGTTATGGATGAATAAATTATATGTTAATGTCTTCTAATATCATGATTCCTAGTGATTACTGTTTTAACTCAAATTTTATTTAAAATTTCACACTGTAAAATTGATAAAAAACTAGTCTATTAATTATTTATTTACATCTCCCTTTTAGGAACATGATTTTTCACTACTTATATTATGGATTTCATTAGTGGATTATTAATAATTTTTAATCACATCCATCATATACACCTATTGAAGATGGGTGTCTAGAGAAAATTATATTTAGTTTTATGTGGTGGTTTAGGGGAAGGCCCGATGATGATATGTTGTACTTTCCTACAGTGGAGGATGGACATCATTACTGGTTAGGAATGAAGTAATGAAATAGGATGAATATTCATTTTTTATTTATTCCGTTGAACCATTGTACATGATCCGACCATGGGGGATTAGTTATGTTATGTATTATTGTACACATTGTGGTTGTATTTTCAATATTTGTAACATTTGTAACATTCCATACTTTATCAATAAATATCATCAATATTTTTTTATTGTTATTAATAAAGTATTATAATTAAATTGATATGTTTTTATAGTGTCTACACTACACCACTGTAGATATATGCTACTAGAAAAAGCCACTGGCATATGGGGAGTCATGCTTGTGACCATATGGCCAACTGCCATGTTCGCATTTCAGAGGCTCCTTGGGAAGTTCATTACAATCTGTGTCTATGTGTGTGTATATTGGACAACTATGGAATGACGATCCATAAACTCAAGAATTTTTAATTAATAATATGTATGTACCTCTTATTCTACAACACAATGAATATAGATTAAGTGCCACATAGTGGATATCAAGGAAGAGGTGGTGTTACCACCACATTTTCGACATGAAAATAAAAGTTCAATCAATCATTCAATAAAAAATATTCAAAATTAATGATAAATGACCATATATCTCCACACTAAATATCTTATGTAAAATAATGCATTAAATATATACAATATATTTAAAAAATATGGAACATATTCTCAATAAATAGTTACTGATAGAATTATTTAAATCATTATGCTTAATGATGGTGATCAACCTAATGAATTTAAAGGCCACTTTATGGTGAATCAGTCACTTATAAAATCTTTTTCATTAGATATTTTTTATAGGGGGAGAATAATATAAAAATAAATCTCTAAATGTTTATGACATTCTATATTTGTGAAATTCAATTAAAAAAAGAGAAAACTATTTTGTGAATATTAATTGAAATAGGTTTCAACTATTAGGTTACTATATATTTTTTATGGGAATCAAGTATTTAGAGGGAGATTTTATAATTCTAGAATTATTAGGATGTAAAATTGTTTCTTTCACTATGAAATGTTTGAATAGTTTTATTGAACATGAATTCGTGAATTCATTTCTATATTTCCCTCAAATTTATGTTTTTTTGAAGTAATATATTTATAGAATTGAATACACGATGTAATATTGAAACTATATTGATTTTGAATGATATATCATGTGTTATCACATGATATATCATTAATATTTTCAAATAATTATATAGAGAATTATGGTTAGTGAAAAGCTGAATGTAATTCATTCTTATATGGAATGTATGATATTATTGATCAAATTTCGTGATTCCGATATAGACATCCCTCATGAATGAATAGAATTATTTAATTTTGGTTCATTGTTAGGAATAATGATGTTGAAGGGGATTTGTGTCCCTTTTTTATTCGATAAAACTGAAAAATTAATGATTACAGAGATCAAGAGTGATTTCAAAGTTGTTTATATTTTTTGGATGTTTTTAAGACATAATGTTTCTTCTATAATTTAGTATTATGTCTAGAGATGGGGAATTGTGGCTGTGGAAGTGAATATGATTATTTTATAGTATTTTTTTCAATTAATAAATCATAATCAAAATCACATTAAAAATAAAATAATAATATGTGAGGTGAAGGATTTTGTAAGATTAGGGATATATGTATGAGGTTTTAATTAAATTGGATTTTATTAATAATTTTTTGAAGGGGATTTGAGGAGCACTGGAATTAATTGAGTAAATTGTATAAAATTTGGTGTCTTCAAATCTATCTAAGTCCAATTTTCTTATGATTCATTCCATAACATCATATCGAACATTTTAGAGGTAATGTATCTATATATGAGTCATCATCCAAAATTTTGTATGTTTAATTCACTCATTAGATGATATGGTTGATTGAAATAATCATAATACTAAATTTTCTATGTGTCCTGGAATGTAGTGAATGTTTAATGAAAATCAGTGTATGAGTAACTCATTGTATTGTATAAGCACTTTGCCCATTATTTCATATGACTTGTTCACATATATTATAAACCCTATATATACCCTTAAATGGAACATGTAATTACATAAATATATGGAGGAAACCTTTGGACAATAAAAATATAAAATAGATTTATGTATTATTCATTTATTATTGCATAGGATTCATTAATATTTCTTTATGTTTACAACAATTGAATACAATATTGGAATTGGTATATGAAAATTATATTTTACAGAATTTATTCATGGAATAAAATATACATTTGAAATGTATCTTATGATATTCATTCAAGTTTTAAACATTATAATAATGATTTTTTATTCATATAATGGGGGATTATGGTATGAAACAAGAACTATAACATTTCTACATGAAGAGATGATATGTCACTGAGTAACTATTGGGTAACAATAATTTTTTTATTATTTTTAAATTACCTCGAGTAGAGTTATAAAATGAAGAAGGATGTATTGGAATATAGAAGAAGAAGTTGAAAAATAGTTGAGATGTACATAACAATTTAATTTGAATTTTAAATTCAAATTGGAATATGTTGTTTTTTGTATGAGCTAATTTAAGAGGATCTTGTGTGAATAAAAAATGATTGACATACATTTATTATAGATGATTATAAAAAGAATATACATTATGTAGTATAGAATATAAAAGAGTACGTGACTTGACGAAATAAATAGAAGAAACAAGAAACAAACAAAATTTAATAATGTGATGGCTATCTGATTATCCTGATGACACCTCTACCAGTAATTTAAATTCTTATAATTGTAAATATTTTGAGTGCATAATCAATGTAAAAATAAATTGTTACACCAAAATTCATGGACATTCATTGCATGTTGTAACCTAAATGTTGATGATAGTCACTCTATGGAATCACTGAATATTAAATCATACGAACTAATAGTCTTCTTATTTTTATTGGATAACCATGTAAATATGCCTCCCATTTATATTTTAATGAGATTGTAGTTGTCTAGTTGTGCAATAGAAGTCATAATAACACATCCGAATTGGTGGTGAACATTTTTTCACCTGGAAAGTTAAAATGGAACTATTGATTTCATTCATAATTTGGGTATTTTAAAACACATTATATTGACATAAATTTATAATATATGATTATTATTTCATTTTTGACAATAAATAACATTACAATAATACAATTGTAAATCAAATGATTTAATATCTCTTTAAATTTACATCTGTAAAACATTATTAAATAGGAAATTATAACAACAAAATAAATTCTTCATAATGGTCCACCTAGAATCAGGAATAATACTCTAATAATTATTATTAACCTGAGGAAATATACTAGATAATTCGTGATCTAGAATCTCATTAAGGGGAGGAATTATAATGAATTAAATCAGACATGAATCAATATAGTACTTGACTGGGCAGATTCATCCTCAGCACATCATAATCAAATGATCATCACAAAACTATAAAAGAGTGAATCATAATATACATGTTATGTAACATATTCATAGAAAATAAGAACCAAAAAATATGGTAAAATCCAACATATAAATTGTGAACAAATCTAGTATTATGATCACACCTAACATTTTTATACAAATAAACACTTCAAAAAATGTCAACAATATTAGAAACATAATCATGTATAATACACATAATATCTTGAGATTTATCACATTAACCAATTCATTGGACTCTTAAATCATTTAATATTCACCTTTAATTTCATAAAATGATCATATTCATGAATTCCATATAGTAATGAAACATATATCAACCATAAAAAAGAAATAAACCCATGAGTAATGAATGGATTTATTGATAGTGTTTTATAAAATATATTGATAAATAAAAATTATTCACAAAACGAATGGGTGATAGAATAATTTTGGAAATTAAGGGAACTATTTAAAAAATAAAATATAGTATATCATAGATAGGAGGATAACAAACATATGTATAATTGAAAATTAATTAATTGAGAAAAATAATTATAAATAATATTGATTATTTATTCCAATTCATCCTAATGAATTATGAACATGTATATCCCAAAAATAAAAACAATAAATAAAATAAAAATTAATTTTTAATTGTGTTAAAAAATTAGAAAATGGTATATAGTAAGAGAAGATAAAATGCAGAAAAAGTTACAGGTTTGAGCATACCATTAAAAATGATACATTTAGAATTTATAATAATTTATTGATATTTAATTGAAAAGACATGTAAATACTTACAAAAGAAAAACAATAGAATGATTATGTTAATTGGGATATATTATATATAAAATAATCTTAATGAATACTATACATATAAAGAGAATCATGAAGTGATAAGTCAGGATAGAATACCCTCACCTTATGTATCATTTCATTATTCACAATTAAACTTCCTATATAATAAAATTAGGTTTATTAAAATAATAGTATAAAATATTATTCATTTCATTTATTTTATTATTTTTCTATATAATTAATTTAGATATCTCTTTTTTGGTTAATTATGATATTATTTGATGACATGTTTTCTTGGAATAATATCTTTTTCATTTCAATATTCATTATTTTGATTCTTATTGTTGTATAATTTTTTCAAATAACTTCAATTATATTTCAATATGTAAAAAAATATAATTGAATTTATATTCCACACTGACAAAACATGTTGGTAGGGATAATAGTTTTTTCACAATTTTTTCATAGGTGGATGAAACCAACTATTAAAGGGACATTAAAAAAGGGAAAATATAGAGTATATATACATTTAGTGTATAAAAATAGTTATACCATATCACAATATTCAAAATTATTTATAAAAATCCGAATTCAATAGATTATAAATCTATAAAAAGAAAATGTATTGTTAGAGTAGAAAGTGAACAAAAAAAATGAAAATATAGGATCAAGTTATTACTTATTCATTGATGTCTTACACCATTGAAAGGACTAATGAATTTATGGATTGGATTTTTATGACAAAATAACATCCCAAAGATTATAATAATAATTAATTGGAGGAAATTTGGTAAATCATGGTACTTTATATGTGTATGGGATATTATTTCCTAAAAGGATATGGACTATTTATATATGATGGGTATCATATTTGTGGGATAAAATATAGATTAATGTATTATTTCAAAATTAAAAGATAAATATTGGTATGTTTCTAATTAATAAATATATATTAATAAATATATATATTCTAGCTTTCACATCATTTAGACATAGAATTCTTTAGATGACAGAAGACAAATGATGAATATAGAGAAAATATTTTTAATGGAATATTTTACATTTTTAGACATTATAAATAATTTTTTGAACAATTTTCTTATTATTTTTAAATTATTAATGTATCTTAGTAAAAAATATAGATCTAGTTATCAATTTTAGAATATATTTTCTTAGTAATAAAATAAAAATATGTTATTAAACAAATTGAATTTGAATTATAGTATTTTTACTATGGACCTAGTAATTGTTGTGCATAAAAAATTACCAAAATATTAATCCTAAATAATTTAAATTTTTGGCTTCCAAAAATAAAATTCATTATAAAAAATTAATGGTTTTATAAAATATGTTAATATATATTACAAAAAATACACAATACATTCACTAAGATTATAAATTGATTTTTTTATATTTTTAAAATATTTATATATAATTAATATATTCATTTTTATATTATGTACATGTAATTTAATATGGAAATGTTTCTCTAACTATTATATTGATTATATTACTATTCTGAATAGTCTAATTATTATTCATAATGGTCACGTTTTACAATTCCATTGATCATTGTCATTTAATAATTATTATAGATTCCTTATACTACCTTAATTAATCATTTAATTCAATTGCATTACATGTTCTATTTTATTCATTTTTAAAAAATCAATTACATTTTCAATTTTTGGTTTCCTTTTTGTTGTGTTTTCTTCGAGTATGACATTTCTATGAGACAAAGATAAATTTTTTCTATTATAGTTGTTTTACTATTTTTATGTTTGTTTTTCTCTTATATTATAATATTTTTATAGAGTTTATATATTCATGGTATGTAATGCTCCACTATTAATGATACACAATTTTGTTGTTTTAATTTTCATGAACATTATTTTTATCATAAACCTAAATATAGAAAATATATTGAAGAGGATTATATCAAATACCAATTTCTAAAAATTTAAATTCATTTCCCTTTATATTTTATTCCTTACACTTTCAACTCCCATCGTTGGTTGATAATAGATCATGTTGCCTCTATTTTATTGCCATCCAATGTTACCATGTTTCTTATTTACAATTTTGGATTCCCAAATGTTATTTTACATTGTGAGTTATCTTATTGGAAACAATGTTGTCTTTATAGTCATAGATATTCTATGGTGTCCATTATAATATAGGTTGTTCTTTAGTTTAAAATCACATGGATAAAATATATGTTATGGAAATGTTAAATACATATCCTTGGGAGATATGTGGTACCCATTAAGAACCAAATCTAGGTTTGGTAGAAGTTTTATTTGATAGGAAACAACTCTTATATAAAAAAGGATTTCAAAACTCCCAATGTTACTATTTATGAGTATCCATTGTATAATAACATTATGAGTCTATTCCTGAGTCATATTTGAATGAAAACATTATCTTTTACATTTATCTTCTGGTCTCATTAGTGATTGTTAGTATATCTCTATTATTGATACTCTGTATCGTTAATGTGTTGGTGAGTGATTTAACGATTTTATATCATCTTTTTTATATTTTTTCATTAATATATCTTCTGTTCATCAATATTATTCCAGCAAGTATTATTTTTTTATCATTTATAAAATGGTTTTTTCACATTGTTCTATCTTAATACATTATTAGAAAAAACTGTTTCTATGAAAAATCATCTAATAAAAGTTATTCATCCCAAAAAAATTTGATTTATGTTTATTATGATCATAAAATTTATTTTTTTTAATGGTCTATTCTAATCGATTCTCAGTCTAGGGGTGATAGTCCATATACATGATCAACTCAGTATTTAGGGATTATTGAGTACTCATCTTGAACATTGAGTTAAACATTTGATACTAAAATAATATGATTTAAGTTTTTCACCAAATAGCCTCACTACTTATTTAACATATAACATTGAATTCTGATTTAGTGATAAAGAATCAATTCTGAAAATAATGTGAGAAAAATTTCTTAGTCATTCCACCATAACTGATGTGAAATTTTTTCCATTAAATAACATTAAAATACATGAAATAAATCATAGTGATGTTATCTCATTAACATAGTGGAATAGAAAATAGTTAGACAATACATTTAGGCTTTTAATGACCTAATTTTACATGATAATATAAAAATATCATTAACTTCACCCCAAAAATAATCTTTTTTGATGTGGTATCAATAGAAGTTATCTTGTATATCATCACACATCAAGGTAAATTTAGGATATAGGGAGAATGATGAGTTATGTTCTTTATCCAATAGACCTATTATAATCATTGGTGATCCAGGAACATATATAATTTTTCCAAACTGAAGGAATCCATCATATCTAATGTCATATTCATAATTATTCCCTTCAATTTCTTTCTATCAAATCAATTTAAATCTCCAAATCATCTCATTATACCACCAAGATCTTCTCTTGAATAGATAATTATAAAATAATTCGAGAAGTTCATAGGTCTTCATTACCATTATGATTTTACAATTTAACCATTGTACAATAAAAAACACATGGTCTTTATCAATCCTAAATATAGAAAATGTTTTCACTTCTTTTCTACTATATAAAACATCAACCTTATTTTTCATTAATGAATTATTGTTAATTTAGAAATCATAGCACTTAATTAAATCTAATAATCATCATTTATGTGTCTTCAACTATTAATGTGTGAATATATGCATAAACTAATATTCTTATAATATATTTCACACATCACCCTATAGATATAATGAGTCCAAAACATCAATTAATAGATCATAACTACATAATCCAAATCATTTTTAATGTAATTATTCTCATAGAACATCAATTATTGAGATACATATTCTTTCACATATTCATTTTAATATGTTAGGTACATGATAATTTCATTGAAGAATCATTAAATATCACATTACATTCATTACTTGAGTTGGGTTTGAGAATAGTTATAGTGATTATCCTCTTATAAAGATCCTTAAATCTTTACTTATATTCTTATATCTTGATATACATTACACTTTTATATACTGAATTAGTTAGTTGGATAGGAAATCATGATAAGATTATCAAGATTCATCTATAGTATAAAACTAATCCAATAATATAGTGGACCTATATTTCACGTATTGGTCTGGTCCATTACAAAATTGACTTTGTCTTTGAAGGATCGAAATAGATTCCATCCATTTTCATGATATTAAATAATAAATGTGACATCTTACATTAACTATATACCATTCATTACCTTACACAAAATTGTTTCATTTATAATGGCTTCAAAATTATCATTATATTCTCTTCATTTTTCTATTTAATGTAAAACCATATGATATATTCATCTATTAATATGTCCAATGATCTAACAATATTTTATATTAAAGAATCCATCCCTTATGTACTTGACAATTTTAGAGGAATTTATATGATTAAATGGATTCAATGTGAAGTAATAGTGTTCCCCTAATATTTTGGTATTTTTGATATCTTGTATCTTAACATTCTAGTAATGAAATAGTGATAAAATAACCAATTTTAAGAATTATTGAGCTCATCAATGTTGTTCAAAATTTCCTTCAATCATTGGTAGTGGATTATTTATATTTATAGTTCTCTTTTTGAGATAATAATATGTGATAAAGAACCTCATTTATCCATAATTATTTTATGAAATATGGAACTAGTTTACCCCATAGTGACACACTAGAGATTGTAATCTCTTTTTACCAATCCCACTTTTGAATTATTCCTTAAATATTATCATTATATTTAGGCTATCATATAGAGCTATGGGATATTGGTGAGGTTCCATGATTGACTTCTTTTGAGAAATCTACATTATAATCTTGGGTAAGGCCTATCAATTCATCAAGGAATAAATTAATAAACCCCCTTATCAAAATAATTCCATTAATGTTTTTTATTTACTCTATATGATTAATTTGAAAAATAAAGTATTCATCATTTGGTATCTTCTCCCTCGTCATTTGGTTATTTTACAATATAGATTCATATTGAGATGTTCATTTTTACAAGAACCTCATATTTTCATGATATATAAATTAATTTCATTTTCATAATAATTTTTGTGAACTATATATTATTATATCCAATCAATTCCTTGTTTTCCATAAAATTCTATAAAATGAATGTTTTTGAGATTCACAGGTGGCATAAACACACATATAACAACATGATATATTTCCATCACATCGGTTGTAATGATTACACCACATGTTGTGTCCACAAAAATAACTAATTCAACAAATTGAGGAGGTTAATTGATTTTTCTATAAATAATTATGGATATGTAGGAACGTGTTGAACCTAAATCCCAATTTTTTCCCATTATCGATTTAATACTAAATATACCATATACTTCCTCATTTTATTGTTTCACCTCAACGATAGTGATGGTGTAATATTTCCCTTTCCTCCTTGATATTGTGGTTTTTGAAAATCAATACCATTAAAAACCCCTGGGTTTGTTCACTATATTTCATGATACCCATTTTACTTATAGTTGATGCTTTGAAACTGCTTGGGTCATTGGGTAGTGACTTACATTCATTTATAATATTTACTGTATTCTTTATATCTCTTCATCATTCCTGATCATTATTACATTCTCTTCCACACTAGAAGAATTCCCTCGGTCCTTTTAGGTAATTATGATCGAATTTTTTCCAAATTGTTTGATGTGGGTGGGTTTATCTTTTGTACTAATTTATTATTTGACCATATTCCTTTAATTTCAATCCATATTTTCTTATCGTTGTATCCATGAAACCATTATCAAATCATTATATCCACTTTGGTACAACAGAAAACAAATCCGCTAAACTCATAAAGTCTCATATAGCTAGATTCATTGGAAGATGTGGTTTAAAAGCTAAAAAAATATATCTATATTACATAATTGATATGGAAAACTATTAATGTGTACCTTTAATGCCTTGAGAAATAGAAATTGTAAGTTTTTATAGATTAAAAATTGTTTTTCTTATTCCTTAGAAATTATTTATTTATATTTTTGTAAAGACTAAAAATATAATACTTGTTATTAAAGATATCCTTAATGTCATCCCACTTCATTTATTCCATGTCATTATTTTTATTTGTATACTAGTAAAATTTACACCAAATAAATATCTTTTCCTTATAAATGGGATAATGACTATGGTATCATTCTCCATATTAGAATAATGAAGCATGAAAAATATATTTTCTATAGAGTTGACCCATTTATCTAAAATAATTAGATTTGAGAAACCACTAAATATTTGGATTCATTGGCACATGAATGAATCAATGTATAAATTATCCTTTATGGTGAAGAAGTCAATTTAATATAGTTTATGATGTTATTCATAACCTTAGAAAACTGCCATGAGGTTTTTGACTCCACCATTGATAACATTTTGAATTTAATTAAAAAAATCATTTAATAGTCTATAAATTCCATTGTTGGATTGATATATAATTCAAATATCACCTTTAACATTATAAAATTATCATTTGTGTGAATGTAATAATTATATGAAGCATATATTAATCATAACATGAAATTAACTCATAAAAAATGATAGGGTTTTTAAGTAGTTTCAAAATTCATATATGAATGAATAAATCATGGAAGCTTCTTATAGTAAAATCCTAAGACACAATTTTTAATTTTGTAGTGTAAAATTAAAACAATAACATGTCATATTACATTGATAGAAGGAGGGAAACAGAAAGACATTTGATGAGATTTATGAGAAAATTGTTTGATAAAAAACCATCAAGATGTCTTATAGTTTCTCTGAATGAAGTAAAATCTTGTATATTCAAAGAAAAAATTAATTAGTGTAAAAACATTAGTTAATAAATGGAATTAATTAATCATTTAAAGATTAATGTGGAAGAGAAGATGATCCAAAAAAGGAGTCAACATTGAGTGTTCCATTACGAACCATAGATGTACTGAATTGATCATTAAGGTATGAGATTTCATTTAATAATAATATAAATACATAGTTAATGTAAATAAGAAAAATATTATGAGAATTAATGTTGATAATACATAGAAAAAATTCAAAAAATGATTTTATAGAATAATATATTTTCAATGTGAATGGTCTATAGATAATCCCATAACCTTGGGTGTCATTTTTATTCTTATGGTAAAATAATCATGTGTAAAAACTTAAATTTATTAAAAACTTATAATATGTTTTGTTTTGTTCATTTATTTTTTTGTTATATTTTGAATTTATATATTTTTAATTTTCATTAAATAGAAAATTGATTGATAAAATGTTTTTTTGAATCATCTTATTTTTATTTTGGTTTCATCATTCATATTAATATTAATTTAATATTTTTTCAAATTAAATACAAAATATTTAAATAAATAAATATAAATTTCTAATTTTAATGTATATTTTATAATAAACTTCTATGCAGGCTTTGGAAACTAAATCTATCACAACATCAATGTTGTGGATAAAATAGAGAATTAATGAAGCATTTCAATTAGAGGGGGATGAAGATTATATATACATTAAAATGTTGTACCATATCATAATATCATAAATATAATATATAAATGTAATTATATTATTTTTTAAAGAATAAAAATAATATTTATTGACATAATTGAATATATAAGATAAAAAATGAAAAAGATTGGATCCGGGGATTCTGTCTTGATTAATGTCTTACACTTTTATTGTAACACCTGACCCCATATGATCAGAGCCAGTGCATTATTTTAATACAATGTCAAGATTACAATGAATCAAGTCTCAAAATACCGATCAGTTCAGTAGACATGGAAAAGAGATTATATACATGAATGTTACATTAAACATTCATGAATAAAACATAAGAAAAATAATCTTTTGAGAACAACATTATTCCCATAGTATTACCCTTTATAAAAATAAATAAACATCTTGAATCTTGAGAAATGAAAACATACGAAAGGGGTGATCTCAGAAGCGCAGTAAGGGTAAATAATATAGTGAATGCTATAAAAATTTAAGGAAAAATGTGTAATGAAAACAATAACCTTTTAAAAATAAATAATATTATAATATAGATAAAATAAATCAAACATTACCATAAAAAAATGCACAAGGATATTCAAGTAGTCGAATGATCACATGTAGTAATTAATTTCATAATGAGGGATTTTCTGACGCCGGACATCATTACAACATAGTCAATGCCTCATGCCAAGACTACAAATAAATTTTTTTAAGGCCTTCTGCCAAGACACTAATTTGACTCATGAGAAAAACCGATGCATCGAGGAGCTATATTAGGCTCCACCGATCACATACTAAGTCCACATAATTCCTCATATGAAAATGTTGAAATGTAACATAAACATTTTTATTAAAACTAGCATATGAAATGCCAATAATTCAACTATAAACAACAAATGGTAAAAAAATAGCACATTCACAGTCAAACATATCATAACTCATTCAATAAAAATATAAAGATTTTATTTATAATAAATCTACCACAATAAAGAATAATATCTAAAATTTATGTTGACGTAGTTGGAAATAATCAGTAAAACCCTTTAAGTGAAATATCAATTTTTCATGAAATCATTTTAATGTCTCAAAATTTATAATTGTATAAATTTGCATTATATTTTTTTATAAATGTGTATTATAACACTTTGAAACATTTCAATGGAATTAACATTTTAAAACATTCAGTTCTATATAAATAAATCCTTATATATATTTTCAAAAGGTGGGCATTAATGGGAAATATTTAGATGAATACATATTCAAAACATTTAAAATTAAAGTATATTTAAAGAGTAAATTAAAAGAATTATATTTAAAAGTCTGTTATGAATCATGGACATGGATAATAAATATTTCAAAAAAAAATACTTTCACTTAAACAATCTCATATAATAATGAGATTGAGGAATTAACCCTCACCTTGTGCATTCCATCGGTCGAGGGTACGTTAGCATCATATATAATGACCATAATATGTTATTAAATTATACCTGAACCATATTAATATTTATAAATTATTGATGATTCATTTATGACTTTATAATACCCATTTAAAAATGATTCCCATGTTAAATTAACATTTCGGGAAATAATCACTTTCTTTATCGTACGTGTTTGAACTTTTTATTCTTGTTCGTATCATTAATAAAATGATATAAATACGTCCTGAATATAAAACATTATTTATATATAAAAAATATTTAGAATATAAATATCTATTATAACTATATATATTAAATGTAAAACACCGTTTATGGAGATGGTAGGCCGTATGTACGCATAAACGTTGTTTCGGTTTTCATATCGTATTGAACAGAAGTAAGTGAATAAGATATATGTAAGTACATACATATATATATATATATTAAATATCATTATTATTTCATATATAACATACATATTAATTATATATATTATTAAAATATTCTTTTAATGGTGAAAATTGAAATGAATCGCATAACATCATGGAGACGGTAAGCCGTACGTACACACGAGTGATGATATCATTTCCCTAAGGATAAAAAGGTGGGTAACTGTGTGATATATAAATTTAATAGGGAAAATATCATGTTATTTAAATTATTTTTTTACATATTACTCATTGTTATATCCATTCAAATAACATGGTGTTGAATAATAAATTACACCATGGCGTGGAAATGGTAAGCCATACGCACGCACGCATGGTGACATTATCATTCATATAATGGAGATAATAATGAATATGGTTGTACCATATTTATAATAACATCATAGCATGTATAAGTTACTGGAGTTATTATTTTGTTATGGAAATAACAAAGAAAAAGAACATGGAAGAAAAAAAATAACTTTGAAAGAGGTGATAAAATAATTATCTCATCTTTGGGCATTTCCTTTTGATTTGAACAAAAGGGCTCCATAGGATGGATTTGTGCTGAAGGGAAGGAATCTATGTTGAAGTGAGAAAAGTTGGGAGGAGATCTGGGCAGGGGTTTTCTGATCCAAATGGATTTGGAGGATTGATTTTGAGGGAAGGGGAAGTACCGTTTTATAAGAGAGGTGAGGGTCACTTTTGGAAAAGTTGGAAATATTATGTTATTATAATATAATTTTCAGTTTCTAATGGAATGAAATTGATTTATTTAGAATCTAAGGTGGGTATGGGTATAATTACTCTCATCCAATAGTTTTTAGACATGTTTAGTTCAAAATATTATCCTTATCTTTTAGATTTAACTCTTTGTTAAATAGTTTAACTTTTACCATGTCCTCTTTTATTATTATAATAAATGGTTAGTCCAAATATTATAAAAATACAAGGGAACCTCAAGTGGTTAATAATTTATATATATAATATTATCAAATACTTTTGGAAGATCCATATATTTTTAGAAATATTATATCTATTAATAATATAGTATTTTTTTTAAAAACTCATTTAGGTCAATTTTCACACTATTTGGTATTTAGTTTTCGTTAATGTCATAAAATCATTATAAAATCAAATAAAATATATTTAATCAACACTAACATGTCATTTTAACTTATAAAATTAGTTTATGGCATCTAAAGACTCAATTTACATTTAATTATATATTTATAATACCAATTATTTTAATCATTCATTGATAAATTAATTACTACATCATCATTGTGGCATAAATAAATGTAATTATTTAATCTATGAAAATTCTAAATAAAATACTAATATGTAGGAAATCATTTTATCTTTCTAATGAATATTTTTAGTCGAATTTATCTTAAATAAAACCTTATATTAAACAAAATATATTATAAAACGTTGAATTTAACACTTTTTTACTCTCAGTAAGTAAAATAATAATACATTTCCTAATCTAATCCACGTGACCCAAAAGGATCATATATTTTTCCTAAGGTTGGTCTTGGTCGAAATATACATATCCAGTAGAATTAGGACAAGTGTTAGGGTAATTATCATATCATTTTTACCGTAAATTTCCCTATTTAATTTTCACAGTCGTAAATAAAAGTCAAAAGTTACTATTCACCGAAACTTATTTTCAACTTATTGAAAAAAAATTTAATTATTTATGTCAACCATGTATATTTTATTTTTGAAATTAATTTCAACAATGTGGTAATTTTTTTTTTGAAAATTTGCAAATGTGCCTCGAAGATGGGTAAAAGACGTTAGAAAGTTCAATAAAATAGTATATATATCTAATTTTATTATAAAATGGATCAAATGAATTACATTGAACAAATATAGGTATAATAAATATATTTTTACATAATATAAATTTAAATAAAATAAATAATTATTTATATAAAATGCTGATTTTTAACAATAACACAGTGTTATTCACTATTAATAAAAAATTGAATGTTTTCAGAAAAATAAAACAAATAACCATAATAGAATTTAGATATTATGTATTAAAAAATGAATTCTAATTTACCAAATTAAAAAATAAGAATATGCATTAATTAATTTAAATTTAATTCCTATTGTCAAAACGCAAAAAAGAATTTTAGAAAAGTTAAAACTATCAAAATATTGAAATGTGTTTATATCAAATTGAATTGTCAAATTACATATAATGACCTACATTATATTAAATGATAAAAAACTATAATTATTCTCTTAAACCATTCAAATACATAATTTATAGCTATAAATTATTTTGATTAAAAAATTTGTATTCAATAAAAATTTAGTATTCATCAATATGCATCAAAATATAAGTATTATTAGAAAAGTTTCCAAAATTTTCAAAACTATATTTTTATGTCCCATTTATAAAGAACAATTTAAATTCATTATATTTAATATATAAAAGTGTCAAATATTGGTTTTTGAATGTGTTTTTCATTAAAAGGAGTAAAAATTTAATTTTTTTGAAAAATAATTCTTTTATATGAAAAAAATAGATTTGTTATCATATAATTTCTTAGAAACACATAATATTGATTCTAATATTATATGGTGTTTGTTTAATTCCAAATATAGTTATTACTATTCATAAAACCTTTTTTGAATGGCTAGTATGGTATGTCGTGGTGCGCTCGAACTCACTGATTTAGGTATTTCAAGTCATTTAAATACTTTTAAGTGATAACGTAATATGAAATCTCGGGGTGTTACATTATCCCCTACTTCAAAAAATTACATCCTCACAATTTGAAATTGTTTTTCCAAAATAATAGGATAAAAAAATACCTTAGTGGGAAACCCACATCAAAAATTGGGTAACTAAAATTTAGTCTTAATAAGAGTGAAATGGAAATGAAAAAGTCACCCAAAAATAATGACTCTATTTGGAGAACATTATTGGAAATTAAAGACACATAATTGGATAGACAATGTAAATATTTATAGGGAGTGATTGAGGTCATCACTCACAAAAATTGTAAAGTTAAGGGCCTTAAAGCCTTCAATCTATGATGATTTAAAATATAGTCGATTCAATAAATCATAATTTATTATGATAACACATTATTGCTTTTATGAACCCTTCCCTATAGTTTGAGAATTAATTAATTCTTATAATGAGAGGGAAAAAATATAGTTGACATGTAGAGTTTCTTCCATCATCAAATTCCTACCAAAAACTCATCATTTACTCTAAATGATAATAGAAATCAAAAATATTTTATTTCTACTAATCGTATGGTGCTCTAAAAATAATGAATTTATAAATCATTTTTCTGATTATTTAAAAAACTACATTATACAAATTAGGACATAACATGGGACAGTGGTAGGTGATGCACCCTTATCACCCTTCAATTGTGAGTTCATGTCTTCCGGCCTTGCCAGACATGGCTTTTTGTCACCCAGCCCCTAGGTTTTACTTTTTAGAATAATCCAAAAATAATCTTATGAAATTATTTAACCGTAAAAAAAATCCATTTTCAAACATAATGCATTCCAAACATTAGAATAATCCAAAGTACTTCTATCTAAAATCACAGCAGAAAATTCATAAGGAAGGTAAACACAATGAAGATCATTTTAGCCACGTAATAACACGTGAATACTTTAATAATTTATTACAATAAAACCTTATTGATTACATTAATTCTCTCTTATTCCATATATTTAACTAGATATAATTCTTCTATCCAAAAATGTTGGAAACTCCAAAAATAATGGAATAAACATACAATTAATTAGTTTCAATGAAGTCAAGAATATCGAATATATATTATCCAAATCAATAGTATCTTATTCCAAAATCACTAACCCAGTATCAGAACCATATTAAGGTTTGTCATTCCTTCAACAATATATTCTATGAATTTTTTAACTCACTATTGATTCACTTTACTTAGAATAATATAATTTCGAATCCTCAATGAAATATAAATGTAGTACAATCTTTTTTATTTCCATAATTCATATAACCCGTGCATAATTTATGAAACACTAAAATGAAATAATTCCTTAATAAAAACATAAGAACACTTGTTATTGATCTTCATTTGTGGTAGTGTCATAACATGACTTTTATCAAATAGCATCATCTGGGGCATACTATGATGATCAAGACATTGATTCGTGTAGTGTCACTAGTCCTTGCAAATAAAGCATTGTACATTTGAAAACATTTTCTTACCATTACAATTAGGATCTTGGTGTCCTTTTTCTCCATAGATAAAACAATCTCACATTCCCTTTAATAATTTACCAAGATGATTTTTCCTCTCTTCCCTTTTTCAATATTTCTCTCTACCATCCCTTTCTTCTCTAGATTCCCTTCAAAGCCCTAGTACTAAAGGAATTATTTACTTATCTTGTTAAAACATTATACTTATTATTCATATGATGAGAATACATAGGAGACTATTTACCTTCTAAATTTTGGATTAATAATATGAATTATATTACCCTTCTAACTCTTTGGATCATGCATATTGCAAGAGTTTTCATTCAATCGACTAGGCTACTTTTCTAAACAATGACAAACACAAGGTTAGTTTGTTAACTGCAATGCATAATTCCAAACCTGAAAAATAACTAATGTAAATTGATAATATTAAACATATAATTTATAATCATAATAAATGTTTTATTTGTGAAATTATTTACTCCTAAATCATTTATAATGTCTTGTAATGAAGATGTGAATTATCCAAAGCATATCCACCGGCATTGTCATAACCAAGAGTGAAACAAGGCATGTTGTCATGTACCAGGATACCCCTGGTCTAGACCAAAACTAGTTGTTTGAGTTTTCACTCTTAGGTACATATGTGCCAGTTCCGCCTCTACCTGCTCATATATAGACCATGTTGTATTTCCTATAAAATAAAAAAATCTCTATTTACCATAATTCTATGATGTTTTTCTATAATAAATTTTTAATTCTATCTTAAGGAAATGTTTTCTAATTAGATTTTTTCTAAATACAGTTTCAAAGGTTTTTACAAAACGTTCTATGATACCAAAAATAATACCTCGGCCCCAAAAACTCAGATTTGTTGTATTATTTTAAAACATTGGCATGATTACAAGCAATCGGGTCCTGAAGGACCGATCAGTTTATTGGTCATGGAAAATATATTACATACATGAACGTTACATTGCACATTCCTTAAAAAATCTCAAAATGAATAATCCATTGAGAATGCCATTATTCACCTAACATAACCCTACATATCAAACATAAGAAATTTCGTGGAATCCTAGGAAAAAAATATAAAAAGGGAGAGCACAGATGCTCAGTAAGGGTAAATAATTTAGCGGATGGTATAAAAATTTAAGAAAATATGTGTAATAAAAAAAATATCTATTAAAACATAAACATGAACATAATATAGAGATAATAAGTTAAGAATTACCATATAAATATGATCATGGATATTCTACTAGTCCAATAATAACATGTTATAATTATTTTCATAATGAAAGAATGCATAATGCCAGACATCATTACCACATAGTCAAGGCCTCATGCCAAGGCTACAAATAAAATTTTTCTTGGCCTTTTACCGAGACACTAATTTGTCTCATGTGACCCAATGATGCCTCAAGGAGCTATATCAGTCTCCACCCATCACATACTATGTCTAAAACATTCCTTACAGTAAAAATGATTAAACATAACATAATAATTCATATTAAAACAAGCCTAAAAAATTTCAATACTTCAACTATAATCCATGAATGGTATAAAAATAGAACGTCCATAGTAAAACATATCATAACTCATTAAATACAATATTGATGATTGAATTTATAATATATCGACCCCAATTAGTAATAATATCCCAAAAAGATGTTGACATAGTAGAAAATAATCCGTAAAACATTTTGAGAGAAATATATTTTTTTTCATGAAAGAATTTAAAAGTCTCACAATTTATAAAGGAAGTTGTTTAAAATTTATTTTTTAATAAAAGTTTCCCATTCCAATTTGAAACTTTTAAAAGGAATTAAAAATTTAAAACATTATGTCCATATAAATAATCCCATAAAATAATTTTGAAAACATATACATTAATGAGAAACATTTAGAATAATATATATTTAAAACTTTTAAAATGATCTTTCAGTTAAAGTGTACCTTAGATGTATTATTTTGATAATTATTTTATGAATCATGGGAATGGATTATAAATATGGCCTAGATAATACTTACACATAAACAATCTCGGATAATAATGATATTGAGGAAATAACTCTTACATTGTACCTTCCTTTGGTCTAAGGTACATTTAACCTCTTGTACAATGAATATAGTATGTTTTTAAATTATACAAGAACCATATTCATATTTATTATATCATACATGATTTGGTTATTACTTTATCCTAACTATTAAATTATGATTTCCAGGTAAAACTATTATTTTTGTTAATAATCACTTTCTATATCGTATGTGATTTAAATAGTTATTCCTATTCATATCATTTATATCTTGATTTAAATAGATCCAGAATATAAAACATGATTTATATATACTACATATTTGTAATATAAATATGTATAATAGATAGATATATGATATGGAAATACTATTTAAGGAGACTGTAGGCCGTAAGTACGCATTAACGTTGTTTCCGTATTCTTATCGCATTGAACGGAAGTAAGTGAACAAGATATAGGTAAGTACTTACATACATACATAAATACATATGTACACATATATATCTCCATTAGTATTATTATGTCATATATTACATACATATTAATAATATATATTTTTTAATCATTATTGAATAGTGAAGAGGGAAATGAATCTCATCATGTCATGGAGATGGTAATCCATATGTAAAAACGAGGGTCGATATAACTTCCTTATTAATTAATAGTTTTGGAATTGGATGGTATATTAATTGTACTGAGAAATTACCATGTTATTTTTAATTATTATGTACATATCAGAAATCATTATGTCTATCCAAAAAACATAGTGTGGTATAAAAAATTACACAGTGGCGTGGAGACGGTAGGACGTATGTACAAATGCATAGAGATATAATCATTTATAGGATGCATATAATATTGAATATGGTTGTATTATATTTATAATAAAGTCACATCATCTAGAAGGTATTTGAGTTATTATTTTGTTTTGGAAATAACAATGATAAATAAAGTGGTAGATGAAAAGAACTTTGAAAGAGGTGATAAAATAATTACCTCCTCTTTGGGTGTTTCCTTTTGATTTGAACAAAATAAATTGATAGGTTGGCTTTTTTCTCAAGGTAGGGCCACTTGGTTGATTTGATGGAATATTTTAGGATATTTGGGAAGGGGTGGGCCGAGACAAATGGATTTGGAGGTGTGATTTAGAGACAAGGGGAAGTACCCTTTTATAAGAGAGGTGAGGGTCCCTTTATGAAAAGTTTAAAATATTATTTTATTATAAAATAATTCTCAGTTTATAATTTCTCAAAATTCATTTATTTTAAATATAAGGTAGGTATGGGTCTAAAAACTACAAAACAATAGTTTTTAGACAAGTTTATGTCATCATATTAACCCTATATTTTATATTTAACTCTTAGTTAAATAGTTTAACATTTACCACGACCTCTTGTATTATTATAATAAATGGTTAATAAACATACTATAAAAAGAAAAGATAACCACAAGTAGTTCTTTATTGATATATATAACCTTCTATAAGTCCTTTGGAAGAAAACTATATTTTTTAAATATTATATCAATTAATGATATAGTCTTTATTTTAAAAACTCATTTATGTCAATTAAGGCAGAAATTGTTATTTTGTTTTTTTAATGTCCTAAAAACATTTTCAATTAAAATAAATTTTTTTTAATCAATCTTAATGTGTCATATTAACCTATAAAACTCTTCGATGGAATCAAAAGACAAAATTATCATTTATTTTTATATTTATTATATTAATTATTTTAATCTTTCATTGATAAAGTAATTACTACATCATAATTTTGTGATGAATAAATTTAATTATTTAATCTCTAAAAAATATAAATAAAATACCATTATGTTGTATATATTTTTATCTTTATATATTTATAGGGTCATTAAAATTATATATAACCCTATATTAAAAATGTTTTATTTATTAAACAATGAATTTAACACTGTTAACTCTTCTTTAAGAAATATAATAATATATGTCTTAATCAAATCCAATGGAACCAAAAGATTCATATTTTACTCTTAAGGTCGGTTTTTATCTAAATAAACTCATCCATTTGAATTAGGACATGTGTTAGGATAATTATAATAACATTTTTACCTTTATTTACCATATTTACTTTTAACTGTTGTAAATAAAAGTCAAAAGTTACTAATCACCAAAAAAATATTTTCATCTTACTGAACCAAATTTTACATACTAATTCCAACTGTGTCTCTTGGATTTTTTAAATTCAATTCACATAAGTTGTAATATTACATTTTATGCAAATTTACAAATGTGTGTAAAAGGTGGATAAATGATGTCAGAAAGTTCAAAGAAATTGTATACATCAAATTTTGTTATAAAATGACTCAAATGAATTAAATTGAACTTATATAGGTATTATATATCTATATTATCTCAAAATAAATTTAAATAAAATATATAATTATTTAAATAAAATGTCAGTTTTAAATAATAACGTAGTGTTTTCACGATAAATATAAAATTGAATTTTTTCAAAATAAAATTCACCCTAAGTAATTTTGATATTCTAAATTCTGAAATTAATTCTATTTTACCAAATTCAAAACATAGAAGTTTCATTTATTAATTTATCATTAATTCCCATTGTGAAAACCAAAAAGTGGTTTTTTAAAAAGTAAACACTATCAAAATATTGACATGTGTTTATGTAAAATTTAAATGTAAAATTACATATAATGATATACATTCAATAAAACTATAAAAATATAATATAGTTATACTTCCAAACCATTAAAATACATAAATTACCAATATAAGTTATTTTTAATAAAAAAGATGTTTTCTATTGAAATGTAGTATTTTTCATAGTCATTAAAATATAAAAGTTGTTAGAAAAGTAAGAATAATAAATTGAAACTAAATTTTAATGTCTCGCTTCAATAGAACATTTTAATTTCACAAAATTGATTACATAAAAGTGACAAATATTGGTTTTGAAAAGGGTTTTCCCATAAAAGGTGGTAGAATTAATTTATTTTATAAATACTTATTTTATCTAAAAAATGAATTTGTCCTTATAATATATATAAGAAACACATAATATGGATTCAAATATTATATGGAGTATATAAAATTCAAAATTCAGTTATTACTATTTATAACTAATTTTTTTGGAGCTAATTTGGCACGTCGTGGTGCGCTCGATCTCAGTGTTGTGTGTAGTGCAAGTTATTTAATCACATTGAAGAGATAATGAACTTTGAAATCATGGGGTGTTACAGTTTTTGACTAAGTCATGAGATATATGGGGGTGAATATTCCCAAAGATACCTAAGGATATATGTACATTTGGTATATGGTATGTAAGCACCCCATTAAAAAATATATTCCACAAAAATGTTAGAGAGATAGGGATCCACATGCCCCTCCTTCTATAGGCCTCAGGTTGGAAACAACACCGAGGATAAAAAATATCACAAATGTGTTGTATTAAGTCCTATAATAAAAAATGAACTATAGATTGTATAAAAATCCATAAAACAATCAAACACATAATTTAAAAGTAAACCCATGACCATCCCAAAATGAATGAACAATGTAAACAAATACAAATGAAGGTCTCCATTTAATGTCCAAGAGGCAAGTTATAATGAAGTGTATCTTTAAAAACCCTAAAAAAAAGTTATAAATGTCTATATCAATCCCCAAACTACTCCAAGAAATATAAAAAACCATTAATATATTTTTCATGAGCATAAACATATAGTTAATAGGTTTATAACTATGGTCTCAAGCGCACATGTGAAAAAAGAATGCTAATGCACCCGTGAACCAACATCATAACCAACCAGAACATAGACTGGTCAAAAAACAAAACCTAGACTCAAAATAGAATAAAAAAACATCCATCCAATATAGTAATATAATATTGAGATAGTGAAAATAATGTGCTTCCCACACTGGATTCCCACTAATATTCTAATGGAATTCCCCAAAGTCAGACACCTTGTGATCCAATACCATTCATGAAAATCACATCACATATCATCAACATATAATGTGTGTTATCATATATACCTAAAAACCTCAAACTGAAGAGGACTATAATACATTCCTATCATATGGTATCATTACATATTGTCTCGCTCAAATTAACATGGGCTATAACAACACAACTTTCCAGTAGACACCTGAAACATCCCACCACATCACATCTCATATCTAATGAACTATGGTATCATGAAAATTAAGGGAATCACCCTCATTACCTCCACCATAAATGCATAAAACCTACCAAAAATTTCATATCATCACTCCCTCATCACATAAGAAATTTACCAAAAACACCATGTCCATCAAAATATATTTTTCTTAAAGACACTAGGGTAATCACTGCTGAAGGAAGTGAATGAAAGTGGGGGTACCCAACTATATATATATATATATATATCACCCCAAACCTTTATGACTGGGATATCATCTGAAACATAGATGAATTTATTCTTTTTAATGTTATCCAAATCATGTGGTAACCATATAGAAATAAAAATAAGATAAATTATATATGGATAACACTTGATACCCAACCAATGGGTTCACATCAACTAAACTACATCAAAAAACATAACAACCACTATATCACACATAAATCGTCCCACCTTCTTCCACTAATATACGAAACACCACAAAACAATCACACATGACACAAATAATCCAACATTGGATAAAAGTTCTCCATTTTCTAGATTAATAATATTTCCCTATTTTAATTTATTAAGCCACTTCATTCAAAATTACATTTCAATTGTAATTAAAATATTACCCATCTTATTTAATATGTTTATCCACATATCAATTTACATACCATTTATTTACCGAATTAAGAATGATTTTATAGGTAATCTTATAACTACCAAAACCACGTCAAATAATAAATCTATCATCTCAAATCAACTATAATTTCCTGACCACAACTTCAAAACCATATCACCATAAAAAACAAAATCCCTATCCTAACCACATATTATTATATAACATCCTATCACCACATATCACCACAATAAATCATAAATATAATGAATCAAATCCTCTATGAACCATATCATAAAACCTCCCACATTCCATTGATCCCAAACAACAACCACATCACATCCCCACACATCATACAACCCAACCAAAGACCATAATCCCCCAAAAATATCCTAATCTATGCAGAGAAATACAACAAGAATAAGAAAACGTAACAATAACATATCCTAACTACCAAAATTATTAATGGGATTTATCAAATTAAATATTTACATAGATTTTATATTATCACACAAACCTCACATCGATGGGAAACCAATTTATTAAGATTATAAAAATGCCATATCATTTTATTGAGGGTGTGATCAGACAACAAAAAAGGCTCCCAGATAATAGAATATACAGTGAAAACATGGAACCCAATAGCCATTACCTTTAGTTTTGAAGTCATAAAGCATAAAAACATTATATAAAATATATAAGCATCCAAAATATGATATTTCTCCCCCAAAACCATAAATTTATGTCATGAATATTCATTTTATAAATAATTACATCCCGTAATATCCATCCAATCTAATTAAGAACATTTAATTCCAACACATATGTCATATAATGGAAGAAAAAATTATATGATATGTTAATGAAGCTTTCATATCTAAATTAAAATCATAGGGTGAAGAAGGAACAACCAAAACCCCCAAAACACCTGGAAAACGACAAATAAAAATTACTACATAAAGTGTTCATCATAAAATATCTCAAAAACCTCCATGAAAAATGGAAAAAACAAAACAATGCATTTCAAGGTGAAAGGAAAGAAAATTATAGGGATTAAAGAATAATTCACCATAGATCCCTTAATTTAAAACACCAAAACATACAAAATAAACTAGAGGGAGGTCTGATTGAAGATACCCCTTTGACATTTACAGTTAACAAAAAGACGAAATAGATGATAGATATGTTATTGAGTTTCACTAATCCCTCATATCATATATATAATTCCACGTTCCCTATTTCCACCTAAAATTTCACTTTGACGGTTAATATTCCATTGACCACAAATTATAATGCCAATAAATCAATTTTTGGCTATGATAACATTAATTTATAATATTACATTGTAATATATAATGTATATCATTGATTTTAATTAATCCAAAAACAATTACTTTATGATATTAAAATGTTTTATACATTTTCACTCTCCCATAAAAATTTCATAATCATCATGAAAAGCCCCATAAATAAAATACTTATGTCGCAAACCCCTATTTTTCATTTTAAAAATACCCCATTAGTTCTCATCTAGGTCCAAACTCCTCTATAAAAAATTATAATCTAGTAATTAACAAAATTAGTAAATAATATTATAGGAACGAATGTTAAATTAAATTATACACTCCAAATTATTTTTTCTTCAAGAATAAATACTAAACCCATAGAAAAAAGGGGCACAAAAAACCACCCTGAATATACCTGTTCAGGTTCCCATTAAACCTCAAAACTTCCACCAACCAAAAAATCCATCCAAAACATGCACATTTCACCCCACCTAACCACATAAATAGAAAAACACGATAACACCTCCCTTTTGGAAAAATAGAACATCCTATGTTAATGGAAATAATACATGACAAAACACTTCCCCATGATTAATGTCACGGATTTATATCTTTGAGTTTATGATAATATATGAATTTCCCGATAAATACTCATCCACAAGGATTAAATTTTTTCAACATATTACACATATTGATTTGGAATCTAGTTTTTATTTTTTCATATTTATGATGATTTATCAAACATCACACATAAAGAATGAATATAATCCCCAAAAACATCATGATCCAAATATAACATCATGTAGTAATAAGCAAATGAGAATTTAAAAACTCAAAATATATCTCGTTATTTGGGAAACAGTTTCATATATGACTCCCATGTATTCTCCTTTCAGACCCCATGAGTCCATAACACATAAACCATGGTGAGGATTAATTCAAATAGAAAGTTTTCTTGAATCCTACATCTTGTATGGTTTATACCAGAAAATTTAATGGTCCATGATATGAAACATCCCCAGTCAAAAATTTGGGAATAATTGTGATTATACAGATGAATATTAGACATTGAGATGATATCTTGGATACTCTCCATGAACATTGGAAATTATAACTAATATTACACCATGAAAAATCACCCAAACACAGAAAAGGAACCACAATAATAGGGTTAGATCTTACTCCCACTTCTAAATAATCACTACATAGTTTGAGGGAGGCTCTAAAAAACACATGGTTTCTAACATCAAAACTCAATAGCCTCCATATATGATCAACGTAAGCCTTATGATGTTCATTTGATGACCTAATATGAAATTTTACTAACTAGATATTTTCAGTCATGTTAAGAATCAAATCAAGACCAAGAACTAATGAATCCCCAACCTCCAACCAGATCAATTGAGAATGAAATGGTTATCCATATAGCACCTCAAGTTGATCAATTCGTATGGATGAGTTATATATATTTTTGTATGAAATATCAACCATAGTTATGTTTCTTACTCATGTTCCACCAAAGCTATCTCCTCCAGCTACAATACATCTTTCTTACTCCATGATGTACCACTTTGTTTGTTCATTGAAACCGATGAAGAACACCCTCAGGCATCAAATATGGAATAAAAAATAACACTTGGAACAACATATTGTTCCAACCATACTCCGACCTTTCATCAATAGAATATCCACAAATAACAAAGTTATGCATCACCTCAATTTTTGAGTTCCTCTATTTATATTCCTCAATTTGTTTCATTAAATTTGACCATATGATCATCTAATAATGAACACATTTACCTCTATACTCTATGACATGAATATGAATCAATACAATCTCCTTTATCCCATTCATAACATCCATATAATCTTATCCAAAATCTCATTAGAAATTCTATCTCATCAAATCAATAACAAAAATCCCATTTCTATGGATTTAATTGATCTAAAATTGAATTTTTTTTAGAAACTCTATCCACCTAAAAGATAATAGAATAAAATAACCTTGATAAATGTCATATGTCAAGATATTGTGGCCTATAAAATCTATAATTCCATTACTTATAAGGAAATGAATCCACTATATCATTATAAACATGTCATTCATTGACTACAGATCCAGGGTGAAATAGTAAATCTCGTCGAGACATAATTCCTTGTCCTATAACAGTTCTCCACACTCTACCACCTCAACACGAATATGATGCATAGATGGGTGGATCAAAAAAAACATAGAAAAAAACACCATCCAAATGTAACCAAGATCTAGGGAAATATCCAACATATCCATAAGAAAACCAAATCCTTCCTTTAACATATTACTATAAACAAAAATATTTTCTTTCATATTCAATTGTATTAACTGTGATGCAACTGATGAAAAATTAGTTACAAAACTCCTATAATAGTAGGAAATACCAAGGAATCTATAAAACTCCACCAAGTTATTTAATTTTTTCCATTAAAAATCTACATATATCATGGATTGGTCAATGGACACACATTTTTTGACAGATTAAATGTCTATGATAATTCATGACTCTCATACCAAAATCACATGTGGAAAATATTCCATAGAGATAGTGATATCCATTGATGACCAAGAGATATCTATTTTATTGACATGTTCCTCCTCTAAAATTGAGTATATTAATATATAAATAACGAATACAGAATGATCTATATCATGTAACTCATTGAACATGTAGTTCATAAGCCACATGAACATGGTTGGTTTGTTTGTAGCATTCAATAACATGGATAAATATTGTATGTTCCCATAACTACATATGATGTTAGTCTTTAGGATAACCTTATAAATAACTATAAACTAGTGATTCACATATCATAAAATGATTTTATAAAAATAATTAGATTCAACTATCTAGTTGATCATATCATCTCCGTTATGTATTGAATTCATTACTATTAAAAAAATTAATCACTATTAGACTATACAAAACTTCAACACAATCCATTTATTTGAGAAACCACATTTTGGTAAAATGGGAAGAATAAAAAACAACAAAAGATAACACGCACATACCCCCAATAGATAATGAAAATACACCGTACAAAATTCAAAACGCAACATCCACTCTAGTAAAACCCTACTATCACTGAAAGCATCCAAAAATACACAATAATAAAAATTAAAAAATCAAGGCATCATTATCCACTACGATAAATGAGTCCTATAAACTCATGTGTTTCAAAGAGTATCATACCCTACCTTAAGAAAAAAAATAATGTGACAACTGCCCAATTCGCATTATACAAAATTGCTAGAAAGCTCTACTGGTGTTCGTTGTGACAATTGAAAAGAGATTTATCATCTCTGCCATACTCGAACCCTGAAAAATAAATGCATCATTTACACCAATTTCATAATACTCATATGAACATCATAAATTCATCAACTCATGACTAAGATAGAAAATAACCCCACCAGATTCATAAGTGAAAAATATCGTAAAAAAACTATAAAAAATACCCCATCATAGAAGTAATAGACAAATTTTCATCAAAACTAATAGAAAAGTGACCCAAGAGAAGCATCAACTACAACCAGTTCCCAAATACCAATTTTTTTAGCAACCATAGTTATAGATCCAACTTGGAGAGGATCATTAGGCCTCGGGTTAAGGAAGCGATAATAATAATTGATGCCTCCAAGCAACATCAACTTTCCTGAAAAAAATAGGATGCCAAATACCAGATCATACTGACACTAAAGATCATAAAAACCCCTATACCACCATTACTATTTTACCAAAACCAAATTGTACCCATCAATACAAGTTTGACCAGGATAAGAGAAATGGAATATTTGGTTATATAAGTGATGGAGCAGTCTGGAAATATATAAACCACCATCGATGGGATCAACAACATACCTAGGAAAAATCCACAACAAAACCACACTTATAAAGAAAAATAGTGGAAAGAAGAATGTATTCAAGAAGAGGATAGACGATGTGAGAGTAAGAAATAACATAAGGTAGAGAAGAAGATAAGTATTGGACATGATTATCATATGTGCTGCTAACCACATGAAAAAAGGGTTTCCAGAGAAACCATAGACGAACCCGAGAGTGGGAGGGGAGAAACTGTGGAGAATAGATACATCTAAGATCCTATAAAAACATCAAAACGTCATTATATTTCATAAAACATTCATGAGGTAACCCCACAGTGATTTTCATGGATGTGTAAAACCCCTCTACATCAGATAATCCACCTATAACCAAAACTCATGTAACACTGTATGTGACTTTCGATAGAGATCCATTAAAATCAGAGATGGACCTGTTTGAAACTCTATCCCAAAAATTATTATACATTGATTGGGTAAATATATAAAAAATCTTGGAAAACATCCATGAATACCTCCAATATTCTTTGAAATTCCACACCATGATATTTTTAAAAAATATCCTCTAAATAAGATGAATAAGTATTCACATTCATACCAACCATCCCACATCCTCACTTTCCAATGAAAACCACTCGTTATCCCTCCACTTTAGAAAAGAACACAATAATACATGAAAATAATGATTTTACACAAATAAAACATTTATTATATGATAATTATGAAATTTAATGGATTTATTTTTAGAATGAGAAAAATATCCCATAGACTTCTACTTCCTTGTCAGAATTCTACATCCACGATACACCTCAAAAAATTTATCATGACCTTTATGATAAGTAGATATCAATAATGGAGTTGTAATTATCTCCACAACTAGTACCAAAGAATGGGCCAATGTATGGAAAAAATATTGCGGGGATCCCAAATCAAAAAACAAACACAACTACATGAAAAAATGATCATACATAAAAAACTCTGGTTCTGCGGGCTTGTCTACATATATATGTAGTGCATTTGAGAACATATATCCCATATTCCTTATTGTTTTCATCTTACATGACCATAATTTTCACTATGTTTATGTTTATGGGGATCATCATGAGTATTCCATATATCAGCTCTACATGTTATCGACAACAGAATAAGCACCGATGGTCCCTCCTATAAAAACTACCTCATAAACCACTATTGATACTACCTTAAATGGGAAGAATAATGACCAAATACATTCCTCCCTGAGAGTTATAATTCATATTATAATGATTTAAAAGTATTCTTAATATATTAAACATGAATAGGGATAATTATGTAGGTGATTGATGGAAACCTTCTATAGAATAATGGGACGAGATATTCCAAGGTCGGTTTCCCACTAGACAGAACCCAAGATATAAGAAAACCCTTAACCGACTAACTGAAAATATAATCCTCAAGAAATCATAGTAGAGACTCTCTCAGTGATGTACTAGGAAATAAATCATCAAATATATAACCTTTACCTTTTTTGGAACAACTATATTATAAGGACACAAACTTAAACATTACATAATCATGATTTATGTCAAGAATTCACATTGAGGATATTTTCATGTTTATAGTTATAAAGAATTAGGACCTAACTATTATATAACACCAAGAATATTACATGTAGTCACTACAACCAAGTATCCATTTTTCATAAAATAAAAACTCTTGAAAAAAAGAGACATGTGTAGTTCCATTTTTTAGACTGCATGACTTTTCCGTGATCTCATCCTTGACCATATTCATCTTTAAGTCTTGTAGAAAACATTTAAAAAACATGGGATGAGCATAAAAAGCTTTGTAAGGGTTATAAAATAATGAAGTAAAACAATATCACATAAATAAATAAAAATCAAAGAAACCGTACAATTCAATAATAACATACCTTAGGAAATTATAGGATTTATTAATAACACCCAGAAATCATAAATCATAAAGGTAATTTATGACATTCATATCATACTAACATTGTAGCTATCACATCCACATTTTGAGTCAAATTTGGAATAACCATCATAGTATATTAAATAAATTTATTAGGAGAAACATTAACGTTTACTTCTCTCACGTTACCCAATTCATCAGGGAGCTATCTCGGGCTCACACACCCTAGGTTTATCACAGATCGACCCGTATACGTAAGAAATGTCCAGTAACCATAACATAACCAGAACACATAACACATGTATAAATGAAATATAACATTTCCCCATTCCAATATATCAAATCAAATAATTGAAATAAACTATTCTTTATCAAACCATTTAAAACATTTAATAAAGTGATTTATGAATCTAAGTGTCCCATACCACTTTGAAACTCTTAAAGGAAATAAAATTTTAAAACATTAAAGTGTATATATATAAATAATAAAAACCATTTTGAAAATATTTACATTAATGAGAAATATTTAGAAGAATAAATCTTTAATAAAATATTTTAGATAAAGTGTTCTTAAAAAAAGGGAGCTACTTGAATACAAATAATTTAGGAATAAAATTTAATCATAACATTATAATATCATGAGAATAAAAGGGTACATGATATAATTTTCCAATGGAATGTAGATACTCCATATAAAAGTGAATTGGTCCATAACGGTAATGCTGTCTCAATGGTATGTAAATTGAGACGAAATCCCTTATAAAAATGATATCCTTAGATTAAGGATAAATAAATTACATAATAATGTGTGACCAATATAAATAAACTAAATATGATTACATATTTAGTATAAATCAATAATAATAAATTCAAACATTTTCTTTTTAGGAAAGAACCAATGACTTGGATGTTTAACTCAGTGAATGGAAATTGAGGTAAAATTACTCATATAAAGTTCATATCGATGACTTGACAATTTATCAATGGGGTGATTATGGGTATAAAAAGTATATCCACAAAAAGGGGAGTGTAAATTACAACATAATTAAATAAATTTTGATTCCACAGATAATCATATCATGAAATAGTTACGAATATTAAGATTAACCCAAGGAATTGAAATTGGGTTAAAAGGTCCCCTTACCGATTTGGTATCTTACAAAACATACAACCCATGAAAGAAGGAACATAAAATGAATATGTAAATAACCATAAATTTAATTATATAACTCAATTAATAAAATCAAGGGAAGTATATACACCATCGAAAAGGAAATAGTGGCAAATATTTCATGAATCTCATGGGAATTAAAAGTGAGATCAAAATCCCTTACCACGTTGTAATCAATCAAGTCGTTTGAAAAAAGGTTCATAACCAATAAATAATTCACAGAATAACATAAATATAAATATAATCATGATAATATATATAAAATGGTAGTATTCAATAACTCACATGGAATAAACTAGTGGTGAACAATGGAAATCTCATGGAATTAAAAGTTAGATAAGAAACCCATTACCTCGTGTCTGAAGTGACTTGTTTGTTCCTTGTTCTTACTAAACAATAAAAATATGTTAATTTAAACTTCATTGAGATTATTTTTCTATTTTATTAATCTTTTTATATCACTTATTAATTTTCTATAACAATTTGTTAATTAATTGAGTTCATATTGGACATTTTGTGGATGCTCGGAACTTAAGTCTAAAATAAACTTGTTATAATTACAATTTGTTCATGTGGTAAATATTTAATTATATATGGAATTATATTCATGTTTTGGATATGATATATATCATATATATCCATTATATGTATATATATATAATATTAGATAACATTTTGATATAAGATATGAAATGTAACGTTCATTGAGACGATAAGCCATATGTACTCTTGAATGCTACATTCATTTCTATTTCATATTTAATGGAATGAAAAAATATTGATACATAGTTATATTATAATTCCAGTATAATATAATAATATAATTTCATTAACAAAATCCTTAATACGTCCCATGAATGGAATGAACGAGTCATATCACTTTGAGGGGGCTATAGTCCGCACTTCCACAAATGAATTTATCGCGTTTACTCATAATGGAAACCATAAAGTTATGATATAAAATAAAAATATAGTATCATAAAGAAATCATAAAAATAATATATTTCATCTATAAATATATTTCCATAATAATGGAAACCATAAGAGGCGGTAAGAGATAATTGCACAATCATCGTTTCATGAGGTGTTAGTTTTCCACCCATAAAAACAGTATGTTCATTAAACATTAGTTGGAGGTGCATGTAAGTTTAGTTCGAATCCTTCATATAAAAACATCCTAGAATATTAAGGATTCTGGTGTTGTTATAAAAGAAGGAATGAAAATATTTTAGGGTTGGATAAGTAAAATAAAATAAAAGAATATAAGAGACACTGTTACCTTTAATTCAGGTAACTCGCATTGCTTTGAACCAAAAGGACTTCATGAAGTGCCTTCTACCAAAAGTATGGATTCTAGGAGGAATTTAGGGATCTTTAGAGCTTACATGGGTTAGTTTTGGATGATCCAAGGTTCTTGAGAGGTGTGATCAATGGGTTAGAAGTGAAGGATTTTTATAAGGGGGGAGGAGGGGTTCATTAGGAAAGTGTGAAAATATAATTTTATTATATTACTATTTTCGGTTTATAAAGGACCAAAACTAATTAAAGTATAATATAAGATGACTCATGATCGAAATAAATTCATCCAAACAAGAATTGTATAGGGTTTTAATGTTATTTTAATATTTATAATCTCATTTATTTAAATCATTTATTATTGAGGTAAATACTGCATCATTTTTTGTCATAAATAATTTTATTTATTTGATGTCATGATGTAGGAAATATTTTGTTATTTAGAATTAATATTTATTGTCCAAAATATAACCTATATAACCCTATGTAAAAATTAATTTTATCAAATATATTTGTTAATGTCATTTATGTCGTTACTTTAAGTTAATTAAAATAATGTGCCATTATCACTCTTAAGTGGACCTAGGGGTCCTTAAATAAAACCAATGATTCCTATTGACAGATATTTATCAACCGATAGGATTATGAAACATGTTAGGGTAATTTTATATTATTATAATAATATTTTTTACCCTTATTTATCACGTTTACCCTTAAACATGATAAATAAAATTTTTATTGAAGCAAATATTAATAATGTAAAAAAATAAAATATACCTATTTGCACAATATGGACCTCCTGATTCAAAATATGAAAACCAATTTTCAAAATTCAAAACACAGAAGTCACATAAATTATTTTAAAATTAATTTTCGTTGTCCAAATAAAAAGCGTGTTTTTAGAAATATTACCTATTAAAAGATTGACATTTGTTTATGTCCAATTTCAATGTGAAATTAATTCCAATGACCAAAATTGTATTAAATGGTAAAATTATATTATAATTAAACTTTAAAACAAATAAAAAATCCAATCCAACCATATAAATAAATTAAATTAAAATGCAGTTTTGAATTTAAAAACCGTATTTTTCATTATTCATTAAAAAATGAACTTTATCGGAAAAATACCAAAAATTCATCAAATTAAATTTTTATGCACATATTCTAAATAAGAGTTTTATTTTTTCAAATGGAACATATAAATGTGACCAAAACTAGATTTAATGAGGGTTCTCCATTAAAAGGCTGTAAATCAACTTTTAAGGTTAATTATGCTTAAAATTATATTCATTCACATTTGAAGCCTCTAACGTTTATTGGATAAATGTAAAAACATTGAACAAACATGTATAATCATATTTCAGTTAGTTCTTTTTTTCCCTCCAATACAATGTCTAGGCATTAACTACATTTATGATATTATTACTATATTATTAGTGCGTAATGTAAGATTTCAAAGAAACTGATTATAGCGTATCAGGTATTCCATCGAGTATATCAACCCCTTTAAAGTAAAATTAATATTTAATTCACAAATATGAATAATTATAAAAATTTCATATTCTTTATTTACCTGGGATGTTATATCCTCCCCCATTTTGGAAATTACATCCTCACAATTTTAAAATTGGGCTCGGAAACATCATTGAAAGTCCCAAATCGGAAAAAGAGTCTATAAAACTATAACATTAAAATAAAAAATATAGAAGTAAAAAGGTCACCCGAGAAAACCCAAACATGGATTATATGAAAAAATGGATATTTAGGAGAAAACCAACCATCATGTTCTGAGGTAGAGTGGTAGAAAACATGATTAGGGTAATGTTAACCACTAGAAAATCACAAACTTATGATGGGTTAAACGGTGTTTGATTGCAGAGTAAGAAACGTTAACGGACAATGTTTTTGTTTTATGTAAATTTTCATAATGTTTTGGAATTTATTTATGATCTTGAATAATAACATAAAGAAACATACTTACTTTTCATGTGAACATTAATCCTTGACTATATTTATACCACAAACTCATCTTCTCTCCAAATGATGAGTACTCAAGATGACTTTTTCACATTGAAAGAACTATAATAAACTTTTAGAGAATCACATAATTCACAAAATATTTACTATATTTTCCCCATGTCTTTAGGAAATAACTAATTCCAAAATGGTTAGTACGAGATCATATAATCCCAAAAAATGATAATACTTTATAAAAAGAAGTACTACTATTAATCACCAAAATTCCACAAAAAGTGCCCATAGATCAAGAAAGACCATTAAATACACAATTCTCCGTAAAATTCTTCAAAATAATATAAACAAAGATTGAAACCCAAAACACTGAAGGATATAATCACATAGTCTTCCACAATGAATCTTAACATTTATCTCCAAAAATGTAGACTACTCTTAAAGTCTCATACTGAAGCATAATTAACCAAATCACAAATTCTCTATGATAGGTTAATGATTTCCATAAATAACCCAAATCGATATATGTCAATAATAAAAACAGATAAGCTTCCAATATAAAATTTAAACCATTAATCCCTAAATGTGATCCCATAGTTTTCTACTTTTCTTAAGTGTACAGTGTTCCTAAAAGAGGGAACATCTTCCAAAATCACTTTTATATATTAATAACCAAATCATGTTCTTATACTATGGTTATCCATTTGACAAAACATATTATCCCAAATCAACTTATTCATGATCCATAAAATGATTTTACTAAAATTAATAAGTCATACTAATGAGGAACATCATGGTGTCTAGTGGAAGTTGATAATTCTTAGTCACACTTTTTTTGTGGGTTGAATTCTTGTAGTTTTCATTGATGCGATGAGTTGTCACATGGTCTGCATGTTTTCTTTATTATAAAACACAAAAATAACACTAAAATGTTTTAACCTCAACATTTTTCATATACCACCCATTTTCATTCTAATACATAATGATATCAACATATTAATTCATTAAGTCATATATATATAATCTTTTTTTATTTCTCCACGATATGTTAAAATAAAATGATCGCCCAAAAAAAGAACAACATACCTTGATCATGATGTCCACTTTGTTTCATCGTCATATTTTTAATGTAGGTAGAAGGTCCATGCATTGAAAAAATGATTTAGAGATCCTTCAATATCATTTTCTTCCTTTATAAAAATACACCTTTTAAAACAAGGCTCATTTTTGTGTTGGTAGAAAAACTGTTTCGGAAAATTATCATGTATGACATATAATTTTAAAACATCTGATAAAATATGATTTTTATAAAATAGTCTGACAATGTTAGAGTTGAAACATTCAATCAATGGTCCTTTTAAAATACCATAAGTATGTGTTGAGTGAGTATATTGTAATAGAAAATATAAAAAGGATATTCAAGGTTCTCCTTATTTTTTACCTTTTTCAAAATCATAATATGATTCAAAATTTTGTGATAAGGTAAAATTTTTAAAAATTCCTTGATGATATTTTCTATTCTTGAAAATATGAGAATATTGTGAAAATGGGATTTGTATAAATACAAACCTTAATCAACAATGATAACAAGGTATAGTGGAGGTGTTTGATTTCTCAATAAACTGCATGTAAGTGAGTTTTAAGATAGAAAAAGATCCAAAATCATCCGAACATGACTTTTCTATAATTAATGCACGCAATTCATCCAGATGATATAGGAATATAGTTTGTGATCCTCCTCATTCTATTTTTAATTTACTTTCCTTGATCTGAAAAAGTTATAAAACATGGGTTTAACTGAAATAATAGACATAGGGACTAACCTGTTGTCTAAGGAAATCTCTTAATATGTAAAGTTTTCTACATCGACCATGATACCAACTAAAAGGACCCGACCTTAAAAATTAAATAAACTTGAATAATATCTGGAATTCACATTAAGGATCTTTTCAGGTTTAGAGTTTTAGATAATTAGGCCATAACTATTATATAAAAACATTGATATTACATGTAGACACTGCTACCCAGTACCAATTTTTCTTAAAATAAACACTCTTGAAAAAAGGATACATTTCTATTTCCACATTTTAGACAACATGACTTATCCATGATGTCATCCATAACCATATTCATATTTTAGTCCTGTGGAAAATAGTTTAGAAACATGGGATGAGCATAAAATGCTCTGTGAGTGTTATAAAAGAAGGAAGAAAAACATTAACCCATCAATAAATACAAATCAATAAATCTATACTTTTCGATCAAAACATACCTTACGAAATCATATGATTAAATAATAACACACATAAATCATAAATCATAAAGGAAAATTATGGAATTCATAACATAATTACATTTTAGCTATCACAGCTATATAAGGAGTCACATTTGGAATACACATCATAGTATATCCCCTAAATCTCTTATGAGAAACATTAACATTTACCTCTTTCACGTTGCCCAATGCATTGGAGAGAAATATTGGGCTCACCCACCCTAGGTTTATCACGGAACCACCCATATACCCAAACAATACCCAATAACCATAACATAATCATAACACATAATACATGTATAAAGGAAAGATCACATTTCCACATTCCAATCTATCAAATCAAGGTATTTATGTAACACCCCAAGATTTCATAGTGTGTTATTTCTTCAAAATAATTCAATAACATGCACTACACGCAACACCGAGTTCAATTGCACCATGACTTACCAAAAAAAAGCCATTAAAAGAGGTCATGAATAGCATTAACTACATTTTTAACTTTATATAATCCGTATAATTTTAGAATCCATATTATGAGTTTCTTAGTCATAATGCAAGAACAGATTCATTTTCAGTATTGCACTTTTATCAACTTTTGATAGTGAAACCTTTTTAAATACAATATTTTAAGCTTTTTGACTAAATGGAGACATCAAAAAATTTAGAATGAAACATCCCAAGCTTCCACGGTACGCTTTCCTTTGAATAAAACAGTAGCGTGTGTTGTACGCAACGTCGAGTTTTAACACACACCACAACCGATCAAACTAGCCGTTATGAATAGTAATACCTAAATTTTGAAATTATATATATTTTATATTTTGATATGGACTTTATTTTTGGATTCGGAATATCGAATTTAGCCTAAGGTGAAATTTTGGTACTTTTCGGATAACTTTCATATTTTGATGAATAGTGAAAATTACTAAATTTTAATTAAAAACAACTTTTTTAATCAAAATAATTAATAGTGATAAATTATGAATTTGAGTGGTTTTAAAGTATATTTAGAATATATTTTTACAATTTAATATAATGTTGGTCATTAGACATAATTTTACAATTAAACCGAAGATAAACAAGTGTCAATCTTTTGATAGTTATTATCTCTTAAAAACACGCTTTTTGTTTTGACAGCGGGAATTAATTTTAAATTAATTTCTGCCACTTCTGTGTTTTGAATTTAGAAAAATGGATTCCATATTTGGAATCAGGATGTTCAAATTGTGTAAATAGGTAACTTTTATTTTTAGACATTTTGAATAATTACTGCGGTAAATATTTTATTTACCATGGTTAAGGGTAAATCCGGTAAATAAGGGTTAAAAAATAATATTATAATAATACTAAATTACCCTAAAACGTGTCTTAACCCTATTGGTTGATACATGGTCGACCATGGTCATCTTTGGGTCGATTTTGGGACCCCATGGATCCACTTGTAAGTGATAATGACACTTTATTTTAATTAAGTCAAAATGAATACAAAAATGACACAAGCATATATCTTTTAAAAAAACAATTGTTACATAGGGTTATATATGTTGGATTTTAGATTATAAATATTCATTAGAAAGATAAAAAGATTTCCTACATAATGATATTTTATTTATAATTTTTAGACTTTATATAATTTATTTTATATATGACACAATGATGATGCAGTAATTACTATAATAGTGAAAAATTAAAAAAATTTATATTATAAATACCCAAAAAAAATATAATATGAACCTTTTAATGAATTAAACTAATTTTCTAGGATAATATGATATATTAGGATGGATTTAATTGACTTTGTTCGAAGTAATCAATCTGTTATGAGTTTCACAAAAATCAACTATTGAATAGTGTCAAAATTGATATAAAAGAGTTCTTAAAACAAATATTATATTATTAATTGATATTAAATTCCTAAAAATCTAAGGTTCGGCCAAGAGACTTATATCATGATAGGTTCATCATTAATGGACCAATTGGGGGTCTCTTGGATGTATATAGTAAGTTTATTAACCATATTATATAAAAATACAAAGAGACATTGTAAAAGTGAAACTAATTAACTTAGAGTTAATACTTAAAGATAAGGTTAATATAAGTACCCAAACCTGTCTAAATTCTATTGTTTGAGTGGTTTTAGACCTATACCCACCTTATCCTTTTAATAGTCAACTTTGGAGCCATTGGAAACCTAATATGAATTTATTATAAATTAATATTTCTAGCTTTTCCAAAGGTGCCCCTCACCCCTCTTATAAAAGGGCACTCCTCCTTCTCATTTCTTCACACCTTCAAAGCCTTTTGGTTCGGCAAAACTCTGCCCAAATACTCTCCCAACATCCCTAACTACAACCTAGAGGCCTTAGTTTGATCAGAAAGCCAACCTAAGGAGCCCTTTTGATCAAATCAAAAGGAAGAACCCGAAGAAGAGGTAATGATTTCACCACCCTTCTCCAAGTTCATTTCTTCTTCCACGTCTTCTTCCTTTGTTCTTACCATTCTAAAATAATAACTCCAGTATCTCAAATATACTGTGATGTTATTATAAATATGGTACAACCATATTCAGTATTCTATCCACCCTTTTAATAACATGTCACCATACGTGCGTACGTACGGACTACCGTCTCCACGTCGTGGTGTAATTGTTATTCAATATAATATTATTTGGATGGGTATAATAATGATGTGTAACTCATGTAAATAATAAATATAACATGTTAATGATTCTGTATATATGATATACCATCCATTTATATATTATTTTAATATCAAAAGAATGATATTGTCGCTCGTGCGTACGTACAGACTACCATCTCCACGAATGCGATGAGATTCATTCTCCATCGTATCCATTCAAGTATAATTATCATTTGATGATTTAAAAATGATGTTTAAGGACTTGATATCATTCTGGATATGAATAATATACAACCTATCCTTTACAAACATGTCTTACGTAACAAAACATATAAAAGAAAACAAGTAAGTTAACACCCGAAACGACGATAATTCTAAGATATTATTAACAAATCAATGCTGAAAGATCATATATGATATCATATTAATATATATGATTCTTGTATAATTTAATAACAATTATTTCACCATTATACAGGAGGTTAACCTACCCCAACCAAGGAAAAGTACAAGGTAAGGGTTATTTCACAATCCCTTCATTATCCGAGGTTGTTTATTTGTAATAATCTACTGGGATCTCTTTATCATCCACATCCATGTTTCTTCAAAATGTATTTCAAAACATTTTTATTATTTACAAGAATATGGGTTAAAGTCATTTATACCCTTTTTTGACTTTTTATAAGAGGTTTATAAAGGAATCTTTCCGTCGTTTTCAAAACAAGTACATTTTTAACCTTTTCGACAGAATTAAGGTAAGAACGTTTTTTTTAAACTTATACGGCGGGTGCGGCTAATTTCCACCGTTATAAAATCTTCAAAACTTCCCTTACAATCTTATAAGAATATTTTCAAAGAAAATGTGTTATTTTATATGGATCTTAAATGATTTCAAAATAAAAAGAGATATTTCTTTAAAAAGAATTTTGATTTCATCTATGTCAACATCCTTTGATGGATTTTACTCTTATTTGAATTTGATCTATTGTGATACAAAACTTCTATATTGTATTGAAGGTTTTGTGATATGTTTGACTGTGGATGTGCTATTTTTATACCATTCATAGTTTATGGTGAAATTATTGACATTTCGTATGCTAGTTTTTAATACGAATGTTTATGTTATGTCTAAACCTTTACATATGGGAATGCATTGGACTTAATAAGTGACGGGTGGAGCCCGTTATAGCTCCTCGATGCATCGGTAGGTCTCATGAGACAAACTAGTGTCTTGGCATAAGGCCTTGACAAAATCTTATTTGTAGTCTTGGCACGAGGCCTTGGCTATGTGGTTATGATAGTCTGGCATTATGCATTCCAACATTATGAAAGTGGTTATTGATTTTGCATGTGATTATTTGATTAGTAGAATATCCATGTGAACAAGTAAATGGCATTTTTTTCATTTTACTTTTGCCATACTATGTTGAAGTTAAAGTTTAAAGGGCTTTTGTTTTAGTAATTCATTGCCTTAAATGTTTATGCTTATTTTTGAATGTTCCGCTATATTGTTATCCTTACTGGGCATTTGAGCTCACCCCTTTTATATGTTTTATTTTTCCCAGGAAGTGAAGAAGTAAATTATGAATGACCTGCAGGGATATTATGTGGGGATATGAGTGTGGATTATGGAGACATTATGTTGTTGTAGTTGTTTTTCATTTTATGATGTAATGTAAAACCTATGAATATATCTAGTGTTTCCAAGGCTACTAAACCAATCGGTCATTCGAGATATGATCTTTCTTGTGATCATGCCAATGTTACGAAGTAATGCACCGACTCTGGGTAGCTGGGGTCGGGGCGTTACAGTTGGTATCAGAGGAAGTTTAGTACAAACCTTAGAAGCTAGATTTAGATAAACTCTGATTAGAGCACGTAGACCTAAGATGAACTTTGAGGATTAGTATAGAAGAACTTCCTAGAAATTTGGTATTGTAGAGATTTTGTGAGTTTTCTGAGAAATACATCCCGGTCTGGATACGAGCAGGTAGAGGCGACTCTGGCACAGATGTACCTAGGGGTAAAACCCAAAAACACCGCTTTGAGCTAGACTCGAACGGGAACTGGTGCACGACAACGGGCCTTGCTGCACTCTTGGTTACGACACTCCCGGGGGATATGCTTAGGATAACTCTCATTTTCTTTACAAATCATTTTGAAGGGATTATGAGTATATACTTCCTCAAAGAAAACATTCTTATGATTATGGATTATATCCATAAATAGTTCAATTTATGTTAGGTGTTTTATAAGTATGGGATTATGTATTTTGATTCATAAATTGATCTAGTTTATGCCATTGTTTAGAAATGGTGACCAGTAGAAGGAATGAGAACTCCAGAAATGCACATGATCCAAAGAGAAGGAAGGATCATATCTTTCATGGTCTTAAGCTAGAATTTATAAGAGAAATAGTCTCCCATGTATTATCATCATATGAAGAAATAATATAATGTATTTTACTGAGTCCCATGGATTTGAAGGGAAGAAAGAGAAGAAAAGGATAGAAGAGAGAAAGATGGATAAAGGGAAGAGGGAAAAGAAGAATTTTCCCATATGTGGTAACTGTGGAAAGAAACACCCTGGAACTTGCCTGAAAGGAATGGGAGTTTGTTATAAGTGTGGAGGAAAAGGGGACAAAGTACGTGACTGCAAGGGTAAGAAAATGGTTTTAAATGTACAATGCTTCATTTGCAAGGAGTTTGGACACTACGCGAACCTATGTCCCAGTCATCAGACTATGCCGCAAATGATGTTATTGGATAATAATCAAGTTATGATACTACCACAGATGAAGAGGAATGATTAGAGTTCTTATGTTGATTATGTCAATTGAGTGTTGTATCAACAATGTACTTGTTATAATAATTATGGAGTATATAAGGATTGTACTGCAGTACTATTTCATTAAGTACTTGAGATTGTGTGGAACAAAGAAAAGTGACTCAATAGCAGGATAAATTTTTGGAAAATATATGGTTGAGAGAATATAGTTCTGATACTGAGGTAGTGATTTTGGAATAATATGTGATTATTTTGGATAAATTATATTGGATATTCTTGACTACCATGGAACTGATTAATGATTTGTATATTCCATCATTGTTGGGGTTTAAAACATTTTTGGATTAATGAAGTATATCCAGCTTTCTATATGGAATAAGGGAGCATGAATGTAATCAATAAGGAATATGGTAATTCAGGATGTTTAGGTGTATTAAAAGAATACATGATGAAGGTATTCATATGCTATTACGGGGTAAAAAGGTTCTACATTATGTTTACCTTACTTATAAATGTTGGACTGTGAGTTTGGATAGAAGTATTTTGGATAGTTCTAGTTTGGATTATTTTGGATTGCCATAAAAGGACAACCCGGAGGTCGGGCGGCAACCCGTCGCGTCCGGCAAGGCTGTGAGACTTGAACCCGCAACCGAAGGGCGACAAGGGTGTATCACCTACCACTGGCCCACGAGATGTCCTAGATTAAATAATGTAGTTTTTATTAAAAGATCTTGTAGATGAATTATAAATTCGTTTATTTTGGAACCCTATACGAATAGTGTAAATAGAATTTTTTTACATTCTATTATCTTTTAGAGTGAAAGATGAGTTTGTGGTAGAAATTTATTAATGGATAAAACTCTAATTATAAAGTATGTATATCTCCTTATGATCTTATCCAATATCATAAATAAATTCCTCAATATTAAGAAAAGTAACTTAGAACAAAAATGTTTTCCTAGATGGTACCTTAAATCATCACTAAATTATGGCTTTTGGATTGTTGGCCTTTTCATAGCCATGATCTCTACCACTCTCCATCAGATAATTGATGGTTAGATTTTTCTTCCATATCCATATTTTCTTACATGGAACCCTAGTATGTGTTATTTTCGGTAATCTTCATACTTTCGACTCTTTATTTTAAATAGAGGCCTCATTAATTCATTTTTCGATGTGGGATTTCAACTAAGATATTTTGAAACGTCAAAAATGTGTTATCCCAATACCCTATATTTTGTTGAACCGATGGTACTTAAAATCATCATAGATTGATGAGTTTAAGGACCTCAATTATACACTTGTTTGTGATTGATGACCTCAATCACTACCTATAAATATTTACGTTTTTCCTCCGATTATATGTCTCTAATTTCCACCAATGTTCTCCTAATCAAGATCATAATTTGGTGGTGACCCTTTCATTTCTCTTTTCCTCATATTAAGACTAAATTTTAGTAACCCAATTTCCGATGTGGGTTTTCCCACAAATATATTATCTATTTTCAACCTTTTATTTTCGAAGAACAATTTCAAATTGCGAGGACGCAATTTATTAAAGGAGGGGAGAATGTAACACCCCAAGATTTCATAGTGTGTTATTTCTTCAAAATAATTAAATAACTTGCACTACACGCAACACCGAGTTCAATTTCACCATGACATACCAAAAAAAAATCCATTAAAAGAGGTCATGAATAGCATTAAATACATTTTTAACTTTATATAATCCTTATAATTTTAGAATCCATATTATGAGTTTCTTAGTCATAATGCAAGAACAGATTCATTTTCAGTATTGCACTTTTATCAACTTTTGACAGTGAAACCTTTTTAAATACAATATTTTTAGCTTTTTGACTAAATGGAGACATCAAAAAATTTAGAATGAAACATCCCAAGCTTCCACGGTACGCTTTCCTTTGAATAAAACAGTAGCGTGTGTTGTACGCAACGTCGAGTTTTAACACACACCACAACCGATCAAACTAGCCGTTATGAATAGTAATACCTAAATTTTGAAATTATATATATTTTATATTTTGAGATGGACTTCATTTTTGGATTCGGAATATCGAATTTAGCCTAAGGTGAAATTTTGGTACTTTTCGGATAACTTTCATATTTTGATGAATAGTGAAAATTACTAAATTTTAATTAAAAACAACTTTTTTAATCAAAATAATTAATAGTGATAAATTATGAATTTGAGTGGTTTTAAAGTATATTTAGAATATATTTTTACAATTTAATATAATGTTGGTCATTAGACATAATTTTACAATTAAACCGAACATAAACAAGTGTCAATCTTTTGATAGTTATTATCTCTTAAAAACACGCTTTTTGTTTTGACAGCGGGAATTAATTTTAAATTAATTTCTGCCACTTATGTGTTTTGAATTTAGAAAAATGGATTCCATATTTGGAATCAGGATATTCAAATTGTGTAAATAGGTAACTTTTATTTTTAGACATTTTGAATAATTACTGCGGTAAATATTTTATTTACCATGGTTAAGGGTAAATCCGGTAAATAAGGGTTAAAAAATAATATTATAATAATACTAAATTACCCTAAAACGTGTCTTAACCCTATTGGTTGATACATGGTCGACCACGGGCATCTTTGGGTCGATTTTGGGACCCCATGGATCCACTTGTAAGTGATAATGACACTTTATTTTCATTAAGTCAAAATGAATACAAAAATGACACAAGCATATATCTTTTAGAAAAACAATTGTTACATAGGGTTATATAAGTTGGATTTTAGATTATAAATATTAATTAGAAAGACAAAAAGCTTTCCTACATAATGATATTTTATTTATAATTTTTAGACTTTATATAATTTATTTTATTTATGACACAATGATGATGCAGTAATTACTATAATAGTGAAAAATTAAAATAATTGATATTATAAATACCCAAAAAATATATAATATGAAACTTTTAATGAATTAAACTAATTTTCTAGGATAATATGATATATTAGGATTGATTTAATTGACTATGTTCGAAGTAATCAATCTGTTATGAGTTTCACAAAAATCAACTATTGAATAGTGTCAAAATTGACATAAAAGAGTTCTTAAAACAAATATTATATTATTAATTGATATTAAATTTCTAAAAATCTAAGGTTCGGCCAAGAGACTTATATCAGGATAGGTTCATCATTAATGGACCACTCGGGGGTCGCTTGGATGTATATAGTATGTTTATTAACCATATTATATAAAAATACAAAGAGACATTGTAAAAGTGAAACTAATTAACTTAGAGTTAATACTTAAAGATAAGGTTAATATAAGTACCCAAACCTGTCTAAATTCTATTGGTTGAGTGGTTTTCGACCTATCCCCACCTTAGACTTTTAATAGTCAACTTTGGAGCCATTGGAAACCTAATATGAATTTATTATAAATTAATATTTCTAGCTTTTCCAAAGGTGCCCCTCACCCCTCTTATAAAAGGGCACTCCTCCTTCTCATTTCTTCACACCTTCAAAGCTTTTTGGTTCGGCCAAACTCTGCCCAAATACTCTCCCAACATCCCTCACTACAACCTAGAGGCCTTAGTTTGATCAGAAAGCCAACCTAAGTATCCCTTTTGATCAAATCAAAAGGAAGAACCCGAAGAAGAGGTAATGATTTCACCACCCTTCTCCAAGTTCATTTCTTCTTCCACTTCTTCTTCCTTTGTTCTTACCATTTTAAAATAATAACTCCAGTATCTCACATATACTGTGATGTTATTATAAATATGGTACAACCATATTCAGTATTCTATCAACCCTTTGAATAACATGTCACCATACGTGCGTACGTACGGACTACCGTCTCCACGTCGTGGTGTAATTGTTATTCAATATAATATTATTTGGATGGGTATAACAATGATGTGTAACTCATGTAAATAATAAATATAACATGTTAATAATTCTGTATATATTATATACCATCCATTTATATATTATTTTAATATCAAAAGAATGATATTGTCGCTCGTGCGTACGTACGGACTACCATCTCCACGAATGCGATGAGATTCATTCTCCATCGTATCCATTCAAGTATAATTATCATTTGATGATTTAAAAATGATGTTTAAGGACTTGATATCATTCTGGATATGAATAATATACAACCTATCCTTTACAAACATGTATTACGTAACAAAACATATAAAAGAAAACAAGTAAGTTAACACCCGAAACGACGATAATTCTAAGATATTATTTACAAATCAATGCTAAAAGATCATATATGATATCATATTAATATATATGATTCTTGTATAATTTAATAACAATAATTTCACCATTATACAGGAGGTTAACCTACCCCAACCATGGAAAAGTACAAGTTAAGGTTTATTTCACAATCTCTTCATTATCCGAGGTTGTTTATTTGTAATAATCTACTGGGATCTCTTTATCATCCACATCCATGTTTCTTCAAAATGTATTTCAAAACATTTTTATTATTTACAAGAATATGGGTTAAAGTCATTTATACCCTTGTTTGACTTTTTATAAGAGGTTTATAAAGGAATCTTTCCGTTGTTTTCAAAACAAGGTCATTTTTAACCTTTTCGACAGAATTAAGGTAAGAACGTTTTTTTTAAACTTATACGGCGGGTGCGGCTAATTTCCACCGTTATAAAATCTTCAAAACTTCCCTTACAATCTTATAAGAATATTTTCAAAGAAAATGTGTTATTTTATATGGATCTTAAATGATTTCAAAATAAAAAGAGATATTTCTTTAAAAAGAATTTTGATTTCATCTATGTCAACATCCTTTGATGGATTTTACGCTTATTTGAATTTGATCTATTGAGATACAAAACTTCTATATTGTATTGAAGGTTTTGTGATATGTTTGACTGTGGATGTGCTATTTTTATACCATTCATAGTTTATGGTGAAATTATTGACATTTCGTATGCTAGTTTTTAATACGAATGTTTATGTTATGTCTAAACCTTTACATATGGGAATGCATTGGACTTAATAAGTGACGGGTGGAGCCCGTTATAGCTCCTCGATGCATCGGTAGGTCTCATGAGACAAACTAGTGTCTTGGCACAAGGCCTTGACAAAATCTTTTTTGTAGTCTTGGCACGAGGCCTTGGCTATGTGGTTATGATAGTCTGGCATTATGCATTCCAACATTATGAAAGTGGTTATTGATTTTGCATGTGATTATTTGATTAGTAGAATATCCATGTGAACAAGTAAATGGAATTTTTTTCATTTTACTTTTTCCATACTATGTTGAAGTTCAAGTTTAAAAGGCTTTTGTTTTAGTAATTCATTGCCTTAAATGTTTATGCTTATTTTTGAATGTTCCGCTATATTGTTATCCTTACTGGGCATTTGAGCTCACCCCTTTTATATGTTTTATTTTTCCCAGGAAGTGAAGAAGTAAATTATGAATGACCTGCAGGGATATTATGTGGGGATATGAGTGTGGATTATGGAGACATTATGTTGTTGTAGTAGTTTTTCATTTTATGATGTAATATAAAACCTATGAATATATCTAGTGTTTCCAAGGCTACTAAACCAATCGGTCTTTCGACATTTGATCTTTCATGTGATCATGCCAATGTTACGAAGTAATGCACCGACTCTGGGTAGCTGGGGTCAGGGCGTTACAATTTAAATAAACAATGCTTTATCTAACAATTTTCAAAACCATTTAAAACATTTAATAAAGATTTTTTTGAATCAAAGAGTCCCATAACACGTTGAAAATGTTAACGGAAGTAAAATTTTAAAACATTAATGTCCATATAAATAAATACTAAAAACCATTTTGAAAACATGTACATTAATGAGAATGATTTAGAAGAATAAATATTTAAAAAATTATATTAGTTAATGAGTTCTTAACCAAATGAGATATGCATGAATGAAAATAATTGAGGAATAAAATCTACTCACAACTTTATAACATCATGAGGATAATGGGATTAATGATATCATATATTGAAGGGCAGTATATACATCATATAAAAGTGTATTGATTCATAACGAACATGATGTCTCAATGAAATTTAAATTGAGACGAAATACCCTATGAAAAATATATCCATAGATTAAGTATAATTAAATTACATAATAATGTTTGAGTAATATAAATACACTCAATATGATTATATATTCAGTGTAAATAAATAATAAGAAATTTCCACATGTTCTTTTTATGACAAAACCAATTACTTGGATGTTTATTAGAATGAATGGAACTTGAGCTAAAAATACTGTAATCAAGTTCATCTCGATGACATGAGAATTTATCCAATGGAGTGATTATGTGTATAAAAATTATATCCACACAAAGTGGAGTGGAAATTAAAACATAAATAAATAAATTGTGATTCCACACATAATCATTTCATGATATAATAAGAATTGGAAGATTAACCCAAGAAATTGAAATTGGGTTAAAAGGTTCCCTTACCGATTTGGTAACTTACGAGTCATACAACCCATGAATGATGTGTCATAAAATGAAGATGTAAACACCCATAAATTAATTAATATTACACAATTAATACAATCATGGACAGTACATACACCACACAAAAGGAAATAGTGGCAAATATAGAATGAATTTTACAGGAATAAAAAGTGAGATAAAAATCCCTTACCACATTGTAATCAATCGAATCGTATGAAAAAAAAGATAATAACCACTAAATGATTCAAAGAATCACATGAATATTAATAGGATCAAGATAATATCTATCAAATGTTAGTTCACAATACTACACACACAATAAACTAGTGGAGAATAATAGAAATATCACAGAATTAAAAGTGAGATAAAAAACCCATTACCATGTGTCCGACTTGACTCATTTGTTCCTTGTAATTCTTGAATAATAAAATTATGTTAATTTATAAATAATTAATAACCCTTTCAATTTTATTATTCCTTTTATATCACTTATTACCTTGCAATAACAATTATTATATTATTTGAGTTCATAATGGACATATTGTCGATGTTTGGAATTTGAGTCAAAAATGAACTTATTATAATAACAATTTGATCATGTGGTCAAAAGTAAATTATCTATAGAATTATATTAATGATTTAGATATCATATATAACCAGTTTATTTATGTATCTATAATATTACATAATATTTGGAGATAAGAAATTAAATTCACCGTTTGTGGTAGGGTAAGCCGTCCATATGCATGAACACTATTTTCATTTCTATTTAATATATAATGGAATGAAAACATAATGTTACAAATGTATATTATAATTAAATTCTAATATAATATATAATTTCATTATCACTATCCTTTATACATCCACGCATGGAATGAACAAGTCATATCACTTTGAGTGGGCGGTAGTCTGCACTTACTCCAATGAAATTGTCATTTTTATTCATAATGAAAACCATAAAGGTATAATATAAATTAAAAATAAATAAGAATAAAGAAATAATATAAATATTATATATCATACATAAATAAAATTCCATCATAATGGCCACTATTATAGGCGGTAGGAGATAATTGAACAATCATCATTTCGTGAGGTGTTAGTTTTCCACCCACAGAAACAGTATGTCCTTCATCCATTAGATGATATTGTGTGTATGTTTAATTAGAATAATTCTTCTAAAAACATCCTATTATATTTAGGATATTGGTTTTTGTATATAAGAAAGGAATGAAATGAGGTTAGGGGTTGGACATGTAAAATAAAACCAAATAATTTAAGAGAAAGCATTACCTTTAATTTAGGTGACTCCTTTTGGGTTGAACCAAAATGACTTCTTGAAGGGACTTCTGCCTTAAGGTAAGGCTTCTAGGAGTAAAAGTGGGATCTTTAGAGCTTACTTGGGCAGGTTTTTGAGGATCCATGTTGTTTTAATGTTGTGAGGAATGGGTTATAAGTGATGGATTTTTATAAGGTGGAGGTGGGGTTCATTAAGAAAGTGTTAAAATATTATTTTATTATATTATGATATTCGGTTTCTAAATGTCCAAAAGTAATTAATGTCTACGATATGATGCCTCTTGGTCGAAATAAATTCACCCAATAAAAATTGAACAGGTTTTGAATGTTATTGTATTATTTATAATGTCATTTATTTAAACATTTATTAATGAAGTAAATACTGCATAAATTTTGGGTCACAAATAATTATATTTATTTGATATCTAAAAATTATAAAAATAATACCATGATATATGAAATACTTTTATAATTACACTGAATATTTATAGTAAAAAATATAACTTATATAACCATATTTAAATAATTAATTTACTAAAAGATATTTGTTAATGTCTTTTTGGTCTTTACCTTTTGTTAATTAAAATAAAGGGTCATTATCACTCTTATGTTGTCCCATGGCGTCCCACAATAGACCCATATATGCCCACGGTCGGATAGGTATCATACAATAGGATTAGGAAACATATTAGGGCAATTTTATATTATTATTATATTATTTATTTACCATTATATAATAGATTTACCCTTTAATCATGATAAATTAATTTTTTACTAAATAAATATTCATATGGTATAAAAATAAAAGGTACCTATTTACACAATTTGGACGTCCTGATTCAAAATATGAAATCCAGTTTCCCAAATTCAAATCACAGTTGTGGTAGAAATTTATTTTAAATTAATTGCCGCTGTCAAAACAAAAAGCGTGGTTTTAGAAATATTAACTATCAAAACATTGACACTTGTTTATGTCGTATTTCAAAGTGATATTAATTAGAATGTCCAAAATTGGATTAAATGTTAAAAATATATTATAATTAAAGTTTAAATCAAATGTAAAGGATAATCTAACCATATAATTAAATTATATTAAAATGTTGTTTTGAATTAAAATACAGTATTTTTCATTATTCATTAAAAAATGAACTTTATCAGAAAAATATTAAATTTTCATACATAGTAAATTGTGTTTCCCCAATTCTAAAGATAAATTTTTATATTATAGAACAAATAAATGTTACCAAAAAAATATTTAAAGAGGGTTCTCCATTAAAAGGTGGTAAATCAACCTTTAATGTAAATTATGCTTAAAATTAGATTCATCCATTTTTTAAGACTCTAACATTTATTGGATAATTTTAAAAACATTGAACAAACATGTATAATCATATTTTAGTTTTTTCTATTCTATCCCTCCAATACAGAAACTAGGAATTAAATAAATTTAGAATAATATTATTATATTATTTGTTCACAATGTAAAATTTCAACAAAACCCATTGTTGCATATTGGGTACTCCATCAAGCATATAAACCCATTTAAAGTAAAATTAATATATAATTATAAAATCTGAATAATTATGAAAATTTCATATTCTTTATTTACTTGAGACTTTACATATATAACTTTGGTTCATAAATTGTGTGACATTATAAATAATCACTAGGAATAAATACTTCTCTATACGTGACACTCTAGAAACCTCATCTAGTAAAACATAAAGAGAAATGTGGAGGAAGTCCTTGAACATATTCCTATGGTTAAAAACTCAAAATCACTCCCACTGAAGGGGGATATTTTTTGAGATCATGGATTCCCTCATTCAAGATTATTAAAATTCTAAAATTTAGATCCACCAGATAGACATTGTTCAATAAATATTCTTTCTTATGGTCAATATGAAACATCATCCATGACTAATGTTTATCTCCCTAGATTTTTCTAACTGTCATTGGAACCCAAAATTCATCATGTTATTGGATCAAACTAAATGTGATATGAAGGTCCTCCAAATATCATTATCCATCAAATTTAGATAGGCTCCCCTTGAACATCCCCAAACTCTACCTGTAAAATGAATAGAAATCCCCATTCCATGCCTCATCCTCCTCCTCTATTAGTTAATCCCTAAAATGATCAACTAAATTATCCTTTTAAACCTCAATATACTGATGAAATTTAAAATAATGACATGGAGAGAATTTTAAAAAAATGGAGAACATACTATGAATCGTAGAATTTAATTTTCTCAGAGATCATATAATTAATTTATTTTAACATTCCAAAATAATCCAATTAAAAAAAGATCACAAAAATAATGATTTATCTACCTATCCTTATTCTCTACTCTCTAAACAACCCACCTTACTTGGTCATTCAATAAGTTTATATTATGTGTAGATGAATAAGGGTATCATAATATCCAATGTCCAATCTTGTATCCCCAACCAATTTCATGTAGGATTTTCATCTCGAAACATTTCCCAACATATTCATGAAACCTCATGTGGCCTAACACCACGCATCATTCTATCACAATAAAAAAATTATTATGTCACTATCTCCTGAACAACTCCACCCTAGAGATACGTTATTAATTGGAGAATGATAAGGACGACTGATTCCCACAACTAGTAACCACAAGGTTGGTAACAAGAAGTTAGGGTATATAAATAGAACAATCAATAGAAATTACCCTTTATAATAAAATATAATAGGGATTTAGGATAAAAAATACCCCAACATCTAAATCCCAAATTTTTATTGTAAACTAAACAATATCCCCAAATGTAAGGAAAATAAAATTATATATATATATATAATAGTCACCATGTATGGTACTAATAAAAACTCATATAATAGTGAATAAACAACATCTCAAGATCCCCAAATTGAAATTTCTAGACCGGTATTCAGTATCCTCTTCAAATCCATTTTTTAATAATTGATTATGAATATATGTTAACAATTATGGGACATTTACAATGATAGAATGTCATATATGAAAAAACCAAGATAATTATTTAATGAGAATACAATAGAACGAATAAGAATATGAACATTTTATCAAACCAAACCTTTCATAATTTGTTTTAGTAAATCTTTCATCCAATATTGTAATGCATCATTAAATCATAACCAACAAAGGCACCATGAGGTTTCTTCCCCATGAATCTTCTAAACATAGACCCCAATATCACACATCATGGGATTCCACCCATTCTGTAAAATATCACAACACATATCATGTATCTTTGAAATGGGTTGGGATGTATCCCTACCAACCCTAGCCTCATAGGGTCCAACATTCAATGTTAGTATCATGAATTATCATGTTACATAACTTTTTAAGACTCATGGAACTTCACAACACATCTTTCCCAATGACACATGGATCATCAAACAAACACTCATTTAAAAAATTGAGTAGTAAGGTATCATGAAGGAGAAAGATATTACCCTCATCTGATATGACTACATGGAGTTAACCTTAGTATAAATAATATCTCATCACAACCACATCACATCATACATTTTCAAATATCATTGGGTCTGTCACTACACATATAACAAAAATAAATCATGGAAAAAATTATTGAAGGATGTGAAAAAAGTGGGGAAAACCTACTATCTTTACCACCACCGTCGATGATATTGGAAAAAACATAGAACCCATAACCTATGAGCATTGGTATGGTTATCCAACTCATGTGAGGGATCTAATTAAATTATATGAAGATACATAATATATAGATAGTCCTAAATACCATACTAATGGGTTACTATCAACTACATGAGCCTACACAACATATCTTATACCATAACACCCAACAACCATCACAACTGATGCTTACACTATATAAAAAACGACACAAAACCACAAATTCCACATCTAATTTTACTTTTAATTACACAATCCACCATTTTTTATATTAATCGTTTTGAACTAGAATATATTTAGTAATCAACTTCATTCATATTTTCCCAACCGATTATTTTATTCAATTATCACCGCATTAATTTAATAAAATTGTGACATATTAATTTCCAATGCATTTATCTACTAAATTATGAATTGTTTTTAGAAAAAAGGGTAAACTATAACATCTAGGCCAGATAAGATCCCACTATCTCACATCAACTATTATCAAAATGACTCACCAAATAAAATATCTCACTATAAAAACAACCCATCCACATTCTAACCACATATCATAACAAAAACAGATTACCCAAAATACCTCTATAATGAGCACACATCACAACAAAAAAAGATCATTAATGTGAAGTATAACCAATAAACACCATATCCACTATACGCAACAACCACTACACAAAATATCACATTACATTCTACATTGTATCCATGTCAACAAACCACCACAGCATATCCCTGCACATGTCACAACCTATCTGGTCATCTCCATCACTACATAACATCCCAAACTATGTATTGAAACACAACAATCGCATCCACAAGAAAAAGAAACACAATATGGATTTAACAATTGATGGGAATAACTATCACATTGATTCTTTATTTACCATGGGTGTTATCACACAAACTACATATCCATTAGAAACCAATTCAATATCTATATATAAATAATTTTTAATTTTCATCATATTATGATAAAAAACCCACATATAAAGGGTCACGTAGAATATAATTAATAGATCAAAGAATATTCTCAACGATATTTATTTTTAGTATTGTAAAAATCAGAAATCAAAAAATCAAAAAATATATATATGTATCAAAAAATGTGATTTCTCCACCATAACCATCAATTTTAGTTTTACGAATTAATTAACATGATTCTTCCTACCCTTATTATCAACCTAATGGAAATAAAAACCATGAATTCCACACACATAGAACAGAAAATGGGAAACAACAAGGATACCTTGCCTCAATGAAGCTTTCTTACCCCGTTGTGCTCTAAAGGGGAAGATATAATATCCCAGAAACCTCATCTACACATGAATGAACAATGAATCAATCTGTACCACAAAAGTGATCGTCAAAACACATCGAAAATAGACCCTAAAAACAGAATGTTTTTCAAATTGAATTCATAGAAGTATAATTGATGGAAATAAATATTAATTGGTGAACCACTCAGTTTTTATCACTAGAAATAATTAACCAGAAAAAATATCAAAAATAGAGTCGGAGAGTATGAATATCATCATTTCACTTCATGGGTTAACCAAAATCCAAGATAGATGATGGGGAATTTTCCAAAATCTTCAATGACCACAAGTCTTATACAGGTTGGAGATCACTCGATATAGGCATCAAATTTCAATTTTATGATGTATGTTAAAAAAGATACCTATTTTACTAGTCATCAAACCGATTTACAGTGTATTTCCCACCATAGTTCACTTTTCATTAAATTCATGGTTTATAGGTATGAATTAAAATATGATATAAACCTATATTTTATGATATAAAAGTGTTTCATGTTTTTTCCTATACAAGATGACACACTATATATAATAGGGAAAAATTATGTAATCCTTTGACATACACCATACAATCCTCTATACAACATAAAAACATATTATAGTTATTCTATAGACCCAACATCTTCAATCCTCCACTGAACACTCTCCAATAATGAAACTATTATATTAGAAATCACATGCCATTATAATCGAATTAAAATGATATTTTTATTTCATAATTGGATGTGATGTGATTTTCAGAATGATGGAAAATATGGTATTTATATTTAATGGCATCGTTTTTTGGATAAAATGTTTAATTTTATTTCAAAATATAAATATCCAGTTGTTTTATTTTGAAATTATGAACTATTTTTTACATAAGATATGTGTTTTTATGAATTAAAAAAGACTATTATATATTTTTTTTGTGTTCATAACATAAAATAAGGGACATAACAGTTTATTTCTTCAATACAATAAAATTAATTTTTTAACTTAATGTATTACTTTTCGAATTTTTAATTTTTCATTATTTTTTAATTGTTTCATTTATCTTATTTGATAATTTATTATAAAACTAACCATTTATGTTTTTACTAGATCATTATTATATTATTTTAGAGACATTAAACATATAATGTCTAGATAACTGTATATTGTTGATTACCTAAAGAATTGATTAATAAAAAAACTTATCAAATATAAAAAACAAGAAAATTACCATGTGATGATTCAAAAAATAAAATTAAGTATATCAAAATAAAATTATAAAAAATTTAATTTTAATAATTTATATAAAATTTATGATCTTTTAAAATACATTGAAATTTAATTTTAAAAAAAATTCACATATAATTATATTGAGATTGAAATTTTAACATTTTTTTTGTGGAATTATAATATTAAAATTAACATAATATATTAACAGTAAATGTTATTTAAATGTTATTTTAATATTCTATTGTTCTAGTTATCATTTTAAGAATCTATTTAATATTTCAAATGATCATGTTAATATTTTTAAAAGACTTTTTACAATTCAAATTGTCATATTATTTTTATACAACCTATAAATAACTATTATTTAAAATTTATAATTCCTGTAAATACCTCTCATGTTTATATATTAATTTTATTCTAAATAATTCTTACATTACTATGTTTTTTATTTATTTTTATTGTTTTTCTAAATGTGTGATAATTATAGGAGGCAAAAATGATCTAATATTTTTAATTAAGGATTTCAACTTTTATTAATATAGAATAATAAATTATTACTTTTATGGAGTAAAGATATTATTTTAATTTAATGTTCATTTATTAATAAAATAAAATTATATTTTTTTTGTTTTTCTTGTGTTTTTCTTGGTATACTATAACTAAATATTGACCAAATATATATTCTAATGAAAAATATCACATATGAATCTCTTGGTTATATAATAATTCACATAAATATTACCATGATTAGATCTTAAATATTATTTTACCTTTCTTGTTTTGGTTCTACTTGATATTTTTATGGTTAATAAAGTGTGATATTATACACATATGTGGTTTATGTCTATAATTTTGGTTTCCTTTGTTAAATTCATATATTCCTGACTTTTTAGATTTATTATGGAGATATTATCATATTTTAACAATTATATATTATTTTTTAATTACACAATATTTATACATTTAAATTTTGTTTAATGTTGTTTGAATCAATATATTTATGAAATATTTCATTAAAGATAACACATGAAAATTTTTTTAAAAAATATTTCTAAATATTAGGGTGCTTAGGGAAATCCTAGTGTTCATTTTACCCTCCCACTATTTATAAACATTGAGTTAAATTATAAGTTTTTTATTAGGTTGTTGGTGATGTAATATCTACATTTTGGGTGATATATGATCATCAAAATATTATATTTTCCTACAAAGTCCAATCAGATTTATGGATCTATTTGGGGAATATTTTTATAGTATTTAGAGTTACCCAATGCAATTGATCATGGAGAAAACTATTTTAGTTATTTTCTATAGTATGACTATTCAAAAGTATTGTATTTTTATTATTATATAATCATTTCTTATTTAAATGGTTTCTAATGTGTATTAATTTACCTTTTATATAGATATATTTCTTATTGTTCATTTAAATACACTATTCCTTTTTATATTCCACTACGTAATATTGTATTTTCATCTATTTTCATGAAGGATTCCTATTTTGGATTTTCGGTTCATGTTCATTATGGATATATTTTCCCAATGTTTGAATATTAAACCTCAGGAATACTTATCATTGTATGTAATTCATAACAATGGCCTTATGGTCATGTTTCTAAATGACAAGGAAATAAAATTATTTTTCTATTGGGATGGGATATACAATAAAAAAAATTATTTTTCTTACATCATTGACATTTTAATTGAAATTATTAACCTAATATTTTTTAAAACATGATACACTCTTATATAGTGAATTATACTCATCTTGAGAAATATATTTTTCACCAGAATATAAATACATTTTAAAATAAATTTTACTCATATACCATAAAAGATATATATTATCCCTAATAATATTATAATTACCTTCGACACAATGGTATTTTTATAAATCATTTTTCAATTGAAAATATAATGAAAGTTATTTTCCTCTCTTTCTTCTACATTTATGGTATAAATATTTTGAATACTTTGGATAAATGAATTTTTATAAATCATAATTTATATTTATAATGATATATTTTATCTTTATACACAAATTAGATGTTAAAATCATATATCTATTATTATAAACTACACATATAAGTTTAAAATTTCATTATTAATCATTAATTTATATTAAAAATATTTACCAATAACATCATAGTCCTAAAATTTTTAAATTCATCCACAAATAATTTTGTTTACAATTATATGAATATTCCAAAATATCCCATATTTCAGATATAAAGTATCCCCCTAATCAATTAATGCAAGTGACTGTTAAATTATTATTTTTCAATTGCTAAATTTTATGTTTATTTAATTATCTATCACTATATATTTTATATTTTTTTGACAAAGTGACTTATATTTGAAATTTAAGTGAAGAATAATCTAATTAATATATGTTAAATGACATTTATTTGGATTTAAAAATTTAAATAAAACTAGGGTGTATCTGGTATGAATGGTTTAGATAATTTTTTAGTTAGGAAATAAAATTTATTCCATTCAAAATTTGGGTATGGGTAAATGGATGTAAACATTTCCCATGTTATGTATTTTTGCAAAAAATTATACTTCTATTCCCTTTTATCCATTTTCCAAAAATCATTACCTCCTCATAAATTCCATATTAATCCCCAAAAATATTAATTTTCTCTCACACATCATCGCATGGATGTCTATGATCTATTTAATTCATCCACACCATTGATTATCCATGTTATATTTATATATTTTAAAATAATTTCTTATTCATAATTGATGATATTATTTCAACAGTTTATAGATTCCTTGAGATTTTAGACATTTTTATATATTCTAAAAAACAATTAAATGTTTTTGTGGTTTTTTACCACTTAATTCTAAAAATATCTAAATATTATAAAAAATAAATTTATTGGAAAATATTTAATAAGGTGTCCATATATTTCCCCTATTTTTTTTGAATTTGTAAATATGTGATATTTTAGGTCCATAATATTTTTATTTTAAATTTTTATAATTTCAAAATAAATATTTTAAAATTTCATATATGTTTTTAATGAAAATTGATGACTTTGGTTTGTATATATGTTTATTTTTATTTTTAGAACATTATAATATGATAATTCCACATTTTTTACTCATTAATATTTATTTATTTAATATTTATGGATTTTTTGGGAATATATAGCTAGTGATGGGTAGTGTTATAATGAAATTTAAAGGAGTTGATTGATCAATTAACTAAATGTTATTCAGAAAAACAAAGTTATTATATGTCTAGAAGAATGGGGTTGGGATTAATGAATCATCACATTGTGAGATGAATTAATTAACCATTTATGAAAAACTGAAATAAAATGTAAATAAAAGGGATTAATACAAAATTAAACTCAAAACTTAAATAATTTCATAATTAATTTAAATGGTTATCTCTTTATCGTGTAATCATATGATGTGGATTTTATTTTTATAAAAAATATATAGTCATAAGAGAAGTAACTATTCAATCCATTTAATTGAATGTGTATCGACAATGATAAACAACATTTTTGGATATGGGGTGAACTTATTGTTTTTTAATGTTAAAAAATATCAATAGAATATTATTTGAGAAATCTATTTGATAATGGGATCACATGTTGGTATTTCATATTATTTGATGAAAAAATTATTTATTTAATCTTAATGACCTTTATTAGGATATATAATTAATGGAGTAGAAGTGGAAATGTATAATGGATAATGGTTTAGTTGTCTTTCAATATGGATTATTTATTCAAAGTGGAATATTATAGAGGAATTAAATATGAAAAATAAAATTTATGTATTAGTTAATATAGTATTCTTGAATTATATACCCAAATATTCTTAAAGCCACTAGACCCAATTTAATAGACATGTTACATCATTGATGCATAAAAAAAGTAAAATAATTTCAAATTTTTGTTCAGTTAAACAATGTCTTAAAAACTTATTTCTGATCCAAAACATTATGGTATCCATCACTTATATAGGCTTAATGGTTAATTATTTCTTGTAAGAATTCATAATGGATCTTACCATTTAATTCAAGGGTTGACGATGGGTACATATCATTATATTATACTATATATATTTATGATTATAAAAGATTTTCATTATATGGGATTTGTATATTTCTCTATTGTTCTATAACATTTAATACCTATATTAATTATATTTTCAGAGGAATATTTTTATTACATTTCAATGGAAAGAATTTTATGATGTATGATAAATTTTTTGAGATAGATTTTATGTATTTTACTCATACAGTGACACCTTCGGTATTAATTTGGATTAGTTTAGATAGATTAAAAAAACAACTGTTTAATCTTGGGTTTTTATAATGGATTTCGAAAATAACTTTCCATCCGTGACATGTGAATAAGTAAAAATTTTATGGATGTCAATGTAAAATTAGAATATTTCTTGCTTAAATTTATTTTTAAAAAACAATTCATTATATTATTTTGATTCATAAAATAATCTTTCGATTTTATTAGTCTACTATTTTGGATATTCTATCGAATAATTTGAAGGTATGAATCAAATTAGGATTTATTTCAACAATTTTTGGGTTTATGAAGATATTGTAACCTTTTTCAATCAAGATCCAAATGGTTGAGAAAGGGGAACACATTATAATCAGTCTTTCATCAGTTAATCTAAAACTAACAGGAAGTGTATAGCCTGTTTAACCCATAGAGACTTGTTTCTATTGAAAGAAATTTGAAATAATTACAATGACTTGAGATGGATTATTATTATATGTAAAATTTTAATAAATAGTTATATAACATATTATAGGTTGGGAAAACATCATTTGACATAGGATTATTTAAATAAATTATAATTTAGGCAGGTACTAAACAAACTGATTAGGTTCATGCCTCAACTTTACTTAAGTATATTTATATTTGAACCAATATTATTATATATTTGGAATAGGAAATAAATGTTTTGTGTGTCTATATAGAATTTTATAATGAATTTCATTTCCCCCTTTATTTTTTCACTCAATTATATTTATAGTTTTTATCCCCTTCATCCATTAAATGTTTCATCAATTATAGATCATATTACCACAATAGTGTTAGGTGATTCCAGGATATAATTATATTGAAATCATAAAATTTTTATTATAAAAGGAAATTAATTTTCATTTAAAAAGGAATGTTGCTTATTAATACTGGATAAATTTTTTTAGTTTAGAATAATCAATACAGTTGAATCTATATTATGGAAACATTATATTTTGTAAATTTAATGTGAAATAAAATAATGTTAATGGTCATAAAATTATTTTTAACATGGTTAAGATGTTCTTCATACATACATGGGATGAAGAATCAAAATTCTTCATTTTATCATAAGATAAAAAATTATAACCTAATGTGACTAAAAATATACATAAATCACTAACATATTGATAAATGAATACGTAGAAAAGTGGTACCACACCATTTTGAAGAGGGTCCCACCTTGTCAATGAGTTGACCTAATAACATATAATTGTGGGAGTCCCTTTATTTCAATATTAAAATTGAATAATTTTATAGCTCTCTCATTTTGATACATCTCATTAGTAGATGGACAGTTCTCCTAATGCCTCACTTATTTACTACAAAACCATATGAGAAGTTATTCAAGGATTTAACATACCTTGTTTTAGATAATTAAAGACCTTATGAACTTATTATGGATGTGAGAATCATGAAATGAATGAATTATAGGTAAATTATTTTTTCAAAAACCATGTTGAATATTTTTTGACAATCATTTCCACTTCATTGATATGGCCAAAGAGTTTCTTGATATTCCCCATTTTAGTAAAAAATCTCCCTAAAATTTAGGGTCTTTATAATTTTATCAATATCCTACATGAATACTAATTTTATGACACCATGGAATATGTAAACACATTCATGAATGAAAACCTTCTTCTAAAACATTACCCTAATATTTTAAATTCACCTAGTTCATTACTTTAAAGTAACCCATGTACATTTGGGCTATAATGTTGCCTTAGTCTCCCCTAAAATAATTTTATTTTGATTATATCCAATCTATAATTTCATCTGAGTATCATCCACAAATCACGAACTCAATCATTAATAAACAACCATAGAGAATGTGATTTTAGTTTTATGTTCTTCATACTCATATTTAACATCCGATTTTTTCCAATGTATTTCACTCAGATTATAGTAGTAGAACTGTGGACTTTTATAGTTTTTTTAGATCTTTTAAATTAGACTTTTCATCCAGATGATTTTGTTAAATTTATCCATCAATGTAATATTTTTACTTCTTTTTAGGAGAGTTTAATAAAAAGTAGTATCGATAACATATATTTGAACACAGTTCATTCAAATGTAATGACATACAAATCTAGGAATTTCAATGAGTCATGGTAACCCCTAAAATATATATAAACATAAAAAACAATATATTAATATATTCTATATAAATGGATTTATATTTTATTTTAGTATTATATATCATGAGCCACTTCAGAACATTATAATTTTATTTCAACTAATTTTATATAATTCTTCATACAACTAACATTAAACATGAATGTTTTGGATTAGTAGACTCTATGGAATGCATGAGATGTAACGCCCCGACCCTAGAATCTAGGAGTCAGTGCATTATTTAAATACATTGGAATGAATACAAGGAATCATGTCTTGATGGACCAATCAGTTTAGTAGTCTTGGAAAAAAGATACATAAATATGTTCAACACAACAACTTGAAAAATAAAAACAACACTAATTTATTCCATTCGAAACATCCATGCTTCCATGGTTATTCCTGTAAGTCAGTCATAACTAAATTATTTATTTCCTGGGAAAATAAAACATGATAAAGGGGTGATATCATATTAGTAGTAAGAGTAATAAATACAGTGGAAGATAACATAAACATTAGGCATGGAGAATAATTGAAAACACATTACATTACAAACAATAAACATTAACACTATATGGAAGGAATATGAGCTGAGTAAATAATGCCATAATATAACATAGTCATGGGTATTCTACCAGTCAAATAACCACAAGAAATTTAAATATCTAATTTTATAATGATGGAATGCATAATTCCAGACATCAGAACCACATATTCAAGGCCTTGTGAAAAGACTACAAATAAGATTTTCTCAACGACTTATGCCAAGATAGTAGTTTGTCTAAAGAGACCTACCGATGGATAGTGGAGATATAGAATGCTCCACCTGTCACTTACTAATTACAATTCATTCCACATATGTAATGTTTGAAACATAACATAAACATTCGTATTAAAACGAGAATATGAAATGTCAATACTTTATCCACAAACCATGAATGGTATAAACATAGGACATCCAAAGTCAAACATAACTCATTCAATAAAATATAGAAGATTTTATTGTATCTGATTAACCTTAATTGAGAATAGTGAAGAATATTGACATAGACGAAAATAATCATCAAAATTATTTGAGAGAAATATCCCCATTTTTCTTGGAAACATTTAAAATTACACTATTTTTGAAGTAGCCATTTAAAATAGATTTTTGAATCAAAGGGTCCCATACCACTTTGAAAAAATTAAAAGGAATTTTAATTTTAAAATGTAAAAATCCATATAAATAAATTAATAAAATCATTTTTAAAACATGGACATTAATGAGAATGATTTAGAATAATAAATCACTAAAACATTTAAAATGTAATTTTAGGTAGAGTTCCTAACCAAAATAGAGGAACTTTAATAAAAATAATTGAGGTAAAAAACATTATATTATCATGTGAATAAATGGATTCATGATATACTTTGTCAAAGTACATTATATACACTATATAAACGTGAATTGGTGTATAACAAAAAAGAAGTCTCAGTGGAATGTAAATTGATATGAAATATCTTATAAAGAACGTATCCATAGGTTAAGAATAAATTAAGAACATAATTATGTGTGAAAAATATAAATACACACAATATGATTGGATATTCAGTTTAAATAAATCGGAGTAAATTCACACATATTTTTGAAAAAACTACACCAATGAATTGGATATTTGACTCACGAAATGGAGATTGAGTTAAAATTACTCTTATCCAGTTCATATTGATGAATTTAGAATTTATCAATGGAGTTATTATGTGTATCAAAAGTATATCCACACAAATGGGAGTGGAAATTACTACAAAAATTATAAATAGTGATTCCACATATAATCATGGATTAAAATAATCAATGATGTTTGTGTAATGCCCAATGAGTGGAAATTGAAATTTGAAATTCCCTTACAGATTTGGTAACTTATGAAACATACACCCATGAAAGAAGTATCACAAAATGATGATGTAAATACCCATACATTAATGTATATTACAAAAAAAATACAATCTATGGAAGTAAATACTCCACACAAAAGGAAATAGTATCCAATATAGCATTAATCTCATGGCAATTAATGTGAGATGAAAACTCCTTACTTCGTTTTAATCAATCGAGTCATATGAACATAAGTTAATAACCACCAAATTAATCATATAATACAATGAATTTAATAAGAATAATGATAATATATATCAAATGGCAGTACACAATACACCACATGCAATTAATATGTGGCGTACAATGGAAATCTCATGGAATTAAAAGTGAGATATGAAACCCCTTACCTCATGTTCGACATCTCTTGTATGTTCCTTGTTCTTCCTAAATAATAAACTTAAGTTAATTTCTACTTTATTAAGAACATTATTAAATTTTATTATTCCTTTTTTTTCAATTATTACCTTGATATAACAATTAGTTAATTATTTGAGTTCATATTGGATATTTTATTGATGTTCGGAACTTGATTCAAAAATGAACTTGATATAATTACGATTTTTTCATGTGGTCAAAATTAAATAATCTCCAGAATGATATAAATGATTTATATATCATATATATATATTATATTTCCTGTATATATATCTATTTATAACAATACATAACATTTGGAGGTAAGAAATGAAATGCACCGTTCATGGAGATGGTAAGCCGTACGAACGCATGAACGCTACTTTCATTTATATTTTGTATTTTAATGGAATTAAAACATAATTATACATAAGTAAATTATAATTATAGTATCATATAATATACAATATCATTAATTATATCCTTTATATAGCCAATATAAGGCGTTAACGAGTCATGTAATTTTTAGGGGCGGCAGTCCGCACTTCCTCAAATGAAATTATCGTGTCTTACCCATAATTGAGCCCATTAAATAATGATATAAATGGAAAATATAGATGCATAAAGAAACCATAAACATAATATATATATCATATATAAATACCGTGCCATCTTAATGAACACCATGAGAGGTGGTAAGATATAATCGAACAATCATCATTTCGTGAGGCGTTAGTTTACCATCCACAGAAACAGTATGTTCTTCACCTATTAGATGGAGGTTTGTGTAAGTGTAGTTCAAATAATTCACATAAAAACATTATAGTATATTGAGGATACTGTTTTTGTTATAAAATAATGTAATAAAAAGTTTTTATGGGGTTCGAGAGAAGGGGCTCTTTAAGAAAGTGTGAAAATACTATTTTATTATATAGTGATATTAGTTTTCCAAAGGTTCAAAACTTATTAAAGTAGAATATAAGATGACTCAAAGTCGAAATAAAATCATCCAATAATAATTGGATATGTTTTTGGATATTATTATAATATTAATAATTATATTTATTGAAATGATTTATAAATGAGGTAAATACTACATCATTATTGTGTCATAAATAATTTAATTTATTTGATGTCTAAAAAATATTACAAAATTATCATAATTTTGGAAATAATTTTATATTTTTAATGATTATTTATAGTTTACATGATGGATTATATATTCCCATGAAAAAATTGATATACTAAAAGATATTGGTTAATGTCATTTTTGTCTTTCCTTTATGTTAATTAAAATAAACTACCATTATCATTCTTAAGTGGCTCAATGGGGTTCCAAAATCGAAAATATGATTCCCATGGTTGGCCATGAGTCGTCCAATATGGTTATAACATGTGTTAAGGTAATTGTGTATTATTATAATTTTCTTTTTTTTCCTTGAATTACCATATTTATCTTTAACCGTGGTAAATAAAAGTAAAAAGTTACTATTCAAAAAAAATATTTTCATCTTATTGAACCATATTTTACTTAATAATAAGAACCATTTATCTCAGATTTTCTAAATTCAATTCAAAAATGTGGTAAAATTTCATTTAATTTAAAATGTCAGATTTTTAACTACTTACTGGTGTCACTATTCATCCAAAATTGATGTTATTCAGGAAAATACCAAAAATTCAGCCTAAGCTATATTTGATATTCCAAATTCAAAAATGATATCTATTTTACCAAATTCAATACAGAGAAGTTGGATTTATTAATTTAAAATTAATTCCCATTGTCAAAATAAATACTGTGTTTTTAAGAAACAATAATTATCAAAATACTGACACGTTTATATATATAATTTCAAAGTGAAATTAATTCCCATGACCAAAATTGGATTAAAGGGTAAAAATATAATATAAATACACGTAAAAACAAATTTATAATATAATCTAACCATATAAATAAATTATATGAAAAGGGTGTTTTGAATTAAAAGACATTATTTCTCACTATTCATTAAAAAATGAATATTATTAAAAAAATACCACAATTTCACCAAAGGTAAATTATGATGTACCGATTCTGAAGAAGAATAATATTTTATCAATTTGAATATGTAAAAGGGTAAAATAATTGAATTTAAAAATGGTTCTCCATCAAAAGGTGGTAAAATTTATTTTTTTGAAAAATACATTTTTTACCGGAAAATTTGAATTTTTTCTTATAATATGTGTAATAAACACATTATACATAAGTTAAAATTATATTAAGTATATAAAATTCAAAATCCAGTTAAAACTATTCATAACCACTTTTGAACAGCTAGTTTGGTAAGTCGTTGTGCGCTCGAACTTGGTGTTGTGTGTAGCGCAAGCTATTTAATTTAAATAAAATAACTTACTATGAAATCTTGGGGTGTTACATTCTACCCTCCTTCAAAAATTTGCTTTCTATAAATTTGAAATTGTTCTTTGAAAATAAAATGTTAAAAATTGAAAAATACCTTTGTGGAAAACCCACATCAGAAATTGGGTTAAAAAATTTAGTCTTAATTAGAGGGTAAATGAGATAAAGAAGTCACCACTAAATTTTGATCTCTATTTGGAGAAAATTTGTGGAAATTAGGGACACATAATTGGTGGTAAATCATAAATATATATAGAGAGTGATTGAGGACATCAATAAAAAAAGTGTAAAATTTAGGGCCTCAATGCCATTAATCTATGATGATTTAAAATATCATCGGTTCAACTAAACATAAAGCATTAGGATAACACATTTTTTGTTTTAAGAACCCCTCCCTAATGTTTAATAACTAAATTATTCATAGAATAAGGAAACAACTATATGGATGAAAAATAGAGTTTCATCAAGTATTTAATTATTACAACAAATTCATCATTCACTCCAAATGATGAGTTTCAAAGATGACTTTGTCACACCTGAAGCGTTAGAATAAACTTATAGAGAATGACATATTTTAAAATGGTTGGACTATACATTTACCTTTATTTAGAGATTAAGAAAAACAAAAATGGTTTGTAAAATATTAGATGATCCTCAAAAAGTATAATACTTTAGAGAAAGAAATACTAATTTTAATTTCAATAATTAAACCAAAAACACCCAAAGTTCAATAAATACCATTCAATAAAAAATTTTCCAAAAAATCCTCTATATAATCCAAATAAATCTTGATACACAAAACTCAACAGAATTTTCTTACGTACTTTTCCACATTAAATTGTATCCTCAAAAAATATCGACTACTCTTAAAGTCACATACTAAAAAGTAATTATCCTAATGAAATATTATCTATTATAGGTTAATTATTTCCATAAATAAACCAAATCACTATAAATACACAATAAAAATATAGTTAAAAAACTCCTTTACTCTTTAAATGATATACCATAGTATTCTATTTTCCTTAGGATTAATGTTTCCTAAAAGAGTGAAAGTCTTCCAATATAAAATTTATCACTTAATCATTAAATCATTTTCCTATTCTATGGAAATATATTTGATAAGACATAAGATCCCAAATTAACTTATTATTGATCAATAAAAACATTTCACTAAAAATAATTATTCACCCTAACCAGGGACTTCACATAGTCCAGTGGTAGGTGATAAATCTCAATCACAGTATAGTTTTTGGTTCGATTCCCGTAGCATTGTCTGACGTGACAGGTTGTCACATATTCTACGTGTTGTCCTTTTTCAAAAACTCTGTAATTTTATAATATTCATAAAAATGAGATATATTCCTCAAATTAGGTATAACATAATTTCATCACAAATGTTACCTCATTCCTCGAATTTTAATTCCAAAATTTAATAACTTGTAATTTCATTAAAATAAATGATCATATAAAATAAAATGGTTGTTTATAACTATATCCACATGATAAAAGATAATTCTTCCTCAAATATCATTTTCACATGACAAACAGTAGGGTTACGAATACAAATGAAATGTATTCTAAAGTAATACCATCAAAAAAGAGAGCTAATAATTTTTAATCAATTCTACATTCTTTTATTTTAAAATTGATTTTTTTGACCAATAGGATATCCTATAGAATAAGGCATTAACTCGGGTAATGGCTAGGTCCCCCACATTTTTGGAAAATGACTGCAAATGGATTCTTAGGACCATTTTTATTTTCTTCCATATTACTCTTCATTTTTCCTCTGCATTTCTTTACTTTATATCCTTCTTTTCCACACATAAATCATTTCTTTGTTCCATTAAGACACCTTCCTAGGTGTCACCTTCCACATTTCTTACATGATGGAAAATGAGATTTCTTTTCTCCATGGTCATGAATGCTGGAACTCTTACAATTCACCACTTTTTCTTCATTTTTGAGTATAGGAGTTGGTTAATATATATATAGTTGATCATATTTTTTAAAACTGATTCGGAATGAACATGATATCTTTTACACCTATCAACATTCCATTTTTTTGATCATTTCCACCACTGTTCAAAACTTGTACATCATGCTTAATGTTACTATGAATTCCTTGGAATCTATCCATTGTCTAATACTAGAAATCATTGTGTTAGTAATAATAGTCATAAATTCATTTAGTGAATATTATGACACCTTATTTTAAATTTAAACCAACTTAGGATTAACCAAGATCATTTATTCTGATCTTATATTAAAATCCTTCAAATCTGTTTGTATGGAGAATGTAAATTATCCAAACCATATCCCCTCAGAGTGTCTTGACCAAGAGTGCGGTAAGGCGTGTTGTCATGTACCACAAAACCCCGGGTCATGTTTGAAACTCCACTTCAGAGTTTTCACTCCTTTGTACATTTTTGCGAGAGCCGCCTCGATCTATTTGTATCCAGATATGGATGTACTACTTGGAAAATACACAAAATCACTACATTACCATGATTCTAGGAAGTTATTATATACTAATACTAAAAGTTTGACTTAGGGTATTGTGCTATAATCATAGTTTATCTAAATCTCTTTTCAAGGTTGGTACTAAATTTCCTCTGATACCAACTATAATGCCCTGACCCCAGAATCCAAGAGCTTGTGCATAAATTTAATACATTGTCATGATTACAATGAATCAAGTCCAAAAGGATTGATCAGTTTAGTAGTATTGGGAACATGATACATACATCAGTTCAACACTAGAACATGAAAAGAAGAACAACACTAACTTATTTCATTTGAAGCATCCATGATTCCAAGATTTTTCCATCAGGTCACTCATAACTAACTTCTTCATATCCTGGGAAAATGAAACATGAGAAAGGGTTGAGCTCAAATTATTAGTAAGAGTAAGCAATATAGTATAAGATAACATAAAAAATAGGCATGATGTATAATTGAAAACACATGACTTTACAAATAATAATCATTAACACTTTATGGCATGAATATGAGTTGAGTAAATAATGTCATAATAAAACATAGTCATGGGTATTCTACTAGTCAAATAACCACATGAAATATCAATATATAATGTCATAATCATGGAATGCATAAAGCTGGACATCATAACCACATAGTCGAGGCCTTGTGCCAAGACTACAAATTAGAATTTTTCAAGGACATGTGCTAAGACACTAGTTTGGCTCATTTGACCTACCGATACATCGAGGAGATATGGCGGGCTCCAGCTGTTACATAATAAGTCCAATGATTTTATTATATGAAAAGATTGAAATATAACATAAACATTCATATTAAAAGTAGCATACGAAATGTCAATAATTTATCCACAAACCATGAATGTTATAAAAATAGGACATCCACAGTCTAACATAACTCATTCTATACAATATAGAAGATTGTATTGTAACTGATTAACCTTAATTGAGAATAGTGAAGCATATTGACATAGACGAAAATAATCATCAAAACTATTTGAGAGAAATATCCCCATTTTTCTTGAAAACATTTAAAATCACACTATTTGTGAAGAATCCATTTAAAATAGTTAGTTGAATCAAAGTGTCCCATACCACTTTGAAACATTTAAAAGGAATTTTAATTTTAAAATGTAAACATCCATAAAAACAAATCCTTAAAATCATTTTTAAAACATGGACATTAATGAGAAATATTTATAATAATAAATCACTAAAACATTTAAAATGTTATTTTAGGTAGAGCTCCTAAAAAAATAGAGACACTTTAATAAAAATAATTGAGGAAATAAAAAAATTATATTATCATGTGTATAAATGGATTCATGATATACTTTTTCAATGTACATTATATACACCATATAAAAGTGAATCGGTGTATAAAAACAGTGATGTCTCAATGGAATGTAAATTGAGATGAAATCTATTATAAAGACTGTATCTATAGTTTAAGAATAAATTAACGACATAATTATGTGTGAAAAATATAAATACACTCAATATGATTGGATATTCAGTGTAAATAAATAAGAGGACCTTCAGACATATTTTTGTAAAAACAACACCAATGAATTGGATGTTTAACTCAATAATTGGAGATTAAGTTAAAAATACTATTATCAAGTTGATATCGATGAATTGGGAATTTATCAATGCAGTGATTATGTGTATCAAAATTATATCCATAGAAAGGGGAGTGGAAATTACTACCCAAATAATAAATAGTTATTCCACACATAATCAAGGATTAAAATAATCAATGAAGTATTCGTAAATCCCAATGAGTGGGAATTGAAATTTAAAATTCCCATATCGATTTGGTAACTAATGAAACATACAACCCATGAATAAAGTATCATACAATGAAGATGTAAATAACAATTAATTAAAATATATTACAAAAATAATACAATTAAGTGCAGTACATACTCCACACAAAAGGAAATAGTGGCCAATATATCTTGAATGTCACGGGAATAAAAGTGAGATAAAAAACCCTTACATCATTGTAATCAATCAAGGTGTATGAACAAAAGATAATAACCAGAAAAAGAATCATAGAATAAAATCAATATAAATAGAATAATTATAATATATATCATATGGCAGTACACAATACACCACATGCAATTAATATGCGGCAAACAATTGTAATCTCACGAAATTAAAAGTAATATAAGAAACACCATACCTCATGTTTGAATTGACTTGTATGTTCCCTATTCTTCCTAAATAATAATATTAAGTTAATTTATACTTGATTAATAACATTTTTCATGTTTATGATTCCTTTTATAACACTTATTACCTTTCTATAAAAAGTAGTTAATTATTTGAGTTCATAATGGATATTTTATCGATGTTCGGAACATGAGTAAAAAATAATCTTGTTATAATTACAATTTTTCAATGTGGTAAAGAGTCCATTATCTCAAAAATGATATAAATGATTTATATATCATATATATATTATATATACAGTATATAAATCTATTTATAATAGTACATGACATTTGAAGATAAGAAATGAAATGTATCGTTCATGGAGACGGTAAGTCGTATGTATGCATGAACGCTACTTTAATTTCTTTTTTGTATTTTAATGGAATTAAAACATAATTATACATAGGTATATTATAATTCCATTATAATGACATATATAATATCATTAATTCCATCATTAATACGTCCCACATAAGGCATTAACGAGTTATATCATTTTGAGGGGGAGGTAGTCCGAACATCCTCAAATGAAATTATCACGTTTTAACTGTGATGGAGACCATAAAATAATTTTATAAATGGAAAATAAGGAAGCATAAAGAAAATATAAAAATTATATATATATATATCATATATAAATATAGTTCAATCATAATGGCCTCCAAGAGAGGTGGTAGGAGATAATTGAACAATCATGGTTTTGTGAGGCATTAGCTTTCCATCCATAAAAACAGTATGTTCTTCACCCATTAGATAGGGGTGTGTGCAACAGTAGTTCGAATCGTTAGCATAAAAATATCCTAGTATACTGTGGATACTGGTGTTGTTATAAATTAAAGTAATAAAAAGTGTTTAGGGGGTGGTAGAGGTAAAATGAAACAAAATAATCAAAATAATTTAAGAGAAAGTGTTACCTTTAATTTGGGTTACTTCCCATGGTTTAAACCAAAAGGACTTCTTCAAGTGCTTTATGCCTAACGTAAGGCTTTTAGGAGGAAGAGGGGGATCATGATGTATTATTTTGTTTGGGTTTGGACAAGTCAGGGGGCTTGAGAGGTTTGTGGAATGGGTTAGATGTGGTGTCCTTTTATAAGGTAGAGGAGGGTCTATTTATGAAAGTGTGAATATATTGTTTTATTATATAGTAATATTCTATTTAAAAAGGTACAAAAATAATTAAAGTCGACGCTAAAGTGACAAATTTTTGAAATAAAATCATCCCATAAGAATTGGACATGTTTTGGATATTATTTTAATATTAATAATCATATTTATTTAAATTATTTATTAATGAGGTAAATACTACATCATTATTGTGTCATATATAATTTAATTTATTTAATGTCTAAAAATTATAAAGAAATTACCATAATTTAGGAAATATTTTTATATTTATAATTATTATTTATAGTCTACAAGATTACTTATATATCACAATGTAAAAATTGATATAGTAAATGATATTTGTAAATGTTATTTCTGTCTATAATTTATGTTAATTAAAATAAAGTTTCATTATCATTCTTAAGTGTCTCCACGAAGTTCCAAAATCGACAAAAGGATTCCCATGATCAGTAATGACACATCAAATAAGGTTAGAACATGTTTTAAGGTAATTTTGTATTATTATAATTTTTTTTACGTTGAATTACCCTATTTACCTTTAACCGTGGTAAATAAATGTCAAAAGTTACTATTCAACAAAATTTATTTTCATATTATTGAACCACACTATACTTTCTAATATCAACCGTGTATCTAGGATTTTCTAAATTAAATTAACAGAAGCTATAAAATTTCATTTAAATGAAAAATATGGATTTTTAACAACTACTTAGCAGTTGCACTTTTCAAAAAAAATTTAAGTTTCTTAGGAAAATACCAAATATTCAGCCTAAGCTATATTTCAAATTCCAAATTCAAAAATTATGTCTATTTTACCAAATTAAAAACATATAAATTTTATTTATTAATTTAAAATTAATTCCCATTGTCAAAAAATTGCATGTTTTTAAGAAACAATAACTATCAAAAGATTGACTCTTGTTTATGTATATTTTCAAAGTGAAATTAATTCCAATGACTAAAATTAGATTAAAGGATAAAGATATAATATAATTACACTTAAAACCCAATTTAAAATATAATCTAAACATATTAATATATTATATTAAAAGGTATTTTTGAATTAAAATACATTATTTCTCACTATTCATAAAAAATGAATATTATTAGAAAACTACCAAATGTTTATCCAAAGTAAATTTTGATGTTGTGATCCTAAAGTAGAATTTTATTTTGTCAAATTTAATATGTAAAGGGGTCAAATAATTGAATTTAAAAAGGGTTCTCCCTTAAATGGTGGTAAAATTGAATTTTATTGAAAAATACATTTTTTATCTGAAAAATTGAATTTCTTCTTATAATATGTCTAAGAAACATATAAAACATAAGTTTAAATTATATGGAGTATATAAAATTCAAAATCTAGTTAATAATATTCATAACCTCTTTTGAACGGCTTGTTTGGTAAGTTGTGGTGCACTCGAACTCAGTGTCGCATGTAGATCACGTTATTGAATTTAAATATAATAACTTACTATGAAATCTTGGGGTTTTACATGAGACTTCCTAATAAAGGTATATATGAAACTATCACCATTTTAATCACATATTCTTCCACATTTGTATCATTTTACTTTGTTATTTTGAGGTTTTAGAAAATAAAAGTTGAAATGTATTTTCACCCAGTTTTCAATAAATATTTATAATCACACAAATACTTATTATTATATAAAACCAAACTCATAGTAATTTTAACTATATCAATACAATTGAATGATATTTTTTTATATTATTCAAGATTATTCATTTAGAAACTCGCAAATAATCTCTTTATTATATTCTAGATTTATTATACAGAAGGTCACACAAATGGTCGGTCATCCATGTACAATACTAAAAAGATACATTTACAATCATTGTAATACATTCTGTAAATAAATTATATGATTTTAACCACAATAAACCATTACCTTCCATTAATTACTATAAAATATAGTTCAATATCTTGAAAATCGGTTTCACTACATTGAAATCTCTCTAGAGCATACACACAAATTATTTACCTCACTACACTTTGAAACTAATGGGTTTCGTCATGTATATTTATTTTTTATATCTCTAATAACATATGATTAAATTTAAATCACATTATATAGGTATAATATTATGGTGGAAACAATGGTGAAAAGTTTTTAATTTGTTGTATGATTCACTACTAGAGATAAATGTTCAGAGAAATTATACCCTTCTCTATAAAAAAACTATTTACCTTAAGCCTCAGCTTATACATTTTATTTATTTTACCTATATATTTTAATAATAACACCATCTTGTTTTAATGGACCACTTTTTCATCAGAAGATCCATTATCTCCTTCGTTTCACTCACATTACTTGAAATCAACTACTCTAACATGGCATAATCCCACTTACTTGAATAAAAATGGTTATATGTCTCTTCTTGAAATTATGGTTATCAAGGGTTAGTTATGAGTATTAAAAATAATTTATCAAAACACTTATGTAGTAGTTATGTGAACCATGTTGATATTTATAATTAGCAAGCATCCTGTTTATTTCAAACAATGTATTAGCCAAAATTTTATCCTATAAAAATATCAAACAATCATTAATAGTTCATGAAATATCATTTATAGTTTCCTTTTTTCTCATCCAAGTAAATTTTTCTCCAAAAGAATAAATTAGTAATTATTGATGATTTAGTAGACTGAAATCCATTTAAACTACATAGAATTTAAAAACATCCACCAACCAACAATAATTATGTTATTTTTATGTCATTGAAAATTGAAACCATCTGTTAGGAAAATAAAACATCACTTCATCAATATAAAATTTTAATATTCCATTCCCATTATAAAAATATTTTTGTCATCTTCATGGTGAAAATTTAAAAATATTTTACATACATAAATCTTAATGAATCATCTTTCTTTAGTAGAGTGGAAATATATTGCAAAATATATTATCCAATATTCTAATAGAGTTTTGTTAGTAATAGTAAAATTTTCAATACTTCCTATTCAAAATAAAATAGACATTAAACATATTATTTTTTCATTGAGAATATAAATTGGACACATATAAACACTTCATTAAATGATCTCTTTTAACATAGTGACAATAAATTTGGATGAATCCAGAAAATTAACCTCTACTCTACTCCTTTGATTTATTTTCAAATCATTCTTAACTTTTTATATCATGTAAGATCCCACTTCACACAACACTATGTTATTTTCTAAAATGTTTTTGGTTTATTCTTCATATAGTTGTCTTTATAAAGAATCAAAATAATGAATATTTTAATATCAAGTTTCTTTTTTTCAATTAGTGTTACATAATGATATTACCATCTCTTCTCAAAATTCCAAAAATTATTCAAATAACATTATTGTCCTTGTATCATATTAAATTTTAAAATTAATCATGCAATATGGATTCATAATATTTTTAAATAATTCAAAAATAAACAATAGGTTATCATTTTGATAGAATCATATTGATCATTAATAACAATAAGAACACATTTACTAGGGGTTATGGAATCTTATAAATGTATTTTATGGTTAGAATTATCTCTAATGTTGTCTTCTTCCATTGGTTGTTTTCAGCCACATTTTCGAATAATTCCATTCTCATACCAGAAAAATAATTTCTATCTAGATTTTACCATTAATAATTACAAATATGCCTTGGTTATCTCCTTTCAATGGATCTTATTGATATTCCATGATTTTATAAGCATATATCAAAATCGTAATGTAATTGAAATAATTATAATTAAAATTTACAATAATTTTCATTATATCTTCTAATTTCATCCCCATAAGATATAATGAATCTTAATAAATAAAATAAATTATTGAGAAATAAATAATGTAAACTGAGTGTTTTCCAAGTAAACTATTGAGCCTTTAAAAAACCTTATACTTCCCTAATATAATTTTTTTAAAAATTGTCATAAAACATTGTTAAGAAAAATACAAAAATGAGAGATCATATTAAAAAATTGTTTTATAGAAGGAATCATAGACACATTTATTTATCAAAACCGGAAATAAATTCCATCACACTCAAATCCACATGTATTTTAACATACATATTCATGTTTTCTCTAAATCATAAAACATTCAACTGGAAAATTCATATATAAATAAAAGGGTGAAAAATTATTCAATAATTTTATTCATTATATTTATTAAAATCGCATTACATCTAGAATAATAATGCATCAAAATAATATTTCATATTTTGTACAACATATGCAGTCACTTATGACAGTATAGTCATATATATCACTAAAAATTCATTCAATGACCCCATAGTTATGCGGTCCCACCACCTTTTAAAAAAGGGTCTCACTCGATCATTATGATACATCGACATCCTATAATTACTCATGTCCCTCCATTTTAATATTTAGCTACTGATCTCTTGGAGAATTATCAGATTGATTTTCTATCACAAATAAAAGAAAAATGATCACAAAATCAACACTCCTTTTGAAAAAAATTCTGGGAGAGATTTAAATGATGAATCATTAATCTTATAGTGATATAAACAAACAAAAAACATCATATAAATCTAGCTATCTCACTGAAAAACCAGTGTAAATTCAATAACATTTAAAACCCATATTAAAAACATGTGGATACTAATTCCACTACCCTATATAGAAAAAATATTTTCTATAAGTTCCTCCTTGAGGTATAATTTCTGCATTATGGGATGAATTTTCCCAACACTGGTTGTGTTCTAGAAAACAAACAGGTGTCGTAATGAACATTAATAAATTTTGATTGAAGAAAAATATTTTGATGACAATATTTAAAGGTAATATATAATACATTAATGTTCTATAGTAGTATATTATAAGATAATTTTAGTGTTATTAAATCAATTATTCGAATATAAGTGTTGGATTATAAAAAATGATCAATGTATAAATTATTTATTTTCCTTTATACAATTCTAGTTAAAAATCAATGAATTTTGAGTAGATATTTTGTCATGTAAAATACCATGTTTCAAATTTGAATAATTATGAAACTGAATTTATTTTTAGCATTTTATATCCTATATATATCTTATAAAAAATTTCTTAAAAGAAAACCAAATTAATTTGATCTAATAGATTATGAATATGGAAGAGATTGTAACATATAAATTTACTATTTTAAATCAATATAAATTATACATAAAATGTATGGAAAAATTAAAAAATATTAATAAAAGGGGTACATGGTTTAAACCAAAGATATAATTTTAAATAAAAAATATTATTTTTCAATTCTTCACAATAGAATGTTTTTAATGAAATGAAATCATCATTCCGACATGAAAATACTATATAATTCATGGAATATTATTTATGACCACACTACATATAACATTAATGTACTTTTTAACAATCATAAAATATCGCTTCATTATTATTTGTGATTTTTTTTATGATTTATATAGTTGGTCATTTCAGAAAAACAAAATTTGGTTTTCTATAATTTTTTTTGATATATAATATATATCATTTAGGAAGGGTTATAAATGTGAGCAATTTTTAATTCTACGATTGAAAAAAACATGGAATAATTTAATATAAATGGGATATTCCCATATGAATACACATAGTGAAAGATATAATATTTATATATAATAATAGAAATGGTATTCTTTATAGAAATATCTTTAGGTAGAATAGTTCTTGTGTGGGAATCATATATAAATAACAATATTAAGGGCATTCTAATTCCAATTTTAAAATATTAATTTATGCATGTTTCATGTATTATGGATAAGTTTAGAGTCATTAATTATTTTTGTATTCGTAACTAATAGGGTTATATGATTATATGTAGTTCAAATGGAATAATATTTTGTTGACATTCCAACTGACAACTTAATAAAACTCACAATAATATGTTGATAATTATAACATTATATTTAATTTTATATGAATTAAGAAATATAATCTATTTATAGAATTTTTCAAAAAAAATAATGCATTCAATTCATTATAAATTGAGGAAAAATATATAATTCATACCAATTTGAGGTGAATTTCACAATTTACCCCAATGGTGTTCCATTTATAAATTTACAAACATATTTTCTGATTTAAACAATTCAATTATGTCTTTGGTTATTTTTCTAAAATTAAGTTTATATACGGGAGGTATTTTATATAGAATTAATTTTTATAATATTTTTAATATTGTATTATATCACTCGGGTATATAATTATATTTATTTCTAATTTTATATTATATTATTCTGAACCACTATAGTATTTTGATTTATTGATTCTTATAGGGGGTATCCTTTGGAATATTTCATTAATATCAATGTGTTTATGGTTTATATTGAAATTTATATGTTGGTTGGCTATGAATATGATTTTATTCATTCTATTGATCATGGAAAATGATATTTAGTTATTATATTAGTTCATGTATAATTAAAAATATTTTTGTTAATTGCAAATTGATTAGGTTTTGTGTTATGAAAATTTTTGTTCATGATAATTTAAATTGGCCTATTTTATAGTCATGTATTAGAGTAAGGGAATATATAATATCTTTCTCTGTTTCTATAATTCCTTACATAGGCAGACAAACTTATATGAATTTTAAAGATAAGACCAATTATATTCATATAAATTCATTTTAACCACATTATGTATATTATTCTTATACATTTTATAATTTTTTTAGTAATATTTAGTATTGAAATTACAATTATAAAACATCTGGAAATGAAATTTATTAACATTATTATTTTGTTTTTATATTTTATTACACCAGTTCACCGCATATATAATATTAATTATTCTCTAACATATTTTGTTGTATGTATTTGAAAATTTTGAAATTATGAGTCTTGTGGAGTACTAAAACCCAATTATATTGAGATAATTAATTTTGTAACATTTTTTATATCTTATTATTTTGAATAATATTATCTCTAAATTAATTTTTTTAAAATAAATTATTTAATTAAGATTGAGTGATTTATTATAGAAACATTATCCACAATGACCAAAATAATAACATTTTACTTGTTATCTTCCACTGTAATTTTTTGGATGAATCTAGCGATATGTAATACCTAGTAATAGAATAGAATATATATTAAATTATTTCATTAAAAATAGTTGTATACATAATGTTTAAAATTGAATTTAAGGGTATTTTTGGATTGGGATTTTGTACATGGGGCATTAATTTGAATTCATTTAGGGCTAATCGAAAACCAATAACAACCTATATTACTAGGGAGATATACTGTTGTATAAAAAGGGTCATAATAAGATGATATTTTTATAATACTACATTGTATGTGAATTGTTTTTTATAAAATAAAATATAGTATATTGTGATGGAGGGGAGTTTATATAATTTTATTAGAATTATTTCATTCTCTTGATGTAATTCTAGATTAAAAACTATGAATATATTTGTGATTAATGTGGAATTATTGATATTGTATGGGCCACTATTATTTTAATTTTATTTCATTGGAGGGAAACCAAGGATTAAACATTATTTATATTTCAAATTTCCGTGTTTTTACACAATGAAGAGGTTTAGATCACTACCATTATGAATTATTTCATTTGATGTTAGTGTAAATTCATTTTTTTAGTTTATCTATAATTTTGTGGGAAGTGATTATTTAAGAATGATTATATAAAATGATAAAATATCACATGCTTTTATAAAACCATGTTTTGATTATTTTCAGGAAATATTCATGAATTAGGAGATTCAATTCATGTAAAATATTTTTTTACAAACTCATTCATCTTTTAATTATGCTGACTAATTTAATATAATATTAATATTGACATCAATGTTCAAATACATTAGATTTATAGATAAATACACCCTCATGGTGTTTAATAATTTTTTTTAAAATTTTAATCATTACAAAATTTTATTAGGCCCCACCATTTTAATCTGATGATGAATTTTTTATTATATTTTTCTAATATTGATGAATTAAATTTAGTGATATATAATATGTTCTAGTTGGTTACAAAATATTTGAGTTTAAATATTTTTCCCGCGAGGTTTAAATTTATTCTAATCCATAAAATTGGTAAAGTCATTGATGTAAAAAATCAACCAACATAAACCGTTATTCCATATTATCAACATATTTTCTTATTTACTGATTAAATTATCTTGTTTAAATATTATTTAAATGAATATAATTACAACCATATTACTATTCATTGAATAAATATTTATATTTGATTTATATTATACCTTCTCCATCCAAAAAACTCATATAATGTAATATAATATGTTGGGATTGGTTATCCAAATAAGTGATGTATCTCTTGGGGTATTTAATGAATCGTGAGAGAAAAAATATATAATTTTAATTCAAAATAACATCATGTAATATTTTCAAAAAATTATTGTAGATTAATTAGTTTATTTGTTAGAAGTCATATAATAGTCTTTAAAGATGGAAAAAATATATGTTATACCTATGAATATTTAGTGATCATTTATTAAGGGTAGTGAATAATAATGATGATTTCATTTATCACTTACTATAAAAGTATTGGGTGTGAAAACTATGTTAATTATTTATTTTTTTATATTTTATGAGCTCTTATATTATTTTTCATGATTATTTATGGGAATGTGAATTATTTTTGTGAACCCATTCAATAAATTGTAGATCAAATGTTTTTTATTAATTATAATTAAAATTCTAGGATACATTTGTTTTTTGTGTTAGATTTTCAAATGTAAAATAATCATAATGACTTAATTTCACTCAACATGGTATTTTATTAAAAATTTAATTATTTTTCATTATGGATGAGGATTTCATTTTTTCATAGTCACTAATTCTAATATTTAGGTTTCATTACGAGGGTTTATTTTTTTTTTAATTTTTTTAAAAAATTTGTAATATTATTTTCATATTGAATATGAATAACAACAAAAGGGTTGAGATTTAGTAAAAGAATTTAATTGTAATATTAAAATCTTATATTACTAAAATTAAAGGGATTGTAATAATTTTTTGATAAAAAACTATGGTTTCCATATATTTTAAAGGTGGAATTATTTTTTGATTTAATTTTTGAGGATACACATTAATTTATCTATGGTGATCAAATTTATATGGATGGGTGAAGAAATTTTATTTTCAACATCACTTTTTTTATGGAGTGATTTTTCATGAATAATTATTAAAAATGATTTTTACTAACCTATAAATATGTGATGAAATTCATCAAATGTGATTCATTAAAAAATATATAATATGATTTTAATTATATATATATTTTATCCTCTTATTAAGTTAGGGATATTTCATTTAATGAGTCCATGTTTAATAATACTCTCTCCCTGGACACAAATTTATTTATGAGGCATTAAGAAACTCCATCTAAAGGATATTTTTATATCATAATCACACTTTTGTATAAATATATTAATGTTGGAAATATCGTGTTCAACACATCAATTTGATATGAAATGGAGTTCGATAATTTAATTTTGTGAGTAATATATAAGTATTTAAATTTTTGCATGAATATTATTATGATGATAACTTTTATGTTACCAAATACATATGAAAAGTAATATAAAATAATTTATTAATTAATGTAATTGTGATATTTTTGATCTATTTAATTATAAATTATTAAATATAAGAGCATGGTTTTAACAATGATACTTTTTTGGGAATTGAAAGATGAAATATGTGTAATTAAATTATGTTATCGGTTTATCAAAATTCAATATTAATATCAAATATATGTTGTGGTGTTATATTATTCATTTCTATTTTCTACATGAATGAAAAATCTGAGGGGGATGATTTAGGGTATGGTTATTTTGACATTATTTCAAAATAATATGGTCAATCTTATAAAGGTTAATATAGATAATTTCCACATTATTAATGGGATAAGTTACTTAACTATTTCATTAATATTATTTAATTTATTATTTCATAGAAATAAAATTTGATTATGATATCATTAATAGAGTCATGAATTATATACTATGTAATTTACAACATTGGGATAGTCAAAGGTACATAACAAACTAAATTATCTAATGTAAGAATATTGAATAACATCCAATTATGGAATTTTGACAAGGTAATTTAATATAATGGTGTACTAAATTTTAAAATGTATTGCGATAGACTCAATACCTGATAAAGGAAACTCCATATATTGATTAATACCAATTATAAAAAAATATTTTATTTATATTATTTTCATATGAATATCACTAATAAAAATAATAACACATATGTGTGAAATTGATTTCATTAGATATTTAATCCTTTCAGTCAAATATATATTAATCAAATAAAAATACATAAAAAATATCTTCTTTACTAGAATTTAATTTCAATATAATATTCTATATCCCCACATCATATATATGGTGTATCTATATTTTAAAATGTTGTTATATTTTCCACTCCATGATATTCATGGTATCATATTTTAATATATATGAAATATTTAACAACATTATTTTATTTTATAAATAATATGTTCTTTCACTATTAACATCAATAAATTTTCAATGATTTTTTATTTATAATTATTTGTAAATTGATCATAATTGTATTAGGACACATGGATATTTGGATTAAATTATGTTCCTAATGATAATTGATTAATTTCAATATCCATATATATTTTTAAATATTAATCTCCCAATATTTATGAAAGGTGAAATATCAATATATATGTATTATATTTCATCTTTTTAATCATACTCATCATCATTTTATGAAACAACCACCTTATATGAGAAAATATCAAGACTTATTAAACCCAAAATCATAAAATTTATAAAAGGGATCTATATTTCTTTTTAATATAGTTATAAAAAATCACATGGCATGGGACATGTCCCATTATACAGTAGTATTTAATATTATTTATCTTATTAAAAGTTCTATACAATTAAAAAAATTCAAATGTCAGTTTGAAAAAAATATATAACTAAATTTATATATTATTACACTTAATACAGTATGAAATAATATTCACTTGAAAATTACCCAATTAAAATTCAATTTTAATTTCTATAATATAATTTCCATTGAATAATAAATCTCTAGATAAATTATAATTCACAATCCCATCATATTTAGAAAACATTGGTGAAATCTTTAACTCTGTCACAACCCGTCCTCGGGGCCCGTGTCGTGAATACCCCAAGCCCGCATTCCGTATGCCAGGGGCTACCGACTAGCACCAAAGGCGTTAATCCCGGAAAAGGGAAGGAATTTCCTTTTATATAGTAAAAAACACAATAGATCATGCAAGTTAAGTAAGCACTATGTAAAAACTGAGTAAAAGGTATGTGCTGAAATGAAAATGGGCCAATATAAAAACCCAACTGAAAGTACAGTACAACTGAAAGGAAAGTACAAAACTAGTAAAAAAACAGAAACACCGAGTCGTCCCCGGGAAATCCCACCTGAAGGGTGGGTAGAGATAGTCCCCTCGGCATCTTGGGTCTGGCCGACCGCTCCGAGTACATCCCGCTAAGTGGTCCACCTCTGAGTACCACCCAGCTCTATAAGCCTCCGCCTCAATCAATGTTTTATTTCTTCAGCTTCCAACACAACATAGTATGGGCATATCCCATGCAGGGGAGAGTATATGATACTCAGTAGGGACCCCGACACCCCTGAAGGTCTCTCAGAATCCACGAAGGATAAACCAAAAAGGAAAGATACAATCACGAAGTACCAACCGACTCAACATATGTATATTCCCATACATATAGCTAAGTCATCAATTATAGAATAGATCCACATCTCAAGCCCATGTACAACCCATTCCACAAAGGAAAATACATCCCAATCGACACGGGAAAGAACAACCCAGTCCACAGAGGAAATCATGTCAAACACATCGATGAAAAATATTGAAGTCAAGACTCAGCTCACAGAGGTATAAAACATTCGTATAGCAATAGAGATGATCAAATGTAGCCACTTAATCATCTAAGTTGTCGGACCCACATTGGACACAAGACCAGCTAAGCCGTCAGACCCATATAGGATACAGGACCAGCTACTCTACCGGATCCACTTAGGATACAAGTACATAGGTCAATACTGCAAGACCGACGAAGGATACATGAATAGTAGTAATTGCTCTCGAATCCACAGAGGATCCTAGTATGTTCATCATCACTGCCAAACCCTCGGTACATCCATGTACAGTCACCATCGTTGTAGTCACAACCAGCTCTAGGGTTTCTACAAACATCATTCTCGATTCTGGGAGGGTCCGCTCCTTGAGCAAGAGAGTCGATACATCAACGTTCATGAAGTTCATAGTTGATATATCCCAAAGTTCTGTCCCGTAAAAATAAACCCAATTCAATAGAAGGTGCGTCAATCGGATGCCCGGTCTTGGAGTTATTGGCTTTTCTGTTACAGGGGCCCGGTTGGGTTTTAAGCTAAAACCAACCCGACTATACTCCAGATGCATCCAAAACTCAAGAAGAGTAAGCCAAAAGGATCATCTCATCTTGCGGAATTCAACGCAGTTGATGGCATGTCAGACGGATGTCCGGTCCTTAAGTTATAAGTGTTTCCACTCCAAGGGCCCGGATGGTTTCAGGTTCAAACCAACCCCGCGGGACCCAATATTTGTCGAAACCTCGTGTGTAATATACTGAAACGACCATCTTGATCCAAGAATTCCAATGCATCTAACGGTGTGTCAATCGGAAGTCTGTAACTCATGTTATGGGAAAAAGACCGAAAACAGTCTGAAGTGGGGGGTCTTGGCCCGGTCCGACCCGACCCAACCCCCTTGGGTCGGCCAAAACCGGGCGACCCGACCCAGGTCCGGGTCCGGACTGGAAGGGTGTTTCCTGGCCCGGCCAGTGTGGCCTGGCCCGACCTACACCGGCCTGGCCGGGTAGTTCCCGAGCTCGGCCAACGAGCCGAGCGGGGGGGTGCGGCACCCGATTTCCGCGAACGCGGCGCCAGGGTGGCCCCACAGCTTCCCTGGATCCCGCGCGACCGCGGGATCTGGCCCTCTCTGCCATGGCTTATTCCGGTGGCACGCTTGGGCGCTGCCGCCTCCAGGCAGCCAGCCGGTACCGGCTGCTGCCTCCAGCTGTCGGCGCCGCCGTGCCACCGGGGGCTTCTGTGGGCCACCATAGTCATTCCGGTGGTCCAATTTTTCTCCCGTTTGTGCCTGCAGTCGTCTTGGGAACTGTACATCATTGCGAAGGCCTACAATCGCCATTTCGGTCCCGTTTCTTCCTCGCCAATTATTCCACATGGCAAGAACAATGTTTCGGTGGGTTCAGACTTGTTCGTTAGTCCGCACCCACAATGTTAGTGGTTCAAAACATCACCCAATAATTACAATCCATGCCATGTGAATATATCACATAAATAAATTTATACAAATTCCCCTACCTCTACAAATGAAGATGCACATTGGCGTCACGTTAGATGGCATCACGGTAGACATCGTCATGGTAGACGACATCGCTAGGAAAGGGTTCACAAGCGGCGTTAGAGAGCGCTAAGGAGGAAGCGGCGTCTCCTCTCTTGTTGTGGAGAAGCAGATTGGTGGTGTGACATTGTTCATTAAGGAACCGTCATTCTTCGTCGTTCTTCGTCGAAGGCTAGCGTTCTTCCAAAACCTCAAGAGTTCTCCTGTTCTTCCTCGCACAATGAAGATCTCCTTCTTAATAAACTAATAGGTTCCTCCTATTATTTTATTATACATGAAAAGTAACTCTCCCAAATTAAATCACCATATTAAATAAAACGTGATGAAAATTAATTAAATAAGGGAGAGGGAAGGATCCCATTTATTAAACACATTGGAAGTTAAATAAAAAAGGGGTATAGAGGATGGGTCTTTATTAAAATATGGGTTGAAATAATTTAATGGATTGAGGTGGAGTGATTGGCATTTAATGGGGGTTTTCCAATTTAGTGAGGGGTTCTTAATGAGATAAGAAGAAATGAAATGGTGGGGCTCTTGTGGGCCCCACCTATCCAATATCCACAGTTGGGTTGTTAGGTGGCTATGGGACCCAAACATATCTACCCATGGGAGTGAATAACCTCCTCATAAAATAAACATTGTTCCGACAATTATTATTTTCTTCTTAAATAAACCCCTGAAATTATATTCTCCTCCATTGTGAACACAACTACGGTAAGGAACGCATTAAGCAATTATTGGTGTTGCGATTTCAACGTGATCTCAAATTTTATTTCTGAGTACCATTTCAAAAGATAGAAAAAACTTGCTCGTTCGTTCACTGAACGTACCTAAGCTGAACTTCGGAAATTGATACCGGGCACACCGGGCCTCGGAATCAAGTTCTGTCAGAAGCCACAGACTCGTAAAATTCTAATGTATTATAAAAATTCCTTAAAATTTCTGTGTCTTTACATTAATCCCACCTTAGGGCTTTGCATCCCCGTAAAACTACAACATAACCAGATAAACAAATGAGGGTACTAAGCATGCATCTGAGCCTCCGAATATCATGTGCTCTCCTGGAGGTTCCCATGCTGCAAATGAATGTGAACCAGAGGTATCAACCATCCACATAAGACCCGCTCCTATCGATCCTCGATCTCAGTCGAGACCTCTGCAACATTCGCCCCGTCATCAGTGTCCAGCTCCCCGTTGTCGATGATATGCGTCGGGTCATTCACATATCTCCTCAGTTGAGATATGTGGAAGATGTTGTGCACCCGGTGCAACTTAGGTGGAAGGTCCAAGAGGTAAGCCACCTCGCTTACCCTGCGGAGTACCTAGAATGGTCCGATGAAGTGCGAAGATAACTTTCCACCCTGACAAAATCACTGCAATCCACGTTGAGGTGAGACCCATAAGAAAATGTGGTCGCCATCCTCGAACTCTAGTGGTCTTAACCTCCTATCAAAATAGGACTTCAGTATGCTCTGTGTAGTCCTCATCCTCTCCTGGATGAGATGAACCTTCTCCTTCATAGCCTAAACCATCTCTGGTCCTACGAGTGCTGACTCCTCAGGGTTAGTCCATCACAGAGGTAATCTGCAAGGTCGGCCGTACAATGCCTCTTATGGTGCCATCCCGATGGTGGAGTGGTAGCTGTTGTTTTACGCAAACTCCACCAAGGGTAGGTGATCCTCCCAGCTGTAACCAAAGTCAAGGACACATGCACAGAGCATGACCTAGAGTGTCTAAATGGCCCTCTACATCTGGCCATCCGTTTGAGGGTGAAAGGTAGTACTCTGGCGCAGCTGCATCCAAAAAGCCTATTGTAACCCCTTCCAATATCGGGATGTAATGCGAGCATCTCAATCGGAGACGATAAATGATGGCACAACAAGAAGTCGTACGATCTCCTGAACGCAGCGGCATCCCATGCTCTCTACCGATCCATACTATCTAATCGGTAGGAAGTGGGCCGACATGGTGAGTCGGTCCACGATCACCCAGATGGAGTCATGTCCTCTGGAAGTACATGGAAGCCCTATCACGAAATCCATGGATATCCCGTCCCACTTCCACTTTGGGACCTATAAGAGATGTATCAAACCTGCTGGTACCTGGTGCTCCACCTTCACTTGCTGGCAAGTGAGGCATCTGGAAATGAACTCTAATACAACCTTCTTCATACCTGGCCACGAGTACTATCGTCTGAGGTCCTGGTACTTCTTCGCTACTCCAGGATGTACCACTAGTGGGGAAGTGTGAAACTCCCTTAGCACTTCCTCCTATAGCGAAACGGTTACCTTGGTATGACCCTTGAAGAATATAATGTGGTTCCAACCTTTAGAAAATCCATCGATTTCCAGCCCTGAGAATATATGAGCACTTCCGACTCATAGTCAACGTCCCCATGCTATGCCTCTCTGACCCGCTGAAGTAGTGGATGAGTGACTGTGTGGGACTGGAGATAGGCTACCCCATCTATATCCACGAAGGATATCTATACAGCGGCTAACTGCTCCATAGCCTCTCTAAGTAGCTGAATTCCCGATCTCCTCCTGAGAGCATCATCCACAACATTCCCCTTCCCAGGATTATAGACAATCTCAATGTCATAATCCTAGAATAACTCGATCCATCATCGTTGTCTCAGTTTCAGGTCCTTCTGCAATAAAATGTACCTTATACTCTGGTGGTAAGAGTAGACTGTAAAGCTCTCTCCCATCAGATAGTGTCGCCACATCTTCAGGGCGAAGACCACTACTGCTAACTCCAAGTCATGGGTAGCGTAGTTCTGATCGTTCGACCTCAAATTTCATGAACCATATTCAATCACTACTCACTCCTGCATCAGTACACACCCGAGTCCAGCCCCAGATGCGTCACAGTAAATTACATACCCTACACCCTCCTCTGGCAGCCTCAAGATGTGCACACTGGTCAATCACCACCTCATAACCTGAAAGATCTGCTGACATCTATTTGACCACACGAAGGGTTTCCCCTTCTTCGTCAAAGCTATAAGCGGTGCTGCAACTCTAGAGAAGTCTGGCACAAACCTCTGATCGTACCCAGCTAGACCTAGGAAACTTTGCACCTTCGTCACGCTCATGGGTGGCTCTCATGAAAGTACCGCCTCGACCTTCGCGGGATCCACCACAACTCCCTCCTCTGATATGATGTTCCCCAAGAAGTGATCCTCTCGAATCCAGAACTGGAACTTTGAGAGATTACCATAAAGCTAGAGCTCTCGTAGTGTATCTAGTACAACCCGTAAGTGGTAGGTGTGCTCCTCTTCAGTGGTCGAGTAAATCAGTATATCTTCAAGGAAGACTATGACAAACCGATCAAGGTAGGGCTAGAAGATACTGTTCATGAGACTCATGAACATAGCTGGAGCATTGGTCACACCAAAGGGCATGACCTAGAACTCATAGTGGCCATATCGACACCTAAAGGTTTTCTTCTGCACATCCTCATCCCAAACTCGGAGCTGATGATAGCCTGACCTGAGGTCTATCTTTGAGAACCAACGTGCTCCCTTGAGATGATCAAAGAGGTTTTCAATCCTCAGAAGCAGATACTTGTTCCTCATGGTCACCTGGTTCAGGCGAGGGTAGTCAGCACACAGTCGCAAGATCCCATCTGCCTTCTTGGTGAATAGAATCGGAGAAGCCCAGGGTGAAACACTGGGTTGGATGAAACTTTTCCCCTGTAAGTCCTCCAGTTGTATGCACAGATCATGAAGCTCGGTTGGAGCTATTCGATATACTGGAGTAGATATTGGTGATGTCCTGGGGTACAGGTCTATGTAGAAATCTACCTTCCTACGAGGAGGTAGTCTTGGAACATCGTCCGGAAAAACATCCGCATATTAATCCACCACTATAGGAAAACTCGTACTCCATACGTAAACTACTCTGAGGATGAGACTAGCCAACTGATGTGTGATCGGCTGACCTCTCCTCTACATGAGTCCATCCAATGCTGCGAAGGATCCCTTCTCTCTGGTAAAGGTGAACATGGTCCCATCCGTGAAGACACACCGCACCATGCGCCAAATACAGTCAATCTGATCATGAACTGTAGAAAACCAGTCCTTACCCAAGATGATGTCGTAAGACCTCGATGTTCCTACAAGAAGATCCCAGTCGAAGATCTCGCCTCCTAGAGTAAGCTCACACTACCGGAACTAGTGTGTCATCGTCGAGTCTGCTCCCATAGGAGTCTCTAGCATCAAGGATCGAGCCAACGGCTCTGTCAGAATCTCCGAGCTCCGAACAAGGGCAGCGACAATAAAACAATGACTCGTACTTGTGTCTATAAGAATTTCAGAAAGGGTGTAGTAGACACAGATAGTACCTAGAATCATATGGGGTGTGCCATGGTCGTAAGATCCCTCTTCCTAGAGCTGAGCCTGCCTCATACCCCAGCTCCCTTTGGTCGAGTTGGACCTCCTGGGGGTGGTGGTGGTAGAGCCTCGAAGCGTCATCCACCACCTGCTGCTCAGCCAGATCCTATGCCTCGTCTGCCAGCTCCCTGGTGACCACCATGGTCGAACCATTTCCTCCTCCTGGGAAGTCCCTCCACTATCTGATGAGCGTCTGCATGGCAGGTTGGGCAGTCACAAGCCATGTGGCCCTTCCCTTCGCATGCATATCACTTTCTGGTCCTTGTAAGGCTGGCTCTGTGTCGTGTGCCCCACACAACCGAACCTGTATCCTTAGGTCGCCCACCTGATGGCCTGGTCAGCTTGGACCCTTGTATCAACTGTCGACTGTCGGCTGTATAAGACTCCGCTTTGTGTCGTCTTGTGGTGGGTCTCACTGATGATGGCTACTCGGTGAGAAAGCTCTCAACTAATAGAGCTCGCTCCAGCACCCCCGCCTGCATCGGGATGCTGAGGGGAATCGCCGAAGCTATGATCTCATGCCTCAGTCCGAGCTCAAAGGTCCGGGCCCCGAAGAATGTGTCCCATACCATATCTGTGGAGTAGTACGAGAGGTCGGTAAATCTCTCTGAGTATTGGGCTACTGTCATGTTGCCCTGCTGCAACTACAGTAACTCTTGGATTCACACCACACGGAGGGTGTCTGGAAAGAACTCTGAGCGGTAGAGGCTCACGAAGTCTATCCAATGTAGAGATTACTCGTCGTGCACCTAGAGCATCTGGATCCACCATCTACCTGCTGCTGCATGTAGGAGACTCGCGGAAAGGATCACCATGAGGTTTACTGGTGTCCCTTCCAACCTGAAGACTCTAACGATAGCCTCCAGCCAATCCTCGGCTTCTTGAGGATCTGTCTCTCTGCGGAACCTGGGCGGCCTCTGTCTCTGAAACTCATGAAACCCGCTCAGGCGGCATGCACTTTCCGCTCCTGGGGAGGGTAGCATCGGTGGCTCATCGGGTAGAGGTACCGCTTTTGCCTCCGCTGTAATGGGGCCCTGCACCAAGGCCTCGTTACTCGGTGGGCTACCATCCCGCACGTAACTAGGAACCCTAGTTGGCTACCTTCGTGGGGCCATCCTTAAAAGAAACAGGTGTGCCGCGGTTAGTACAGTATACCTAGTGAGCTGACACAAAGTGATCACAAAGAAAACTATTGAATGGAATCACACACACAATCAGTGTTCTCGTGCATTGCGTCGAAAATCAGAGGACAAAGTCCTGGTGTATGGATACGTCGGCCGTCACACCAACACTGGACTCCCTGGACTGAAAATCATAGTCAATACTCTAAACACTATTGGTTCACAGAGAATAAATTATCAGAGTCCTGAGTTCTCCGATAGAACCGAGTCCTTTGATACCAATTTGACATGACCCATCCTCGGGGCCTGTTTCATGACTACCCACAACCCGGCTTCCATAGGCCAATGGATGGCGACTAGCACCAAAGGAGTAAATCCCGGAAAAGGGAAGGAATATCATTTTATACAGTAAGAAAAAACACAATAGAGCATGCTAGTGATGTTAGCAGTAAGTAAAAACTGGGTACAAGGTATGTGCTGAAAAGTAAATGGGATAGTATACAACCCCAACTGAAAGTACAATACAACTGAATTAAAAGTACATCAACATTAAGTAAAACAACAACACTGATTCATCACCCTGAAATCCCACCAGAAGGGTGGGTATATATAGTCTCCTCAGCTCCTCGGGTCTGGCCGATCGTTACGATTACGTCCCACCAAGTGGTCCACCGCCGGGTACCACCTCGCTCCACAAGCCTCCGCCTCAATCAATGTTGTCCATCGTCTACATCCATCACAACATAGTGCATGCATATCACGTGTAGGGGTGAGTATACGATACATAGTTGGGACCTCGTGCCCCCGAAGGTCTCTCAGAATCCACTACGGATACTCACAATGGAAAGATACAATCACGAAGTACCAACCGACTCTACTTTTGTATATGCTCATACATATACCTAAGTCATCAATTAAAAAATGCCTCCAACTCTCAAGCCCAAGTACAACCCAGTCCACATAGGAAAATACATCCTAGCCGACACAGGAAAGAACGACCCAGTCCACACAGGAAAGCAAGTCAAACACATCGATGAAAAATATTGAAGTCAAGACTCTACTCACACAGGTATACAACATTCATATAGAAATAGAGATGATCAGATTTATCCACTGAATCATCTAAGCTATCGAACCCACGTAGAATACAAGACCGGCTAAGATGTCAAACCCACACAGGATAGAAGACCAGCTACTCCGCCGGACCCACTCAGGATACAAGTACAGAGGTCAATACTGTTGGAACCACGTAGGATACATGAACATTAGTCATCATCATCGAACCCATAGAGGATCCTAGTACGGTCGCCGTTGCTGCCGAACCCATAGAGGATCCAAGTACAATCGTCATCGTCACAGTCACAACAAGCTCTATGGTTTCTGCACAAAGAATTCTCGATTCCGGGAGGGTTCGCTCCTCGAGCAAGAGAGGCAATACACCAACTATCACAAAGTCCAAAGATGATGTATCACAATGTTCTGTCTCATCAAAAGAAACCCAACGTGACAGACAGTGCATAAATCAGATGCCCGGTCTGGGAGTTATTGGCTTTTCCGTTCTAGGGGCCCGGTTGGTTTTTAAGCTAAAACTAACCCGAGTGTACTACAGTTGCATCCAAACCTCAAGAAGATTAATCCAAAAGGACCGTCTCATCAATAGGAATTCAACACAGTTGACGACAAGTCAAAAAGATGTCAGGTCCTTATGTTATAAGAGAATCTGCTCCAAGGGCCCGGTTGGGTTTGGGTTTGAACCAACTCGGTCATACCCAAACATTGACAAAACCTAGAGTGTAATATACCTAAACGACCACCTTGATCCAAGGATTCCAACAAATTTGACGGTGTGTTGATCGGAGGTCTGTATCTTATGTTATGGGAAAAAGACCAAAAACAGTCCGCGGTGGGGGGTCTGGGCCCGGTCCGACCCGGCAAATCCCCCTGGGTCGGCCTGAACCGGGCTGACTCGACCCGGGTCCGGGTTCAGCCCTGAAGGGTGCAGCCCGGCCCAGCTGGACGTGGCCTGGCCCGGCCAGTGCAGCCCATTCCACGCGACCCACCCCAGCCCGACAGGGGGGGGGGTGCGTGGGCTCGGCCTGCGAGCCGAGTGGGGGGTACGACCCCCACTTTCTGCAAACGTGGCGCTAGGGTGGCGCCACGGATTCCCTGGATCTGGCACGACTAGCCATGGCCGGCCGCTGGCGACCCACACCGCGGGGGGCTTCCGCATGCCCCCAGAGTCATTCCGGTTGTCCGATTTTTCTCCCCTCTGCATCTGTGGTCGTCTCGGGACCCGTACATCGCTGCAAGGGACTCCAATCGCCATTTCAGTCATGCTTCATCATTGCAAATTATTCCTCACATCACGAACATTTTAGTGGTGGGTTAGGACTTTTTCGTTAGTCCACAACCACCGCGTTAGTGGTTCAAAACATCACCCAATAATTACATGCCATGCCGAGGTTATAAATCACATAAAGAAATTTATACAAATTCCCCTACCTCAACAAATGAAGACGAACGTCATCACCACAGTAGAAGGTGTCGCTGTAGATGGCGTCATAGGGAAAGGGTTTGTAAGTGGCGTCAGAGAGCATCGAGGAGAAAGCGACAGCTCCTCACTTGTCGTAGATAATAGGATTGGTGGCGTGTCATTTTTCTTTATGAAACCGACGTTATTCGTCGGAGGCTGATGTTCTTCCAAAACCTCAACAGTTCTCCCATTCTTCCTCGCACAATGAAGCTCTCCTACTTAATAAAATAATTGGTTCCTCCGATTATTTTATTATACACGCAAAGTAACTCTCCCAAATTAAATCACCACATTAAATATAACGTGGTGAAAATTAATTAAAGAAGGGATAGGGAAGGTTACCATTTATTAAACACGTTGAAAATTAAATAAAAAAGGGGGAAAGAGGAAGGATCCTCATTAAATTATTGGTTGACATAATTTAATGGATTTAGGTGGAGTGATTTGCATTTAATGCAGGTTTTCCAATTTAATGAGGGGTTCATAATGTGATAAGAGTAAATTAAATGGTGAGGATCATATGGGCCCCACCTCACCAATATCCACACTTGGGTAGTTAGGTGGCTATGGACCCCACCCTTGACTACCCATGGGAGGGAATAACATCCTGATAAAATAAAAATTGTTCCGACACTTTTTATTTACTTCTTAAACAAACCCAAAAAATAATATTCTCCTCTATTGTGAACAAATCTACGGTAAGGATCACATTAAGCAATTATTGGCATTGTTATTTCATCGATGCCCTTAGATTTTAATTCCGATTACCGGTTCAAAAGATAGAAAAAACCCGCTCGTTCGTTCACTGAACGTACCTGAGCTAAACTTCAGAAATTGATTCCGGGCACACCGGGCCTCGGAATCAAGTGTCGTCTGAAGCCAGAGACTCATACAATTCCCAAGTATTAAAAAAAAGTCCTTGAAATTATCGGGACTTTACAAACTCAAATTAAAAATATTTTTTTAATCAAAAAAATATTTATCACTACATTGTTGACTGTAAACACAAAAAAACCTCTCCATCACTTATTAAGTTAGTAAAAATTTTCTTTAGAGAAAAAAAGTTTCATAAAAATATATTTATATGGGAGATTAGGATTTATATGGTCATTAAGTTATATATGTATTATAGGGTACAAATGAATTCCCGGGAAGAATTAATAAGATCACAGCTCCAATATGAACAATAAATGAAAAACATAGATAACAAAGAGACAATATAAAATAGTGTATATTTTAAATCTATGAATATTATCACTACGGACTCTACTGATTATGATCTGTAAGATATTGAAAAGTATGATATGGATCAGATTGTGACTATTGTTTATAAAATAATGATAAAATGGGATTCAAGAGCTAGTTTAGAAGAAACCATGAAAAAGAAAAAAAAAGGGAGATAATTATGGTGGTACGAATTACAATTCTTCAGATCTAATTAGTTTTATGTTCAAGAGGAAAGTTCATATCAAGAATGACTATCCTAACTATATGAATTATGAAATATCAAAAATAAGGATAAAAAGGAATAGACTACTAGTTGGATTTTTACAGAAGAATACAATTCCATTAAACAATCTAGAAATGAAAAATAAATTTCTATCATGTGCATCATGATATAACTAGACCATGATATTAATTCTATTTCTTATTCTCAGTGATCTGATTTTAACTATGATTCTAAAAACGATAATGTTTCAGTATTAAATGAAGAATTTAAAATATTAATAAAATAAATTATCTATTTTGTTGATTGATATAATAATCTGAAGTAAAATGATTAGACTCATGTTTATTAAAATCATAAATCATTACAAGAAAATTATAAATTATGAAATAATACAATAACATCTCTATCTGTAGGTTATAAAAATCAGAAATCATCTTGATATTGGAACAAACAATTTAAAAATGATGTGGAATGTCTTAAAATTTGTTATCTTCTTTAATTCATGTTCAATTAAAATATTATACCATGATGGCATTGAATAAATTAAATGAAAATATTAACGATTTCAATTACGATTAAAGATTTCATAAAATCATTAAATCATATTTTGTTAAATGTAAAAAATTACTGTACACCTACTATTAATTATTTTTAATGTGGCATGAAAAGTCATTATGAAATAGATTATTCAATTATATTCATAGAGTCGTTGTTATTTAATTTTTTTAAATCCTTGTTATATTTAGTAACAAAAAATAGTTGTATAAATTATTAATGGGTACCGTAATATTGTGTCACCAATCATGTTGGGAAAAATATATTGGGTAACAAAATTTTCATGTAATTGTATTTTTTGTTGGAAAACTATATTCGATGTCTCATTAATGACACATGGTAAATGAATAGTGGATTCTTTAGGAATATGACTATAGATCTTTCAATGTATACCAAATAAGACATATACGATGGAGGAACTATACATTTTTTTTAATAATTCTAATGGAAATGTAATAGGTTTTGGTATTGTGGGTATTTCAAATTTTTCTTTTATTACCAATATTTTATATGTGGATAAATTAAAACATAAATTAAATAGAATTACACAAATATTTGAGAATCGAATTGAAGTTAAATTTCAAAATTAACGATGTTCACTTGTTGAATATGGTTCATTATTATTTTATGTTAATATAAAAGAAAATCATTATAATATTTAATTTATTGAAATAACATTTCTAGTTGTAATGTATTTCAAGTCTATGAATAATGGAAACATCTTTTTAGCATTATTTTTTAGGTTTTGATAATTAAGAAATGTTACACAAGCTCTCAAAACATGAGAATGTGTAACAGCTTCATTCATGTATAAAACTTAATCTTCATTTTTTGATGCTTTTAAGAAAGTGATGAAATGAAAAACTTCTTTCAGATCTATAAATCCGATAAGTACTTGTAGACTGTTATAGTTAGTAAATCTTGAACTTTTATTCATGCTCAAATTTTTAGTATTGCATGAATGGAATATAATTTCATTATTGTTGGTGATTATATTTTATATAAAAGGGTATATATTCATTATAATTTTATATATATTTGAAAACATCCATAAAAGTTAGAAATATAAAAAGTAATAACATAGTTCATTGAGACGATATGTTTTACATATACATGAAAGATATTTTCCTTTTGCAACGGATGAAATGAAACAATGCTAAATAAAAAAAAATATGAGATAATTAAAATATCATATATAAAATATAGACATATAATCAATCCTTATTAACATACATTTCAGCCTTAAATGGAAAACACATAACATCCCTTCATGGAGGCCGTTTTCTTTATGTACGGACAAGATATGTTATCATTTCCCAACAGATTGGAATGTAAGAAGGTATATGTGATATTATAATTCAATAATTAAAATTATTTAATTAATATAATATATATATATATAAACCTTGAATACATAATTATATCAATTTTTTTATTTATTGATGAAAAAATAATGTCACTAGTTCGCGAGGTGGTAGTTTGTTGTACACATGATCGATTTTCTCATTTAGCATTTGATGGAAGTTGAGATTGATATTATTTATGAAAATAACATAATAACATACCCAAATATTTATTTTATAATTTCTATTATTTTATAATTGTTTTTGGATACTTTATAGAGGTATAAGAGGAAATAAACTAAATTAAAAGGGTTTAGAGCAATTCATCTTCTCTAGAAAACCACATTATGTTTACATGTAATGTCTCCCAAGATAAGATTTCTGATCAAACAAAGGATCCATATATGTTATTAGGGATGATAGGAATGGATTTACGTAGTTATAGTCAAATAAAAAAAATTAATTATGCTTGATGAATAGATGAGAGGATGTTCCCTTTTACAGGTGAGGGTTGGGGAACTATTTGAATTTCATAATGTATTAAAAGACAAAAATAATATTCTCTAGAAAAATGATCCCTTATTGAAAGAGAATAAGGTAAAATGAAGAAATTTTATAAAATAACATAATCTAATATAATTTTAAAAGGATTACATAGTTTATTAAATCTTATCTTTTGATATAATCGCTTAGTTTTCATATTTTAACAGAAACTATGATAATATATATTTTTTCTCATAAAGGGTTATCATTTTACATGTTAGGTGAAAAATGTCTCAAAAATGAAATTTTTTTGTTTTTTTAAAACATAAATTCTCCAAATTGTTCTCAATCATCATTTTTTTGAATTTTCAATATTAAATTTTAATATTATTTTAATAATATACCTTTTATGTCATCTTAACACTATTAATTAAATAATTCATTAAAGAAAACATAACAATTCCAAAATAGACCACAATCCATTAACACAACAATATAATTTATTTTCATAAATAAAAATCATACCAGACTTTAAAATTTGTCAAATTTTATAAAATTTAATATATTGGATATTATTTAATTTACATTTCTATTAATTGAACTAATAATCTTTTGGTGTTTTATATGATTCTAATGTAGAAATATAATTACTAAAAGTTATAAAAAAGTACCATAAAAAATTAATTATAATATTTCCAAAAATATCAAAACATATTCATTGATAACATTTACATACACCTCTGTGAACTCAAATTAAAATTCAATGGAAAAAGAGTTTAATTTTTGTCTTCTTTTACATAAAATATTCCACAAGTCATTTTCTTGGAAAAATGTAAAATAAAAAAATAAATATAAATATTAGTTTAAAAAAATTTATAAATACCATCATACACTGAGAATTATGATTCATAATGGTTTTCTTATTAATTCATTTAATCCTAGGTTTACACAATTTACCCTTTTAATGTAAAGACATATTATTAGTCTTTTTATTTTTCATTAGGAAATTAAATTATGTTTCAATTATTAAATAATATAATAACTTATGATTCCAAATATGGAATTAATTTTTCCATATTTTGTTCATATAAGTGGAATAAATTCAGTTTACAAAAATACCAAAAAGTGTGATAAAAAGTTGTTTTTTGTTCTCTTAAGTACAATTTTTTTTGTGAAAATCCAACATATAATTCATTCAAATGGATTATTTTAAATTATTAAAAAATTAATAGAACTAATGAATCCTATAATATAACTTGAAATAATGATTTATCTATTTAAATAGCTTAAATTTAAAAAAAATCTAAAAAAAATCAATATTGTACACTATTCCTAGAAAAAATCAAAATTTTAAAAAATTCATATAATTTAAATATAAGATAATTTTTACTTGATAATATACAAAAATAAATAACATTTATGAAATATATTTCATAATGTGTCAAAAAATAATAATATTATTTTATTATAAATGTAAATTTATATGATATTTTAGGAATAATGTATTTTAAAATAATATTATGGAATTTAATAAAAATTTAACACATATTTACATATATATTTTTTATCTAAAATTATCATAAAATTTTTTCAAAATTTTTCATTCCAATTTATTGCAACAATTATTGTGTCACGGTGAAAATGTTTATATTTAAATAATAATATTTATATTATGATTCATTTAAACTATTTTTTTGTACAAACAATACTAAAATGACATAAAATTTATTTTAAAATTAGTTTATTCTAAAATCTTGAGGCTTTACATTATTACCCACCTAAATAAGTTCTACTTTCATAATTTCATCTTAATCATTAATGGTTCAACATTTTTTGAAAAAACAACATCAAATTGAGGGATAATAAGACATTATTATAGATAGGGAGGAGGAAAACATAAAAGATACCAGAAATAACAGATAATTATGCACCCATATAAGGAGAAAATTAGAGGACTGTTAAAATATATGCATAGTGGAGGAAAATAATTTTTAATGACTAATAGAGAGTGATAAATAATATGGTCGAGAGAAATTTAATTACAACAAAACAATAAATATTTTGTGGGTGGGAAGAACATTGGATCAGATAAAATTAATGTAATAGGAAAACATTTTTTTCTAAGATACTTTTAGTATCAGTTGTGGAATTCTTTTAATTTATATAATTATTGAATAAGTAACAAGACATTCTAATAATGTAAAATTTCAATATTTAATCAATTTCCATGAAAAGTATCATCTTTTTTCTCCAGAATATGACTATTGAATACAAATACTTATTATGTATAAAGCAATAAAATTGTCTACATAATAAAAATAGATGTCAAGTTATTCCTCCTATATTTTAATTTTATCCAAAACTTATTTGTTAGAAGATGGTAGTATTATATCCAAAATCTATAAACCCTCATATGATGAAATGATACGGTTATCTACAAAACATCAACAATAATAATGATAGTTCTACATTGATAATTTCTAAAAAATCATATGTACAAAATTACTATAATAACCTCAACATTAAATAATGATTCATCATCCATGGTGATCTGATGCATTTCATTACGAATAAAAAAATGGTGCATTCATTCAAATAGATCATTCTTGTCAAATTACATGTTATAATTAAATTTTATATAGATCTCAAAAAAAAGAAACATCTCCCAAAATACCATGATAAATGACTATATAATATTATAATGTAGGGATCCTCACCAAAATATTATGAATCATATTCAGAAACAATCTAAAAAAAGGAATCAAATTGACCATAATCATATCCTAAAATATCAACTAATCAATAACCCAATTTTCACCAATCATGATTATATATTACTGATAATAGGATTAAAATAACATCAAATAATATAATAACCCATTAGTTTATTTAAACCTCATTATAGTATTATTTATAAAACTCATTAAATGATTCCAATTACTTCAAATTAATATTACATAAAATGTCAAAGGGGTATATTTTACAATGATCATATGATAAAACATAAATTTATAAACACATTATGGTATCAATTAGTTTAATGTTAACCTCACATGAATACACATATGATTCCAAATGTAGACTCCATGATTATTAATCACTGTTAATTGAATATATTCATTAAATATGAAATTTAAATAAATATCAGTAAAGATGACCAACATATCATTGTCATCAACTAATTGTCTTATTTATTTTCATAATATCAATCTTCTATTTATCCAAAAAAACATCATTACCTCAAAATGAAGAATATATTAACTGTTATATTACCTTTATATCATTTTCATTCAAAAAATATAATCTTAAAACAAAATAAATATTCTTGGTTATCAATAACATTTAAAATATGTTTTAAAATCCACAATGATAAAATATTATAGGAAAAATACATAGCTATTTCAATATTTTTATGTCTAAAATACCATTTATTGAAATAGTTCTAGAATATAATTCTTAAATCCCAATACATAAAAACTTCAGTACTCCCACTTAAATTGTTATTATAACATTTTTCCTTCCAAGGTCTTGGATTAAAATGAATTATGGGGTATTTACTCTAATAAGTCCAAGGATCCCCACACATAAGAAATTTTACTTACCGAAAATTCATTGCTCTATGAACTTCATTTTAATATAAACAATATCATCACCTTTATTTGAAATATTTCCCTAGGTTGATTTTTACCTCATTATTGAAATGATTTAAAATGAATCTTCTTCCCCCAATAGACTTAATAAACCTCAATATTTCACTTATTAGGTGTGTTAGGGAACTAACCCTAGTTGATATTTTTAATTATATATCGAGATAGATTATTATGAATACTGAAGGTTTTTTCGTCTCACCTATTATTTAATTTAGTTTCTCAATAGGGATTTTATTACATTGTCATATTAATTCTACAATGACATAAACCCACATCGTTCAAACCATTTAACATGACAAAAAATGATAGTGTGAGCAAAAAAAATAATATTGGGAAACCACATTGTCATAAAAAACTATTTATAGGTATTTTAAATCATGAAACATACAGTTTACTCTATTATGCATTATTTTTATCATATATCATCCCTCATCATCATTTATTTTCATCATTAATGAAATTTCTAATAAAAAATGTGAATTAACTAATAAATATCTACCCAGGCTGTCAACGTAGGTTTACAGAAAGGGTACACCCACTCAGCTCCATAATGGGGGATGTGATATACTCTACCAACTATTTTTGGGTTAATTAACATGATATTCACGTGTGAAAAAAGAATTTCCCCATACATTATCAAGATGAGGATGTATTTCTAGGAAAAACACAGAATCTCGTCTATACTAAAAAATACGGATGCTATTCCTAGACATATCCCTAGGGTTCTAACCTATGTATTATCATCCATGATTCCAAATATTGAATATACCTTTCCAATGAAAACAATTATCATTACCCATTATTTTCATACAATGATAATGAATCTTAATATATGAATACTAAATACATTATAAAAATACATTCCAGAAGAACAAATTGTCTTAGTGTATTTTAAAATTTGGAAAATTTATGAACTTATTCATAAAATATCTATATTGTCTCCCACAATGTTTTTCATATCTAGATCGCTTATTTAATAAATAATACTTAAAAACATTTATAATATAAAGGGGAAAATAAACAACATAAATGGTGATATTTGATACTTAGAAATAGTAATTGATAGAAATATCAATGATCACATAAATATAACATGATAATAAGGGAATTATGACATGATAATAAGAATTGAAAACCACACCCTGAATATCATATATCAAGATCATGAATCATGGAATAAATAAATGAATTTCAGAACACATTACTCTTAATGAGATCAATAAAAAGTGTATAAGAATGAATAAAAATGTAATAATACATTTTTTGTGGTATACACATGTGAATGGGAAATCAATTCATTTATAGTAATGGGTTTCTTCTAAGATCATTCAATTGGATTGGAATACATCCATGATCCATCACAATTTCCATGTTTAAAATTCATGTCTATTATAAGGAAAAATTTCCTTTATTTGATTGGGTTCACACCCCATTAAATTATTTCTTATCTCGTGAGATATTATTATTCACCCAATGACTGAGTTAGATATATATATCCTAGCTCACCCATGACATAAGTAAGAACACACATATGTGTTCCATAATATCATAACACATTTATCATATCATAACATATGGTATTGAAATGGTTTTCATTAACTATTCATAATCTCATAACCCATGTAATATAATTGGGTTTCATAAAATTGTAATCAACTCATCTTATCATAACCCATGGAAAATAAATGGTTTTTAGAAACTCCGTATCGTAATAATAATAAATCATATATAGAATTAATAATTGTGAAATCCTTGGATATGATCCCAATTAGAACTTTTATTATTAATGGATATCGTGCTTAATGAATAGAAATACTGTTAAATTATCATTAAAATATTCTCACGGAGTATAAACTTTCCACTTTGAAAATCACATTTTAAAACAAAAAGATATATAATTTTTTTCAAATTCCAATTATTCCAATGTTATATTAGATAATTATAGTGTAATATTTAAATCAATGATTTGTTATGATGTTAGAAAAAACCTATTCTTGTTGAATAAGATAAATGACAACATTTTTTCACAATTTTGTACGAAAAAAACAAAAAGCACCTCATTCCGAAAATGAAAAGAATATTATTTAAATAGCATTATTTAAAATGTAAAAAAATTATAAAAAAATAAATTTAAAGATTAATATTTGAATAATTAATAAATTGTTAAATTTTTAGAAAACATGGATGTAATAGAAAATTGATTTTTGACTGAAGAGAAAAATAAAGTCTATTTTCATAATAATTCTTAATTCGATCTCCCCCATATGTCAGTAGTTGATACCAGAAGGATAAAAGGTGTTATCTAGAAATATCAATCAGATAAGATATTTCATGATATTATTTATGGGTGTTATATGGAATTACCTCATCATAAACATAATCATAGACACTCCAAAAAAAATGAGATTGTAATAAAAATACTATCTAAAATGGAATATTTTGAATTAAAATCTCCATAAAAGAATAAATTAAAATAAAAAATTATATAAAATTAATTATGGGATTATATATAAATAAATTATCAATTTTATGTATATACCACACAAAAAATAGTGCAAGTTCATAACATATCATATTGATCAATGAAGATGATTTGAGATTATAAAACCTTACATCATGTCGGACATCCTTCATTTTTTTGAACATCCTATAATATATACATATATGTACACACAATATAGGACCATGATCATTTATATCATACCATATATAATTAAATATACCACTTTTATCACCTATTTATTAAAAATTATTTATCAAAATCATTGTTTTGGGTGATAACTGATTTTTCCATTAAACAAATCTTCATTAAGTTAATTTCATTAATAACACATTGATAAATGTTCCATTAAATATATAATTTTAATAATTATATAAATATAATATATATTTATTATATATATATTTATATTCAAATAAAAAATACGAAGATATAAAATTGAATTACACCATTTTTGTATATGGTAGGTCGTAAGAATACATGAACGACATTATATTTTTTTAAACGATGTAATAAAATAATGGTATATAATAATTCACCATTAAAATCATTAAAATATAATATTTATATCATATATATTAAAAATAAAAATACTTATTACCATACATGTAAAAAATGAAAAATAAATCACATCACTTCATGGAGGCGGTAATCCAATATACACATTAGTGACATTATCATTTCAAATGGATTAGAATGTAAAAAAGGTAGGAATTATAATATAATTATAGAAGTACAAATATTTCATAAATAAAATATATATATACATTAAATCCATCACTATATCCATCTATGGGATGTGGTGATAGAAAATGAGTTACATCGATTCGTGAGGTGGATTTTCGTCGTACACGTGATCGATAACATCTTTTTTCCATTTCATGGATGAGGAGAAATATATAGGTTATTACATTTACAAAGTAAAATTTAATTATGTATAATATTAAATTATTTTTATTTAAAAAATTTTGTATATGATTTGAAGGATGTATACGAGAATGTTAAATGAAATCGCATGGTTAATAACTATACCACTTCTCCGGATAACACTTTTAGTTTTAGGACGAAATCCTTCCAAGATTTTAGTTGTGATAATAAATGGAATGTATGATGTGTTTAGGTTTCTAATGAAGGTATTTTGGATGGTATTTCATGATATAAATTTTTTCTTTTATGTGATAAAAGTAGAGGTGATACACCCTTTTATAAGTGATGATATGGGCACATTTAGAATTTTCAAAAGTACTAAAATAATAAATTGTAATTCTCTAGAAAAATGATTCAAATGGATAGATATAAAAATATATGGTTGTTTTTTTCTTAAATAAAATGTATCTGTAAATTTTTTATTGTTTTATGTTGTGTTTTAAACATTTTCATTTATTCGAGCTCATATTTATCCAATTTAAACCTTAACCGAGTTGACATACATTTCACTATTAAAGTTAAATAATTGCACATATAATGTGATATTTTGCACACTTCATGCCAATATATGTAATATTTGAAAATATAATATCAAAATGGTCATCTTTAATTAATTATATTTTTTAAAATAAATTAATAAATCTTTAAATTCACTAAAATTCCATTAAAGTATTTTTTACACTATTCATTTAATATTATTTAAAATATTGAAATAAAAATATAGAATTAGAATATTATCCATTAAAAAAACATTAATATGATATTATAACCTCTTAAATTTGTATTAAACAATAAATTTTCTAAAATATGTTAAATTTAATAATTCAAAATTGATGTATTTTATTTTTCTATAATTTATAGAAATACTCTGTCAACATTGTTGTAACGACCAAGGTATTTATAGAATAATATTTTGTTATTTTCTGTTAATACATATTAATAATATATTAATTTTAAGATAAAGGGGAATATAATTTTGATAGTGTACTTGACACACAACAAATGTTTTCTCCAAAACCATACATTGCACAAAACATTGAGTTATAATAAAAAATAATATATTACTATTGTTATTTTTAATGGTAGTTAAATAAAATTTGTTTTATGTCTAGGAATAAACATAACTATCTACTTTATTACCAAACATGTTTGTTATATGTTTTTACATTTATCTAATAATATTTAGAGGCATAAAATTAGAATGAATCCAATTTTAAGCATAAATACTATAATATTTTTAAATGGTAGTTTTACCTCCTTTTGATGGAGAACCATTTTTAAATCTATTTTTTTCAATTTTATATGTTCCATTGTAAAAAATAAACTTTTTCTTTAGAATAGGTACATAAAAACTTCTTTTAGGTAACTTTTGGGTATTTTCTGGATAAGGATCATTTTTTTAATTAGTAGTGAAAAATGCGGCATTTTAAGTTAAAACATCATTTTCATCTAATTAATTTATATAATAATATTATAAATTTGTTTTCTTTTAATGTATAATTGTATTATATTTTTACCATTTAATCCAATTATAGTCATGGGATTTATTTTCACTTTTTAATAGGACATAAACACATGGAAATATTTTGATTCTTATTACATTTTAGAAACATGCCTTTTGGTTTTGACTACAGGAATTAATTTTAAATTAATTCATGCAACTTCTATATTTTGAATTGGGAAAAATCGATTCAATATTTTTAATTAGGGGGTCCAAATTGTGTAAATCAATAAATTTTATTTTTTGACATTATGAATAGTAACATTTGTAAACATTTTATTTAAGATCGTTGTAGGGTAAATCTAATAAATAATGGTAAAAAATAATATTATAATAATATTAAAGTACCCTAACATGTGTCCTAATCTAGTTTTATTAGATATTTCCAACCATGACCATCTTCGGTTCTATTTCGGGACCACATGGAGCCACTTGTTTGTGAAAACAGAATTTAATTAATAATAATTAAATGTTAAGGAAAATATATCATAAAAATATATATTTTACTAAAAACATTTATGTGCAGATATATAAATGATATCTTCGACTATAAATAGTCATTAGAAAGCTAAAATTATTTCCTAAATCATTGCATTTTATTTTTTATTTTTAGACATGAAATAAATAAATATATTTGTGGAAAATAATAATGTAGTAATTAAATTATTAATAAAAATGTTATGAAACGAGATTATAGATAGTAAAATAAATTTATTTTGATACTTTTTAAGTCATACACGAATTTTAGGGATGATTAATACTTGTTATATTTTAATTTAGGATGTTTTTTTGAAATAATCTAGTATTTATGGGATTTTTAAAAAGTCGTGATATGAATAGTATATAAATTGACATAACTGAGTTTTTAAAACAAATACTATTTTATTAAATGATATAATAGTCTTAAAAATATAAGATTTGGCCTAATTACATAGATACGTTTTTCCTTGTCATTAATGAACCACTTTTTGTTCTATGGGAATTTTATGATAATTATATTAACCATATAGTATGAATATACAAGAAGACATGGTAATAGTTAAATTAGTTAACTAATGGTTAAAGATAAACGATAAGGTTAAATTTGAATCCGAAACATGTCTAAAATATATTTGGTTGTGAGTATTTAGAAAAATACTCATCTTATCTTTGAATTAATAGATTTTTGTGCCTTTTGGAAATTGAAATTCTGTATATAGAAAATAATATTTCATGACATTCCTAAGTACACCTCCTCCCTTTAATAAAAGGGCACCACCTCTATCCCCATAATCACACATCAAAATCTAATTGGATCATTCAAAATATACTAAAATATGCTCCCTAAATCCATCTCTTCCACTTATAATGCATAGATTAGGCATGTGGAAATACAAAAAATCATTTTTGATCAAATCAGAAGGATTTACTCATTTTATGAGGAAGCATCATCTCTAAAGGTCCTTTAAAATATTCTACTTCTACACTCTATATTTTATTTATATAATTTTATTACATAAAAATATCCCCAATATACTAGGATTTTTTGTATCATATGGAATCAAACTAAACATAGACACACCTCTATTTAATGGAATTCGATCATAATGTTTCTGTGGACGATGAACTATTGCATCACAAAATGATGATTGTTAAATTATCTCGTACGACCTATCATGGTGAAAATTATGACGGAACTATATTTATATGATATATATTATGTTTATATTTTCTTTAGGCTTCTATTATTATTATTTAAAACATAATTTTATTCTTTTCATTATGTGTAATCCTTATAATTTCATTTGGGGATGCACAGACTACCACCCCACAATGTGATATAACTCATTAATTCCATACATGGAATGCATAAAGGATGACATAAATGAACATATTTAACATGTATAAAATATTATATTAAACTTTAATCATTATATACTTATTTATCATTATTTTTTCATTTCATTAAATATGAAATATAACTGAAAGTATTGTACATGAGTACATACGACTTACCATCTCAATGAATGGTGCATTACATTTCTAATATCCAAATGCCATGGAATATAATAAATATATATATATACTTTATATATATGATATATATATATGAATAATATTCTGTTGATAATGTAATTTTGACCACAAGAGATAATTGTAAATATAACAAGATAATTTTCGACTCAAGTACCCAATATCGAAAAAACGGCCGATATTAAATTAAATTATTATATAATTTTTATAACATGGTAATAATTTTAATAAAAGGAATAACTAACATGAAAAATGTTTTGATGTAATTATAAAAATTATCTTATGTTTATTATTCATGAAATTAATGAACACACGAGTCTTGTCGGACATGATGTAAGGGACATTGTCTCAATATCATTTCATTGATGCATAGTTTGATTTATAAAAAAATTATTTGTATGGAATATAACCCCTTTGAATTTTTATTTCATTCAAATGGAATATTTTTCTATGAATCATTTCACTATGTGATAGAAGTAATGTTTCTTTTTAGCATTTATGACAACAACGACCTCTTTGGAACCATAATTGTTATTTGAATTCTTCTATAAGATTTAATTTTTATAGAAGGAAAATAAATCCCTAATTCCCTTTTTTGTTTTTTTTTGATATTAAAAATTGTTTTTGAAATGAATTGATTATTTCAATTTCATGAAATTATATCATGTGATTGAAAATAAAATGTTATTATTGAAATTTTGTTATTTCCAATCTTTTTTGTGTGATGATTATTTAATGGTACTTTGACATTCGACGGGTGGTTACCTGATAATAAAAATAAGGGGTGGTTCTGTGATAAACCAAGTTTGGGTGGTTACATTATGAATACAAATTCATTGGGTATGAAAGTCAGCCGTATGGATATTACATTTAGTGATATGTGTAGATGTTTACTCTATGGTTATTCCACTTAAGTATGTTTATGTCCCAAGCTACATTTATATGATATAATTTGTTTTCTATGTGTATTATGGTATTTTATTGGTAAAAAAAGGTTATGAAATGAGCTTATATTAAGAAATGTGTTTTTTCTACTTCATTACGGTGAAAAGTATTGCTTTTTGGAAAATAATTCATGTTTTACAAGTTTTGTTAAAAAAACGTAAACTTTTCCTTATTTATTTATCCCTTACTATGATTTTTATGATCATCCTAGGTTTTGAAATTTTTTTCATAGGACCTAATGATGTATAGGGTCATGGATGGGATCAATGAATATTCATGTTGACTTAAACATAGAACTATACATGTATCTTTTTAAGAATTTTTTGTGAAAAAAATTATTGTGAGTAGAAGAGTCTACTAGTAATATTCAAGTAGTTATGTATAAGTTATGAACAAATTCTCCAAATCTATAGTCCTAAAAATATCCTCATGTGAATTGTTAACATAGTTATAGATTATGTAATGTTTAAGGATGGGGCCTTATAGTTGGTATCAGAGGTCATTTTAGATAACTTTAGAGGTTACTGTATTATTTTAGAGAATGTGACATAACCATAATGGTTATCATATTAGAAGGAGAAATATTTATTTTAGATAAAATTAATGAGTTTAAGATAAAATAAATAAGTATATATTAGTATTTACCCCCCTCATAAGATATTATATAATTATTTTACTAATGTACTCACACTAACCAATTTTGGATTAAGTAAATGGTTGGATCTAGCAAGCACCAATGTAACAATGGATGTGAAAAAAATTATGATGATTTTTTGAATAATAAACCTAATTAAACAGGAGCTACAATTATAACAATGGAGGTTATTCTCAATAATGTATCTGGGTTAATTATTGACCACTTGAACCATGGATATTTTTATAATTCATCATATATGAGAGAATAAATCCCTATGGATGTTCAAGTAATAATAATAAATGTATGATTATACAAGAACATGTGTCTCAAGGATGTGAAAAGATACACCAAGGAAATTTATTCAAAGGGATGGTAATATGCTATTGATGTGGTAATGATGGTCATAAGGCCAGAACCTTCCATGGAGAAAGGAAACTTTTAGTTGACTCCAGGAAAGGGAAAGACATTACCTCCAAGGGATCAATTGAATGTTTTAAATGTGGTGTGCATTGTCATTATACAAATATATGTCCTACAAAAAAGGTTTGGGAATGGGATCTGTAGGACCATAGACATATATGATTAGCAATACTAAATGCCATTCTAATTGATGGTGAGGAAATTAACAATAACCAATGAATTGTGTGGATTATTTCGTAGAATATGTTTTGATATTATTGAATCTTAGGATATGATTCATGATTTTGTTTGTATGAAATATGTATTACATAATATGTTCGGAAATAATGGTTAATGGATCATGAAGAAAGAATAATTAGTAATAAGTCTACATATTTGAGATTTATGAGTTTTGGCAGATTTTTGGATGATGAAATGATTAAACTTATTGAGTCTCTATTGATGATTATATTACATTGGAAGTGTTTTTCTTGTATGTGTAACCATGATGTTTAATTTGGGAAAATTTTATTCAAGAAAAAAAATTATCTTTTCATGTATGGACATTATAGATATCCTTATTGATATACATGATCTTTTTTTGATGTGGTAAATGGTTATTACAATTTGGGATGAAAATTAAAGTTATTAGATAACCATTGATGATAAAATATGTTATGGTTATTTTTTAAAAAAATATCTTATTTTTGAGAATGTTATAAGAATTATATTGTTTTATAAAATATACAAATCATATGATGGGTGACTACCCGTCGCGTCTGGCTACACCATGGGAGTCAAACCCACGACCGAAGGGTGATTAGGGGGCATCCGCTACCCCTGGACTACATAAATTCCCTGGTAAGTATGACTTATTCTTTCTAGTTAAATGATTTTATTAATCAATAATATGTTGAATTTAGTTATTATTTTTTATCAAAGGGATATCCTTCATATAATAATATTATTTGGTAATTAAGTGACAAATGTTATATTGGAATATGTTTTCTCTTTTGGGAACACCTTATGCCTAAGGAAAATAAAATACTTTGGGATTTCAACTGAGGAATAATGGTGGAATCTTATTTTCAAAGAATATCTATTCATATTGTGGATATATAAATATTTGGGTTATTTGTGTAAATGATTAACATATCATAGAAATATGTGATTAGGTTAATTACTTTTCACTATGAGCCTTTAAGAGTAGATGATGTTATTTAGTGATAAATTTTATGATTTTGTGGAAGATTATGAGATCAAATCCTTCTAAATTTTTGGTTTCAAATTTAGATTGGATTATTTGAATATTTTGAAAGAAAATTTTGTATTTAATGGTTATTTTTGATATTTGGGTATTCTATGTTCAATTTTGGATATTAAGAGAATTATTTTCTTTTTATAAAATATTATCCATTTGGGGAATATATGATCATGTACTAACCATTTCGGTTTTTGTTAATGTCTAAAGATAGGGGAAATATATGGTTCTTATTTTGTGAATCATGTTATTATATATATATTTCTTCTAGCACTTCCAGTGTGACTAATTAATCTTGAATACACATCATTTGGAGAAAATATGAGGTTGTAATAGAAATTTAGTAAAAGGATGAAAGTCTATATGACATGTAATTATGTTTCCTTATGTTCAAATTCAAGTTCAAAAAAATAATCCTCAAATTTATGAAAAGGAACATAATGAAAAATTTCTCTAATCGCTTTACTAATAGGGAATAAATGAGCAGTTAACCCTCCAAAAGTTTGTTGTTTTTCAGTGGTTAACTTCCGCCTGATAATGTTTTCTATAACTCTCCATCAGAACATGACACACAGTTTCTAATCAATATCCTTGTTTTCCTACATTGAATCCTAGTATGCGTTATATTATGGTGACCTCTGTAATTCAATTTTTTTCTTTTAATATTATATTTTATTGACCCTTTTTCTTATATGGGACTTTTAATGATGTTTCAAAGATCAATTTTAAAATTGTGAGGACAAAATTCCCAAAAGGTGGAAGGATGTAATGACCCAAATATTTATTGATTAATACTTTTTGAATTCTATTAATTTTATGAATATTATATTAATTTTAATTGAAAGGGTATGATATTTTGATAGCATATTTTACACGGAACAATTATCTTCTCCAAAATCATACATTGCATAGAATATTGAGTTATACTGAAAAATAATAATATGAAATTATCATTTTGAATGGTATTTAATGCATAGTTTTTGTATGTCCGAGAATAAAAATAACTAAATACGTTATTATTAAACATGTTGGTTATATGTTTTTATATTATCCAAAAAAAAATTAAAATCTTAAAATGAGAATGAATCCAATTTTAGTAATAAAAAACCTAATATTTTTAAAAGGTAGTTTTAGTACCTTTTAATGGAGAACCCTTTTTAAATCTCATTTTTTCACATTTTTATGTTCTATTAGAAAAAATAAAATTCTTATTTAGAATAGGAAAAACAATAATTACTTTGGGTATATTTTAGGTATTTTTCTGCTAAATTTCATTTTTTTAATGAATAGATAAAATTACTACATTTTAAGTCAAAATTTCATTTTCGTCTAATTAATTTATATCGGTAGATTGTAATTTGAATTTGTTTTATAGTATAACTGGAATATATTTTTATCATTTAATACAATTATATTAATTTTATGTAATTTCACATTTTCATTGGGAATAAACACTTGTCAATATTTGGATACTAACTACTTCCTAAAAACACTTTTTTTGTTTTGACAATGTTAATTAATTTTAATTAATTTACTGAATTTTTTTTTTCTGAATTTGGAAAAATTGTTTACATATTTGGAATCAGAAGGTCTAAATTTTTTCAAATAGGTATCCTTTATTTTTAGGCATTATAAATAGTAAATTCAGTAAATATTTTATTTACCATGGTTAAAGGGTAAATCTGTTAAATAAGGGTAAAACATTATATTATAATAAATGAAATTACCCTAACACATGTCATAATATTATTTGATGAGATATTTCTGACCATTGGAATTCTTAGATCTATTTTAGGACCCCATGGAGACACTTGTGTTTGAAAATGACATTTAATTACTTGTAATTTATAGTGAAGGAAAATATAACCAAAATACGAATCTTTTTCTGAAATTTTTTATATTGGGTAATGTAAGTGATATCTTCCACTATAAATAGTCATTAAAAATATAAAAATATTTTCTACATTATTTTATATTATTTATAATTTTTCTATGTCAACTAAATAAATATATTTATGACACAATGATGATGTAGTGATTACATTATTAATGAAATTTTTAAATACGAAAGATTATAAAATTTAAAATAAATTTATTTTGAATAATTGTATGCTATCCATGAATTTTTGGGATGATTATTAAATGTTCTATTTTAATTTTTCAAGTTATTTTTCGAAATAATCATGTTTTATGGATTTTTAAAAATTCATAATAGTAATAGAACAAAAATTGACATTAATGACTTTTAAAAACAAATACTGTTTTATTAAATTATAACATTTTCCTAAAAATCTATTATTTGAAAAAATGACTTAGATAATGTATTAAATGTCCTTAATGAACCGCTTTAGGTTAGATTGGCATTTTATGGTAACTATATAAACCATATAGTATTGATATACAAGAAGACATGGTAATTGTTAAATTAGTTATCTAAGGGTTAAAGCAAGATGATAATGTTATATATGAAAAAAAAATGTATAAAACATATTTTTTGTGGGGATTTATAACAATAATTTTATATAAAATTAAATGAGTTGTGGACCTTTTGAAAATCGAAATTAAGTTTATATTAAAATAATATTTCAAGATATTCTTAAAGTACTCCTCCTCCCACTTATAAAAGGTCGCCACCTCTAACCCCTTACTCACACATCCAATGACCCTTGACAGGTCCAAACTCTACAAAAATAACCTCAAAAAATATCCTTATTCCTCCTAGAAGACATACCATATGTAGGAGGAAATTCAATAAATCCTTTTGGCTTAATTCAATGAGAATTTCCCATTTTAAGAGGTAGCGTCTTTTCTAAAGTTCCTTTAAAATATTCTACTTATTCACTCTCTATTATATTTCTATTAATTGATTACATAAGAACTATAGTATCCTAAATATAAAAGGATGTTGTTTTGATAATTATTCTATCTACACTTATGCACACCTCCATCTAATGGAGTTAGAACATATTGTTTCTATGTATGGAGAACTGCTGCCTCACGAAACGATGATAGTTCAATTATCTCCTACATCCACTCATGGTGTCCATTATGAAAGAAACGTATTTATATGACATATATTATTTTTATAATGTATTTATTATTTTTTAATGTTTATTTAGAACATACCTTTACTATTTTAACTATGTGTAAACACGATAATTTCATTTGAGGAAGTGCACACTACTGCCACGTCAATGTGGCATGACTCTTTCATGCCATTCATAGAACATATAAAGGATGGTATCAATGAACAAATGTAACCTATATAAAATATTTTATTATACATTAATTATTATATAGCTATGTATCATTCTGTTTTTATTCCACTCAATATGAATTAGAAATGAAAGTAGTGTTAATGAGTACGTACGGCTTACCGTCTCCACGAACAGTGCATTTCATTTATTATCTCCAAATGTTGTAGAATAGTATAAATACATATATTCTGGATATTTATGATATATATATATATATATATGAATAATATTCTAGAGATAATGGACTTTTTACCACATGGATAAACTGTAGTTATAACAAGATCATTTTCGACTCAAGTACCAAACATTGACAAAACAACCGATATTAACTTAAATATTTATGTAATTTTTATAACATGGTAATAAGTGATATAAGAGGAATAATAATCTTGAAAAAGGATCTAAGGAAAGTATAAATTAACATATGTTTATTGTTCAATAAATTAAAGAATGAATGAGTCATGTCAGACATGAGGTAAGGGTCATCATCTCTATCTCCATTCATTGAGGAATATTTTGATAAATACATGAATTTATTATATGGTGTATAAATCCCTTTTAATTTTCATTGAATTAAAAGAGAATTTGTCTCTACGAAGTTCTTTACTAAAAGAATAAAGGAATGTTTATTTTTAACTTTTTTAGTTACAATGAACTCTCCTCCTCCTTAATAATTATTTGGCTTCCTCTATTAGCATTAATGTTTTTGAATGGAAATGAAATACATTATTCCCATTTTTTATGTTTTGATATTGAAAATAGTTTTTAAATGGATTGTGTATTTCAATATATTGAAATGATATCTTGTGATTTCAAAAAAAATTATTACTTAAATGTTGATATCTATAATATTTTATGAGTGATGATTATATAATGGTACATGAACATTTTATAGGTGGTTACAGGATAAACCAAATTATGGGTGGTTCTTTGATAAACCAAGGATGGGTGGTTACATTATAACCTCCAATACATTGGTTATAGAAGTTAGTCATATGGAATTTCATTTATTTATATGTGAGGAAGTAGACTTTATGATTATTCAATTTTAGTATTTTTATGTCCAAAGATACCTTTATATTCTATAATTTGTTTTCTATGAGATTTATGGTAACATTTTGGTTTAAAAAAGGGAAATAAATGATATTATATTCATTAATGTGTTTGTGATAAATATTTAATCTGAAAAGTATTAATTTATGATAACATATTCATATTATAAATGTCGTTTTAAAAATATAATATTTTCCTTTTTTATGTATCCCTTACTGAGTTTTTTATGCTCATCCCAAGTTTTAAAATATTTTCCACATGAAATAAAGATGAATAGGGATAATGATTGGATCAATGAAATGTCACGTGGTCTAAAACATAGAAATATACACGTTTTTTTAGAATTTTTGTTTTGTGATAAAAGTAGATGGCGAGTACAAGTGTGTACTTGTAATATTCAAGTAGTTATGTATACTTTATTACATAATTCTCCAAATATATAATCCTGAAAAGAACCTCAACGTGAATTATTAATATAAATAATGATTATATTATGTTTAGGGCAGAAAACTTATAATTTTATAAGGATTTACAGAAATTATATAATGAAAAAAAGTATTTATATATTACCATAATGAAATAAATATGATTATTCTGAAAATTAACATTAATATTCCTTCCAAACATAATTTTTTTAATATGTGAACATATAATTTAAATTTAAATGTAATAGAGTGAATTTTTTTTATTTTTTTATTTAAAATATTATATTGTTAATTATTATTAAAATATATCCGGTAAACAATTAAATATAGAGAATTATATAATATGGGTTCAAATAAATTCATCCAATATGTATTTATATGTATAATAATGTCCTTCTCATTTAGTTTCACCAATATCTTATCATATTTATACTTTTACTATGGTGATAAAATTTATATGCTTTTATTATTCAGTATCACCAAAAAATGTGTTCGATAAATTAAATAATATTAATTTTCTTGAATAAAAAACTGAATTTATTTTAAAATAATCAATCCCAATAAGTTTCTTAAATTTATTTTATAATAATCTTAGAAAGCGTGACGAAATGTCATTTTAAGAAAATATAAAATATAAAAGGTTTTAATGTCATGTTTTAATATAATATTGAATCTAATAACATAAATTAGATCATTTAAATTATAATTGAAATAATTGGACATTTAAAAGAATTTAATATAAAAATATTCATTTTAAATTAGAATAATGAAAAATTATTTTTTAATAAAAAGAATTAATTTTCAATATAAGTAGAAAACTAAATCATTTACAAAATTCTCAAAATTTCAATCGTATAAAATTTTTACATAATGTTTTGAAAAATGAAGTTACTTTTTCTAAATAAAATTTAAAAATATTTTAAAATTTAATTATATTATTTTCTCACAGAAATTTGTAAAATCCATTTTTTGGATTAAAATTATTTTAAATAATATAACTACATTTTTATAAGTGTGCACTTATTTATAAATATTTTTTTTATATAACACCATTATAAATAATATTTTAATATTTTGTTATTTTTATTTATTCCACTAGTTTTTATTTCTATGATATTTTAGTTACTTATATATAATAATATTTATAGTTATAATTTCATTTGAAATCATATTTTTGTATTAATAAAGTTATTGATGAATATATATATATATATATATATATATTTAAATGGAAATATTTTCTAAAATATAAATTTGTGACAATGATGAACTATTGATCATGGAGATAATGATTTTTATCTTATATATTAATCAATCAATGAGGCCTTAAACTCATGGTATTTGATGCTAATCTTCCATGACAGTGATGAGAACTGGAAAGAGGTTCAACGAAGGTTCTTTTTGGGGTGAACATCTCAGAGGAACATTCAAATCAATGATTTGACCCAACTATAACTAGTGACCCTCGAAATAAATCCAATAATCCTATGATGTCAGTTTGACCTAGATTTTTATGTGGACTTGTATTTGTGAAAATCTAATTAAAATCACCCTAAGGGGCAGGTGGGGTATATAGAGATTAGAAATTTGTCATCATTTAGTCCCTTATATTTCATTGATTTTTTTCCCTCATTAGAATGAAAAAATTCATTCAGTCGTCCCGTCATCATTAATCATCAAAATATTAAACCTGAGTGTGGAAAGTAAATTAAAATCCCACGTAATGATAATAATTGCTTCACAAATAATGGGATAATTTAAGTATCATACACATGAATATAATTAAGAATACCAAAATTAACTATTATCACTTTCAGTGGATGTATGTTTTTTGGTCAGTCTCAATATATACCAAAATTCATTCCCCCAACATGTTTTTGGAAAGAATCACTATTGATCCAAGGTCTACTCATAATCCTGCTCCAATATTAACTACATTTGTTAAGTAATGGTCATTATATAAATGTCTGGGTCTCTTTAATAGATTCTCATAATTATGTAATATTCTTTATAAGAATAGGTTTTTCAAAAACTTTACATCTTAATTTCAAAATAGACTCTCTATTAATTTTCACATTCTTGTGTTTCCAATATTTTGTGTCCAACGAGATCCACTCTTTGATATGAGGGTTACAACTATTTCTTTCAAAAAACTAATAGCAAAAGAAATACCTTCATATGATGAGAATTCAATACTACAATTATCTTTATTCACTCATTTTTTTAAAAACATTATATAGTTATGTTACTCTTACACTATTTAAGCTAATATACTTGAATTTTCTAGATATATCACTCGAAATACTTGGTTTCTATTCTATATAATTATTTTGAGGTATATATTTAAATTTATTGGAACACATACCTTCTAAAACTAAAACAAGTAGTTTAATTAAAATGTGTTTTTATAAAATTTTATTAAATGGTTGCGATAAATTAATCTTCCAATAAAATGTCACTAATAATTAAAATGTTTTCTTAATGTAAAAAATCAATTTTAGATAAATTCATAATATTTAATTCCATCCTAAAATTTTAAATTCTATATAAATTAACATGACATTATTGAAATTATATTTTTCATTGCATTACAAACAAACGATTATGGAACTTATATATCCTCTACCTCATAGTAGTTTGATATCTTTCATTTTAACAAGATTCTTAGTTTAAAACAAAATCATATAAATCTAAACATTATCTTTTTCATAATTCCTCAAAAGGAAATGTGTTGTCCTTTTTATGTTAATAATCCTTAAACCGCTTTAAAAATTTTATAATTTATAATAGATAAATTCATCTTGACACCATGAAATATATGAATACTCTATATGAAAACAATATTTAATAGAGTTATCTTTATAATTTTTCAATTATTCATTGTGTTTTATGACACAAGATGTTATGGAGACATAAATCCATAAAGAGTAACATTATTAATCAAAAACTGCAAGTGATAATGGATATCATAATATTCATATACCTTAAATAATAATTAAATATTTCTATTTGGAAGTGGAGAATACATTAAATATCCTATATGTCCCTTATATATTCTAGAGTTGGTGAAAACATTATGAAATTATCATTTATATAAAACCTCACAGAGTACATGTTCATAAACTCAAAAATCCCACTATTGATTAAATATTAAACTAACAATGAATAGATAATATAATTACCACTAAATATATATTATCCCAATAAAAATACTCTAAAAAGATATTTCTATATTCTTGTATCCCATTTTTTCTTAATTCTAGAAAACCCAATACTCAAAAAATATTTTTTTATGGAATAATCCACTCCATCTATATATCATAGTCGAATTGTTTACAACCACGTTCCTCATAATTCATGGTAAAATTATATTTCATTCCGTTAATCATGTCAATGTATATAATACTTTATCCAATTTTAAAATGTGTTATCCACATATACGAGATGTTCTAACTTAGTTAATATTAAATATCTCTTAATGTCACCTATTATTTTTCCAAATTCATAATATGATAAATTGTAGAAAAATTATAGTTATTGTTAATGACCTATGAATAATATTATTTTTGCTTCTTTGGAAATGTAATTTATCATATATATATATATATATATATTTTGACCATTATAAACCATAATAATTTGGTATCTTTCTATTTTCAAAACCCTAATACCCATTTCATAAGATAAATTTCTAATAAAATCCCTACTTCCATGGTGTGAATATCTTAGATCTTTCCATCTAAGGCTTCTCCATGTTAATATGGAATCGGAGTTTCTATATATTTTCCATCTAGTCATTTCCATATCCAATAATATAGAGAAAATAGCAAAAAATTTGTTGAATGAATCCTTTAGTAAAAACTGACACAAACATTTCAATAACCTTCTCATACTTTAGCCTTATATTTAGCATTTGTATCCTCAATTTTCCTCCAAACTATTTGACACCAATTTACAAAAGAAATAAATCCAAAAAACTTCTAGTTGAAACATTATACCCATTATATGTTTTTAATAATACTACCATAATCCCTACAACACTATTTATAAAAATTATAAAGGATAAAATGTTCAGATATTTTGAGCATTCTAATCACACTCACTTTTCAAATATATCATAAAGGGTGTTATTATACATGTATTTATTTTATGTCACATTATAATTTTACTATTTTAATTTCTGGTATAAATTCTCAAATATACAAAATGTTCTTCCATATAAGTCATTCTCTAGAATTTCAATAATTTCTACCAATGTAATTTTATGATATGTTTAATATCGTCTACTTTAGAAATAAATATTTATAGATATTTTCTTATCCAATTTAACTAAAACATTATTACTTCCCACTTAATATAACTTTTTGTAATCTCAATCACTTTTATCATACAATTTTTAGATAGATACCATCAAAAACATTTGAACATTACATCAACATCATAATCGACTTCATAGCCTGAAATTTTGCCTTTATTTTCCACCATTAAACCATCAGGTTATCTATGAAAAAATTAAGGGACCATTATTTCATATACCACAGGTGGAACTATTGATGTTTCACTAATGCATTTATACACATTCCTTTATAATTTGTTCCAAAAAAACCAAGCTCTAAAATCATTCATAACGAACTATATTTTTTATATTGATTTAATTGATTAGGATTCCACATAGAATTGACCCATAAAAATTCATAGAATCCTAATGGTTTGGAACTCAAATTTGTTAATAATATTTTATGTCAATAAAATATTTTTTTTCATATCACTAACATCAACTAGAATAGTACAATGAATATTTATTTCCCTCAGTAACTTTTCTGGTGATCTAAATCACATTAATTAATGAATATCAGAAAATAAATAATAGTGCACCAAGATTGAAACTAATACCACATGTTGACCCCATGAATACAATTTATTTATAATAAACCTATGATACCAAAATATATTTGTTGTCTTTCATTCATTACACGTGTTATTGTTTCTGAAATAATATAAAAGTCTTCCAAATAATCATTAACAATACTACTATAAGTTCCTTCAATTCTTGACACTGATTATTGTGATAAAATCTTGTATGAGGAAACCACATACTGATTATAAAACATTGATAACAATCTATTTTCATATCATAGAAAATAATTAGTTAAAAAAAATTCATAAATAAAAAAACCTGAATTCAATGGAATTTATTCTTCATTGTTAGATTTGCATTCATATGGTTTTCGTGTTTTGATGCCATTTGATATGTACTATTGAACCAAATTTTTTCTCTGAAGTTGTTTTGATACAATTAGATATTTCATATTAGTATTTGACACAATATTAATACTAGTTCTGGTTTAACCTCATTAATATAATAACATGATATTTAAGTTTGTACTAAAATAATTCCATATTTGATAGTAATTACTACATGGTAACATGAGATTAATCCAAATGTGAAAAAATATTATTTAAATATGGATGTTACAAAAGAGTCATTGTGGTTTCACTTCTGAAAATGAATAAATATACTATGAAATATATTTATAAATTTTCCCCATAAAAATATTGATATTCATTCATACATTCATTATTAATTTGTTATAAATGAAGTTAAAATCCCATACAACAAAAATATAAATTTTTCTTAAAATTGTTTATATATGTGCAATATATGTTGATTAATAACGTTAAATGGTTCTAAAAAAATATTTAGATTATATGACCAAATGAATGAATAAAAAAATTTAATTATTATTGTTAAAATTTTAATTAGAATTAGGACCATTTAAGATTCAAATATATATATTTCATTAAAAAATATTTTTACTTCATTTTACGTAAAATTAATATAATTAATTTAGAAAAAATTTATAATATTTTTTAAAATTTAATAATTTTTTTTCAATCCAAATTTTATAAGACAATGAGGAATATATTTTTTGATATTTATATGAAATTTTATAATTTAGAGTGAATAGTGAAAATATGAATTTAAAGAAAAACATCATTTTTTCATTAAATTAATAAATTTAAGAGTACCGTTATGCTTTTTATTTGATCATAATATTAGAAAATACTCATTAAATTATTCATAATAAATCAATTATAATATAATTAGAATTTTATTTAATATCGATATAAACTCATTTTTATTCTTAAAAACTATTTTATCTAAAATCTATTTTCAATATATTTTATTAATATTTCTTATGATTGAATTGAAAAACTATTATTGATATAAAATTTAAATATGGATACAATATATTTAATTAATAGGTAAATTTTTTTTATGTTTTTCCCATTTATTATTTTCCATTATGATGAGATTCTAAGGTTAAAATATTATCACCATGGTATGTATAAAATAGGTAAAACTAGTTGATAACTATTTTATATGGTATAAAAATCTCTCAAAAGAAATTTTTTATTTTATTGGATGATTTTTTTTCAAAAAAAACATATAATATTGATAAATTTTGAAATTTTTCTCCACTTTGTTTTTCTTATAATTATTATATTATTTCATGTGAAGGAAAATTTTAAAAACAGAAATCGCTTACTTTTTATTTCTCATATGTGTTCTAATTATGATAAAAATATGTAGGAGAAAATTTAAAGAAATATTAATAAATGAAACAAGATACTAATAAAAGTTTATGTATAATATTTTTTGATGATATAATTATCATTATGGAATATGAAACACTGATATTGCCCTTCCCCATGTAGTATAAAAATAATGGTAAATGATATTTAAAATAGTAAAATTAATACGTTTTTTATGAAATATCGTATGACAAGAATTTTATATGTGTTTATATAATTTAATTATTTATAAATTTGTTTATACTAAAATTATATTTTTTCTTGATGTCATGTAAGTAAAATTATACTAATATTCCTTAAAATGAATAGAATGATATATTATGATAAATAAAATTTTATTAAATAAATTTACCTAAATTTGGAAGAGAGTAATTATGATAGAAAATTTTCTTAAAGATCATAAATAGAGTATTTTGAATCCAATTTCTACCATATATGTAATTTATTATATATAAAAAGTATACATTATTGTACCACATTTAAGATAAAATAGGTTTAATTTGAAGTAAAACAAAAAATATGGTTCAAATTGTAAAAGAAACAAGCCTAAATTTTATTGGTTTTCTGTTTTTTAGTCATTAAATTTTTATATCATAGATGTTATTTATATTATGTAAAACATGATAGTATTATGATATTTATTATATTTTAATGTATGCAATATTTATAATTTTTCAACACCACCAAATTATACTGTAGTACCACATATCCTAAATTATTAAAAATCATTAAAACCAAAGAATTATTTATTCACAACCCATTTACCATACTATATTATATCCACATATCTATGATATTATATAAATCTCTTAATACTATATAAATAAGGATTATGGAATTATTTAATGTGGGATTCTAAATAAAATTTATAACTCAATACCAAGTTATTTCATTTTATTTATTTTTCCACATCATTTAATAAATACTATCCAACATAATATTATAACATAATTATCTTCTATATATTTATTTTTTATTATGTTTATTTAAAGACAATAATTCGTATATTTTTTAAAGGTAAATTATATCATAAAATAAATGTATGTGTGAACTTCCACCTCTACAAAGAAATTTTTTTTGTCACTAATAATAGCATTAATTGATTTGTTTATAAAATATATTTGGATAATATATATGATATCCATGAAATAATAATTATTTTGGAAAGGTATTATATTACTTATATTCTTACCCTTCCATTGGAAAATAATAACCAAACTAATTCATTTGTATGGTTCACCACCACTACATAGTGATGTGATTCATTTTTCAATATGAAAAATTCCAAAATGATTCTAAAATTATATTTAAAGAATAGAAATATTAAATATTTAATGTTTCTTATAACGGAGATTATGATATATTTTTTTCAATATTAATGGACCAAAATTATTGGAGCCAAAGAAACATAGAAAATGAAACTGTAAACACCAGTGATGATGAAGATAATAATTTTAAATTTAAATTATAATAGTATTTTATTATATAATAATATATTTTTTGATTAGATTGAAAAACAATATTTTATTAATATGTATCAATTATAAAAACATTATACATCAGGATCATAAAAGTATGAATATGAAGAGAACCAAGGTTTGGGATTCTCATATCAGTTTTATTTTTTTGAGAGAGAAGATGTATTATTCACTTGTATCATATTTTTGTTTTATTTATAATTTATAATTTTATGTGAATTTATTATCTATAATATTAAATTTATGTTATTCAAAAAATGGTTATGGGAAAATTGATTATTTACATTCCAAAATCATAAAATTTCTATTTTTATCATTTTATTCAAATAACCACGCTTCATTCTCAAATTACATTAGCTTCATTTTCACAACCATCCCAAATTATATTTTCTTCTCCTATCTATAATTATATTGATGTCTTGAATCATATTACTTAATTTCCCACTATTTATCATCAATTGTAATTTTGTATCCTTTAATCCAAATTCCTCCCCTAGTTTAGGATAATATTTCATGGTTTTAGATATTCCTTAACATTTGGTGTATTTTTATAGATTTTATAGAACATATAAAATATTATTTATGTTGATTCATCTGATAATATTGAAAATATCTCAATGCATTTTAAATCATTTTTAATTGGAAAATACTCAGAAGGTTGTCATATGTCTCCCATGATTTTTTGAATATGGAAATGTGTGATATTTTTTATACACTATATTTTTATTTTCAGCATGATGAAATAATGAAAAATTATATTAAATTTTTTGATATATATTTTTCATGAAAATGCATGTTTTTGTCTCAATATATATTCATTATTCCTTTTAAATCATAACAACATGATAATTCAAAAAAATTCAAACTGAATCATTATTGTTTGTGATAATTATGGAATTGGGATAGAATATATATTATTGGATGGGTTGTATTATAATGAAAAAATAAAGGTGGTTTATAATTAAATGGAAAAATGAAATTTTGGTGGAAAGATATTAATTATATGTCTTGGAAATTTAGGTTATTATTAATGAATCTTGAAATTAATAAATGAACTAATTAAACAGTTAGGGTTATCTCAAATTAAATGCTCCCAAAGGGTTTAATCAAAAAAATGTAATTGGAAAATGTAAATAATATTAAAATGATTTAAAATCATGTTTTCCTTATCAAATAACCCTCCAATGAGCGTATTTGGATTAATATATATATTCGATGATAAATTAGTAGTTCCTTGATTGCTGGATAATGTGTCTATACAATTACAAAAAAATCGGTAACGGTGTTGATTTATTTTTTATGACAGTTAAAAAAAATAATCAATATAATATATGGTAAGAAAAATATTTCATAATAAGATCACTATATTTTATGATTTATCAGTTCTTGAACAATTATTTAATTAGTTTTAATGACAATTATCAAGAGAGAAAATTATAGTAATATAAGGTGAAGTTGATAATGTATAATTTTTTATTTTTCAATAAATATAGATTTGTTATTGGAATAGTAATAGTAACAAAATGTTATATGTAAAAAAATTCTTTTAATTGGTGGAATCTTAAATTATATCCCTAAAAATTCAATGAAGTAGAAAAAATTATAAGGACAGGTTTCATATTTTATGCATAATAAATGAGGAACAAAAGTTCAAAATTTCCATTAATATTAATAGCGTCCTAAAAAAATTTACCCTCATATAATTTATAAGATCCAAAACATATAAAGGTCTCATAATTGTTTATCTCATCACATAAACCATTAATGATCTTAAAATTAAATTTTATTTGTCATTGGTTCTTCCTTATCAATATATTTGACTATATATAGTGATGACTAAAATGGATTTTTATTATATTTGATTCATATATTTCTCTATTATTCTATTACATGAAAATCATATGATCGTTATTTTTTTGAGGAATAAATTTAATTTTTATTATATGTGAAAAAATTTAAGATTCATTGTAAAGGAAATGAGATATATTTCTTATTTTTATAGTAAAAATGTATCCTTTGTTTTCAACATTAATAATATTAGAAGATCTATGTAGAGAACAATTTAATATCTATGTGATATATTTTATTACTAAAATAATAGATAATAAATTACATTTGGATAAGTATACTTTTGAAAGATTTTATCCATAGGTTATACATGTGTGTTTAAATTACTGATTCAAAAAAACAATTCGTTTTTAGATTATGATTCAATATAGAAGTTTAGTATTTTTTTCAATCCAATATTTATAATGATTTCATTATAAATATTATTATATATATGAAATTATGTTTTGTATTCATCAATTTCATTAATAAAGATATTATTAAATTCCTCAATCATGATCATTGAGGTCAAACAATGAGAACACATTAATATTAATAGACAATAAGATAATCAAAAACAAACATGGAGGGTAAAACAATTTTATCCAATATAGAGTTTATGTTAGAAAACAAAATATAATAATTACTATGTTCAAATATTTCATGTTATTGGACTAGTAGTCGATAAAATAGATATTGAATTATCTTCTAGGTTGGTCAAATGTCCATTTTTTGTGGGTTATAGTGGGTGATCAAATAAAACTATCTAGTCCTAAAGAAAATCATTATGTTAATAGTTCAATTTTATCTAATTATTATTTTATCTCAACCAAGACTATTCCATCCTATAAAAATGAAAAAAATTGTTTTACTTCTATATATTAAGTAAAAATGAAGGCCATTAATCTTATTAAAATAACACCTAAGGTATGGTGTTGTTTATCTGCTTCATCCTTTTAATGTTTTACCATTAAATGACCATGGGACCTTAATGGTCCTAGATAATATTGTGAAATAATTATATTTTTATCAAAAATATATTTAATTAAAAGAAGAAATTGATATTTAATGGAAAAAGTGTGTGTTAATAATGGAACACCCTTACTATTAAAGAAAATAGGAAATCATAAATAGTAGTTTCTCATTCGTGTAATGTAATAATAATCATTTGGGGTAAAATATTTTTTTTCTCTAGATAATATATAGTATTAGAATCTTGATTAAGGATAATCTATATTTTATTATAGTGGTCACACTAGACCGATCCCAATCTTGTACATTATTATTAACATAAAATATATATAGTAATACAGTAATATATATATATATGTTACCAAGATTGATTTTTTACTTTTCTACATTTAATCTATAAAAATTTATTTATGATATTATTAATATCATAATATCATATCACTCAGCAACTATAATGATCATTTTGAGATACTATGGATAAAATATTTAAGTATGATTGACTAAATAGATACATAAAATAGATAGGAAATCTATGATGTTTAATTATAAATATTTTGAGATAGATAAGTATTGATACATATTTTCATGTAGTTCACAAATTCTGATCCCATGCACTTAAGATCACTAGGACTAACCTACAAATAAAAAAATGATTTTAGTGTCCCTTTATGTTCCTATTTATTAGAATCCATATTTATCTCCATACAAATGATCATTTTTAATGTATAAATTTACTCACATTATTTTATGAATGATGAAAACCATAATATTTATATCTGTTTTGAGGAACCTTAATTATGGTATTTCAATAGTGGTGTGACGTTGATATAATGACAATTATATGACTTTTCACATGTATATATAAAAGAAATATATATATATATATATATATATATATATCCCTTGGAATTTATTAATAGTACACTTTTTAAATATATTGTTATTATAGAGGAATATAATTCATTTAATAATATTAAATGAATGAAAAAATTAATAATGGAAGATATACGAAACAATATATGTATCATTATTTATAAAATATCACTTGAAAATTATATTTTATTTCTTACTGTATATTATTTTTAAAGGTTATCCAAGATATTCATATTACTAATTTATCTGTGTTACATGATATGTTCCAAGATACCACTATTGTTATTTTATTTTGACTAACATTTATTAGGATACAAGTATCTATGGTCTCACATAAATTGTATCCATAGGTTCTTATAATTAAATTAAATTTTACCAAAGGATAAATTGGGCCTCAATTCTATAGATTATGATTCTTTGAATGAATTATCCCATATAAATAAAATAAATAAATTCAATTATATTTAATTCTTATTTTTAATAATAATTGAATTTAATTCACCTGGTATTTACATTTTATTTGAGATAATTTAAGTGAATGGTATAAAATTTACTTTTGGATTAATAATATATATTCATGTTTCTTAAAACTTTTTTGAACCGAATAACCCAATTTTTTTAATATCATCACCTTAATTTTTAGTGTAAAAAAAGTGGTATTAATAGTATATATTATAGTTAATGTATCATACATAATTTTTGAAGAATATTTTTTTCATATTATTGAAAATATTTTCATTTTTCATTTTTCAATAAATCAATATAGGTGTAAAAAATAATATATCGCTACATGTAGTCAACCACTATTAGAGAGTAGAATGTTTTAACCACTCCCTAATAATCTAAAAAAGAAAAGTGGGAAAAAAAGTTAGAGATCATCAAAAAATGGATCCTTAATTCTTGAAATTGTTTTTAGAGTTTATTAGAAGACACAACAAAATATAAATAATCATAACTTCATCACAAAAAGAATAAACATGTAGAAAAATATATTTTAATTGAATCCTTGTAACATCTATGTATCAGAAAGAAGAAAAAAAAATTGTCCCCATAACCACAACTATGAGTTTCAAATAATCAACCTTTTTTAATGAAAATTTTTAAAGTCACAATATCATTCATTATATATTATTGAATTTTATGTTAAGAATTTATTCACTCACTTTTTATGATATTTTTTATAACGAGTTTTAGAGAATTTTATAATATATCTTACATAGTAAAACCATACATTAAAAGGTTAATAATTCTAATTTCTTTTATTTTTTCTAATAAAATATTTTAGAATGGAAAATAGATGATTTTTTTGACAAGACATTAAGACATTAAACACGAGTTATCATTTTTATGTACCCATTTATAAACTCTATAATGTAGATTTTACAAAATGGAATGAGAAAAAAAGATCATTATGTTCCATAATATGTTTTAACTCCATTTTATAGTGGAGAATAAGAAAGACCATAAAATATATAAATTTGTCAGATCATTATTTTATCATATATATTAAATAATTTCTATATTAAAACACAAATTTTTTCCTCTAAATAAAATTTTAAAACCAATAGCAAGAATCGATATTTCATTTTGGTTATTTTCGGCATCATTTTCTTGAATGGACTATCACTACCCATCCCCTGGGGCCCTTGTTGTGACTACCCCAACCCCGCCTTCCATAGGCCACAGGTTGGAGACTATCATAGGAATGAAATATCCCTAAATAGTTAAGGCATTTCCTCAAAACCTAAACACAAAAAGATAGTACACACTACAGACAAGTACAAACACAATTGTTTAATAAATGAACATCCATAAGAAAAATCCACCAAAGTGTGTAAATGAATGTACTAAAGTGAAGGGTCCAGAATACAATCCCAAATTAAATGTAAATATAGAAAAAATTGAATGAATATCCTAAGTTCATCCACCAAGGATCCTTCTTGAAGGGTAGGTACAAATCGTCTATGTGGTTATCCAGCCCTACCAATCACCTCTGTACATCGTCATTTCCTAGAACCCCATGTCTCTGTCAAAGCTCTCTGTCATTTGCACAAGACACAACAAGGTGCGGGAAAAGCCCATGCTTAGGTGAGTATAACAATACTAAGTAGGGACCCCGAGACCCCCAAAGGACTCTCAAAATTAAAATAAAGTAATAAACACCAAGAATGATCTCAATCACAAAGAACGAAGAAAATGACTCAGCTCAAAAGAGGTATAAAACTAAGAGTTCAAGAATAAAGATGATTAGTCTTATTCTATATCATTTAATTCTATTAGGAAGTTTCCAAAACTGAACCAAGAAAAATATTATCCATTTTAAATTCACATAGGGTCATTTATGGTTGATCTATGAAGGGTCGTACTAAGGATGGTCCTCATCGGGTTGCACACTACAGATCCACACAACATCATTGTGTGGGTGATCCATAGGTGGATGCTATTATACTGACCCACATAGGGTCCCTGTGATGCGTATCCACACTGGGTCACTCTGATACTGATCAAAAAAGGGTCGCTCTGATGCTAATCCTCACAGGGGTCTCTATGATCACGATGATCCACAAAGGGTTTCTATGAGTCTAATCTATATAGGGTCTCTTTGATGCTGATTCACAAAAATTGTCTCTCTTTCGTTTAAAATACACTTCATTTTAAGTGAAGAAAATAAATGACATACGGAAAACTGACCAAATGCATCTTGATTCCATTTAATCTTTAGGAAAACGATCCTAGGGTCATATGTGACATGTACAAGTCAACCCCGCCTCAATTCGAGGCCTGGTGTGGGCAGAACCACTCAAAGTGTGTCATTTTGTTTGAAATAAACAACATTTTAAGTGAAAATAATAATTGGAATACGAAAAAATGACCAAATGCTTTTATAATATGTTGATACATTAGTACAACGATCCATGGGTCATATGTAACGTGTACGAGTCAACCCCGCCTAAATGAGACCCATGATATGGCCGGTATCACTCCATGTGTATGTATTTTTTTTAAAATGGACATCATTTTTAGTAAAAACAACTGGTATACAAAAAAAACGAACAAACATATTCAGATTCTATTGATACATATTCAGTTTTTTATATATTTTATTGATAATTGATAATTAAATTATGTATGTATTTAATTATGAATTGAATTCCGGATTCCACATACAATTGTCATCTTAATTTTAAATTGAATTCTAAATCAATTATGTATGTTTATAATTACATTATGTATTTTGATTTAATTCCAGGTGTGTATAGTTCAAGAATGAATTATATGATAAATGTGTTTGAATTTGTTCTCTATATGTATGTATTAGTTTTCTATTGCAGGTAGGAGAATGGAATGGAGGCTAATATGCAAAATTAGAGGTTGTTGTGCAAATTTTAGGCTGTTGTGCAATTTCCACAACATAGCCTTTGCCAACGGTTTCAAACCATTGGCATAGGCTTATAATAACCCTTTCCCGACGGTTTACAAACCGTTGGGAAAGGTTTGTAGGGATGTTTTTCCAACTGTTCAAAGAGAACCATTGGTAAAAACCTTTCCCAATGGTTTAGGACTTTTGGGGAAGACTTAATTTTCATTTTCTTTACCAACGATTTGGTGTAAACCTTTGGTAAAACATATGCCAACGGTTTAACCAAACCGTTAGAATAGGTTAATTTTACTAACATATACCAATGGTTCTTTGTAAACTATTAGGATATTTTTTCCAAATGGCTTACTTCCCCATGGTTTTTAGAACCGCTGGTATATGTTATACCAATGGTTCTGCAGCCTTTCCCAATAGTTTATAATAGTTGGGAAAATCCCCATTTCTAGTAGTGCACTACTGGAAATCAGACTTTTCCCAACACTTGTATAAAAATTTTTCAAAGAACTGTTGGTATAGGTTATCTTTACTAACGGTTTCCAAAAACCATTGTTAATGATCTGTAACAAGTGACTTTTCCCAATGGTTTTATGAAACTGTTGGGAAAGATGGGTAAAAATTCACTTTTCTCAACGGTTTGATGAAACCGTTCGGAAATATGGGGAAAAATTAGTTTTCCCAATGGTTTCATTAAACTGTTGGGAAAGATTGAGTTTTCTCAACTGTTTTTAAAAACTGTTGGAAAAAATATGCCCCAAACTCTCTAAAACCAGGCAGTCACCTCCCCACGATTCTAGAACCATTCTGCTGCTCTCCAGAAGTGATTCCTTCATAGAAGCACTTGAGAAGCCCCACCTCTTCCATCGGATCAGCTGCTGCCAGGTTATACTCCATCCATATTTTATCAAGGATATAGTTCCACCTCTTATCAATCATATCCTTCTATTCTAAGAGATTTTGATATTCACAATTATTAGGGTTTTTGTAAAATTTTATAGTTCACTACTCCATGAATTGTGTACTCAAATCACTACATCAGTGTATGTCAAATTAATGTTTTCATTACACATTTACATTTATAAGGGAATGGTGTCTCTTTATTTTGTTCTAATTTTAAAGATTCATAGTTTTTTTTAATATCAATGCTTAAAATATTAATGCTTCATGAATATGAACACATATGAAATTGTTTGTAATATTTATTGATAATATTTCCTTAAAATATCTCCTTTCATTAAGATCATGTCAAACATGAAGATCTTGTTCATCTTAATTTTTGTACACTATGTGTATTACATAACAAGAATGTATCATGTTTCTATCAAAATCTATATATATATATAAAATGACACACTGTTCACTTACCCTTTGCACAATAGAACATATGGAGTATCTTCTTGAACTTTGCAAAATAGTATGTGTTCCCTAATTAGTACTTATTCCTTCTTCATGAAACTAATTCACAGAATTTCAAATTCGAAATATTAGTGAATATTAGTTTTTCTAAAATAACTATTAATCATTCTGCCTTTTACATCATACACGTGTTATTCAATCACCTTTTTAAAACAGAATGACTATTTTCACTGATTTTGGGTTCCTCAAAATTCTTGCAAAAATCAGAAAAATGAATGTATTGAATTGTGTTTCTCATGTGGTTCCATGGATATATGTTCAGCTCGAAAATCATGACTGCGTGGCTCAAATATCATGAGGACCATGAGATTATTATTCTTCACAGAAATGATGTTTTTCTTCAACTATGTGTTTTTGTTTTCACTTTTGATTTGGACGAAAGGGGGGCTTTGTGGTCATTAATCATGGTTGTGGGTGGTCATTTAGGATGTAAGATAGTATGAATTCATTTTACTTGATATATCCAATATTATTATTGATTTATGTTCAATTTGATTATCTTTAACAAGTGATGTTGTTTAATAAGTTGTTATTAATTGTTGTAATAATGACAATATGGTATAAGGGTTCATATAGTGTGTATAACGATTAACATGGTGTGTATAATGGTTGACATGGTATTAGTGAACTCAAGTCATTAATTTAAGCCTTCATTCTCACAACCATGTATGAAATTGAATTATGTAAACATATCCTCACATGATTTCTTACCTTGGATAGTGTCCAACATATGGAATACAAGCTTTTGAATTCATCAGTTAACCGGCATCATATATTACATTTCCCCCAAGATGACTATACTAATATATCTTTAGGGTTAATTAAATATGGTTCTCATTGTACGTTTTATATTAGGTGTCCTTCTTGGCCAATACTCACTTGTATGAGGGTGGGGTGCTTTTCACTACACATGCTGGCATGTGTAGACATCCATAAAAATGTTAGATAAGTCACAAGTTTAATTTAGTAATGTTGTTATCATTGACATACTTTATTATTAATTTAAAATTTAAAAGTAAATGTTTTTGTCTATACTTAATGAAATTAAATCATTTTACAAGACATGAACAACCTGTTAGTGTAGAAGCCTAAAATTTATTCACCAATGGCGTGCCCTTGACTTGGGGAAGTAATTGGGTAATAAAAGGTATGTCCATAAAGATGCCAATAATGAGTTATTGAACATGAGTGAATGATTTGGGATTCCTATAACACATGATGGGACCTGAGGCATGTGCCTCTTATATACATAATTAAAATGAATATAAATAAATTTGAATTTAATTTATGAGTACTTGTTCTTTACATTATTTTAATAGTTCACTACATCAACTAGAAACATCTTCATTAATCATTTACTTATATGTATTTTATATTAAAGTTCAATCCTATTGAATTTTTATGACAAAATAACATATATAAATTCCTTTTACAGAATGGACAGAAGTAGAATTTATGAAAGCGATCGGATCTCAAGTGATTTTAAAAAAAAATTGGAGAGCTTTATTGATTTTTCATTTCACAATGCTTCAGATAGTGGTCACAGACACTGCCCATGTTCCAATTGTGTTGGTAGACCTTGGTTGAGCCGTGAAGAAGTCAACTACCACATAACCAAAAATGGTTATCAAGCAAACTACATTGTGTGGTATCACAGTGGGGAGAAAATGAAATCTCAAATTGGTGATGATCGAAATGAAAGGACTGGAATAGAGAATTTGTTAGATGATCAGTTTCTGTTTATTCATCATAATGAAAAAGAAAGGATTTCCACTCAGGAAGACTTCGATATGAGGACAACTGATGCTTCTAGTGAAAATGATGATATTGATTGGGTGAAAAAATTGAATGATGCTGCCACAACTCCAATATATAGACAATGTGATAAAATGAAAAGCCTAGAATTTTTAATCTGATGGTTTCATGGAAAAACTATGTATGTGATTTCTAATACATAAATCGATTACATTCATAACCTATTGAAGGATTTACTTCCAAATGATGCAGATATTCCCTCAAAACACTATATGGAATTGAAGTTAGTTTAGGAACTTGGATTTTCAAGAAACTAAATTCATGATTGCCCGAAATATTGCAGTTTATTATGGGAGGAAACTGCTGAACAAAATGATTGTATAAAATGTGGCACATCCCAATGGAAGTCAAAATATGATATAACACCATCCCACATTCCACAGAAAGTAATGTGGCACTTTCCATTGATCCCAAGAATTTAGAATCTTTTTATACCTGGTGACATATCAATAAAAATGAGATGGCATGATACCGAGAGAAAGAAGACTAATGATGAGTTGGTTCATCCTGTAGATGGATTTGCATGGCAAAGATTGGATGGTTAACATCCTGATTTTGTAGCTGACATGCGTAATGTGAGGTCGGGTCTTTCATGCGACTGTTTTAATCCGTTTGGGTAGATGCTTACTTCACACAACAAATGGCCTGTTATTATACACATTTATAATCTCCCCCCTCGGTTGTGTATGAATAAACATTTCACTTTCATGAGTATAATCATATCTGGTCCTTCTGATTCGGGCATTGATATTGATGTATACATACAACCTTTAATAAAAGTGTTGAAACTTCTTTGGAATGTGGGTGTCCACACATACGATGCATGTTCAAAAGGCATATTTCAGATGCATGCTGCACTTATGTGGGCGATCAATGATTTTACAACTTATGCAATGAAGTCCAGATTGAGAACAATGCGAAAACTGTCATGCCCAGTTTGTATGAAGAATATATGATCCAGAAGACTAAATCATCACTGTAGTTTCAGCTTTATCAAACATAGATGATTCTTTCCAAATGATCATCCATATAGACGGAATCATAAAAGATTTGATAATACCATAGAGGCTGATGCTCCATCTCAACATATGTCTGGAACTGATGTGGTTAATGAATTGAAAGATTTAATTTTTTCATTCGAGAAGGGTCAAATGAAATCTGGAAAGAGAAAGAATGTTTCCGCTGAAACTTGTTACAATTGGAAGAAGAAGAGTATCTTTTTGGATTTTCATTATTGGTCAACCAATTTGTTACATCATTTCTTAGATGTAATGCATATTGAAAAGAATATATGTGAAATATTTCTTTCGGTTCTTCTAAATGTCAAGGGTAAGACAAAAGATGATTTATGATCTCGGCATGACATGGTGGATTGGGGAATCAGACCAGAATTGCATCCTGTGCGTATCAGTGAAAATAAATGTAAACTTCCATGTTCTTCTTATGTGAAGAAACCTATTAAAAAACACAATTTCTAGATGTATTAGAGACTATAAGAGTTCCTGATAGCTATTCAAGAAACCTATCTAAACGGGTCAACAGAAGAGAGTTTAAGATAAAATCTTTGAAGACTCATGGTTATCACGTTCTACTACATGAGTTTCTTCTAATAGAAATCCATCATCTTTTGTTGAATAATGTAAGGGTGACTGTTATTCGGTTGTTCCATTTGTTTAGAGATCTTTGTTCTAAGAAGTTATCCAATTATTTCTTGAAAAAAATGTTGTCAGAATCCCCATTAATTTTGTGTGAGTTGGAGAAAATATTTCCTCCAACATTTTTCAGATGCATGCTGCATCAGACTGTCCATATTCCCATTGAAGTACTTCTAGAAAGACCTTTTTCTTTTCTTTGGATGTATCAAACTTAAATAAATATGAACACATTAAATTCATATTTCTGAAAAAGGAATCATCCTGAAGGTTCTATCGTGAACAGTTACTTGGCTCAAGAATGATTGGATTTCTGCTCGATGTATTTGTTTGATTTTACTACAAGAATGAACAGACCAATGAGAAATGAAGAAGAATAGTATGATCAAACTGAACCTATTTTTCCATGACTTCCTCTAATAGAAGGAATTCTAGATCATATACATGGAATACATTAAGCGATGAAGAGCAGGAGATAGTACATCGTAAAGTTTTGTTCAACTCTGATTTGTTCGATGACTATATCAAGTAACTAAATTGAATATGTATATATTACATATATATCTATGTAACTATTCATATTTTTTTATCTATAGGGAACATATAACAATTATAAATAGGAAGAATCGTTCTTTATCTTTGAGAAGTAGAGAGACATTGCATAGCCAAGAGTTTTCTGCTTGGTTAAAATTGAAGGTAAAAATATTAATGTTTAAAATAATTATATCAATATTTAATTATGTTTAAGAGTCATTTATATTGAAGGTATTGAGTTTGTCTGCTGACTCTATCTTTGAGTAAATAAGAGCTTTGGCTTTTGGTCCTAATACGGTGGTTTGTGAATGTATATCAATTGTTGTCAATGGGTACAAATTTACTGTCACTAAACAAGAAAAGAACATGAGAACAGAACATGATGATGTTATGGTTACTGCAATAGTAGATTGTTATGCAAGTTCATCAGATAGTAGACCATGATTTGAAAATGTGGGTTATTATGGAGTCGTTGAGAAAATAATAATATTAGAATATTACTCTCATGGATGAGTCAGAATGATGAAATGCAATTGGTTTGATTCGATGACGAGACATGGAAAATTTATTGATGATTGTGGATTTAGTGTAATTAATATGACTCACACTCTTGCTACCGAAGAACCATATGTGTTGGCCTCAATGTCTAAAGAAGTTTTTTATGTTAAAGACCAACTTCGAACTAAATTTGGTGTCGTAGTTGTAGTAATTCCAAGACATACTTTTGATTATGGTGATGATGGATGTGAAATTGTCCCTAGTGGCATTGGAACCAATCCATTTATTTCTTTTGATGAATCTAATAGCTCAATTTTCAGAGTTTATTGTGAACATGAAGTTGTGTTTGAAAATATATAGAATCATTCATCCATGTTCTCAATTCTTTTGGTTTACCTCAATTTGGGTTAGTAAGGTTGGTAATATTCAAATTGATTTAGTATTGATCAAAAATATGTTTTAGCTGACATAACCGTTATGTGAATTTTTAATGTTTATTGGTGGCGGTTTTAATAGAATTGCATTTTCTAATTTGGAATTGAATTGTATTCAAACCTAGTAAAACAATATTTCTAACTTGGTGAACATTACAACTTGTATGATTTATTAAATCCATTCAAGATCTTCTAAAACAATTAATAGCTAAATTACCAATGAATCCCCTTATTCCATCATATATTTAGTTTTGTGGTTTACAAATTAGTTTACTTTTTATAAATAATTACATATTTGTTTTCAAAAGCAGAAAATGCATCCAATTGAAGAGAGAAGAAGGAAAAAAAATGATAGAGAACAATCGTCGAATGGCGGATTTGGGCATTCCACCATTAGTGCTTACAGTGAGTACTTTATTTCAAATATATATATTTAAAATATATATAATGTCATTGGATTAATTTGTTTGTAAACATTCTTTAAGGATCCACCTATACGTCGACAGTTATTCGACGAGGAGCCTAGTAATGGTCTTAGTACTTAGGCCGGCGGTACGAGGAGTGTTCGTACTAGAGGCGGACGAGTAGTTCTGCATACCGGACTACACCCTACCCCTCCAACTGAAATTTCATCCTTCCCACATTCAGATCCTAGTTTGTTATTAGGGACACACATGGTATTTAGGCCTCCCATGTTTTCGCCACCTTTTTCATCTTCTAGCCCATCATTTTCAAATCCCCTGACGATTCCCACTCCCTAGTCAGAATCTACTCATACAGTTGTCCCATCATCTTTTCCTTCTACTTATGTCACTTCGAGCTTCTATATTCCATCATCTTCGACTCCTGTTCCACCACAGGGTGTTCCATCAGTTTTTGTGGATCTAGCGGCACTCAGCGATCAGACTGACGCAAGAATATTTATATAACCCTAACAAATCTTTATAGAAATATTTATTTTCATTATATCATTTTTGATAAAATGTTTGTTTTTCCTTCATGAAAGACACATCTACTAAGAGGAGGCAGGGGCGGGGGTGTACACGCCTACGTTCGGTGTGGAACAGCCGCACACAGGTTATGGTGGATTACAATGAAGACAACCAAATGGTTGAGAAAATACCGCATCAATGTCGGAGTTTTTTTGGCGATGCTTGCCAAATACTCCGACATCATTATCATCAGCCTGCTATTGTGAAAAATGATATAAGGAAAGTATAAATTAACAAAAGATTATTATTCATTAAATTAAAGAATGAATGAGTCATGTCAGAATTGTGGTAAGGGTCATCATCTCTATTTCCATTCATTGAGGAATATTTTGATAAATACATGAATTTTTTATATGGTGTATAAACCCCTTATACTTTACAATGAATTCAAAGAGAATATGTTTCTACGAAGTGCTTTACTAAATGAAAAAATTAATGTTTCTTTTGAACATTTTTAGTTACAATGATCTCTCCTCTACCTTAATCATTATATGGATTCCTCCATTAGCATTAATGTTTTTGAAAAGAAAATAAATAAATTATACCCATTTTTTCTGTTTTGATATTGAAAATATTTTTTGAAATGGATTGAGTATTTCAATATCTTGAAATGATATCTTGGGATTTCAAATTAAATGTTATTACTGAAATGTTGATATCTATAATATTTTATGAGTGATGATTATGTAATGGTACATGAAAATCTAATAGGTGGTTACAGGATAAACCAAATGATGGGTGGTTCTGTGATAACCCAAGGATGGGTGGTTACATTATAACCTCCAATTCATTGGTTATAGAAGTCAGTCATATGGCATTTCATTTATTTATATGTGAGGAAGTATACTGAATGATTATTCAATTTTAGTATTTTTATGTCCCAAGCTACCTTTATATTATATAATTTGTTTTTAAGATATTTGTGGTAATATTTTGGTTTAAAAAAGTGAAATAAATGATATTATATTCATTAATGTGTTTGTGATAAATCTTTAATATGAAAAGTATTAATTTTTTATAATGTATTCATATTATACTTGTTTTTTTGAAAATATAATAGCTTTCTTTCTTTATGTATCCCATACTAAGATTTTTAAGCTCATACCATGTTTTAAAATGTTTTCCACGTGAATTAAAGATGTATAGCGTCAAGGATTGGATTAAAGAAATGTCACGTGGTCTAAAACTTAGAAATAGAAATATTTTTTTTTGAATTTTTTGTGTGAAAAAAGATGATGGTGAGTACAGGTGTGTACTTGTAATATTCAAGTAGTTATGTATACTTAATGACATAATTCACTAAATATATAATCCTAAAAAGAATCTCAATGTGAATTATTAACATTATTAATGATTATATATGTTTAAGTCAGGCGCCTTACAATTTTATAAGTATTTAAAGAAATTATACAATAAAAAAAGTATTAATACATTACCATAATGAAATAAATATGATTATTCTGAAAATTAACATTAATATTCCTTCCAAACATAATTTTTTTAATATGTGAACATATAATTGAAAATTAAATGAAGGAGTGTGAAATTTTTGTATTTTTTTATTTAAAATATCATATAGTTAATTCTTTTTAAAATATATCTAGTAAATAATTAAATATAGAGAATTATATTATATGGGTTGAAATAAATTAATCCAATATGTATTTATATGTATAATAATGTCTTTCTCATTTAGTTTCACCAAAGTCTTACCATATTTACACTTTTACTATGGTGATAATATTTATATGATTTTATAATCCAGTATCACCAAAAAATGTGTTCGATAAATTAAATAATATAAATTTTTGTGAATCAAATAACTGAATTTATTTTAAAATAATAAATCCCTATAATTTTCCTAATTTTTTTTATAATAATCTTACAAAGCGTGACGAAATTTCATTTTAAGAAAATATAAAATATTAAAGGTTTTAATTTCATGTTTTAATATAATATTGAATCCAATAACATAAATTTGATTATTTGAAGTATAATTGAAATAATGAAACATTTGAAACCCTTTAATAGAAACATATTCATTTTAAATTAGGTTAATGAAAAATTATTTTTTAATAAAAATAATTAATATTCAATATTAGTAGAAAACTAAATCAGTTACAAAATTCTCAAAATTTCAATCGTATAAAATTTTTACATAATGGTTTGAAAAATGAAGTTACTTTTTCTAAATAAATTTTCAAAATATTTTATAATTTAATTATATTATTTTCCAACCGAAAGATGTAAAATCTATTTTGTGGATTAAAATTATTTTAAATAATATAACTACATTTTTATAAGTGTGAACTGATTTATAAATATTTTCTTATATAACACAATTATAAATAATATTTTAATATTTGGTTATTTATATTTATTCCACTAATTTTAATTGATATGATATTTCTGTTACTTATATATAATAATATTTACAGTTTTAATTTTTTTTTTGAAATCATAGTTCCGTATTAAGAATGTTATCGATATATATATATATATATTTAAAGAGAAATATTTTCTAAAATATCAATTTGTTATAATGATGAACTATTGATCATGGAGATAATGATTTTTATCTAATCTTTTAATCAATCAATTAGTCCATAAACTGATGGTATTTGATGTTAATCTACCATGCCCGTGATGGGACCTAGAAAGATGTTCAACGATGGTTCTTTTTGTGGTGAACATATTAGGGGAACATTCAAATCAATGATTTGACCCAACTATAACTAGTGAACCTCGAAATAAATTTGATCGTCCTAGGAAGTCGGTTTGTCATAGATTTTTATGTGGACATGTATTTATGAAAAACTAATTTTAATCACCCTAAGGGGCGTGTGGGGTAAACAGATATTAGAAATTTGTCATAATTTATTCCCTTATGTTTCGTTGATTTTATTCCGTCATTAGAATGAATAAATTTATTCAATCATCCAGCCATCATTAATCACCAAAATATTAATCCTGAATGTGGAAATTAAATAAAAATCCCATGTAATGATAATAATTGCTTCCCTACTAATGGGATAATTTAAGTATCATACACATGAAAACAATTCAGCAAACTAGAATTAACTATGATCACTTTCAGTGGATGTATGTTTTTTGGTCACTCTCAATATATACCAAAATGCATTCCCCCAACATGTTTTTGGAAAGCATCACTAATGATCCAAGGCCCACTCATAATCCCGCTCCAATATACACTAAATTTGTTAAGTAATGGTCATTATATAAATGCCTAGGTCTCTTTAATAGATTCTCAGAATGATGTTATATTCTATATAAGAATAGGTTTTCCAAAAACCTTACATTTATTTTTAAAAATAGACTCTCAATTAATTTTCAAATTCTTGTGTTTCCAATATTTTTTGTCTGATGAGATCCACTCTTTGATATGAGGGTTACAACTATTTCTTTCACAAAACCAATACAAAAATAAATACCTTCATATGATGATAATTCAATACTACAATTATCATTATTCACTCATTTTTCAAAAAACATTATATAGTTATGTTACTCTTACCTTATTTAAGATAATATACTTGAATTTTTCTAGATATATCACTCGAAATACTTGGTTTACATTCTATAAACTTATTTTGATTTATATATTTAATTTTATACAAATAGATACATTCTAAAACTAAGACAAGTAGTTTAATTAAAAAAGTGTAATTATAACATTTTATTAAATGGTTGCGATAAATCAATCTTCCTATAATAATTTTTTTATTAAAATTTTATTAATAATTAAAATTTATTCTTAGTGTAAAAAAATAAAATTTAGATCAATTCCTAATATTTATTTCCATCCTAAAATTTTAAATTCAATATAAATTAACATGACATTATTGAAATTATATTTTTCATTGAATTACAAACAAACGATTGTGAAACAGACACATCCTCTACCTCATAGTAGTGTAACATCCTTATTTTTAATAAGATTATTAGTTTAAAACAAAATCATATAAATCTAAACATTATCTCTTTTATAATTCCTGAAAAGGAAATTTTTTGTCTTATTTATGTTAATAATCCTTAAACCCCTTTACAAATTTAATATTTTCTAACAGAGAAATTCATTTTAACACCATGAAATATATGAATCCTCCATATGAAAACAATATGTAATAGAGTGATCTTTATAATTTTTCAATTATTCATTGTGTTGTATGACACAAGATGTTACGGAGACTTAAATTCATAAAGAGTAACATTTTTAATCATATCATGCAATTGATAATGGATATCCTAATATTCATATACCTTGATTATCAATTACATATTTCTATTTGGAAGTGGAGAATACATTAAATATACTCTATAGTCATTATATATTCTAGAGTTGGTGAAAAAATTATGAAATTATCATTTATATAAAACCTCACAGAGTACATGTTCATTAGCTCAAAAATACCACTACTGAATCAATATTAAACAAATAATGAATATATAATCTAATTACCACTACATATATATTATCCCAATAAAACTAATCTAAAAAAATATTTCTATATTCTTGTATCCCAATTTTTCTTAATTCTAGAAAACCCAATACTTGAAAAATATTTTATTATGGAATAATCCACTCTATCTACATATTTCAGTCGAATTTTTTACCACCATAGTCCTCATAATTCCATGTTAAATTATATTTCATCCATACATCATGTCTATGTATATAATGCTTTATCCAATTTTAAAAGGTCTTATCCAAATATATGAGATGTGCTAGCTTAGTTAATCTTAAATATCGCTTAAGGCTTCTCAATGTTAAGATGGAATAGAATTTTCTATATATTTTCCATCTAGTCATTTCCATTTCCAATAATATAAAGAAAATATCAAAAACAATTGGTGACTGAATCTTTCAATAAACACCGCCACAAACATTTTACAAACCTCCTCATACATAAACCCTATATTTAGCATTTATATCCTCAATTTTCCCCAAAAATATTTGACACCTATTTACAAAATAAATAAGTAACAAAACCTTCTAGTTGAAACATAATACCCATTATTTTTTTACTAAAATACTACCATAATCCATACCATACTATTTATAAAAAATCTAAAGGTTAAAGTGTTGAGATATTTTGAGCATTTTAATGACACTAACTTTTCCAATATATCCTAAAGGGAGTTATTTTACATGTATTTATTTTATGTCACAATAAAATTTTAATATTTTAATTTCTGGTATAAATTCTCAAATATGCAAAATGTTCGTCCATATAAATCATTCTCTAGAATTTAAATGATTTGTACCAATGTAACTTATGATATGTTTAATATACTCTACTTTAGAAATAAATATTTATAGATATTTTCTTATCCCATTTAACTAAAAAATCATTAATGCCCACTTAATATAACTTGTTATAATCTAAATCACATTTCTCTAACAATTATTAGATTGATACCATCAAAAACATTTGAACATTACATCAACATCAAAATTAACTTCAGAGCTTGAAATTTTGCCTTTATTTTCCACCATTAAACCATTAGGTTATCTATAAAAGAATTAGGGGACCATTATTTCATATACCACTGGTGGAACTATTGATGTTTCAATAAGGCATTTATACACCTTCCTGTATAATTCATTCCAAAAAAACCAAGCTCTAAAATCATTCATAACGAACTCTATTTTTTCTATAGATTTCATTGATTAGGATTCCACATGGAATTGAGTCATAAAAAATCATAGAATCCTAATGGTTTTGAACTCAAATTTGTAAATAATATTTATTGAAAATAAATATATTTTTTCATATCACTCACATCAACTAGAATATTAAAATGAATATTTATTTCCCTCAGTAACTTTTCGGGTGATCTTAATCACAGAAATTAATGAATATCATAAAATAAATAATAATGCACCAAGATTGAAACTAATACCACATATTAACCCCATGAATACAACTTTTTTATAATAATCCTATGATACCAAAATATATTTTGTGTCTTTCTTTCTTTACATGTGTTATTGTTTCTGAAATAATATAAAAGTCATTCAAATAATCATTAAAAATACTACTATAAGTTTCTTCAATTCATGACACCAATTATTGTGGTAAAATCTAGTATGAGGAAACCACATCATGATTATAAAAAATTGATAAAAATCTATTTTGATATCATAGAAAATAATAAGATAAAAAAATATCATAATTAAAAGAACCTGATTTCAATAGAATTTATTCTTCTTTGTTAGAGTTTAATTCATATGGTTTTAGTGTTTTAATCCCATTTGATATGTACTATAGAACAAAATTTTTTCTCTGAAATAGTTTTGATAAAATTAGATATTTCATATTAGTATTTGACACAATATTAATACTTGTTCTGGTTTAAACTCATTAATATAATAACATGATATTTATGTTTTTATTAAAATAATTCCATGTTTGATAGTAATTAATACATGGTAACTAGATTTTAATCCAAATGTGAAAAAATATTATTTAAATATGGTTGTTACAAAAGAGTCATTGGGGTTACACCTATGAAAATGAATAACTACACTATGAAATATATATATAATTTTTTCCCATAAAAATATTGATATTTATTCATACATTCATTATTAATTTATTTGAAATGATGTTAAAATCCAATACAACAAAAATCTAAATTTTTCTTAAAATTATTTGTATATGTGCAATATAATTTGATTAATAACGTTAAATGGTTCTAAAAAAATATTTAGATTATATGAACAATTTAATGAATTAAAAAAATTAATTATTATTGTTAAAATATTAATTAGAAATTAGACCATCTAAGATTTAAAAATATATATTTCATTAAAAAATGTTTTTACTTCATTTTATGTAAAAATAATATAATTAATTTATAAAAAATCTATAATTTTTTTTAAAATTTAATAATTTTTTCAATCCAAATATTATAAGACAATTAGGAATAAAGTTTTTGATATTTATATGAAATTTTTTAACTTAGAGTGAATAGTGGAAATACGAATTTAAAGAAAAACAACATTTTTTCATTAAATAAATAAATTTAAGAGTACCGTTATGTTTTTTATTTGATCATAAGGTTAGAAAAGTCTCCATAAATTATTCATAAAAAATTAATTATAATATAATTAGAATTTTATTTAATATCGGTATAAACACGTTTTTATTCTTAAAAACAATTTTTTCTAAAATCTATTTTAAATATATTTTATGAATATTTGTTATGATTTATTTGTAAAACTATTATTGATATAAAATTTAAATTTGGATACAATATATTTAATTAATAGGAAATTGGTTTTAATGTTTTTCCCATTTATTATTTTCCATTATGATGAGATTCTAAGGTAAACATTTAACCACCATGGTAAGTATAAAATAGGTAAAACACATTGATAACTACTGTATATTGTGTAAAAATATCTCAAAAGCAATTTTTTTATTGAATGACGTTTTTTCACAAAAAACATATAATATTGATAAATGTTGAAATTTTTCACCACTTTGTTTTCTTATAAGCATTATATTATTTAATGTGAAGGAAAATTTTAAAAACAGAACTTTCTTACTTCTTATTTATCATATGTGTTCCAATTCTGATAAAAATATGTTATGAGAAAATTTAAAGAAATATTAATATATAAAACAAGACTCTTATGGAAATTTTTTTATAATTTTCATAGATGATATAATTATCATTATGTATTATGAAACACTGATATAGTATATCCCCATATAGTATAAAAGTAATGGTAAATGATAATTAAAATAGTTAAATTATTACGTTTTTATAAAATATGGTATGATAAGAATTATACATGTTTTTATATATTTTCATTATTTATAAATTTTTTTATATTCAAATTATATTTTTTCTTGATGTCATGTAAGTAAAATTATACTAATAATCCTTAAAATGAATAGAATGATATATTCTGATAAATAAAATTTTATTAAATGAATTTACCTAAATTTGGAAGAGAGAAATTATGATATAAAATTGTCTTAAAGATCAAAAATAGGGTATTTTGAATCCAATTTATACCTTATATGTAATTTATTATATATAAAAAGTATACATTATTCTACCACATTTAAGATAAAATTGGTTGAATTTGAAGTAAAACAAAAAATATTGTTCGAATTGAAAAAGAAACAAGTCAAAATTTTATTGGTTTTGTGTTTTTTAGTCATTAATTTTTTATATCATAAGATTTATTTATATTATGTAAAACATGATAATATTATGATATTTATTATATTTTAATATATGTAATATTTATAAATTTTCAACACCACCAACTTATACTATAGTACCACATATCTGAAATTATTAAAAATCATTAAAACCAAAGAATTATCTATTCACAGCCCATTTACCATACTATATTATATCCACATATGTATGATATTATATTCATCTCTTAAGACAATCTAAATAAAGATTTTGGAGTTATTCAATGTGGGATTACAAAGAAGATGTATAACTCTATACCAAGTTATTTCATTTTATTTATTCTTCCACATCATTTAATGAATACTATCCAACAAAATATTATAACATAATTATCTTCTGTATATTTATTTTTTATTATGTTTATGTAAATTCAATTATTCTTATATTTTTTAATGGTAAATGATATCATAAAACATGTGTATGTGTGGACTTCCACCTCTACAAAGAAATTTTTTTTGTCATTAATAATAGCATTAATGGATTTTTAATATATAATATATTTAGAGAATATATATGATATCCATGAAATAATAATGATTTTTGAAAGTTATTATATTACTTATATTCTTAATCTTCCTTCTATTGGAAAATAATAACCGAATTAATACATATTTTTGGTCCACCACAACAACATATTGATGTGATTCATTTTTCAATGTGAAAATTTCCAAAATGATTCTAAAATTATATTTAATGAAAATAATAATAAATATTTAATGTATCTTATATTGGATATTATGATCTTTTTTATCAATATTAATGGTCCAAAATTATTGGACCCAAAGAAACATAGAAAATGAAACTGTAAACACCAGGGATGATGAATATAATATTTTTTAATTTAAATTATTATAGTATTTTATTATATAATCTTATATTTTTGATTAATTTGAAAAATATTATTTTATTAATATGTATCAATTATAAAAAAATTATACACCGGGATCATGAATGTATGAATATGAAAAGAACCAAGGTTTGGGATTCTCATGTCAGTTTTATTTTTTTGAGCCATAAGATAAAATCATCACTTGTTTCATCTTTTTTTTTATATATATTTTTTAATTTTATGTGAATTTATTATCTTTAATATTAAATTTATGGTATTCAAAAAATGGTTATGGGAAAATTGATGATTTACAATCCAAAATCATAAAATTTGCCATTTTTAAGATTTTATTCAAATAAACACCCTTCAATTTCAAATTACATTAGCTTCATTTTCACAACCATCCCAAATTATATTTTCTTCTCCTATCTATAATTATATTGATGTCGTGAATCTTATTAATTAATTTCCCTCCATTTATGATCCATATTAATTTTGTATCCTTTAATCCAAATTCTTCCCCTAGTTTAGGATAAGATTTCATGGTTATAGATATTCCATAACAGTTGGAGCATTTTTATATACTTTATAGAATATATAAAATATTATTTATGTTGATTCATCAGATAAGAATGAAAATATCTCAATGAATTTTAAATCATTTTTAACCAGAAAATACTTAGAAGGTTGTCATATGTCACCCCTGATTTTGTGAAAATGGAAATGTGAGATATTTTATATACACTATATTTTTATTTTCAGCATGATGAAATAGTGATAAATTATATTAAATTTTTTGATATATATTTTCTATGAAAATGCATGTTTTTTTTCTCAGTATATATTCATTATGCCTTTTAAATCATAAAAACATGATAATTAAAAAAAATTCAAACTGAATCATTATTGTTTGTGATAATAATTTAATTGAGATAGAATATATATTTATGGATGGGTTGTATTGTAATGAAAAAAGAAAGGTAGTTTATAATTAAATGAAATAATTAAATTTTTGGGGAAAGATATTAATTATATGTCTTGGAAATTTTGGTTATTATTAATGAATCTTGAAATTTATAAATGAATTAATAAAATAGTTATGGCTCTCGGAAACTAAATGCTCTAAAAGGGTTTAATCAAAAAAATGTAATTAGAAAAATTAAATAATATTTAAATGATTTTAAATCATGTTTTTTCTTATCAAATAACCCTCCATTGAGAATATGGTGATAAATCTATATATTTGATGATAAATTAGTAGTTCCATGCTTGATGGATATTGTCTCTACACAATAAAAAAACTGGTAACAATGTTGATATATTTTTTATGAAAGTTAAAAAAAATTATCAATATAATATATGGTAAGAAAAATATTTCATAATAGGATCACTATATTTTCTATTTTATCACATCTTGAACAATTAATTATTGAATTTAATTGACCATTATCAAGAGATAAAATTACAGTAATATAAGGTGATGTTGATAATGTATAATTTTTTATTTTTCATTCAATATAGATTAGTTATTGTAAGGGGAATAGTAAACAAATGGTATATGTTAAATAAAATATATTGGCATATTGTTGGAGGAATCCTAAATTATATCCCTAAAAATAAAATGCATTAGAAAAACTAATAAGGACACATTTCATATTTTATGCATAATAAATGAGGAACAAAAGTTCAAAATTTCAATTAATATTAATAGTGACTCAAAAATTTTACCCTCAAATAATTTATTAAATCCAACATATATAATGGTTTCATAATTGTTTATTTCATCACATAAACCATTAATAATCTTAAAATTAAATTTTATTATTCATTTGTTGGTCCTTATGAATATATTTGACTATATACAGTGATGATTAAAAAGTATTTTCATATATTGATTCATATATTTCTCTATTTGTCTATTAGATGAAAATCAAATGATCGTTATTTCTTTGAGGAATAAATTTAATTATTATTCTATGTGTAAAATATTAAGATTCATGGTAAAGTTAATGGGATATATTTCATGTTTTTATATTAAAAATGTATCCTTTGGTTTCAGCTTCAATTAGTTTTGAAGATCTATATAGAGATCAGTTAAATCTATATGTTATATATTTTATTAGTAAAATAATAGATAATACTTTACATTTAGATAAGTATACTTATGAAAGATTTTATCCATAGGTTATACATGTGTGTGATGAAATTACTTTTTTCAAAAAAACAATTCGTTTTTAGATTATGATTCAATGTGGAATGTAATAAATTTTTTCAATTAAATATTTATAATGTTATATTTATGAATATTATTATATACATGAAATTATGTTTTTTATTCCTCAATTTCATTAAAAAATATATTATTACATTCCTTAATCATGATCATTGAGGTTGAACAACTAGAACACATCAATATTATTAGACAATAGGATAATCAAAAACAAACATGGAGGGTAAAACAATTTTATCCAATATAGAGTTTTAGTTAGGAAACAAAAATATAATAATTACTATGTTGAAATGTTTCATATAATTGGACTAGTGGTTGATAAACTGGATATCGAATTATCATCTAGGTTGGTAAAATTTCCATTTTCATGGGTTATAGTTGATGATCAAATAAATTTATCTAGTCTTGAAGAAAATCCTTATGTTAATAGTTCAATTTTCTCTAATTATTATTTTATCTCAACCAAGATTATTCCATCTTATAAAATTGACATAAATTGTTTTACTTCAATATATTAAGTAAAAATGAAGTCCATTAATCTTATTAAAAGAACAACTAAGGTATGATGTTGTTTATCCACTTAATCCTTTTAATGTTTTTTCATGAAAAGACCATGGGACCATAATAGTCCTAGATAATATTGTGAAATTATTATATTTTGATCATAAATTTATTTAATTAAAAGAAGAAATTGATTTTTAAAGGAAAATGTTTGTGTTAATAATGGAACACACTTATATATTAAAGAAAATATGAAATCATAAATAGTATTTTCTCATTCGTGTAATGTAAATATAATATTTAGGGGTAAAATATTGTTTTTCTCTAGATAATATATAGTATTCAAATCTGGTTTAAGGAAAATCTATATGTTTTTAGAGTGGTCACACTAGACCAATCTCAATCTTGTACATTATTATTAACATAAACTATATATAGTAATATATATATATATATATGTTACCAAGATTGAATTTTACTTTTCTACATTTTATCTATAAAAATTTATTTTTTCTGTTATTAATATCATAATATCGTATCACTCAGCAACTATAATGATCATTTTGAGATACTATGGACATAATATTTTAGTATGATTGACAATCTAGATACATAAAATATATATGAAATCTATGCTGTTTAATTATAAATATTTTGAGATTGATAAGTTTTGAGACATATTCTCATGTTGTTCACAAATTCTGATCCCAAGTACTGAAGATCACTAGGACTGATCTACAAGTATAAAAAAATGATTTTGGTGTCTCTTTATGTTCCTATTTATTAGAATCTATATTTATCTCCGTACAAATGATCATTTTTAATGTATAAATTTACTCCCATTCTTTTATGAATAATTAAAGCCATAACATTTATATCTGTTTTGAGGAACCTAGAGTATGGTATTTCAATAGTGGTGTGACATTGATATAATGAAAAGGCTATGACTTTTCACTTGTATATATATTAGAATAACATATATAAATATATATATATATCCCCTGTAATTTATTAATAGTATATTTTTAAAATATAATGTTATTATAGAGGAATAAAATTCATTTAAAAATATTAAATGAATGAAAAAATTAATAATGGAAGAAGTGTGGAACAATATATGTAGAATTATTTATTGAATATCACTTGACAATTATATTTTATTTCTTACTGTATATTATTTTTAACGGTTATCCAAGGTATTAATATTACTAATTTATTTGTGTTACATGATATGTTCCAAGATAAAACTATTTTTATTTTATTTTGACTAACATTTTTTAGGATACAAGTATCTATGGTCACACATAAATTATATCTATAGGTTCCTATAATTAAATTTAATTTGACCAAAGGATAAATTGAACATCAATTCCATAGATTATGATTCTATGAATGAATGATCCCATATAAATAAAATAAATAAATTCAATTATACTTAATTCTTGTTTTTAATAATAATTTAATTTATTTCTCATGGTATTTACATGTTATTTGAGATAATTTAAGTGAATATTATAAAATTTACTTTGGGATTGATAATAGATATTCATGTTTCTTAAAACTTTTTTGAACCTAATAACCCAATTTTTTTAGTATCATAACCTTAATTGTAAGATTATAAAAGTGGGATTAATAGTATATATTACAGTTAATTCATCTTAAATAATTTTTGAAGAATATATTTTTCATTTTATTGAAGTTATTTTCAATTTTCATTAATGAGAATATTTTCATTTTTCCAAAAATCAATATAGGTGTGAAAAAATAATATAGCGCTACATGTAGTAAACCACTATTAGAGAGTAGAATGTTTAGACGACTCCCTAATAATCTAAAAAGAAAAGTGAGAAAAAAAAGATAGAGATCATCATAAAATGGATCCTTAATACCTAGATGTGTTTTTGTTGTTTTTTTAGAAGACACAAAAAAATATAAATAATCATAACTTCATCACAATAAGATTAAACATGTAGAAAAATATATTTTAATTGAATCCTTGTAACATCTATTTATCAAAACAAATAAAAAAAATTCACCATAACCACAACTATGAGTTTAAATTAATCAACCTTGTTTAATCAAAATTTTTAAATTCAGAATATCATTCATTATATATTATTTAATTTTATGTTAAGAATTTATTCACTCACTTTTTATGATCTTTTTGATTAAGAGTATTAGAGAATTTGATAGTATAACTTACATAGTAATAACATACATTAGAAGGTTTATAATTCTAATTTCTTTAATTTTTTCTAATAAAATATTTTATAATGGATAATTGATGATTTTTTTACAATACATTAATACATTAAACCTGATTTAGACTTTTTACGTACCCATACAGATACCCTATAATGTCAATTTAACAAAATGGAATGTGAAAAAAAGATCATTATGTTCCATAATATTATTGAACTCCATTTTTATAGTGGAAAATAAGAAAACACATAAAATACCTAAATTTATCACATCATTATTTGATCATATATATTAAATAATTTCCATATTAAAACACACATTTTTCCCCTATTTAAAATTTTAAAACCAATAGCACGAATAGATAATTCATTTTGGTTATTTTCGGCTTCATTTTCTTGAAAGGACTATCATGACCCTTCCCCTGTGGCCCTTACTGTGACTACCCCAAACCCGCCTTCTATAGGCCACTGGTTAGCCACTAGCATCGGAATGGAATATCCCTAAATAGTTAAAGCATTTCCTCAAAACCTGTACCCAAAAACACATTACACACTACACACAAGTACAAACACAATTGTTGAATAAAGTTATGACCACAAGTAAAATCCACCATAGAGTGTAAAAGTATAAACTGAAGTGAAGGGTCTAGAATACAAGCCCAAATGAAATGGAAATATAGAAAAAAGTGAATGAATCTCCTAAGTTCATCCACTAAGGATCTTTCATGAAGGGTATGTATAAATCGTGTATGTGGATATCCAACCCTACCAATCACCTTACTACATCGTCATTTACTGACACCCCATGTCTCTATCAAAGCTCTTTATCGTCTGCACAAGACACAACAAGGTGCGGGCAAATCCCATGCTTGGGTGAGTATAACAATACTATATAGGGACCCCGAGACCCCGAAAGGACTCTCAAAATTAAAATAATGGAATAACCACCAAACATGATCTCAATCACAATGAATGAAGAAAATTACTCAGCTCAAAAGCGGTATAAAACTCAGAGTTCAAGAATAAAGATCATTAGTCTTATGCTATATCATTTAATTCTATGAGGAAGTTTCCACTATTGAAAAAGAAGAATTTTTTTCATTTTAAATTCACACAGGGTCATTTGTGGTTGATCTAAGAAGGGTTGTTCTAAGGATGGTCCTGATTGAGTTGTGCACTGTAGATCCATACAACGTCGTTGTGAGGGTGATCCACATAGGGATGCTATTATGCTGACCCACATAGGGTTGATGTGATGCGTATCCACACGGGTCACTCTGATGCTGATCAACAAAGGGTCGTTCTGATGCAAATCCTCACAGTGTCTCTTTGATCATGATGATCCACAAAGGGTTGCTATGAGTCAAATCCAGATAGGGTCTCTATGATGCTAATTCACACAAGCATGCTCTTCAATTGACATCCAACCATCTAATTCCCCGAACATGGTGTTCTTCATGTCCAAAAAATCCTCTACTCAAGATATTGGTAGTGCTTCAAGTTCCCCAAAGTTCCACATAGAAGTAGCCAAAATTATCGCCATGTTGTAAGGGTTCCAACGCGAAAGAAAGTGCGATAATCAGACGTCCAGTTTGTGAGTTATAAGATTTTTATTACTGAAGGTATAGTTTGATTCTGGAAAAATACAACTCAACCGTACTCCAACATTCTCCAAAAAATATTTAGATTATCTAAAAGTACCATCTTGTTACAAGGATTTCATCACCGCAGATGGTTCATTAAACAGACGTCTGGTTAGTGAGACACATCCTTTGAATAGTATATGGGATTAAAACGATCTAGGTCTGCTCCGACCTGGCCTAACCTGAACTGACTGAGGTGGCCCGAGTGTGATGGGCCATGGCGGGCTCGACTCGTTGGGCCATGGACCGACTGGGATTTCCTTGGATAGGTGTGACACACTGTGCCACACGAGGTCGGCTCTCCCTTCTCAAGCGGAAATTTTGTCTGCTCGGTTTGTAAAAGAGGTACCACATGGCACATCCCCCTATCAGTGGGACCCTCAATGCAAGTGTCCCCTCCTTCGTGGTTTGAAGTCGTGACCTCCATCTATAGTTTGTGATGTCAAGCCTCCCATTTCCACCGCGGCCAGTCAACGCCGGCCCCACCATCAGTCTGGACAGCTCCTACGGGCACCGCATCCCTCTGCGGCAGGTGAGTGATGGTCGCCACCTTCGCCCACAGGCACCGGTCAGAGGCGTCCTCACGCCAGTGTTATGCCAGCGGGGCTTCCGAGGGCCATAGGGTGAGCCCCAGTGGACCATTTTCCCTTCTAATTGCTCATACGAGCCTCCTAGGACCTAGTTGTCATTATGTGGCACCCAGTTTGGCCTTTCCACACTGTTTCACAGTCACCCACAGAGAAATACAATGAAACCAAGAAATGACAGAGGGTAATTTACTTGTTCGTTTGGCCTGCGCCCTCCGTGTTAGAATGATAACATGGGAAGGATTTTGTAATCACAATAACTCCTATAAAGAAACCCCATATTATCTATATTCATTAAATAATGAAATGTGGGTCAAACAATTGGATAGTTGAACCGTATTTTCCATAAAATTTAAGAAAGGGGGAAAAGGGAGGAATTAAGCACATAACCCCTACATCGTGCTCAATATAAGTCTTTGCGTATGAGGAAGGAGTGTCAATGTTTGAGGGTGTTGTGTATGAAGGAGATGGTTCTTTTCATTTGGTTCCCATCGTCAAATCCTCCAATGGTCGTCGAATCCTCGTTCATGGTTTGTGGAAGATATTGCAACACTTCTTCATAGGTTCCCCTCTTGAGTGCGAAAACCCAGTCCCTGAGCATCGTTTAAATAGACGTAAGGGAGGATCAACGCACCCTAAAATTAAAGTTGTTCATTAATGAATAAAATTAATGAACCTATTAATTCTCTCAATCATGTGGTTACAGAACAAAGTGTAACAATCCATTTAATGGTCTAACAACCTCGTGGCACTGCCACCACCACTCAACAGTAACAAGAAAGAATAAAAGTTCTTGTTGAGTTTTTTTTATTATTTTTTAATGTCCATGAATTAACTTTTTGGTCTAACACATGCCAATTGAAGTTAATCTTCCCTTAATAAGATTCATAGTGCTACGAATTCTGTGGTGCTCTTGGATTTTTACTCTGAGCACCAGTTCTAAAGAATGTAATCAACGCTCGCACATTTAATGAATGTACCTTAAAAAAAGTTCGAAAATTATTAACTCTCACCCTCGACCCATGCCTGTAGAAGTTAGGATCTATCTAATGGAAACACACCCTCACGAGCTCAACGGTACAATTGAATTTAAAATCTTAGTTACCATTCATGAGTTAAATAATATAACATTAAAATAATTGTTACATAATTATTTTATATACATACAAAATCTAACATTCACTATTGGCCCAGGTCGGCCATGGTTAGAATCTGCCTAAGGAAAGAATACTATCACGATCTCATCGGTGGTCGTAGATTTTTTATCTGAGTTATCATTCATGAGTTATAGAAATCTGAAAAATAAAATAAAATAATTTAATTGTTTTATTTATAGTTAAGCCATTTTTACATTTTATTACTAGAGGACTGGGTAGAAAAAACATAAGTCTCCCCTAGGTTAAACCCACCATCTTTAACACAACTGTGCCGTCTGATTTCGGACAAGAGCACTAATTCTTTATTTATTATAGTTTTTTAGAAAAACTACTCTCACATGTTATTTAATGTTTAATTCTATTTTGATAGACTATTTCGGGCACTGAAGGCCTCATAATTACATGCCGTCAATTTTTGAAGACTCATAATTTTTCCATTTAATTAATAAAAATTACATGGAATTTTTGTATCATTAAATTCTCCCCAGCATATGTATTTTAGTTCCCGATAGCTACAAAAAAATCTAGGAAAACAACTGGTGGTACTGAGCATGTATTTGAGCCTCCTGCTCCCATGTGCTTTCTTATATGTTCACATGCTGCCACTAAACTCGCTCTAGAAGAATTGACCTCCCACGAAGGACCCACTCATGTAGATCTTCTATCTCCATCGGGAACTCCGTGAACATCGCCACATCGTCAATGTACAACACTCCCTAGTCCAAAATATGTGATATATCAGGAATGTACCTACTCACCTCCAAAACATTGAGTACATTATGAAAATGGTGCATGTTTGGGGGAAGAGCTATGCAGTACGCCACCTCCCGGCCTCTTTTGTGGATCTGGAATGGTCCAAAAAACCTTAAAGTTTCTTGCCGCCCTGAAAAAATTATCTGCAATCCTCGTTTGGGTGAGATCCATAAGAAGACACAGTCTCCCTCATAGAAATACATGGGCCTCTATCGCCTATCAGCATAAGTAATCTTCTGGCTCTGTACAGTCTTCATCCTCTCTCGGGTGATCTGTACCTTCCCAGTGGTATCTGGTACCAACTATGGACCCAAAAGTGCTGACTCACATGGGTCTTTCTAGTATATAAGATATCTTCCCAGTCTAACTCACAATTCCTCAATTAGAGCCATGTGGATGGATGTAACACCCCGAAATTTTTGGGAAAAATAGTCTTTTAATTTCATTGATTTCTTGTACGCCACACCAAAATTATCTTGTGCTATACGCAACACCATATTAGCTTCTATTATATGCAAAAACAATTCTTGCCTTGTGTTTCATTCAAGGGAATCCTTTCCCAATAGCCTGTGTTTTAGGCAATACTGAGTTTCACTAAACAATGATATATTATTATAATAATTTTATGAACTAGCCTTTATGAATAGTAATACACACTTTTCGAAATTTAATAAATTTTATCTTTCAAAATGGACTTCATTTTAGGATTTGGAATATTGAAATTATCCTAGGGTGATTTTTTGGTATTTTTATGAAAACGTTCAATTTTTGATGAATAGTGAAAACACTAGGTTACTATTTAAAAATCGACTTTTTATTTAAATAATTATTGATTTTATATAAAAAAATTTAGGTAAAAATTCATACATAATAACTATATAAGTTCAATGTAATTCATTGGACTCATTTTATAATAATTTTATTTATATAATAATTTTATTGAACTTTTCACCGTTTTTACCCACCTCCTAAGAGAATTTGAAAATTTATATAAAACTGAATTTTAGCACTTCTGTGAGTGGAATTAACAAAATCTGAGATACGAGGTTAATATCAATGAAGAAAGTTTGGTTCAATAAGATAAAAATAATTTTTGGTGAATATTAACTTTTTAATTTTATTTACCACGGTTAAAAGTAAATAGGGCAATTTAGGGTAAAAATGATATAATTATTACCCTAACACATGTCCCAATTATATTGGATAAGTGTAATTTTACCAAATAAACCATAGGAATAAAATATTACTGTTTAGGTCCACATGGATTAGATAAGGACACTTATTATTATTTTATTTGAAAAAGAGTTAAAAGAGTAAAAATCAAAGTTTAATAACTAAAACATTTTTAATATAAGGTAATACATAAGATAAATTTTACTATAAATATTAATTATAAATTTAAAATGTTTTCAAAAAAATGATATTTTATTTATAATTTTTAGACATTAAATAGTGTATGTTATTTATGACATAATGAGCATGCAGTAATTACCTTATTAATGATATATTAACATAATTGATATTATAAATACCCAAAGAAATGTAATTTGAGACTTTTTATGAATTAAACTAATTTTAAATGTAAATATTACATGCAATTATTTATTTAAATAACTTTTTTAGATCTAATCATGCTGTTATAATTTTCACAAAAATCAATAACCTAATAGTTTCAAAAATGACATAAAATAGTTTTTTAAAAAAATATTATATTATTAATTGTTATTCTATTATTAAAAATTTAAGGATTGGCCAAATTACTTATATAAGGTTATATATATTTATAATGAAGCACTTGGGGTAATTTTGGCTTGTTATAGTATGTTTATCAACCATATAGTGTATGAAAACAAGAAGACACGTTAAAAGTTAAATTATTTAACTTAGAGTTAAATCTAAATGATAAGGTTAAAATTGAAACCTAAACATTTCTAAAACATATAAGTTAAGAGGATTTCGACCCATAACCACTTTAGCTTTGGAATAAATCAATTTGGAGCTATTATAAACCGAATATTACATTATTATAAAATAATATTTCATGTATTTCCGAAGGTGCCTCTCTCCTCCCTTATAAAAGGGCACCTCCTCCGTCATCTCTTTACACAATTTTGAGCCTTCAAGCTCGGACAAACCTTGCCCATTTACCTTCTCAACTTACCTATAAATATTATAGAGGTTTTGGTCTCCTCAAAAGACCTTCTCCAGTTCCTTAAGATAAAGCTTAAAAGTGGTGCTTTGAAGAACAGGAGGTTCAGATACATACGAAGCATATCAGATATAAGGTAAGGTATAACATTTCCAATATCATTTTTATCTGAGATTGTTTATTCGTAAGTATTTACTGGGGTTATATTTATCATCCATGTCCCTGTTTTATAAAAATGGTTTCATGTATTTTTAAAGTCCTTTTTACCCATTTTTGACTTTTACTACATGGTATGTAACAGATCTTTCTTTTATTTACATTATGAGGTAATTTTTTAAAATTTCCGGAAAAATTATGAGAAGAATGTTTTTTAACTTATATGTAATGAACAGAATTTTACGGTTTCATAATGCCTTATTTTCCGGATGCTTACTCTATAATATTTAATTTCTATTTTCAATAAAATTCTTTTTTTTAAATTGCATGGCATTTTGTGAGAAGAAGATGATTTTGAAGAAGAAAGGATATTTTCCTCAAAAATTAATTTCAAGTGTTTTATCAATATCATTTCCATATAAGATGGAATTATTTCATATGTGTATGTTTCAAGTATAATTTCTCTATGATTTACATGGTTTCACTTTTGTTATGATGAAATGATATCAATTCTTTTGTATGGATTATTTTATGATGGGAAGATGTTTATAAAACCCATTTTATACTTTGGGTAATGATTAATGATTTATGTTCATGTTGTGTCACAGGTACGAATTATTTCATTATGAGAGGGTTTGGACCTATATATCCCTCCAATGGATTGGGTAAAGATTTATATATCATTATATAGACATGGATGAACGACAAGTTAATCCGGTTCAGTGATACAAGACAGGAATTGTAACACCCCGAGATTTTATGAAAAATATTTTTTTTAATTTCATTAATGTCTTGTGTTGTACGCTACACCAAAATGTGCTTTCACAGCATGCATCCCTCACTTGTATTGCATTACACGCAATAAAGACCTTCCTCGATAGTGTGTGTGGTACGCAATGCCGAGTTTCACTTAATGAGATATTATTATAATATTATTATGAACTAGCCATTATGAATAGTAATATCCACTTCTAAAAATTTTATAAATTTTATCTTTAAAAATGGACTTCATTTTTGGATTCGGAATATCGAAATTATCATAGGGTGAAATTTTGGTACTTTTCGGATAACATTCATATTCTGATGAATAGTGAAAATTACTAATTGAAATAATTAATAGTGATAAATTATTAATTTGAGTGGTTTTAAAGTATATTTAGAATATATTTTTACCATTTAATATAATGTTGGTCATTGGATTTAATTTCACATTTAAACCAAACATAAACAAGTGTCAATCTTTTGATAGTTACTATCTCTTAAAACACGCTATTTTTTTAGACGACGAGAATTAATTTTTAAATTAATTAATGCAACTTATATGTTTTGAATTTTTTAAAATAGACATAATTTTTGAATTGATAATATCAAATACAGCTTAGGCCTATTTTTTTGTATTTTTCTGGAAACATTCATTTTTTTGATGAATAGTGAAACCACTAAGTAGTAGTTAAAAAAACAGAATTTTTCATTAAACTTAATTTTACTGCTTTTGTGAGTGGAATTTCGAAAATCCAAGAGACACGGTTAATATTAAGGACTAAAATTTGGTTCAATGAGATAAAAATATTTTTTGGTGAATAGTAACTTTGTACTTTTATTTACTACGGTTAAAAATAATAGGATAATTAAGGGTAAAAATGATATTTTATTATCCTAACACATGTCCTAATTCTATTGGATAAGTGTATTTCGACGAAAAGCAGCCTTAGGAATAAAATATGGCCATTTAGGCCCAATTGGATTAGATTAGGACATTTAATATTAATATATTTAAAGAAGGGTTAAAATAGTTAAAGTCAATGTTTAATAAGTAAATCATTTTAAATATAGGGTTATACATAAGATAAATTCGACTATAAATATTAATTAAAAATATATAACTATTTCCTACATAATGGTAGTTTATTTATAATTTTTAAAAATTATATAATTTAATTTATTTATGACACAAAGATGATGCATGTATTATCTTATTAATGGAATATTGACAAAATTTATGTTATAAATACCCAAATAAATGTAATTTGAGACTTTTTTTAATTTAAACTAATTTTATAGGTTAATATTACATGTTAGTATTGATTTAGTTAAATTTTCTAGAACTAAACATTATGTTATGATTTTCACAAAAATCAATTACCAAATATTGTCAAAATTGACATAAAATAGTTTATAAAAAAAATATTATATTATTAATTGTTATATTATTCCTAAAAATATAAGTTCCGGAAAAATGAATAAGATAATGTCATATATATTAATAATAAACAACATGGGGTTTTTTTGGCTTTTTATAGTAAGTTTATTAACCATATAGTGTAAGAAAACAAGAAGACACGGTAAAAGTAAAATTATTTAACTTAAGGTTAAATCTAAATGATAATATTAAAATAGAAACCTAAACTTATCTAAATTCTATTGGATAAGAGGATTTCGGTCTATACCCACCTTATCTTTAAAATAACTCAATTTGGAGCTATTAAAAACCGAATTTGACTATATAATAAAATAATATTTTTAGTTTTTCAAAAGGTGCCCCTCTCCTCCCTTATAAAAGGGAACCTCCTCCCTCTCGTCCTCACAACACTTTGAGCCTTCATGCTCATCCAACCCATGCAAAATTATCTTCTAAACTTACATAGAAACATCCTAGAGGTTCTGGCCTTCTTCAAAGAACAATTTTAGTGCCCTAATAGGAGGTCTCAAAGAGGCGCTTCAAAGAAGAGGTAATGTCCGTTACCGATTCTTTCAACTTTATTTCTTCTTCCACTTATTATTATTTAGTTGTTTCATTATGAAGTAATAAAATCAGTATCACTCATATAATTATATGTTATTATAAGTATGAAATAACCCTATTTCTGCATCTATGCATTCTACGGAAAACGAAATCACCGCGCATGCGTACGTACGGAATACCGTCTCCACACCGTGGTGTAATCTATTTTCCACAACCACCTTACATGGATGGGTATAATGGTGAAAGTAATGAATATATATGATTATTCTAAAGTGATATTGAATCTGTAATATTATACATACACTTTAATATAATTCGACGATCATGTGAATGATATCATCGCTCGTGCGTACGTACAGAATACCGTCTCCACGACGCGATGAAATTCACTCTCCATGATAACAATTCAAGAATGATTATAAAGTATATATAATAAGTAATAATTAAATATATGACATAGTAATGCTACCGGATTTATGTATATATATATTTATGTCATCTACTTAATTCCATTCAAATGAATAAGGAAACGAAAACAGCATTCATGTGTACGTACGGTCTACCGTCTCCATGAACGGTGTATTTATTTCCATTTATCGATCCATTATATATATATGTATATTCTGAATATATATTATATATAAATCATGTTTTACATTCTGTATTTAAGTAATCATGATCTATGTAATCATATGAATAATTACAAATTAAAACACGAACGAAAAATGAGACGATTTTACCCAAAATGCTACTTTAACATGAGTTTACAAAAGAAAGGGTAATATAAAGTCATAAGTGAACCGTATATGATATAATAACAATGAACATGATTCTGTAATAAGTCAATGACATTATTTAACTCATTATAAAGGAGGTTTGGATACGTACGAAGCATATCAGACCTAAGGTAAGGGATAACTTTTCCAGTCTCGTTTTTATCCGCGATTGTTTATTCATAAGTATTTACTGGGGTTATATTTATCATCCATGTCCCTAGTTTCTAAAAATGGTTTCATGTATTATTAATCTCATTTTTACCCATTTTGTATTTTTACTACATGGTATGTATAGAATCGTTCTTTTACGAGGCACTTTTTGACTTTTCCGGCAAAAGAACGAGAAGAATGTTTTTTTAACTTATACAGAACAACCGGATTTTTACGGTTTTATAAAGCCATAATTTCATGATGCTTCCTCCAAAAGATTTCATGACTATTTTCAACAAAATATTTTTATTTCAAAATTGCATGATGTTTTGTGAAAATAAATTGTTTTTGAAGAATAAAGGATATTTTCCTCAAAATTTCATTTCATGTGTTTTATCAAAACCATTTTCCATCTAAGATGACATTATTTCATATGTGTATGTTTCAAGTATAATGTCTCTATGATTTAAATGGTTTAACTTTTTTTATTATGAAATGATATCCATTTCCTTTATATGGATTATGTTCTGATGGGATGATGTTTATGAATCCCATTTTTTATTGGGTTATTATGAATGATGTATGTATATTTTGTTGAACAAGTAATAATGATTTCATTATGAGATCGGTGGGACCTATATATCCCTCCAATTCATTGGGAAATGATTTATATCTCATGAGATAGACATGGCTGGAACAGTAAGTTAATCCGGTTCAGTATTACAGGACTGGAACGAGGAGTGAACTCAATTTAGAAAGGGACATTGTCCACTAAGATGGTCTTGGTAGCAATGCCTTGGATACTATGGAAATCATTACATGTCATTAATTAATTCCACAATTACATGTTTTATTCCCATGATATTTTATCATGATTTATGTTCTATTATGATCTATGCCTTATGTACTTCCATGTTTTATGTCGTTGCTCAACATTTTGATGTTTAAACATTATGTTCATGTTTTTAAGTTCAAATTTATATGGTATGTTTTATTTTATCCATGCTTACCCTTACTGATCATTTGATCTCACCCTTTTTATGTTTTATTTTCCCCTATGATTAAGAGAAAGGTTTTTGGTAAGGAAACAAAAAGTGGAAGATCTTTATTGGAGATGTTGAAGATCATTCACCAAGATAAGAATATTATGTTCCAAGTTTCCAAAGGCACTAAACTATTACGGTCCTTGTGTTTCTATTTTTGTTATGTAATAAGTATTCCGCAAAAGTAATGTAATGTCCATGTACGTCAAGCTTCGGGTCTCTATAGTTGGTATCAGGGGAAAGGTTTAGTCAACCTTTGGAAACTAGGATGCGAAAACGGTAATGATATCCCTAGAGATATTTCTAAGTTATGTCTAGGGATGTCCCTAAGGATTAGTATACGTATAGGATATAGACCTCAAACTACGGTAACGATCTTATAATTTAACCTATGTCGTTAGATATTGAGGGTACTCCCCCTTTACTATGTTGTTTTCACTAGCATGATTTTTGCCTCTCACACTATTCTTTTTGGATTTTAGAAAATGGCTGGAAACAGAAAGATTCACGATAATGGAGGATATGATGGAAAATAAAATTATATTCTTCATGAGCAACCAAATGTAATGGGATTTTCAAGTCCAGACATCATTATTATGAAAAATTAGCAATCTCATAATATGATCAATAAACTCAAATTTGGAAAGTTTCCTGACTCGGATAATAAGGGAAAGATGTAGTTTCATGATGATCATAAAGGAAAGAAAGTTCAATTTCCCTTATGTAAATCATGTGGGAAGAGGCATCATGGAGAATGTTTCAAAGGAACTGGAAGATGCTATGGGTGTGGAAAAAGAAGGATATAAAGTCAGTAAGTGCAAAGGAAATGGTTTAGTTAACACCATGGATGATGATAATGGCATTGCTACGACATCAAAAATGGTTAAATGTTTTAAATGTGGAATTTATGGGCATTATGAAAACCAATTCCCTAAGGGAATGTCTCATGAAGAGAATCAGTATGGTCGTATGGGTAATATTTATGTTGATGATGATGAAGATACGTCCAACGATATGTGAGATGAAATAATTGTTGAAGCCCGGTCAATGGTTTTAGAAGGTAGTAGAATGATTACATGTTTATCAAGTGTAATATTGTATAAGTAATCTCATGGAACTATGGAATAAAGAGAAATCTAAGGATTGTTACCCTGTTGTCTTTCCTTATGTTTTGAATGTTTGTGATGAATGGTACCAGTATTTTTGGAAAGTAGATGATATGTGCATAATGAATGGATAAGGAGAAAATTAAATGTTTGATAGTATTCATGAGCTTATGACTGATATAAGGAGAAGGTTATATCATGGTTTGAGTATATAGAATTTTTGGATTTTGGTATGTGGAAAGAGTTAACTTTTGACAGCATTCATTTTTTCACTAAGTATTAATGGGTATTAATTTTTCAAGAGAATACAAGATTAAGGTATTCACATGATCAGAATGTGACCAACAAGATAATGGGGGATAAATGATGGTTGGTTGATGACATTTCAAGTAATCGTTTTCTTTATACTATGAGCTTGGACCTAAGTATTTTAGATAAAGATTTGAATAGATTATGTTGTACATAAGATAGTATTGTTTAAGGATAGAATTTTTTTCGTTATTATTGATGGGAAGTTATAGTAATGTAGTTTTAGAAAAAGGACAACCTGCAGGACGGGCAACAACCCATCACGTCAGACAAGGCTGTGAGAATCGAACCCACAACCGAAGTGCGACTGGCCTTTATCACCTACCACTGGCCTACATGAAGTCCTTGTTTAGTAGAAACTAGTTTTATTATATTAAGCAGTATTATATATGAAGTATAAGTCCATTTTAGAAACCATATATGATTACTCTCACAATAGATGAACTTATGTATGTTTAATAACTTTTGCTAACCTTTTTTTTGAGACAGATGTAATGACCCGTCATTCTATAACATGATCTGCTAACACTTCATGAATAACAAATTCAACATCAATTCTTTAAGAGATGAAGTGTAAATTGTTCAAGGCATGAAAAACAGTGATACTATACCAAAATAAAGTAAGTATTTATTCTAATTCAAATTATTAAACTTTAGGGAAATGATCTTGAAAACAAAAAATGATGTCCTAGTTCCCTTATATCCGATGAATCAGATGGTACCCTAGATCATCACAAATTTATGGCTATTTGATTATTGGCTTTTTCATAGCCAGGTTCTCTACCACTCCCCATCAGAACTTCATGGTTAGATTTTTCTTCCATATCCATATTTTCGCATATGTTCTCCTATGTGAAAACCCAGTGGTGAGTTAATTTGGGTAACCGTTACGTTTCATACGTTAGTTTTTAAATCCATGTTTTGGTATTCCTTTTTACGATGTGGGTTTCTATTAATGAAACTTTCTACTAGTAAAGAATTTATAACCCCGACGAATTTCGAGGGCGAAATTAATTTTAAGGGGGGTAGAATGTAACACCCTGAGATTTTATGAAAAATATTCTTTTTAATTTCATTAATGTTTTGTGTTTTACGCTACACCAAAAGGATCTTGCACAACACACATCCCTGACTTGGCTTGCATTACATGAAATAAAGACCTTCCTCGATAGTGTGTGTAATACGCAATACCGAGTTTCACTAAACGAGATATTATTATAATATTTTTATGAACTAGCAGTTATGAATAGTATTACCCACTTTTAAAAAATTTATAAATTTGATCTTTCAAAATGGAATTCATTTTTGGATTCGGAATATCAAGATTAGCTTAAGGTAAAATTTTGGTACTTTTCGGATAACTTTCATATTCTGATGAATAGTGAAAATTACTAAAATTTAATTAAAAATGACTTTTTTAATCGAAATAATTAATAGTGATAAATTATTAATTTGAGTGGTTTTAAAGTATATTTAGAATATATTTTTACCATTTAATACAATGTTGGTCATTGGATGTAATTTCACATTTAAACCAGACATAAACAAGTGTCAATCTTTTGATAGTTATTATCTCTTAAAAACATGCTATTTGTTTTGACGGCGAGAATTAATTTTTAAATTAATTAATGCAACTTATATGTTTTGAATTTGGTAAAATAGAAATAATTTTTGAATTCATAATATCAAATATTTAATATGCCTAATGTTTTGTATTTTTCTGGAAACTTTCATTTTTTTGATGAATAGTGAAACCACTAAGTTGTAGTTAAAAAAACTGAATTTTTCATAAAACATAATTTTACGGCTTCTATGAGTGGAATTCCTAAAATCCGAGAGACAAGATTAATATCAAGGACTAAAATGTGGTTTAATGAGATAAAAATATTTTTTGGTGAATAGTAACTTTTTACTTTTATTTACCATGGTTAAAAGTAAATAGGATAATTAAGGGTAAAAATGATATTATAATTACCCTAACACATGTCATAATTCTATTGGATAAGTGTAATCCGATCAAAGACAACCTTAGGAATAAAATATGACCATTTAGGCCCACTTGGATTAGATTAGGACATTTAATATTAATTTATTTAAAGAAGGGTTTAAATTGTTAAAATCAACGTATAATAAGTAAATCATTTTTAATATAGGGTTATACATAAGATAAATTCATCTATAAATATTCATTAGGAAGATAAAACTATTTAATACATAATGGTAGTTTATTTATAATTTTTAGACATTAAATAATTTAATTTAGTTGTGACACAAAGATGATGCAGTAATTATCTTATTAATGAATATTGATATAATTTATTTTATAAACACCCAAATAAATGTAATTTGAGACTTTTTATAAATTCCACTAATTTTCTAGGTTAATATTTCATTTTATTATTTATTTAGTTATCTTTTTTCTAACTGATCATTCTGTTATTATTTTTACAAATATCAATTACCAAATAGTGTCAAAATTGACATAAAATAGTTTTTAAAACAAATATTATAATATTAATTGTTATATTATTCCTAAAAATCTAACGTTCAGCCAAAGGAATTAAAAAATGTCATATATATTAATAATAAACAACTTGGGGTTTTTTTGGATTGTTATAGTATGTTTATTAACTTTATAGTGTAAGAAAACAAGAAGACATGGTAAAAGTAAAATTATTTAACTTAAGGTTAAATCTAAATGATAATATTAAAATAGAAACCTAAACTAATCTAAAGTATATTGGATGAGAGGATTTAGACCCACACCCACATTAGCTTCTATATAACTAAATTTCGAACTATTAAAAACCGAAAATGACTTTCTAATAAAATTATATTTTTAGTTTTTCCAAAGGTGCCCCTCTCCTCCCTTATAAAAGGGCACCTCCTCCCTCTCTTCCTCACAACACATTGAGCCTTCATCCTCAGCCAACACATGAATAACTCCCTTCTACACTTATATAGAAACATCGTAGAGGTTATGTTCTTCTTCAAAGACCAATTTTAGTGCCCAAAGAGGAGGTCTCAAAGAGGCGCTTCAAAGAAGAGGTAATGTCCATTACCGATTAATTCATCTTTATTTCTTCTTCCACTTCTTATTATTTAGTTGTTTCATTATGAAGTAATAACATAAGTATCACTCATATACTTATATGTTTTTATAAGTATGAAACAACCGTATTTCACCATCTATCCATCCTACGGAAAATGAAATCACCGCACGTGCGTACGTACGGAATACCGTCTCCACACCGTGGTGTAATCTATTTTCCACCACCACCTAACTTGGATGGGTATAATGGTGAAAGTAAGGAATATATATGATTATTGTAAAGTGATATTGATTCTTTAATATTATACATACACTTTAATATAATTTGATGATCATGAGAATGATATCATCGCTCGTGCGTACATATAGAATACCGTCTCCACAACGCGATGAGATTCACTCTCCATGATAACCATTCATGAATGATTATAAAGTATATATAATAAGTAATCATTAAATATATGAAATAATAAATCTACTAGATTTATGTATATATATATATATATTTATGTCATCTACTTAATTCCATTCAATTTAATAAGGAAACGAAAACAGCGTTCATGCGTACGTAAGACATACCGTCTCCATGAACGGTGTATTTATTTCCATTTATCGATCCATTATATATATGTATATTATGAATATATACTATATATAAATCATGTTTTAGATTTTGGATTTAAGTAATCATGATCTTTGTAATCATATGAATAATTACAATTTAAAACATGAACGACAAATGAGACGATTTTACCCAAAACACTACTTTAACATGAATTTACAAAATAAAGGGTAATATAAAGTCATAAGTGAACCATATATGATATAATAACAATGAATATGATTCTGTAATAATTAAATTAAATTATTTAACTCATTATACAGGAGGTTTGGATACGTACGAAGCATATCGGACCTAAGGTAAGGGATAACTTTTCCAATCTCGTTTTTATCCGAGATTGTTTATTCATAAGTATTTACTGGGGTTATATTTATCATCCATGTCCCTAGTTTCTAAAATTGTTTTCATGTATTATTAATGTCCTTTTTACCCATTTTTGACTTTTACTACATGGTATGTATAAAATCTTTCTTTTATGAGGTACATTTTGACTTTTCCTGCAAAAGTACAAGAAGGATGTTTTTTTAACTTATACGGCACGAAGGGATTTTTACGGTTTTATAAAACCTTAATTTCATGAAGCTTCCTCCAAAATATTTCATGACTATTTTCAAAAAAAATATTTTACTTTCAAAATTGCATGATTTTTTGTGAAAAGAAATAGTTTTTGAAGAATAAAGGATATTTTACTCATAAATTCATTTCAAGTGTTTTATCAAAACCATTTTCCATCTATGATGACATTATTTCATATGTGTATGTTTCAAATATAATGTCTTTATAATGTACATGGCTTAACTTTTCCTACTATGAAATGATATTCATTTCCTTTATATGGATTATGTGCTGATGGGATGATGTTTATGAAGCCCATTTTTTATTGGGTTATTATGAATGATGTATGTTTTTTTGTGGCACAAGTAATAATGATTCCATTATGAGATGGGTGAGACCTATATCTCCCTCAAATTTATTGGGTAATGATTTATATCTTATGAGATAGACATGGATGGAATGGTAAGTTAATCTGGTTCAGTATTACAGGACTCGAACGAGGAGTGAACTCAATTTAGAAAGGGACTTTGTCCACTAAGATGGTAATGTCAGCAATGCCTTGGCTACTATGGTAATCATTACATGTGTTTAATAGATGCCACAATTACATGTTTTATTCACATGCTATTTTATCATGATTTATGTTCCATTATGATCTATGCCTTTTGTACTTCCATGTTTTATGTCATTGCTCAATATTTTGATGTTTAAACATTATGTTCATGTTTTTAAGTTCAAATGTATATGGTATGTTTTATTTTATCCATGCTTACCCTTACTGAGAATTTGAGCTCACCCTTTTTATGTTTTATTTTCCCCTAGGATTAAAAGAAAGTTTTGAGGTAAGGAAACAAAAAGTAGAAGATCTTTATGGGAGATGTTGAAGATCTTTCACCAAGATTAGAAGATTATGTTCCAATTTTCCAAAGGCACTAAACTATTACGGTCCTTGTGTGTCTGTTTTTGTTATGTAATAAGTATTCCGCAAAAGTAATGTAATGCCCATGTACATCAAGCTTTGGGTCTCTATAGTAATGGGGAGTGAAGTCGGTTCAGTAAGCGATTTTGTCCACTAAGATGGTCTTGGAAGCAATTCCTTGGCTACTATGGAAATAATATCAATTGATTAATGTTTTTCCACAATTACATGTTTTTTCCATGATATTTTATCATGATTGATGTTTCATTATGATCTATGCCTTACGTACTGCCATGTTTAATTTCATTTCTCAATATTTTGATGTTTAAACATTAAGTTCATGTTTTTAAGTTCAAATGTATATAGATGGTTTTATTTTATCCATGCATACCCTTACGGAGAATTCGAGCTCACCCTTTATATGAGTTCTTTTCCCCAGCATATAAAGAAAGGTTTTATGTAAGATAACCAATGGGGAAGATCATTATGGGAGATGTTGAATAACTTTCACCATAATTAGAAGATTATGTCCCAAGTTTCCAAAGACACTAAACTATTACAGTCCTTGATTATTGGTTTTTGGTATGAATTATGTTTTCCATAATAGTAATGTAATGTCATTGTACATCAAGTTATGGGTATCAACAGTTGGTATTAGTGGAAAGGATTAGTCAACCTTTGGAAACTAGGATCCAAAAACTTTAGTGAAATCCCTAGAGATTTTTCTAAGGTATTTCTAGGGATGTGTCTAAGGTTAATTATAAGTAGAGTTTATAGTCCTAGAATTATGGAAACTATATTAGAATTAAACCTAATATTTTAGATATTGAATGTACTCCCCCTTGATATGATTTTTGCCTCTCACACTATTTTTTTGGGTTTCTAGAAAATGGATGGAAATATGAAGATTCATGATAATGGAGGATATGATGGATAATGGAATGATACTCATCATGAGAAACCAACTAAAATTGTATCTAGAGGTCCACATATAGTTATTATACCTAATCATAAATCTCATAATATGATCAATAATCTCAACTTTGGTATGTTTCCGGACTCAGCTAATAAGAGAAGGATGGAGGTTCATGATGATCATAGAAGAAATAAAGTTAAATTTCAATCATGTAAATTATGTGGGAAGAGGCATCAGGGAGAATGTTTCAAAGGAACTAGAAGATGCTTTGGGTGTGGAAAAGATGGACACAAAGCCAATAATTGTAAAGGAAAAGGTTTAGTTAACACCATGGACAATGATAATGGTATTGCAAAGACATCAACAATGGTTAAATGTTTTAAATGTAGAATGTACGGGCATTATGAAAACCAATTCCCTAAGGGAAAGTCTCATGAAGAGAATCAGCATGGTCATGTGGGTTGTATTTATATTGTTGATGATAAAGAGACTACAAATGATATGTGAGATGAAATAACTGTTCAAGATCGGTCAATGGTTTAAGAAGGTAGTGGAATGATTACATGTTTATCAGGAGTAATGTTGTATAAGTGATCTCATGGTACTATAGAATAAAGAGAAATCTAAGGATTGTTACACTATTGTTTTTCCTTATGTTTTTGAACATATATGTTGAATGGTATATGTAACCATGAAAAGTGATTGAAATATTTTTGGAAATCAGTTGAAATACGCATAATGAATGGATAAGGATAAAATAATATGAATGATAGTATTCATGAGATCATGACAGATATAAGGACATTGTTATATCATGGTTTGAGAATATAGAATTTTTGGGATTTCGGTATGAGGTAAGAGTAAACTTTTGACAGAATTCATTTTTTCACTAAGGTTCTATGGTAATTCATGTTTCAAAAGAATACAAGATTAAGGTATTAACATGTTTGGAATGTGACCAAGAAGATATATCTTATGATATATGGGGGATAACTGGTGGTATTCACATTCTTGTTATGTGACCATTCATGTAATCGTTATCTTTATACTATGAGATTGGACATATATATTTTGGATAAGCCTAAAATTTGAATGGATTGTGTTGGACATAAAATAGTATTATTATAGGATAGAACATGTTTTTCGATATTATTTATGGAATGTTATAATAGTATAGTTTTAGAAAAAGGACAACCCATAGGATGAGTGGCAACTCGTATTGTCGGACATGGTTGTGGTAATCGAACCGACAACTGAAGTGTGACAGTTCTTTATCACATACCACTGGCCTACAGGAAGTCCCTGGTTAGTAGAAACTAGTTTTAATTTATTAAGAGGTATGATAGATGAAGTATAAGTCCATTTTTGGAATCATATACGATTAACCTAACCATAGATGTACTTATGTATATTTGATAACTTTTTCTACCCTTTTATTTGAAACAAATGGCATGACCCTTCATTCTATTACATGATCTGCTAACACATCAAGAATGACTAATTCAACTTAATTTTTTATGAAATGCAGTGGAAATTGTTCGAGGCATGAACAACGGTGAGATTGTACTGAAATAACGTAAGTATTTCTTCTAATTCAAATTCTTCAACTTTATGGTAATGATCTTGAAAACCAAAAATGTTGTCCTAGAGTCCTCATATACGATGAATCAGATGGTACCTTAGATCATCACAAATTTTTGTACTTTTGATTGTTGACTATTTCATTGCCATGTTCTGTACCACTATCCATCAGAACATGATAGATAGATTTATCTTATATATCCATATTTTCACCTATGTACTATTATGTGGAAACCTAGTTATGAGTTAATTTGTGTAACCATTATGTTTCATACTCCACATTTTAAAATTAAGTTTTAGTATTCCTTTTTACGATGTGGGTTTTTATAAAAGAAACATTCATGTAGTAAACCATTTATAACCCCAACGAATTTCGAGGGCGAAATTCATTTTAAGGGGGGTAGAATGTAACACCATGAAATTTTGGGAAAAATATTCTTTTAATATCATTGATGTCTTGTACACCACAAATAAATTATCTTGTGCTATACGAAACAACATATTATCTTGTATTTTATGCAAACACTATTCCGGGTTTCTGTTGCACGCAATAGCAACCTTGCTCAATAGCGTGTGTTGTACGAAATGTTGAGTTTTACTAAACAACGATATATTATTATAATATTATTATGAACTAGCCATTATGAATAGTAAGACCAACTTTTTGAAATTTAATAAATTTTATCTTTCAAAATGGAATTCATTTTTGGATTCAGAATATCGAAATTAGCCTAGGGTGAATTTTTTTTATTTTTGTGAAAAAATTCAATTTTTGTTGAATACTGAAAACACTGGGTTACTATTTAAAAACCGATTTTTTATTTAAATAATTATTTATTTTATATAAATTTATTTTATATAAAAATTGGTACATAATAACTATATAAGATCAATGTAATTCATTGGAGTCATTTTATAATAATTATAGATATATAATAATTTTTTTAAACTTTTCACCATCATTTACTCACCTCCTCGATGAATTTGCAAATATACATAAAACTGAATTTTACCGCTTTTTTGAGTGGAATTTTGAAAATCGGAGAGACACAGTTTATATCAAAGAGTAAAATGTGGTTTAATCTGATAAAAATAATTTTTTTGTGAATAGTAACTTTTTATTTTATTTACCACGGTTAAAAGTAAAAAGGGTAATTAAGGGTAAAAATGATATTATTATTACCCTAACACATGTCCTAATTCTATTGGATAAGTCTAATTCGACCAAAAACAACCTTAGTAATAAAATATTACCCTTTAGGTCCACTTGGATTAGATTATGACACTTATAAGTATTTTATTTAGAAAATAGTTGAAGAAGTTAAAATAAAAGTTTAATAATTAAAACATTTTTAATATAGGGTTATAAAGAAGATCAATTCGACTATAAATATTTATTAGAAAGATAAAAAGATTTCCTACATAATGATATTTTATTTATAATTTTTAGAAATTAAATATTTTAATTTATGAATGACACAATGATGACGCAGTAATTACCATATTAATGAAATATTAACACAATTGATATTATAAATACCCAAATAAATGTAATTTGAGACATTTTATGAATTAAAGTAATTTTATAAGTTAATATGAAATGTTAATATTGATTTAACTAACTTTTTTCGAACTAATAATGTTGTTATAATTTTTACAAAAATCAATTACCAAATAGAGTAAAAATTGACATAAAATAGTTTTTAAAACAAATATTATATTATTAATTGTTATTATATTCCTAAAAATCTAAGGATTGGCCAAATGACTTTGATAAGGTTATATATATTAATAAAGAACCACTTGGGGTTCGTTTGGCTTGTTATTTTATGTTTATTAACCATATAGTTTAAGAATACAAGAAGACGCGTTAAAAGTTAAATTATTTAACATAGAGTTAAATCTTAATGATAAGGTTAAAATAGTAATACAAACTTGTCTAAAACCTATTTGTTGAGATTATTTCGTCCCATACCCACTTTAGCTTCGAAATAAATCAATTTTGAGCTATTATAAACCGAATATGACTTTACTATAAAATAATATTTTATGTTTTTCCTAAGGTGCCCCTCTACTCCCTTATAAAAGGGCACCTCCTCCCTCTTCTTTTTACACAATTTTGTGCCTTAAAGATCGGCCAAACCCTTCCCATTTCCTTTCTCAACTTCCTTATAAACATTATAGAGGTTCTGGTCTCCTCAAAATACCATCTCTAGTGCTTTAATAGGATTCTTAAAAGAGGTCCATCGAAGAAGAGGAGGTTCAGATACATACGAAGCATATCACGCATAAGGTAAGGGATACCTTTTCAAATATAATTTTTATCGGAGATTGTTTATTCGTAAGTATTTACTGGGGTTATATTTATCATCCATGTCCCTATTTTCTAAAAATGGTTTCATGTATGTTTAATGTACTTTTTACCCATTTTTGACTTTTACTATATGGTATTTAAGGAATCTTTATTTTGTTTATGTTATGAGGTATTTTTTTTGACTTTTCTGGAAAAAATATGAGAAGAATGATTTTTTAACTTATATAGCAAAAACGGATTTTTACGGTTTCATAACACCTTATTTTCATGAAGCTTACTCTACAAGATTTAATGACTATTTTCAACAAAATCATTTTCTTTTATAAATTCATGGCATTTTGTGAAAAGAAAATTATTTTAAAGAAGAAAGGATATTTTCCTCAAGAATTCATTTCAAGTATTTTATCAAACCCATTTTCCATATAATATTTCATTATTTCATATATGTATGTTTCAAGTGTAATGTCTATATTATTTACATGGTTTCACCTTTTTTATGATCAAATGATATCCATTTTTTATATGGATTATTTTATCATGGGATGATGTTTATGAAACCCATTTTATACTTTGGGTAATGATGAATGATTTATGTTCATGTTGTCGAACAAGTAAGAATGATTTCATTATGATATTGGTGGGACCTATATCTCCCTCCAATTCATTGGGTAATGATTTATATCTCATGAGATAGACATATTTGTAACGGCAAGTTAATTCAGTTCAGTGATACAGGACTAGAACGAGGAGTGAACTCGGTTCAGTAAGGGACTTTGTCCACTAAGATGGTCTTGGAAGCAATGTCTTAGATACTATAGAAATCATATCATGTGCTTAATTTTTTCCATAATTACATGTTTTATTCCCATTCTATTTTATCATGATTGATGTTCCATTATGATCTATGCCTTACGTACTTCCATGTTTTATTTCATTGCTCAGGATTTTGATGTCTAAACATTATGTTCTTGTTTTTAAGTTCAAATGTATATGGTTGGTTTTATTTTTTCCATTCTTACCATTACTGAACATTTGATAACACCCTTTATATTTTTTATTTTCCACATGATATAAAGAAAGGTTTTAGGTAAGAAAAGAAAAAGGGAAGATCTTTATGGGAGATGTTGAAGATCTTTCACCATGATTAGAAGATTATGTTCTGAGTTTCCAAAGACACTAAACTATTACTGTCCTTGAGTATTGGTTTTTGTTATGTATTAAGTATTCTACAAAATTAATGTAATTTCCATGTACGTCATGCTATGGGTCTCTACGATGGAGGAGTGATAACTACAGGTGTATGCGAACTCCACCAGGGGTATGTTGTCCCTCCAACTATGAAAAAAATCAAGGACGCAAGCATGTAGAATGTCTTTAATCTTCTGTATGGTATGCTCCATCTAACCATATGTCTGGGGAGGAAAGGAAGTGCTAAAGTGTACAAGAGTCCCAAACACCTCATGTAATCCCATCCACAATCGAGTTGTAAAATGAGTGTTGTGATTTGAAATGATCATCGACAACACCTCGTGAAGTAGTAAGGTCCCCATTACATAGAGTTATCCCTTGCCCTCTATTGGTCCCTTCTCTTGGATGGGTAGAAATTGGGGAGACTTGGTGAGTCGATAAACAATCACATGGATGGAATTATAACCCTTGGATGTATGTGATAGCCCTAACATGATGATCATAGATATTCCATCCCACTTCTACTCTAGTACATCATGTGGATGAGTCAAGATTGTTGTAACCTGGTGCTCAGCCTTCACTTAATGACATGTGTGGATTTGTGAAACAAACTATGCCACTTCTTTCATCATCACTGGCCACCAGTACTTCATGTAGGATTTCCTGTAACATCTTTTCCACACCAGGATGTACCGCCAATGGGGATGTGTGAAACTCCCTCAACACCTCCCCTTGTAGCATCATTGGCACCATGGTACATCCTCTGAAGAATATGATGTTCCCCCACCTTCATAAAATCCCTCAGTCACCTGTCCTGAGGATATCTAAGCACATTGGGTCTCACAGTCAACATCCCCAAGTTGTGCCTCCTATACTCCCTGAAGAAGTTGGGGTGAGACTTTCATAAATGGAAGGTTAGCAGTGCCATCACAATCCCTGAAGGATAACTAAAACGTGGCTAATTTTTTGGTCGCCTCACTCAGCTTGTGGAGATGCAACCTCCTGGTGAGTGCATTTGCTACTACATTTTCCTTTCCTAGGAGTATAGACCATCTCAATGACAGATTCCTCGAGGAACATCATACATATACATTGTCTCAGGTCAAGGTCCTTCTATAATATGATATACCTAAGATGCTTGTGATTGGGGAACATAGTAAACCATTCTCCCAACTATACTCTCAAATCCCATAGCTCCACGAAAGCCATCCCATATGATGTTTTAGATATTGGTTCCATCCTAGGGTAAAATCCAATATAGATGTCCTTATACCTTATAGGAGTTAATCCCGTAAACATCTTTTTAATGGATTTTCCTGAACTCTGCCAATACTTTTGGGAATTGAAAACACATAACACCTGCTACCAAGGTTGTAGATACACAACATCCTTTATTCCTAAAACAATAATATGAGCATTAACTATGGATGACTAGTCCCTACACAATATAAAATTGTATGGTATTGATGTTAAACACTAGAGGATCTAAATGAAACCCTTTCCTCATCGGTTAGATCACACTATCGACATAAGTGTGATTATCGAGTCTCCACTCAAAGGTAAATAAAGACATAAGGGTCATGTCGACGGTTAAACCATAACTCTAGGTCTTGAACAAGATACATGACAATAACAAATGATTAGTGCATGTGTTTATTAATTATGGATATTTTTCGTAGACACATAACGTACATCGAATCATTCATGGTTCCTTTAGGTCACACTCCATGAGTGTTTGTAGCTACTCTCTTCCCATTTCCTCCATCTCCCTAAGCCTGGTGGGGACCACATTGGGGTGGTGGTTTTAAGATGTCTAAATGTACACTACTTCATATGTATCTCCATTCTCCCCTTCCATGTATGATACCATGTAGATTTATCTGTCCCACTCACTCACTCTTCTCGAAACATTTTACACCTCTAAATCTCTATGACTGACGTCATTTTCCACCTTTACTAATGCTGATATTCACTAGCTGCATCTACTCTTCAAATAATTTTCAACCACAATGGTCATATTAAAAACCATAATATATGTTGCAATGCACAAAGAAAATAGTGATGTCGCAGATGACCCTAAACACATATCGCTAAAATTTCTGATCCTTGAAGCACTTGTCGAATCATATTCATCGTGTACCATGAATGGTCGGTACACCTCAATAAATACTCAATTAATGACATGTCGTCCAATCCAACATTATAATCTCTTGCGAACACAAAACCCTTAGCATTTCATCGAAATAGACCCCCATATCCATGGAAGGCTCTTGATATCTCTCTACAGGAAAAGACACCTCATCGTGAGATAAGGTTAATCTAAAACCTTCCATCTCCCTACTAGGACATATAGAACACTCACTGTCAGGACCACCATCTGATCTAATGGTCTCATGGCTAGATGGAAACTCAGTCACTTCCTCATACCAATTCTTTTCCACCTGTGAGTAGGGCTCAGCTCGGAACATGAGGGGTATATGTAACTAAAACACATGTAAGTAAATAATCATAAATTTTTCCTCTTCTGGTAGAGTAAGTATTACCTACTGACCAACATGTAGTGGTATCGGTGGGACACCACCCGAAGGTACCATCTCTGGCCACATTCCTTGTACTAAAGCCTCATCACACTTTGGACCATCCTCATGGTCATGCATTAGAATCCTGGCTAGATATCTTCCTGGAGGAATCTTAATAGATAATCAAGATTAATCAAGGTCAATAAGTTATAACTAGTGAGATGAATAAAAAAAGATCAAAAGTTAAACATTTAAAATACAATTGCAATCATTGTTTTCATGGAGCATATCAGAAATCAGAATTCTAGGTCCTGGTGTATGGATACGTCAGTTGCCACACCAACACTGGACTTCTTGAACTGAAAACTACACTCAAAAACATAATACTATTGCTATATTGGAAACATCAAAGTCCTCTTTCATTGGTAAAACCCACTCCTTTGATACCACATTGTCACAACACATCCCATAGGTCCCATGATGTGTCTACCCCAATCCCTCCTCCCATAGGCCAATGGTTTTTCTACTAGCACCCGAAAGGCATATCCCAAATATGTGAAGGCATTTTCTGAAAACATTCACACACATAGACATGAAACACTACACACATGTCCATCAAAATTGAAAAATAAAGCTACAACCATGAAAAAAATAGAAGATAGTGTGTAAAAGTATGTACTTAATTAAAGGGGCCAAAATAGAAGCCCCACTGAAATGGAAATAATGAAAAATGGAAAACAACTTCTAAGGTTGTCTGCTAAGGATATTCCATGAATTGCAGGTATAGCTCTTCCTTGTGGCTCTCCACGTTAATAGGTCCCCTTTGTACACCATCAAGTCCTGGATCCCTGAGTTTCAGTCAAAGATGCCTATGGGCTGCATATGACTCAACATGGTGTGGGAAATTCCCATGAAATGGTGAGTATTGAAATTATAATTAGGGACCCTGATACTCAAAGAGGTCTCTCAGAATTCCAAAAAGTAATAATCACAGAGCATGATCTCAATCAAAAGCATGATCTCAACCTCAAAGCACAAAGCACGAGACTTGGCTCAAATGAGATACACAACTCAGAGTTCAAGAATCAATATGATTATCCTTAACCTATATAAATTTATTCTATTAGGATGTTTCCAAAATTGTACCTTGATGGAGTAGTCCCATTTTCGATCCATAGAAGGATGCATGTCACTAATCCACGATGGGCCACTATAAGGTTGGTCCTCATCGGGTTGTGCACTGCTAATCCACACAAGGTCCGTAGAATGTTTATCCACACTAGGTTGCTATGATGTTTATCCACACAGGGTCTCTATGATATTGATCCCCACTAGGTGGTTATGATGCTGATCCATGCAGGGTCGTTATAATGCTGATCCACACCTGTTCACTACGATTTTGATCCACAAATGGTTGCTATAATGTTGATCCACAAAGTGTCTCTATGATGAAGATCCACAAAGAGTTTCTATAATTATGATCAACACTAGGCCACTATGAAGCTGATCGACACAGGGTCTCTATGATGCTGATCCAAAAAGGGTCTCTCTTCAATTGATAGCCATCCACTAGATTCCCCACACTCGGTAAGTTTGAGTTCCAATGAATATACTCCTCATGATATAGGTTTTTTCTCAACTACCCCGAAGTTCAAAAACAAGAGTAACTCAAAGGACATAAATGTTTTAAGGGTTCCAACATGTTAGACAATGCGTTAATCGGATGCTCGGTCTGTGAGTTATAGGCATTTTTGTACAGATGGCCCATTTGGATTCAAATACAATCCAAACCGACCATACTCCACCATTCTCCAAAACTCAGGTGGAGTATCACAAATTGACCGACATGTTCCAAATATTCTAGTGTAAAAAACGGTTCATCCAATGGGCATATGTTTTGTGAGATATGGATTTTTATGCGTATATGTGTTGAAATGTGATTGGATCCGGTCCGAGCTAGTCGGAACGACCCGACAGGCCCCGACCTGGGCAGACATGACCTAGTCCAGGACTGAGCAAGACTAGCCCAAACCGGTGGGGCTGGCTTGAGTGGGCTAGGATGCAATGGGGAGGTAGACATGCCCAGCCTGCATGGTTGGGCGTGACGTGTCTGTCCACACGGGGTCGACTCTCCCTTCTTGAGCAGAAAGTTTTTCAACTCATTTGTAATGGTGGTGCCACGTGGTGCCTCCCCTATCAATGGGACCCATGGGACACGAGTCCCTTCCACTGTAGTTCAAAGCCACAACCGCCCTCCGCGGGGTGCGATGGCCTGCAACCGACTGCCACTATGGTCATCCGACACTGGCCACCCCATCAGTCTGCCATGATGGCTACAGTTGCCGCCTCTGTCTGTGGTCGATGAGGGACAGCCTCCTCCATCACCTTATAGCACCAGTTTCTAGCATCACCACACTGGTGCCACACCATTGGGGCTTCTGTGGTCCACTAAGTGTGCTCTCTTGGTCCGTTTTCCGATCTGATTGTGACTACAAGACTCCCAGGATGTTGCCTTCACTATGAGGATATTATTTTGGCCTTGCTGCATTGTTGCTCAGTCTCCCCTGGAGAAACACAACCAAACCAAGAAAGACGTAGGGTCTAATCCTTTTTTTTCAACCCGCACGCTGCACATTATCATTATAATAAGTGAAAGATTATTTAACCCTAAAAACATTTATAATGAAAACCGGATTTATCCTACCACGTTAAAGAAAAAAACACAGATCATCATGTTGGATGGTTGGTTCATGTCTTTCATAGTATTCATGGACTGAAAAAAGGAGGAATTAATCACATAACCCCTATCCCGATCTTGTTAGAAGTCGCTGCAGATGAGGAAGGAGTGTCTACATCCGAGGGTGTTGTGGACGAAGGAGAAGGTTCACCTCCATTGGGACTCATCGATGAATCCTCCAATGGCCATCTAAGAATAATTCTAGATTGGTGTAAGATTCCATGATACCTCGTCAGATTTTCTTCTCATGAGTGAAAAATACCCATGCCCGAACATCCTTTAAATAGACAAAAGAGATGGTAAATTCTCTGCACAATTAAAGCGGTTCATTAATGAATAAAATTAATGAACAATTTTATTCTCCAAAAGGTGATATTAAACCACCATGTGTAACTGTCCGTTTAATTATTTGATGACCCAGTGGTCCTGCCATCACCGAAAAACACTTACATGAAAAAATAGAAAAACTCATTGAATTATTTAATTTTATTTTGTGAAGACCAAAAATTAATTTTCATCTGACCCTTGACTATTGAATTTAAGCTCTCACAAAGAGAATGTTGGTGGTGTGAATTCATTGGTTCCCTTAGATTTGTAATCCGAGCACCGGTTCAAATGACAGAAATCGTTTCCCACACGTTTACTGAACGTATTTTATAAACGTTCAAATTGTTTTTAATAGTAACCCTCATCCCATGTTGGTCGATGTTAGGCTCCTCCCAAGGGAAACACAGTCTCACGAGATCAATAGTACTCTCAGATATCCAATCAGTGATACCATTTATGATTTAATGTATTTAACAATAAAATAATTATTACTCAAGTATTTTATTTACAGCCCAAATCTAACATCCCCTATTGGCCCACTCCATCCAAGGTCAGAATTTTCTTAAAGGATGAATACCCTGACAAGCTCATCAGTGATCTCAAATTTTTCATCTGAGTCACTGTTTGTGTGTTATAATCATTTGAAAAAATAAAACAAATTTATTTATGGTTATGCCATTTTTGGTTTTTCATACTGGAGGCCTACACCAACAAACTTTTAGTCGCACATATGGTATACCCACCATCTAGAATGTGAATGTGCCCTCATATTTCTGATCTGGGCAACCGTTTAAGATTTATTCTTCTTTTTTAGGAAAAAATACTCTCCCGCACTATTTAAAGTGTATCACATTTTCGACAGATCATTACGGGTACTCTGGGCCTTCGAATCACGTGCCATCAAATTTCACAGACTCATAATAATTCTATTTAACTAAAAAAAAATTACATGGAATTTCTATCCCTTCAATTTTTATTCGTGTTTTGATTACACCCCTTTGAATGGTTGAACGAGAACCCATACATGGCCCTTATGATTCGTGAAATTTCAGGACCCGAAGGACTTAATATAATTAATTAAAGACTATGATTACCTAAAAACTCCCATAATTAGCATCTTCATAATGATCATCTCTCCACCATTTCATGGATTTTTGGCTAGTTTGCGATGAATATGTTAACATGACTAGTACTGATGGAAAATTACATAACCTCTTATTCATAAAAATATGTTTGGTATACTCTGGTGAATGTTCCTTTCTCTGAATCCTCTTATGGAGATTGTTCTAGGTATTATTTTTCTAGTTTTCATCTACATATTTGGTGGCCCAAAGTCCTTGATGTGGCTTGAATGCCTTACGGTGGCCTGAAAGGCTCACCAAGCTGATGTCTTGTGTGGCCCGAAGGCCTTAGGGATTCAAATCCCAAACTATTGAATGACGGTGAGTTGTTTTATCTACTATAGTATCAAATAGTACCATCTGATGATCCTTCTATTGTATATCTAATGTTACTCTCATTTATTCCTCAATCTGAAATCAAACCTGGGTCTTATGGATTCACATGGAGAGTCCTCAACAACCAGGCTGAGGGTCATGGGTATTTGGTGAATCATTTTCATATCACACTTACATATGAAATAACAAACATGGTTATACAAGGATTAACCATCATGGTTACACATTTAAAAACCATCACAGTAATACAGTGAGAATCCAACACATTTATATATGGATTTACCTTCATTGTTTCACTTTGAATAACTATAACAGTTACACTTGGAATAACCGTAATTTTATATTAGAATACTATTTTATGAAATATCTAATTTATTAAATTTATCCAGTATTTTTAATAACAATATGATATATTCTCATAATCTATTAGGAGAAACATAATTAGTTAACTCATTATATCTATCAAATTAATTAGAAAGCTATAAAGAACTCTCCTAACTGTGGTTTATCACTAAATCTCCCATCCTTGGATAATAAAATAACCAAAATTCATTGATTTTTAACCTAACAACCCATCATTATAATCAATTCCCAAAATCTATAACATAAAAATGAAACACAAATTTAGTCATCATAACAACATTCTTTCCACCCATATAAAATAAACAATATATCCAATTCCTATTAAACCCATTTTGTAAAAAAAATGGTGGTGGGATTTACTTTTAGACAGAATTAACTTTTTTATTATTATAAATCACTTTTAAGGAATATGTGAGAAACCATAAGTTCAATCACAAAAGGATGTTTCCAATTCATTAAAGTAAAACTGAAGCCTACCAATTTAAGAATACCAAGATAATTTTCTAGAGATAGTTTTTACCTGAGTGTCTGGTTCCTTCGTCCAGAGATCTTCAAACTAGAAAGTCATCTAGTCCCAAGAATTCATGTACTCTTCTATAATGATTTTCTCATTGTTTAATCCTTGTATTATATAAAGGTCTTGTTTATCAATCCAGTTTCACTACTCCTTATTTCCAATCTCCCTTTAATGCATCCCATCATTCTTTTAGGCTCTTTAGCAGTAACATTAATTGATAGAACAGATTCATCCACAACTTATACCAAGCTCATATGTAGTTCCAATGGGTGTTCAACCATATCATCATACCTCTGATGATGGATATCTGACTTGGAGTGGTTAAAAACATTTTCCAAAAACATGTCCTTCATTTCCTCATAGACCTAGTCTCCACAAGAAATTGTAAATTACAGTAGTCTTTTCTTACTTTATGGTTTCCCCTCCATCTTTTACATCTCCACAGGCTTGAATTCCTACAGCCCTAATCCTCGTCCTCTATGTCACCTGCACAAGGGATATAACATTCATCACTAGACCCATTCACCTTCTTCTCATCCAGGGAGATTCAGATCAGATCTGTAGAAACATCAACCAGATCATCATTGGAAAGAAGCTCAAAAGGGTTACCCAACACAAGACCTTCCACCTGACTTATCCTGAACAAGGTCTCACCACCTGCAACATGTCCCAAGGCCTTCCAGACTGTTCTGGGATCCTAATGAGTCTCTTCCTAGCCACTATCACTGATATCATTCCATGTGTACAAACCCTCAGTAAATGAACGACATGAGGTATTTTTATTTCCTCTCTCATCCACCTTTACCAGTTCACCATCTGGGTTATGCCCACTAACACCATAGGGGTCCTTAAGTGGAGGGTCCAAACCACCCACTGTTATCACATCCTATGACCCCATTTTCTCTAGTAATGATTTCATAGGAATATGAGGGTCACCTATATCCTTTATAAATTTTCTAAAGATATCTCCAACTAGTGGATTTCCTTAGCACAATGCACCTTGCATATCCTTGGTCGAATTCAAATTAGACTCCATACTGACATGCCCCTGACTAGATGAGACATCCTTGGTGGGATTTTATTTTAATAAAACAATAAATGTTACAAATTAATCCAATCTATAAATAATTGGTATAGTTTATAGATAATTCAATGTCACAATGTAAATTAAAATACAAGAGTCCTTTTTATTTTTTTAACCAGAAAACTTTTTGTAAAAACAATCTTTTTGAAATCTAAGGAGGTTAAGTTGAAAGAAAAATAAAATATCCTATATATATTATTTTCATATAAAAAATCCATAAAATAATTTTTCAAAATATGAACTTATAAGAAGTATCAGTGTCTTAAGGTAAAATTTAATATATGATTTTAAAGGAAATTCCCTTACCAAGCTCCCGACAAGTCATGTGTCTTACTTATATTCCTAAATAATAAAAATATGTTAATTATATACTTTCATAATAACAAGGTTTATGAATATTATTCATATTTTTTCATTTATTATAATTTTATTATTAAAATTACCAAATTATTTATATTCATGTTTTCTATTTTAATCATATCCAGTTAATAGGTCCAAAATAAATTTGGTAGGATGAGTATAGTCTAAGATGTGAATAATTCATCCTATCTAGAATAACACTCATGGAATTAATAAATTTTTTTAAATAATATATCCTATATAATCAATCAATCAAACACTATTATGAAAAATGAGACATGTTTGAAATAAATAGATGGTATTCCACATTAATTATTGGGTTACATTTCCATTTTCACTGACAATTTTAGAGGGAAGAAAAGCATTACATTATCTTGAATGAAAAATAAATGAATCATAACTATAATATTAATTCATTAAATATACTTATAAATACTATCCATGGTATATGGATTTGATCAATTAATTACATAGCTTTGTGGAGGTTTCTGACTCAATGAAATGATGTTGGATGTTATCATTTATCATTAAACAGTAGGAAAGAAGGTAAAATATATATTATCATTTAAGAAAGATAACTATACCTTTGATATCTTAAATAAAAATTAATAATTTTAGTATAATTCAACCTTGATATATGATTATGGATATAAAATTACATCGTTCCATGATGAAATAGTCTGATGTACACGTGACAAATGGATTCATTTGTCATTTGATGGATGGGGAGATGAATATAAGTTATGTTTTTAATATAATTACATACATGTATATATAATATTTTTTATAAATTATCCTATCATGTTTTCAAAATATTTTAACTAGGAGGATGATGAAATAAAAATAAAAGAACAGATTAAAAACTATACCACTTATTTCAAACATCTCATTTCTATGTCACCTTATGATTCTTATGATTGGTATTATGACCATGTAAAAGAGAATATAACATTGTAATATTACTCTATAATGTATTTTATTAGACATATGTATAATAAAATGGTTTTTGATGTATGAATAATGTATAATAAGTGGATGAAATTAATAATATAGGGAGGCATGCTTTTGGAATTTCATAAAATATAAAATTAATATTAATTAATTAAGAGGTAATAATTGATCCCAATATATATTATTGGAATATATTATTATTAATAATCAATTTAATTTGAAAATAAAATTTTTACTTCCTTTGATCACATAATTGCACTTAAATTTTTTTAACCCCTGTTAAATATTTTTACATTTATCGTAATAACATGGATTTTTATAACTTGAAGGTCATGATAGTTACCATAATTATTAAAACAACCATTAAATTGACCATGTTGGATTTATTAAAATATATAATTATAAATCTTCCAAGGATAATATATTATGTAACTTTATACCATTTACTATTATATTATTTATATAAAATATCAACAATGATAATTTTAGATCTATTCTTTCAATTTAACATTTATAATTTTTTTTAAAAATATTTAAATTTGATTAATTTTTTTAATAAATCCTTAAAATGATGTTTATATTTTAATTTTTTGGAAGACATTAATTCATTAAAATTAATCAACTAGTAATATTTTAAATGTCATGTTAATTATTTATCAAGTAACTGAACTATTATTACACCTACGTTGTAATTCATTGTAATGTAATTATTACTTCACTAAAATAAATAAGTAATAAAATATATACATGTTAAATAATTTATAATTCAAAATATAATTTAGAATCAAAAATATTTTCTGGATAAATCCATGTTGAAATTATTATAGATATTGAAAAGAATAGTGTATCATTTTTGATTTTTATTTATATAAAATATTATAACAGACAGAATAAAATCCAATGGAATCAAAAGTATATAGTATATAATCTTGTCTGTTTATGAATAAAATTGACTAATAGAAAAAATCATTGTAATTATTAGGGTCATTTTCTAGTCCTTATCATATTTCATTTTACCTTATTTACCTGATTTACACATTAACATACATAGAAATTTTTATATGGGTACAATGATTTTTGAAAAAAATAAAATTTAAGTATTTAACACATTTGGATCCATCGATTAAAACAATATATCAAACTTTAGAAAATCATAAAATTTATGTTGTACATTTAAATTTAAAATTAAATTGTCAAAATTTGACGTACTTTTTTTAGAAAAATATTCATTTAAATAAGAAATATTTTATACTAAATTAATGTATAAAATTAAATTAAAAAACCATAATTTTACGATTTTAAATTACGATGAAAAATATAAAATTTTAAATAAATTAATACTGTAATTATAATTAATAAATACTAAAAAAGAATTACATTTCTCTACAGAAATAAGTGATTTTCAATATTCAGATAAAATTAAAAACAAAACAATAAGATAATATTGATATAAGGAATTAAAAAATGATTAATATTTTGTCAAATAAAATATATAAAATTTAATGAAATCTATTATACCATATTATCAAAAAAATCAATGAAAATCATTTTTTGATGAAAATTTATATTTGAACAAATTGATTTAAGAACAAATGTGTTCATATTTCTTATGCATTAAAAAAATAAATTTTTTCTAATTCAAACAATTATATATATAATTAAAAGACTGGTAAATCAAATTAATACCGATAAATTAGACATCTATGTTATAATGGTTATTTTAAATTTACAATATTTCATGAATCGTTTAAATTCTGTGATGAATATCATACATGTTATTGAACATATTCTCCTTGATTTAATATATTTTGATGTTATATTCTACCCCATTTAATAAATTATATCATCTAAATTTGAACACAAACATTGATATTTAGTGTAAACATACCGTTTTTGATATCCAACATCATAAAAGGGGTATTAAAATGTCATCATAATAAGTGTGAAAATGATGTTTGAAGGACATGTTTAATTACACATAACAAGGATTCCAGGTTATAAAAAATTGGTTTGACATAAAAAACATGGCATAGAGGAGAAAACTAACACCCAAGGACTGTTATAGAGTGACGAAGAACATGGTCAGGAAAAATTTAATTACTAAAAAATTTTAAATTTATTATGGGTTAAGAGACCATCAATTCATTAATGACGAATGTTGTAATATAAAAATTTTATTTCGAAATCCTTGTCCTAGAGTTAATGATTTCCATTACAATATAAAATAATATAATTATAAAATTTACTTACATTGAAAGTATAATTTCATCGTTTATTCATTTTATTGAATAATATCATCTTCTTATCCAAAATATGAGTATTCTAGATGAATTTTTAATACATGGGTAACTAAACTAATCTTATAATGGATTACAAAATTTAACCAACATATCACCGACTATTTCTCCTATGTTTCATTATTAACCAAAATAGAAATGGGTTGAATAATGTAATATAATTCCCAAGATTAATGAACTTTAATATGAATAAATACAATATTTTACATTACAATATAATTGCAATACACAATATTCAATCTAAATCAAACAATAAATAAAAATGCATAATATTCATAAAAATATTCTAATATAAGATTTGTACCCTAGGATTGGTGTGATTTGAATAGATATTCATCCATGATGAATTTATCATTTTAGTATAAATAACATATACCACTCACAATGTCTCATAAAAATGTACCTTCCATATTTTCAACGATATCAAAATAAATCAACTAAATGGACTGAATCAGCATAAAGATACATAAAAATCATTAATGTTTTCCAAAGGTTATTCAAACTTTAATGCAAAAAATTAAAATAACGTTATTTTTTAATTAAATCATATAAGGTTAAAAAAATAGTAAATTTAATCGAAAATAGCATTAATCACAGAATAAAAAAAATCACATTATCAATTATATGGTTATTCTAACAATAAAACATATGTTCTAAAAATGAAAATAATCATTATCTATCAATTATTTTAAGAAAATAATCATACAAAGAATGAACTCATTTTGGCAGGTGACGTACTATTGTCACCCATTGGTATCAAGATCAAGTCTATGACCTTACCAAATTTAAAGAGTCTTAAATTATCCTATATGTTGTCTATTTACTAAAATTATAGAAATATAATTCCTAAAACATTCCAAAAAATACTATGAACATCCAAAATGAAAACCTTAATGATAAAATGTCAGATAAACCATAATTCCATTAATATTTTTAAAACAATTTCTAATAAATTTAATGTTTACTATTCAATAAATAACATTGTCAAATTTCATATTAATTTGTCACATATAACTAAATCATCTATCAAAACACTTGAAATATAATAAATACACTAAAATAACATAAAACATCATCGAGGGGTGTATAAATATTTTAACTTATGATCAACAATAAATTATTTGTCCATAGTAACTCTTGACTACATATATATAAAAATAATTAGTCATGTAACATTATTCATAATCTATTAAACATAATTTCAATATAAATTTTAAATAATTTATTTCTATAAAAAATAGTATTCATGTCCTAATATTCAACAATGTCTGAACACATTCTATAATACAGTCCACAATAACCATATGCAATTTATAGTTTTTGGATCAATATGATACTAATTGTAGTATCGAAAAGATAATATATATGCTCAATATACAAGATCTTGGGGGTGAATTTTATATTTTAAAAAAATGCTTAAGGAAATTTTGCATAATCATAATTCACAACACCTCTATGTTATTAAAACTTGCTTGATTCTGGAAATGTAATTTTGAAAATAAGATTCTTGAAATTTGATTTCGAAAATTAAATTATAACAAAATTTTACCATAACAATGACTCCACCTCAAAGCATATAGAACCTTATTTAATCATATTGCAATTCTATGAAAGTTTACGTTAGTTAAACCTTCCTCAACAACCAAAATACAGCGGAAAACAAACTTCCAATAGTACAAGTAACATTTATTGAAATATTTTAACCCAAAGCGTAGGGTATCCAACAACCATGGATAAAGGTAGCTTGATTTATACTTTCAAGAATGTCTATCTTTGACAAAACTTGGTAATCTATCAATCCAAAGATCGGTATATGTCTTTCTATCCCCACAAACCCTTGATTTAGAAGAAAATCATAACCTCTATCTTCCATACCCAAGAGACCATGATCATCATAATAAAATTCTACATGATACAAGTCTGAACAAGTTGTTCACAACCAAAAAAGTTGTTCACAACATCCACATGAATCAATTTGAGTTGAAAGAGACTCTCTCTCTAGAAATCACTTTAACATCATATAATATCATGATTCATACAACTGTGCCTAAAATTTTTTGAGCTCGTTCAAATGAGCTCTTATTTATAGGTGCAACTTCAACGGTCAGCTACCTCCTCCAACAGTAATATTTTTCCTTGAATTTCGAAGGGACCTGTACACGTGTCACTCAAGCAATGATTAGTTAGTAATTAAATGCATGACATAATTTTAAAACCAAAACATGAGTAAGAAAATACATAGTTCCTTAACCAAAATCATTTTTTGTAATGTAATTAAAAATGACTGTTCGGAGTCTAACCAAAAAACCATTTAGTGTGTATAACACATAGATATTTAGATTATATCTTCAAAGGAATTTGTAACCTGAATTCTATAGAATTATGGAATTTGAATATCAAGGAAATTTAGAGTCTGAATTCATACGAATCCGGAGTCTGAACTTAAAATTTTCGGTGTCTGAATTCAGAAGAATTCGGAGTCTGAACTTCAGAAAGTTCTGAGTATGAATTCAAAGAATTCAGAGTCTGAAATGAGAATTTTCGTAGTCAGAATTCAGAGAAATCTTAGTCTGAACTCCAAATTTTTGGAATTTGGATTTAGAGAACCAGGAATCAGGACTCAAGAACGTTCAAAGTTTTTATTCAGAGAACTCGGAAACTAATTTTGAATCATAAAATAGAATGATATATACCTATATATTTATATAATTCGGAGGATTGGGATACAAAACCGAATTTTATACATAGAAAAAATATGAAAAATGAAAATTATTGTAAGGATAAATTTCCTTGGTGATGTAAAATTTCCTTATGAATTTAAAGCATAGGGTAAATGAAATTTTCCTTAAGATAAGTTATTTGTTATTTTCAAAACATAAATTAACGATAGAGTAATAATTAAACCTTATTGACTCAACATTCTCCCCGATCATGAAGGAATGGAAAGGTCATAATGAAGCCTTATGGAATCAACAATATCCCCCTTTTTGAAAAGCACAAACATTCTTATGAAAAAGAATATAAGGACATAGAAAATATTTTTCTGGGATTTGAAAGTAAAACATATCTCCCATAACACATGGGAAAATATGAATACCACTAAATCGCCTTTAAGCTTTGGAAACACTAAGGATAATATTCTAGATTTCCGGAATGAGACTTAGCATTTTATTGCATACAGAAATCTTCTTGGATAGGAAATCCACCTTAGATGAACTCCCCCTTATAGAAATATTTTGTTTTCATAGTATTCATTTTACCTTTTTCCCCCTTTGTGATTTTCAAAATGGAATATATGGAATGGAAAAGAAAATATGGTACCTGAAATATTAGTACTAGAAAACATAATATATTAAGAGAAACCCAAAAATTTAATTAGGATTGGAAAATTTTGAACATGTAAGGAATACAACAAAAGATCATAATTGAATAATTTTATCCTTCCTTTTCCTTAAACGTCAACTTATTCACAATATTTTTGATCTTCTTGAGCTCCCTGTAATCTTCTTCTTCTCGTTTAAGAATCGTATCCTGATCATCCGATTTCTTTTCTAGGGATTTGATTATTTATTCCTAAGCCTTAAGAACCTCTCCCTAGGCCTTCAAGGCTTCTTCCTTCTTAAAAAGATTTTCTTCTATCTCAATCCAGAGATCCCTTTCTCTCTTGAAACATTGCGCAAACTGAATACAACTTCCCATTCAGGTCATTCACTTCATGAATCTGGGAATTCTGTTCCAGAGTAAACTTCTCCTCAAAACTATTTGTGATATCCTTGATCTTCAAATATTCGGTGTCAATGGCATCCATAACACTTTCTTATAACTCACCAATAATTATCATATCCTATATTGTTTTCCTTGACCAACTGGTCATTTTATTGAAAGATCTTCTGAGTGATTCATAATTTAGGAAGAATATTTTGAAGTCTGCATAAAGCTTGATAGACTTATCAATCACCGTGGATACTGAGACTGATTTCTGATTTAGGGAGTGTTGAATCATTTTTCATCTTGATTCAATTCTAGGAAATATTAGTATAGTGTGAAAAATCTTCTTTAAATACTGAACCATGAAATCATGTCCCATAGAGGTTGATTCCAAATCAGAAACTTTTCTTGGTGAGGATTCCTTTTATATCTTAGAAGCTTTCCTCTTTGAAGATCCACCAGCATCCTTCTTCTTAATCACAGCCTCGGTGGCTGTATCAACTACCACCTATTTTCCATTTTCAGCTTTCGGAATAGGTTCTTCTTGGTCAGGTTATTCATGATCACTATCGGATGACATAAAATTTTTATCTTCCTCTATCTCCTCCTTCTCTGCTCCAGCCTCAACATCTTCTGGCAGAATGATATATCTATTGATGATTTCATGTTCGGAAATCTTATTTACTTCATATTCTTCCTTCTCTTCATCTTTTATAGGAGTATAAATCATTGATGATTTAACATGATAGGTTAGGATTGATGATTTCATTGAAGGACTCTCCTTTTCATGAAATTACTCAACATGGCTTATTAGATCTTCAGTATCACCACTACGAGCTTCATCTTCTTCACCTTATACTGCTTCTTCTACATCTTTTTCATGGAATTCTTTCACGTGGACTTTCTTGGAGTCACATATTTCTTTTCTAGTGTCTCAGCTAAAGATTCCTCTAAATGGTATTTTGGTACCAAAATTATCTCAGAAGATTTATTAGCATCTTTCAGAAGAGACTGCATAATCTCTACTTCAGTCATATTCTTCTTTGGTTTCTTTTCTTTTTCTTGCATTTAAAGATCATCGACAGTCTTTTATTTTATGCATTTTTCTTCAGTAGGATATCAATAAAAGCTCGGATCCCCTGCTTTATTCTTTTCCTTGCATTCTCTCTATTTTTCTACAACCTCATACGAATATTCTTATTTCTTCTTAGGATTTGGTGGTGCGGATTGGGTTTCCTTGGTTGATGGAGTTTTTTCCTTCTCCTCAATTCTTTCAATTTCATCTACCTTTCTCCCTTATTAGAGGTCTCAGCGGCCTCATGTTTCTTCGATAAGGATTTAGATTCTTCCGTAGGTAAATCATAAAATTCTTCATATTCTTTAGAAAATACACCATTTATATTTCTCAGAGTGTCATAACTTACCAGCATAACTTTATAATTTCATGGCTTTGAACTACAGGGTATTTTGAAAGATACTAAACACAGAACTATCAGCTTTGAGAGAATTGTTAGATACATAATAATCTGAGCCTTCAGATTTACATTCTATATATTCTCAATCGTAATCAGAATATGATTGTGCAAGTTAATATTTCTTATATTCACAAATAAATCCCGGATATACATATCACTCCTTTTCATGGTATCCTTGTCCCACATTCTTGGAATAATAAATCCTTGGACCCATTATTCTAGAATCAGATAATTTTTTGACAAATGAGAAATATTTAGAGTCTTTACTTTAGAAATTCCAAGGTAAGCCATAGCCTTAACCTTATTGAAACTTCCATGATTATTAGGCAGCTTATGAGAACAAAACTCATCTTCTCCTTCATATGAAATACCGACCAAGCTAGTAGCCTTCTTGTATAAAAGAGCACAAGTCTTCCCATAGCTCTTAAAAGAGAACATATATCTACTTTCTATCTTGAAAAAAATATACTAATTCATAAAATTCAACTAGAAAATCATGATATACTAAATCTTGAGCTCCTGGTTTCGATATTAAGACACTTTCCCATCCACTGTACATGATGTTCTTTGAGTTGATGGAATCATACATGGAAGATAAGTTCAGATGCACCAACATTCTCTATAAATCTACCATTCAGAAATCAGCTTGACTGTTGACATGTCTTTCTAAGAAGATTCTTTGACAGAAATTCAGATTTGAGCAAGATCTGAGAAGTTTGGAACGATCTTAAATAGAAGGGAAATGCTTTAGCATGCACGAGCTTGAGTTTCTATGTGGGATGACTATATGGGGGGGATTTATATAGGTAAGTGATGTGATTGTTCAAATTCTGTACTCAATCCAATAGTTGGAAAATGCTCTGATTAGATCTGACAGTTCATATGATAGCTAGAAGGATATTTTGTTAGAATCTGATCTTTTGAGGTTTTTTGATAAAAAAAATCGGATTTAAGAAAAAGTGAATACGAGAATTTTAGAAATAGAAGAAATAAAAAAAATAAAACTTGATTATGAAAATTTATGAATGTAAAACATACCTTTCAGATTTCTAGGGAGATTATTCGTAAATGGAAAATTATTCTTGAAGAACATTAGATTCCGAAAATTTTGATTACAAAAATTTTGACTACAAAAATTTTATTACAAAAACCTTCATTATAAAAAACAATAAGAACCAAAATCATCATTATGAAATATTTAAGTACCAAAATCTTCATTACGAATATTTTCTGTACCAAAATCTTCATTACGAAAATTTTAATTACAAAAATTTTCATTACCAAAATTTTAAGTACAAAAAAGATTTTGAAAAAAAAATGGACAATGATAAAATTTTAGATTAAAAAAATATAGACTACGAATAAAAATTAGACTAATTAAAAGAAATTATACTATGAAAAAATTTTAAACTATGAAAAACAATTTATACTACGAAAAAATTTTAGACTATAGATTTTTTTTAAACTACGAAAAAAAAATAAACTACAAAATAGATGTTCTCTCCCTATGAAAACGAGTTTCTTATTTTAAAGAGATTTGTTTTAACGGAAAGTTATCTTGGAAGATTACCTTATTATTATCATTCCTATCTTCTATTTAATTAATTCAAATCTATCAGAGGGTAATAGTATTTTGAAAATATTAGCAAGTTGATCTTATGTTCCGATAAATTTAAGAATGATATCTCTTTTTTTATGGGATCCCTAAAAAAGTGATTCCTAATATATATGTGTTTTGAACAAGAGTGATGTGTAGAATTTTTTCTTAATGAAATGGAACTAGTATTATCACAAAATTTTTGTGTTTTGGTAAAACTCATTCCATAGTCTGTGATTGTGTGTTTCATCCACTACACTTGAGCACAACAACTTCCAACTGCTACATATTCTGCTTCAGCAGTGGATAGTGCTACTGAGTGTTTCTTTTTGCATGACCCAGAAACTAATGATTATCCTAAGAAATGACAAGTTCCGGATGTACTTTTTCTATCCATTTTATAGCCACAAATATCATCATCTAAAAAATTTTTTAATACAAAATCATTTCTAGATTTTTAAAAGAGTCCTAGATCCATGGTTCCCTTTAAGTAGAAAAAATTTCATTTCACTGCCTTTAAATGAGATTCCTTAGGATTGGATAGATATCTTGTATATTGTCATACTGAAAAAATTATGTCTGGACGACTAGCTAGTATGTAATGTAGACTTCCTATCATTCCTCTAAAATATTTTTGATATAATGGTTTCCTATCTTCATCAAGATAATGTTTATTTGAAGTACCAATTGGAGTACATATTCTCTTAGTGTTTTCATATCCATAATTTTAAAGAAGATATTTAATATACTTATGTTGGTATATATAGATTCCTTCTGTTTTTGGAGAAATTTGAAAACCGAGAAAAATTGTTAACTCACCCATCATACTCATTTCAAACCCAGATTTTATTATATCCTCAAAGGAATTAGTTTATGATTTCTATGTTGACCCAAATATAATTTCAGAAACATAAATTTAAAAAATAGAAACATTTTTCTTATCATTCTTTATAAAAATATTTAGATCAGCATTTCCCTTATCATAATTATTTTGAAGCAAAATTTTTGTAAGTCTATCATACCAAGCTCGAGGGGCTTACATGAGTCCATACAAAGCATTGGTAAGTATAAAAACATCTTCAAGATGTTTTGTATCTACAAAAACAGGAGGTTGTTAAACAAAAAATTCCTCTTGAACATAACCATTAAGGAAAGCACATTTAACATCCACATGAAATGTTTGAAATTGAGGAATTCTATAAAGTAAAGTAGAATATGAGTAGATTTGAGTCTAGCTTCTGGAGCATAGGTTTCTTCATTTTCTATTCCATCATGTTGATTATATCCTTTAGCAACCAGTCTAGATTTATTTCTTACTATGATTCCATTTTCAACACACTTATTTTTGGAGACCCATTTTACTCCAATAAAAAAAAATTCCATAGGCCTTTCAACCAAGGTCCAGACTATATTCCTTAAAAATTCATTTAGCTCATCTTGCATAGATTTTATCCAATCATTATAACTAAAAGAATCATTAGTTCATTCTGGTTTAAATTAGGAAAAGAAAGGTAGTTGTTATATTTCATTTCTTACGTAACATCTATTCCTTACAAGTTGATTAACATCACCAATGATACTATCACTGTGATGATTTTTTAGAAACAACTGATTTGAGTTTTGTAAAACGTGTTCAACAACACAGGGTAAGAAGTCTTATGGGGTAAATGCTTCAGAATTATTTCTTGAAAATCTTCCTTAACAGAAGGATCTTCTATAAAAGGTTGATAATTAGTTTTTTAAAACACATCCGAGGATGTAGGTTGAGGTTGTTTGAAAACAAAAGGATCTGTTTCATCAAATTTATCATGTACCATTTCTATAATAGTACATGTTTTTTTGAAAACTCTATAGGCCTTAGAAGTTGTGAAGTAGCCAAATAAAATTACTTCATTAGATTTTGGTGAAAATTTGTGTAAATTATCATTGGTATTCAAGATGAATACCTTGCAACCAAAAACCATTAAGTAAGAAAGTCTAGGTTTTCTACCATTCCATAACACATAAAGTGTTTTATTAAAAAAAATTCTATTCAAAACATAATTTATAGTATAAAAAGAAGTACATATACCTTTAGCCAAAAATGATTAGATACTGAATATTAACTCAACATTGTTCTTGTTATCTATTGAAAAATTAAATTTCTTCTTTCAATAACAACATTTTGTTGATGTACTCTAGGAGCTGAGAAGTTATGTGTAATACATTTTCTACAACAAAATGATCCAAAATGAGAATTTTGAAATTATCCTCCATGATAACTATGAATATTTACCAAAAGAATATTTTTTCATTTTTAACTTAGGCTCTAATGGTTTTTAGATAAAAAAGCTTCAGATTTATTTTCTAGAAAATAGACCCACATAAATCTAGTGTAATCATCAACTAAGGAAAATGAATAATATTTTCCTCCAATGCTTCCAGTATTTGTTGGACCAAAATTATCCATATGAGCTAAATGTAATGCATTAGTTGTTGAGACTTCACCGAGAGACTTAAAATATGATTTATTTTTTTTCCATTTTGATAAGGATAAAAAAAAATTGATGAATAAAATATATGTTCCGGTTGATCCTTAATTAGTATTTTCATAGAGAGTTTGCATAGGTTCCTAAGGTTACAGTTTTCTAGACTTCTATTACATAACCATGAATGTTCATCCATTGCACTTAGGCAAGGTCGATCTTGGTGGCTATAGTCTTCTATGTTTAGTGTGTAAATATTCTCTTACATATTGGTAGAAAGAATAAACTCTTCCTGGGAATTGTGTACTAATCACTTGTCATTCCTAAAATTCACAAGGTAACCTTCATCACATAATTGACTTATGCTAATGAGGATGTTATTTAGACAATTATAAAATAAAACATTTGAAATAAATGCTTTTCCAAGAATAATGATTTACCCATACCGATAATTTCTCCCTTGGAATTGTCTCAAAAAGATACATTTCCTCCATTCATCATGATAATCTTTTCAATGAAGTTTTTGTTACCAGTCATATTCTAGTAACATCCACTATCCATGTAAATTGTAGTATTCTTTGTATTAACTTTATTTTCCTGAAAAGAAGAGAATTAGACTTTCGGAATCCAAACATTCTTGGATGCAGAATTATTAGACAATAAAATTTTGGGTATCCATATTTGTTTAGAAAAATAAGCTTTATGAAACCCAAAGGACTGAACATTTTTTAAAGGACAATTTTTTTCCAGTGCCATCCACTTTGACATTTAGTACGAAAGGGTCTCTAGATGGAATAAAATAGTAGTTTTTGAAAATAGGTTTTCTATGAGTATAACCTGCTCCAAAAAAATTTCCTTGAAGTCTGATTTGAGAATACAACTTTTCAGAATTTTCATTTCCAGATGTAATAATAGCAGGAGGTTTCTTAAGAGAATATATTTCCGATTTAATTATTAGTACTAAATTCCTATCCTCATGAATTATTTCTTTAGAGTTATATTTTTCCTAAAAAAACTCTTATTTATGAAATAGAATTCTTATGATCTTGAGAAATTTTTTCCTATTTAGAATTTACTTCCTCAAGGTCTTTAGAATGTTTTTCTAGGAGACCACCCTTATCTTCAAGGTCACTAATATGGTATGACATCACTTTTTTATGAAATTATTCTCTAGTATTTTCCTTGTCTAGTTTCATGGAAATTTGATAATTTTTTGCTTCTAACAACTTGGAAAATCTAGATACTTATTCATATGAAGGTATTTCTTCATTATCTGAAGATGAAGTTTCTTCATTAGAAGTAATATCATTAGAATAATAATTCTTATCATGATATTAATTTGTTAAATCCTCGGAAGAGCGTACCTTGCACATAAGACATGTATTTGTGAAATAAGGGGTAGCAATGAATCCAATATTTTTCTGTGGTTCTATTTCATATTCATAAGATTCACTTTCAGAAGAGTCTCCACAACTAGAACTCCATGTGTTGTTTGCTTTAAGACTTTTATTGTGCATAGAACTTTAGAACATCTTCATGTTTTTTTCTGAATTCCTTTCCTTCTGATTCTTTGGTTTCAGTGGAGGGAAATCAGGTCGGATATGAACTGTTCTTATGCATTTCTAATAAGTTATTTACCCATATTTTTTTCTTTGTAGTCTTTATTATTAAACTTATGTTGATAGTTCTTCAGAGCTAAATTCTTGTTCATTATTTGAGATAGATTATCCAACTCCTTCTCAGATTTTTCTGTATCACTAGATTCTGACTGAATAGTAACTTTCTATGACTTTCATCAAGTATCTCTTTCTGGATTTTTAGATTTCATATGCTTTGAATTAGTTATAAAAGAAACACCACCATTCCCATTCTTCTTCTTAACACTATCAGAATATCTCTTCATTCTATTCTGATGTTGATGATGAGTTCCAAAAAGTTCATCTAAGTAAATTTGGGTGACTTTCCTATTCTCATCTATAGTGATTTTCTTTGATTCCCACTCATTTGGCAGGATGTCAATGATCTTATCTTTGGGTGCTTCATCATCCAAAACATTTTCTCCAATGGATTGTAAGATATTAACAATTATCGTAAATCCTTATTGTACCTTACATATAGATTCTTCATAAGGATAGAAAAAACCATGGTACTCAGCTCTAAGCATAAGTCTTATAGTTTCATTAACATTGGCAGTACCAAAATGTGTGACTTAGGTTTCATCAATATACAATTAGCTGCTTCACAAGAAGAAATTCAGAAATATATATTCCCAGTCATGGAACACAACAAAGTATTGCATACCTAGTAGTTAAGTTGATATTATGGATTATCTTAATTAGTAAAATTCCTTACTTCATTATCAAAAATCATATAATCTCCAGTAATCATAACAATGTTTTCCACTCCAGTGTTAATAACAAATGTCTTCATATGATCTCTCCACTATTTGTAAACATTCCCATCAAGAATAGGTAGTCTGGTAGGATTTACATTGTCTATGGATCCACTGTTTATTCCTTCCATCTTAAAGGAAAATATTTCCTCACCAACTTGTCAGAAAAAAAGTTTTTTAACAGGGATAAAAAATACCCTAAACAAGGAAAATATAGAACAATGAAAACATGAGCAAGAAAACTTATATATGAATATAAGTATTTTAGAGACCATGCTCTGATAATAATTGTAGGATCGATATGATACTGATTATAGTATTGAAATGATCATGTAGATGATAAATATACAAGAGGGGGGGGGGGGGGGGGTTGAATTGTATACTTTAAAAATTCCATAAACAGATTTTATATAAAAAAATTCACAACACCTCTATGTTCTACAAACTTTCTTGATCCATGGAATGTAATTCTGAAAATAAGATTCTCGAAATGTGATTCCGAAAATGAAACATTAACAAAACAATACAACAAAAAAGATTCTACCTTAAAGAATATATAACCTTATTTAATCAGAGTAAAATTGTAAAAATGTTTAAGATAGTTAAACATTCCTCAACAACCAGAATACAGTGGAAAAAATTGAAACAATAAAAGTAACTAGTATAGAAATCTTTTAATACAAATAGTATGGTTTCCAACAACTTTGGATAAAGGTCCCTTGATTTTTAATTTCAAGAAAGTGTGTCTTACCCAAACCCAGGTAATCCCTCATACCAAAGTTTGGTATTTGCCTTTCTATCCCCACAATCCCTTGATTTAGAAGGAATTCAGAACCTGTGTCTTCCAAAACCGGAAGCCCGCGATCAGCAAGATTGGAGTCTGCACGAAGAAAGTATGAACAAGTTGTTCACACCCGAACAAGTTGTTCACAACATCCGCACAAATAACTGAGAGTTAAAAGAGAATCTCTCTAAATAAATCACTTCAAAAACATATAATATGTAGAATAATAGAACTATGTCTCAAAAGTTCTGATCTCATTCAAATGTGATCATATTTATAGGTGCAACATCAACGGTCGGATCCCTCCCCCAATGTTCATATTTTTCCTTGAAATTCAGAGTGACCTATACACGTGTCACTCAAACAATGGTTAGTTAGTAACTGAATGCAAGAAAACATTTTATAAACAAAACATGAGTAATTAGAAAAAACGTTGCTTAAAAAAATCATTTTTCGGAATGTAAGTAAATATTAATGTTCAGAGTCTAACCAAAAAACCATTCAGTGTCTATAACATATAGAAATTCAATGGAATTCGGAACGTTAAATCTTTAGAATTTCAGAGTCTGAATTTCACGGAAATTCAGAGTCTCAATTCATATGAATTAAGAGTCTAAACATACAATTTTCAGTGTCTGAATTCATAAAAATTATGATTCTAAACATCAGATGATTCAGAGTCTAAATTCAGAGAAATCGTTGTCGGAACTGAGAATGTTCGTAGTCTAAATTCAATGAACTCGAAGTCTAGACTCATAAATTTCAGAGTCTAGATTCCGAGAACTCAGAATCTAAACTCAGAATGTTTAGAGTCTGGATTCAGAAAACTTGGATCCTAAATTTGGATCCTAAAAACACAATGCTCTATATTTATGTATTTATAACTTTCTAAGTCTTTGGATATGAAACTGAATTTTAAATATAGAAAAAATATGGACAATGTAATGTATATTAAGGATAAACTTCCTTAGTGATGGAAAATTTTCTTGTAAATTTAAAGCATAGGGTACATGAAAATTTCCTTCAGATAAGGTGTTTTTGATTCTCAAAACAGGAAGGAATGGTAGAGTAATAAGGAAATCATATTGATTCAACAATCTCCCCCATCATGATGGAATGGAAAAGTCATAAGGAAGCCTTATTGGCTCAACAATAGTTTCATAATATTATATAATAAAGGAATGAGGAATTATTAAACATTAATTTTTATTTTCATACTAATTTAGTTCTAAGACCCCATAGGGAATTTTTTTCAGGATTATAATACTCTATATATTTAACAAAATCAATTCATGAATTGGATTGAATGATATTTCTACTTGAGGAATTATTAAAATGATAGTTTATTTATGTGGATGATTATTATTTTATTACCTTCATTGCCACATTCAAAACAACTTCCCATCATGTTATGATATTTCCCAACATTTTTCTCATTATATTCTTGAGAAATAGTTCATTGATTGTTTTTATATAATGGTTCTTTTCTCCTTTACATAATTGATATTTTATTTTATATGATTTAAGGAAGTGGAAAAATCAACTATTTTCATGTCATTAATCTTAAATTGGTAATGATTTTTGAGAAATTCATCAAAAAATTTCACTAGACATCCTATTTCATTTAGTTTTTCTTTCATATAGCCTATGCAGTTTAATTCACTTCTATTTTAATTTTTTTCCTTCCATATCAATCCACATACTAATACCTAATAGGGTAAGTGTGATAATATCATTAAAATCACAAAAAATCATTTTATTAGCAAGGTAAAGACTAAGATATAATTAACTAGACTATCTTCAATTGTATCTATTTATAATAAGTAAATATAATTATCTATGTCATAATAGATGTTGTAGTCATAGAGTTTTTTTAACATATGATATATATAAAATATTTACATAAAATTTCATATAAGAACTCATCTATTTGAAACTCTATGAACTGAACCATAAACATTACATAGTCCGGCGTTATATATTGATAATTCATTCTCATATATATATGTATATTTTATGTTTATATTATTAGATAATTAGGTCATAACACATATATAGGAAACCTATATTTTATAAGGTAAAAAATTATACATAGTAATTATTTTCAAATAAAATAAAATTTTTAGAATAAAATATGTTTTCATTTCATGAAAATTCTTCTTGAAATTTAAAATTACATCATTTAACTTACCCATACATAAATCCAATGAAAAATATTTTTAAACCATGGAATATAAATAAATAACATTAATGGACATAAAAAAATAAATATATTACTATAGTTAAAATTTTTAAATTCTATAAAATATGTATTCTATAATAAATATATTTCAAAATACAAAATAAATCATTTTTAAATAAAAAAACACACATTTTCTTTGATGAAAACATTTAAAACACATATTATTAATAGATTAATCAATGAAACCATATCATTATATTGTGATATTTTTTTCCGATGATTGATTATCATCTTGGATCACATTGATATTGCATACAAATAACGAGAATGTACTATATTCCCCAATATCCTCACCTCATTCGAAACCCTTGATAACTCTTCTAGAATTTTTAATACCATAGGATATCATCCAAAAAGGTGTATAAATCAAGTAATATCTAATTCTCTTGGAATCCATTATTTTAGGCCCCATGAATTTTTTGGTCGTTCTCCCTTATCGATAATAATTTATAAAATTGGATGAACATAGAAAGCATTGATAAAACATGTATTAACTTGTAGAATAATATTAATATCCCATGTATATATGGAATAAACATCATCGATATACAAGTATTGAGCATAGAATTTTTACATGGAATATCCATAATGGTTATATATGGAGTAACCAACAAGGTTATACATGGAGTAACCATAATTTATAGACTGGGTATTATAAATTTTTTTAATATTAAATAAAAATCAATATATATTCACATAATATCATAGGATAATAATTATCAGTTAACACTTTCCCATATATTGTTAAAACGATCACAATATATAACAAAAATAAATAACAATTAACCTTATTGGTTAACTCCTACTCTTTTATCAATGCATTCAAGACCTTTATAGGTCCCACAAAACCTTGGCTTTTCTTATAGCCACCCATGTTTGGTTAATAACATAAAAATTAATACATTTATATACAATATAACTTCAATTAATCATTAATTTTTTTTATTTCCATAACATAAACATAAAACATTAAAACGTACATTATAGAAAAATTCATTGCACCCATAAGAAAGCAATGATATATCCATTTTCTTTTAAAAACCATTTTTTAAAACTAATAATTCCAAATAGAAGGAAATAGTGATTTAATTTAATAAAATAGGAATTCTTATAATGGAATACAAACATCATTAAAATTTTATAGAATTTAGAAATTTCATTTTCAATTATACATTAACATAAGATATTATTTTTGTCTTCTTATCATGAAATTGAAAACATTCCTTAAAAATTTAATTTTTTAAATACATTGAAAAATAACCAATGGAAACATAAAATTTAATTTAGTTATATTTTATTTCTCTATTTATTCATCCAAAAAGTTATTTTTTAATTATATGGACATGGAATAATAATGAGAGTTTTGATAAAACAATTAAACTAATATTTTTAAAAGATGTATCATACCTTTTGCTCGACATTTCATGTGAATTAAATATGTTAATAAATAAAAAATGTATGTTAATTATATAATTATTTCATAAAATTTTTCATTTTTATTATTCCTATTATTTCAATTCTTATGATTTTATAATTTAATGATTTGTTTATTTATGTTTATATCACATGCTTTGACGATATTTAATTCATAATTCCAAAAGGAATTTGGTAGTTATGATAAGGTTGAAGTAGAAATTAATCCATAATCTCCATAATAATTATATTTAAATAGACATCATTTAAATATATAAATAATACTTTTAAATCTATCCATTAATAATTATTATGAAAATTGTACTATGTTACAATTTGGGAAATGGTAGATGATTCATATGATTGAGTAACATTTACATTTTTCAATGATCATTATTAGAGGAAATTTAGTAAAACAATTTCAAAAATTAAATTTCAAACTATCCTAAATTTCATATTACTTTTTATAATATACTTATATATATATCATACATTTTATGAGGTGATGAAAAACAGCTCACATAACTTCGTAGTGGTGGCAGTTCACGTGTATGCAAAATAAACATTTAAATTTTATAGTGATTGGAAATTTTACAATGAAAATGATATATAGTCGTATTATAATGATAGATACTTAATTAGTATAATATTTAATCATTTATTCCAACATTATAATCCAACTGGGAGTGGAAGTAATAGAAAATGAATTATGTCAATTCAGGAAGAGGTTATCCTTAATACACATAAATATTCGCTTCATTGCCCATTTCATAAAATAGGTGATGGATACAAATTATATTATTAATAATAAAATATATAAATACGTATTATACTATTTTCATTATTTTTAAATCTTTGATGATAACGTTATTATTCCTACATAAGAAATAAAACCAAAACATGTAGTAAGAAACTATATATCTTCTTTGCAATAAATCTTTTTAATAATTTCTTCTGAACTATATGATTTGTATTCTAACCAAACATATGTGTTTAGAACATGGAAAAGGATGATGGTGTAGGAATTTGGTAGATATTGGTTTGAAAATTCAATTTTAAGAAATATTAAAAGAGAATTGTTATTAGCCTTTTAAAAGATTGGGGAGTGTAAATTTTTGAATTTCCTAAAATATGGAATTAATATATATTTACTGTGATGTACAAATGGATCCAAATTGTTATTATTCATAGATAAGATGAGAAAGAGTCTTAATGAACTCATAAAATAATTTGGACAGGTTTGTATCACATTATTATTCTTATATATTTATTTAACCCCACTTATCCCTTTTCACACTTTCCTTGATAAGAATGTTTTTTTCTCCTTGAGGGTTTTGATTGATACTATAAATTAAAAAAAAATCCAATAAATTGAAAATGAATGATATTTAAAACCATAAACAAATATATTACAAATTATATTACATTTATAAATATCATATAATTTAATAAAATATTATTTAGATAAAATACCAATAATGTTAATAATAGAATTATTAATTTACATTAACTTTTATAACATCATGAAAAAAATAAATTTTACAAAACTTAATTTAATAAATCCCAACTATTATATGTTAACATTTAATATTATTGGTAAAAAAACATTTCATTAAAGTATAATACTTTTAATATTTTTTTTAAAATCATTAACGTTATGTTTCCTTTAATTAAATAATTACTCCATCATCGTTATACAAGAATTTAATGTTATTATTTTCTTCTAAAAAATTTAAATAAATTAATATGATTAAGATTAATATTTCAATTTTTAAAATAATATTTACAATAAAATATATCTTCTATTAATATCAATGTTAAAATACTATTGTTATTTAATGACAGTGTGTCGAATTTTTGACTTTTATTTGCATAAAATATTTTACAATATATATCAATATATTGATGGAAAAAGGACTTCTTAAAAAATATTATATGAATATAGAATATGTCCAATCATCCAATAAATTTTTTTCAATAGTTCAGTTCATTTTTGAAATATATCCTATTGTTTATAACATCATTACATGACCTACATTTCAACATGAAAACAAAAAAACAAGGCTAATATATGTATTTAACAATTAAATAGAAAATATTTATCAAACATGTACACACTCATTCTAAATATGGAATCCATTTTTTATAATTCAAAACACTTATTTGGTATATTTTAATCTAAATCGTAATTGATAAAATAAATAGAAACATTATTTTTCCAAAAATATTTTAATTTAAATATAATGTGTTTTCATACTGAATTAATGTATAAAATTAATTTAAAAAACGAATTATCTAAAATACAAAGGAACTGATGAAAATTTAAAATTAATCATAAACATTTTTTTAGATTTTAAATACATTACCTGAAAATATATATTTTTACATGAATTAGTTTTTTATTTATTCATTGAATAATCAATGATATCAAAAAAAAATCAAATCACATTGTTGAATAATTTTGATATTATTATATAAATAATTATATAAATTTTATAAAATAATGATTCATAAAATTTTAGAATTAAAAATATCATTTTCTATAAAAAATAAGTCAAAACATATTTACTAAGAAATAAGATCTCTGAAAAATAATATGGCTTTACATAAAATTGGGTTCTTATTTCCTAACCATTAATAAATAAATTTCTATTCAATAGATTTTTTATTTATATATATAGTTAATCCTATTCATATCCAATAATTTAATGGATAACTTATAATTATAATATTAAAATAAATATATTTATTGTTCTGTTTATACAAGATGTTGTGTTTCATTCATGTTATTTAATATATATATCTTTTTTAAAAATATCATGATATTAAAAGATTTTAAAATAATTTTATTGGAAGAACTGAATGGTAAATATAATAATTTGAATTTACCCCAAAATAATTTTCATATAATTAATTTTTTTTCTTATATGCATGGGAAAATGAATCAAAATTCATCATTTCATTATATGTACAAAGGATATAACAAATTATGACTGAGAAGATTCCTTAATAATTATATCTATAATCCCTTAGAAATGTTGTACGACATCCTTTTAACGTAGGACCCACCTAGTCATCTAGTTGCACAGTCTCCATAAAATTATGGGAGTCAATTCATATTCAAATGAAACCACTAATCCCAAATTTCTCTCTCAGAAGGATGACTTATCACTACTAGAATTATAATTCTCCAAAATTCATCAGTTATATGTGGAAATTCAAAGATAGATGTGATTAGAACACTAAATATTCCATATTCATATGCAATAAACCTTGGATAAATTCTTATGGATCTTACAATCAAGTTGGAAATTAATTAAAAGTCCATGAATTTTAAAACATCACATTGAGAATTTTTGGAAGAATGTTTCCTATTCCTCAACCAAAAAGAGAGTATCACAAAGTTACCCCTTTTGCTAAAAATTATCCAGTACAAGAAGTTTCTTCAAAATCCAAACAGTCAACCCATTGAATATTACCTCTATGATCCCTTGGAAATCATCAATAATTTTATGATTTCCATTCTTCTGATTAAAATTTCACTACTTCTAAGTCATACACATTATTTCCGTTATTTAACACAAGTAAAATTTATACCCCATATTTCCTAAGTCTCCCCAAAACTAATATCTTGGTGAATATACCAACCAAATTATTTTACCCAGCTCTCTTCCATATACCCATCACTTATTCTTCAAGGGAATACAACATGTAACAGAGATTCTAATTGATGATCATCATTCTCACATAGAAAAAATTATTATTTTCATAATGTATTGCACTTTTACTATTGATGTAGTCTTATGGACTTCCATGGATTCTTAAGATCACTTGAAACAAACGTATCTTCAATAATCATTTCTTGCATTCATCCTTGGAAATAAGATATTATTATTGCATTGAGTAGACATTCAACATGGGTTATTTCAATATCATCCATGTGACCATAGTTCCAAAAAATGTAATGATATATATAATTGGGGTTTTCCCTCAATATCGCTTTAACATAAACTGTACATAATAATAAACAACTATTATAATATAATTTTCTATAAAAATAAATTCATATTTGATTTCATTAATATATCTCATGATTTATATTATAACATTCCAATGTTATTTCATAATATTTGAAAACAATTTACATAAAAATATCATTGCATGTTTTTGTTTTGGTTGAGTTCTAACCATGTAATGCATGAGACCTTCCATAATCATTAAATATAGTATCCTATCAATATTTACTTCATCTTCTTCTAATTTTTGAACATATTAATTTGCATGTTTTAAGTGTCTAACAATAGGAGATGAAAAATTATATCATATAATTATATTTTGTTTCTATTCTCAAAATAATAAAAAAATTAGCTAAATAAAATATTCATGTAACATTATCTCTCAAAATAATATTTACAATATTTTTTCTATCTTCTTCAAGATTATTCCTTAAAAAATCATAATTAAATCCCTCTTAGGATTCTATATATGTAAGATTAATTGTCCCATAGGATGCATTTAATCCACATTCTACATAACAATGATGAAATTATCATCAATTTACACCTTCCATTAGAGAAAATATATGATTATATATTTGTGAAAAAGTTATCATCTATGAATGATTAGAATAAGAAGTTACACCACATATTACATTCTTCAATCATTGAATATTTTTATAGAGTTTTCAAACCACATCTCAATTCCTTTCATAAATAAATCTATGATGTTTATTCATATAGATTTCTATCATCTGACATTCATGGAGGTAATATGACCATAAAAACATTTTATCCACATATAATCCTATGTATGAAACCATTTTTAGAATTGTTTGAATATTTATTTGATAAAATAATAATGAGAAAAATTAACAGTAATTAGTGGCCTCCTTTGTCTAAAAACATTTCACCACCAACCCAAAATTTAACCATTAGTTTATATGATCTTCATATTTTATCCAAAAATAAAAGATGTTTTTATGTGGAAATTTTATTGAGGAAATAAATTATTTATAAGGAGTTATTAAGAGAAATATAATTTAATTCTGCCTATATGGATAACTCCAACTAACCAGAAACACCAAGATTATGGGATTGTCAGTAATTTTTGGTTCTCTACAGATGATTAAAATTATTAAATTCTTGTTATCTACATACCTATGTATTAGTCGTCTACCTAATATTGATATTATTAATTAATGAAGTGGAATTTTTATTTCTCAAAATGTATTCTAAAAAATTTAAACATTTAAAAATATATATGAAGCATATATTGTTCTTAATCATTCATTTACATTCTCTTCTGGTATCTTATTAATTCCTGATGATATTCCCCCTAAATATTAATTAGTATCATTTTAAAATTATATAGAATATAAACCAATTAAACTCCAAATGGTTTATAAACATGAACTACATCCATTAAAATTAGCGTTAATAAATCATTACTCTTTTTCTTCATCAAATGTATTCTTTAGGTTTTTGTCTATTCTGTTTCCCTTTAATTAAATATTAAACTATTCTTATGATTTTTTGTGTTCTCTTAAAAACCTAAAGTTGAAATTAGTGTTCTTTACATATATATACTATGAAGAAACATATATTGTAATTGAATTCTAGATTATCTATATATTTAAAATCAGCAAGAATGTAGGATATAATTCAGAAGACATTGATTATAAAAATTTGAGGAAATATGTTTCTATATTTATCCAATTAATTTTTATCCCATTTGAACTATAGTGTTCCTATTTTATAATGTTTCAACAGTTCCAACTTATTTAGTATAAAAATATTTTGGTATCCATAAATGAAATATCATATCCTTGTTCATTACAATAATTTTTGATTCATTTATTTGACTAAAATACTTTCCTCATGATTTCCTACAACAATTGTCTCATTCAAAATGCATCTAAGACTGTAAATGTTCTGTATAATTATTTATGTGTAATAAAAACCATTGTTTGATATAAGAATATTTTTTACATCATGATTCAATTGAAACAATATATTTCTATTACATGTAAACTATAATTATTTTTAAATATATATTTATGAAATTATATATGTTCCTTCCTGATGGATTCATCTATGAAAGACGCAAGATATCGTGACCCTATGAAGAAACTCACTCAGGATGATCCCTATACATCAGAATGTGAAATATATATCTTTATGATATAAGGTATTTTTATCAAAAGAAAATTAATGATTTATTACTTACTGAGTATAATCCTCTCAATACTTTTTGTGTCAAAATGATCCAAAGTTATTATGAAAATTTACAATAGAATATTTTTATCTTTTTATCAATTTTCCCTTTCTATAAGTGACTTTGATATATATTTTATGAATTTTATTTTTCAAAATGTGTATCTCACACCTTCCTTAAAGTCAAATTAAATGTGCAATATTTTACAACTCTAACTATGACAATATAATACTAGATTATTTAACACACTCTATTAAAAAAATTTATTCAAAATTCATCTTCATCTAATTAACCATTTAGAATTATTTTCATTTTATGTAATATAATATTGGTAACATAATTTCAAATAATAAAACATCTGTTATAAAATTGAACATTGAAATATTACATTCAAATTATATTTGGATCCACCTTATCATCTATATACGAAATTTGGGATCATATGATATATAACTCATGATGCTTCATGTTTCTCCACTAGAGTGGAAAAATGATCCGAAAATATATTGTCAATGACACTATTTGAGTGTTTATAGTTTTAATTATATATTATCTAATTTTTCTAGAATAACCTATTTAAATTAATCCTCCATTGGTTTTTATATAGATTCACCAAGAGCTCTTGGATATCATTTTTTAAATGACTCCATTTACCATAGTTTTAATAGATGCGGATGAATCGAGCATATTTACCGATACTAGTTCATTGACTTATCTTCTAATCATATTTGTCTTTTTCTATGAAGTTATAACCATATTTCTTATACATAACGTGCATTTTTAGAAGATTCTTGAGTCTCCAACCTCAAATATTATTTGTTCACATTAAAATTCATTAAAAAATTAACTGTCAATATAGCTTTACTAGTTAAGTTACATATTATAATTAACAATTCTTCTCATGATTCTAGAAAAGATAGAAATAATATTTTTGGCCAAATATTATCTATCAATTTTACCTTTTCATACATAAGATGGAGTCAAATCAATTTCAGATTTTTCACTTGATCGTCTACTTATTGTCTTTATAAAAGAATAATATTTAATATTATGCACATTAATAACTCATTGATTAGTATGGTAGGATTCTCATAATGGACTTCTAGTGATAACATTGACCCCCCATGTAGTCATTTCATATTTTATTATTCGAGCCATTTTTTGTTCTATAATCATACTCACAACCTTAAATACATTCAATCTACCATTCCCCATTATTAATTATATATATTTTAACAGATTCCTACATTTCTGTGGGACATATTTAAATTTTGGGATGAGATGTTCCTCTATGTATAGAATTTAGTTATTTAAATACTTACCATTAAATTATATTTTCTTTTACATGATATCTTCAAATATTATCCCCTTATGTTATAATGAATATGATTGAATAAGAAATTGACACGTGATCAAGAAACAGTGTTACCTAATTTACTTACAATTATTTAATGGATCCTATAGTAAAACTACCTTCTTATATAAAAAAATTCTCCAACATATACATGATACTTTGATAAATAAAATATATCGACATAAATAAAAACACTCGAGGGAATAGAACTATATATCTAGAATGAATCCCCGTATATTTAATGTGTTAAAACTAAGAAAAACATCCTTCACCATAACTACCATTATGATTTTAAATAAGTCTATACTGTCCACTCTAAATCATAAAAGCCATCATTTTTAAAATTTGGTGGAGTAATTAAAAAATGAAAAGAATTCCATAATTCTTTTACATACTTCATATATTCATCCTACATGCATAGGAATAAATTATTACAAATATTAATTTCATTATACATAATATGGATAAATAATTTATGACAAGAAAGTCACATTGTTCAATAATAATTAATTCCATGACACCCAGTAATGTTGTCCAATTCCCTATTAATATATGATCCCAATAATTCATCGTCACACAAACATCCTACAATTGTGTGAGTCCCTCTGTTGAACTGTGTAACTACTGATCCACTATACCATTATCATTCTCATTTCATATGAAATGTAAGATATCATTTCTGAATAACTAAACACTCTATTGTCATAAAACCATTCATGAATTTATTTTAATGTGGAAAATTAATACATCCTTTAATAGAACACCTAACAATATTAAAATTGATCTAACTATCACATTGAACAACCATAGGCAGTTCGTGATGTTCTAAAAACCACATTGATAGACCTTTTAAGAGAACTTCCACATACCTAAATAGACTAATGTTTTTCCAGAATTTCCTCCTTTTGTTAATATTACTCAATAATGAGATATGTTTTCACAATACAAACATTGTTTTGGAAAATAACAAATTTTGTAGTGTATATTGATTATTGATTATTATAAAAAATATTTTTATAAATATTTTTATGATCTTATTAGGAATATATGAATGATCTATAACTATCTATTATTATATCATAGGAGATATTATAATTCAATTATGAGTATAAAATTGAAGGATAAGGAAACATAATAGAGGTATAAATTCATATATTTTACATTGTAGATAATTTATTTATAATATAAATATTTTAAATCTTCGTGGTTAAAGATAATATCATCTGACAAGAAAATGGTCTGGTTATAATTCTTAAAAATACTTAAAGTGATCACTTTCTAAAAAATTAGGGTTCATACATATCACTTTTAGTAAATTATTTAATATTTAATCAAATTTGATTGATGTATTGAAGAATGAATATAGAATAACATGTTATATATTAGGATAATTATTTTGAGAATGATAAATTATCCCACACATGTAATGTACAACCATTTTATTCTAATAAATAAAGGTATATGATTGAATCACATTTATTGGTTTTACAAAAAAAATATATCATTTAAAATATTTATATTATAAATATTAGTTATGATTGTATATCATTATTGTAACAAGAATGTATTATCTATTTCTAAAGGAAATTATTTTAATCCCAAATATAACACATTTTTTTATTGTAACTCTCCCATTTTATTGATTTATTATGATTAACAACTTATTTAATATTTATCATTTTTTTACTTGGTTTTACACCTCCCTAAATAAGGTTCTAAAATTAATTTTTTTAGTAAAATGATTTAAGGTTAATTACATCTTTCAAACTGAGAGGTAAAACATTTTAGTTATGATGAAAATAACTAAGATAGTTAAATGGATAGGATATACCCAATTTGATATTCATTAGGGAGAGAATTGTGATTTAAGGATAATAATAAACCTAAAATTATCTATAAAAATATTTATTGGAGAAAAGTTATTACATAAGCCTAATATAAAAAATTAAATTTATGGAAATTTTAATTTCCAATTTTAAATATTAATTCATAGATATTTCATGTTTAATAAAAAATGTAAGTAATATTTTATTATTTTATTCTTCATTTTTATTAGGGTTATGATAACCTATGATGATCATGTGAAATAATGTTTTACGTGAATTTTAATATATTAAATATTTTATAATTCACACATATAGAAGGATAATTAAATTATTAAATTTAATGATATATGGAATAAAAATTCAATCTACACAAATAATTTATTAATGAAAAAATGAGTCACAAATATAATTATAATTGGAGGTAAATTATAGAATTCATTCCAAAAGAAGGTGACTAAAATAATTTTCACTAATGGGGTGTGATTCAAATATATAAAAATAATTATATTACTCTTATATTTTATTATAGAATTGTTTATGTGTATTATTTTCCCTTCATAGTATGGTATGCATTTTATATAGAATTCATTATAATAATAGTTTTGATATTGGATTATATCATTTGGGTGAATAATGTTATTACATAATTTTTTTTGTAACATTTTAGTTTTTATTTTGATGCATTATGTTATTTTGATCATTTTCCATTTATAGTTGTTATATTATAGTTGATTTTATTAAAATTAATGGGTTTATGATTTACAAGGAAAATTTATTGGTGGTTTAATATTTGTATGATTTTAGTCGTTAAAATGATCATGGGAAATGAGATTTAGTTATTATAATAGTTCATTTATAGTTATAGATAATATGTTGAATTATATAAAGATTAGGTTATGGTTAATATTAATTGTTTTACATCAAAATTTCAACACAACTATTTTATAGTCATGAAATATAGTAATCAATTCAAAAATATCTTATATTGTTGTTATACATACCCCAATATATATCTTGTATAATTTACCATAGTAATTCATGTAAATTAGTATTCATAGAATTATGTATTTGGAGTATATATCTCAAATTAATTAGGTTCTGAATACCATTTTATAGTTATATTACACTAAAAAACATGTGGAAATAAAAAAAAATTATTTCTTTTTTCAAATATATTTAATCATATGTTTAATAAAAGATGTTCACCAAATATATATGAGTCACTAATTAATTAAATATTGCTGAGTATTCATTTAAGAAAGTAGAAATGTTGAGGTTGTTGTCGAGTATTGAAAAAAGTAATTAATATATATTAATTTTTTTATTTCTTATATAATTTTTTAAGTGTAATATGATGTTTAAAAATATTTCATTGAGAGTATTGTTCTTAAAAAGATTACTTATATGTGGTAATTTATAGATAAATTTTTACTTATTGTCAATATAATAACATATTACTAAAGCACACCATCTAAGCTTTGGGGAATGATATTTGGGATATGTAATACCCCCTATCAATAATGATGGGTTTTCTCAATTATTTTATTGTGAAATATTAATATATATTGTTTTTTAAGGTTTGGTTAAAATTATTTTTGGATTGGTAAATGGTAGTTGGGATGTAGATTGGTAATTATTTTTAGTAAACACAATAAAAAATGTGGCCACTATTTATTGAGACATACAGTTTGAGTAAATGTGTAAAAATAAAATGTAATATATTTTTTGAAATATTATTTTTTAGTACTTTTTTTCCAAAAAAAAAATTATATTACATTGAGATTGTATTTAATATATAATATTTTGTGATAATTATTTCATTTTTTATTTTTTATCTATTAGTTAAAGTCTAAGAATAAAATGGTTCGTAAGGTGGAAACACTGATATAGGCTTGACCATTATTTATCAATTTCATTTTGTGGATGGAAACCAGTGATTATGTAATAATTTTAATACATATTTCCAAGTATTTTATAATTAGAGTGTATTAAATACATGTCATTATTCTTTTTGTCATTTGATTTGGTGTAACTTATTCTGTATGGGTATCAATGATATCTTGGGAAGTGATTATTTTAAAATTATTGGAAAAATGATAAAATGAATGTTGAAGTGATTTTTTGGATTATTTCCACTACTTATGGTGAAAAAAAATCTTAAATTCATGTTAATAGATATTCATTTTATTTTCAATTTTTGGACAAATTGATATTATTATTATTTATAATATATAGAAGTAATATTGACCCAAAAGTACTATTAAATTATATTTGAGAGATAAATACTCACTTATAATGATTAATATTATATTTTTAGAAATATCTCCATTAGTACATCTGTTGGGTCCCACAATTATATTCTAATAACTATACATTGGGTATGTTAGTTTAACAGTGTAGATTTATTCTTATTGATATATTATAAGTTCTAGTTGTTTATAAAATAAGAGAGTATTTAATTTATTCCATGATGGTTAAATTTATGCTATCCTATAAAATATTTATAGTCATTGAGGGAAAAGTCACCAAAAATTACACTATGAGTAATTTTAGGGAGATATTTTTATTATTATAGATTATATTTTCTTTGTTACATGTTATTTTTATGATTAACCATCCAACCATTTTATTTATTATGAAATATATATTTGTCGATATTTTAATTATCTGAATATTTATTTTCATCAACATGAAAATATAACATTTAATTAAATATGATTTGATGGGATATACATATTATGTATTTATCTTTTGTGGTATTTTGTGAAAGGTGAAATAAAGTAAAATAATTTGTATTAAAAATAACTCTATATCATATTTTCAAACCATTTTTAGAGTAATTAATTTATTAGAAATTATATATTAGTCTCTACATATTGAATCAACCAATGGGTGACCTATAACTATTTAGTGATCTTTTGGAATGGGTTTAGAATATTTTGGGTGATTTCATCCTACCATTCCTTTTGCATGATTTTGTGTGTAAGTATAATCAATTGGCGTAGTTTTTGTATTTCACAACGTCTTATATTTATTTCAATGAAATGTTTTTCCCAAACAACAAGATTTTGTGAACTTACTCATGAAATAGTAGATAAATATAGTTTATTTTATACAATAAACATGCAAGGTAACAATTTTATTATTTATTAGATGAAAATCCCTAACATTAAGGGAATGTGTTAATTTCACTAAACAAAGGAATTTTATAATTACGTAATTAGTTTTCAAATGATTCTAATTTGTTAACATTAGTTTTAATTAATTTTAATAAACATTAATGAATTTTTTTAATTTTGTTTCTTTCCCTGAACATGAGAATTTGTTTGATAATCACTTATGTTGATAGTAATGTTTTATATAGAGGATAGAACTTGTAATGAACTAAAATTTTATCATTCTATTTTCCCTTCTTATAATTATTTAATATACTGTAAAAAAATACATCAAATAAAGAACCTAATAAAAACATTATTTTCTTAAATTAATAATTTAATAGGTGGTATTTAGAGAAATTAAAAAATATATACCACTTGAGTAGTAAAATGACTGTCAGAATAGTAATATGGCCATTTCAAATATTAAACCAACCAATATAATTGTAACATCAACTATGAGAGTATAAATAAAAATTTTATACATTATGAATGAAAAATATAATATATTTATACCAAGTAATTAGTAAATAAATGTTTTAAAAAAGAATATTCAGTTGTTGATATTTTTGTGTAACATAAATATTCATCTACAAATTTTATAATTTAAATAGTGAAGTAAAAAAATTAATTTTCATAAAATTTAATAATAATTTAAAATAATTTAGCTTATGATTATCCAAAAATATTTTTATACCTCAATTAATATTTTAAAATGTTGTAAAATCAGTTATTTTCTTATGTTCTCTACTATTCTAATAAATGATTATTTTAACTAAGTATTTAATTTATGATATTTAGAAAATTATATTCATAAAATTGAGTCCATATTTTAAAAATAAACATAAAAAAAAATTAGGTTTATTTTTTAGGATTTTTCTAAAATAGTTATATTTTTAATGAATAGTTAAATACTGTATTTTTTGTATAAGTAAATAAATGTATTCATTTAGTAATCATTAAATAATATATGATTCAATTGAAAATATTAGAGAACTATCATACTTTATTTATTATAAAATGTCCCAAAAATATATACTATTTATAGTTATGAGTAAAAATAAAAAACAATTGAATAAAATAATCAAAACACCCCACTCCCTACCACTAAAAATACCACTCCACACCACCTCTTCTCCTCACACATTATATACAGTTAATCATACATATATTCCTCACAATTCCTCACACAAACCTATTACTCATTTTTTTGACATTATTTTATCACCAAAATACCATTCTGAAGTTCCTAAGGAGGTTCTCAAGGAGACGACACTCAAGGCGTAAAACCCTCACTCATTCAATTAGAATTTATTTTATTTTCATATCCTTACTTCACCTACCCTATACAATGTAACATGATAACTAAAATTGCATATATATATATATATATTGGAATGTAATTTTTTAATATAATATCCATCATTAAATATATAGTCCTCTCTTTTTGAAAAAATAAATTAAAACATCACCCACGAGTTGTCGATTCACCACATTTGTGGATGATGAGTTTTCTATTATACTTAAATAATAAAGGGTGATAGTAAAACAATTTATATTGTTAAAAAATAATATAATATTTGGATAAAATCTAATTTAAGGTGATGTATTATTATACACATATTTTTAAACAACAATACTAATTCATTGTGGTCGAAAAAACTGCCAAATTAAACAAATCATATTTTTAATCAATGTTTTATATAATGGATCATTAAAAAGTATATAATGAAAGAATACATTAGACCAAATAAATTTATAAAAAAATTATTAATACTATATCGTTCTAGTCCAATAGTTTTCCATCTATTTATGTTGTTCTTCCATAATTATACACAAGTGAACCGATCATAAAATAACAAAATAGATGCTCCTAGAACCACAAAATTAAACACTATAACAAATCTTAATTGAAATAATTGAATTGAATAAAATTAAAATAAACTAATTTTTCATTAATATGTTCTTTAATAATTAATTAATGTATTTAATTTTATTTTCCATGATATTTATTTCATGTTCAAAATACTTTCGGACATAAGGTAAGAGATTCTCACAAAACCACTATTTTTTCATTTGGGTTAAGATTTATCTCTCACTACCCAAATATATTTATTAATTCAGCTTATGTAATCATCATAAATTCTATTTTTATTTTCCAAAAAATCTACTTATCTCAATTTATCTATATAAGATAGGGTAAATATTTGTTTTATAGGGTTTCTTTTTTAATTCCTTCCGATAAGCAACCTAGATTTAAAGGAACATCCCAATTTCCTAGACATTTTCAAATTCAATAATTTATATGTTGTAATAAAAAATAACTATTCATAAATAACTCATTTACTAATGAATAACTATATTAGTTCATTTCTGGTGTTAAAAAAACAATTATGTAAAAATTTTCGTTTTTAAATAATCTTTTATATATTTTCCTAAACCACACTAAAGAATCCAATTTATAAAGATTCTAAATCACTTTTCTAATTTTTTTCTCTTTAGTAGGACATAATTAATCATTATGTATTTTAATTTTTCCTTGGGGAATTATTTTTATGACCTAAATCCCTTCCTTTATGGAAACCAAAATGACAATCTTGTTTTTTATTCCATATGGCATGTTTATGATACATGTTTCATTCCATCGGTAACCCTTATGATTATATCTAATGTTTGATTGTTAATTTAGAACCCATGTGAAAGACCATGTTATGAATTGTGTGACCATATAGCACTTCAATTAATCTAGTGTTGTTTTGTCTCATGAGACGTCCTTTTGGGATAAGAAGTAAAAATTATTCCATAATGGGTATTTTCCCACCATGGGATATATTGTTGGTAGTATGCCTTGACTAATGTCTATTTCATATTTTATGTTTATACCATATTTATAGGAGTCAATTATTATATAATCATATGTTCTATATGTTCTTCTTAAATATTTTAATTAATGTTACATTCCTTTTTAGGTCATCTTGTTATGCCATTTTACCCATGTGATGCGATTTATTTCTATGTCAATTACTATAATGGGGGTTTCCTCACCCCTTTTTTCATTTTTTAGTGAGGTTATCCTATTCAGATATGAGATCTTATTGAATGTTAGGATCTCATTATGGATGACTACTATAATTATTCTTTTTTCAATTTTATTACTCTTATTATTATTTATATACTCTTATGAAGAAAAAAGACTTTATGATCATGGGTTTGTATTTGATGGTTACTTATACATAAAATCATGTGTTAACATGTGAAAAAATCATGGGTCATTTTAGTTGGCATGAGATCATTGTGTAGTTATTTTTGGAGATCAGGACTAGAAATATTTATTATTAACAATGTGAAGAATTAAATCCCATGGATAACATAGATTGTAACTTATGGAAACATCCGATAAGATATAAATTATATTTACGTGTTTATCCTTCCATGTTTAATGATTACATTTTATATAATTATTATATATGTATTCAGTCCAACCTAATCATACATTCATTATTTAGATAATTTCTAGAAATAGGATTACCTTGTCCAATATTCAATGTGATAGGAAATGCGATGATTTCCCTAATGAAACGACAAATGTTATCAGAATGGGATATAAAAACAACATGATACTAAATTCCCTATAATATAATGTTAGGAATAATAACATGAATCATATGGAAATCACGATTATCCAAACAATGAGAAAGGTATGGTTAAATACTTTATATGAAATATGCCTTCCATATTTAGTGGATCTCCTGAAACCATCATCAATGAGTAATGGATTAAATACAATGAGAAGATATTATTTATACTATAGTTCTCAAAAGAAGATAAATTCATACTAGTCGTCAATTGTTTTGATGGGGAATATGATTATTGTTGGACACTGATCAAAGACAATGTCTAATGGGGGAATGTATTAAATGGAATGAGAATATTTCATGATATTTTTAAAAAAATTATTTTCCTTCGACTCCCCATATTAATATAGAAAAGGACTTACATAGACTGATGAAAAGGGAAGATGCGTCTATCAGAGTTCATGAGGAAACATTTTCTGGGATTTCAATATATGAAACTAGATTTCTTCTAAACACTATATTAATGGTGGATCACATATTTATTGAAATAATAATGAGGTAATGAAAAGTGTTGGTGATTTGAATCATAGAAATCTATGAGGAGAGTATCTATTAGGACTTTAATGCTTGAATGGATATTAGAGAAAATATGTGGTTTTGTGGCCCTATAGATAAAAAGTCGAAATGGAGTTTAATATGTGTGGATCATAAGATAAATCCCATTAAAGAATGAAAACCCAACAACTGATGTGTTAAATATGTGGGAATAAGCATCTCGGAAGCTAAGGGGAATCATGAGATGATTCAAATGTGAAAGATATAATCATTTTTCAAATAACATCAATTGGGATATAAAGAAACATTCTAGTGTGGAAGACGAAATGAATTTTTAGATTGGCAGTCAAGCTGTAGTGTAGTGTTTGAACTAAAAGGAACATGGGAAATACCGTAGAGAATTTCTTAAGCCAACGGTTGTTATAGGAAATCAAGAAATTTCACCATTGCCCTGAGGATGTAAATTGATATCACTACTCTTGATGCATAGCCTGAAAATAATGTGGTGATCTGAATTGTAGTTTTTTATAAAATATTATAGAATTTTCTATTTGATTAGAGTTTTATGAATTCGTTTATATCTTTTATGTTTAGTAGAACTATTTAAACACCTCCTCAAATGTATTGAGGTTTAGTTATCAATGTGAATAAATAAGGGGAAATTGATGCATCTGAAGTATATAACTTATCCGTGGTTAATGTTTATGGGACCCTCCTAGAACATCATCTCATATTTACTTTGTTAAAATTTGATTCAATATTATGCATGTGTGGGATATATTTTTATTAATAAAATATCAGATTTCAAGGATGGGAGATCAATATTGATATATGCAGACATCCTCCAATTCATTACAAGTGAAATTTGGAGTCTAAATCATTCTTAGAATCGTCATTTGAAATGTGGATATTATTTCCATATTATAAAACATACACAAATATAAATATTGAGATGAAGGAGAGAGTCATCCTCGAAGACGTTACTATTATAATAGAATACATTAATCTCTTCCCATAATAATTTCATGGTCTTCCTCCAAATCAAAAGGTTGAGTTATAAATTAAACGTATTCATTGATATCTACCAATATCATACACACCATATTGAATTTAGTCAATTTAGTTGGTTGAACATAAGATGAATTTACAATAGAATCTGGAAAAGGGTATTATATTCCCACGTGATTCACCATGGGGTGTTTCATTTATCATCAACAAGGATAAGGTTTGATTGATTAGCCTCTATAATGATAATCAATATTTCAAAAAAAATCCTGATAAAGTAAAAGCGTCCCTTTCCTACAATACATAACGTGTCCAATCAACAACATGTGGCCAAGTGTTTTTCTAATGTGTACCTTTGGTTGGCATATCAATAAATAAATGTAAATAATAATGATAGTTCCCTAATATGAATTGAAAAATGGTATGGAATGTATGGTTTCTTAGTTAATCCATTATGACTTACTAATGCTAAAAAAATTTACATGGACATGACAAATAGATTTTTTTGATATTGCCTCAAAAATAATTTGGTGTTATTTATAGATGATAATAAAATATACTCCAGGATCAGTTTTGAAGATGTGGAGAAATTAATAATATTAAAATGGAATTGTAAAGGGTGAAATTCTTTGAAATATATTGTAAATGTGAGTTATTAATGGAGGATGTGTCATACATCAGTGATGTCATTACCATCAATAGAATATATGTAGGCCCTTCCAGGACAATGTAAAATTAATAGTGTCCTATAAGAACATTTGTAATAGATATCCATAGTTTCATTTGTATATATGGGTATTTCTGAATATTTTTGAAGAAAATATCATGATTTTCAAATCCACTAACCCAGCTAAATCAGAATGGAATAAATATATTATGGACCAAGGAATGTGAATAATTCATGAAAGAGTAAAAATAGTCTTATCACTACACTAGTAGTCACACTACTGATATGTGGGTAGTCATGGTAGAATGCATCAATGAATCAAATATGTTATTTGGAAATTTATTTATGAAAATGATAAACTGATAACCTACACATTAAGGTTGTAAAATATTTTTGATAAAAACAATCCCCTGAATGATTTGGAGTTGGATTCTATGACTTTCACATTGAAAATCAAGAGGCATTATCTCTATGTGGAGATGTTTGACATTTATACTAATCATAAGAGCCTAAAATATATATTACCATAGAAAGAGATTAATATATTCCATAATATATGGTTCAATATTATTTTTGATTATTAATTAACAAACCCTACCATTATGTTAAAGAATATAATGTTGTTTATTCTCTATGTAAAAGGTTCTTACAACATTATAAATGATGAAAAATAAGGAGGATCCAATCATTTTACATATTCAATTGATTTTAATGGAAATAATTAATGAAGGGAAGTAATCAATAATTACTCAATTGTATCATAAACCTTCCATAATTATGAACATAATGAGTTCTTAGTGAAATGATGAGGAAATTTGGGAATTGGTAGAATCCTTTAGAAAACAGAATTCTTCAGTGTTCAAAATTGACGAGGAAGGAGACGTAAGATTTGGGCCATGACTGGGTGCTCTATCCAATTCAGAGAGAAAGAATGAAATTATTAATTATTCACATAACTAAACCATCAAATTTCACCAAGGGATAACAATGATATATCCGCATCTCCAAGATAAATATACTAGGAACAGTTTAAAGAAGAAGATCACTGAATATACATAAAATGATTTATTATCTGAACAAGTAATGAATGAATTACAAAATGTATAAGGGGATGATGTTACCAATACCCATACTAGCATAAAAATGGGAAAAGAAAACCATGGTATATGTCACTGAACTTCAAAATAAATTCAATTGATGAAATTTTATATGGTTTTTTTATATATCTTCATAAAAATGAAACTCTCTTTATCAGAATTTAAGAGGACATATCACTATAATAACTATCTTGAACATACATTATAGTTGTTTTGAGGATACATGAGGTAAAAAAATAAATTATATCACATTGAGATCCATGTTCTATCTCTCGGTTTTGGAAAATCCTCCAATTTTCTCTAAAATGTAGATGAACATCAACACATCTTATAAACCTCCAAATAATTTCCAATATGAGGATACTATTTTGACAGAATAATACATTTTAAAGAGTTTTATATTGACTTAATGGGTGGATATGGATAACATCTACCTCTGGTAAAGTTCCATAAATACAGAAGATTACACTAAAGTTTTTGAATAGCTCTATATGATTCACTTTATTGGAAAATATATAGAAAATAGGTTTGATGGTATGAAGAAAGTGAAAAGAAGTTGGTGAGACCTGAAATGGTCAATGAAATGGTATAAAAGGTGAAATCCATTATGTATCATATCCAGGCCACCCAAAGTAAATTGAAGATATATATAGATAATCATCAATGAATCCTAGATTTTAAGGTCTGGGAAATTGTATTCCTCCAAAAATGTACATGGAAAAAGATAATGAAATTTTAGAAGAAAAGAAATATGATTCAATGGTACATCGACCCCTTAACGATTATTGATCATGTAAATTGCATGGCCTATAGAATATCATGTTATCCTACTATGTTTCATGTACATGAATTATTCCACATATCCCTCTCGAGGATGTACATACTAGACCCCTCACATATACTGAATCAAAAGGTGGTCTAATTGGAAAATTATCTCTCTTATAGGGAGAATATAATGAAGATCATGGACCATAGAGAAGATTTTCAATGAAAAAGGACTACTCACCTAGTCATAGTACTATTGAAAAAACAAAGATATAAATAGGTTCCATGGTGACTGGTAGAAACAATGAAGGATAAGTACCCACGCCTATTTTCAACAAAGATTGTAAATTGAAATTTTGCGGGTGAAATAACATTAGGTGGATGAATGTAATAGACCTGAATTTATCAATAAAATTTCATTTTAAATAATAATGTTTTATAGAATAAAAAATATACATCAAAATGACAACCTAAATAATTTTTTCTAATCAATTAAGAATGAAATAGGTAGGATTTATCAAATTAAAGAAACTATACCAATGTAATAGCAACATGATCAATAGAATATTAGTCCATTGATTAGGAATAGTAAACTATCCAATAGAATATTAACTTGTCCTTTGAATTCATAAATAAATTTTTGAATCTTATGAATTAAAATAATATATATTTATATCATAGAAAAAGTTATTAGATTTTTTAGAAATGTTAAAAAAAAATTAGTATTTTTGTGAAATGTAAATGTATATTTACAGTTGTATAATAACTATAATAAATTATTTATTTTCAGAAAATATATTAATAAATTAATATTTAATTTTCTTATTACTTTATGAAAACAATTTGAGATCTTTATTAAAATTTCAATGTGGTGTAAAAGAATTTATAATTTTAAAATTGTAATTTATTGAATAGATAATGATTTTAGTTAAAAATTAAATTTATCATATTAAAAAATTATTTTCATAAATTTTAGACGATATTTTTAGATATAAAAATCGATTAATGGTCAGGTTTAATTTTTTAATATTTCTAATATTGTTGAATTTTTTGGGAATAACGAAATGCAGAAATTAATTATATATGTAAATAAATGCATTTATTAGTCATGGTTGGGTCATTAATGATATATGTGGCTATTATCTCAAAATCACATTCTCTTGTTTCTTTACATAGTAATATAAATTAACACTATTCATTTTATTTAGCCAATATAATTAAAAAATAATGAACATAATACAAACACCCCTCTCCTCAAACTATAAATACCACCCCTCACCGCCTCCTCTTCTCATACCTTCTACGAAATGAAGGATTATTTTATTATGAAAAATTAACCTCCCTAAACTCTTCACCTTCTTAGGGTCTTTATGGTATCACCAAAAAGAAATTTACACATTCCCAGTAGAGGTTTTCAGGGATACGACACTCAATAGGTCAAACCCTCCATCTTTCTCAATTAATTTCCTTTGATTTCATAACCAACCCTCACACACCCTATATAAAGTAACATGATAAATTTAATATCATATATATATATAATGTAATGTAATTATTTCAATGGATTTTCCACCACAAAATGACTTCTTATATCCTTTTGTTGTAAAAAATAAAACATTGTCTATGAGGTGGAGATTCACATTATTCATGGTTAACAAGTTTTTGTTTTTAGTATCCACATTCAAAGCTGGTTATAGAACAATTTTTAAGTACCATAATGTTAATAATATTTTTATTACAACTTATTTGTTTTTATTTAACAATATTAAAAACATAATATTTAATAAAATGATGCTAAATCATGATGGTCCCAAATAGAAAAAATACACTAATTATTTTTTTCATTAATTTTTATATAATGAATCATCATCTTGTAAATAATAAAAAATTATACATGAAAATTTTTAAATCTATGGAAATTAATTATTAAAAAATCATTCTAGCTTTTTAGTTCTTCTACCATTTAAAAATAACTTTCAGAATTTTACATATATGAACCGATCATAAAATCATAAAATGTGTGCTCCTTGAATGACTAATTTAAACACTATTTGTAAACATAATAGACTACAATAAACCAAATAAAATTACAATAAATTAAATAAATTTATAATTGGTTATGAATTATTTAATTTTATTATCTAATACATTATTCCAAATGGTACAACTCTTTCGAATAAAAGGTAAGGGATTCCCTCTAAAACTCTATTTTTCATACAGGTTACACTTTCCCTCTCTTTACCCAAATGTAATAATTAATTTTTATTATGTGATAATTCTAAATTATTTTTGTATATTCCAATCATATGTTCCTTGATCAGTAAATCATTATTTTATAAGGAACCACAAGTTTTATAGTGTTCCTTTTTCTAATTCACCAAACTAAGAAACCCTAATTAATGGGAACTTCCCAATTTGATACCAATATTCAATTAAAAAACAATAATATGTATTGAAATATTATTATATAGAGAAAATAACATATTTAATCAGGATAAAAAATATTAGATTATTTCTAATTTTATGTAATCAATTAATCATTTTTCACTTAAATGATTCTTTAATATATTTTTCATATACCACACTAATGTAAAACATTTCAAAATTATCATAAATACTCTTCGTACAAATTTTCTCTTTAGTTATACATCATTGATCAAGATCTATATCTATTTTCCTTAATTAAATTTCATTCATGATTTAAATATATTATTTTAAGAACAAATTTATGATATTCGTATTTATTATTCCATATTTCATGATTACGAGACACATTCCCTTCCATGGGTATCCATTATGTTTATCTATTCTAAATGATTCTTAATGTGTAACAAATATTCATGAACATATTATAATGGATTCTCTAAAATCTTGCTATAATTGATTTTTTAATGATTAGTCTCATTCAATGACATGTTTTGATAGGGAATAACATTATTCTTTTGTTGGACTTGGTACCATGTGTGATAGAGTATTGGTTGTTATCCTTGAATCATTGTTATTTCATGTGTTATTTTACTTAGAAATTCATTTCATCCATTATTACATGATTAAATGATTTACATGTTATGTTTACATATGTTAATTCATGTTCTATTCATTTTTATTTCATCATGTTATGCCTTCAAAATCATTTATATGATTTGTTTCATTGTTTATCCCACTAATGAAATTTTAATGTGATATTTTTTGAATTTCCATTACATTGGTTATTATATGATGATGTAAGAGATAAATGGACTTTTGTATCTCATTATAGATAATTAATATAATGATGTTTTAAAAAATTTCATTATTTTCATTTTTATGTATATAATCAACCAATGAAAATAGATGTTAAGATCCATGATTTTTATTTTATTATTAATTATGCATAAAATCATGTAATCATATGTGTATTTTGCAAGGGATGGTTCAAATACTTCTTCAATAAAATTGCTAAAAAATATTATTATCAGTATTATGTTGTGTTAATGCATAAAAAATAATTATGTGGGATTTGGTAAAAGTATTACATGGGTAATGTGAAGCACTGTGAGTATTAAAGGAAAATGAATGGTTTTAGAATATAGGATAAAAAAATAAGGAGTCCTTTGATTAATAGATGGGAATAGATTTCTAAAAAATTATGTGGATAAATATTCATGAATTTATTATGTCCATACATATATGGATAGTAGAAGATTTATTATTTCTAACCATATTTTATAAATTGAGTGGTTTAGTTTGATTATGATCTATGGTTTATGGGGAATGTCCTCCAAATATGTTATAACCATCATCAAATTCGAATCATATAAAAAATATATAACACACTTATAGTTATGATTTTAAAATCCCCACGAAGGTATGCATAATTTTCTTATGAATATATGTTCAATAAAAAATCTATCGTGATAAATATTAATTGAAGAGTCAATAAAATATTCATTCTAAACAATATTTTAGCTCCTCAACCCAGTTTTTTTAAATGATTGTAATTTATTTAATAAAGTGTTGTGGGGATTTTATTGACATTAAATTAAAGGAAAAAAATAGAGTTTTAAGAAATACATCATGATAAAAAATTTAGGATAATGATTATTATGATTTTGGCTTTTCTTGACCCACAATAGCAATGAATATTAATAGACATTAATTATTTAATTAAAAAACTAGTTGAATTTATATGTTATTTAATTAACAACTATTACGTATATGGGTAATGGTTTTATCAGTGATCATTTTCAAGAAACTATAAATGAAATATGAGTTAATAAATGTGGTTATAAGTTCATAAAAAAGATGCATTATAATTAAATAAATGAGTAGATGTTACTTAATTCAATTCCACTATATATACTTTTAAATATATGAGGTGGATTATTTAGGGTATGGTGATTTAGAACTTATTTCAGAATACCATGTTCAATTAAACCTCTGGAGGTCAATTTCTATATTTACCACATTATTAGTTTGCTTAGTTGATTATATCATTCATTATGCTCATATGCTTTATTATATTATAAAAACACATTAAATGAATAAGGTATAATTAATATAGGTCATCAATCATATACTTGGTATACAATATTGTGGTACTCCTATAGGCTACAATGTAGCCAATCTATTCCCATGAAAATTCATTGAAGGGATTAAAATGATGGTATTTAGACAAGGTGATTTTGTACCATGGTATCCTTACATTTAATATTCTTATCGATTGACTCACTACTTCAATATGGCCACTACATATACATATTAAAACCATTTATAATGAGAAAAATATATATACCATACCAAACTTTCCTATGTATATTCTCAGTGTACATCATATCACATATGTGTGATTTTGTTTCCTGTGATGTTGAATCCTTTAAATGAAATATATGTTAGTGAAATAAAATTAAATAAACATTATCATCATCCCTTGAATTTAATTTTCAACTATTATACTAGATCACTACTTATTTTATAATGTAAAATTATATTAAAAAATTCTTTTTTATTTTCCTCTCACTGATAATAATGGTATCCTCATTTCCCACATATAAAATATTGAAATCATATCATATCATTAGTATAAACTATTTTATTCCACCATTATCAAAAAATAATTTTCTTATGATATCTATTTAAAAATTTAAGTAACAATATCTTCATTGGATTACTTAACATGACTCATATTATTAATCATAGTTTTTAATAGTAATTCATTAATTTTAAGATTAATATTTCCCTAAATATTATTTTCCATAATTTCATTAATGGTTAAATATCACGAATTATATATTTCATCAAAACTATTTTGCATCCAAATCCTCATTATTTTGTAAATCACCATCATGTTGGACGAAAATTCACTTGAGTACTAAAACCCAAAATCCTGATATTTACATTAAGGATCCATATTTTATTATTTTATAGCAATTTAGGTACCCATTGATTGATATGTTTCTCATGATACCATAATCTATCATATTATTTATCATGTTCCTTGTTCACTATAATCACAATGAATATTGAAAAAATACAATCATTTAAAATTTGTTAAATAATTTCTAGATTAGTAAACATATTGTAAAATATGAAATAATATTACTAAGATAATGAAATTATAGAAATTATCTTAAAGATCTTTAATATAAAAATCATTTAAACTATGAATCATTATATAATTTATAACTCACACTGACATTGTTTTTAGAAGAACACATATGCACACATTGATTCAAAATTAAATTTACATTATTATTAAAAAAAGAAACATTATATTTTTACATAAAATAATGTGTACTAAAAAATACATCACAGATGAATATTAAGATATTTGTGGTCGTTTTTGGAGAAAATAATTATCATTTTAAAGTAATTACATTGTATGTATTAATTTATATCATCACGGATGACTTTATGTCCACTGTAGATGACATGTAGTGTATGTGAAAATCAGTTAGAAATATAATAAAAATTAGTCATTTATTTAAATTTAATATTATATGTGATTTTATTTCAAATATAAAAAATAAAAACAAACATACCTGAAATGTGGGGAATAATGCGCTAACAAAGCAAATATATAGCCTTAATTTACATGATAAAGATGATTATAAGGGGAGATTGAATTATATACCTATGGAATACCACCATAGATTATTAAATATATATAACACGTAATAAAAAATTCTAATCACACGGAAATAATGTAAAAACTAGGAAAGAATTAATCATATGTATGACCTCATGCAGACTATTATGGAAATATGAAAATAAATATTAAGCAAAAACCTTTAGTAAAATTAAATCAGGATGTAAATTCAAAAAACGAGGATATCCTAAAATTGTATATAATCTCACGAAATAACTACTTTTGTCACTTCTAAATGCATCCATGAATTTCATATAGTCCATACAAACAGGATCTCATAGTGGATATTGTTTAGAAAGATTCAGTTTGACAGGTCGTGGTGCCCGAATGGAGTTACAGATCAGATTTCATGGCCGTTCAAATTCATGCTAATGGGAATTTCCATCCAGGACAATTTTTGGGATATGTTTTGTTTAAAATGAAATAAGTAAAATATTGTGCACAAGAATGGATGTTTTGCATGAATGAATGGGATCTTGCGCGCAATAGTATAATATTGCACGCAACATGTCATGAAAACTTTTTACGTGCCCACTGAGATGTAATCTTCTGTCAAGGCCACCATAAAAACGTCTAAGGAAGGTGCACACAAGTACACCCTATCATTCAATAATATTAGTCCTCTTGTTCCAAATAAGAGATGCTTTATGCTCCAATCATAAGATTTCAACAGTCCCCAGTACAAGATTATTAACTGTAGTACATCCTATCATTCAACACCACGATGCCTCTTGTTCCAAAGAAGTGATTCCTTATGTACCAAGCATAAGATTATAATAGTCCTCACTACATGAATTTAAACTATAGCATTCCTGTAACACCTCGACCCTACCTCATTGGCTTGAGGAGGCGGTGAGGGATTACTTAGCCTTAAGCGATGTCACCAAAGCTCCAAAGGCTGGCAATAAATGCTGAGGGCTTCGAGAAAAAATTGGCGGACAATTTTCCCATAATAAAAAACCAACCAAACCATCACTAAAACCACTATATGATGCATGTGAATAAAACATTCAAGCATGTATTCCCAAAACACAACCATTTTGTTCTACAATACAACCCAAAACAAATATAATCCCACATGATATCAGAGTACTATGTGGATATCTAAACAACGAAACACCATGAGCCATGACACCACTACCGCTCCACACCAAGATCCAAGCTCCAAGCTCCACCAATACATCACAAGCATCACCACGAACCACTAGCAGTGAGATTCCTTATCTTTACCTATATCCAGGTACATGACATCTACAAAAAAACCAAATTTCCAAAGTAGGGGGAGAGTAAAACTACTAAATAAGGTTTCCCCAAATGACTTCCCTACACACGCCACTTGGATAAAACCGTTAGCACATTTATTTAAAATAGTTTATATAAAATAATCGCATGTGCACCCCTTACCATAATCCAAACACACCCTTACCCATCCATTTCACCCCAACCAAGTAAACATAGGGAAAGTGAAAAAAAATCAAGTCGTAAGCAAAACATTCCACATAAGGATGACAAATCAACCATGCCATAATCCGATTACCTTTTCATTTTTCACACATAGGACCCATCTAAAAACAATACCAACCAAGAAAAAAACATAACAGGGTGGCACTTCCCATGCAACCCATTAATTACCAATCCACTCAAGTGGTACTTACTTCCAAAATTCATTTGATGGTGAACCTTCCCTCCACAATACATCCCCTATTTATAGTGGTAATTACCACCCACATCCACATAATATTCAAACAAGACAACACAACCGATAATATAACCCATCAAGGCCACAACAACATGCAATCAACCATTTCCATTACATGCTAATCCACTTCAATAAATCAAACATTTATTGAAAACACCCTTTAACCATTTTCAATGCCAAACCCCATTTCAATAAAATAACCCATTTAATTGAAAACCATTTTCTCATTTTATCTTATTCAAATAACAAGACAACTCATTTTAAAATCCCATTTTAAAATCACATCAAGAGCATTTCACCATAGGCCCATTTTCCCAAAAATTCCCAAACCATTACCAAAAGGATTGCCATCAGATTTCTCACAACAACAACATAATTAATTTTAAGCAACGAAAATTAATTTCAACCAAACCACTAGTTATAACCAAGTGTAGTCAAGAGAGACGCCACCTACCTTTTGGGTTCTCAAAAAATCGACTCACAAGGAACCACTCTTCACATCCATCGAACGCACCAACAAAACCGTTATAGATCCACTTACCAAACATCCAAAAGCATTAAAACTAACATCCAAGGAAACCACAACCCTAGATATACACACGACTGGTGTAGATCTAGAAAACCAAGAGATAGGGAGATGTAGATCTAGAGGAAAACACAATGAAACCGAGAGGAATGAATTACCCGAGAGAAACCACCTTCAAACCACCATTAAAACCCTTTGATTTGCATCCAAAATCAGTGGGAGATCACCTTCAACCCCTGAAAACCCAAAATCCCAAGTGACTCTCAAGTGGGAGAGGATTTTGAGAAGAATGAGGCAAGCCCGAGTCAACCTGAGTTTTAAAACCATATTTTTAAGTGGTCGCACGACTAGCCCGCACGGTTTGGAAAATCGTGCACTAACCATCCGCAAACAACTACCTTGAGAGAAGGGGTCTGCACGGTTTCCTCGCACGGTTTGAAAAACCGTGTGCAGGCCGTGCGATGCCTACTGTCTCCCACTGCACCGTTTCCTGGAGAACCCACACGGTTCCCCCTAACCGTGCTCAAACCGTGCTCCCTAAGAGAAACTTCCAAAATTATTCAAAACCATTCCAGACTCACCCAAACTCTTCCCAACTCATCCCATGCACTTTAAACACATAAAGAATCATACATAAAGGATACATTCTTCAAACCAGGGGTGCTACATTCTCCCCACCATTGTAATTTCCATACATAGAAGTAGTGAACCCACCTTTTTCCAAAAGAGCTCGGGACATTCCTCGACCATCTCTTTATCCCGCTCCCAAGTCTCCTCTTGGATCTGGCCATCCTGCCACAAAACCTCAACCAGACCAATACCTTTTCCCTGAAAGACATTCTCATTATTATCCACAACATGCACTGGCATGTGCACCAACGAAGTATCTATCTCATCCTCAACAAGATCCCAACGAATATCATGGCCCGGATCCGGCTGATACTTTTTCAATTGCGACACATGAAACAAATTGTGCACCACACTGAACCTAGGTGGAAAATAAAAATGATAAGCCCCCTCACAAACCTACTCAAGAATCTCAAAAGTTCCAATATAGCTCGGAGATAACATTCCCTACTTCCCAAATCGACGATGTCCCAACCTTGGAGATATCCTCAAGAAAACATGATCACTCATCTCAAATGAAAACGACCATTGACGATGATCCGCAAACGATTTCTAACGACTCTGAGATATCTATATTCTCCATCTGATTAACATGATATTATCCATAGTCTCCTGGAAAAGGCTTGGTCCAACCATCTAGGACTCACATGTTTCCACCCAGCATAGTGGAGAATGAAATGACCACCCATACAATGCATCAAACGAAGCCATATGTATGGATTTTTGGTAATAGTTATTATATGATAACTCAACTAACGACATGTTATCCTCCCACAAGACACAAAAATACATGAAAAAAGACTACAACATATCCTCCAAAGTTTGTATCATCCTCTCTGATTGACCATTCGTCTGAGGGTGATACGCCATGCTCATAGTCAACTGTGTCCCAAGGGGTTGCTGCAAGGGTTTCCAAAAATGAGATGTAATCCTACGATCTTTATCTGATACAATTGAAACTAGAATTCCATGCCTCTTTAACTCCTCCCAGATATAGATTTTGGACAGATCCTCCACCGTATGAGATTCACGAATAGGAATGAAATGGGCCGCCTTCGTTAGCCGATCCACTATCACACAAATGACATAATTCTTCTGGACCATTCTTGGGAGACTTATGAAAAAATCCATCACTAATTTCTCCCACTTCCAAACATAGATTGGTAAAGACTACAAAATTCTTGCTGGCCTCTGATGCTCTAACATGACATGCTGGCATGTCAAGAATCTTAGAACAAACTCATCCACAATTCTTTTCATACCATCCCACCAGAACTGCACTTTCAACGCATTATACATTTGCTGAATTATAGGATGAAAAACCCATCTGGAATGATGATACACCCTTAGAAAACCATCCCGACATGAATCTGGTACAAATATATGATTCCGAAAACACACAACTGAATCTCCATTAAGTTTCCGACCCTCAGGGGTCTCCCCATCATTGAGTTTCGACCTCATGGTCACACACTCAGAATCAGATATCTGTGACTCTTTAACTAGGCCAACCAAGTCAGGAATCAATATGTCCGGAAAGAATATTGCTCTATTAACCTGGTCCTCACATTCAAACCACATGTCGGAAATAACTGACATCGACTTCCATTGGTCTGATGCATGTTTCACCACCTGAGCATATGATTTTCTACTTATTGCATCATCCTCAAAATTTACCTTACCCAGTGTGTACATCAAGTCAAAATCAACAACTAGAGATATTCAATCCAACTCTTTTGCCTCATGTTTAAATACCTTTGTGAGAAAATGTGATTCATGCTTTTATGATCTATATATACCGTGAATTTCTCACCAATGAGATAATGACGCCACACATTCAAAGCATGGACCACTTCTTCTAATTCCAAATCATGTGTTAGGTAGTTCTTCTCATGCACCCTCAACTTCCAGGAGCCATCTGCAAGCACATGATTCCCTTTCATGAGAACATACCCCGACCATGATCCAGATGCATCACAATACACCACGTACCCTTTTCCTAGTTCTGGAATTACCATAATTGGTGTTGATGTAAGGTGACCCTTTAGCTCTTCGAAACACTGATGACACTATTCATTCCATTGGAATGGAGCATTCGTTCTTGTAAAATCTGTCATTGGTGAAGCCAAACGTGGAAAATCATGAACAAAACGCCAATAATACCCAACTAGACCAAGGAAACTCAGTATATCAAACACATTCTTTGGCAGTTTCCACGAGATAAGAGCCTCTATATTTTCTGGATCCACTGAAACACCCCTTTCAAAAATCACATGGCCTAGAAAATAAACTTCATGTATCCAATAGTCACACTTTGACAATTTGGCATACAACTTATGATCCCTCAAGATCCCCAACGATGTCGCCAAGTTCTGCTCATGATCCTCCCTTGTATTTGAAAATACCATAATATCGTTAACAAACATCACCACAAATGAATCCAGATATCTATTAAATATCTGATTCATTAATGTTAAGAATACCTCTAGCGCATTTGTTAGACCAAAGGTCATAACCACATATTCATAATGACCATATCTACTTATAAATGATATTTTAGGAATATATTTTTTCCTCACCAACAATTGATGATATCCCGACATCAGTTCAATCTTGGAGAACCACTATGCTCCCCTGCACTAGTCGAAGAAATCATCAATTCGTGGACGTGGATATCTGTTCTTTATCGTAACTTGGTTAAGTCGACGATAATCAATATAGAGTCTCAAATTTCCATCCAACTATTTCACAAATAACACCGGAACTGCACATAGGATGTGCTAAGATGGATAAACCCTTTGTTTTATAACTCTTCCAACTTGACTTTCAGTTCCTGAAATTCAGTAGATGCCATCTGGTAAGATGAAAGTGAGATAGGATTTCTCCATGGAAGGAGATTAATTGTAAACACTACTTCTCTTATGGGAGGTAACCCATAGAATTATTTGGGAAAACATCCATGAATTGATGCACCACTGCCGGATGAACACTCTACTCAACACCCTCTTCCAATTCCAATGACAACACCACCAACTGATGCAATAAGGTGCCTTCTGATGGTGCCAACAAATTTGTTTCACCCTTCCCTTCAATACTCTCTACTCTATAGAGATGTCTAACACCATAATGTGTCGTAAAATCCACTTTCCCCACATTACAGACAATGTGGACCTTAAACACCAACATCCAGTCCATTCCCATGATTACATCATACCCATCCATCATAGGAATTGATTAATTCCACATTAGCTCAACCATGCCCACAATAAAAAAACATGCTCCACACAAGAAGGAATGACAATGTCTTCGACCCAAAGGAGTTTGATGTTTCAAAACCGAAGGCATCATTTCTACCCTTAAACCCATCAACTCAACCAGACGTGCAACAATAAAAGAGTGTGAATCACCCATATCAAACAACACTTACATAAAGTTAGAATTTAAAAGAATAGTACCTCTCATTGTGGATGGTCTCGAATAATCATCCACCACAACTTATTCATCTCCAAACAATGCCTTGGTTTCCAAACTATGCTCTTTATTTCCTTGTTAAGGAGTTGTGTTGTTCCATGAATCACCATAACTAGTTTTCCTCTACTGACGAGGGGTATGTTGTTGTCCATGTCCCGTCGATGCATACGACATCTGGGATCTCTGAGGAGTTTCACGAGCACCCAACCTTGGAGAATTCCAACAATAATGTTGTAGATGCCCTATCTGCTTACAATTGTGGCTTGATCGAGGTTGTGTCATACAGTCCTGTTTGATGTGTTCCATAGAGCCACACTGAAAGCATCTTGTCTTTCTCTAGGGATTTAGAGAAAGATTTACTGATCCTGTCATCGAATTATGTGCCATACTCTTTCCCTAGGAATTAGTGTCCCTCATTTATTTGAACCCAGCATTAGATTCCCCACTATTCCCCATGGGTACCACCATGTTTCTTCCGCTCGGAGCTGCCAATAGATCACGCTCAGCCACCGATGCTCGATTAACCATCTCTATGTAATCACCAATACACAACACTGCTATTTTTAACAAATCTCTTTCCTTAACCCTGCTGCGAGGATCCACACCTTCAATGACGTGCTACCTTCCACATCGGGTGAAAACATTACTATGATCATAAACTTAGCTGCATATTCTGTCACTGAAATATTCTCTTGCTTTTGAGAGAATAAATCAGTTGTGCGCTGAATTATCAACCTATGTGGGTAGAAATGTTTATTAAACAATTCTTCAAAGCCATCTGACATCATACTCTGGTCTATCCCCACTTGGACTAAAAACTCCCACTACTAAAGAGAAAGATCCTCTAGCTTATAAGTCACTAGAATTACTTTAATCTATACAGGAATCCCCAATAATTTGAAATTTTTGTTCATTTTGGACAGCCACACCTCTTCCCTTTCTGGGTCCGAATCACCCCTAAATAAGGGTGGATCCAGTAATTGAAACTGAGACACATATTCAACATGATTTTGCTCTTTTTATCAGTTCACACATCACATATCTTGGAAAGAATTCACTATGCTCTCGACTGACTACTGGTTCACCTAGGGCTCAGGGGAAACCATGTTCTCATCAGCCACATCCGGATGGTCTCTATAACGCCTACCCGGTTCCATTTCTATAAACAGAAAAAAAAAACCATGAGTCTCACTTCCATAGACATCAATAAATTCCATTTCAAGTTGAATTACACAATTCTATCACAACGAGGCTTTCCACCTTTCCACAATTATATTGTTTCACCATTTTTTAAAATCAAACCATTTTCAAAATACCACCAGTTTTCTTTTTTCAAATCCCTTTGATTTGAAACTCTATTCATATTTTTCAAAACACTCACATTCATATCACAACATAAATCATTATACCACAATGAAATATGCATCCTAGTGGGAAGTCATTTCTACCTTGCATGACATGCGTATAACATTGGTTACACCCATGAAAATGGGATATCTAATTCTTATAAGTGTCTCCAACCACTTACGTTCCAAACTACCTGGTAACTTGAAGGCCGCATAAAAGAGATAACTATGTCCTTTTATGATATACATTCCACATTCTGACATTCCTACTCCTTGATACCATCCCGGTCCAAAGAATATACCATAACGAATGTCAACTCCAAATCCGAGAATCAACTCCAAATAACCGAACATTATGATACCACTTGTAACACCCTGCCCCAACCTCATGGGCCTGTGGAGGCAGTGCAGGATTAAATAACCTTAAGCAATGTTCCCAAGGTGCCAAAGGCTGTCAATAAATGCTTAGGGCTTCACGAACAAATTTTGGAATGATTTTCCATTAAGACAAAACCAACCAAACCATCACTATAACCACTATATGATGAATGGTAATAAAAAATTAAATCATGTTTTCCCAATAGAAAACCATTTTGTTCTACAATACAACCCAAAAACGATAATATCAAACATGATATCATAGTACTATATTGAAGACAAAACAAAAAAACACCACGAGCGATGTCACCACTATCGCTCCACACCATGATCGAAGCTCCAAACTCCACCAACACATCAGATGTACCACCACGAACCACTAGAAATGAGATGCCTTACCTTTACCTGTATCCCGGTACATGACATCTGCACATACACCATAGTGCCAAATCAGGGGCTAATTACAACTACCCAGTAGGTTTTCCCCAAATCACATCTCTACACACGCCACTAGGATAACACTGTTAGCACATTTATATAAAAAAATCTTATAAAATAATCTCAAGTGCATCCCTGAGAATAATCCAATCACACCCTTACCAAGACATTTCACTCAATCAAAGTGAACCCATGGAAAGCCAAACAATCAGGTTGTATGCCAAATATTTCACACAAGGAATATGAATCAACCATTCCACAAACTGATAACCTTTTCATATTTCACTCAGATGCCCCATCTACAAACATCACCAACAAATCATTCAACATATCATGGTGAACATCTCATCCAACCCATTCATTACCAATCCACTCAAGTGGTACATCCCACCAACTTGATTTTTATGGTGGCCCTTCTATCCACTATCCATCCAATTTTTATAGTGGTACGTCCCACCCACATCCACACAAAATTCAATCAAGCCAACACAACAAAACATGTAACCCATCAAGGCCACAACAACATGCAGTCATCCATTTCCATTACATGCCAATCCACTTCAATAAATCAAACATTTATTGAAAACAAAATTTAACCATTTTCAATGCCAAACCCCATTTCAATAAAACAACCCTTTTTATTGAAAACCATTTTCTCATTTCAACTTAATCATCCAATAGAACAACTCAATTTAAAATCCTATTTTTAAATCACATCAAGAGCATTTCACCACAATCCCTTTTCCCAAAAATTCCAAAACCATTACCAAAGGTATTTCCATCCAATTTCACACATCAACAACACAATTAATTTTAAGCAACACAAATTAAATGTAACCTAACCAGTATTTCTATCCATATGGAGTTAAGAGAGAGAAGCCACCTACCTTTACGGTTCCAATGAAATCGACCCACAAGGAACCAATCTTTAAATTTGATGAACGCACAACCAAAACCTCTATAGATCCCCTTCCTTAACATCCATAAGCCTTAAAATCAACATCCAAGGAAACCACAACCCCAGATCTACACACAATGGGTGTAGAACTATAAAACTGAGAGATAGGGAGATGTAGATCAATTGGAAAACACCAAGAAACCGAGAGGAGATATATAACCGGGAGAAACCACCTTCAAACCACCATGAAAACACTTAGATTTGCTTCCAATATTAGTTGGAGATCACCTTCAATCCCTGAGAACCAAAAATCCCTAGTGAGGCTCGAGTGGGAGAGGATTTGGATATGAGGAAGGAAAGCCCAAGTGGAACCTGGTTTTAAAACCCCATTTTTAATTGGCCACACAGTTATCCCACATGGTTCGGAAAATTGTGTGTTAACCGTGTGCATGCTACTACCTCGAGAGGAGGGGTCCACATAGTTTCCTCACACAATTGGAAAAATCGTGCACAGGCCATGTGAAGCCTACTATCTCCACCAGCACAGTTTCCTGGAGAACCCACATTGTTCCCCCTAACTGTGCTCAAGTCGTGCTCCCTAATAGAAGCCTCCAAACTTATTCAATACCATTCCAAACTCACCCAACCTATTACCATATCATCTCATGCACATTAAACACATAAAGAAGCATAAAAAAGGCTACATAACTCAAGTTGGGGTTTCTAAAATTCTCTATAATTCAATAATAGGATTCCTTTTGTTCTAAATAAGAGATTCCCTATGTGCTAAGCATAACATTAATAATGAAATGATTATAGTGGAATAATTTCATGAGAATTGCAAATTTTTAGAGCATTCCAGTACTACATATCATGCTTCGTGTGTCCTCCATTGGGATATTTAACCACTTTCATGTCTAAATGGACCCCCTGATGGCCTAGTCCAATGACACCTCAGCTAACCTAATTCTCATGCCCACCGCCCCAAAAGACTTTGGAAAACACTTCGAGTTAGGCCCTGTGTTTAGAACATGGTAAAAATTAGACCCTTGTTTGTTATTCCCAATTTCAGGTTGACACGATATTGATGTTGGGTTCTGAACATGGTCAATAGTTATTTTCCATCGGCATGCCACCCACACTGTGTTCCAAATTTCGGGCTTGTGATTCACACATTTCGTTTCTCTTTGTTCGGTCTGATTCAAGTTCCCTAGGGCATTATCCCGCTTGTGCACTAGTGCATATGTGTAGGCCTCATATGCCTCAAACCACCACTAGGTTGGGCTGCCCTAATGGCTAGACATGAGGAAGATGTTACAGGAAGCTTCTATTCATCATCCCCATCTACCATTGCCACACCATAGTAGAACCTGGGTATATCCCATTCAAAAGCAACATTCACCATTGCTACTCTATAGAGGCACCCAGGTATCTCCCATACATAATCCCCATTCACCATTTCTGCACTATAACAGCACCAAAGAAGCTTCCTAGTGTAACCCTCATTCACTATTTTCACTCCTTTGCAGCACCTGGGAAGTTAACCACGCATTATCCCCGGTTTTTTCTTTGGGACACTAACCACGTGTAAGCCCCGCTTAATCCTCACAGACGCAACATTTCTGATGTGATCATCATGTCTTTGCAGACTCTTGTTTCTCACACCATGAATGACTCATGTGGGCTTAGATTATGCATCGACCATGTTATCCAGTTCGGGCCGCCCTAGATTGTAATAACCAAAACTCATCCCGAACGTTGGGGACTTTGACCCTTTCCATGGAAAGGGACATAGGAAGCCTCCCTAGGGATCATTCCCAACAACCATTGGTCCCGACCCCACATCACGTCGGTTCACCCATGCCATCCCGAACTACATGGAATTTGATCCTTCTCATGGAAAGGTACATTGGAAACCTTCCTATGGTGCAATCCTGACACCCATTGGTCCTGAGAACACAATTTCATCCCACCACCACTCTACATGACGTTAAATCACACCCTCTTTTTGTCATGCATGACACTAAACTGTCCCCCAATCAGAAGTAAGCTGTTTTCATTCCCAATCAATTGTAATCCATTTTCAACCCCAATTGATGATAAGCTATCATGTTCCCTAATTAACGATAATCCATTTTAGTCCCCTTTGTTGGGACCAACATATCGGGTCTTCCCTCGAGAATCAGACCAATCTTGGGATACATACGATGCTTAATCCCCATTATATCATCATGTCTCTATCCTCTGTGCACACCCAAATCCAAATACCGATCTTGAACTATGTGGTTTTTTTCCCTTCCACAGTGATACATAAGAATACTCTTCAAGGCTCAAGTGAAACATCACGGTCTCCCTCACATTGACTGTATATCATTCCCCAACTACTTCATTTAACTCTCCATATCCATCCTGATTCTTACCGAAGCTGCAAAATACCAGTGAGGTCATGTCACTCACCTCTTCACTACCCCAAGAGGTAATCGAGTACCTAACCATGTGTTATCCCAAGCATCAGTGTTCCCTCATGGTGTTTCACCTATCTGATCCACTATTACTAGTGTTCGGATCAGTCTGATCCATCTCAATAAGACGTTAAACTTATGGAATACCCTATTTTAAACATTGGAAGCCAAGGAAAATCTCAGAGACATTCCCATGGAATATGATTCCCCGAATTTAATGTGGGCTACCTCGGGCTTCTGCGCCCATGAAAATCCATATCATAAAAAAATTAAACCTAGATGTGCCAGTGCTCCTATGTCCTGAAACACCTATGACGTCTAACGTGACTACTCCCTCGACTGAAGGTTACTGCCCTAACCATACCCCTTGGAATGTCTTGAACAAAGCAGTGTAATTAACCGGAATCTATTAAGACATGGCACTGTGAGGAGTTTCACAAACAACATCTTAAGTCTATAAGAGAGTACCAGACTAGGCAATGAGTTCTGAGGAGGAATCCATGGGAGGATTAATTGACATCCCATCATCCCATTTCAATCAAGGAGAGAATGTACCTGAAAAAGTGTTGGATGCCACTGGTTAATGGAAAGTGGCAATGCAGGGAACCAAACAACACATCCTTGATAGATAGATGTGCGACCTAGAGAAAGCATAAAAATATACTAAATTTATTTGTTATTTCATAAATAAACTATAAATCAAGTACCCCAACTCACTTATTTTTTTCATTTATCGTAATATATTCTGAAATTTCAAAAAAAAAAAAGAATGAAAAATGTAGGGAACTATTAGCTCTTCAATCAACTATAACTCTCTCTTTTTCCTGGAATCATATCCAACTTATTATGGTTTCATGTGGGTGGTTAATGGGGAATGGATTTCATCTCTATTAGTCATCCAACTCTTCTCCTCCTTATCTAGGAGAGATTCATTTTCTAAAATTTCAATGCTTCTTTGGTGACTATGTCTAGATCATTATTTTAGGTTTCCCCATACTACATTATTATAGTGTATATTTATTACCACTAGATATTGGTACATCACTCATGAATCACTTATTTTCATTATTCTTGACCAGTCATACAAGACATTATTTTCGGACAACCTAATAAACACACATGGTTAATAGGATCTTTTAGGGACTATAATCAACATTTTATCGAATCATCTTTATGGTTTTGTTTTCATGGATCCACATTTATATTATTTTCTAATTTTTTTTAATTTTCATTTGATATTGTATATATGGTCTCTTTCACTCACCACTACTCAATCTCAGAAAAATAGTTTTCTTCTGTCCATCCCTGATCATGTGTGATTTGGATTTATTTGAAATTTGTCTAATTTTTGGGTTATATAACTAGTGGATAATGTGACTGTATCATTTTTTTATGTTACCCATCAGTCATTCATTGGTGGTGTTTTCTCAGTTTAATGGATGATTTGGTCTTATGGTTATAATTTTCTTTTATCGTTTCATTATTATCTTTTGTTGTGGGACACCTTTTACCCATATCAATTACAAAATTTATACTATGAAGTAATTAAATAATCCATGTTTGTTTCCAGGGTATCCGTTAATATGTTCATTAAATATTTAGATTTCAAATATTCACATATGTTATATTGGAGTTGGGGTAAATGTAGGTGTTTTCTAGGTGAATGTTATAATTCTAAGATAATAAACTCTTATAATGATGTTACATTATTCAATTGGGGTGAAGGGAAAAATGAATTTGTGATTCTCTGATGTATGGAATATTGTTTACAAGGGGTTTGGTTTTCTTCATGGTGGTGGTGTGATATTTTTATTATTCTTTATATGTTTAATTTTATTTTTATATTATATTATATTTTTTAATCCTCATATTTTCTTATATGAGGGTAAACAATATGAATTATTTTGATTCGTGTCGGTTTATTTAGTCATTATGGAAGCCTTTTGGAATTGATTATAGTTACCCATATATTTAATACATTGAAAATACCCCTTATTAGATGATGTATAAATCAATTTTATAAATACACACATGAGTTTTGTAACATTTTAGTGTCTTTGGAATTTTTGATCAATAAATTACCAGTAAATAAATGATTTACATTGTAACCCACGTAGTTCTTCATAAAAATTTCCCTTCATAAAAGAATCCCACATGAAACCTTTATTTATAAAATATGGAAATAAAACATAATAAATGGTTATATCTGTTTCTAAATTCGGTTAAACAAGTATCATATCCATGATCACATAAACATAACATGAGAATAATGGTATGGGAACATGATCATATCATTCAAAAACAATACCCAGAATAGCATTGATCAAAATATTTAATCCTTCAGTAGAGAATGGTTGATAATAATAAATTGATAACAAATAGGTTAATGAAGTTGATCTATAAGTGAAAAAATTTAAATAATTCATTATTTTGTGTTATATATATTTGAAAATAATATCATTTCCTCCGAATGCAAGTATTAATAACCGGACTAAAATTTTGGTTTGGGTTTACTGCCCCATCTAACATATTATTGATGCTTCACTCTAAACACTATAATAGTGGGGATAGTTCCTTACTAAACTAAGATCACTCTACTATTCCATACTTTTTTATCTCAGGAGGAATTCATTTTTACCCAATTTATTAGATGGATATATAATTCTAGTACAAATTCTAGCATAATGATAGTCAGACAAATGTGTTCCATAATACACTAAAACATTCCTCATATCATAAACTGAGAAACATAAGGTGTCTTATAAACAATTCACCAGTCCTTAACACATCTAAAAGAAATGAGTTTCCGAAAAATATTATAATGACTTGAAATCTAATCTCATGTAAAAGTAATGGTTTTAATAATAATATTTTCATAATAATTACAAACTATACAAAAATAATGATTATATCCTTGGTTCATATCCCTAGTATAGCATAAGTATAACTGGGGGTTGTTTTCATTGTGGAATATATATACCATTATGATTTTATTAAATTATTCATAAGGTAAATAACATTTCCATATTAAAAATAAAATTATATATAAAAAATATAAAAATTATTAAAACAAATTTAATTTAAAATATATATGGATAATAACACAAAAAATATTTAAATCATTAATCTGTAATGAGGAAATTATATTTTGTTCATTCCAAATAAGATAAAAGAAAAAAACCCTTTCAAACTTTTGGATGAAAATGTCCAAAATAACTAATTAACAATGATAATAATATTCCTCTAATATTTTTTAAAAAGATAAAAAATTGGGAGAATTGTCATTAAGCCATCTTAGATTAATTTTAACTATATCCCTAAAAACATTTTTGGAAAACATGAAAATGGAAGAAACATTATTTTTTATTAAAGGTAGAGAAAAAGTCGGTTTTCCTTAATGATCTTATTTTGGAATCCTGATTAAAAAAAGATAGTATAATCAAAGAAATAAATTTTTATCCATAAATAAAAAAATTATTATTAAATTCATTAAATTATTAATGTGTAAAAAATGATATTTAATAATCATAATCATAGTCATAAATAATTAGATAGTATCAGAAAACCATTACTATATTGGTAACTTTTTAACAGTAAGCCCCATCAATGAATAACAATAAATTAGACATTAAATATCATAAAAATTGTGGTATTGATGATATAAACATTAAATTTTAATGAATACAAATATAATAAAAGAATATTGGTTCATATCATAGAATATATATCAAAAAAGAAACTCTAACTCTATAAACCCTTACCTCTGTCCCGAAATCCATTGTACATGTTTGAACCTCATATAATATAAATATAGATTTATTAAAAATATAGTCATTAATGATAATAAAATACATAATACCATATACTATTAATTATATCCCTCTTATGACTCATTTATTAAAAACTCATTATGAAATTCTTTATTATGGGTGATAACTATATAGATTTTCATTTTTTTTGGTTCAATAGTTTTTTCCCATGTGTATTGTTTTTTGTTCCATTATATAAACAAATTTTTATAATGATATTAATATTAATTAATATTATTATAGTCATAATAATAATATAAATATTATTTTAATATAATATATATTTATAACCATACATAATATTTATATAAAAACAGAATTACACTATACATGAAGATGGTAGGCCATACATACACATGAACAATGTTTTAATTTTTCAATGGGTGGAATTAATGAATGGTAAATAGTAATTAACTATTATATAATCATTATAAAAACATATATATCATATATAATGAAAAATACTTATTTATTATCATCTGTGTAATACAAACAAGAAAAAGGAATCATATTGCTCCATGAATGTTTTCACGAACCAGCCCGGGTACCCTAGTAACCCAAAAACCAAGTCGGCCTTGACAAAACCCGAAGGGCATTCCCGATCCCCATGGGTCTACGACTAGAACCTAGCATCACATAACATGCAAGTGGTATTGATTTTTTCCACCAACAATGTGGAAGAATAGAAATAATACAGTATGCATAACAAAAGAAACTCCAGCGGGAGTAATGTAACAAAATTCAAAGAGGCATAAAAAGCCCAATGTACTAAAACCCATGTAAAAAAATTTGAAATATAACCCCATGGTCCCTATGGACACAATTCACCAAGACCAGAGATCAATAAATGAATCCAGGTCAATAAGATCCCTTCCCTTTTCTCGATCCTGGAAGAAGAATGTCTACAAAAACCCGAAGGTAAAAGTAGGGTGTGAGCCTAAGCCTAGTAGGATACCACCAAAGATTCCACAAAAGATGCCAAATATAGATTATCCAAATAAAAGATTTTAATTTTCATATAAAAAGAATTGGAAATTCAAAATCATATTTTAATAAAAGAAGTTATACATTTTGAAATGATGGAAATAAATATTTTAAGTAATGATTTTCCAAATGATGGAATATTTCAAAAACAATGGCATAAGAAAAAAATTTATATAAAACAGTTTATATATATTTAGTAGGCAGGTAAATCAGTTCAAAAGTATTGGCATACATTTATATATAAAATATAAATAAAGAAGCAAGCAACTTGGCCATCTACCAAAAGGTATGGTATTATTAACTAGTTATAGGATTTCGCACTATCTATGTGAACTTATCAAAATTTGTATACACACATCCCTATGAGACTGGCCAAAGGAGACTCGTCACCAACCTGTTAGGGATGTGACCCGCCATAATTATGTTTTATAACTTTGTCATAGGTTATAGTGTATCGAAAAAACTCACTAACTACTTAAGGCTTGCATGCACTCTTACATGATGGGAGAACAATTTTAGGAATGATTAAATACGATCAATCCCATTCTTCCATTTCAAATGTGCCAATTTCATTACATTTAAAACAAAAATAGGTTTTATTCAAAACATTCCTTTTTAAAAATATATAACCAATTGGTTTCTATCAAATCATTTTAATCAATTTTCACTAGTTTGAAATCCAATCAAAACTAATTCCATCATTACAATATTTCTTTCCATAATTAAATTAAATAATTTAATTGAAATCATTTCCATCAAATCCACAATTTAAATTAAAACAATTTAAATCAGCAAATTTCCATTAACACACCCAATTAAATGGAATTGGGGTTTTCCAAATTTCCATGCCAAAACCATTTCAAATATCTCGATTCACTCGAAATGAGTTTTTATCAATTTAGTTGAATGTAAATTTGGGAATTTGAATTTAAATCAAAAATTGAAATAAATTAAGAAAATATAATGATAATCTATTAGGAATGTTAGGATGGAACCACCTACCTCAAAGGTTTTGAAAAAAACCACAACGGTCGAAGAACGATAAAGAAACCCAGGTCGATTCTCCAAAAAACCCACCTTAGATCTCTTATCCTAGAAAAATAAAGACCAAATATAATAATATTTTTCATCCACACATTGAGATCTTCCCATAACAGTCTTAGATCTAAGAATACAAGAGAATATGAGAAGTAGATCTAAATAGATCTAAGAAACTGATCCAGAATGAGGAAGAACGATCACATAACTCAAGAATATGGCTTTGATTCATGATGAGGAGCCTTTGGATCGCCTTCAAAACTATGGGAGAACCTTCTCTATCCTTAGGAGAAGAAAAATCCAGAGTTAGGGCTGCATAGGAGGAAAAAAAGGCACTTAGTGAAAAAAAGAGTGAGATCCACTTTTATAGGATCTCATTTAAGTGGTTTCACGGTTTTCCCGCACAGTTAGACAAACCATGAAATAACCGTGCATTCGACACTACCTCGGTAGAAATAATATGCACTATTTTTCCACACGGTTAGACAAACCGTGCACCACCCTTGTGGAAGCTACTGACGACAAGACCAACTACGCACGGTTTGGCTGCACGGTTTAGACAACTCGTGTGCCTCCCGTGCGACTTCCCCTTTGCCCCAAAGAAACATTTAACATTCTCCCGAATCTCTCATACGTCACTACTCCAAAACATAGGTACTTAGAAACATCAAAAGTACCTGAAAACAGAACGTGATGTTACAACCTCCCCACTAAAAGATCTTTCTATCCCTAGAAAGCCTATGAAGAAACCGCGACGTCAAAAAGATGAGGCCACTGCTCTCTCATTACTCTCTCCCTTTCCCACATCTCATGAGAATCAGAACCATGATTCCCTAGTAAATGGACCAGAGGTATAATTTTCCCATGACGAACCTTGGTCTCAGAATCAACAACCCTAACTAGTCATTCAGTCATAGATAAATCTGGTTCAATCTCAAGATCACTCCAGCTCAAAACTTTTGATGGATCAGAGAGATACTTTCGCAGATGTGATACATGGAACACGTTATGTATCCACGTCACCTTTGGTGGTAGAGCTAGACGGTAAGCAACATTCCCTACATGACCAACAACTTAAAAAGGTCTCACAAAATGAGGAGCAAGCTTCTCTAGCCTCTCAAGCTGTTGATGACCTAATCATGGGAAAACATTAAAGAACACCTTGTCACCAACTGAGTACTCTAATGGTATACGGAAATGATCCAGATAAGACTTGTACCGATTCTGTATTGTCAACATTCCCTGATGAATCAACTAGATCTTAGTTGTCATCTCCTGGACCAAACTTGGTCCTACCAAAGAAATTTCACCAATCTTTGTCCAACATAATGAATATTTACATGGACAGCCATAAAATGCCTCAAAAGGAGCCATTTTGATCGTAGAATGATAATTTTTTTGATAATAAAACTCAATTATCCCCATATGGTCGTCCCAAAACCCCCCATATTAGAGAACACATGCGTGGAGCATATCCTCAGGGATTTGAATTGCACTCACTATCTATCCATCTGACTGTGGATGGAAGGCTATTCTCAAACGGACCTGAGATCCCAGTTCCTCCTGAAGGCCTCTTCCAAAGTGAGAAGTAAACCGAGGATCCCTATTAGAGACTATAGCAGAAGGAACTCTGTGAAAACGAAAAATTTCTTTCACATAGATATTTCCCAACTCCTCAAATTTAGTGGTATCTCGAATAGGTATAAATTCATCCGACTTGGTCAGCCTGTTGATTACAACCCATATCACATTATTCTTCCTTTTGGTTTGAGGTAACCCAACCAAAAAGTACATAGAGATTTAATCCCACTTTTATGTAGGGACTAGAAGTCGTCGAAGAAAACCCAAAGGTTTATGGTTCTTGACATTCACCTGCTTTCATTTATAGCAACGAGATACAATCTCAAAAATGTCTCATCTCATTCCTGGCCACCAGAACTGTCGTCGCATGTCATAGATCGTCTTCGTGGTTCCTGCATGTGCATCCCACTGAGAGTTATGGAAATCCCACATCACATCCTTCCTTGCTGATAATGGAAAAATGTAATGGTTCCGATAACACAGAACACCTTCTTCGGAGAATAACCACTAGGTGTAGGTCTCCCCACCGGAAAGAGAGTACCAAATTCTATGGAATTCATCATTTAGTTGTTGTTCCTAAAGAATTAACTCAAGGAGAGCAGAATTCATATGAACAGTGGCTAATGAAACTTCATTCCCCTTCCACTGATCTCCAATATGAAACTGAGCAAAAAGAGCCATAAAAATCAACTCTTCTGAAGATTCTTTCATAGGCTATGATGGAAGATTCATGATTAACTCATCTAAAACAACATTTACATTCCATGGGGTATAGGCAATGTCAAAGTCAGAAGATTTCAGGTACTCCACCAAACAACTTTGGGGGAGATTCAAATATTTTTGAGAGAAGATATAACTCAAGATCTTGTGGTATGAATAAAAAGTAATCCATTCTCCATAAAGTTAATGTATCCAACACTTAAGTGCATGAATTATAGTTGCACGTTCAAGGTCATGGGTAGGATAGTTCTTCTCAAGCGGCTTAAACTGACGAGATCCATAGGTAAAAACATGATTACCATGCATAAGGACACATCCCAAACCTGAACTGATGCATTATAGAAGACCACGTAACCTATCCCAGCCTTAGGAAGAGTTATCACCGGCACAGTAGTCAAAACACTCTTTAGCTCAACAAAATAACTCTGACATTTATCACTTCAGGAAAAATTCACTCCCTTTCGAGTCAGAGCATTCATTAAAGAAGCTACCTTTGATTAGTCTTTAACATATCGACAATAATATCCTACTAAGCCCAAGAATCTCCGAATCCTGAAAACATTTCATGGTTGTTTCCAAGTCAAAACAGCCTTCACCTTCTCCGGATCAACAAATATTCCTTGTTCTGACATGACCTGTCCCAAGACTTTTACTTCCTGAATCCAAAAACCGCACTTTTAAATCTTCGGATAAATTCAGTGATTCCTTAGAAGACTCAGAATTATACTCATAATGGCCATACATACTCTGAAAAGCTGTCTAATGAATGTCAGATTCTTTTATCCTAAACTGATGGTAACCATATCGAAGATCAATTTTTGAAAACCACTTCTCCCCTTTCAATTGATCAAACAAATCATCAATTCACGGTAACAAATACTTGTTCTTTATGATTAATCTATTGAGCTTTCGATAATCAACATATAAGAGAAGAGAACTAGCAGCCTTCCTGGCGAAGAGAACTGGTGCTACCCAAGGTGACACACTCGGGTGTATAAAACCTTTTTCAAGAAGATCTTCTAACTGAGTCTTTAGTTACTGTAGTTTTTCTAGAGCTATTAGGTAAGAGGGAATAGAAACCGGTTGAGTACGAAGCATTAAGTCAATAGAAAAATCAACCTCCTCTACTGGTGGAAAACAAGATAAGTCAGAAGGAAACAAATCGGGAGACTCAGCGATGACTGGAGGAAGATCACCACACATTGAATCCCTCTCTAGATCAAATGAATACACGAATATAAATTTACCAAACTCTGGATAATAAGGTACAACTATACTTGACATTGGGTCCTATTCTCCTGGAAAAACAAGATGCACACTACTAGGTGTAGTAAGGTAGACCTGTTGAAGCTAAAAATCGATCCAGGATTTATTGGAAATGAGCCAATCCATCCCAAATATGACTTCAAAAGATTTCATGTTGAAGACCAAAAAAATTCCATGCATGATCAACATCTGATAGAGAGAAGACATAAGTAGGATTACAGATACCCTTCTATCTATTTGTACCAATGGGTGTAGTAATATCTATCACACAAGAGAAAACTTCCACAGGTAGATTAAGAAGATTAACAAAAATTAGTTGAAATAAATGTGTGAGATTCACCAGTATCAAAAAAATCTGTCACTAAAGGTGAAGTTATATTTATGGTAACTCTCACAGTTGAAGGACCTATATCAGCTAACTCTGGCGACACTTCCACTGCTTGAAGAATCTTTTTTCTAGATTCATGTGGATGGAACCCATTTTTACGTGAAGCATTTGATTTCACCACAGTTTCTGGAGGCGCTGATGATCCTATTCCAATATGTGGAGTAGAGAAGTGATGGAGGAATCTATGTAAGTTCCCTAAACATCCGCATGAGCTATAGATGATGGGTGACTCAGTGAAAACCCTCATAGAATTTCCTAGCTTTACACACAAGAAGTAAGTAAATTAAGCCCCTCCTATTGCTACTGGATGTCGGGAATGAATCTGTTATCGAGAACTAGCAAGAGAAACGTCACACATTCATTTTCCTATAAAGGAACCAACACTGCCACTAGGAGGGAAAGGAACTTCCTTCAACCCTGAAACTCCAGCCGAGTCCATCTCAACCATCATCTCCCTATCCAGCACATCATAATAAGTGGGTAGCTTTAGTAAGAAAACCTGTTAACATATATCTTATTTAAGTCCCAAATCAAATCATTGAGCCTTCATCCTCTCATTAGATACAATACCAAGAGAAAACTGTACTAGTTCAGAAAAGAGATTTGAGTAATCAGGCATAGTTTTCTTGTCCTACTCAAGCTTCAAAAACCCCACATCCTTAGGCAACACCATTGATTCTGGATTGAACTGGTCAGTGAAATAAACCCTAAAGTCTTTCCACTCCAAACCCTCATGTTTCCCCGACATCACCATCATGTCACACCATTTCTTGGTCCCTCAAGCACGAAGGTTGCACAGATCACCTTGATCACATCAGCTGTCTCCAAGAACCCAAAGAGACTTTAAATCTTACTCAACCATTCCTCAATATGATGAGGTTCAATGGAGCCTTTGAAAACTATTGGCTTCTGGCATAGGAACTCTTGAGAATTATTTGGGAGAATATCACTATGAGGATATATAACTAGACCCTAATCATGAACTGGAGGTGGTGCCTATCCTAGATCTTGGATAGTGCGAACAATCACCTCAACTAGACTCGGATCCACAATAGGACTCGCTTGATGAGATTCAGCAGTAACTTATTTATGGATCTGATTCCCACATCTTCTTAGAGGCTTGATGCTTCACATCATAAAAAGAAGTTAGATTATCACTCAACAATATTAACAAGGAAAACTATTCTCAATAGAAGGGATAACAAGATTTGGATTCCACTCTATCCAAATAAAAACATTGAAAATATTAGAGCAAATCCACAAGTATTATTTCCCTATCCAACCTTGGTGACATATGGTTGATTGTGGTGAGAGTTTTCCAAGCACTCAATCACAACTAAAACTTATGTCTCAATAAGAATACTCAAATATAGTCTGTCCTCAAGGAAAGATTCTTAAACTCTCTATGATACAACATTTTCACGAACTAGCCCATGTATCCTGGTAACATGATAACCAAGTTGGCACTGACATATCCTGAAGGGAGTTCTCGATCCCCACTGGATGGCAACTAGCACTTGGCATCACATAACATGCAAGTAGGAATGATTTTTCCACCAACAATGCAGCAGATAAGAAACAAGACAGTATACATAAAAAAAAGAAACTCCACAGAGAGTAATGTACCAGAATACAAAGAGGCATAAAAGCCCATTTACTATAACCCAATTATATTAAATGAGAAAACAGACCCAAGGTCCCTAAGGAAACAACTCACCAAGACCAGAGATCAACAACTGGATCCACCTCAAAGAGATCCCTTCCCTTTGCTCGATCCTGGAAGAAGAAAGTATACAAACACAAGAAGTAAAAAAGTAGGTTGTGAGCCTATGCCTAGTAAAATACCACTAATGATTCTGTAATAGATTCCAAATATATATTATCCAAAGAAAATCTTTCAATTTTCAAATAAACAGGTTTGGAAATTAATAAGCATCTTTTAACAAAACAAGCTATACATTTTCAATTGATAGAAATAAATATTTTAAGCAATGATTTTCCAAATGAAGGAATATTTCTAAAACAATGGATTAAGAAAAAAATTTATATAAAACAGTTTATATAAATTCACCAGGCATGTAAAGCTGTTAAAAATTATTGGCATACATTTATATCTCAAATATAAATAAACAACCAAGCAACATGGTCATCTGCAAAAAGGTATGACAATATTAACAAGTTATAGGATTCCACACTCTCTATGTGAACTCAAAAAAATGTGTATACACACAACCCTATAACACTGGACAAAGGAGACTCGTCACCAACCCATCGGGGATGTGACCCACCACAAGTATGTTTTGGAACGTTGTTGTAGTGTAGAGTGTATCGAAACACCTCACTAACGTCCTTAGGCCTGCATACACTTTTAAATGATGGGAGAACTGTTATAAAAATTATTAAAATATGATCAATCCCATTCATTCGTTCCAAAATTCCCAATTTCATTCAATTTAAATCGAAAAGAGGTTTTTTTTCATAACATGCATTTTTTCACAAGATAAAGCCAATGGTTTTCTATCAATTCATTTTAAGCCATTTTCACCATTTTGAAATCCAATCAAAACTAATTCCATCATCACACAATTTATTTACACAATTAAATTCAACAATTTAATTGAAATAATTTCCATAAAATAATAAATTTAAATTAAAAAATTTAAATCAGAAAATTTCCAAAAACACCCCCAATTCAATGGGATTGGGGTTTTCCCAATTTCCATGCCAAAACCATTTCAAATATCTCGATTCACTAGAATCGAGTTTTTATAAATTTAATTGAAAGAAAATTTGAGCAATTTAATTTAAATCAACAATTGAAATAAATAAATAAAATACAATGATAATCAATTTGGTATATCGGGACGTAACCACCTACCTCAAAGTTTTTGACGAAAACCACAACGGTAGAAGAATGCTCAAAAAACCCGGGTTGATTCTCTAAAAACCTGCCTTAGATCTCTTCTCCAAGTAGGATGAAGAACAAATATCATTATATTTGGCATCGACACACTTAGATCTACACATAACGGGGTAGATATATGAAACTGAGAGAAGAGGAGAAGTAGATCTAACTATATCTACGAAACTGATCAAGAACGATGGAGAACAATAACATACCTCAAGAATATGGATTTGATTCACCAAGAGGAGCCTTTGGAGTGCCTCTATAACGATGGGAGAATCTTTTTTTCCTTAGGAGAAGAAAATTCCCGAGTTAAGTCCACTTAAGAGGAAAAACAAATAACATAGAGGAAAAATGAGTGAGATCCACTTTTATAAGATCTCATTTATGTGGTCGCATGATTTTCCTGCATGGAAAGATAAACTGTGCACTAACTGTGCATTAGCCACTACCTTGGTAGACACTCCATGAACAGTTTGGCCACACGGTTAGACAAACTGTGCACCGTCGGTGCGGAAGATACTGCTTCCAATACAAACTACACACGGTTTAGACAACCCTTGTGCTGCCCGTGTGACTTCCCCTTTTCCACAAAACAACATTTAAAGTTCTCCAGACTCTCCTAATAGTAACTACTCTAAAAAAGAGGTACTCAGAAACCCCAAAGTACCTAAAAACAAAAAATGATGTTACAAATGTGTTAGTTCACAAGAACAGACGGCACACATTATTATTTTCCCATTGATTGAAATGTAAGAATGGTAAATGTGATATTAAAATTAAAAAAGGTATAATTATGTGATAAATATCAGACATATATATACAGTAATTCTATAATTATATTCTGTCGTGAGAGGTGACGATGTGTGACGATTTACATCAGTTCAAGAGGCAGTAGTCCATTATACACAAGATTGGTAGTTATTTTCCATTTTACTGAAAAGTGGTGGATATTGGTCATCAATCTGAAATAATAAAATCTCACTATATATAGGATAATATTTTTATAATTTAACCATAGTGTAAAAAAATATCTATACAAAAGGATATGAAATGAAATCGCATGTTTACGAACAATTCGTATTCTTAATAAAATCTCTTTTTATACTTATAACCTTTATAGATTGGATTTGTAATAAAATAAATCCCTATAGTATTTTGTGAGGTTTTCAAGGAATGTATTCTGGTATATTTTCCCCATGAATTTTTTTAAAGTGTAATGGAAATAATAGAGGATGATTATATTTATAATTGAGGGGAAGAGAACTTTTGGAATTTCAAAAATTATTAAAATATAAAAGAGTAATTTCTGATAAAAAATCATCAAAATGACTAGATATTTAAATATAGTGCTCAATTTGGTCGAAATATAATCGTAAAGTAAAAATTTTTATTTGTTTAATGGGTGTTTTAATCCTTGTCTTTTGGTTTAACTTATTAATCAAAATATTCAATCCTTACCATGATATTGTCTATTTCACACTAAATATTTTATAAATATACATATATGGTGACATTTAGAACAAAAACGGACAAGGGATGACAATTCATACAATATTATATGTAAATTGTCATCTTTCTAGAATTATATTATTTCTGAATGTTTTTGTAAAATATATTTTTTAATAAAAAAATATAGACATTTTTTCACACAATTCATTTAATTTGACTTTAAATATGCCAATAAAAATATTAAATTTTAATATGAATGATTAATAAAAAATATATGTCATATTAATCTATAAAATAATTTATACTCAATAAATAATTAAAATTATATATTTTTTCTTAATTAAATAATTAATTTTAATTTTTTCTATTAATACAACTAATACTCTATCAGAATTATTGGTGGCCTTATTTCTATGTTTTATCCTAGGATTAAATAATTTAAAATTTATCAAGGTGAATTTATTTAAATTTTTTCACAATTAATAATTAAAAAAAATTTAAGGTGCATTTTTTATGGAATATAAATTATGTTTCTTAATATTATGGAATAAATTTTACCAAAATCAATCTTTATAATTTGTTGAAGTTCATCTTATAATAATCTTACAATGTTTGATAAAAATCGTTTTTCAGAAAAGGTTTTCTATATTTCAATTTTTTATAAAAAATTAAGGATAAAAATAATTCAAATTTGACAAATTAGATCAATAAAAATTTAATTTCACAAATGAATCTCTTAAATCCACCAGACATTAAAATTTATATTTTAAATAATCTAATTACATAGTGGGTTTCAATAAAAATTATTAATTTTCAATATTCATTTAAAAAATGATCTTTTCACAAATTCAAAATATTTTACTATGGGATATTTGTTCATGATTATTTAAAAAATAATATATTATTTTTCAAATAAAGTTTAAGTAATTGGAATAAACTAATTATTATATTTTCTAAAAAAATTAAAAAAACTATTTATTTTTGAAAAAAAAAATTTTAAATAATATAATTATATTATTAAAAACAATTCACTTATTTATAATTTTATTTATTTATGAACATAAATTAAACAAATTTTTGTAGATTTATTTTATTTTTATGAATTCCACCAATTGAAATGTATTTGTTATAATGTTTACATTTTAATTATAATATTTATATTTTGATTCATTTAAACGTGATGTCTTTTTAAAATGTAATATATAATGAAATAAAATTTATATAAATATAAATATATTATAAAATCGTTGGATGTTAAATTAATCCCCACTTTAATAGTAACACTATTATAAATTTACCTCAATAATTATAATTTCAAATATTTTTTAAAACCCATATCAAATTGAGGGATAATAAAAAGTCATTTAAAATAGGAAGTGGAGAAAATATAATCTACTTAAAAAAATAATAATTTTGATCTAGAAAAGAAAATTGGTGGTAAAAGATAATATATATTTGGAGAAAGAAAATAACTCCCACGAAATAATATGGGGTAATTGAGAATGTAACCTCAAGAGATTCTGTGAAATATTTTCATTCAACGAAATTAAATCGTTTTATTTATTGCATTATAATAAATTGTGATAAAAATTCTTATACCACAAATTTCGATATAATTTTCTAAAATCATCTAATTTTTTTCCAGAAAAGTGATAAACATTCATATAAATTTATTTATAAAAATATTATAATTTTAAAAAATATTTTTGGTCTCATAAATCTAATCTGTTTGAAAAAAAATAATTCTTTTAGAAAATTAATTTGAAAAAATAGTTTTCATTTGTAAAGACATCTTGTGAAAATTATCGTATGATTAATTTCTTATAATTTTTTGTGAAGATAAATATTTTGATGAATACTGAAAAATATTAATTTTTAATATGAATTGTCATTAACATTAAATTTTAAAAAAATAAAATTTATTTAATATAAAATTTATTTCAATAATATTTATATTAATAGAATTTAATTAATCATAATAATTCTCATTATAATGTTGTAAATAAAAAAATTTAATCTTTTTAATATTTTCTCTTTGAAAACAAGTTTTCTCATCACATATGTGGAATTAATTTTAAATAAGATATAAAGAAATAATTGAAATTAATTTGAAAAAATGGATTCCATATATATAATAATCATAATTTATATGATCTAATATGGAAAACATAATTTTTAACCATAATTAATAGAAAATGTAATAAAAAATATATACTCTGGTAATGATATAAATGGGTTTACCTTGGACTTATAATATAATGATAAAGGAAAAAAATAAATCAAAATGTGTCAACAAAACATTGGACGGAGATATTTCCACATTATAAATTCTAGGAATAGTAATGCACTATTTTTTATCAATTTTATTGTGAAAAACATGGGTACACCATTATCTTTTCAAAATTAACAAATTTGAAATCGATCCCACTCTTAAAAGGGAACCCCTATCATATTATGATAACACTTCAAAAACCGTTTGGGTATATCAATACCTACCCAAATCACTTCTATAATTCCATCATATAATCCATTAATCCATTTTTTAGTCATAAAACCTACCTAAGATGGAATTTTATAAAACTAATAAAAATTTCTTCAAATATGAGTTGACACCCCTAACAGAGTTTCTTATTTTATATCTTTTTCTACTACATCAAATATTATTAATACATGAATATATAACATTATTATAATATTCAATATAATTATATGTTACTATTTTATTCATATAACATAAACCACTCTCATATTACATCAAATGGGTTATGAAATCATCACTTGTGTGTGTGGTGGACTTATTCCTTAAGAACCAATGTTATTAATTCTTCAATTACCACCAATCACAGCTGGGTATAGTGATGGATCAAATTTTTATATTTTATAATTATTATAATATTATATCTCAAGAATTACAATATGACATATAACTTATTTCTATCAAACATTTTGTTAAACAATAACATAACTCGTGTGAATGTTGTTCTTCTGCCTCACAAAATGATGTGATGGGTCCTCATTTTTGTTTTACATGGATGGTAATATAGAAAGATTAAATAAATACATAGTATATTTTTAATATATATTTATATTTGGAATTTATATATCACTATAAATTTTTTCATTCCAATCTGCCAAAACACAATAACATTGCTCTTGGGTACGGTGGAATACCACCTCGTAAAGCATTGTGATTAGTTTATACAGAAAATTGAAGGAAATAATTTTTATTTTAATGTAAATATATGATATATATGAAGTATAAATTATTATATTATTTTATTATATTATTTTTGATTTATTTCATTCAAACAATCAGGAACATGGAAATAATGTTCATGCGTTTTTATGACCTATGATCTCCTATAATTGTGTATTTGAATGTCTATATCTAATATTAATGGATCATAGAAAATAAAATAAAATAATGAATATATATTATATTTATATCACTTATTATTTTTTATATATGGTTTATCCATGATCAATGTATGTGGAAAGAAAATAAAAAATTAAATGATATATGAAAAACAAAGTAGTAAGTACCCGAAACATTATTTTAACAAGGAATTATTGATTAATGAAAAATAAATGGTCGCATGTTAATCATATATGTTAAAATATATGCATATATTAATCTGTAATATAATTTTAATAAAATTATATTTTGTATTCATATGGTTCAAAAGTGTTTCAAATATTTTGAGACTTATCTTAATGAATTACCATCTGTCTTTTTTTCTTCTCTATGACAAATTCCATATTAACAATATATTTAATTTATGTGGTGTATATACATATTACAATTTTCTTCTAAAATTATTCGTGTGATTTTAAAAAAAAATTACATTTGATTACATCTCTTTCATGGGTTTTATGGTTCAGAAATTAACAAATAGTCAAGGTATTTCATTCTCAATTTTCCTTCTTTTGAGACATATGTTATGTTGTGCACATATATTCATTATTGAAGATGTATATGAATTTATTTGGACATGTAAAATAATAAAATTATCTATTTTTTGGATATTATATGCTTTATTTAATGTCATTATTTTATGTGTCTTACTATTCAATGTTCCCAAAAAGGTAATGCTTTTATGTGTTAATCTCAGCATTTATCATTATTTTTTATGATTATGATTTCAATGATGAATTAATATGATCTATATCTCAATAAAATAATTAATTTTATTATCTTTTGGTCAGGTAATTATAATACATTTTTTCCTTATTTTTCACTATTTACATAATCAATTTAAAAAATCTATTTAATTGAAAATAGACCTTATTTCACTCTTTGGTCAAAAAAATGTCAATAATCCAAAAATATGATTTATAAAATGATCTAAACTTATTTTAACATTATATAAATGATTTATTAAATATTTTTTTTACCTAAGTTTGATTTTTAGAAAAATTAAAAAGAATCATCATGTCTTTCTCCTAACCATTCTTATTTCCTTTTAACAAAAATTTAAAAGAGATCATTGTATTAATTTATGAGACAAGAATGGAATATTAAAATTTTAGGACCACTGGTTTTGTAATTATTCCATTAAAATATTCAAATTCTATTTTTTATAAAATGTATTTTAAAAATGATTTATGTTTGACAAATAGTTGTCAAAGTGTAAAGTAAATTTTCCTCAGGAAATGTTTTAAATTATATTTAAATATTCATTTATAATTTTCAATTATTATTTTCCATGTAATGGATTTTAATATATATATATATATATAATTAAAAATTATTTTTAATGTGGAAATAAATTTTCTTCTAGAAATTATTTAAATGATTTCAATGAATCATTTATGAGTTTAAAAGTTTTCATGGAATGTAAATATTTGTGAATGGTTTTATGAATTTATTTTATTAAAAAGTGGTTTTCAAAGAGATGGTATCTTACTCATTAAATGTCCCAAATGTATTTTGGAATTTATTTTCCATATATCATAAAATCATTTTTCTTAGTTTTTCTTTTATAGGTATATGATTCTAGGATAACACTATTATTCATTCCTAAAATGATTTATGTTTATGATGTAAATATTTTTTTAAACACATTTATTTTCATGCATTTTCTCATGATAAAATCATTATGAATCCCATATATATAAACATAGATTATTATATGAATAAATTATGATATTATTGGGAAACCTATCACTTTTACATATGTTATGATGTGGTTAAATGATTATGATTCTAATTTTATGTCTTGATTTTTGTTACTTTATAAATTTTATGATATTGTGTAACATATATGTATGATTATCATATTTAGTGGGGTGGGAAATATATCCCATTCCAACTAATTGTGTTAATACTGATATCACTTGATATAAATAGGAACAAAATGGGTAATGAACATAATAATGTAAGTGATGTTATACACTATGATAGACTTGGGTGAGAACCTTGATTATGATGTTGGGTTATGGAGTGATTATGTTCAACTATGATATTATTGAAAAGGAATATTTAATAACTATAGAATGTATTTATATGATTAATTTATCCTTAATGTCCTTGTATTATTATTATTTCATACTCTTATGGCTCATGATATTTTATTTCATTATGATCCATTAAATATAAACTGATAATAATTATTCCAAGACTCGTGATTATGATGATCTACATATTGGGTATGGTTATAATATTTTAGGTTCATGTTTTTATCCCCTTATCCTCATGTTATGAAGTCATATCACCCTTGTTTACCATTATTGAGCATAATAGCTCACCCATTCAGATGTTTCATACCACTAAACTATGAAGAATTTTTTTTATTGGCGTTTTCTATAGAGGAACTAGTATTTTACAGACATTATTATTTTAATTTTTTATAATTAAGAAACACATACATTCCAATGATAATTATGTGTTGTTTCTTTAGATGATTTGGTATTTAATTGAACTTCTCGAAACAAAAACAGAACTTAATTTATTTTATATTCCTAAATAGATCCCAAAATTTCATTGATCCATTAAATATATAAAATATAACTTGTGGAATACATGAATAATGAGATGAACTAAAATGATAAGTAATGAAATAAAAATAATATTATAGCCTATGGAATGGGTTAGAAATAATAACATGAGGACATACAAAGGCATGGAACATGAATACAAAATATCATATATAACATGGAATAATGTAATAATTTAATAATAGAAATTTGGAAAAAAAAATCAAATTGAAAAAATCATCATCCATGGAAAACCACCCAGATAATTTCACATGGAGGATAATTAGTAAAACATAAACACCAATACCATTACACATGATGGAACAAAAGTCAAGGCTAACCAACAATACAATTTCAGATGATGTCTCATGGGACTAATAATTACCCAATTAATTAGAGTGATATTTGGTTTCACCCATCATAACAAGATCATGAATATTTTTTCCCATGAAGATTCATATGTATGTAATAAAACATAAATAAAATGTTTACCCATTTAAATAAATTTGTGTTATAATCAAGTTAATAATAATAACAATAGGGAATCAAATAATGGTGTCTTTGTAAAGATTTTTTTTATTATAAATAGACATTAATAAGTGAAAATAGTCATATATCATGACATGTGATATAAAATTGATGTGAGAAAATATATATAATGGGTTTAATATACTTTAAAAATAAATAATTTTAGTGGGGTATAAGGAAAATATTAAGGATTCTTTAAAATAGAAATGACATAATATTTTGTATACTTCCAAAAAAGAATCAAGAGAGTTTATGATGGTAAATTTAGTTTTATTATAAATATATTGGTGGTGTAAAAAATATTATAGATTACACTATATAATAGTAAATAAATCATGTAGTTTACTTTTATCGGGCTTGCTAATCGAGAAGAATTGAGAAGGGAACATAATAAAACATGTTTTTACACATAAAAAAAATGAAACAAGATAGGTAAATGTTTCATTAACATAAAATTAATTTTATGAGGAGTGAATAACAATATTTAACAATTTAAATGGGGTAATGACAGATAAATCATGACATGAATGAAAAACTGGATGTTCAGAAGGAATCACATACCTTATTTCTAAAAGTGTTCTTCACTAGATCTTAATGAACATGTTAATAAAATTAAAACAATAATAAATTAATTAAAAACATTTTATACATTTATTTAATTTAATAAAATTTTATTCGGTTCACTTTTAGCCTTTTTTAGAAGTTATATGACACAATTTCATCATTCAAGAAGTGTTTATTTCCAGGTTTTTCAGGATTGATTCACTTGTATACATGATTGGTAGAACATGTAAAATTTGAATAGTATAATGAATTGAAATTATATGTAATATATTATCAACCATAATATCAAATGGTATTATATATCATTTTTTCAAAAATATGAATATTATTCATTAGAAGAAATGTTAATGATAACCGTAAATATTATATTAGAGTTTCTCGAACATTATGAACTAGTTTTGTTTTATTGATTAATATTATTTTTATATATACTAGTTATATAACATTAAATATGGTTTATACATATATTTTAATCAGTTTATAAAATAAAATTTTTATATGTCCCTCATTGAGTTCATAATTTGAAAACGAAAACACGTCAACCATGAAGGCAGTAAATCGAAACCCCCTCGATAGTGTTTTAAATTGTAGAATAAAAGTATAAAGGAAGATAAATGATAATGTTTTATTCCATTAATATAATAAAATTCCATTATACAAATGATAATATATTTATCATGTATATTGGATAAGGTGAGGGGAGGAGATAATAATACAATAATAAAATTGAAAATAAATTAAAAAGAAAAAGAATGTTTTTGTATCTCTTAAATTCCTCTCCTTTAGATCATCCATAGGGGAATTGGGGTGTTTTGTTTTTAAGACCAAATTCTCAAGGACAAGTGGGATATACTAGTGAAGAATAGTGGGTGTAATTCGGGAATTCCTAAAAAAATTAGTTGTGATGAGAATGGGTGGTGAGGGGTGGTATTTATATCAGTGGAGAGATGTGGTTTTTATTAATTAAATAAATAGTTTTTTATTTAGCATCAAGATAAGAAACTATGATCAATACATAAATAAATAATGTATATAGATATGGATATTTCAATATAATGGTTCTTACATTATTGATGAATCAACAAATATTGTATTTATCTTATAATGTTATATACCATAAATTACCATATTTCACTAATCACAAAAAATAAACTATTTTACAAAATTCCCCAAAATTCACACTCACCATTTTTCAACATGTATAATTTTAAAACAGACTCCATATTATGAAAATAATTTTACAAATATAAAAAATATAATTTTTAAATATAATCCCAACTGAGTCGAAAAATAATAGTTTTGAAATTATATCTAATTTATAATACATTAAAAAATTAATTAAATTCTTATAAAATTATCTGAAAATCATAATGAAAAAATAATATTTATTTATTAATAAATTTTATGTAAATAAATTTAATTTTAAATAAGTATATTATATATAAAATTATAATCAGATAATTATAACTTAAAAATATAAACATATAATTTAACTTTTCTAAAATAATATTTACTTATACAAAGATATATATATATAAAATATTCATTTATAATATGGAATGTTTTTATTTATACGTTCATGGTTGGGTTAAATTTTATATTAACCGGTTTACTATTCTTAAGGGTCATATTACTATTCAAAATTTCATGTTTCTAGTCTATTGGTTTATATTTTATAATTAATGAAAAAGCCTCTTATTAAATCATTCCATCATTAATATTTTTGAATTGTGTTCAATAATTGATTTAAAATTATTTATACTATATGAAATAATTATATGATTGTAATTAAAATTTATTTAATGAATGGTATTTACATTCTCCCCCCCCTCATGAAATTTTCCCTCCAAATTTCATTTTAAAAACTTAGGGAAAAACAAGTGAGGGTGCTTCCCCTTCAACACTTCATCTGGGTCCCATGTCTCCTCTTATACCTTATGGTTCTGCCACCGTATTTATTTTAGTTGAGTGGTATTATTTTGTGTATCTTTATCTATATTTTCAAATATCATCATTATATTATCCTCTAAAGTGATATCATTTTCCAACTATACAACCTCTCAGTTTGGTACATGTGAGGGATCTATTATTTACTTCATCAAGAGGGATAAATGGAATACATCATATACTTGAGACATGGTAGGTTTAATATCTAGTTGATAGGCCACAACAGTAACACAATCAAGGATATTGAAGTGTTAGATGTACTTTGGAAATATATTTCCTTTATTCCCAAATTTCATGATCCCATTCCATGGAGATATACAGAGGAATATAGGTTCTCCAACCTTATGTATTAGGTATCAATGAAGATAGTCCACACAACTCCACTATCACCTTTGGGATTCCTAGATGTGGTACTGAATGTGATAGAGAAAATTTGCGTGCATATTTTTTATCAAAAAATGAGTACTTCTTACTGTTTTCAATGATAAAAACCATGTATTTCATTGTTTTATAAAAATAATGGGTAATTTGAGTTTTAGAATGAAAAGGAGAAAAATTGTGAAAAATGACTAATTCTGGATTTTTGACAGATTTTTACGTCAAGGGTATTTTGGAAATTTCTTGAAAAGTATAATTCCAAATGTATTGATTAGAATTTTGTTATAATAATTATGTTATTTCCGTTATTTTTTTATTCTAGGCCAGGTGCTGATTCGGCCATCTAGAGGGCCTAAAAATTCATTGAAGTTGGATAAGTTTCCGGGCGGACAGCATGGACACCACAACTGTAACGGAATCACAACTAGGCCTACACACATGCAAATGATCTGTTTACACATGGGATAGAACAATGAAATAATTCAATGACGCTACACCAAATTGTTGGTGTTCTGAAGTCATTAAGGTGGCTATTGACCGACATACATTTGGAAGAACCTTCCTGGAAGCTTCGTCCAGAAAAAAAACTCTTTCAATGAAAAATTCATAACTCCTTCATCCGGGGTCCAAATGCGCTGAAAGTTTTAGGGTGAACGGAAAACACATTCATGAACAATATTGATGAAGGTATCTATGATTTAATTAGCTATTTAGGGGTTCAAAAATGAAAAAACTATCAGGGAACAGAAATCTGCCTATAAAAGGAGGCCCTCTCCTCCTTCCAAAATATCAGCTCGACACCCAATGCCAAAGAGGGATCCCACCGGGGCATGGGCTGCTGCTGCTCCTCTCCTCACCCCTCATTTCTTCTTTTTATTTTATTTTCATTTTTTTTAGTTTTAATTTAAATTGTAATTCGCATTCTATTTTTATTAATCCATGCATTTGTGCTTCTCCATCCATTTTCCTTCATTTATCTCTCTCTCTCTCTCCCTCTATATTCTTCCACGCACTCCACCAAGTAATCTAATACTCTCGGAAATGAGAGACTAATCATGAGGCCTGTCTCGGGGGGAGGTTAATAAGTTCATGAGTTTTCTTTAATTTTTATTCTAAATTTGTGATAGACTTGAGTTGTATTCTTAGGCGAGGTGAATATCCCTGATTGGGTGCTGGCCCCCAACGACATGCAAGTCAAGATATATCTATTCTGGAAAAGAATAGTAATTCAAACATTAGATTTCATGTTTTAGTTATCAAAATAGAATCAAACATATAAAAGAGAATAATGATTGAATCCTTGGCCGAACCCCAAACCAAGTACTTTCTTCCTAACTTAATTCTGTTTAGACTTGCATCTATGTATAAATTTAGAATTTTTACTTTTCATTTAATTGTTTTAAATAATTAAAAAACCCCAAAAATAGATAGATTAGGTGATATAGAATAATGTAAGTGAACCAAATTTAGAAGGCTACTTGAGAGAGACGACCCTGGTCAGCCACTGTGCTGCACTAGGAAAAATATAATTGTTTTTGTCCACGCCCTATGACAAGCGTGCGTCAAAACTATCACCATTGTCGGGGATCCAATAAATCATTCAATTTTTTTTTCCTATTTTCACATCTTATGTAGATTTCGTCTTTTAAACTAAAAAAACAAAAAAAATATTTCCATGATGAATTCAAAAGATTATTATTCGGCGTGGACTGACAATTACTCACAGGTGTAGAAACAACAAGAAGAAGAAGAAAATTTTAAAAGGGCTCAAGTGCAAGAACATAGAGAAAGCATTGAAAAAATGACGAGAAATGATGAAAGCGAATTTGACTATGTTCGTGCATTAATGGAGCAACCAAACCCTGAGAATGATCAAGAACCTGAGGTGAAAAATGAGGAAGATTTACCTGCTGAGCTAGAAGTGGTAGATCAAGAAGGATTGGATGATTTTTTGATTAAATGTGAGGAACTACCTGATCTCCCCATACAATACAAGCAAGAAGAGCAATCACCACCGAAGGAAGACACCACCCAAGTGGTGGAATTTGAGATCAAGATGGTGGAGCCTGACTACCTACCTCTATCTTCAGAGAATATACTCCGAGAGGCACTTACCATAGAGGAAGAGATTGAAACTGAACCGACACAGGGTTTTGAACCATTCTTTGACTCCATATTTTCTAATTTCATTGAATCTGAATTCTACATCACTCTTTTTGGTTTTGATTATATAGAATCAGACAATATAAGCTATGCCTTGGATGATGATGAAGAACATGGATGTGCACCTGTTGAGGAACAAATAGAACTCCTTGAACATGTTGAATATTTGTTGAAGGATGTTTATGAGGAGATGTTAGTGGATTTTCCTAAGGAAACCATGACAAAAGCTGCTAACTTTAATGGGGAAGAATTTGATCTTCATACATCTTTTTTAATTTTGTTCAAATATAATTTCACTCTATCTTTACCATTAACTATTCTTTGGATGCATCATACCTTGAGGAACCACTGGTTAGAGAAGAAGAGGTTACACAAGAAGTAACCAAGAAGAAGGACAATGCTCCATACTACATCCTACCCCCACCATGCAAGCTATACATCACTATGAAGGGGGATGATCTAGTGTACTCTATCCATGGTTCATTACTCACCCAGAAGGATGAAGCACAAGCGGGGAAAATCCACATGTAGGGGTTCAAATAAAAGAAGCTTCATCCTCCATTGGACTTTGGAGAACACCTGGTACTGCCCTTTTGATGCAGTAAAAATTCAGGGCCCACTTGGTGGATCATACCATGATTTATCTTTACTTTCGTTTTAGGAAATTAGATTTCAATTTCATTTCTTAGGAAGTAGTCTAGCATGAATCCCCCTCCCTCCTATATTTTTGAGTTTAAATGACATGATCCTTATGTTTAATTGGTTTATTTTCTTTTATAGGTTCATAATGTTCGAAGGCAGACCCATACAGTGAAGTGGAAGTAATAAGTTTCATGGAAAAAGGGAGTTTAATTTTAGTGTTTAATTTTTTTAAACTCTACACATTTTATTCCACAACATTTTTTGAGCTTTAAAGATAAAATTTCATTCCCACACATAAATTATTGTTTTACTCAACTTATCTAGGAGACATGAGTTTCATTGGAACCCAGTGATTCCTGTTTTTAGATTTCAATTTTTATATGATTAAATGATTGAAATAAAAAATTGAATTTTTAAATATGAAGCATAGATATTGAAATGATGACTCATGATTTGAAGGAATTAATTAATTCATATAAATGAAATTTTCAACCATCTTTCATTCTTTGAATTTCTGAAAATTGTGTGAATTGATTTATTATTTTTATTAAAGCCATAAGTGATTGTACAATGTTATATTTCTCATTCCTGAGAGGATTTCTATACCAAGTACTTCCTATTTATTCTTGAGCATATTTATTGACTGATCTTGGGACACGTAACTGACCAGAACCTGTATTGAAACCAGTCAAAGAAATGACTGTGCAAAAACACATTTAAAATGATTGAGGCATCCTTTTAAAATCTAAATTTCCTTAAAATACCACCTTTACATCAATCCTTAATTTAGCCCATAGAGACCATGAATGACCTTAATAGGGATGAGCCATGTTTCATGCCATTTTTATCCATTCGTACCCAACTCTTGGTACTTGCATGATATTTTAATGTTGAAGTGTGGGGGTAAAGGGAATCATGGTGGATGGGATGATACACATTGTGGGGATGAAGTGTGGGGGTGTTATTATAGTAATTGTAAAAGGTTGTAAAATCATTCATTATACTCTATTTTATCCCATATTGAATTAAGAAAATGAAAAAATTGACAAAAGGAAAAAAATAGAAAAATGGGTTTTGATTTAGGCGAACCAAAAATTACCATTTTCCAGACCGACAATCTTATTATTGTATGTGGTTATGTGATGGATGTGGGGTTTTATCTAATCATAAATTTTGAAAAAACAATTTTCCAACAAGGAGATATGCAATGTTAGTGGGAGTTCATTCCTCTAATTCATGTCATGATCATCTCATACGCTGAACCCATGACAATGATATTTTTTATCCTATAAGTGTCTTCTAAACACTTATGTACCTAACTCCCTAGTAACAAGAAGTTCAGAAAAAAAAGGATAGCAACTTATTTTTTTGTTGTACATTCCAAGTTCTGACAATCCTACTCCTTCCTAAGATGACCACCCAAGAATAGACACATAAGAATTCAATGCTAAGACCAAAAAAAAGATGATTGCATTTATACCCCAAGGACCGATCAAACTAATACCTTTTGTAATGACCCGCTTATCCTCATTGGCTTGATAGTACGATGAGTCATTACTAATCCTTAAATGAAATCCCCAAGGCGCCAAAGGCTAGTAATAAATTCTGAAGGTTATCAAAGCAAGTAGGGGATGATTTACCCTTTTAGAACATACCACAGAACCAACAACCATAACCAAACCAATCAACTAAATGATGCGTGATAAAATCTAAGACAACTTAACCATTTATTTTATCATCAACCAACCAAGAGTACCACTGCCGAAACCAACTATAAATCCGAGTAAAGAGAGGAAAGAAAAACAAAAAGACTACATGATGACAATCCAACTCCATGCTCCATGAGCTCTAATCTCCAACATCACGAACCAACCCAAGAATCACAAAGTGGTGATATAAACATGTGAAACTTTACCTTTTCCAACATCCCGGTATATGAAATATTCAAAAGCACCAACATGCAAAATCAGGGGGTGAGTAATGAAACTCAGTAGGTTTTCCCCGATGAATTCCCATCCGATGCCTCTAGGATAAAACATGTTAGCACATTTATATAAAAAAATTTATATTACAAATTACAAAACAGTTCACAATATAACAAGTTCGATGTCAAAACAATTTTCCAACAAAACCCATCTTTCTCAAGAAAAGCAAACAAGTAATGTTTCCAATCAAATTCACACTTCTATTTCACAAAATTCCCTTTTTTTCACACCCAACCATTTCACAACCCGTGAAATCAACCATGAATGCTTTGTTATGACAGTTCCATACTCATGAGCAGTTTCTCATTGATCTACCAAGTCGTCCAAAGGTAATTGTTTTCCATGTTCCATTACACTTTTGGAACCGAGCACATGGTCATATTTCAACCAAGCCCTATATATGCAATGTGAACACACACTAAACATTCACAAAAATCATGCCAAAACCATCCTTTCAATAAAAAACCTTTTATTGAAAACCATTTCCATCAAATTTTAGCGTGTTCAAAACCATTAAATAAAGAAACAATCCTTTTATTAAAAACCATTTCTTTCAAGTGGCAAAACCATAACTAGTTTAAAATCACCATTTTAAATTCACTTCCAAAAAAACTTTCCAAAAACACACAATTTCCATCACTTGTTACATAAAAGGGGTTTCAACTATTCTTTCACAGTAGCTAAACCAACCATTTCAATCACAGAAAACAATTTGAAACAAAGCCTTCAAGTTCAAAGAAAGATGAATCGAGAGTGAAGCCACCTAGCTCAATAAATTAGGCAAAACCAACCAATATATGAAGAACGCCAACAAAACCAAGTCTACTACTATATAAAACCTCCTTAGATTCCTTCCACTATAACCAACAAAACCAGATCCCGACATAAAAGTCATCCACTACCTTAGAACTACCCACCTTGGGCGTAGATCTAACGATCCATCAATATGGAAGAAGGATATCTACGAAAACTAAAGGAAACAAGATTACCTCGATAAACCAGCCTCTAAACTCTAAGGCAAACCTCTGGATCGCTTCTAAAATTCCCAGTAAGTTTTCTCCCACCTTCACCAATGAGAAATCCCGAGTTAAGGCCACCCAGGAGAAAAAACTAGTGGGTTTAAAGATAAAATAGATTAGATACTTAAAAATAAGATCTAAGTTGACCCCGAGCACTGTTAGTCTGCACGGTTAGTGAAATCGTGTGCTATCCATGCAGTAGTCACTTCTTGGAAGGGGCTCTCTGCACGTCCTCCTTGCACGGTTTTCCCAAACCATGCACACACCGTGCGGTCTCTTCTGTCCAAAGCGACCACCACTTGCATGGCTTCCGCACAGGTTAGGCAAACCGTGTGCAGTCCGTGTGTCACCAGTTTTTTTCCGTTTAACACTTTTAATGTCTCCAAACATTCCTAACCATTTCTCATATTCTTCATGTACTTAAAAATCATAAGGCAAGGGTTACTTACCAGAATCCCAGGGTACTACCCATAAATAGTTAAATCCTCTAACTATAATGAATTACTTAACATATAACATTCCTTAGTCTTAACAGTATCCTTTATAATAGGTAATTGACTTAGATAATTCCAAGGTTCCCAACACATAAGGCATTTTACTCCTTGAATATTCACTTCCATATGACCCTCATTTTTACAAAGAAAATACCTTCATCATTCATTGAGACCATATCTGGGGTCATTCATATGAAATTTCTAAAATTTTAGAATTTGAATATTCCTCCGCCACTATCCTCATTATACCACATATTACAATTATTATGTGTGTTTGTAAACTCACCCAGGTTTGAAATTTCAATAATATATTGTTATATCTCATTATAAATAGTCATAATGTTTATCCTTCCATATTTTATTTTATTTGGTCTCTCATAATTAATATAATTCTTTTTTTATCAGAATTAGAATTAACAAAATTTCTCTTAGTTTTATCTATTTAATAAAACAAAACATTATGGTATGGGAAACCATAATCTTATTGGGAATTCACATTATCATCAAAAATAATTTGTAGCATGTCTTAATTATGAAACATAATTTTTACTAATTGAATATATAGGATTAAAATCAATCATAAATGATAATCATGTATTCCAATCATTGATGATGGTTCATATAGATAATATAATTTAAACCAAGAATATCCCAAGGTATTGTCAAATCAAGTGTGGAGTAAGGGGACACTCACCATAAACCCAAATGATGGAGGAGTTGTACTCGACTGACTTTTATCATGGTTATTACAACTTGATTTATCTATTAAAAATCCATGTCCAATTATGTTATCCAAAAGGTGATATATAATATAGAAAATAACATAATCAATTCTTTAACTAAACATTATGATGTTATATATAGGGTTTTCCTAACGGTTCACACAAAATATTTAAAATCTTAGTTTCCAATGACTGACTAAACATATACTCTAATACAAACAACAATGACTTGTTATTTATTTTAAATATATACTAAATTTTAATAGTTTAATATTCAATGCATTTTACACATAAACACATTAGGACATAGATTTTACTATCATTTGTTTCATTTAATCATAAATAATCGACTCATAAAAGATTAACATTAGCTCCGAATTACATCATTCTAACTAGTTCCCTTCTTAAACAAATACTACATAAAATTTCATCAATACCTTGGAAAATATAACATAAGAAATGGTGATGTTCTATTATTATAATGGGTAAAAAGGTAAGATATCAATGACTACATAATCATAACTTCGGTATAAGGAAAAGAGGAAGTGATATTAAAATTTGAATACCATACTCTTCATATAAAGATCATAATATTTAATCCTTAAATAGATTTTGGATGTTCATATTAAATTATTTATAATGTGATCAATGATAATGAGCATTAATAGCATGAAATTGGCATAATATAAAAGTTAGAAACAAACACATAAGCACAAAAAATCTATTCTTTAATAGTCAACTCTATTTACTGAGACTATCATAGTAGATTTGGATAAAACCCTAAACCATCATAGTCTCCATGATTCAATCCCAATACAATCATAGTTGATAGTGTTCCTACTTAATGGGGATCCCACCCTACTACATTCATTTACATCTAATAGGATATCCATCTTCAAACAATGTATTGGAGGGCTATATAATTTTGGGACCACCCATAACATAATTAATATCATATATATATATATTTCAAATGATTTTATAATATTAATTAAATCATAGAATATAAAAATTACAAATGTTTCGTAAGTAAATTTTCAACTAATATCCCATGGTAATATTAGGTTTCATAAAAATTTCATCAATTCAATATAGCATAACCAATTTAAAAAGAAACTAGATTCATAAAAATATTATCATCATAACCTTAGAAAACCATAGAATGAATATTTATGGTATCTAGGGATCCTATAACTATTATATTATAATTTCAATTAATGTATTCAATTTTTACTCAAAATAGATACAATTAAATGATACCAAATTTTTTTTTTGAGGAAAATAATCTTTCAACATTAACAAACACTATTTAAAACTATAAATTTAAGAAAATTTCATAATTGTATGATTTTAAAATAACATAAGAAACAATTAATGGAGTTTTTAATTATTTTATGGGTATTATTATAGGGGAATTACATCCATGTAGAAAATTTTTAAAAAATTATACATTCATACTTTTTTATGAAAAAAAACTCTTTCATAAAATGACATCAATATTCCATTAAAATTATTTCATAAAAATTAATATAGGGTTTAAAATAAATTTAAATAGTCCTTGTGTAACATAAAAAATTTATGTAATTCTTTTTTAAAAAGGAATCGGTATAGAGAAAATGTATTTTCAGCCTAAGGGTGAGATTAAACATGTTTTACATTAAAATGACCTTTCAGATTATTGAGTACATAAATAGAGAAATGTTAATGGAATTGATATATTCTTGTGAAATAAAAAAATAAGTTGAAATTTATGAGATTATTCTTATATAGAAAATGACATTTTTTCATCTGTTATATAATCATTAGAAATCACAATAAACAATGATATTGTAACATTAAACCATTACTACAGTGGTAAATTTAAATTAATTATCCTCATGAATAATTGAACTCAAATAAAAAATTAAATATCATGAACATAATGTGTTTAATAATATAAAATTTTGATAGGGTTATATTTATACGTCATTAAATAATATTGGTGAATAACATATCATATACCTCAAAAAACAAAAATTGAGATGTTAAACAAATTTCCCCAGTCCGACTAACTTTATAATTATTCGAATATATTGTATAATAAATATATATTTATTATATATATATATATATATATTAGAAAACCACAAACATATATATTGTAAAGACCCTAAAATTTCAAGGAAATTTTTTTCTTAGTTTTCTTTGGGATTTTACAAGAACGCTGTTTCTAACAGCACCTGATTCCGAGGCCCCGTGTGCTTAAAATCATGTTATGAAGTTTACCTCGAGTACCTTTAGTGAACGAACGAGCTGGTTTTCCTATCTTTTGAACTGGTGCTTGGAATCGAAATCTGAGGGCACCGATGGAATCGCAGCAATGGTAATTTCTTAGAAACACCTTTCCTAGAGTTGTGTTTCTTCGGTTGTGGTTATTAAATTTTTGGGTTAAGTAAAGGAATAAAATAAAAATGGTGCGACCAATTTTTTATTTTATTTGAGATAGTTTAACCTAAGCAAGTGGTTGGAGTGGGACCCACTATATCCTACTCCATTAAGTAGGATTTTTGTGGGGTGGGGCCAAACGAGCCCCACTTATTCACTTCCTTAACCTCCTCTTTTAATTTGGTAACACACCTGCACCCACCCATTATATGAAAGTCAACTCATGCATTTATCTAATTATTAGATGCCTCATTAATTGGGCAGTTTAAACTTTTCAATTAATTCAATTAATTGATTGATTCAATTTTCAATTTCTAAATGTTTGGCATGAGTAATAAAAATAAGGAAACACTTATTTTTATTAGTGTTGTCTTAGTTGTGCGAGGGGATTTTGGAGAGAATTGCTCAAAGTCATGAAGTTCTTCTTCCTTGACGAAGAACGTGTAGAACATCGACCTCCGATGACGAACGACGGTGAGAGGCGCCTTCCTCGGAGATCGACGACCCGACGCGCATTCCTTCATTTCTTCTTTCCGCGTCAAAGGAAGGGAGACACCGTTGCTCCTCAGACGATCTCCGTCAAAGTGTACGGAACATTCTTCCACGACGAGCCTTCGTTCAAAAATACTCAAGGTAGGGGTTAATATCATCTTCATGAATACTTCGTGGCCATTCATCGTTTTCTAAATAGGACGCGTGTTATCGCAATAACGGGAGGAGGTCGGACCGCATGAACACGACCGACCCTCCTCCTCCTTGAGGATTATGTTTGTTGCGGTTCGAAAGAAGGCGGCGCGGTGTGACAACACCATGCGGTAACATGGGAAAATGTGGCGAAGATGCGTGGCACCGTCGCGCTGCTCTTGAGGACAAACAAACCTGCGGTCGGAGTCGGGCCGCGACGAAGGGGCGCGGTGTCGTCGCGCCGCGCCAGAGAACCCCGAAGACACCGCCACCAGAGCAGAGCCGCGGCGGTGGGGCGCGGCGCCTTCACGTCGTGCCGGTCCGTCCAAGGGAGGTCGGTCGAACCGCCGGCTACTGGTGCACTAGAGGGCAGGACCAACCGGTCCCGCAGTGAGCTGACCGGCCGTTACAGCCAGCCAAATTCTGGAAAAACCGGGGGTTTGAACTCTGGTCAAAGAGGCAGGGCGGACCCCCGCGGGTTCGCCGATTGGTATGAAGGGGTGGCGGTTTGCCCCTTCTGCGCTCACGCGGCGTGCGCGGTGCCCGTGCCGACCGGGACCGGCCGCGCCAACTGGACCGGCCGCACTATGCCGGGCCACCCGCACCGGGCCAGGCCGCGCCGGCCGAGCCGGACCGCGCCCGAGTGGGCCGGACCTGGACCCGGGTTAGGTCGACCCGGTTCGGGATGACACAGGGGGGGCGGGCCGGGCCGGGCCGGGCCCAGACCCCCCATTTTCGGATCAGTTCTGGTCTTTTGCCCATTTCATGGGATACATGCCTCTGATCGACACACCGTCAGTTGCGATGTGATCCTAGGATCAAGACGGTCAATTAGGTATATTACACTCAAGGTTTCCAAGAACATTGGGTATGACCGGGTTGGTTCGAACCCGAAACCAACCGGGCCCTCTGAGCGTAAAGGCTTATAACTTGAGCTCTGGACGTCTGATTGATGTGCCGTAGACTTAGTTGGATTCCTCTTGATGAGATGGAACGTTTGTCATATTTTTCCTAAGGTTTGGACGCAGTTGGATAGTGGTCGGGTTTGATTGTACCTGAAAACCAACCGGGCCCCTAGAACGGAAGGGCCGATAACTTCCAGACTAAACATCCATTTGACGAACCGTCAACGGTGTTGGTGATCACGTTGAGAAAAGGTCTTTATGAGTATACCCTATGAGAGTTCAGGGTACGGTTGAGATTCGGTCGGGTGGGTTCGCACATGAAACCGACCAGGCCCCTTGGATGAAAAGGCTAATAACTCAAAGACCGGGCGCCCGATTGACGCGCCGTCTGTTGGGTTGAGTCCCCTATGATGAGGCAGTCCTTTGAGATAATTATTTATGGAACTTTTGATATTTGGATTATCGAACAGTAGATCTTGGAGAGGACCCTCCCGGAGGTGAGGTACCTGTGTGAAGAGACCTAGTAGTTGACTGAGACATGACGACTGCTGATCGATCGATTCAGAGTGATTCAGATAGCCCAGTGGGGTGCGCTCGGTTGTAGCGGAAGACCCACGACGGAGGTGCGCTTGGTTGTAGCGGAAGACCCGAGGTACTCGACAGAAGGAGTACCTCTGTAGGCTATGAGGGGGTGCGCATGGTTGTAGCGAAAGACCCATGGTGGGATTCGCTTGGTTGCAGCATCAGGCCCATAGTACTCGACAGGTGGAGTAATTCAGCAGTCCAAGGTTAGTGGGATGCACTTGGTTGTAGCGGAAGACCCACTGTACTCGACAGAGGAGGTGTTCTCCAGCACCTGTGGTTTCGATATCGTGAATAAAATCCTGGTTTGAGCTGAGTTTATGACCTAGGTGTCTACCTCATGATTGAGATGGGTCTCTTGATAACATAGGTATATGTATGGGAATATATATATGTAGAGGTTATCCGTTGATTTCATAACCTTTGTGTTTCCTCATGATTGATATCGGTTACTGATGACTTAGGTATAAGTATGGTCTTATACCTAAGTAAGAGTTATCTTCTAAGATTCTGCTTTGTGGTTATCCTTGTTGGATTTAGAGTGATCTTGAGGGTCTCGGGGTCCCTAATAAGTATCGTTATACTCACCCCTGCAAGGGCTATGCTCGCACCTCGTTGTGTTGGATGCAGACGAAGGACAATGCGGATGGAGGCCGAGCGTTCGAGGACTGGACGGTACCCAGAGGTGGATCTCACGACAAGTCGGTACCCGTAGGAGACAGACGGACGAACGATCGGATGTGGAGTGTTGAGGAGAGCATATGTACCTACCCTTCAGGTAGGATCTGTGGTGGACGATCCAGGAGATGCGCTATCTGTACCTACACTTCAGGTAGGATCAGGGGTGGATGATCCAGGTGATGTGCTATCTGTACCTACCCTTCAGGTAGGATCCGAGGAGGACGACCCAGTAGCTGCTTCCAATCTTCCAGCTGTTTGTCGTTTTATGTGTACTTTTGTTCAGTTGTAGCTATACTTTCGATTGGGTATGTATTCTGGCCCATTTACATCCCAGCACTTCCTTTTGTACTTAGTGTATTACTTCCTCTTGTACTCTGTGGTGTTTTATTTACTTTTATAAAGGAAATGCCTTCCCACTTATCAGGAATTACGCCTTTGGTGCTAGTCGCCAGCCCCTGGCCTATAAAAGGTGGGCTTGTTGTAGTCACGACACGAGCCCTAAGGACGGGTCGTGACATATATGTTTATATCATTCCATATATTATTACTTATAACCCTATTATCACATATTTATAAAAAAATTATATATTAAAATCATTATTCCTGGTGATAACTATGTCATTTTTCATGTATGTTTTGGTTCATTTAATTTTTATTACAATAATCTTATTTTTACAAAATATATATAATTTTAATCGTGATATATATATTGTATATATTTATTCTATACATATTTATATTGATACATAAATGTTACTAAAAAAAATTGAATTATAATATACAAGGGTATGGAAGGTCGCACAAATGCATAAATAATGTTTTCAATTTTTTGATTAATTTATGGAAATAGAGGAAAATAATAATTAAATATTAATGACATGTTATTATTCTTCCTGTATAATATATATATATATATATATATATTCCTAAATCCCATTCTTATTAACATTCATTAAATTTAGAAACAAAAAAAATGAATCACATCAAAACATAAAGGTTGTAGTCTACACGTACACACGAGTGACATTAAAATTTTTAAAAAGAATGGAAGGTAAGATGGTAGATGTTATATTATATTTGTAAAATAATAATTATATCATTAATTTCATATATATTAATTTAATTTGTAATTATATCCTTTAGAGGGAGGTGGTGATGTAATATGAATTTCATTAGTTCATGACGCTATAATCCACCATACACATGATTAACGACTTCATTTCCTATTTTATAGAAGTTTATATTGATATAGTTTATTAAATCAACATTATAACATCACAGTATAATTTTGATAAATTTATTTATTATTTTGACCTGGTTGAAATTTTTTAAGCATGTAGAATAAATAATAAAGTTGAATCACATTGTTAAAAACTGTACATCTTCTTTAAACAACCACTTTAGTTTTACAAAAAAATATTTATAATATTGTATTTATTATAAAAAACATATTTTAAATGAGGGGATTTATATAAGGGACATTTTTATATATTTTCCAAATTAAAATGTTTTTATGACTTCAAAAAAGAGGATAGGAGGTTCCCCTTCATATGTGACGGAAGGGGAATTTTTCAAATTTCCTAAATTATTAAAATTTTAAAAGACAATGCAATGTAATAAAATTATAAAAATGATATATTTTTGAATATTAGGTATTATTTGGTTTAAAAACTATCATATAATTAAAATTTATAGGTCTATGTGATTTTTTATTCCTTATATTTTTATACCCTATAACAAACATATTTTGACCACAATTTAGGTAAAATATTTTTCACCCTTAAAAAGATTATAATTATATGTATATTGAAAAATTATACTTATAAATGGTCCATTGATTAATCTTTAAATGAAATGTCATACAAATTCTCCTTCTTCACAATTTAATGATTTTATAAATTAATTTAATAAAATATTACATTCATAAAATATAATTAATGTCATTTTTTAAACTATTAATTGAATTTTACTATTAGGAAAACAATAAAAAAATATGAATTGAATATAATACATTAATGAAATTATATTCATGTTTAAAAATATTTGAATACTATGAATAAATTACATTATATTTCATTTATTATTTTTTAATTTAAATGTTTCATTTTCATACTAATTGGTGAACTAATCTATAAATGTTGCATAAGAATTTAATGAAATAATATAATTACTAAAAAATATAAATATGTTATCATCATTAAAATAATTTCATTATTCTCAATATTATAATTTATATTTTTTCCCGACATTCTTCTTCCCCATTAAGAAAACATATTTGAAATTAAAAATCTTGAGATTGACATTTGAAATAAGGTTACATTGTTATAACTAATGTCATCTAATAATAATTGAAATGGATGTTATTGTCCTTAACCGTTATATTTAACACTAGTCACCCAAAATAATCCTCTAACCATGGTGAATGTTTACATAGTATTACTATTAATAATGAAAAACACATAAGATGGCCATATTGAATAATATTAACTACATTTATATAAAATATGAAATTTATTTTGTTAAATTCAATCTCTAAGAGTTATAGCGATTTATTTTATAATAATATCCTTGAAGAAAGATTCTTTCAAAAAAAATCTTCTGTATAAATAGTTTTTATTTCAAAATACAACATTAAATTTATTATAATGAAATAAATTATAGTATATATATATACATTAAATAAATTAAATCCTCAAAAAATTAAATGAATATATTAACATTTTAAAATGTTTTAAAATGTTTTTTTTTCAAAAAAGTTATTTTTTCTTATTAATTTAGAAAATAAATCATTACAAAAACTATCAAAATATAACCCTTATCTTAATTTTTCATGATTATTTCAAAATTAATGTTAATTTTTTCAAATATGTTTTTTAATTTATTTATAAATTAAATATATTCTATTATCAATAAATTTAATTATAATAAATTTGATGGATAAATGTATTTTTATATAGTATAATAACTTTACTTAAAATTGTGTTAGCCTTTAGGATTTTTTCACTAAAATATTATACAAAATATTTCAAAATTTAGTTATTACTTTTCATTCATCCAATTTTCATTGCATGGATTCAATTTATAAAATTAAATATTAATTTTCTATTGTGATTCATTTAAACATAGTGTATTGTATAAAGAAAGATATGAAAGATATGAATTTTATATAAAGAGAAATATGTTTTAAAATCTATTTGTGTTACACTGATGATAATGTTTCCATGTTGGTATCAATGTGGATGTTCATATTCTAGCAATAATGAGGACATAAAATATAGGAATTATATTAGAAAATGTATATTCTATTTTTATTACATGGTTTTATGATTGGAGAAGGATATTTATTTGGTGAACATCTTGAAGAATCATTATGTTCAATGAATTGATTCTAAAACATATAGGCACCCATTACATACATTTTATATTATTAGGAATCTTATTTAGTGTTTATTTTTAGGTAATCCAATATTGAAACCAAACTGATTAAAATCACTCAAAGGGATGGGGTTAGGATGTATATGGATTAAATCATTTCATTTACAATAGTATTTTAGGTTGAACAAATATTATTTAATTTCTAGTACGAATACATTTAATATATCTTTAACTCGATATAAGTATCATAAATTAAATATAATGGATTTTGAATATAAGGAAAAATCAAGTCAAATGATTTTATTGTTTAACCATTAATGGAATAATCAAAGGAGCATACTCAAAATCATGATTTGGGGTATCATAAAACAATATAATAACAGTCATTGTATTCATGTTTTTAGACACCATCACTCTATTAAAAATCCACATCCCCTATATGGGTTTGGAAAGACCGTCAATCGATCCATGGTATACACCCAATCCAAATATATATGAAAACAAAGCAGTTACTACCGAAAATATGATTTTGATAAGAAATTGATGATAAATTACAAATAAAATGTCAGAGTTAAGACATATATGATATGATACATTTAATTATGGTCCATTAATATAATTATAATAAATATATATTTAGTATATATGAGGTCTTAATGTGCATGAATGAAGTTAGGATTTAATGTAATGGATCTATGTATCAGTTTTTTTTACTTTTGTGACACACATGCCATATTCATAACCTATTTCAATTATATTTTGTATATAATTACAATGAATATATTTTATGATTATTAAATTTTAGTTTTCATGGATTTAAATATCAAATTTATATCATATCATTCTTGGGGTTACAAATCAAAAGTTACAAAACAATCTAAGGGATTTTTTTCCAATATTTTCTTATTTTGAGACATAAGTTATGTTATGCCTTGTTCTTCATTTATGAAGTGTATATGTTGTCCTATTTATGTATGATATCATGAATTTATTTATTCTCGTAATATTATATTATTTATTTAATGCTATATATGGAATGGATTATAATTCAATGTTATCAATGTTGCAAGGGGTTTGTATTATAATCAACTCATTTATGAGTTTATTTATGATTATGATTCTAATGAGGAAGTACTATAAACTATCTCTTAATAAAATAATTAATTTTTTCACAAACATCCATATCATGTTAAAATATTTTCCTTTCATTTTCCAACCATTACGTATTCAATATTTAAGATATTTTTTTAGACAATAGACATTATTTCACTCTTGTTCAAAACTCCATTATTCATCCAAAACCATGATTATAAAATTGTTTTCAATAAGTATTTATAACAATATCATATTTATTTATTAGTGAAATTTGTACCCATGGACAAATTTTAAGAAATATTATTTTAATGTCATCTTCATTTAATTTTTGAACAGCTACACCTTCAGTTATTACTGAAAATTTTAAAGGAATATTTTTTTTAAATTTTAAAACATAAATTGATTTTTTGGCCATCCTGAAAATCCATTTTTTAATGATCCCAATATATGTATCTGACGCATTTTTAAAAATGCATTTTCAAAAAATTATGTTTTAAAATATTTTTACAATATTTAAATGATATTTTCCTCACGTAATGTTTTCATAAATTTTTAATCCATAAATTATAAGACTCAATGGTTATTTTCAAATAAAATGATATTAATTTTTCTAAATTCTAAAAATGTCTTCTAATATTGGAAAGAACATTTTCTTCACGAAATTTGATTAATGATATTTAAATATTCTTGTATATTATTCAATGCCTTTTTCATATAAAAATATTTGAAAATTGTTTTATGAATTTTTAGTTTTAAAATTTTAAATTAAAATCAATTTTATTTTCATCATGATAAATTCATAGTGAATTTTCAAAATAATTTTCATCAATGATGACATCCTTTGATGTTAGTTTTCCATTATCAAGGATATGATCCAAGGATTCAATTAAAACTATATCGATGAATGATATTTATTTTTAATGAAAATATAATTAAGAAAAATATATTTTCCAAAGGTTATAATTTGAGAAAATGATTATGAAACTTGATTTTTTTCTAAGAGTTATGCTATAATGAGATTATGTAATAATTTTGAAACTAAAATTTTTACCATTGGTTATGATAGGCTGAAATGTTTATGAACCCCATTTCATTTCATAGGAATGATTTGATGAAAATTTTACAGTATTGTGATGTAAACACATATAATTTTATTTATGTGATGGGAGGGATCAATATTACTCTTCAATGCATTGGGTAAAAATTAATATCTCATCAGATAAACATGTCTATATTGTGAAGTGAACCTAGTTCGGGATGTGACATTGTCCACTGCGATAATATTGGGAGTACATGATGAATATGATTATGGTTTATGGAGTGAACCCATTCCACTATGATAGTGTCTTCAATTCCCCTTCAAGTACCGAGGAATTGATTGAAATTCTTATGTGTATATAAATTACATGTCTTTTTCATGTTTATCTCTCTCATGGTATTTTTTCCATTTCCATTAGATCCATGGCTAATAAAATTCCAATATTATTGTCTTGATGCAATATCTTAATCTTTGATATGCAAGGTATGGTATTAAAATATTGTCCTCATTTCACATACCCATATTATTATGTTATTAATACGTATCTCCCTTGATTTATGTTATTGAGGATATATGATAAACCATTATTATGTTTCCTTTATAGTTGTAATAATGAATTGTTTTATATAGGGTGTGTCTTCAAAGAGTACTAATTGGTCCATCCGTGCCATAAACCAAGAAAATGTTTTACAAAATAGTAATATTATTTAACCAATCTCTTAAGTCACTAAGACAATATGATACTCATGTTTTTATTTATGTAATATATCTAATATTCATCAAAATGTTGTAATATATACTGAGAAAAACATTTTCTCTTTATATATAATATGTTTATAAAATTGTTAATGATAATAAAACCATTAATATTTTAAGGGTAAAAGCACAATATATTCATCTATAATGAATTTCATTGCATTATGATTTTTATTCAAGACCATTTTCGTAGATTTGACTAACTAGTTTACTATACAATGTAAAATCAAAAAGAAAATGGAACTAATTTATTGTATAATTTAATCAATTAATCTATTTCCACCACAATATCATATGTTTCTACAAATTATGAGTATTCATGTTGGTTTTTTATTTTTAAAGCACTAAAAATAACAAAATAATCCAAAAATATATAACGATATATTTTCCCTTAAACAATATGATAACCCAAACTGAATGGATAACACATGGTTTAATCATAAATAAAATGTATAATCCCAAATATGATGAAATAATATGACTAGGTCTAAATATTATGCAGTAACAATCACACATCATCTCTGTTTTATTAATAAATAACCATACATCCCACATAACCATAATAACCGCAAAATTAAGTAATTTTTTATCACTATAGTTGATCATATACCATGGATATTACATTCTAAAAATTACAGTCTCCCTATATAATAATATATGTTAATTCACAATTTATTCATTAAGGTTATTTATATCTCAACCTAGAGAAGAATCTCCCTAAATAGAATTATAAATCACTATATAATCATAATATTTTTTGAAATTCACCAAAATATCATGAATGAAATTATAATACTAACATGAATGGAAATCCAAATCACAATAAAAAAAATAATCGAAAATATAAATATGTTTACCAATCACTTTTCATCCATCATAATTTTTTACATATCAAAATATCTTTAAAATAACGTAAAATCATATACGAACCTAATGGGTTATTTAAACATAGAAATATTATTCTTCCTAAAAAACGTAAAATAATTATAACACATTACCATCATTTGTATTAGAACCTTAAAAGTAATATATTTTTATTTGAATAATTTATTAATATTAAACTTATAAATGATTTATATTTTTTATAACTATTTTTTTAATCTTACATGAATACATATATGTTTCCAATAATTAACACAATCCTTATTAGTAACATTCAATTGAATATATTACAAAAATCCAAAAATTCCATATACATAATAAAATATGAAATATATCTAAATCACATTAAAGAACTATATCATTTATTTCAACAATGTAATCAACCTTTTATACCAACTAAACATCAACAACTCAATAGAAGATATATATTAAGAGTAATCATTATCAAAACATATTGTTTTCCAAATAATAAACTTAACAGTAAATCACATTTCTTGGATGTAAATTCCATTCAACATATGTTTTCAAATACATAATGAAAAACTATTTTTTAAAACTCTATATACATTTTACTGTAATTATATACTAAAAAACACTGATAAAAATTCTTCTAGAATTTAATTCTAAAACTCAAATACATAAACAGTTAAATCCTCTAACTATAATGAATTACATAACATATGTCATTCATCAGACTTAGGGTTATCCTTTATAATAGGTAATTGAATTAGATAATTCCAAGTTTCCTGAAACATAAGGAATTTAAGTCCATGAGTTTTCATTTCCCTATGACCTTTATTTCCACACAGAAAATACCTTCAGCTTTAATTAAGACCGTCTATTGGGAAATTCGTACTAAATTACTATAATGTTGGAATTTGAATATTCATCCCCCACTCCATTCATAGAACCACATATTAAAATTATTATATGTGTTTGGAAACTCCCATAGGTTTTAAATTTCAATCATATATTGTAATATCTCATTATAAATAGTCCCATGTTTATCTATCCGTTTTTAATTCTATTTTGTCTCTCGCAATGAAAATAATTCTATTTGGAGTCACAATATGAATTAACACAATTTATCTTAGTTTTATCTGTTGACTAAAATAAAAAATTATATTATTGGAAACAGTATTTTTATTGTGAATCCAAATTATCATGAAAATTAATTTATAGCATGTCTTAATTTTAAAACCTAGTTTTTACTAAAGGAATACTTAGGTCTAAACTCAGTCATCAATGATCATCATGTATTCCAATCAATGATGATGGTTAATAGATATAATTTAATTTATCCCAAGAATATCCCTATGTACTGTCGAACCAGGTTTGTAGTAAGGGCACACTCACCATAAACCAAAATGAGGGAGCAGATATACTCGACCAACATTTTTCATGGTTATTACCACTATGTTTATCTATTAAAACCCCATTTCCAATTATAGTATCCATAAAGGGATATATTATAAGTAAAATAAAATAATAAATTATTTAATAAAACATTATGATGTTACATATATGGTTTTCCTAATGGTTCGCACAAAATCTTTAAAATACTAGTTTCCAATGATTTACTAAAAATATAATATAATAAAAACAACAATGACTCGTTATTTTCTTAAATAGATACTACTTATTAATAGATCAATATTCAATGCATTTTACACATACAAACCCGAGGAAAAAACCTTTTGCTGTCATTAGAAACATTGAATAATAAATAATCGACTCATAAAAGATTAACATTATCTCCCAATTACATCATTCTAACTAGTTCCATTAATAAAAAAATACTAAAAAAATTATTCTGTACCATGGAAAATGAAACATAAGAAATGGTGATGTCTAATTATTATAAAAGGAAAACATGTATGATATCAATGATTACATAAACATAACATCGGTATAAAGGACTGAGGAAATGATTGTAATATTTGAAAACCATACTCTTTATATAATATATCACAATATTTAATCTAGAAATAAATTTTGGATGTTAATAATAAGTGATTTGTAATGTGATGAATGATAATAATGCCTAATAGCATGAAATTGGAATAATACAAAAGTTAGCGACATACACATAATCACAAAAAATATATTCCATAAGAGTCAACTCTGTTTTCCGAGACAATCATAGTGGATTTGGATAAATCTCTAAACCATCATAGTCTCCATGATTCAATCCCAATATCATCATATTGGATAGTGTTCCTACATAATTGGGAGCAAATCCCACTACAGTGATTTACATCTAGTAAGATATCCATATAAAAACAATGTATTGGAGGGCTATATAATTTTCAGACAACCCATAACATAATGAGAATCATAAATATATATTAAAAATGATTTTATAATATTAATTATATCATAGAAAATAAAAATAAATCATGTTTGATAAATAATTCATCATCGTATATCCTTTGATAAAAGTAGTTTTCATAAATATTTTATCAAATCAATATAGCATAACCAATTCAAAAAGGTACAAGATTCATAAAAATATTGTCATCATAACATTAAAACAATGATATAATTAATATGTATTGTATCCATGGATCCTATCACTATTATATTATAATTTAAATTAATGTTTTTAATTTTCTATCAATAGAGATATGATTAAATGACCAATTTTTTTGAGGAAATTAACCTTACAACATTAACAATCACTATTTAAAACAAAAAATTTAAGATATTCTCAAAATAATAAAAATTTAAAATAATATATGAAATATATAATGGAATTTTTAAATAATTTAAGGGTAATATTAGTGGGGACTTGCATCCATGCAGAAAAATCTTAAAAAATCATTACATTCATAATTTTTTTACAGAAAATTCAAAAAGAAATTCTTTCATAAAACTACCTGAATATTTCATTAAATTGATTTAATAAAATGTAACACATGATTTAAAATTAATTTAAACAATCATTGTGTAATATAAAAAATTTATGTTATTTTTTTTAAAAAACATAGGAATGAGAAAAAGTTATTTTCACCCTAAGGGATAGAATAAACATGTTTTAAATAAAAACAATCTTTCAGATTGTTGAGTACCAAAATAGTGAAATGTGAATTGAATTCATATATTCTCTTGAAATAATAAAAATGAATAAAATTCATGAGATTATTATGATATTAAGAGTGACATTTCCCTAGTTACATTATATTAATTAATCACAATAGACGATGAGATTGTAACATTAAACAGTTAATAAAATTGAAAATTTTAATTAATAATCCTCATGAATAATTGAACTCAAATGAAAAAAATTAAATTTCATGAACATAAAGGGGTTTAATAATAAAAAAATTAAATGGGGTTTTATTAATAAATCATAACATTATATTGGTGAATAACATAAAATATGCATCAAAAAAGACAAATGGATATGTTAAACCCATTCCCCCGGTCCGACTAACACCATATATATTTGAACATACTACATAATAAATATTGATTTATTATCTATATATATATATTAGAAAATCATACACATATATATTTATATCATAGCATATATTATTACTTATAATCCTATTATAACATATTTATAAAATATTATTTATTAAAATCATTGTTCATGGTGATAACTGCTTCATTTTTCATGTATGTTTTGGTTCATTTCATTTTTATTATAATTATCTTATTTTTACGTAATATATATATTTTTAATCATGATATACATATAATATATATTTATTATATACTTATTTTTATTCCCCCATAAATGTTACTGAAAAAATAATTGAATTATAATATACTAGGTGATGGAAGTCGTACAAATGCATAAATAATGTTTTCATATTTTGATGAATTTAAGGATATATAAAAAAATAAGAATTAAAAATTAATAAATCACTACTATATTTCTTTTATAATATTTATATGTATATATATATATATATATTCCTAAATTTCATTCTTATCAATATTCAAAAAAATCAGAAACAAAAAATGAATCACATCGCAACGTAGCGGATGTAGTCTACACATACGCACGAGTGACATTATAATTTTTAAAAAGACACAAAGGTAAGATGGTAGATGATATATTATATTTGTAAATTAATAATTATATCATTAATATCATATATATTCATTAATATTATAATAATATCCTTTAGTGATAGGCGATGATGTAATATGAATTACATTAGTTCGTGAGGCTGTAGTCCACCACACACATGATTAAGAACTTCACTTAGTATTTTATTGAAGATAATATTGATATAGTTTATTAAATTTTACATTACAAAATCATAGTATAATTCAGATATAGTTTTTATTATTTCAACATGTATTAATTTTATATGAAGCATGTAGAATAGGAAATAAAGAAGAATCACATTGTAAATAACTCTATGTCTTTTTCATAGTACCTCTTTAGGTTTACAAAAAAACATTATAATATTTTATTAATGTCAAAGAAAATATTGGATATGGGGGGATTTATATAAGGAAAATCTTTATGGATTTTATAAACCAAAATTATATTATATGTGGGAAAAAAAGGATAGGAGGTTCCCCATCATAAGTGACGGAGGGGGAAATTTTCAAATTTCATAATGTATTAAAATATTAAAAGGCGATGCAATGTAATAAAATTGTAAAAATGATATATATAAAAATATTAAGTATTCATTGTTTTAGATACTATCAAATAAATAAAATTTATATGTCTTTGGGATTTTTATTCCTTATCTTTTCTTACCCCACAACCACCTATTTTGACCATAATTGAGGAAACAATTTTTTTACCCTTAATGTTTTATAATTATACATAAATGAAAAAATTAGACATATAAATTACCAATAATTGAATCGTTAAACAATATATCATTAGAATTTTTTTCTTTCACATTTTAATGATTTTAGAAAGTAATTTAAGGAAATATTTGGTTCTTAAAATACAATTAATGTCAATTTTTAAACTATTAATATAATTTTTCTGTTATGAAAATAATAAAATGTCGTGAATTGAATACAATACATTAAAAAATTTATATTCATGATTAATAATATTCTAAAACTATGAATAAATTACATTAGATTACATTTATTATTTGTTAATTTAAAATTTTCATTTTCCTACTAGTTGGTGAAATACTCTATCGAAGTTGCTTAAGAATTTAAATTAATTGTATAATTACTTAAATATAGAAATTAATTAAAAACATTAAAATTATTTAATTATTATCAATATTATCATTAATATTTATTTGCAACATTGTTTTTCCACTTTGTGTAAATATATATGAAATTTAAAATCCTGAGGGTGATATTTTAGTAATTTTCATTACATAAATTATTATATAGAAAATATTCATCAAAAATTGAAAAAAAATATATTATAGAAAATGATATTATATGGTTATAACTAATTTCATCCATAAATAATTTAAATGAATGTCAGTGTCCTTACCCCTTATATTAAAAATTAGTCACCCAAAATAATCCTCTAACAATAGTGAATTTTTATATAGTTTTACTATTCATAATGAAAAAAATATAATCTGGCCATATTAAATAATAATAATTATATTTATAAAAATACATAATTTATTTTATTAAATTCAATCTCTAAGAGTTGTTGATATTTATTTTATAACAATCTGTGAGAAGAAAGATTATTTCAAAAATAAATTTCTTATGTATAAACAATTTTTATTTCAAAATACAACATAAAATTTATTCCAATGAAATAAATTGGAATTTAAATATATACATTTACCAAATTAAATAATCAAAAAAATTTAATGAAAATATTATTGTTTTAAAATATTTTAAAATGATTTTTTTTCAAAAAAAAATGTTACTTTTTTCTTATTCATCGTGAAAACCAATCATTACAAAAACTATCTAAATATAAATCTTATCAATATTTTTCATGATTATTTAAAAAATAATGTTAATTTTAATGATAATGTTTTTTATTTTTTTATAAATTATATATATTATTTTCTCAATAAATTTAATGATAATAAATTTTCTGTATAAATGTATTTTTATAAAATATAATAAATTTACATAAAATTGTGTTATACTTTAGGAATTTTTTTTCTAAAATATTATACTAAATATTTAAAAATTTATTTATTACTTTTCATTTAACCAATTTTCATGGGATGGATATAATTTATACAATTAAATATTAATTTTCTTTTATGATTAATTTAAACATGCTATATTGTATAAAGAAATATATGAAATAATTTCTTTATATAAATAGAAATATGTTTTAAAATATATATTTTTTTCACAGATGATATTTTTTCCATGTTGGTTTCGATGTGGATGTGGTCTAATCTATAATTAATGAGGTCATAAAATATAGGAATTCGATGAGATGATGTTCATTCTGTTATGATGACATGGATTCATGTATGGCGAGGGTTATTTTTGGGAGAACATCTTGAGGAATCGTTATATTCAAGGAATTGAGTCCAATACATATTGGAACACATTACATACTTATTATTTAATTAGGAATCTTGTTTAACATACATTTTTAGGTAATCCAATAATTAAAACAAACTGATTAAAATAACTGTAATGGAGGATGCTAGGATGTAAATGGATTAAACCATTTCTTTTAGATTATTTTTTTGGTTAAACATATATTGTTTAATTTCTAGAAAGAATAGATTTAATCTATCATTCACTCATCATAAGTATCATCCAATAATAAAAATGGATTCTGAATATAATGAAAAATCACAAGAAATGGTTTTCTTGTTTAACCAATAAGGGAATAATCAAAATAGTATACTCTTTATCATGATTTGGTGTATCATAATACACTATAATAACTATTAGTGTATTCATGATTTTAGAACACTGTCACTCTATAACAAATGCACATCCCCTATATGGGTTTTGACAGACTCAGAATCGATCCATGGGAGACTCCCAATCTATATCATATTGAAACTACATTCTTCAAGGAATGTTCAGTTTATAAATTCAAGAATCTTTATAATGAACACAACTCATGTATCCCATGAACATTAGTTATATTATTACATTATTACTAGAATCAAGTATTCCCATACAAAATGGCTTAATATTCTAGTAGTAATGGAAAATAATATATACATGAAAATGAAATAAATTTATTTTAAAAATGTATTCAAAATGTTTTTCCTTTGAGAACTACATTTTTACACTAATAATATCTCTATATATCAATTAAAAAATACATCATGGTATCCTTATGATAATAAAACATTAGTAACGGGTAAGAAAAGCATCATAGTAAGGGTATAAATATAGTAAAAACTAACATTAATAGAAAATAATTAGCAATATTTAAAGGTAAATAAGTGAAACACATTTTATTAAAACCATAACGTTTACATAATATGGAAGGTATAAATTATTATCATTTATAGCCATATTAATAATCAAATTAGATTTAAAATTACCAAGGATATTTTAAATCATCAAATAATAACATATACCCCAATTAATAATAACATAATGGGGGAAATTATTTTTCATAAGAACTAAAATATACTTTAAAAACCAAACAATGGATAATTTATAACAGTGTGTAGAAACACATCAATTTTTTGTAATTGATTTTTATATTTAGACATGTTGATACATCAAGGGAAATATCTAACTGAGCCCATATGATCGTATACTACTTCGAATTAAATCCTCTTATGAATGGGGTGAATGAAATTAAATATAAAAAAGTCATATTGAAAAACTGATAAATAAAATGTTAATACATTCCATAATCAAGAAAACATCATCCAAAACCATGTAGAGTAATGTAGTGAATCATAATAATAATTAAAATCATCAATAAAATTGATGAAAAACCATAAAATATATTATATCAATACAATATCTCCCAAATTTATCATTTGTTTAATAATGGGTTTGTGACATTTGAATCATATAAATACACAAAAACTATCTTTTAAATCATTTTTTTACATAAAATTTATTTTAACTTTGAAAATATTATTAAAACGTAAATATAAAAATATATTTTCTATTTTGAAAATCTATATAAACATTAATGTTATTATTAAAATGATTTAATGGGCATGATGAGTGTAATTTATTGTCATGCATTTGATGTTATATTAATATTTACATCATAATTCTTTTTTAATCCAAACCATCATTATGTCAAAAATGACAAAAAAAAAATTTCAAAACATTATATAGTGTCAAAAATGGAAAATAGACTTTCTTAAATCATTTGTAGAATGATAAATATAAAATTCATATTTTTTCTTGGAAATATGGTTTTAGAAGAAAACAATTTTTGTACAGATAGAGAAATAATGTTTTCTTTTTTGAAAACATTATTTCAATCATTTTAAACACCAAAAGCATAAAAATGTAACTATTAAATGAAAATTTATTAAAACAATAATATTATTAATCATATCATTTATGATATATATAAAAATTAGTCCTCTAATGGAGACTGAAACCCAAAAAAACATGGGTAATGCTAAGATTGTGAAATAAACCCTTACTACTTTTGTATCATTTGAATAATTGACCCCATACAATAGATAAAATAAAAATAATCTTTAACCAAAAGGAAGATAATGATTTTATGATATAACATATCAATGGTGTAGTATATTCATCACAAAACTGTAAGTAGTTGTGTATATAGAATATGTCTCATGAAAATAAAATTTAATCAACAAACACTTACCTTAGTTCTAATTCCCATCATACATATTTGACTCTCATTTATATTAAATATTGGTTTGTTATAAATGTATAAAATAAATATAATGATATATCTCATACCATATAATATTTTATTTTATCCATTTATCACTCAATTATTTGGAATTCTTTATCAAAATAACTATTCTAGGTTATAGTTGCCTCGTTTTTCATTTTTTCTCTAGACATATAAATATAGTATTTTAAAATTTGATAAATGATATATCATGTAATGAATATTATCAATTATATAATTATCAATTATATTTAATATAATTTTATTAATAGTAATCATTAATTCATTTAGAGAGAAAATGGATTACACCATTCGTGATGATAGTAGGATGTATGTGCGCATTAACACATTCTCCATTTGTTTTGATTAGTTGGAAGAAATGTAATTTATATATTAATTAACCCTTATAAAACAATTATTATGAGATATATATCATTTTAATTAACAAAATAAATCCTTATTAATATCCATGTAAAAACAAAGTCAAACATTTAACATCAACTTGTGGTAGTTTATTTGAAAACGTACGCAAGAGAGACATTATTTTTTCTAATGGAATTAATGTTCCAGAGTTATATGTGATATTATATTTATAAAAGTATTTTAATTTCATAAATATAATAAATATACATTAATAATCAACATATTATATTCTATGTAAAGGGAATGTGAAAAATGAATCACATCGCTTCACGAGGTGGTAGTTTACCAAAAACATGAGTAACATTATTACATCCCAAAAAATGAAATTTAAGAATTTATATGTGATATAATAGTTCCTTAATTATAATTATTTCATTAATAACTTATGAATATGATATATAAATTATTATATCTAGATTTGAATGGCGTTAAGAGTAAACCACTTACATATGACCGTGAGGTGGTAGTCTGCAGTACACATGATTGATGGTTTCATTTTTCCAATGATAGATTTGGGGATAAATATTGGTTATAAAATTAAAAAAATAAAGTATTTTAATATGTTATAATTTCATTGATTTATTATCATTATTGATATGTATTTTATATGTGGACAAAGAAAAAAAATATAATAGTTTTGAATTTTACATCTACTTCATAAAAGACATCTAGGTTTATAACAAAAGTAGTCTGTGTAGGGATTTATGATCACACCCAAGAATATATGACTTTAAGGGATTATTAAGGATGATTTTAGGTTTTTATTTTTTTTAAAAAGGGTTTTGATGTTTTATGTGGAGTTGAGAGGGTGGAATTTTAGAAGTATGGCTTTTTCTAGATATGAGATAATTTAAATGAATAAACTATACTAAAGTGATTCAATTACTAATGAATCATGAAAGGTTAATTATAGAACCTCATAGGTGATAATTTCAAAATATTTCCTTAGAATATATTTTGGACATGTTTTAGGCCATTTTAACCCACAAATTCTTAGTTTATCCCTTGATAAAATAATTTTTACCTTATATATGGGAATTAATTTTTATTGTTTTAATAATTCATTGTTGTAAAATATTAATGGGAAGCTATTATATAATTAAATAATTATTATTAAAATATTTAATCAACATATATAAATTCAATTCATTTATGATTTATAATTAAATTCAAAATTTATTAGAAGGCATGTCGAAAAAATGGTTTTAGAAAGGAAACATTTTATATGTTTTATAAAATATTATATCAAATTTCCATATAAAATTAGTTATAATAAAAGAATGTATATATATTTTAACATTAATGAACTAAATTTACATATAATAAAATATAAAATATACTTATATATTTAAATAATTTTAATTAAAAGGAATTTTATATTAAAAACTAGTATTTTATAATATTTATTAAAAAATTAATCTCTACATAATATTCTAAAAAATTAACCCAAACATTATTTTAAAATTTAAATTTAAAATGATAAGTGTATTTTTTTCAAATATTATTTTTAAATATGGTAAAAAAACATAATTTTAAATTATTTTTGCAAAGGGTGACTGCTTCACCTTTCAGAAATATATAGTTTTCTCGAAATAATTTCTCTCTATTTCCAATTTATCCAATTCAATTTTTAATAGAAATGTAATAATTAAATTTATTTAATACATGTTTATGACATAAAATATTAATAATTTTATTATTTATAGTCATATCCTCTATCATAAAGTCAATGTTATAATTATAATGATTAAAAAAATCATATATTAAAAGTGAATCATTTTTTATTTAAATTTGTTGTTGTATGCATAAAAATATATTAATAATATTTAGTTTATTTAAAAAGAAATATATTTCAAGGTACCAATATTTTCAAATGTCTTATATTCATTGTGTTTTATGTCATGTATACTATAAAAATTTATGTTTCTCTTTTAAAATATATGGGTGTTACATTCTACCGAATTTAATTACATATATCTAAACTATTTAGACATTACTTATGTTATATTAGGTTTGGAAATGGAAAAATACAATATCTGAAAACAAAAACATAAAAATGGATAATAAAAAATAATTTCTGATATGGGATATAGTGAATTACAAGGGGCATAACAATAACACATTAATAAGATTTCATGTAGGTGAATATTGGTGGGAAATGAAATCATTGGCATGGAAAACAATAATAATTCCCAATGATAAATAGAAAGTGATAAATAATATTGATCATAATAATGATATTGATTAATAATGTTTTATGGACATAAAACCCATATATATTTGATGTGATAAGATTCTATTTCATTCATCATATATAAAGGTATTATGCTAAAATTTATGTTTCTAGATCATTTTCTTAGAGTTAAGTAATTTGATGACTACTATTATAAGGAGAGGCAAAAAATAGACATAAAATAAAATCCTTTATATTCTTTTTGGTAAATTTAAATATATATTTTTACAATATGAGTAGAATATCCATGATTAAATTTTTATGTCTGATTAAATAATATTAACTTTTAATGGATTATTTGATCTAAAAATATGTATCTAAATATTATACATGTCTTTACTAAAACTGAAATCGAGAGCATAATATGTGTTATATAATATATTAATCATTAATACTTAAATAATAACTACCAAAATTTAGGTATATCAATTGCATAAATTATTAACCTAAAGACTCATCGAAAATATTTCATGTAAAATTCACAGTAAAACAATATAGATGGAATCTCACTAAATTTAAAAAATCATCAGATCATTAGATTCCCAAAGGTTTTATATGTTACTCTTAAATTCACATACAAAATATGTTATATTAAAATAAATACTTTGTAAAAAAATTCCGGATTCTAAGAATAATATGCCTAGTTGTCGAATATATTACAAAAATACAAAAATGCAATATACTCTATCAAATGAAACCTAAAATAATTTTCAGTAAATCAATAATCAGTTCCATGTCCATTAATATTATACAATTTAAATTATTTATGTCAATATATATCTAAAATAATACCCATTACCTCCAAATAATGAAAATATTATGGATGATAATCTATTGGTCGTGTGATTTCTATATAATATCACATTCTAATGAATAAAAATTTTAGGTTATCAATTCCATACCACATATTTTTCAAAATACTTATAGAAACACCACAATAGTATAACCCTCATAAGATTCATGAATATAATCAAATACTTAGTTATATAGAATAATTTACGAATAAAAATACACAAGAAAAATAATCATTCTACATCAAATATATTAATAGTGTAATACTGACATTGTTCCCTCATCACTTCTACGGTATATACCCATGATGCTTAGGAAATTTATTTTAATACTGTCCTATATATTAATAGTTAAATCATTTAACATTGTAAACATCATTATATTCCCTGAGAAATATTTAATGGTTTCTTTTTTCTCCACACATAAAAAAATTCCCATTCACTTTAATCAATTTACATGGTGTTTATTTCCATAATTATCACAATGGATGAAATATTAATCTATATTGTTCCCTTTCAGTATATTTTTATCTAAAATTTTTATTATTCTCATTAATTACTAATAATATATAAGACTAATATAATTTATTCCTTATCTTGATATCATAAGATATTATGTGATCGTATGATGAGAATGACTGAGGGACCAGTTCCATTTAAACAAATGTATTGAAACCGTAAAATAAATGGAAAATAATACACTTGGCATTAAATACCTAGATAAAATAATTCATCAAAATCCATGTATTGTTAGATTAATCAATAAAAACATTTTCCACATCCTTTTAAATTATAATTAGGAATTGTCATTCTATATATGCTGATTTTTTGTTAAAAAAATATAGATCAATGTTATGTTCCTTAAAATCCATCCATTCATTTCATTTTATTTCTCATTTATAATTATCATTTTGAATCTATGACCACCATAAATATGATTCTAATATGAAATGATAAAACTCCATGATAAAATTCTCATATCCATTTATTCTCATGTTGAGAATTATATTCTCCGATGAACATATACATTTCATATATAAAAAAGTAAGTTTAGTGTTATTTAATGATGATGGTTGATGAATCATAAAGCAGGATAACAAGGTTACACCACATAATATATAAATCGGCATATCCATATGCTAAATTTTACTCCTCATATAATTTGTATATACCCCATTACGGCTGAAATTTTATTTGTTCCATTAATATCTCTAGTTATTTGGTCTATTATCGTTCTTTTGAGTGTAATCCCTATGTGGAGTATGCTAATTGATCCAGTTTTAATTCCTTCCACTAAGATTCAGTTCTAACCAATTTATACACTATAATAGATCATTATTTTATGATTCCAAATATAAAATAACAAAAAAAGTGAAGCACAAAGCAAAAATTAAAAAATATATTCATGGATAATCTTATAATAATAAACAATCTTTCTTAGGATCAATTTTTTAATGATAATTTTTTTATCAAATCCATCATACTGGATTTAATGAAAATTAAAATTAACCAAAAAATATTCCCATGGTGTTTCAACATATGTTAATATTAAAGCCCGTTTTTGTGTAATAGGTAACTCTCATGTCAATCCCAAAATTCCATTTGTACTTGTAAAACCCCTAGTATATATATTATAAGAGCCCAACCTTAAACATAAAATAATATAGCTTTTTCAAAAACATTTCACCTCTTTACAATCCCAAATATATTTTTGGTTTTGAGTTTTATAATTTTATAAAAATGTGCATACATATCAACCGACTAGCATACAATGTGGCTACCCTTAAAATAATATCAATTTCATCCAAAACATCCATTAATTTTACACAAAACAAAACCATGATTTCATAGACAAAACATCATAAAAAATAACATGACTTCATTATTTATATTTCACATCCTTATAACTTATGATCATCATTTAAAATCATGGATTTCGTATATAAATCTTAGTAAGGGATTATAAAATAAATAAAAAAATCATTAGTCCATGTAATATTATAAGCATATGAAATAATTTTCACAAAGACATACATCTCATCCTTATGTACATACTTTTGGATACATGATATTTATATAAAACATTTGAGAAAATATATTAAACCATAATGTTTTCATTGTTCATTAAATACATATATTGTAACCCTAATGGATATTTTATGATTTTTAACCATCATTGAACTCTTACAATGTAACACTCATGGATACCATATGGTATATCGATTATAGTTACAGTTGGTGTAACCAAATGGAAAAACTATTTTTTACCAATACCCAATGAATTAGAGGGAGATATTGGTACCATCCATCAAGAAAAACAATTCCATTGAATTAGAACATAATTATAAACCACGAATAATGGCATAAGGACATTGCTTTTTAATTTCCTATAATAGAAATTTAGTAAGGAATTTTTAATTTAAATTCCTATAAAAATCATATAATTGAAGTGATAATCAATATAATTAATGTATTATGTGTATAAAATAAAAATCCATATAAAAAATAAAAATATAAACTAAAATTAATTAACCAAATAATCTCAATAGCACATAATTAATGAAGTAAAGGATAACCTAATGAAGAGATATTGGGTAAAGAGTTCCCTTACCTTGGGTTTGTCTAGCTTCAAACATAATTAATCCTTTTGTATAATTGTTAAAATTGTGTTATAAATATTTAACAGAAGCATAATAATTTTTATCACCACTTATTTGATAATATTTAAACATAATTCTATCCATTACTAAATATATTTTTTGTTATATCCATTGTTTCTGGTGTGTGCTTCACATGATTTTCATTGTCTGTTCGTATATGATTTTCTTGTCGAATATAATTAATACTCAAAAAATGGTACATAACTAAGTTAAAATAGTTTAGTAATATTATATTTTTCCATAAATCATATTGGTTATGTGGTAGGAGGATAAATCATTAAATAAATCATTAGTGATATTAGTTTAGATCATTTTGGCAGGTATTTGATAATCAGGAACTAGTTTCTTTATATACCATTAATATGATGAGTATAATTTAATTATAGAACACTAGAGTGGTCATATAATACAATTAAAAATATTAACCCTTAAAATTGTTTTTCAACCATCTTTGATGGAAGAAATGTAAATTTAAGACACATCATCCTTGATCTCAGTGAATCGACACATCATAGGGAATGCTATTATTTTTGGAATAAGAGGACAATGAGAGGGAGAAAGATGATGAATTATTCCATAAAAATGATAAATATATAGAATATATATAACTAGAGAATTAATTACTCTTGGATAAGTGGGAGTGGAATAGAATATAAGAAAATATAAGGAAATGAAATGGAAATGGAAAAAATTTAAGAGGATCATTACCTCTTGATCTCTTCTCCTTTAGATCCTACTTAAGGCCTTTGATTTTTGGATTTTCATGGTACTAATAGGAAATGGATGTGGGGAAGAGAATTGGTAAGGGGATTTTTCTGAATTTATAAAAAATTTAAATTATGAGATGTGAGTGATGAAGTGGTTAGCGAGGGTGGTATTTATAATGATTGTGAGGGAGTTTTTAATTAATTTTAAAGGATTAAAAATTAGTAGTATTTGAAAAACCAGGGGATTTAACATTGTTTTTCCCTATGGTATAGGAAATATTGGACACCTAATATCATATTTTAATCCTCAACAGTCTACAAAAATTATTGCAGAATTATTACAAAAATGTGATATAATCAAACACCTTGAAAACATAAAATTTTATTTTTACTATTTATAAAAAATTATACTATCTCAGAAAAATATGAAAAACTCACCCAAAACATATTTCAATTTGATGAATTAAAAAATTCACAAAACTATTTTATATAATTATTCAATTTTGATTAATTTAATTTTTAAAAAAATCATATTTTATTAAATAAGTAATTATTTTCAAAATAAAATTCATTTTATATCACCATAAAAAATTAATCAAGGACTCATTATCAAATAACCTTAAGAAATTATTACAATATTTCTTACTATTCATAATGTTCATATTAATATTAATATTACAATTCATAATGGTTTGATATTATTCACAAGAAAAACAAGTTGGTTCTATCAGACTCCAAATAATATTCCGATCACAACCATAAATGTACATTTTTAAAAATTCAAATCATGGAAGTGTAAGAATTATATTTAATGACTAGTTAATAATTATATTTTTTGAAATAATGTTTCATTATGTATTGATTTAGTGTTTCCTGAATGTCAATTTATTTTTAACCCCATAGGGTTTCACATTCTCCCCAACTTTTGAAAAATTGTGTCCTCACAATTTAATTTAACTATACAAAAACTGAGGTTACCTTTCCCACAAAGAATTTTCATATTTCCTTGATTTTTCATCAATAATATTGTTTCTCCAAAAACTCATTTCCTAGTATACTACTGTCTTCTACAATACTTTCTCTCTTCGATTAAGAATCATAATAGGTTTCTCCTCATATGAATGGTTCAGTTCTAGCTAAATTGATTCTGAGCACAAAACATTAGATATATATGGAAAACATGTTAGCATCTTTGTAAAATGAAAAACAATGTGTACATGAGATAAACATTGAGTAAAATCTACTCATTAGGTTACAGTTCCAACATTTTCCATGATTATTTAAAATTCAATGAACTATTGACTCAGATTACCTTTTTTTTACAAAAATAGAAAAGTATTTTCCATGCATAGATTCTAAGAAAAACATGATCACCAACCTCGAAAGATATTTTTTACCTCCTATATAATTTGTAACTTTTATTCCTAATATGAATTGTCCTCATGTGTTTCTAGATCATCTTCACTTTCATAGACACTTCCTGTACTAATTATTGTCCCATAAACATTCATTCCATGACATCATCCCAAAATTATGGAGTTCTACACTACTTATCATATATTTCCTGAAAAGATTCCTTATTTATACTATACTTAAAATTTTATTATAATAAAAATAAACTAAAGAAATATGTTGTTTCCAACTTCCTTGTTAATCAATTGAATAATCTCAAAGAATATCCTCAAAAATTTTAACCGTCCATTATGACTGTCTATCCAATTGAGGATGAAATTATGTAGTAAAATTTAATTTTATTCCCATCTGCTTCTAAAGGCCATTCCAAAAGATATAAGTGATCCTAGGATCGTAGTTAGATAAAATTGAAAAAGGAACTCCATATAACATAACAATATCATTGAGGTACAATTGAAAGAGCTAATACAATGACATTTTATATCAAATAGGAAGGAAATGAAGATATTTTTTCAGTTGATTTGGAGTAACCCAAATTTCATTGTTACCTTGAGAAGTCCTTAGTTTTCACATTATTAATTACAAGGATAAGATTTCATAGTTCCATTATGGAACTCTTAATGGATAAAGAATCCCCTTTGTTAACTACCGCTCTGATTTAACTTATTGACATGTCGAACAAATCACAGTAAAATATCCAATATCTAAATTCATTCCATCCCACAAGTAATACTCTGAATGTTCTCTATGAATCAATGTGCATTCATGATGAAATAAAAAATCATAACAATGGGCTTCTCAAAAAAATTAATTTTCATTTGAGAATCACAAGGCACAGATAATATGTTTCCAAATCATAGAACATAATCATATTCATTGATATATTATTGAGACATACACACCTTAACCAATTCTACCATTTTATGTAGCTGATTGTCATCATTTTTCATATTCATAATAATGTCTAACAAAGATGAATGAATTGAAACGTAAAACAAAAAAGAGGAACTTATTGCACTAACAACATCCCATACAAAATTCTTTAAATCATTAATCAAACGGTATTTTTCTAGTCATAACATAGCTAATGATACATAATTTTTTTAGTCAATGAATATGATACTTATTTTAATTTCTAGGATGGAAATTGTATATGTAATCTTAATAATTTATCAATTCAATCCATACTCTCTGCCTCATATTGAATTCCATAAATGTTAATTCATATTTCAGATTCTTATAGACAGTATATATTTCTCATTTGGTTCTGTATAAATGATGTCCCTAAATTTTCAAAGCAATAAACCACAAATACTAATTCAAATCACATGTGGGATAATTTAACTCATGAGGATTTTTGTGGACTTGAATAATTAGCAATTACGTGATCATTATAAATCAAAACACAACCATATCCATTTAATTAAGAATCCCTATTGATGACATAATATCCATTTCTAGAAGGTAGGGTTTAAACTAGATCATTCACCAATCTTCTTCTCAATTTATCAAAATAGTCATAATATTCAAGAAAATATAACTATTTTTATGGTTAAAAAATAAAATGGGCTAGATATTCATTCAATGTTTTCAGAAAACCTCTGGTAGAAGCCTAAAAACCAAGAAATATATGAATCTAAGTTATATTTTTGTTTCATTCCCTTTCTATAACAACATTAGTTTTAGTAGGATCAATTGTTATTTTCCCATTAAAAACAATTTGACCATGGAATGAAATTTACTACAACCAAATTTCACACATGTGGAATTTTCCGTATAGTTACTTTTCATTTATGGTTTTCTAAACAACCCTTATATTTTTTTCATGATCTTATTGATTTCTACGATATACCAAAATTTCATCAATAAAATCATCATAAACTTATCCATGAACTAGTTAAATATTTTATTCATAAGATCAATGAATTTTGTAGGTGCATTAGTTAGCACAAAAAACCAAACAAAAAAATCATAATTACCATATCTTGTTGAAAAAAAATTAGAATTACATTCTTTTTTACCATATTCTTGTGGTACTCAAATCACTTGGGAATCAAATAAAAATACTGAGCTCCCTAGTGCAGATCAAAGAAGACATCAATGCAAGGAAAAAAGACTTATTCTTAATATTAAATTTCTTCAATGTTTTATAATCACTGAAAATTTCCTTACAACCATCTATATATTTAATGAAAAATTAGGATCCCCCTATGGTGAAGTACTAGGATAAATTAGGACATTTTTAAGAAACCTCTGTAATTAGATTTTTAATTCAAGATGTTACATTTGAGGTGTTAGACAAGGTAGGTTTTAAAGTTGGCTTCACATAATGGACTAGTGTAACAGACTGAGATTTTATGGTATAGATTATTTATTATTTCTGTGATTTCTTGTGTTTTATGCTACACCAATAATAGTTTGCGCTATACGCAACACCATAGTAGATTATAGTATATAAAACACTATACATGGATTTTGTTTCAATCAATTTCAAGTTCATTTAATTAAAGTCATCTCACACAATAGTGAGTATATATTTTATTCAATTTATAAAATAACTATGTTTGAATTATGTTATACATGACACCAAAGTAATCTTACACTAAACACAACACCGACATGTCATCCATTAAATGAAAGAGCTTCATTCTTCAATAGCTTGCGATGTACACAAATACCGAGTTTCAATAAACAATTATATATTATTAAAATATAATATTAACTAGCCATTATGAATATTATTATCCATATTTTTATTTTATATAATATTAACATTCTTATTATGTATTTTTTATAACTTTATATAAGAAAAAAAGCCATTTATTGGATAAATGATGTATTTTACCAAAAAATGATGTTTTCCAACATTTTTATGAAACAATAATTTTAAAAATAGTATTTATCACTTTTATATATAATATTTGAAAAAATAAACATCTTAATTGTAATTAGGACATCATAATTTATCTTGGTTGAAATATAGGTAATTTTCTAAGGAAAATCAGATTTTGATTAATAGTGAAAAATACTGCATTTTAATTCAAAACTTCCTTTTGTAAAGTTTATTTACACAGTTATATTAAATATTTAATTTGTTTGATAGTGTAATTGGATTATTTTTAATCATTTAATCCAATTTTGGCCATTATATATAATTTCATATTAAAATTGTACATAAAAACATGACAATCTTTTGATAAGTTTTTTACTTCTAAAAAACTAATTTATTGGTTTTGAAAATGGGAATTAATTTTAAAATAATTTCTGTCAATTATGTGTCTTGAATTATAAAAAATTGATCCCATTTTTTTAAATTAGTTGGTCCAGATTATGTTAATATGTTACTTATTTTTATATTATTAATATTGACTACAGTTATTTTTATTTAAAACACGAAGAGGTAAATCAGGTAAATTAGGGTAACTAATAATATGATAAGGTCAATAATATTATCATAAAACCATAAAAAATAAAATTATATGAATAATACTACAAACTAAATATAATTGGATCAAAACAAAGTCATTTAATGTCAACTTGATAATCAAAATGACATAGATATTTATAATACCAATTCAAGTGAAAAAATGCCAAACTCACATTTCTTATATGTATAATAATATTAATATAGGGATGACAAGGTGATATATTACGAAATTAAATAATCCATGGAATGATAAATGAAAGAACTACATCTAGTATTTTATTTTTAATTTTTTGGATTTAAATAATTACTATAATGTCTTATTCTTTGATGATGAAAAAAAATTAATTAATTAATGAGAAATCAAAGAAACAATTTTTATTAAATTACTAATAACCATAATAAGATCCAATAAAATGAAGAAATATTATAATTCAAGTATAGTCAGAACATAATTATTCAAAGGACAATATAGTAACCATGTTGATCCTCATAGAATAGACTATGACATTTATTTTATTTTATTTAATGTAATTTTAATGTTCTCACATTCATTATTTAAAAAGTATATCATTTTTTATGATTCTTTTTATATCCAAAAAATTATACAACCAATATTATTTTGAAATATATTATAGTTATCTTCAAAATAGTATTTTATTTTTATTTTTTATTCTTCAAATAATTTTATTTAATAATTACACAACATCATTGTAGTAATTATTTATTTAAAGGAGATATCAAACAAATGATAAACAAATATATATTTGCACAAATAATATGACTAATGAATATTATATATTACCATGACCTCATAGGAATATAATTTGTTTTTTGTTTCAATGATAACTAGTTATATTTAGATTTTTAAAAATCAATAAATTGAACAATATCAAAATTGACACATTTGAATGATTATCAAAATAGTGTTTTATGAATAATTTCTAAAAAATTAATCATTTTTAAAAAAATATAATAATTATGATATGGTCAAAAATGTCCTAAATTATTAATTTTTGATATAATTGATTTCAAATAAGTAAATATTATACCATTTTTATGTTGAAATATTTGTTACCTTATATAAAATGAAATAGAATAACTAAGTATTAAATTGAAATGATAAGGTTTGAATGGATTTAAAAACTTTTCGGAAATTTATTTTTGGATTAGAGTACAATCCCATCACATATAATCTTATAAATGGGGATATCATGGTGGTTTTTGAGTTGTATTTTATTTTATTATAAATTAATATTTTTGAGGTTTCCAAAAGTGCCCCTAACCTCAATTATAAAGGGAACCTCCTCCCTCATTTCTCTAAAACTCATTAATACATAAAGATCATTCCCCCAAAACCATTTATCTTATAAACATTCATAGTTACATTCTAGATGTTATGGTATTCACAAACGACAAATTCTAGTTTTATCAAGAGAAGATCTAAAGAGAGCACGTCAAAGAAGTGGTCATCACATCTTCTAATTAATTCATATATCATTCTAATTATACTTCTACATAATGATTTGTTTCATTATATAATAATAACTCCAATAGAAAATATATTCTGAGATGTTATTATAATTATCAAACAACCATATTTAACTTTCTATCTGTCTTATGAAAGATGAAATCATTGTGTGTGCGTACGTAAGACTTGCTGTATCCACAATGTGGTGTAATATGTTTTTCACCAACACCTTTCTTAGAAGGCTATAAAAATTAATGTAATTACTAAATATTATTATTATAAAATGATATTAATTTTTTAAAAGATAAATGTAATAAAATAAATTCAATTCAAAAAATATGGTATTGATATGATTGCTCATGCATAGATATGACCTACCGTATCCATGATGCGATGTGATTAGTTCTACCTGATAACAACTCAAACATAATTATATAATTTTACTAAATAAATAATTAACATATTTATAATGTTAATATAATTTAATAATTCTATAAATATGGCCTATGATTTATAACTATAAATTAATCGACAAAACTTTGATACGATAGTGAAGCAGTTAAAACACGAATAACGAGTAAGAACAAATTGTTACTAACAAAAGAAGAGAATATGACCATATATGATGAACATGATTTTATAATAAGTTAATAATATTATATAAATTATTATTCATGAGGTTAAGACACATAGGAAGCATATCACACCTATGTAAAAAAATATCAATCTCATTTTTATCTAAGATTGTTTATACGTTAGTATTTACGTAGGATATGTTTATCATCCTTGTCCAAGTTTTATAATAATGTTTTCATAAAACATTTACTATATTTATATTTATTCTTAAATTTATTTTTACGCATTTAATATTTTTACAAAATTTTGTTGATGGAATATTTTTTATTTTTATATGAGGTTCTTTTTTACTTTTCCGACAAGTACGAGAAAGTTTTTTTATCTAATACAGAATGAATGAATTTTTTATGTTTTCATGAAACCGTATATCCATGCACCTTAAAATAACTATTTTCATGTTTATTTTCAACAAAATTAATATCTTTTATAATTTAGTGGGATTTTGATAAAGAAACGTTTTTTTGATGAAATAAGGTTTTTTTCTTAAGGAATTATGTTCAAGTGTTCTAACAAAATTATTTTCCATCTATGATGACATAGGGTTATGTTTCTATTCCTATTATTACTTATATATTATTGTGTTTATTATATGATTATTCTTATGTTTTCCATTTCTCATATATGGATTATGTTATGATGACATAATGATTAAAAATCCCATTTAATTTCATGGGTTATGATATCATGAATGATTTATGTTTTTGTGGAACATGTATGGATTGATTTAATTATAATATGTAGGGACCTATATCTCCCTCCAATTACTTGTGTAAATATTTATATCTCTTGATATATACATTAATGGAATGGAATGTAAATCTGGTTCAGTAATACATGGATAGAACGAAAATAAACCCAGTTCAGTAATAAAATTTTTCCACTATGATTGTCTTGGAAACAATTCCATGGCTATTGTGGAAATAATATTATATTCTTATTTTTTTGAAAAAATTCCTTGTTTTATGCCAATGCAATTTTATCATGGTTAATTTCCTTTTATGATATATGCCTTAAGAACTACCAATATTTATTTCATGACTCTTGGTATTGTTATTTAAACTTTATATTCATGTTTTTAGATTCTTGCGTTTCAGGTTTTTGTATTAAATGATTATGCTTACTCAGCATTTGAGCTCACCGTTTTTATGATTTATTTTCCATCAGATATAAATAATGGTTTTAGGTAGAAAACTAAAGGAGAAGTTATTTGTGGGAGATATTGAAGATCCTTCATCACATTATAAGATTATGTCCCACGTTTCCAAAGAAACTAATTTAATCTGGTCATTGGGAATCTGTTTGTGTAATATATTAAATATTCCACACAATTAAAGAAATATACATGTATATCAAGAATTGGTGGTTAGAGTTGGTATCAAAGTGAAGGTTTTTTCAACCATTGGAATCTTAGATGAAAAAAATTTAGTGATATTCACAGAGATATTTATTATGACATGTCAAGGGATGTCCTAAAGATATGTGATGTATAGGTTACAACCCTAGAGTTTCTGTGATAATATTTAATAAGCTATGATTAAACATAAGATATCATATATTGAAATATTATAAGTATTTTACCATACGTAAGAGTTTTTATATCTCTGATATGTATTTCTAACACATTAATTTTCGGTCATAGTCAATAACCAGAACTATATAAAACATTGTTTTAAAGGTTGATATAATGGGAATAATGAAGATATATATCTTAAGTGGAAATATCATTAAGAGAATCATGGAAATGGTACATGTATTTTTCATATAATTGAAGATAATGAGATTGTAAATGACATGTGAATGGAATGTGATGTTCTCCAAGTATTCACTATATTAAGCCTAAGATGCTTGAGTTTGATAAACCTTATGACCAAATTCAAATTTTAGGAATGACGATGATGATAGATCTTGAGTAATGGTTTAAGAGTAATGTTTGATGACTAAGTTGTATATGTTTCAGATTTCAAATATTATGAATCCTAAAATATATATCTTTTTTGTATAAATATTTAATTCGGGATTGGAAAGGATATGTTGAATGGTTCTACGGAGATAAAAAAGTGATTAAGGGTTAGGTGATATATTTTGTTAACATGTAATTAATGAGAAGATAACCATTACAATGACCCTTATTTTCAGATAATTATGTTTGTATAAAGTTATTTTGTATTTGAATAAGTATATTGGATGATTCTAAATTCTTTAAATCTAATTATGGAGTTATTAAAAAGAGGGTTATGCTATCATTGATTAAGTATACAACTTTTTGAGACATATGGAAATATATGCAATAAGTTTTTTAATAAGGATAGATGCATGTTTTAAATAAGGATATTTGATAATTCAGTTTTTTACTGTGACTCAAGAGAATACATGATTCAGTTATTCATATGTTTGGAATGTGACAACAAGGAACTACCCTATGAGATATGAGAGATAAATGTTATGTCATTTTAGTTCACCTCTTTATAATGATTAATATTCTCTATTTTTGGAAGGATTTTATTGTTATAAATTTATGGATAGTATAAGTTATATTTGAGTTATTGTTTTTTAGATTAAAGTATTATCTCACTATAGGTGGAATTATGAATATTTTATTTCCTCTAATAACATTTTTGTTAATATAGTCGGAATGACCTATCATTCTATCTCATGATCTGCTAACACGTCTTCAATTAAAAATTCAACATCTTTCATTAAATAAGATATGATTTTGAAATTTTTCAAGGCATGAAAATGGGGATATTGTACTAAAAATCATGTATGAATTCACTCTCATGAAAAATTATTCAACTTTAGGTAAAGGATCTTCAAAACCAAAATTAAATCTTACTCCCTTCTTATTCGATGATTCAGATGGTCCCTTAAATCATAAAATATTTATGGATTCTGGAGGTTAACTTTCTCCAAAACTTATTCTATATCACAATTTATCAGAACATGATGTTTATATTTCCCTTTCATATCAATGTTTTCACTTCCATCCTATGTTCTCCTATGAGGAAACTGAGTGATTAATTACTTTTGGTAATAATTTTTTTCTACAGAACCCTTTTTATATGAAATTTTTGTAATCCTTTGTATGATAGGGGTTTCCCTAAATTACACTTTCAAGTTGTAATCTATTTATAAACATGAGGAATTTTGAGGGAGAAATTCATTTTAAGGGGGGTAGAATGTAATACACAAGGATTTTATTATATATATTATTTGAAATTTCTTTAATTTCTTGTATTGTTTTCTACACCAAATTACATTGTTTTATACTCCACATACTTTCGGCTTTCAGTATACAAAATACAATATGTGGCTAGTGATACATACAATTTCATGTTTGTTTAATTGAATTCATTTCACGCAACACTAGGTATATATTTTTTCAATCTATAAAAGAATAATGTATTAATTATGTTATACACTACACCAATGTAATATTTGAAAAAAAACAACACTTAATTGGCTTTCATTACACGCAAGAGCTACTGTCCTCAATAAATTCCGTTTTACGTAATACCATGCTTCAATAAATAGTGATATATTATTAAAATATTATATAAACAAGATGTTATGAATAATATTTTCCTAATTATTTATTTTATATAATATTTAAATTAAATTTAAGTATTTTCTAGTATATTATATAAAAAAATTGAATTTTTCGGATAAAAGAAATAATTTAAAAAATGCAATTTTTGTTCTTTTTAATGGTGAAAAAATTTTAATTCTTGTTTTTAACCCTTTTATATATTATATTTGACCATGTAAACTTTTTCTCTAAAAAAAGAACATCAAAATTTAACTTTATTGATTTTTTGGTATTTTTTTGATGAAATTCAGATTTTGATGAATAGTGAAAAATAATGAATTTTAATCCAATACTGCATTCTCATCTAATTTATTTACATTTTTGGATTATATTTTCAATTGATTTTATAGTTTATTTGGATTATGTTTTTATAATTTAATACAATTTAGTTAATTAGATGTAATTTCATGTTTAAATTGGACTTAAACACATGACAACATTTTGATACGTATTTACTTCATAAAAATCTGCTTTTTGGTTTTGACAAGGAAAATTAATTTTAAATAAATTTCTCATAATTAATAGTTTCACATTATAAAAACAGATTCAATATCTGTAATAATTGGGTCTGATTTATGTTAATAGGTTTCTTTTATTTTTGAATATTATGAACCATAACTGTGGTAATTTTTATTTAGCAGAGTTAATGGTAAATCAGGTAAATTAGGGTAATTAATAATATGTTAAAGACAATTAAATTATCCATAAACATGAAAAATTTACCATTATAGGAATAAAATTAGACCCTTATCATCTTTTTCTCAAAACAAACTCATTTAATGTCAACATAAAAATGAAAATGACATATATATTAACAAAACTAATAAAATTGTCAAAATTGTAAACTCAAATTTCATATAAGTATAATAATATTAATATATGTATAACATGGTTATATCTTTAAAAATAAATATACCATGGAAATATAAAATAATTAACTACATCACTGTAATTTATTTTTAATTTTTAGGAAATAAATAATTACCATAATGTCACATTCTTTGATGGTGTAAAAATTAATTAATTTTTGATAAATCAATGAAAATTTTTTTATTAAAATTATAATAACAATAAAAAGGTGACAGAACATGAAAAAAATCAAATTGTTAGACTATATCTCTACTATATTCATCCTAATGACAATATAGTGTCCATTTTAAGCCTTATTTAATAGATAATGACCATTATATTATTTAATTTAATTTAATGTTGAAGTTTCAAAATTCATAGTTCAAAAAATATAACATTTTTAATGATATATTTTATTGTAGATAAATTAGACTAAATATATTTTTTTTTGAATGATAGTTAATTTATATTAATAATAGTATATTATTTTTAATTTTCATTCATAAAATAATAATATTAGATAATTACACAATATCATGGAAGTAATTATTTTATTAATAGAGATATCAAATAAATGGTTTTATCAATACTGAAATAAATAAAAATTGGGATATTTAATATGACCAATTACTTTTATATATAAACATGACTTCATAGGAATATTATAAAATTGATGGTTTGAAGTTAAATTGTTATCTTTATATTTTTCATAATCTATATATTTAATAGTGTCAAATTTGACACAAATTATTAATTATCAAAATAGTGATTTACTAATAATTTATATATTATAAAACATTTTTAAAAATATATAATAGTTATTATATTGTAAAAAAACGTTCTAAATTATTTATTAAAGATATATGTTAAATGATATAATTAAATATTTTACCCATTATATATTGGAATATTTTTTAAACTAGTTAAAAAGAAATAGAATAACTAAGTGTTAAATTTAAAAGATTTGGTTAGAATGGAAATAAATAATTGTCCAAAATGTATTGTATGAAGATATTACAACCCTAACTCATATCATCTTCTACATTGGGACATTTTGGATGTTTTTCAGTGGGGTTTTATTTTAGTACAAATTAATATTTATGACGATTCCAGAAGTGCTCCTCACCTCAATTAAAGAAGGGAACAAACTCCCTCATTTATCCACAACTAATTTAGCCTTAGAGTTCATAGATACCATATCCATTTATCTTTTAAACATCCCTAGTAACATTATATAGGTTATGGTTTTCTCACAATACAAACTATAGTTCCATTAAGAGGAGATCTAAAGAAAACATTTCAAAGAAGAGAAAATATCCTCAATAGATTCTTTCATATTTCATTCAACATCAAAATCTATTTCATTATCGAATAAGAAATCCAGTAGAACAAATATAAATCGATGTTATTATAATTATGTATCAAACAAATTAATTTCTATATTCATCCTAAGAATGTTTAAATCACCACTGGTGCGTACGTACGACTTACAGCCTCCACATCGTGGTGTAATTTGTTTTTCACCACCACCATGATTGGATGTGTATAAAAATGTATGTAATAACTATATATTATAATTATATAATGATATTAAATATTAAATATAGTACACTAATAAAATGAATACCATTCAACAAATATTGGAATGATATTATCTCTCATTCCTACATACAACCTACCTTCTCCACGATGCAATGTGATTCTATCTATTTGATAACCACTCAAAAATAAATATACAAATTTACAGAATTATTACATATGGTATTAATTATGTTAATATAAGTTTATGATGATATAAATATGACCTAATATGGAGAAACAAATCTTACTCAAAAAAACATACATACAATCATGAAGCAATTATAACCCGAATAATGAGTAATAATGAGTTGTTACTAACAAAAGACAGAGAACATAACCATATATGCTGACCATGATTTTAGAATAAGTAAATAACGTTATATAAATAATTATACATGAACATAAAACAAATAGAAATAATATCATACCTTTGTTAAGGGATAATTATACATTCCCATTTTTATCCAAGATTGTTTATAAGTAAGTATATACTGGGTATATATTTATCATCCACTTACACATTTCTAAAAAATGTTTTCATAAATTTTTTTCAATTTTTATATGTATGTTTAATTTCCTTTTTACTTATTTTCTAATTTTACTACATTGTATAGAAGAAAAATTTCAATTTTTTACCATACGCGATTATTTTGGACTCTTATAGAAAAGTTATGAGGAGATTGTTTTTTTAACTTATATAAAATGAATGATTCATTAATGTTTCATAACACCTTATTTACATGATTCATTCTCTACATTGGTTTAATTTTATTTTCAAATAAATTAGACTCTATTAAAATCTTGTGGAATTTTAAGAAAAGTAAATATTTTCGAGGGAGAAAGTATATTATCTTTAAGAAATAAGGTCATGAGATTTATCCAAATTATTTTTCATATAAGTGACATAGGTTTATGTTTATATCCAAATTATTAATTTAAATTGATTGTTCTTATGATTGGAATATTTTAATGAAGAATATTTATCTTTTATGGTCTATGTTATGAATGAATGATGTTTAGAAATTACATTTTATTTCATAGACTATGCTATGATGAATGATTTATGTTTTTGGGGTGAATGTAAGGTTGTTTTCAATATGAGATGGGTCGTATACATATATCCATCCATATATATTAGTTAATGATTTATATATCATGATATAGACATGAAGATATTGATAATTAAATGTGGCGTCGTAATACATGGATGGAACATAAATTTAACCCAATTAAGTTATGTAATTTTACCAATATAATGATCTTGGATACAATGCCTTGGATACTATTGAAATCATATTATGTGCTTATTTGTTTTACACAATTCCACGTTTTATGGAAATTTTATTTTTGATGGTTAATGTTATTTTATGTTCCATGCCTTACGTACTGCCAATATTTATTTATGGACTCATGATATTGAAATTTACACTTTATATTTATATTTTAAAATTCTTATGTTTATGGGTTATGTTCTCAATGATTACCCTTACTAATAATTTGATCTCACCATTATTATGTTTTCTTTTTCATATGATATAATGAAATGTTTTAGCTAAGAAAAATAAAGGGGAATATATTTATGGGATATTTTGAGGATCTTTCACCCAGTTAGAATATTATTCTCAACATTTCAAAAGACAGTTAACTAATACCGTCATTGGGAATTTTTTTTCTAATCTATTAATTATTCAGCAAAATTAATTCAATGCCTATGTATGTCATGATTTTTTCATTAAAATATGTCAAATTTGAATTCAACATTCCAACCAGGTATAACACCAAGTCACTCATTAGGAAAAAAAATATAGGTACTAATTTACCATAGGCACAACATTATTCTAAATTGATCATTTTTTTAAAATATGAGCAAGATGGAATTAATTTCCATAATTCAATGGTTTCTCAAATTCCTTATATTTTTTCATTTTAATGGGTTCATTATTATATAGAAACTGAAACTATTTCTAAAATAAAATTCATTAGATCTATAATCAATCCTAGAATTATGTATAAAAATACAATCCATACCCAAAATGACATCAAACAATACTAAGGGAAAAATATAAGGCTTTCAGGTAATGTCTTTCAATAGATAACAATAGAATGATTCTTAAACTGCCTTTTTCTATAACATTTCCCCCTTGTGTTTAAATAATATGTTCTAGTCTCTTTTTTTGAGGAGATATTTTTAATTTACCAAAAAAATCTAAGAAATATACTAATGTGTTGACCTTGTATCAAAAATTAATTTAGAAAAATCTGAGTAAACAAAAAAAGTACTTGATAACACTTAATGGGATGGACCAAAATCTTCTAATTTAGTAGTAATGGATCTCACTACACCTTTATTTTCATATTATTTATTCTATCCATAATTTGGCTCTCTCATTGAGAAGACATTTGAAAAATTACCCATCTCACCACATTTGAATCATTTTATAGAATTCAAATTAGTATTAATAATATGATCATTTCATTACAATATAGTTCCATAATTCCAAACGTACCTCCATAAAATTACATACTAATATTTTTGAAAAATTTTCTAGGTTCTATTTATAAAACTTTTCAAAAACTATAAGCTGAAATTTTTTATCAGTAGAATTCACCGCTTGATTCCTACACATTTCATCCCATCTAGACGTATTCTTTAATTTGTTCTCAAAGTTCATGTAATTATTATAGAACTCTATTTCTACCCTATCAACACATCATACTTGTTTCCATTATCTTCTGAATTATCATTACGCTAATTCCCTTTTATATCATGACTTTAATCCTGATTAAAAATGTTTATTTTGATATCGACTTCATGAATAATATTTGAAGCATAGAACACCAGTCAGGTTATGTTTTCTTCATTTATAGCCACTGAATCTTCGACATATTTCATCATTTCAAGGAAATTTTCTCCATCATTTGTTTAACCACCTTTGGAAAATATTTTTTAAGAAAAACACATTAAAATCCATCCCACTATAGGGCTTCAATATCCTCTCTATCCCAGGTATTCGTAACTATTGACCTCCACTGATGAACTTCACCTTCAAAACTATAAATGGAAAGACTCACATTTTTATTATTTTAATATCCCATAATATTTAATATGTTTTCAAGGGATATAATCAAACCTTTAGGAGCCACTAGTTCAGAATATCTATTGAAAGTAGGAGGGTGTTGCCTTATAAAATGATATACTATCATCATGTTCTGTTGTGGTTGCAATGGATTTTATCTTTCATTGATTCCATTGAAATTTTCTTCAAAATTTTTCTAAGCCACTGCTTTAAAAAAATACATAGTTCCAATTACCACCATTCTCAGTTTCAGATTCAGAATGATATTAGCCTCTCAATTCATTCCAACTTTAGTTAACCTTCTTCATATATAGAAAACCATTCTGAATAGACAAATCATAGATGAAGAAACATCATAATCCTTAAATTCAATACCATTTCAACAAAAAATAATGTGAAAATCATTAATCGAATTCTTTAAACATCATACTAACATATAATTTTATAATAAATACACATTTTTGCCAATTGTAAGGACCCGACATTAAAAATTACATAATCAAGATATTTCAATGAGATATCAATTCAATAAAATTCCAAGGGTATTTTCATATTAGATTATTCAAAACATAGGGAAAAACACATACATATAAACCCACAAGAATAAAATTTGTGTACTATTAAAAAAATATCCATTCATTCCAAAACATAATTTTTTTACACAAAACAACAACATGATTACATTAACAAAAAATAATAACATTTAACTTGACATCATTCTTTCTCTTACACATCCTTAAAACCTATAATAGAATTAATAATGAAATGAACATAAAAATCTCAATATGGAATATAAAACAAGTAATGAAACCATTAGTCCATGAAAACATATAATCATATGTAATCATTTTCACTAATACATACTTTTCACCCATATATACATTGTGAATCATTAGATTTCCATAAATCATTATAGATAATATATAAAACCAAAAAGATATATTTGTGGAATAATTAATTATATTTTCACCCTCATGGATACCTTATCATTGGTATCCCTCATGGATACCTTTCAATGTAAACCTCAAAGATAACTTATGGTGTAACCATCGCAGTTACACTTGGAGTAACCAAACAAATGACCTTGAACATACACATACCCACTAAATTGGATAGAGATATATGCCCTAGGATTTATAATATAAAATTCACATGAATAGTAACATAATCATAAAACATGAATAATTTCTTAAAAACATTTATTTTTACTGTTGTAAACATTAAATTAAGAAGAGTATTTTTAAATAAATATCCCTTTCAAAATCATATAATTGATCTGAGAATTAAGATAAGAAAATTTTTATGTGTGTACACAATAAATATGCATAATAAATAATAATATACAAGAAAAGTAGGTAAAAAATAATTTTACTTGCACATAATTAATTAAATTGAAGGTTTACCCAATGAAAGGATATTGGGTGAAGAGTTCCCTAACTCACGTTTGTCTTACATAAAACATGTTTAAAACTACTATATAATGGATTAGATGGTGTTATTAATATTTCAATGAATCTTAATCATGTTTATAACATATTATATGTTCATTTTATAAAAACATTTGACTCATTTGGAAATATTTTTTTGTTATTTCTGGTGTTTTCGGTTCGTGATTTACATGGTTCTAATGGATAGTTTGTGAAGGACTTTCTTATCAAATGGAAGTGAAATTACAAAAGTGGAATGAAATGGGGTTTATATGCTTCCAGAATTAGAAATTATTCCTTAAATAATTTTTTTATATTGTATGATGATGAATGATTAGATGAATCATTATTGATAATATTTAAGGTAATTGTTTCCAGTTCTTCGATAATTACAAACTTGATTCATCATATAAAATAATATTATTCATATAAGTTATTTGAAGAACATAATAAGTGTAACACCAGATACTTTTATGCTATATAAATCATCGATGGAATCTTTTTCTATACACAACAGTTGCTTGGATTTCTTTACACGAAATCGTGACCTTCCTCGATAGCTTGGGTCGTATGCAATACCGAGTTTCACTAAACAATGATATGCTAATAAAATATTATTAAAACTAGCCGTTATGAATAGTAATAACAACTTTTAGAAATTTTATAAATTTTATTTTTCAAAATGGACTTCATTTTTGGATTCGGAATATTGAAATTATCCTAGGGTGAAATTTTGGTATTTTTCTGAAAACTTTCAATTTTTGATTAATAGTGAAACCACTAAGTGGTAGTTAAAAAACTGAAATTTTCATAAAACATAATTTTACCGCTTTTGTGAGTGGAATTTCAAAAATCCGAGAGACACGGTTGATGTCAGTAAGTAAAATGTGGTTCAATGAGATGAAAATAATTTTTGGTGAATAGTAACTTTTTACTTTTATTTACCACAGTTAAAAGTAAATAGTGTAATTAAGGGTAAAAATGATATTATTATTACCCTAACACATGTCCTAATTCTATTGGATAAGTTTATTTCGACCAAAAACAAACTTAGAAATAAAATGTGACCATTTAGGCCCACTTGGATTAGATTAGGACATTTATTATTAATTTATTTAAAGAAGGGTTAAAAGAGTTAAAATCAATGTTTAATAAGTAAATAATTTTTAATATAAGGATATATATAAGATAAATTCGACTATAAATATTCATCTGAAAGATATAACTATTTCCTACATAATGGTATTTTATTTGTAATTTTTAGTCATTAAAAAATTTAATTTATTTATGACACAATGATGATGTAGTAATTATCTTATTAATGAAATATTGACATAATTGATGTTATAAATACCCAAATAACTGTAATTTGAGAATTTTTATGAATTAAACTAATTTTATATCTTAATATGACATGTTATTATTGATTTAATTAACTTTTTTCTAATTAATCGTTCTTTTATGATTTTCAAAAAACTAAATTACTAAATAGTGTCAAAATTGACATAAAATAGTTTTTAAAACAAATATTATATTATTAATTGTTATTTTATTCCTAAAAATATAAGGTTCAGCCAAATGACTTAGATAAGGTTATATATATTAATAATAAACAAATTGGGGTTCTTTTTTATTGTTATAGTAAGTTTATTAACCTTATAGTGTAATAACACAAGAAGACACGGTAAAAGTAAAATTATTTAACTTAATGTTAAATCTAAATGATAAGGTCCAAATTGGAACCTAAACCTATCTAAATTCTATTTGATGAGATTATTTCGACCAATCCGCACCTTATCTTAGAAATAAATCAATTTGGAGCTATTTAAAACCGAATTTGTCTTTATAATAAAATAATATTTTTAGTTATTCCAAAGGTGCCCCTCTCCTCCCTTATAAAAGGGCACCTCCTCCCTCTCTTCCTCACACCACTTTTAGAATTCAATCTCAGCCAACCCCTGACACATTCTCCTCTCCACTTTCCAAGAGACATCCTAGAGGTCCTGGTCTTCTTCAAAGACCAATTTGAGTGCCCTAAAAGGAGGTCTCGAAGAAGCACTTCAAAGAAGAGGTAACGTCTGTTACCGATTCTTTCAACATTATTTCTTCTTCCACTTCTTCTTATTTAGTTGTTTCATTATGAAGTAATAACAACAGTATCACTAATATACTAATATGTTATTATATGTATGAAACAACCCTATTTCACCATCTATCTATCCTACAGAAAATGAAAACATTGCGCGTGTGTACGTACGGAATACCATCTCCACGCTGTGGTGTAATCTATTTTCCACCACCACCTTAATTGGATGGGTATAATGGTGTAAATAATGAATATATATGATTATTTTAAAGTGTTATTTATTCTGAAATAGTATACATACACTCCAATACAATTCCATGATCATGGGAACGATATCATCGCTCTTCCGTACGTACGGAATATCGTCTCCACGATGTGATGTGACTCGTTCTACATGATCTTCATTGCCTAATGATTATATAAATTAATTGAATGAATGAATATGATATATATTACACTAATAACATTCTGTAAATGGGTTATGGATAACCTAAAGAGAAGAATAAGAATTTATTCGACAAAACCCGCATAAGAACAAAAAGTAAAAAACACCTGAATAACAAGTTGTAATGAAATATTACTAATAAGAAGCTAAGAATATGACCATATGTGATATCATAACAATGAGTATGATTATTGAATAAGTCAACAACATTATTTAAATCATTATACAGGAGGTTCAGATATGTACAAAGCATATTGGACCTAAGGTAAGGGAAATATCAAAATCTCATTTTTATCCGAGATTGTTTATACTTTAGTATTTACTGGGGTGTATTTTATCATCCACATCCATGTTTCCTCAATATGTAATATTATTTCCATCCACCTACAATTGTTTAAATCCAATTTTACCCTTCGGTGAGTTTTTAGTAAAGGATATGAAAGGAATATTTTGTCATTTTTTGAACAAGGTACTTGTTGACTTTTCTGACAAAAGTACGAAGAATGTTTTTTTAACTTATATGGAATGAATGGATTTTTAAAAAATTATTTCCAAGTTTCTTCCTTTACATGTTTTCAAGTTTATTTTTAATCAAATTATGATAGTTTAGAATTGTACGACATGTTAAGAAAGGAAAAGTGTTTTTGAAGCAGAAAGGATATTTTCCTCAAGAATGGAGTTCAAGTGTTTTATCAAAATTATTTTCCATCTAAGATAATAAAATGTTATGTTTTTATCCCTATAATTACATTTATTTAATTATGTTGTGATGGAATTATATTTTTATGAATTCCTTTATCTTATATGAATTGTTTTATGATGTCACGATGTTTAAGATTCCCATTTTTATTACATGGGTTATGCTATGATGTATGTGTTCTGATTTTGTTGCACACATAAGAATGGTATCATTATGAGATGGGTGGGACCTATATCTCCCTTTAATTTATTGGGTAAAGATTTTATATCTCATGAGATAGACATGTCTGGAATGGCAGGTTAAACCGGTTCAGTGAAACAGGACTGAAACGAGGAGTGAACTCGGTTCAGAAATGGACTTTGTCCACTAATATATTCTTGGAAATGAGTCTTGACTAACAAGAAATGATTCTCTATGATTATGTGTGTATTCCACAAAGTTTCAGTTTTTAAGTTATGATTATTGGGATTATATTTCACTACTATTATTTATCCCATGTTATGAAATTTTGATCTCTTTTGCAGGTTATGATTTCCAAATGTTATGTGCTTATGTATATGATGTGATTGATATTTCTTTTGTTTACCCTTACTGAGCATTTGAGCTCATCCTTTTGTATGTTTTATTTCCCCAGTTCTGGAATAATGTTATTAAGTAGAATATTCCAAAAAGGGACTCTAGATATGATGAAATAAATGGGAGGCAAAGTAGATGCTTTATGAACCAGTTGTTTATGCTTTCCAGTTTATAAATCCATTATACCTATATGGTCCTTTCCTGGTTTTGTTATATGTTATAATAAGTGTGCTTCAATTGTGAAGTAATAAAAATTTATGTAAAGTATGGGTCGTTATAGTTGGTATCATAGTAAAGGTATAGTCAACCTTTGGAAACTAGGATGTGAAAGCTTTAATAAGAACCATAAGGATAATTCTAAGCATAGAACAAAATTTTAGTGTTTTAGAAATGACCATGAAGAACCTAGGATAAGACCTTAAGTGTGAAATTTTATTCTTGATTATGTGGTTTTCCTATTATAATTAGTGTTTCTCACACTATTCTTCATGGTTTTAGTCAATGGCTGGAACCCGAAGGAACCGTGTTAATGCTGAATGCGACGGGAAATGCAATGATTGTCCCCCGGAGCAACCAAACGTTATGGGAGCTGGAATGAAAAATCTTGTAGCCATGCTCACACAACTTTCTCAAGCTATGAATCATGCAGGACTTACAAACGAGCAATGGAAGGAGCAACATTCTATTGAATCCTTCATGAGGCATCATCCACCTTCTTTCAGCGGGTCTACTGATCCATTAGTTGCTGAACAATGGATTAGTACTACTGAAAAGATATTTTCAGTTATTCAATGTTCTGAACATGATAAAGTCATCCTAGCAGTGTATCGTTTGGAAGGAGATGCAGATCAATGGTGGAATCTTATTAAGAATGTGAGGCAAAGGTATGAAATTGAGTCCATGGAATGGGACGAGTTCAAGAACTTATTTTTCAATAAGAACTTCCCTCGTATTCTCCGAACAACGATGGAGAAAGAGTTTCTTGAACTGAAACAAAAGGATGATGAATCTATTGGTACTTATGAAGCAAATTTTACAAGACTAGAAAGGTACGCTTCTGGTATTATTATCCAACCTGAGAGTAAGATCGATCGATTCTTTAGTGGCTTAAAACCAAGTATTAGAAAGGCGTTAGCCATAAGGGACTAAAATAGTTACGAGGAAATAGTTCGACGTGCTCTCAAAGTCAAGATGGAGATTGGAGTAACCCATCAGTCATATGGGTTTGATAATAAGAGGAAAATGGAATTCAAAGGAAGATCTAAAGAGCACACTGAAAAGAAGATGGGCTTTCCCTTATGCTCAAAGAGTGGAAAGAAACATGGTGGGAGTTGTCTTAAAGGGACAAGTAAATGTTTCAAATGTGGAAAGGAAGGTCATCGGGAATTTGAATGCCACAATGATGGGAAGAAGATGTCCAATGATGAAAACAAAGGAAGGGATACATAGAATGAACCTACTACACTTCAATATTTTAAATGCAAGGACATGGGGAATTATACCAATCAATGCCCAAATCCAAGGGTTGATGATGATTGTCGATGTCAATAAACTCTTAAGGATAAAGACAATGGAAAGTCACATGCAATTTCTATCAGCGATGGGGAGTACGGTAACGATGTGGTGAAAGGTACACATACCATCCACTCTAAAGTAGCAAATGTTTTATGTTATTCTGGATACACCCACTCCTTTATTCATGAAGAATTTTCTAAGGATATCATCGTATTACCTCAATAGATAGACGTTGAGTTAGCTGTGACAACCCCCAATGGAAAAACAGTCGCATCAAAAGTTTATAATTCTTCTCCGATTGAAGTTTGTGGGAAAGTGCTTCCTTCAAATCTTGTGATCCTTCCTATTGTGGAATTTTTTGTGATCCTTGCATGGATTGGAATTCTCTACATTGAGTTCATATCAATTTCCAAAGAAGGGAAGTCACATTTTATATTCTAGATCAATCTATGATTGTCTATCGATGCAAGGATGAACATAACCTTCCAGTGGAAATTTCTTCCATTTTATGGGTATTGATTCCACTAAATGAAGGTTATTTATCTCAAATGGTTTGTGAGAAACTCACAATTAAGAATATTCCCATTGGACGGGATTTTGATGATGTCTTTCTGGAGAAATTACAAGGTCTTCCACCGAATCGTGATGTTGAGTTTTCAATAGAACTCATATCAGATGCTTTGCCTATTTCAAAGACACCGTATAGAATTGCCCCAATTGAGTTGCAGGAATTGAAGAAGCAACTCCAAGATAATCTTCATAAGGGGTTCATACGCCCTAGTGCGTCACCTTGGGGAGCACCTGTTCTGGTTGTTAAGAATAAAGATGGATAAATGAGACTCTGCATTGATTATCGAGAACTTAACAAGATCACTAACAAGAAAAAATATCCTCTCCCGCGCATTGATGACCTATTTGACCAACTACACGGAGCTCAATACTTTTCCAAGATTGATCTTCGTTCAAGGTATCATCAAATTAAGGGTCAAAAGGGAGGATATACCAAATACGGCATTCCATTCAAGGTATAGACACTATGAATTTATAGTGATGCCATTTGGTCTTACTAATGCCCCTTTTATCTTCATGGATCTAATGAATAGAGTCTTTAGAGACTATCTTGATCAGTTTTTGGTAGTCTTTATAGAAGATATTCTTGTCTATTCAAAGAGAAAGGAAGAACATGAAGATCACTTGAGAATTATATTGAAGACACTGAGAAAGGAGAAGCTTTATGCTAAATTTACCAAGTGTGAATTTTGGCTTCAAAAAGTTTCATTTTTGGGTCACATAATCTCAAAAGAGGGGATATCTGTGGATCCATCAAAAATAGAGGTTATCGAAAGATGGTCGAGACCAACAACAGTAACTGAGATCCGATGTTTTCTATGTTTGGCTGGATATTATCGACGTTTTGTGAAATATTTTTCACGATTATCTAATCCACTCACCATGTTGACTCGGAAATGAGTTAAGTTTGTTTGGACAGAGGAATGTGAAGAGAATTTCAAGGAGTTGAAAAGAAGGTTATCCAGTGCACCTGTGCTCACACTACCTTGTAGTGGAGAAAGGTTTGTGATCTACAGTGATGTATCCAAGAAGGGATTGGGGTGTGATCTTATGCAAAATGATATGGTGATAGCTTATGCCTCATGAAAGTTGAAAATACATGAGCAAAATTACCCAACTCATGATTTGGAGTTTGCTGCGGTAATCTTTGCATTAAAGATTTGGAGGCATTACCTTTATGGTGAAAGGTGTGATATTTATACTGATCATAAAAGTTTAAAGTATATTTTCACACAAAAGGAGCTGAATATGCGCCTAAGAAGATGGTTGGAGCTGATTAAGGATTACGAATGCTCAATTCACTACCACCCTTGGAAAGCAAACAAGGTGGCAGATGCATTAAGTCGACAAGACCGTGCTAGTTTATCCATGATGAGGATCAGAAAAGATCCAATATTTATGGATTTACAAAGGATGGATCTGGGAATTATAATGAAAGGTGAAAATAGTATCTTTCTCAAATTAATGTTCAACAATCTATTCATGTGAAGATTAAAGAGGCACATAAAGAAGATGTTGAGTTACAAAAGAAGGTAAGAAATGTTCCTGAATTCAACCTTGATTGTGATGGGATAATAATGTTCAGGAATCAGGTTTGTGTTCCTCCCATCCCCGAATTAAAGAAGGAGCTGCTGGATGAGGCTCATAGTTATTCATTCTCTATTCATCTTGGAAGAATGAAGATGTATAGGGACCTGAAAGAGTACTTCTGGTGGGATGGCATGAAAAGAGATGTTGCTGAATATGTCTCTCGATGCTTTGTTTGTCAACAAGTTAAAGCTGAGAGTTAGAAGTCTAAGGGGATGTTACAACCCTTACCCATACCCGAATGGAAATGGGAAAACATCACTATGTACTTTGTAACAGGACTTCCTAAAACATCCAAAGGAAATAATGCTATCTGGGTCATAGTTGATCGTCTTACAAAGTCTACACACTTCATTGCTATTAGAGAGAATATCTCTATGGATCAGCTTGCCAGGATATATGTAAAGGAAGATGTAAGATTTCATGGAGTACCACTTTCTATTATATCTGCTCGGGATCCAAGATTTACCTCGAAGTTCTGGCTAAGTCCTCAGCATTCTCTGGATACAGATTTGAGTTTCAGCACTGCTTATCATCCTCAGACAGACGGTCAGTCTGAGAGAACAAGTCAAACTCTTGAAGATATGTTGAGAGCTTGCTCTATGGATTTAAAAGGTGGTAGGGATCAACACCTACCTTTGGTGGAATTTTCTTATAATAATAGCTTTCACTCCAGTATTCAGATGGCTCCTTATGAAGCTCTCTATGGAAAGAAATGCAGGACTCCAACTTGCTGGGATGAAGTTGAGGAAAGAAATATATTAGGACCTGATCTCGTTGATGAAATGCAGAAAAGGTCAGATATATTCAACAACACATAAGAGTATCTCTGAGTCGACAGAAAAGTTATGCCGACAACTGAAGAAAAGACCTAGAGTTTGAAGTGGGTGATAAAGTGTTCTTACGAATATCTCCCTGGAAGAGGGTCATGAGATTTGGAAAAAGGGGAAGTTGAGCCCTAGATATATCTTTCCTTTCGAAATACTAGATCGTGTTGGGATGGTATCTTACTGATTGGCGCTTCCACCGAATCTCTCTCAAGTTCACGATGGGTTCCATGTATCTCTCCTGAGAAAGTACATACCTAATCCTTCACATGTACTCATCTCAGAATTTGTACCGCTGGAGCATGATCTTTCTTATGAAGAAAAACCGATAGAGATTCTGGATCGTAGTGAAAAAGTCCTATGAAACAAGACCACTTGATTGGTGAAAGTTTTATGGAGGAACCACCAATTATAAGAAGCTACATGGGAGCTTGAGAATATGATGAGGGAGAGGTATCCTCATCTGTTTGTTACAAAGTGACGAATTTCGAGGGCGAAATTCATTTTAAGGGGGGTAGAATGTAACACCCGAGACATTTATGTTATATAAATCATCAAATGAATCTTTTTCTACACACAACACTTTCTTGGATTTCTTTACACGAAATAGCGACCTTCCTCAATAGCTTGCGTTGTATACAATACCGAGTTTCACTAAACAATGATATACTAATAAAATATTATTAAAACTAGCCGTTAAGAATACTAATAACCACTTTTTGAAATTTTATAAATTTTATTTTTCAAAATGGACTTCATTTTTGGATTCGGAATATCGAAATTATCCTACGGTGAAATTTTGGTATTTTTCTGAAAACATTCAATTTTTGATGAATAGTGAAACCACTAAGTGGTAGTTAAAAAACTGAATTATTCATAAAACTTAATTTTACCGCTTCTGTGAGTGGAATTTATAAAATCCAAGAGACACGGTTGATGTGAGTAAGTAAAATGTGGTTCAATGAGATGAAAATAATTTTTGGTGAATAGTAACTTTTTACTTTTATTTACCACGGATAAAACTAAATCGGGTAATTAAGGGTAAAAATGATATTATTATTACCCTAACACATGTCCTAATTCTATTGGATAAGTTTAATTCGACCAAAAACAAACTTAGCAATAAAATATGACCATTTAGGCCCACCTGGATTAGATTAGGACATTTATTATTAATTTATTTAAAGAATGGTTAAAATAGTTAAAATCAAAGTTTAATAAGTAAATAATTTTTAATATAATGTTCTATATAAGATAAATTCGACTATAAATATTAATTAGAAAGATAAATATATTTCCTACATAATGGTATTTTATTTGTAATTTTTAGACATTAAATAATTTAATTTATTTATGAAACAAACATGATGCAGTAATTATCTTATTAATGAAATATTGACATAATTGATGTTATAAATACCCAAATAAATGTAATTTGAGACTTTTTATGAATTCACATAATTTTATAGGTTAATATGACATGTTATTATTGATTTAATTAAATTTTTTAGAACTAATAATTCTGTTATAATATTCACAAAAATCATTACTAAATAGTGTCAAAATTGACATAAAATAGTTTTTAAATCAAATTTTATTTTATTAATTGTTATTTTATTCCTAAAAATCTAAGGTTCGGCCAAATGACTTATATACGGTTATATATATTAATACTAAACAACATGGGGTTAGTTTGGATTGTTATAGTAAGTTTATTAGCCTTATATTGTATGAACACAAGAAGACACGGTAAAAGTAAAATTATTTAACTTAATGTTAAATCTAAATGTTAAGGTCAAAATATGAACCTAAACTTGTATAAATTCTATTGGATGAGAGTATTTAGACCCATACCCACCTTATCTTAGAAATAAATCAATATTGAGCTATTTAAAACCGAATTTGGCTTTATAACAAAATAATATTTTTAGTTATTCCAAAGGTGCCCCTCTCCACCCTTATAAAAGGGAATCTCCTCCCTCTCTTCCTCACAGCACTTTGAGCCTTCAAGCTCGGACAACCCCTGAAACATTCTCCCCTAAACTTCCCTAGAGACATCCTAGAGATCCTGTTATTCTACAAAGACCAATTGTAGTGCCCTAAATGGAGGTCTCAAAGAAGCACTTCAAAGAAGAGGTAATATCTGTTACCGATTCTTCCATCTTTATTTCTTCTTCCACTTCTTCTTCTTTAGTTGTTTCATTATGAAGTAATAACATAAGTATCACTAATATACTGATATGTTATTATATGTATGAAACAACCCTATTTCACTATCTATCCATCCTACATAAAATGAAACCACTGCGCGTGCGTACGTACGGAATACCGTCTCCACGCCGTGGTGTATTCTATTTTCCACCACCACCTTACTTGGATGGGTATAATGGTGTAAATAATGACTATATATGATTATTGTATAGTGATATTGATTCTAAAATTGTATAGATACACTCTAATAAAATTCCATGATCATTGGTACGATATCATCACTCGTGCGTACGTACGGAATACTGTCTCCACGATGTGATGTGAATCATTATTCATGATATTCATTGCATAATGATTACATAAATGAGTTGAATGAATTAATATGATATATATTACACTAATAACATTCTGGAAATGAGGGATCTATAACCATAAGAGAAGAATAATAATTTATTCGACAAATACGCATAAGAACAAAAAGTAATAAACACCCGAATAACAAGTTGTAATGAAATATTGCTAATAAGAAGCTAATATTATGACTACATGTGATATCATAACAACGAGTATGATTATGGAATAAGTCAATAACATTATTTAAATAATTATTCAGGAGGATCGGATACATACAAAGCATATCGGACCTACGGTAAGGGAAATATCACACTCTCATTTTTATACGAGATTGTTTATACATTAGTATTTACTGGGGTGTATTTTATAATCCACATCCATGTTTCCTCAATATGTAATATTATTTCCATCCACCTACAATTTTTTAAATCCAATTTTACCCTTTGGTGAGTTTTTATTAAAGGATATGAAAGAAATCTTTTGTTGTTTTTCGTATGAGGTACTTTTTGACTTTTCTGACAAAAGTACGAAGAATGTTTTTTTTAACTTATATGACATGAATGGATTTTTAAAAAATTATTTCCAAGAAGCTTCCTTTACAAGTTTTCAAGTTTATTCTTAATCAACTTCTTATTGTTTATAATTGTACGACATGTTAAGAAAGGAAATGTGTTTTTGAAGTAGAAAGGATATTTTCCTCATGAATGGAGTTCAAGTGTTTTCTCAAAATTATTTTCCATCTAGGATAATAAAGGGATCTATTTCTATCCCTATTATTACATTTATTTGATTATGATGTGATGGAATTATATTTTTATGAATTCATTTATCTTATATGAATTTTTTTATGATGTCACGATGTTTAAAATTCCCATTTTTATTACATGGGTTATGCTATGATGTATGGTTTTTGATTTTGTGGCACACATTAGAATGGTATCATTATGAGATGGGTGGGACCTATATCTCCCTCCATTGAATTGGGTAAAGATTTTATATCTCATGAGATAGACATGGCTGGAACGGCAGGTTAAACCGGTTCAGTGAAACAGGACTGAAACGAGGAGTGAACTCTGTTCAGAAATGGACTTTGTCCACTAAGATAGTCTTGGCAATGAGTCTTGTCTAACAAGAAATGATTCTGTATGATTATGTGTGTATGCCACAAAGTTTCATGTTTTAAGTTATGATTATTGGGATTACATTTCACTACTATGATTTATCTCATGTTATGAAATTATGATCTCTTTTGTAGGTTAAGATTTCCAAAAGTTATGTGCTTATGTATATGATGTGATTGATATTTCTTTTGTTTACCCTTACTAAGAATTTGAGATCACCATTTTGTATGTTTTATTTCCCCAGGTCAGGAGGAAGGTTATTAAGTATAATATGCCAAAAAGGGACTCTAGATATGATGAAATAAATGGGAGGCAAAGTACATGCTTTATGAACCAGTTGTTTATGCTTTGCAGTTTCTAAAGACACTATACATATACGGTCCTTTCATGGTTTTGTTATATGTTGTAATAAGTGTGATTCAATTTTGAAGTAATAACAATGTATGTAAAGTATGGGTCGTTATAATAAAGGCATAATAAAAAAAATTAAAATGTTTTTAACCATTAAAATGTTTTTTCAACCATCTATGAAGGAAGTAATGGGTGTGGAAGACACATCATCCACGATGATAGAAAATATACACATCAGAGGGGGTATTTTTTTAATAAGAGGAAGAGGAGATAAGGAATAATGATAAATATTTCCATAAAAATGAAAAAAATATATAATATATATAATACTAGAGCCTTTATACCCCTTGGATAAGGGAGCGGGGAAGAGAATATAAGAAAAGAGAAGTAATTTAATGGAAAATGAGACTAATGAAAAATGATATTTAACTCTTGATATATATTCCTAGAGATCCTCCTTAAGTCTATTGGTTTTGTCCTTTGGCTGAGAAAATCAGGTCCTGTACATAGGGAGTAGACCTAGGAAGAGTATTTGGAGTAATTTATTCAATAATCATTTCTTGAGATTTGTGAGATGACGAGGGGTGTGAGGGTGTGATTTATATGGAAAGTGTGGTAGTTTTTAATTAATTTCAAAGGAATCCTCATTAGTGGTATTTGAAAAACCATGGGCCTTACCATGATTTTTTCCAATGGTATTGGCCACTAGGGACACCTAATATCATATCTTATTCAAAAAGAGTTGACCAGAATGATTATATCATTAAATCATCATTATAAAGTCATCAAACACATCAAAAATATAAAACTGCATTTTTATTATTCACCAAACATTCAACTACCTCATTAAATTACAAAAAAATTACCATCATCATTTTTCAATGTGATTAATTCAAAACTAAACTCCATTATTTTTTTAAAAATATTCTAAATATGTTAAATTTAATTTTTAAATAATATCATTATTTATTCGAAGAATAATAAATTTTCAACTATTACCCATTTTATATAATCTTGAAAAATTAATCACGGTCTCATTACCATATAAAAATATGAATAATAATAATAATATCATTTACTAATTTTCATTGTCCTATTAATATTTATAATGGTATTTTAATATTCACCAAAATACATGTTATATCTATTAGACTCCAAATAAAATTGTGATCCCAACCATTTATATATGTTTTTCAAAATTCAAATCATTAAAATGTTAAAATTATGTTTAATGGATAGTTTGTAACTATCTTCTTAAAAAAATTATTATGTATAGATTCAGTATTTCATACATTCCAATTTATTTTTTTAATCCTTTGGGTGTTACATGTATTGTATAACTACATCATATAATAGTATTTAGAATGTGATTTATTTGTTGGTAAGTATAATAATCTCTACATTAATAAAATATTAAGATGTTTTTAGTTAAACTGATTTAACATCAATATAAGTCATAGGGTTAAATAATTAAATATTATTATTCATAAATATATTAACCTTAATATCTTGTAAACAAACTATTATACCAAATATTACAACCCTAAATTCAGTATCCTATAGCCGAAACTAACATTATTACAAGAACACTATATCCATGTACTCACCACCCAATGGAGAAAATAGACTAGTAGTATTTTCAAAATATATATGTTCTTGAAATTCACATTAATTATTTAAAAAAAATGTGTTTTCTTAGAGAATTCATTTATTCACCTTAGAATATCACCGAACATTAATCACAAAACATTCCCTGGTATCATAGGGATTAAAGAATAAATTAAAGATGTGAACCCAAATTCTCAATAGGGGTATTCATATAGTTGATGTGATCATAAAAAATTATAATAATCAATATTTAATGGAAAATAAATGAAACACATTCCAACTAAATAATTAAATGGATATTATATGAAATGAATAATAGATGATGAGATAAACCCATAAAAATGATATCATCATCATGAATGTTAATGATGTATATTATAACTATTCAAAAAATAATCAGGATAATATTATCTAAATTCATATTTAGGGAATTCAAAATTTTGGATATATGAAATATAATATCAATAAATTTTAGAAGAATTTTATAACCATGGGTATAGACTCATCTAATATGGCCAACTGATTTGCCTAATGAGATATTTTGTTGAATCAAAGAGCTATCTATAATCATGGACCACCCATTAAATACTTTGTCCAATGGATTAATCATATAAAAGGAATGAAACATAATTAGTATAGTCATTCTTATTGAAAAACTAGCATATTAAATGTAAAGATATACCCTAATCAAATAAACATTATCATATATTATATAGATCGATATGGTGACTGCTAATATGATTCTATGTCCATAGTTAAACAAGTCATTAACAATTAAAAATAATAATAAGGATTATATAAATAAGATATATATTCCCATTGGATCATTAGTAAAAGTAATATATGATATCACTGATGATGATAAATACCATAAAAATATCATAACTTATTTGAGGAAAATAACATTTATTCACATTAAAATTCATTTTGAAACAAAATGATGTAAAAATATATCAGAATAAAAATAATTTACAAATAACCTATGAAAAATATTAGGTAATACTTAAAACATCTATTAATAAAGAGTATGATAAATTCATTCCATGATTTACGTGTTAAAACCGATATTCCTTATACAATTTTAGTAAAATCCAAATTTGAATTTTTGGAAAAAAATATGAATATTCATTTTAAAAAATATATTTTAAATGAATATCATGGTTAAATTTTTCATTAATAATTTTTTTTATAATTTAAAAAATTGAATCATTTTTAGAGAATATAATTTTGGAAGAATAATTATTTACAACCAACACTAAAATAACGTTTTCTTTAAAAAAATTATTCCCCTTATCATTTTTAGTGAATTTTTTTTTTAAAATTCTTCTAATACAAGTGAATTTAATGAATGAAAATGGGATAATGAAATATATTTTTTCCATGATATAAATGATAATAAATCTTCAAAGGGATAAATAGAGAAAAAAATCATGAATAATGAAGTGACTGTAAAATAAAAACATACCAATTTTGTAACATTTATATTGTAAGAACCACAAATGAAATAAAATAAAAATTTAAATAAATATCCATAAAGTCAAATAGATTCAAAATTTAAAATAATAATGGGTAATTATAAACCTCACAAAACATAAATAAGGTATTTTTAAGGAGTATGTCTCATGGAAGTAAATGTTAGTCAACCCACTCTTAAAATTGGTCAAATTTCCATCATACATGGTCGAAAATACATTATAATAAATATATTTTAATAAAAATAATAGTAAAAAAACATTATAACAAAAATGAAACCATATATTTTTTACTTATAGTCTTTTATCACTAGTTTTTTAGAAATTTTTTGTTAATTCACTATTTCAGGTGATAATTGATTGATTTTCGATGTATATTTTGCTTTAGTAATTAAATTAGTTTTACATTGATAATGGTTACATAAAATAAAGCATGATAAACCATATATATAAAAATAAAATTCATTATATATGTATATTCTGTAATAAATAAAAATTTTAGACTAAAAATGGGTTACACCATTCCTGGGGATGGTAAGTCGAATGTACACAAGAATACTGATTCCATTTTTTTCATGATGCTTGGAATTAAAGGAGAATAAATATTAAATCAAATTTAAAATTATTTTTATATAATATATTTTATTTATAATATTTATAAAAATAAAAAATTTCATAGTATTATCCATGATAATATAAAATGAATTACAATTCACATTGCTACAATGTAGAGGTTGTCAACATGTACGGATGAGCGACATTATTGTTTTCAATTTGATTAGAAGGTAAGATATAATATGTGATATTATATATATATATATATGTACTATGTAGGAATAAATATAAAATATATTCACTAACATTGACCACAATACATTCAATTTAATGTGTACGCAGAAAACAAATCTTATCACTTCATGAGACGGATGTTCACCATACACACTAGCGACATTATAGTATCCCCAACGGAGTGGTAAAAAAGATGGAAAATGTTATTTATAACTCTAGATGTATAAAAAGTTCATTAAAAGAATATAAATATGATTATCTAATCATCATATCCAATTTTAAAAGGTGGTGAGAGAAAATGAAATACATCAGTTCATGTGGCGGTAGTTAATAGTACACATGATCAATGGTTTCATTTTCGATTTGATGAATTTGGATAATGATATAAGTTTCTAATTTAAAATATTAAAATATAACTCTATATAATATTAAGTTGTCATTATATTTATGATGATTTAATAATCTTAAAGGAGGTGGAATAAGAAATAAAAAATACACATGTCAGGAACTATAACTCTTCTTTGATGAAATTTTCTTCATTTATATATAAATTCTTTATATATTAGTTTTATTGTAAATAATGTTGCTATAATATATTTTTATTTAATTAATGAAATTATTTATTTAGTTATTGATTAAACCAAATTTGTTTCAATGTTTGATGTGGGGTGGAGAGGGGGTTGGCCATTTATAGGTGGGGGATATAAAACACCATACCTTTTTACAATGAATAAAGCATACCCAAATTTCTAACATTCTATAAGGATAAAAAATAATAATTATAAAATATAATAGATTATTATGTATATATATTTCTATTCAATAATGGATACACACAGTTTTTAAATTTCATAACCCTTACTTAATTAGATAAACCACTTGGTAAACACATTTTTACATTGACTAGGGTAATTAATTTGTAATATATTCACTCATAATTATATAAAAAATGATTTTGATCTTATTAGATAATATGAATTTTTTGAATTCTTAATCATGAAATAATTTTCTCAAATTTAACAAATATAAGTAGAAATATAATTTTTAAAATTAACCCCACAAGTATATTGAAAAACATTATTTCAAAAGAAAACCATTAAAAAGTATAAAATATTCATATATGAGAATTCAGTACGAAATTTATTATAATTACATAAATTATGTAAATTTTAAAATAGATGAACTAATTTTTTTAATACAAAATTTTTATTAAATTGAATTTATAAATTATAAATGAAAATGTTTTTTTCAAAAAAATAATAATTTCTATATTTATAAAAAATAATATAATTTAAAAAAAAATAAATCTAAATTTAATTATGAGAATTATATTTTAAATATAAATTTTTTGTTTTAATGAAAATTATCTAAAATTTGTAAAAACAAATTAAATTATTTGTGCATAGAATGATTAATATGGTTTTAATAAAAGTATAGTTTTCTTATAACATTTATTTATTTCTCTAATGGTTATTATTTTATTTATAATAAATAGATAACCATTCGATATAATTTATAAATTTGTAAACAATATAATTTATAGAATTTAAATAATCATTTTCATACCCTCTAACATAAGAGATATGTTATAATGTCCATGTTAAATGAATATGATTTTAATAATGCGTATCATTTCAACTAAACCTAGTGTTGCATACATCACAAGCTATCAATGATATTGAATTTATTTAGAAATTATATTTTCAAATATGAGGGCGTTAAATTATACTATATGGATTTTTTTCTTATATTATATGTTATCAATCATGATGTTTCTAGTTTAAAATCCTTGCATGTTATAGTCTCTTCAATTGTTTTTAAGAATTATTGTATATCCTTGGTAAGAATAGGTTGTTGAGACACCTTACATCATCATATGATAAATGATTCTCTACTAAAATATACATTATTGTTCACTAATTGTTCAATTATACATGATATCAACACCTCAAAGTGATGTTTGAGACTATGTCTTTTACCAACACACAAGATAAAGAACATCCTTTATATGAAGATAATTCCACATTATATTTATCACGATTCACCCATTATTGAAAAATCATATGTACAAGTAAAAATATTAATGTCTTTAAACCTGATTTGTTGAATTTGACTAGATATGTAAATAATAAATACTTGGTGTACCTCCTATCTCTGTCTTCTATGAATTTTATATTATAATTAGTTTATACTCGTACACTCAAAGACTGAAAAAAGTAGTTTTATATAAGCATTTATGGAAAAAAAAATTTCAATGGCTGGGTTAAATACATATTCTTATAACATTATGTGATCATTAAATGAGAACCAAAAAATTTATTGGTGTCATAATGATCTAATCATACTATGTTAACTTCCAAAAATCTCACTAAATTCAGACATTTTAAATTATATTCAAATTGGCCATATTTTCTAGAAATAAAATTTTCATGGATTGACATCTACAGTAATGGTTTGATATTCTCCCTCCTCAACCCGATCACATTTTGAAATCCCTTATCATGTAATTACTTTTAATTAAACACTAAATCCAAAAAAATCAGAATAATTTATCCTATATAAATCCTCTAAATATCATTGGCGGTCCTCGGTATCTTCTCAATCCATAAAACTACTACCAGATGGAATGCATTCATAGAAAAAAAGGTATTCTTATATTCTGACATATATTGATCCGCTATGATGATAAAAATATATTACAACATGAATATTCTTAATATTTAATCAGTCGCAATAAAATATAATAATTCATGGTGTAATGACTAGAATCCAATACATAGTAAATTGTTAATCATTTCATAAAGAATATTATTTACATCATAATCCTTGTATGGACATATTATCAGTTATATATTACAATTGAAATTATAAAAAAATATTATGAATCATCTTAAACTCTTATGTATTCCATTGTAGTTCAAAATTTAATCAAATTCATAATATAAGGAAACATCCCATGACACATCACCATTTACTCCAAAAGTTATATAATGGATTCTGAATTAAAATAACTATGAAAAGGTAAATCAGTTACAATAACAAAATTATTCTATAGATAATACATCCCAAAAAAAAATTTGGCATGTAGTTGTGTACCAATTTCTGTTTCAATTGTAGAAAATCCAATACACGAAATAGATTCTATTATACTATAATCCTCACCATCAACACAAATTAATCTAAATTTTACCATAGTGGTATAATATTGAAAATTAAAATTTTATTAAATTTCATTTTAGAATCATCATGTCCACATGAATTTACCACATTCTAAATGGTATATCCCTCATGTATCAGCTTCACTATCTAAGTTAATATTATGTTTCTTATAGTGAGTCCAAACAATTTACCATAGTATCAGTATGTTAAATTCTAGAAAAAATCATCTATATTTGATTGTGACACTTATTCCAAGTTGATCATTTAATTGGAGAAATCATGTCTTCTATTTATGTTCCTATATATAATCTAACATATCAATATTTCATGGTAATTTTCTATTTTCCATAGCGATAATGACCCTATTATATTATAATTTTCCATTGAAATTCATTTAACTATTACAGAAATATCATTTCTACTTCTAACCAAGATTGATCAAGATTTAATTGGATTTCAGAATTTCAGTATTGTATCCAAATAAATATTTCAATATTAAATGAAATAGGTAAAATATCACAATAATTTGGAGACTTATTCTATCATCAAACAATTCACCATTATTACACAAACCTTTTCATACTATAGCCTTGTATATTTCAATTTCATATATAATTTACTTTATGAGAAATCCAATACTTATGTTCAACAAATACAAAAAAAATCCTCTAATTTTCAAAATCATCTAACCATTATTTTATGTTAACAATTTTAATGTAAACCATACGAATCAATTTAATTAAAATTTCATTATTGAAATATTTAAATATATAGTTCATTCTAATTACTTCTACCTCTCAAATAAAATATTAATGGTGTGTATATATATATTTTTTATTTCATTATCATTCAATGTATAATATATATATATATAGGATATATTATTGAATATACATTCAGATCATATAATAAAGGATTTCTCTAGAAATTATATAGTCTCTACCAATTTATTTTAAGGACATGATAATTATCCTCTATTTTTGAAATCCAAATTAAGAGTTATTTTCCATTCTATTTGAAAAAAAACTTTTTCACTATCAAGAAAAAACCACAAGTTAAATTTTTAACCCCTTGGATATATCAATTATTTGAAATATTCCTTCAATTAAATTTGGAATATTAATCCATATTAGTATAAAAATATCACTTAGATTTTTTTCCTTTCATTAAAAATAAATAAACTATTGAATTCCCTATATATAACATTTTAATTATCCCTTTAGTTCTTGTACATAATTTTGAAGTTTATATTTTTCAATTAATCAATAATTATACCTATATATGTAACCCATCATCATAAACAAATAAAATATCTAAAATTCTGTTATACTCAACATAATTTCCTCTAAATATTTCTATGTGTGAATTTTTGACATGGAATTGTGTCATAAAAATGTCTCATCAACCATCTAAAATAGACCCCAATATTTGAAATATAATTATAGGTAAATAAACTTCTATGATTTTCATGTCAACCACATATATATATACATGTTAAAAATAAAATTTAATTCCCTCAAAAAAATTTATACAATTTTTAATCACATTGATTCAAGAACATCAATATGTAATCAATACTGTTTAATGTATGAATGTCAAAAAACACGTTGAATGAGTGAACTAAAATTTTCAATGATAAAATTATGAAACAAATATGCATATCTAGAAATTAAATACTTTTAGGTATTATCCATCAACAAAAGAAGATAAAATCACTTTAATTTCTAATAACCCACACTTGATAAGTGCCTTATGTTTTTCACATTAATGGATGTGGTGATTTATGAAATAGGTAATATACATCATGATAAAAATAAATTATTCAATGTATTAATTTATATCCTAAAAAATTATTAGCTCACAACTATTTATTTCATAAAATAATTAAAAATAATTCTCAAAAGGTTTTTCTTCCCCTTCTTATTTTTATTCTTCTATTTTTCATAATACTACAAGAGATATAGACTAATTTCACATGTATTAAAAATAATATTGAATGATACTACTGGATATTTCATAATGTATTTAACACCATATTAATTCTATATTAGGTTTGACATCATTTTAATAATTACATTTGATTTTATTTTATCTTAAAATGATACTATATTTAACAACATTCACCACATAGAACCCAATCATAAAGAATATATGAAATAATATTATTTAAATTTATATTTTATAACATTGTATTTGGGATTTCATGTTTGAATATGTGAAATATATTATTAAATATATGTATAATTTTGTTTCTTCATGAAATGAACATTAGTTTATATATTATTAATCAATTGGTTAGAACTGATTTTAAACAATTAAATAATTAAAAGAGATAATTTTTTAATGTTATTTATGTTATATATCATATGATTACTATTGATAAAGGATTATAATGAACTAAGTACATTATATACCTAATTTAATGAATTAACATTCATTTAAATATCGTTTTTTTTAAACAATGGTTATAAAGTCATTTTATGCTTATAAAATACATATTTTTTGAAAAAAAATTCATTCTTTTATCCAAAGATATTATAAATAATTTATAAATAAATTAGAAATTATAATTGTAAGTATTGATAAATTTATTGAAATACGCTTTTAATTATTGTTTTATGATGAATTTTGGATATTTTTTTATGAAAATGATAATTTCTAAGGGTATAAGACTAATTTCTATTTAATGAAAAGAAGTTATTTTTTCATTAAATAAATTAATTTAATAGATATGTTAATAATTGAAACTTTTCTTAAAAAATCTCCTTTAATAATATGAAATCAATTAATTACAAAATTATATGCATTTTATTTAATTTTTTATAATCTAATTTGCAGCCTTAACAAACCATTTCATAAAAATATTTTTAATATGTTTTACCCTTAATTATTGAAATTTATATTTCAGAGATATTTAATATTAAAATTAAATTATATAAACAATATATTTAATAAAGGATTAAATTTGGAAAATATGCTAGTTTTATTTAAAAAAAAAATTAATACATTCTTTGGTAAATATTTGGTCACCTTGATATGGGTAAAACCATTAAAATATGGTTTAAACAATGAGATAAGGCCTAAAAACACTATAAATCATGTTTAAATATTTTGTAATGATTTATTTGAAATATAGATATCCAACTTCAAAAACATGGGAAATTTTTCACCACTTTTCATCAATTATATGTTTTATATTATTTCATGAAATGGATAAATATAATAATTTAACTCTCTCTATATTAATTTCCTATATGGTTTTTAATTAATATGAATAAATAATGTGAAAAATATAGAATATTATTAAAATATCTAAAAAATTAAAATGAATAGCCAAATACATTTTTATTTTATATACCCACATCATATAAATTTTGTTGTTTTCCTAATACCATAATAAAAGTCATAAGTTATAATCATTATGAGGATACAAAATAAGAGTTATAACTCTAAAATGAGTTGTTAACTTTTATTTGATCTCTAACATCCTTCAATTATAACCTAACCCTGATAATATAATATCATCAGAATCATATCTAAATTTAAATATTATTATATTTGATCTCTAACATCCTTCTATTTTATTTCATCGATTATATGTTTTATATTATTTAGAATATGTGCATACCTTTGAACTATCACCAACACAAAGTTATGTGTTTAATTATACATGTCATATTTTAAAAAATAGTTCTAAAATTCTATTCATAGTATAAAATTTTAAATTTTTCTTGATTAATATTATAGATATTATTATATGCTGATCAATATCAATTGACCAAAAAATTTGTACCCATATACACATGAAATACCAAATAGTAAACACCCATGATGATGATGTTAATATATAATTGTAAATAAAATGAAAATATAATGTTATATGTGAATAATATATTCTATAATAAGGTCATAATGGTTTATATTATTAATTAATAACAATTATCAAGTAATTATATAGGAGGATATGACATGTATGGTAACGATCTGACCAAAGTTTTGAGCTTCGCATCTAACAATTATTTTTCATACAGAAAATCAACATTCCACAATTGCGTCTTTTGTGTGGTGTATATAATAAATATTAATATATTTAATTATAATTTTAATAGAATTTATAGGGTTTTTAAAATCAGCATATTTAATACTTTTTTATGAGGAATTTTTTTAGAGATTACCATAGTTATAAGGGTAATTTTTTTCTCATTTCAACTATAAGGAGACATGTTTCCATTATTAACATAATTTCATTTATTTGGATTAAATAGTTACACATTGAATAATATATAATTAATTATATTTTTTTAATTCTATAAAATTATTTAAATCATTTTTAATCTTTTGATGGGTTTTTGTTGAAACAATGTTAATGTTGTAATGTATTTTTTTATAATCACAACATATATAAACATTTATTATATTCAAGTATCATTTTTCAAAATTATATAATTCAAATAAATTAATACAAATTTTTATTCCATACATTTCATTATATTATTTCTATATATATTTATTTATAATTTTTTCTCTTGATGGACCAATAACCATAATGTGAGTTACATATAATTGTATTTCATTTAAAAATATTATCTTAATGTAATATTTCCAAATATTTTTCTTCTAGGATGATATTTAATTAAATAGTTTCACGAATAATAATATTTTCAAATAGTTATTATTTTAAGTATCTTTTATATCTATTTTATTATATTTATAATACTTTAAAATGAATTTATTGTTTTTTTGGAAACATAAATTATTTGTTAATTTTTAAAAAATGTTAATGGAATACTTCTTTTAATATTTACTAGATAAACATAATTTCTCATCATCATAAGAATTATTGAAAATGATAGTTAACTTAAAGGTTGAATATTTTATGTTTGAAGAAGAACTCATTCTATATAATTTTATATTTTTATTTAAAATGATATCCAAATTAAACAATATTATTTTTTAAAAGAATAAAAATTATTTTGAATTGTGATTTTAAAATCTATTCATACAAAAAATTAAAAGTAATTTATTTTTAATGTGTATTTTATAATTTCTTTTATAATGGATTATTTAATAGAAGAAAATAAGTTATTAATAATTTATGGAATTCTATCATTTATACTGATAATAGATTACACATTATTTAGAGATTAATCACTTTCTTATGATCATGTTTTCTATCCATATTCATGATTCATTGGACAACATTTTTCATCATCATTTACTTATTTTAAATATCATGGATGAATTAATTATCAGTTCTATTAAATTAATATTGTTTAAAACATATACAATTTCTATATATAGTATAATTTTTATAATTATTATTAAGAGTGTTACTTCATTTGATGCGGTAAACATTCTATATTCGTGATTGATTATGTATAGAGGCCTATTTATTTTTAAGTTTTATATTGAAATTTATAGTTAATGTAATTTAATATTAATTATTATGGTGAAAAATTGACATGTGGGTCCCATTTATAAATATTCTATCGATGAAACTATAGGACTCATGAGATAAAACAAGTTTCCACATTAGATGTGAAATTGTTGTATATATACAAATTTAATGAATGTGTCTTGGATAACACCTCAAAAGTAAATATAATTAAAATACCTTTTAGGAAGTTATGGAAAGATTATGAATGTTTATATTTATTCATTTTTTATATTATGAATTTAATGTTCATTATCAAAGTGATTAATATAATAATATAATCTATATATTTAAAATGAACAATTTATTTTTATATATTTGACATCATTTTTGATTATTCAATGAGAAATATTGATTAATATATAAGTAGTCATGTTATATACTATGGATTTTTTTGCTTTACTATTTATTTATTCTGCCAATTTACATTTTTTACATTCCCCGTGATACAATGAATTAATATTTGAACGAATTTTAATGGATGTAATTTTATTTTTGCTACTATTTTTTTAATTTATAATTTAATAATGATGTTATTAATATGTATAGTATTAAAGTTCCACTATACTAATCAATCATTCATACTATGATTCCTTATATCTAATAACAATATAATAAAAAACATGATTTGGGTTACTAGAGTTGGGGATTTTATAGCTGGTATTAGATATAGTTTAATAAGCCCATGGAAAACCTGATTTTACAGGAACATATATTTTATGATAAATATGATAATATCTATGATAATTTTAGAACATTTATTATATTTTCATTCAATTGATAAATATTCATGAGATATTTTGGAAAACTAGGAGAGTTATAATTTTGAGGGTTGTTATTTGGAGGATGTATGTGAATAAATACAGATAATCTTTATATTGATTACCGTATCATTTTTTTGTGTAATTTATTGATTATATTTAGAGATAATGTAAGAATTATGATGGAATTTATATTTTATTATGAATATTTATGGAATATTTTATATGATAAAGTGTTATATAATATATATTGAAATTGTGAATATTTATTTGAGGAAGTTTATTTACTTATAAATATTTTCCCTATCTATGGAATATCTTTTGATATTTCTAACGCCAATGGAAATAAATTAATAGAACTATTTGGTGGATATAAAAATTAGGGATATAAATTCATGAAAATTATGGATTATTTCTGGAAAATAAGATTATGATCAAGTTGTATTGAAGTTTTAATGATTATTAAGATAAAACTTCATCGAATATTTCTAATAATATTTATTTATATTGATCATTTAGATAATATAAATTTATGATGAATATGTTGAATTTTATCAATAATCTAGTAAATTTATTTTTATGGAAATGTGATATTTTTAGAGATATTTTTGAATAATTTATTTATAAACATCGATGATATTATGTGATATGAAAATGTCATCCTCAGTGATGTTTACTAAATTTTATTGTAATTTATATTGGAATAATTACTTTATGTAATATAAATATATGAGTGATTCATGTATATTGGTGATATAATATGAGATTATTTATGATGAATAAGTAATCAAAAAATTCTAATATTTTGTTCAAATGTTTTGAAGATTATTTTAGTAGATTATAATTGGTATTTGTTTCTTATAATGATTTTTGAGATTAAATTTTATGATTTATTATTTGTGTTGGGTTCTATTTAATCTTGAGATATCCATATAGGTTTTTGAAAATAGGAATAACATTTAGTAAATTTTTCCATAGATTCTATATTAATCATATTGAAGTTCTTCGGGCCTAGAAAATTCATCAAAATAATATTGATTCAAATCAATGGAATCACGCTTATAGAGTGAGAGGAAATAATGTCCACATGTTTTTTTTATATATTCTATATCAATGGTATAATAATTTATAAAAATAAATGTATGTTAAAAGAATCTAACATGTTTTATTTCGAATGTAACACTCATAGACCATGTTATACTTTTAGAAACACATTTACAATTACCAACATTTTAGTGGAATATGCATAATTTATTTCTAGTTCATAAACTAGAAAGTATATACATGATGAAATATACATCATATATTCTGAATATGTTATGTTTTTTAATTCTAAAATTTAAAAATTATTATTATTTTTATAATTTATATATTGAGGGGGAATTTAATACATGAATATTTTTTTATAATAAATGTACACTATGTTTAATGGCATATACCACACTCAACTCTGATATCAAAAGGACCAAAAAATAAAATTATATAAATATGAATATTATAACCTATTCTTTATGTTGGAGGGTATGAATATTAATGTATATTATAAGATTATATATAGAATTTTTATATATAATGAATGTAAAAAATAAATCATAAATTGATTATAAATTTCTTATAAATGAAGAAAAAATATTTTATGTTTAAAAGACATATATTTTATAATGATTTTTTATAAAAGAAATATATTTTTGTTAATATTGATAAATGATTTTAAATAATTACTATTTTTATATATCAAATTTAATTCAGTTTCCTTAATTTAATTATGTTTATCTATAGATAATGAGATAAATGTAATTTTGTTCGTAAATATAAAATTTCTTCAAAATATTTTTTTATTGAATTTTATAACGGGATATTATAAATATTTTTTTCCGTATTAATAAATTCCATTTTTTAAAATTGATAATAATATTTTTTATACAGGTCTTTGGATTTAATTTTTAGCTTTTTCCTAAATGATTTCTTTTTTACTGTATAATAATAATTGATGATATTTTCAAAACATTCAATTTTATATAAAATTATGTAGAATAAAACATCAATAATGTTTTTAATTTGATCATAATGTTACAAATATATTTTTTTAATAATAAAAAATCTTAATTAAAATTAAATTAGAGTAATATTTATAAATTATAATTTATTTGAAGACATTATTTTTTTTCTTAAAAAACTTCTATTCACATTTTATGAATTTATATGAAATTGGTTTGTTCCACTACTATAAATTCGATGTTGGATAACGAATTTAATATTTTAAATTTGGAGGTCCAAATTTAAAAAGAAACCATTTTTAATTGGTAATTATAATTATTAACATTTTTAAAAAAATGTTGTCACCAATGTAAGGGAAAAATGGAAAAAATATGGATAAACTTTGTGATAAAGTATAGAAATATCTCTAAAATATATATTTTTTATTAATTGATTTTTAAACCATAACCATTAAATATTGGAATAATTTTCCCTGTTTCACATGTTTTATTAGAATAAACCATTTCATTATTTTATATGAAGGATATTTAAAAAAATATCATCCTCTTAACTGTAATTATTTTTATATGTTTTTTTTGAATTTAAAGATTGTATTAATGAATATAGAAGGTTATCATGAACATATATATTTTATTTATCTGATATTTAATTATTAATAATTTATATTGATGATATAATTAGTTTAAAAACATATCAAATGCTAAATCAATGCTTTTAAAAGATGTTGAAAAATATAGTTAAACGAATTAAAAAACTTATATAATAATTTGTTGTAATTATTATTATATTAAAATATATTAAATGGTATTCATAATTCAACATCAATATTGAGTTTTTCTATATTATAATTACCTTAATTTCATTATAACATTGAAGTCGAATTAAATGAATACAACTAAAAATTACATTACATATATTTCATGATAATAAATATAGTATAAATTAATCAAAAAATACAACTATTTATTAAAGAAGAAAAATGGGATATTTAATATATGAAAATATCATTCATGGAATGTTTTTTGATCCAAATAAAATCTTATATTTAAAATTTTAACACTTAATGGGTGAAATATGTGTTACCCCATTTTTGATAAAAAGGGGTAACCGAGGGGTTAAACTAAAAGATAATCTGTAAAATTAAACCTAAATATTTAAAAAAAATTAGTTGAAAGGATTATGATAATATAATGAAATAAATTAAATATTATTTAAATTTTGACAATCATTAAAGGATTATGATAATTAATATATTTTAATGTTATTAACATTATAAATTATGTCACTCCCCAAACATTCAAAATAGAACTGATTATTCTCCATAATTAATAATAATTTATCACTTAAAATATCTTCTTATATATAATACTAGATTTCTTACCCACATATTGATATTTTTATCTTTCCATAATACCATTTTATTAATCTATAAGGTATAAGACAAAGTTTTATTCATATGAATAAGATTAAATCTTAATCGAGTTAATTAATTTTATATATTTTTAATCCACCTTTAATGTTTCTTAACTACGAAAATATAATAACAAAAGTATACTACCATTGTTTAAATTTTATTATAACTATTTAAACCCCATTATTCATAAAATTTTCCTTCTAAATAGAAAATAATTGATTGCTAATGAATACAAATAGATTACCACCTCGATAAAGAAATTTTTTTCTTTTTCATCTTATATTAAAAAGGATGGTTAATGTGATGTATTTAATGAATATATATGAAATTAACTAAAAAATTAATATTATTTAAAAAAAATCAACTACTTATCTAAAAACCCTTCCATGTTTTGTAAAATTATAGCATTTCACAATAATACTCATGGAGTACCACCTAAATGAAGTGAAGTTATTAATTATTCATATCCACCTTTCATGTATGGTTGTATAATTTTATATAAGATACAAAAATGATAATTACTTTTTTATAAATAAAATGTATATAATGAAATAACCATTATCATTAAAGTAATAAAACAAATTATCCAACACATTCATGAAAAATTAAATAATTCACACCTGATATATTAATGTTAATAATGAATTGTTTAAAAATGGAAAAAGAATGATATGTGTAAATTATATATGGTGTTATAATTATGAATTTTGTTTTCAAAATATTGAATCAAACTTATTGTATAATTATAGAGAAGTATCATTCATGTATATCTAAGATGAGACCAAAGTTATGGGTTTCTTGTCCCACTTTTATTTTTGGGAGTAGTATTTGTCATTAACTAATTTTATCATTATGTTATTTATATACCTTATATGAATGTATTTCATTATTATTTCGATGAAAATTATGGGTAATTACAAATCCATATACATTTCTATTTATTTATGGTTTGGATCAGATATTAGTAATGTTGTATGGGTCATTTTGTCTAATTTCCACTTAAATGAGACATGTTTACATTTTGTGACTAATTACATTTTAGTGGTGTATATGAATAATAATTGAAATATTATATCATAAATTAATAGTTACTAATGGTATATAAGTATTAAATTCATGTTCAATATTTTAAGGGGTTTTTATTAAAATGTTTTTATTGTCATAAGGGATTTCTTTTATAATATGATTGTAATTTTGGATTTTTTATGTTTATATTTCCATTAGTAAAATTATATGATCCATGTATATTAAAACCCATATATTTTTTCGTAATATATTTATAGTTTTATTTTATATTTTTAATTTTCATTTATTCTCTAGGTATATCAAGAATCTATATGAGATTTACATGTAAGGGAATTTCCTTTAAAATAATGTTATAATTATTTATTTCCAACTCTTTTTCATCCATACCAACATTATATTAATTGTTTTCAATATTTATTTTATTTAAACTAAATTTATTATTTATATTCATATTGAATAATATTTTACTTTATTATAATGTTTTAAACAAATCTATAGCAATTTTCTTCAACTGTAGTATTTTATTACTTTGTACAAAAAATGATCATGTGATCATTTTTTTAATATTTACCTAATGAAAGAAATTTACATCCATAATTACAAATAATTTTATTAAAACCTTAATTATAAATATTACATTCTTATTACATAAAAAATAATTTTCTCAGTGTTCTTATAATGTTTATTTAATATGACATCAAATGAAAATGGTAATATTTATATAATGAAATATAAAGAAATATGAAAGGGGATAAAAAAAATTGTTCTTATATATTGATAAAATGATGTTATTTATAATGTTTTTAGAATTTTCATTTTTAGAACAAATTTTATACTAAAAACATTCATTTTTTGAGTAATTAATATAATAATTTATTCTTTTATTTTTAATCAATTATACTTTATTTTGAGATCAGACTATTTCTTGTAATCATGTTCCCTATCACAATCCATTATTCATTAGAAATTATTTCTCTAATTTCTGTGATCATTTTAAATATCGTTGAATTATTTCGAATAATTAATATTTATTTATTAATGATTCAATTTTTCTATGATATCTATATATGATATCTTCTTAGGAAAGATGATTATAAATTTATTTTATTGAATGGGGTTGTATTATATTTATATATTATTAATACAAATAATTTTTCATTTATATTATCATTATAACATAAAATGTGTGGATAATTAAATATATGATGAGTTTGTTGGAATTTATTGTGATGGGTGGGTACTAGTAAAAGATATAACCTCTATGAATCGACTTATTTCATGAGATAAAACATATAGGCACATTCATGGAGTAATTGGTGTATACATATCAATTCAAGGAATTTTTCATGGAAATGGCCATGAAAGTATGATCTATGATCACATATCATTTGGATTTATGTAAATATTATAAATTTCTATATTTAGGAATTATCATTATTGATAATTTGGTTTTGAATATTTATCTAATTGATATAATTATATTAGCCATTTATTTAATTTGACCTTAAGTCATTGACTGAAATGGAACTTGTTTTGATTATCCACACTACCATATTTATTATGACTTATATAATGCTAAAATATTCTAATTTACTAATTCCATTAATAATATTTTATTCTCACACTATTTTCTTTTCCTTGGATAAAAATATGGAATGTATTGATGATTTTCAAGGATTCTAGTGATTTTTTCTTCCAAATATTTTTAATGTTATATGATATAATTAGGGAGTGTTAAAATATCGTTTTACCAAACTAAAAAACTATTAATTAATGTTTTTTTCTCTTTTTATCATCTATATATGTAAAAATGAAAACATTGACTCATGGTTATTGGATTCACGGATGATATAATTTTATCATCATCATCCTAGCATGAAATGTTCTAATTTATTTTATAACTAAAAATTAACTTTTGAATAATACATGTTAATTCATATTAATGATTTAAAATAATTTGTAATTTAGATAGACATGATAAGAAATAAGACATAAAATATAGGTGACCAAAATTATTTCTTTTATATCCTTTTATCATAATAAGATCATCTTTCAACTAATACATATCCCATATATTGTATATCCCTATTAAATATTCATACATTCAATTAATTTTTAATAAAACATAAAAATTTCTTGATAGGGGTATTTACTAGACATCCATACTTTCATTGTTGTTGTTGGACTTAGGGATCTATCCATTTCTTCCACATTTCATCAAAATATTTATAATGGTTCTATTTTGGGTGAATCTTGTTATACAAAATTCACACTAGATTTGTTCATTATATATTCCCATTATTTTTTTTGAATTTTCATCCATTATGAGAGTAATAAAAATTAGGTATATTGATATTTTTTCATCAAAAATGTTGAAAAAATATCCATCATATCTCGACCATGAGATGGATCTTCCATCGGACTTCACCTATTGCCAACATGTATATTTGAGGAAACCACATTGGCAGACTTTGTGATTATAATATCATATATCCATCTGGGATTCCTTATAATTTTGTGTCATTAATTATTTTTTTACATTATCAACCATATTTATTAATTATTAATAAAATTCCATCATTAAATTATATCTTTATTCTTCAAAATAACAACTATGTTGGACACTGTAAAAAATCTAAACACCAAGTGTAAAAAACCATCAAATTTAATCCTATAAATGTAAAAATTATAAAATAGTATTTGAATTATAATTTTTGAATGTTATTTATTGAATTATGAAATATATGTGATATTCCAAATTAATTCAAATGTATTGTTTCATGAATTAGTAATAAGCACTAAATTTTTTAGAAAATAATTTTATGGTTAACAAACATTTTCCACAAATATTCAATGTTTATTATTTTTGGGATAAAATAATATTACTCATATTAAATAAATTTAACATAATTTTCGAAATATGAAAATAATTATTATATTTTGATGAGTTTGTTATTATTTTTATGAAAAATTTTATATTTCTATAAACAGTGAAAAATACAGATTTTTGTAAAAGTCCCATTTTCATTTCATTAAAATGTATAATTATGAAATGAATTTGGTCTGAATATAATATAACTATCATTTAATTGGTTATGATATAATTAAATTCATCTTAATAAACATTATAATGTATTTATGTATAAAAATATGTTGGGCTTAAAATTGATTTTTTTCAAAAAATCATTTTCCGTTGTATTTAATGTATTTTTATAAAATATAATTTCTGAACATTCTATAAATTGAATCATGAAAAATTTATTCTTTATTTCTTATTTCTTATTTCTTTTAAATGTGCAACTTTTATTTTGGGTCATTATGAATAGAAAATTTAGTACATATATGCGACCTTAGTAAGGGTAAATTTGGTAATTAATGATAAAAAAATATGATAATGACTCATATATAAATCTAAAAGATGAATTAATCTTATATTATTCATATATATAATATATAAATATTTAAATTATAAATATGTGGTCCTTTTCCATTTTGAATAAATTTTGACCTTTATAATATTTATGTGAATAAAATGCCAAAAAAGTCACTATCTTGTTCTTAACTACTATCATATTATAATCATAGGGATAAATAGATGAAATGTTTGGTTATGAATTTTAAATTAAAATATAAAATTTTTTCCATGGTTTTTTATTTTTAATTTTTGTTGAATATTAATTTCCTTAAATATTTATAAAACACTGACACGGTGTTTTTGGAAGAAGAAAAAAAAAATCTATAAAATGATATTAAAAACTATAAAAATTATTTCATTTGACAGAATGTTTAGGTTCAATTATTTCTTCATAAACATACTTCATATTATATATGTTTTAATAAAATATAATCAATTTTAATTATTTTATTTTAGTTTGAGATGTCATATTAAATGAAAAGATTCCAAATTGTAATAACTGCTTATATATTATGAAACATAATTTATTAAATGTTTTAAAATTTCTAAAAATCAGAACATTTGTCAAGTAATTGGTTTAAGGCTTAAAATACCCACAATTTGATATTTATGGGTAGTATTCATTTTATAACAAATATTTTAATCCCATAATTTTAAAAAACATCGATATCCCTATAATTTTCATAAGGTTTAATGAAACATTAAAACAAAAATGTAATAGAAAATGTGATACAAACAAGTTATAAAATTTATTTCATTATATTAGTTATATTAAAAATAATAATATATAATATTATTATATTAAAATAATTTAGGAAATTCCAAATGAGCCCTCACATTTCTTATAAAAGGGAACCTATTCTTATAATTTCTAGACACATAAAGACGAACATGTATCTCCCACATCCCTCAAAAGGTAACATAAAAACATATTTCACCATATTATATTCCTTTTATTTTCTTATTAATAGAAAACATCGAGGGAATCTGGTGTAAGTAAATGATGGTTTTCAAAAAAAGATGTATCGTTCCTAACCTAGCACTTTTTTTGTTTCATCATCCACCTCCTTAAAATATTCCAAAACCATGATTACAAGATAAAATAAATATATCATATATAATTATATGTTTTTATGTTATTATAATTTCTAATATATATCTCAAAACTCCATCAAATGAGATTCTAATCTATTTTTCATGTATAAGGCGAACTAGCACCTTGCCAACCGATGTACTACATTGTCCATCCACACCTATCACTGATTGTTATAATTATGGATTAAAAGTGTATATATATATAATATTAATGATAATTTTATCATTATTCTTATATAATATATATTTTAATTAATTAAATTTATTGTCATTGATAAATGATAAAATCATTCAAGCATATGTGTGGACTACCACATTTACATGCGATGTGATTCATATTTCGTCACAATTAAACATAAATATTATATATAAGAATTTTTAAACAGAAAATACTATATATTTTATATATTTGATACTATATAATTTTAAAATATTATTTACCATATTTCAATTATTATCATTGAATAATGGAAACATTACTAATAAATATGAGGGGTATATCGTCTCCATGATTGTAATGTAGATCATTGTTCATTTACATCATTTATGGTTGGATTTAAAAGTATAATATATGTTTAAAACTTATATATATTTAATTATTATTACTATTAGTATTAGTATTAAATAAATTGTGGATAAATTTAATCATTAACTAATGTTTTCCCACTATTGTTATTCTGGACCTATGACCCACAAATCGGCCAAACTTATTATGTGAACATAACTGATTATATAATTAAATATAAAAATGTAATAGATAAAATAAAAGGAATAATAATGGTTAAAAATGTTCTTATGAAAAGAAATAATTTATGTATATTTATTATTCAATAATACAAGTGACATATGTTATTATTCGGACTCGAGGTAAGGAACATTTTTCATTAATTTTTTAAAAATATTTTTATTTTTTATTTTTGAAATAATTTTATTCCATATCCATTGAAATATAAATATTTCATAAAACTTATTAATAATTATTTAATTTATGATAAGTTTTATTTTTGACCATAATTTACATTATTTAAAATGATATTGAAAAAATGGAATCTTTTATGGATTTACATAAGGGATATTATTTTTAAAAAATAATATTTTATATAGTTCAACCTAACAGTTTTTCTTCCATGTCCATATTTTTATAATTATATTATTGATGTCTTTATTATGAAATTAAGTAATTTTAAGGTAGTTTTTTATATTTCAATGTTTTTTTAAAAAATATTGTTAATGTTGTGACTCTATTTACAAAATAAGGAAATAATGATCTGTTATAACATGTACCTAAAAATTTATTTTCCCACTGCCATTTTCATTATTGGATATGTGGATTCCATTAGAAGAATAAATTTTTTATAAAATGAAAAAACAACATTCAATTTTTTCCAAAACATTAGTTTTGGAAAGTAGGTTTTAATAGAAATAGGTATATTAATATTCGAAAATTATTTTCTTATTGGTGAAAAGATTGTTTTTTAATGAAATCAAAAATTTATTTATTTCTGGTGTGTGGGAATTTTTTAAGATTTTGTGTGGTTATGTTATAAACATAGTTTGGGTTTACCCATTATTCCACTAAAAATAATTGGGTATTTGTATATAGCTAACAAATTAATTTTTTCATATGAGATTATATGAATTCAATGTGACATTTATTCCATATGTAACCTTGATGGTTATTTTATTTCTCATAATGAGGGTAATTCAATGTATAAAAATTAATAATATCACATTTTTAGGTTTTACATAAAATTTATTCTTCAATGTAAACTAATATTTCATTATCATTTATATTTTTTTAATGAATTATTATTATTTAAGAGGTTAATCTAACGAGTTTATGTTTAAATATGAGTATTTTATTATTCTATAATTTTTAATATAAGGGTTTCTGAAATAATATTCATGTATTTATCATGGTTTTAAAGAATAATTTAATTGTTTTCTTTTTCAATTAAAATGTCTTATGAATTTTTTAATTAAAATATATATGTTGAGAATAAGATTACATGGTTAATAATGTTCTTATATATGCCAAATTTTTATTTTGAATTAAAATATAATTATGAATATCGATGGGAAAAATTATTTCATTCTTTTGTTTCACTTAATGATAATTTTATGCTTATCCATGGTTTAAAAAGTTTTTCTGATGGTTAGGAATGTGGTTATTGAAAATTATGACGTCATGATAAAAACTAGGATAATATTTCATTAAAATAAATCATTAATTATTTTAAATGTTTTTCTTTAAGTTATAAATAATGTTGGGTAAAATTATACATTTTAAATGTGTTGGTTTATTATGTGTTTGTTATATAATAACTCTTAATAGATAGAAACATAAATGATATTTCAAAATATATGAAAATATATTCTAGTTTAAAGTCAGTACAATAAGTTATGAATGTAGTTGTTTCTTTCCATTTGATATAAGAGTAGGGTTTTGACCATATTATAAATAATGATGTTTTCATAATATGTGATCCAAGGAGTTTTGGATACCATCAAGGGTCCATAAGTTTATGTTTTCAAAATTTTAAATGTCTTAGACAGCCCTTTTTAGGTCTTATGTGAATATATTTATAGATTAATAATGTTATTCTGGGTGATTGTATATTTGGTTTATGTGTATGTTACCCTAATGGTAAACATAACAAATAATTTCTATTTGTTTCTATTTTATTTTATTTTATTTGTTGAAAGGTATAAGATGAAACATTTGGTTAAAAATTAATTAATAGTGAATTTATTAAGGGTATTTTTATTATTATTTTAAGAATATTTTATTCTATAAATTATATAGATATTTTAATTACACGTTAAATTTTAATTTTAACATTATCTAATTTATTTCATGTTTTAACACTATTATTCTCAACATATTAAAGTCCATTTATCAATATGGAAGGACTATGAACTGACATATCCTTCTTATCAATTCTATAATATTTTATCATCATGATTATAGAAAAAGCATGCTCAAATGAATTTGATTTCTTTCTTGAATATCCAAATCACCTATAAGAATCTTTTTCATATATCCACCACCTTTTCATTTATCCAAATTTTTTATGGATCTAACAATATATATATATATATTATTTCAAAACCCCAACTCATCATTATCATTTAGAAATGTATATACCAGTTGGTACTTGATTGTTTTTTTCTAAAGAGATGAACAACATTATATATGATCGAGGGTATATCAACATAATAAAAGACCACCCTAATATTGAGATTTATTTTATCAATTATGTACATATGATAAAATTATAAACCATGATTATGTTGATATTAATGAATCAAAAGTATATACTTTATATCATCTAACAAGATGAATAATTAAGTGTAATAGTTCAACAATAATATTGAATAATAGATCAATTTATCAATTATATTAGGATATATTATTAATATTATGAGAAATATGAAACTTCATATAATTTTATTATGTGTTTAAACTTAAGAAAAATGTGTTATATTAAATTAATACTATTTAACAGTGGTTTTGGGAAAAGGTAACAATTTTTTGAGATACTTATATATGGAAAAATTGATAATTGTATGAATAATCATCTGAGTTAATATGTTATTGATTATAGTCAATCAAGATTATTTAATTTTGTAGAAAAGTTATTAACATAAAATGAATTAGAGACTAATAAATTTATTTTGTAATAAATGTTATTTTTGGTGATTTTTATAATATTTTTCAAAACATTATAATAATTAAAATAATACAATATTAGCAATGCACTAATGGAAAAATTCCATATACCAACCATTTGGAACCGTTTGTATAGGTCCTCAAACTATATTTATAGATTATAACAATGTTTTTGGAAACCATTGGGTGATTTGGAATGGGAAACATCTATCCCAACGGTTTGTAGAAAACCGTTGGGAACAAACTATCCCAACAGTTTGAAAACCATTGGGAAAGGACTTTCCCATAGGTCTTTCCCAACGGTTAAAAAACTGATGGGATAGGTCTTTCCAAATGGTTCTTGAAACCATTGGGATAGGACTTTTCTAATGGTTATCAAAACATGTTGGGAATGGTTAATCTAAAATACGTTTCTGCTGAGGTTTGGACCCATAACCTCCACATTATATATGAAATAATTTACCAATATCATATAGTTACATTTGTGAATATATTTTGATAAATAAATAAATATATTTATATATAATTTATATATTGAATAATTTGATGATATTCAGAAAAATAATTCATAATAAATGGGTAAATATCCCAATTTTTTTCAAAAATATTCGTATTAACCATTCCCAAGGGGTTTCCATACCATTGGGATATGTACCTAGCCTTTGCCAACTATTTGAGAAAATTGCTGGGAAAAGTGGTATCAAAGTAGCCATTCCCAACAGTTTTACAAAACCATTGGGAAATGTTTTCTCAATGTTTTCTTTCCCAATGGGTTTTTAAATCGTTCCGAAAAGTGGACCCTTTCTAAACGGTTTGGGAAAACCATTGAGAAAAGTGGTCACAAAGTTTCCTTTCCAAACGGTTTTCCCAAACTGTTGTGATAATTGGACCCTTTCCCAACGGTTTGATAAAAACAATTGGGAAAAGTGATCTCAAAGTTTTCTTCCCCAAGAGTTTTCCAAAACATTTGGGAAACGTGGACCCTTTCTAAAAGGTTTGGGAAAATTGTTGGGAAAGGTGGTCTCAAAGTAGCCTTCCCCAACTAGTTTTCCAAAAAAATTGGGAAAATATAACCCTTTCTCAATGGTTTGCGCATTAGATATGAAAATAATGGTCTCAATGATTCCTTTTCCATTGGTTTTTCCAAAATCGTTTGGAAAAGTTGTCCTTTTCCAAATGGTTTGGTAAAACCCTTGAAAAAAGTGGTCTTATTTAGCTTTTCCCAACAGTTTTGAGAAAACCATTTGGAATGGAGACAGACCAATGGTTTGGGTAAATAGTTGGTATAAAACCATTGGTATAGGTATGATTATGAGTAGTGAAAGGATAACCCATGGTCCTGGTGATAACATGTCCCATACAACAAGTTCATGGGTTTTGAACCTACAATCAAATTGTGAAAAGGCTACAATGCCTACCACATGACTATATGATTTTATTGTTAATTTTTAATTACAAATCAATATATATTTTTGTGTTTTTAACATATGTTTTTTCATATAGTTAACCATTATAATGAAATTCAATTTTAGGATTTACTGGATTTCCAAGGAAGATCACTCTATTTTTGAAAACATTATATGATTAAAGAAAAGAAAATAATATTTTATTTTATATGAGAAATAAATCATGACATTACTATTGGATTCATATGTCATTTTAATGTGGATTTATGTTTATTCATTACATTGTTGGAAAAAATTTGATAACCTATATATTGTGGTACTATATTATATAACATTTTTGAAAGTGATATTTGATGTTATTAAAGTGATTTGGAGATAAAAATTGGAAGAATACGTGAAAAAATAATATTAATATATAACATTCAATCCTAGTCAAATAATATCTACTATTTTTTTAACAAAATGATTTAGTTTTATCATTGTGTAATAATGATTAAATTTTATTATTTATATAACATTTTGTCATATAAAATAATATTCATTTTTGAATTCATTATTTACTATGAAAAATATTTTGGTGTTAGGTATAATCTAAATATTGTATGAATATGTTTTTATCTTTTTGAGGATTATATAATTCATCATAATTTTATTTTAGTTATTTAAGTATAAAAAAATTCATCATGAATATTAATTGTTTAAAGAATATGATGACATATGTGTAGAAATTTATTAGAGGATGGTTTTTTTCATTTCATGTATATATATTTAATTATAATCTTAGACTATATTGGAATGAAATTTTTCAAAACTCGGAAATGGATAAGGAAACAAACTATTATCCAATTACATTCATTTTTTAGAAATTTATGGCCTTTTTCTATCCTCTTTGGTTAATGGTTTGGGGGTCATTGAATTTCACTTAACCATTCACTTTATTGTAATCAATATACTGAATGATTCTTCATCCTTATTTGGAATTAACTATTTTCATCCATTTTATTAAATTTACATCCCACTAATCATTTATTATCTAAAAACCAAGTCATGTGCTATTCTAGATGACCATCATATATCTCTTTCCCCCTTTATATGAGGATTTCTTATTAACCCATTTATTATGTGAGATTTCAAAAAATGAATTTGAAAATTTTAAACCATTTATTAGAAAGAAGAATTTTCCATTTTTTTGACACCATTATTTGTATTGTGGGGGTGGGGGTAATGTAATTTTCCATTATTTTAAACGAATGGATATGTTTGGTAGCATACAAAATAAAAAACACTAAATAGAAAAAACAATAAAATGATAACATTTAAATATGAGAGTTAAATCCTAGAAATGAATTTTTTATTACTCGGATTTATTTATGTTCTTGATTAGAAATGTTTTTTATTCAATCTTTAAAAATATGTTTTTATTTTTTAGAAAATTCATTTTAAGGATAAAAATAGTTTTTCTTCAAAAAAATTATTTTATTTATTTGTTGGTAAATTTAATTCAGTTTATTTGAAAAATTAATCTAGAAATTTGAAATTATCATATAAATAATATTTTTTTGAAATGTTATTATTAATATGAATAGAATGAATAATCAATTAATAGTGAAAAATAATGAATTTTTATACAATTTATTTTATTTTCTTTAAAATTTCTCGATATTAATATAATTTCATCTCAATGTTACATAAGTAATGTCTAATTTTATATAATGTGACTAACTTCTTTTTAATATTCATTATATGTGAATTTTGTATAAGTAAATTTGAGGCTTAAATACATATTTCCCTCAAACCTATTTTTCATAGAATTTTATGAATTTATATTAAATGTAATTTCATTAACATATTAAAATGAAATAATGAAAGCATGATTCAATATTTTTAATTAGAGCGATGAATATTTTCTAATATTGCCCTTTAATTTTTTCATTACTAATTATAATATTATTAAATTAATTCCACCATGGTAAGGATAAATATTTTATGCTAGGTTAGAAAAAATATGATAAGGACACAAAAAGGAAACTTACAAATGAATTAATTTTATTTCATGAGTATATCTCACATATAAATACCCCAATGTCGAATATATGGAATTTTGATCCATTTAGACTTGATTTGTACCATTATACTACATATACAAATATATAAAAATAAATGTCACACTCTTGGTTTTAATAAATATAATATTTGTACATATAGATGTAATAATGATTTTACACTTTATAATTATAAAATGAAAATATAATTTATAATGTTTTATCACGTTTTTTTAAAATTTTAGTGAATAAATAAATACTTAAAATTATTATGCAACATTAATAGAGTGATTGTGCCAGTATTAAATTAACTAATAAAAATATTTTCAAAATTCACAATATAATATTATTTTATTATTTTTTATGATAGAATATTTTTAGAAATTTAAATGGAATTTTAGTTAGGTAATGATGAATTAATTTTGAATCCAATGTATTAATTTTGTTTTAATCATCAAATTATATAAGTAGTTCTAAAATTGACTTTATAGATTTTTTATTAAAAACAATATTTTATTAAATGATTCGAAATTATAAAAAACGTTGTTATTATCCAACTTATTTTCATTTGGAGAAAAATATGAACCATGGATCATTTATTGGCCTCTATTCCTTTTAAGTTAACTATATTAGCCCTTTAATTTAAAAAATATTGATATCGCTCTAATTATCAAAAGGAATAATAATTGGTTAAAAAAATTATAAGTTTATAAAGGTGATTCAAGAGTTCAAAATTTTTTATTTTATAATTTTTTTTGACTTATCCATATCATATCTTCAAAAAATATCAAATTGTGATAGATTTTTATATTAAAAATAATTTTTATTAATTTTTTATTTTTTGAAAATTTAAATGTACCCTTCCCCTCTAAAATAAAATGGAATAAATTAGTCTCATTTTTTCATACCTTAATAACCACTTGGTTATAAAAACACTCACCAAACACATTAAAATCAACCATACCCACATTCCATGAAATCCTTATCGATATTAATGTGTAAAGAAACGGTGGTTTTCCAAAGAAGTGGTATTGTTCTTAACGAATCATTTTATCTTATTTCCCCTCTCACCTCTATAAAATCATCATTAACAATTTTTATATATTATATTTCCTATCTACCATATAATTACATGTTATTATTTTATTTCATAACCTATATCCATCTCCATCCTCCATCAAATGGGAAAGTAATCCATTGTTCACATGTACGAAAAACAACAGCCTCGGAAATAGAAGTACTCTCTTTTACATGTGTAAACCTCATTAATGGTTATAATAATGGATTAAAATTAAAACTACGACAGTAATAAAATATTAATTTTTTTTAAAAGATAATATATTATTTAATTTCTGATATTTCCATCCATTGAATAATTATAACTTCAATCATGTGCATCTCTGGACAACCACCACGACGAAGCAATGAGATTTTTTTCATAACCCCATCACATGAATGTCCAATATATATGTATTTGAAGTGAATTAATTCGGTATTTTTATATATTTATTAATATTTAAAGTTAAAATATTACATAAATTCTTTTAAAATTGATCGTTGAACAATGCAATGTCGCTTATGTGTACGTACGAGCTACGGTCTCTATGATTATACACTAGATCATTTTTCATAAATATATTATATCATTTTACCTAATTGTAAAATTAATGTATACAATAGAAATTTTTTTTATCATTATTATTCTAGATATAGTGGAGTATTGCCATCTTTAACTATATTCCATATACTGATGTCATTTTGGTCTTATAAACCATATATAATAAAAAACATATGAAATGAACTTAAATAATTATATAATTTTATATAAAATAATAATGGAAAGATAAAAGAAATAAAAAACATGGAAATATTTCTTAATCATTTAAATAATTAAAATATGTTAATTACTCAAGAATATATGTAATGTATGTGACCAGTCATCCTTCATTTAATGGAAAATTTACTTTAATATAACATAACTAAATATATTAATGATTTATTTTATAAATAATTTTATTCCATATCGATGTTATTTAAAATGATTCAATAAAATTAATAATCAAACTTTAATGGATACTAATGGTCTTTTTTTTTATTTTATATTTCTTTTACTAATTTTTAAAAGAAATATTTTTATGGTTTTATGTAAGGGGTATTATTTAAAAAAATATAAGATCCCAAACTTTTTTGGAGAATTATCATGCTCTTTATCATGAATTATTTTTCCTTATTTTTTATGTATATCTTGTTTGGAATTTAACTTTGGGTGTTTTTTGTTGAGAAATTAGATGTTTTTGGAAGGGTTTGGTTTCATATCCCTCTATCTCATACATACATCATACATTAAGAATAATTTTTCCACTATTGGTGGTGAATATATATCTACGTTTTTATAAATATAATCCATTCAATATCTGATTTATGTTTTAGATCTTTTGTTGTTCTTTCATCATGATCTTGGATATTCCACTTCAATTTTGGATTTTAGTTAGTGATCATCAATTAGCAATTTTGAGGAAGGTAGTCTAAATTGAATTACCATTGTATGGAATTAATACTACATGTATTTGTTGTAGAACATCAATTTTCTAGTATGAAATTAGAATCTTGATATGAATTAATTTATTTATTTATTAATTTATGAAATCAGGTAATTGAATTAATTTTATTTCTATATGAATAATAATTTGTTCAAAATATGGAGAATTGGAATTGGTTAATTTTTATTAATTAATTAGATAATTAATAAATTGAAATTTATTGGACGATGAAATTTTAGAATTGAAATAATTAATTTTTTTATTAATTTATGGAAAATATGATTTTGGGAATGGAATTAATTAATTAGTGAATTAATTGATGGGTTGTGTGATTTTTCAATTATTTATGTTACGAATTAATTTATAATTGGAATTATGAGATGTATTGATTAACATTGATGTTTATGATGTTTTGATTCATGTGATATTGTGAAAAATGTTACTTTTTGATATTTATTATTGGGACAAAAACTAGTGCTTCAAAATCCCATTGTTAAAAATTGATATTCCTATGCGGGATAAGGAATGATGATTCAGAAGCGTATATTGATAAATTTATATTCATGTTTGGGATGTGGAATGATGATTCATAATCTTATAGGGATATATTGATATTCTTGTGTGAGACATGTCATGTTGCTTCAAAATCCAATAGTGATAAATGAGTGTGGGATATAGACGGCTACTTCAGAAGCCCACTTGTGTGATTTTTTGATAAAATATTTGTGGGAAGGGGAGACATACTTCGTGTACCCACATGGTTCTAGACATAGAAATCATGAAATAGAATGTTATAAATGGACTAATTTTCTAATTTAATGTGATAGAAATATAAATGGAATGATATTTGATATGAATGGAATTTTTATATAGCTTAAACTTACCCACGAGATGATGCAGGTATTGAGTGTTTTTTCCTCGAGAGCCTAGGAGTTTATGAGGTTATAATAAGAATAATTGAATATATAAAATCTATTTACATATTTCCTATTATATTATTCATTATAAAATATCAAAAGTTTTTTTTAATGGTAATTTTTTACACGTTATTGGCGGTGGCCTACTGAGTTGTACCCACTCCATAATCACGAAGCCAGATTGGTGCCCGAAGAGACATCATATGTGTATTATAGGTTAATTGGATGCCTCTGATGTTAAATGGGTGATTCAGGATGAATCATGGATGTTGGAACTAGAAATAATTCAAGAATAACATGAGAGTTTTCTATGTCTATTTGTTTTTGGTTTTATCATATTGAAAATTCAAATGACTATAGAATGAAATATATACTATTTAGTTTTGTAAATTCAATTTACTGATTTGACCCGCATGTGATACTCGATTTTTTTTGTAATTGGTTATTTCATTTGGTTTCTGTTTATTTTGTTGGTTCTTATATCTCATTGATAATGTGGGTATCAGTTCCCCATGATTGATTTTAGAGCCTCCATTATTGTAAAAAGACTCATGATTATGGGGAGGCTCACCTGTCATTATGTGGCCAACCAGCTCGGGGTAAAATTATGTGGAACTAAGGTAGGTATATTATAAAGAGGAATTATATCAACATTTAATGTTCAATTATTTTTCTCATTCATTATGGGAAATATTGAATGGAGACTATGAAGAAGAATCCATATTCATGAGACCATATGAGCACCCCTGTAATTTTATTTATAAATTAAGAAACATTTTTTTTTCAAAATTTAAAAAATATATTTTAATTATTAATACTTACATGTACAATTTATAGCACTATAATTAATTAAAAATTTAATTTCTAAAAACAAATAATTTTTTAATGTATTATTTTTTATAATATATTATTTTTATATTTTTATATGTATTTTTATTATAATAATAATATGTATCAATTTATTATAGAAATAAATATTTTTAGAATAATATATATTTAATATTGTAAATATTTTTATAGAAACTAAATTATGATATGAATATGTTCATTGTTAATTTGAAAACCCATAGATTTATAGATACAATTAATATAGGTAGCATGAAACAATGATTCCCAATGAAACAAAACTTTATTATACCCATGATATTAAATAAAATTTGTCACTTCTTTGATTTGAATTTCTAAAAATTAACAAAGACATTTTCATTTTGTATATTATTTAGAGTCTGAATTGATCAATGTAATTTTTGGTGAATAGTTAATTACCCTAGTGAATAGTAATGTTACCCTATGAATATAAATGTCCCTTGTTAATAGTAATATGACACTAATGAATACTAATCTCACCCATGAATATATAAATAAAATTTAGGTAACTTATAAATAATGTAGAATATTTTATTAATTATTAATTAATTATTCATATTTTTGTGAATAATAAATATTTAAATATAATATGAAATTAATAATTAAATTCAATTTCATAAAATCAGATCCTAAAAAAAAATTTTGTTTTCTATAAAATGTATAGTAATTTATCAAGACCTTAGTTAAAGTTTTCGCGTATTCTAAATTCAGATTTGGTTTTAAAACTGTATTTTTCGAGTGAATAATGATTTTAATTAAAAAAATAAGTTTTTCATATTTAGAAAATTATTTTTGATATAATTATATTCATTTTTTGATATTAAAAGTTTAAAAATTTCTGTGGTGAATTTTTTGTATTTTTCAGAAATAAATGAATTTTTGTCATTAGTAAAATACAATATTTTATCGTATATATACATTATAGGTTAAATACACTATTCATTGCATCATGAATGATATATGAAACTATTATTTATAAATCACATGAAAAAATTAAAATTAATGGTCAGAAGAATCAATAATATTGATCATCGTGAGCAAAATAGTAAAAAATTGTTAAATATATTGAAAAAATAACTCATCTCTTCCACTATACCCCCCAGTCTATATTCTCGTCAATCCTCTCAACCATTGTGAGTTTTCTAAATTCTACTCAAATATCCTCCCAAAATCCTACCCCACATCCATCTTACCTTGGTCTCATAAAAATACCAAAACAACCCTCCTAAAGAGGCTCTCAGGGAAGATAACTTTAAGAGGTAAATTCATTTTTTCACTTCTTTTATTTTGAGTTGCACTGTTTTATTTTTCATTTCCCACCACCTTTCATCGAAATTTTATCATAACTCTAGCACCAAACATGTACATTTATTTTATTATGATAATATAAAATTTATCATCATCTCTCATTTCCCCTTCTTTTTTAGAGTAAATGAAAACACCATCTTATATGTATCAATTTATCACCTTCAAGGATGATGGGTTTTCAATTTCTATTACCATCATAAATTATGGCCTTGAATTAAATTTTTTAGTTTAACCAAACTATTATATAGTTATAATATCTTATTTAAGGTTATATTATCTTTTTTACATATGATATTAAATTTTATGAGTTCGTTGGGATCAAAAACCACAAATTAATCCAAACAATTAACAATAATGTTTAATATAATGATTCATCATCACTCCCAAAACATAAATGAATTTTATAACCCTAAAATAACTGGGATAATAAAAAATAAAATGCAACATCTATTTTGGAAATCCATTCTCATCTTACATGTTTATCTTTACATGTATATAAGTAAACTGGTCACAAATACTAAAGATGAAAAAGGTCTAAATAAATAAAATTGATCCTATTAAACCCATCAAGAAGGCCTTGAATGACCAAAATAAGAAAATAATAAATCAATTAAATAATGAATAGGTTCTGGAAATATTAATTAAATATTTTAATTTGGTTATACATGATTCTATGATCAAGTGAAGAACACTATCAAACTTAAGGTTAGGGTTTTCTAAACCCACATTCATTTTCATGAGATATGACTTAATCCCCACTAATTACTTGGTTTGGTGTATATATATTGTTGATGTATTATATCATGAATATATTTATTTTCATGGTATTCAATGTATCATTTGATTATTATTAATACTGGGGATATGATTCAATTGATTTCGAAGTGGTATCAATTTTCTATTTGAACCTCCATTTTCATTCGGGATACTCTTATTCTCTAGTTACCTCAATTGAATTATTTTTTATTAATATGTAAACTATCATGACCTATCCCATGGGTACCATGTTGTAATTACCCCAAAATCACCATTCAATGGCTTGGGCTGGTGACTAGCACCAAAAAGACATATCCCAAAAAGGGAAGGCATTACCTTTAAAATTATAAACACACATACATGGTATAATGCACAAAGAAAACAACAAAGTAGTAAATGAAGTACAACCACCGAAAAGTACCACCACTAATAGTAAAATGTGAAAACATTAAGTAATGTTGACAGAATATAATACCAACTAAAATGAAGGTACAGAAAAAGAATGACAAGCTCTTGAGGCTGTCCGCCACAGATCCTACCCGAAGGGTAGGTACAACACACTGTTGGATGTCAATGTAACACACCACATCTGTTTACTCACCTACAAGAACCATCTTTACATGGATACCCAATTTCCCAATCAATGTTTTATATCATATGTACCAGACACAACAGTTGTGTGTGAAGCCCGTGTAGGGTTGAGTATAAAAAAACTCATTTGGGACCCTGCGACCAACTCAGGTCTCGCAGAATTGCACATAGAAAAATACCACAATTCAGGATATCATTTTGAAACAGAAATAAAATACTAACACCAATAAATGACATATGATGGATCATGCATGTTCCTCCTTAGCTATGACATGCGAAAAAAATCATGCACCAGGTGCATCTATGGGGGGAGAGGTAGATTGTGTGCCACCTGTAAGAACCCAGATCATCTATTCAAGTATGTTTGCATTTTTCTTGTTTTTTGAGGATAAATATGAGTTTATGAAAATTTATTAATTACATGTTGTGTACATTATGATTAAACATTGTGTAAAAGGTTACTGTGGGTAGCCAGGTACTGGCTATGTAGCGGCCCTGCACATGGCTGTGTGTGGTGACCTGGAGATCGCCTAATACGGGGGCCAGGAAAGAATGTACACATTTTGTACTTATAAATTACATGCCATGTACATTGTTTTGTTATTAAACGGACTAGGGTCACGTCTAATTGGAAGAAATCCCATCTTCTAGGTCTAGTTCGTCTGATAGAACCCATACGACCGTGATATTTCCCCTACCATTGATCACACGTCTATTCTCCGAATAAACCATTGTCGACATCATTGGGATCACCACATCAATTTCGTCATTCTTCTAGAGATTCGTCTCTTAGTTCATCTTCTTTTACGTGTTATCCTTAATTGAATGTTTTAGAAATTTTATAGATCTTGGGTGTTCTTGGGAGATTCAAAGCTTTAGGTTCAGGTATAACGATCCTATAACACCTAGGTAGGTGTTTTGTGCCTTTCTGTTTATTGTATTTGAGTTATATGTGCAAAATTAACCAATACTTTTGAACAGGGTATTGCGGGTTTCCTGTTTTAGACTTGTTATTTTCCTGCTATTCTTTTATGCTTCAATAGAGGTAAAATTTAATGTGAATATAGTTAGTTGTTATTCTATGGATGTGTTTTCCCATTCATATTTCTTTTATGACACTTTGGTAGAATTTTCTTGTTAGTTTGTTATTTACTTTCCATTCCTAGTATTGTAGGATGTAGTGATTTTGTTTATTTTAAATGTTTATTTGTTTTAGACTAGTTATCCAACTCGTTTATGAGGTTTATGTTGTATGATACACATTTCTATTCATGTTTGACTTGCACAGGGTTGTGGGAACATAATTTAGTGGACTATAAGAAGAATAGATGTAATGGATTCTCCAAAGTGTCGGTTATTTTTGATACGATGTGAGACCACAGTGGGAATTGACATAAGTGCTTCCTCGGAGTTTTTTTAGTTCCTCTACGTAGGTGAAATGGAGGAATGTAATGTATGTTCTTCCCCAGAGACCCTTTTAGTTACTGATATGAGAATATTGGGGGATTTGAAAGCGAGTGCTTCCCCAAAGAGTCTATACTAAAGCTAAACCTGAAGGGATAGATTGTGAGTACTTCCAATAGGGTTGCTTGTGTTTTACAGGTAGGACAATAGGGGAATAGGCTATGAGAACATCCCATAGGGTTTCTTATTTGTGATTACCGATTTACTTTCTATGTGGAACTGAATTCTATGTAACTATGGAATTTTTACTGTTGAGTAATTCCTTTTTTACTTCATATCATTCTTATTACCTATCATAATTATTCTCTAACTATTAGTCACATATATCTTGGTGGTTGCCTACTATGATTTATTCTCACACCCTATTTGGGTCAGGCTTTTGGGCTCAAATAGATTATATTGTCATAGGTATGCATAAGGGAAAAATCCCTTCTACTTAAATTTCTTGACTGCCTTTGGAGCAGGATAGCATTTGACCAAGCTAAGGCTTGCGATGTTATGGATCATTTTACATGTTTTTCTTGTACAATGGATTAGTTGTTTATTTCATCATTTTGATGTGTTTGCCTTCTTTCATAGAAATATGTATCATGCATCATTTATATATGTGTGCTCCAGTTGTTTCTTTATCAGTCTTCCATTGTTTACTATTGTATGATATTATACTTCTTCTGCTACTATATATTTGTTTTGATCCACTGTGTTACTTTTCCAATGTGGGAATAGTTTCCCCACTATCACACCCAAGCACTCGCAACTAGTCGGTAGGCTCTGTCTTTAGGGGAAATGCGCTTGAGGCCATGTGACCAACTGTATACGGGGCACCTCTGGGATGATCTAGAAACTAGGACATTTCAAAGTGGTATTTGAGGAATTATTTACTTTTGAGACACTATTTGGATCCAATAGATATGGATAGTAAGGAATTGGTACTTGTTAATAATCTATGTTTGGTAGTAGCTAACCCATGTACATGGAATATTCAATACACCTCATTTATTGCACGTTTTATGGTTTTTCAATATTATAGTTGATTGATTCTCAGTATTGGGTGACCCACATGTATTTTTCAATTATTTTTTCTATTATTGAAGATTTATTTTTGTTGAAACCTAATGAGATGATGTTACTCCATCTCATACATCATATAGGAACCTGTTAGGGATCACATGTTAGGCATTATTTCCTTTCAATTTAGGCTGAATTAGCAATTGAATGTTGTTGTGGTATATATTTTTCTAGATGTGTAGGTTGTTGTGATAGATTCTTTGATAAAGATACCTATTGCGTGATAGGGTATTGGTTGTGTAGGGTTCTTCTTGAATGAATAGAAAACATTGTTTCTTGAGGTGTTTTGGGCCCTCAAGGATCAGAATTTATTAGATCATTGATCTATTATTCTTGTTTATGATGTGTATAAGAAGTTATGTTTTGATTCACGTGGAGTATGGGCCCTCACGGATCATAATATGGCACTTCAATGTTCGTTTTAGTTTTTTCTGGGATCTAGAGTTATTTCTAAGGCTTAATATTCGGAAAAACCTAGAATATACGTTGTGTCATGTTGAATACACTCCCTTTGTTCTTCTATTCGGGAAGAAACTATTTTTCTTAAATAAACATCGTGTACCATATGTACACTCCGTGTAGTCTCTAACTATGTCCCAGACTGTGTGTGATGGGACACAGGGTGTGGATTCTTTGGTAGGATACAACTTGTTCCAGATGTACATGTCATGTTCTAGTATAGGGTAACCAATAGTGTCACTAAAAACATGGGTCGATTGTGTTATTTCTAATACACGATGTGTCCGTCTGGAACACACCATGTAGTGTAACCCATGTTTCCGGCCATATCACTAGCAACACAGATTTGTTAAATCTATTTATAGATGCCATTTCTGGAATAAACATGTCGTTTATAGATTGTCATGTGCTCACCCGTTTAACTAACAACATGGACTGTTGAAACATAAGCACAACACACCGTTTCAATCTGGAACACATCGTGTTGTGTGTGTATTGTATTTGTCCATGTCACTAATTACATGGGACGGTGAAGCTCGTCTACTACACGCCGTGTCTACCACTAACACACCGTGTAGTTGTGTTCAAAGAGAACCGTGTGGCCTATCTATGTAAGGGAACTCAGGTAGGGGAAGAGGAATAATGAACACGAAGTGTGTAAGGACAACACTCTATGTATGAGGTGTTACCCTACCAGTTCAAGAAGAATCACATGCCCATGTGAAAGGCGTAAAGAAACACATTGTGTTGTTAAATATACATGTCGAGTATCCATGTTTTGAAAAAATTGAATGCTTTATTTCTCCCATTCCCTCCGTACTCATCTAGTTTTTAGTACTTAATAATCTTGATCTAAGGTGTGAACATGACCATGCAGATTCATGCAACTGAGACGTCCTCCGGTTGTATGCTAGTTACATGCCAACGATCAGACACTAGACATAACGGATCATTGACTACCAGTAGATCCTCTAGTTGTGGAAGTCTTGGCACCAACCTTCTTTATGGACAGAGGTGCTGATGCACAGTTCTGAGAAGGCTTCATGAAGTTCATGAAGACCATCCAAGGAGTACCAAATCCTACCCCATATATGGTAGAACTGATGTGGGTTTTCCAGAAGATACATCTTCTGACTTTCACTAGGGATGGAGGACCTCAGGATGCAAAGTTAATGTTAGAATCCATTCATTCCATCTTAGATCTTATCGAGAGCCCTCTATAGTGAATGGTTATACTATATAGGTTCAAGCACTTTGATTCCACCCTGAGATGGTAAGATGTGAAATCATAGTTGGGACACCAACAGGTTATGGCCTAAGATGAGTTCTAGCGTTCTGTCAATAACTAATTCTATCCGGAGACTTTGTGGGCCGTTAGAGCTCGAGAGTTCATGATTCTGGAGCAGGGTACTCATTTTTTATGGACTATTAACCTTGTTTTACAGAGCTGTAGTGCTTCACAAATATTCCAGGAGGTGATGAGTTATTCCTAGAAAGGAAGCCTGAGGGTTGCATGAGGCATGACATCAGATCGCTAGTGAACATATTCAGGTTGAATAATTCACTTCTATCATCTACCTTGGGATGACCAAATATCTGGGTTTGACATATTGAGGAGTTCTGCACCAGGGAGGTTTGATATCCGGAGTTAGTATCCCTCCTACTAAATGACGGAAGCATCATAGGGGGTATTCGTGGGGTGATCTAAGGAGGAGAGAAACAACTTATGGTAGCCAGGTGGTGTTCTACCAGTTCATGGAAGGAATGAATACACTGCCACATTTCCTGAGAGACCCAGTGGAGTGCTGATCTTGCTTCAATATGGGGCATCATCAGCATTTCTGTCATCTCTTCTCACCAACAGCTGGTGACAAGGGTTCTTCTATGACTCTGTATTCAGGGGCAACGTCACCTGTTTATCCTCAGTATGGTAACTAGAGTTCTTTTGGCCATTTAGGACAATGTGGTGGTCACGACCGTGGTAGTAAGTCAATAAGATTTCTGCAACAACAAAGTGGATCATCTCAGAGTGGCCATACATGGTCACAATGTTGCGGTGTAGGTCAGAGTTTTGCAATGTAGAAAACCCAGTAGGAGCAGGATCCCAGACCCTCTATAGTTCGATGTACAATCTTATTTTCCATAGTTTTATCTTCTGCTCTTTTTGATATAGGAGAATCCCCTAGATTTATATTTGTTTCTATTTTGGAAGTCTTTTGGATCTGTGTCTTTATTTCTGATGATGTCTTGACGTTGGACACACCGTTGGGGACAAGAACGACAAGTGTACGTCATTGCAAGGAGTGCCCTCTTGAGGTTGGTGGGTGTCACTTCTTATGGGACCTTTATATCCTAGAGATGTTTGGATATGACATCATTCTCCGAATGGACTTGTTAGTTCCCTTCCAGGATGTTGTAGATTTCTATCCCCATAGGGTGAGTTTCACATCACCAAAGGGTGGATAGTTTCTTCATAAGGTCAAATGGGATGTCTAAGCAAGCAGAGAAAGACCCGAGAATCATGGGTTAAGAGGTGTTATAGCCAAGATTGTTAGACATTATATGGATGACCATGTGACTTCTTATATTGACTTTCCTCCAGTGTTGGATCGTTTCAGGGATGCCTTTCCATATGACTTTTCATGTTTGTACCTGGAGAGATAGAGGTAGACTTTTCTATTGAGATCATGCATGGAGTGGCACCAGTGTCCATTACTCCTTATAGGGTGGCAACACCAAAGATACAAGATCTCAAGAAGAAGTTGGAGGAGTTTCATGAAAATGATTTTCTCTGACCAAGTACTTCTCCTTAGGGTTCACTTGTCCTATTTGTGATGAAAGAAGGCAGTACTCTCTGACTTTGTGGGGAATATTGGATGTTGAATCAGTTTACGATCAACAACTGATATCACTTGTCAACGAATGATGATCTCTATGATCATATACATGAAGTCTGGGTGTTCTCATAGATAGAATTGAGATCCAGTTATCATCGGTTGCGCATTAGACCATCTGATATACCTCTGACAGCATTCCAAAGCCGGTATGGTCAATACAAGTATTTTGTTAGGTTGTTCAGTCTCACAAATGCGCCAGTAGTTTTCATGGCAGTGATGAACCTAGTGTTCCATCTATACTTGTATTCATTCATGGTGGTCTTTGTGGATGATATATTGATGCACTCTCACACTCAACACGATCATGCTACCCATCCTATGATCATTTTGAGTACACTAATATAGAATCATTTATATGTTATGCTCTCAAAATGCCACTTTCAGATGGATCATATTCACTTCATGGGTCATGTTTTCATAGAGATATGAGTATCAGTGGACCTAGAGATATTGAGGGCAGTAGTTTTCTATGATATTTCGAAGAATGTCTTTGAGTTACAAAGTTTTCTTGGGCTAGATGGATACTACAAACATTACATACAAGACTTTTCACGCTTAGAAGCGCCACTAATGGGATTGACTAAGAAGGGTGCAATGTTCTTGTGGTCATTGTTTTTGTGAGTCAGCCTTTTAGGAGCTAACAGGAAGGTTGACTTTAGCATCGATACTAGTTATTACAGAGTCTGGAAAGAGCTATACTATGTACTTTGATGCTTCAGGTATTGGGATGGGATTTTGCTTATGTAGGAAGGAAAATTCATTGTGTACGGGTCTCGACAATTTTTTCCACATGAGAGAAATTAACCAACATACGATCTTGAGCTCGCTACAATTTTTTATGCCTTACCATGTTGGAGACATTATTTTTCGGGATAGCATTTTGTTGTTTTCACGGACCACAAAAGTCTCATGTATATCATTTCTCAACGTGACATGAATTGGAGACTGTAAAGGTGGGTTGAGTACATCAGTAATTTGACATTGAGCGAGCCTATACGCCTTGGAAAGGAAATCTGGTGGCCGATGCGCTAAGTAGGAGGACTCAAATACCAGCAGTTGAGGAGGCTAGTAGTGAGTGGATGCTTATGGATCCGTTCTTGTAAATGCATTTGGAGGTGAATGATAGAGAAGGAAAAAAGGTTATTTCTTCTATAAATGTTACCTCTACTCTTATTGATCAAGTGAAAATGAGGCAGCTATCAGATTCAAAAGGCCTTGCCCTATGTGAAATCATTTCAGGAGGGGACCCTATACCTGGATGGACCATAGTTGAGGTTCAGATCTTGTGTTTTTGTGGGCGCTTATGGGTTTCATTAGACATAATTTGGGAGATGATTGGGGACATTCATTCCATAGTTTGGGCAGTTCATCCCAGTGTCACCGTGATGTATCTAGATCGATACTATCAGTATTGGTGTCCATGTATGAAGAGAGAAACCGGTGGTTTCATAATGAGGTGTTCAACCTTTCAGCAGGTGAAGGCAGATCATCAGAAACTATCCAGGATTTTGCTACAGTTACCCATTCTTGAGTTGAAATGGAATGATGTCATTGAGTATTTCATGATAGGTCTGCTGAGGTCACCTCGAGGTAATGATGCAGTTTGGGTTTTAGTTGATAGACTCAAGTAGGTTTCTCACTTCATACCAATTTAGGATACCTTCACTGTTGATGAGTTAAGAAAGTTTTACTTCCAAGAGATAGTACGTCTACATGGGTTTCCACACTCTATTGTTCCTGATAGGAATGCTTGTTTTACTTCTCGGGTCTGGTAGGGATTGCAAAAAAAGAGGCAGCTATACTGGGACCTCGTCTTATCCAGGAGACCACAAAGCCGATTGGGTTGATTTGGAAGAGGATGGCTACTACACAGTCTCGACAGATGTATTTTTCTAAACAACATAGTTGACCTCTAGTGTTCATGGTCGGGGATCAAGTTTTCTTGTGTGTCACACCGAGGATGGGACACCAAATGATTATGAGACTTTGTAATTTTTCGACGAGGTACGTCAGACTGTTTGAGGTTTTGGAGAGTATTGGGGAGGTAGCCTATCAGTTGCAGTTATCTTAGTGGTACCAAGATAGGAATGTTGTTTTCCATATTTCTCAGCTCTGACATTATATCTTAGACACGTCTCATGTTTTCAACCTGGGGATATTGAGTTATAGGTGGACACCTCATTTGAGGTTCATCCTATCAAGATTTTTGATCATAGTATGAAGGTTCTCCGTGGTCATTCAGTTCACCTATTTTGAGTTCTATGGCAGCACATGTGGGTACAAGATGAGACATGGGAGAGGGAAGCCGATGTACGACCACAGTGGTCATAGCTATTTGATAATTCTTCTTCTACACCACCTTGATAGGAAAATTAGGGGAAAACTTTCTTTATGGAGGATGTTTGTAAGAACCCGGATCTTCTTTTCTAGTATGTTTTCCTTTTTTGATTTTGTGGATAAAGAGGAGTTTTTGAAAATTTCGTAAGTACGTGTTGGGTACATTGTGAGTACACACAGTGTACTAGGTTCTCACGGGTAGCCAAGTGCTGGTCGGGTAGAGGCCATGCACATGACCGTTTGTGGTGACTTGGAGACCACCTAATTCACGGGCCAAGAAAGTATATACACGTCGTGTACTTATAAAGTACATTCCGTGTAGTTTCTTTTTTTCATTAAACAGTTCAGGGTTGTGTCCAATTGGAAGAAAGACCTTCTTCCAGGTCTGGTTCTTTCCGTGAGTGCATGTGTGACCGGGATCTTTCTCCTACCCTTGATTAAAAATTAGTTCTCTAATTCGACCTCTGCCGATTGTTTTCGAATCACCACGGTAAGATCTTCCTTCTTCTAGAGCATTATTTCATGATTCTTCCTCCTTCAACAGTTATCCTTAGTTGATAGTTTTAGACATTTTTTAGATCTATAGTGTTATTTGGAAAATCAAGGCATGAGGTTCACATATAATGATCCTACAACTCCGAGGTAGGTGGTTTGTGCATTTTCGTTTAAGGACATTGAGTTATATGGGGAAACTTACCCAATACCCTTGAACGGGGTATCATGGGTTCACCATTTTAGCCCTTTTATTTTCATTCTATGCTTGTATTCTTGATTAGAGGTAAAATTGATTGTGAATAGGGTTAATTTTTGTGATTTGGATGTGTTTTCCCATGAATATTTCATTTATGAATATTTGGAAGAATTTTGATGTTAGGATGTTGTTTTCTTTCCATTCCTAGTTTTGTATGATGGAGTGATTTTTGTTTTCGGACATTCTGTTATGTAGTAGTATGTTTATCCAAGTAGTTCTTGAGGTTTACTTTGGCTGACACACATTTCTATGCTTATTGGACTTACACAGGGCTGTGGGAACCCTGTATAGTGGACCATAGGGTGAATAGACGTAAGGGCTTCTCCAGAGTTCCTGTTATTTTTGTTATGGTGTGAGACGATAGGGGGAATTGACATAAGTTATTCCTCAGAGTTTCTGGAGTTCCTCGACTTGGGATATTGGGGTAATGTTACGTAAGTGCTTTCCTAGAGTTCATTTTAGTTTCTGATATGAGACTATAGTGAGAATTAACGGCGAGTGCTCCCACAGAGAGTCTATACTAAAGATAAATTAGAGGGGTTAGACTATGAGTACATCCCAGAGGGTTCCTTGTGTTTGATATGTAGGACCAGAGGGGATTATCCTATGAGAAACTCTTAGAGGGTTATCTGTCTGTGATTATTTTTTTACTTGCTATGTGTAACTGAATACTTTAAAAATGTGGAATTGTTACTGTTGAGTACATCGTTGTTTACTGCTTCCTTTTCTTATTACCTGCCATATATATGCACTGACTATAAGGCACAAATATATTGGTGGTTTCCTAATGGGATTTAGTCTCACACCCTGTTTGGGACATGATTTAGGGCCCAAATAGATTTTATTATTTCAGGTATAGATACGGGAAATCACCTTTCTACTTCATGTTCATTACATCTATGGGAGCTTGAGAGCATGAAACCAAGCTGAGGCTGGAAATGCTGAGGAGTTGTTTACTTGTTCTTCATGTACTTCGATTTAGTTCGGTATTTCATCATTGTGTCAGGTTTTCCTTCTTTCCTATACATATGTATCATGAATAATTTATATATGTGGGATCTAGATGTTTCTTCATATGTCTTCCGCTGTTTACGGTTGTATGATATTAGATTGCTTCCGCAACTATATATCATGTTTTGTTCTGCTATGTTACTCTGCCAATGAAGGAATTTTTTCTCCACTATCACACCCATGGCCCTCACTACTAGTTGGAAGCCTCTGGAGTTAGGGGAAATCCTCTTAAGGTTGTGTGACCAACCAGGTACGGGGTGCCTCGGGGCGGCTTTCAGAACCGTGACATTACACCACCTCTCCAACTCTACTCAGAATCATGAAAGGTCCAATAAACCATGGAGATAACATGTCACCCTAGGCAAATCTCTGCAATCTTCTTCAGGGTGAGACCTAAAAGAAAACACGGTCTCCCACCTCTAACCCCAGTGTTATTCATCTCATGTCGGCATAAGACTTATGTCTACTCAATACAATATTCATCTTCTCCTTGATGATCTACACATTATCTCTTGTATCACATGCCATCATTGGACCCATGAGTGCTAACTCCCCTGAATCTATCCACCATAAAGGTCATCTACATAGCCACCCATAAAATTCTTCAAAATATTACCATGCCAATGGTGGAGTGATAGATATTGTTGTACGTAATATCCACCGGTGGTAGGTGGTCCTCCAAAAATTAAACAATATCCTAGAGAAATTCCCAAAGCATGTTCCACATTGCCTCTATGGTATTCTCCAACTCTCCATTTGGATGGGGGTGAAATGTTATCCTTAAGCGTTGCTGAGTCCCAAACGCCTCCTATAACACATTTCACAGCTAATATCTAAAGCGCGTGTCACGGTATGATAAAACCATCGAAGGAACCTCATGAAGCCGCACTATATCCTGGACTTAGAGAAGTCCCAACCCTATACCGATCCCTTCTCTCAGATGGGTAAAAACTGGGACGACTTGGTGAGTCAGTCAACGATCACCTAGATATAATTGTGACCCATGTACATGTGTGGAAACCCCATAATGAAGTCCAAGGAGAAATCATCACACTTTTATTCAGGAACCTCAAGGGGCTCTGTCAATCTTAATGGGACCTAATGCTCGACCTTCACATTTTGACACATGTGTCATTTTGTAACGCACTCTACCCCACTTTCTTCATCCCTGACCACCTATACTAATGTCGGTGGTCCTATTAGATCTTCGCAAGAAAAGGATTTACCACCAAAGGGGGTGTATGGAACTCTCTCAATACATACTCCCATATGATCACTAGTTCTACATTGCATGATATAAAAAAGGATAATGTGCTCCTCACCTATCCAAAATACATCTGGAGCATGTCCGGAGGATAACATACCACCTCAGGCCTTAGAGTCCCTATCCACAAGATGTGCATCCCTAACTCACTTTATGATTCGGGGAGTGATATTCTTTGATTAATTTATGATTCTCCATCACCATCCATGATAGGATATCTGCATCGTGGATAGCTTCTCTATCACCTAACTTAGTAGTTGTAAACTAGACCTCCTTCTGCGTGCATCTTCCAACACATTTCCCTTCCTTGTAATATAGACTATCCCAAATTTATAGTCTAGGAGGAACTTCATCCATCACTAATATATCATGTTAAATTTCTTTTCTGATAAGATATACATGAGAATCTTATCATTAGGGTAGATGGTATACCATTCGGCCATCAAACAGTGCTACCACATCTTCAAGGATAAGACCACTGCTACAAAATCCAGGTCATGGGCCGCATGGTTCTTCTCACTATCCATCTACAATTATGAGACGTATGCACTCACTTCCTGCACCTGCATTAGGAAACAACTCAGTATGGTCCCTAATTGATCATATTATACCACATTTTCATTCTAATCCTCTGGAAACCTCAAGATGGGATCACTGGTCACAATCAACCTCAACAGATTGATGTTCTTTTGGCATTTATCTATTCACATGAAGGGTTTTACCTTCTTCTTCAATGTTTTATAGGTGATGCTACTGTATAGAAGTTGGATGTAATCCTTTGGTAGTTATCTAATAAACCCTAAGAAACTGGGAACCTTCGTCATCCTTCTGGGTGGAACCCAATAAATCATTACCTCTATCATCTCTGGATCCTCTACAACTCCATCCTCTGAGATGATGTCTCCCAGATTGTGGACCTCACGAATCCAAAACTAGAACTTCAGAAGCATACCATAAATATATTTCTCTCGGAGTGTATCTAGGACAATCCAAAGGTGTGTATAATTCTCCCCCTCTAACACTGAGTACACCATGATTTCATCAATGAAGACCACCATGAACCGACCATGTTAAGGTTGGATGATACTACTCCTGAGTCCTACAAATACTTTTGGGGCATTGTTCATGCCAAAGGCCATCACAAAGAACTCGTAGTGGCCATAACGGATCCTGAATGTTGTCCTCAGCACATCCTCATCATGTACTCCTATTCAATGATAGACTAATATGAGGACTATCTTCGACAACCACCATTCTCCATTCATCTAATTGAAGAGGTATTAAATTCTCAGTAGAAGATACATCGTTTTCATGGTCACTTGGATTAGGAACAGTATGTTCACACATAGCCTCATGATCTTATCTTCCCTCAAGGAAAACGTCATTGGGGCGACCCATGGTGAAACGATGGGTCTCACGATGACTTTCCTCTACAAGTACTCCTACTATATTCTCATCTCCCAAATCCCCACAATAGCCATCCGATATGCATGTGCGGATATCAAAACATCCCTAGGTGTAGATCTATACAGAAGTATACCTCCCTGTCAAGAGGTAGTCCTGAAACAACCTCCATAAAGGCATCCTCACAATCATACACCACTATAATAAATCATGGAATCCTTTAATCAACTGCTCTAAGGGTTAGGTTAGACAACTGGTGAGTTATCTGTGGCACCCTCCTCTGGGAAAGTCCATCCTATGCAGCAATGGATCCCTTCTCACTAGAGATAGGAAAACTGGACCCATCCCCTTGGACACTACACACATTGATAAAAAATGGTCGATCTGATCCTAGAATGTAGATAACCATTCCATACCCAAGGTGACATCGTAAGTCCTCGATGATTCTACTACGAGATACAGTCAAATCTATCACCTCCTAGATTAAGAAGTCACTATTGAACCAGTGTGTAATCATTGAATACCCTCCCATAGAGGACTATAATCACAAGGATTGATCCAATGGGTATACTAGAATCCTTGGTCCTCAAAATTGGTCTATGGAAAGGAATGATTGATAGGATCCTATGTCTATGAGAACTACAACTTATCTGGAGAAAAAATAGATCATATCTCTAATCAGTTTAGGAATTTTGTGGTCGAAAGCCTCCATCAGCTGATGCTATCCTCACCCATATTTACTGGATCCCTGAGCCTATGGCGGGCCTCATGTGTGTGGTTGTGGTAGTACCTCAAACTGACGTACACCACCTGCTGATCGACATGATCCCTTCTACATCCACTATGCTATGGACCTCCTCGCTCAAACTTCTGTTGATGTCTCGACATTCCATTGACTGTTAGCTGATCATCCATGTAGGGAGTCAGGAAGTCACAAGAAATGTTCCCCTATCTCTTTCAGGAGTAATAATCTCTGTCCATCAACCAACCTACTTTGTCTCGTGAGCTCTGCACATACGACCCTACATATAGGGGTTCTCATCCAGAAGGTTAGGACCATTTGATCATTTATATCATCCACATACTGACTAATAAATATAACATGGAAACCAGTCATCCGGTGGTGGATCTAACCCCCAATGCTTGTTCAGATATCAATATCTCCACTATTAGAGCTTTATCAAGCACTCTAATCTATGTCGGGATGCTGAGTGAAATAATAAAGGCCCTGGTCTCCCATCTAAGTCCCTTCTCAATGGTCAGATCCCTAAATAAAGGGTTTTGTACCATGACACGGGAGTTGTGGGAGAGTTTGGGAAACTTCATGGAGTACTAGGCCATAGTCTGGCAACCCTACTATAGGTGTAGTCGATCCAGAATACACACTGACCATAGTTTCACTGGTAAAAACTCTTCCTTGAATAAGATCTCTATGTCTAACCAGGAAAGGGTCCCCTCCTTGTATGTCTATTGCATCATAATCCACCATCACCATTCCATGACCTAAAAAAGGCCAGTTTCTAGGACTACCATCTAGTACGTATGTGTCTCTATCAGGTGAAAAACTCATGTAACTACGTACATCAAATCATCTGTTTCCTATGAATTTGCATCTCCTCAAAACCTCAAAGGTATCCATCTCTGGAAATCATGCTGTGCGCTCAGTAGGCATTCATTGTCACTGGTGGGGCTGGTAGCAACTGCTTCTCTTTGGGTGGTGGTGTTCCTGTTACACCACCCAGTGGTGTTATCGCGATAAGTGGTCCCTCCACCGACACCTCATTGACCAGTATGGCATCATCATGATCCCACACTAGAATCCTAGGTGGATGTCTTCTTAGAGGAGACCTATATGGAAATATATGTACCACTATCAATAATTTATACCTAGTGAGTTAACACAAAAGAGATCAAGAGAAAAACATATCCAAAATCAAGACACTTAACATTATTTACCCCATCAAAAATACAAACTCTATGTTCTTGATGTAAAATTGCTGGCCCTATGATACCAAATTATGATGAACTGTCCCCCAGGGCCTGTTTTTTAACTACCCCAATCCCTCCTTACATAGGCTATGGGTAGGTGACTAGCACCAAGAAAATAATGTCCCAAAATGGGAAGGTATTTATATTGAACCTATACACAAACAGATAGGGAAAACGTTACAATGAAAACTACAACGGAAAGAACATAGTAAAACCACCACAAAGTGCAACCATTGTGAGTAAATGGTGTAAAATGAATGTAAATGGTCCAGAATACAAGCCCAAATGAACAGAATGTAAAAAAATGAAGTACATGCTCTAGAGGTCATCCAATAAGGATCCTACCTGAAGATTTAGTTCAATTAACTATCAGATGTCTATGTAGAACAAAATTTCTATCAACCCACCTTCGAGCAATGCCCAACCCTGGCTCCTCAATGTCCTAATAAAATATGTCAGTCACCGGCACAAAACACAATAGTTGTAGGAGAAGCCCATGTAGGGGTGGGAATAACAATACAATGAAGGGACCCTAAGACCAACTTGGGTCTCAGAGAAATCCATAATGTAAAATACCACAAAGAAAGATCTCTAATTGATTCACAACGCAAAAGACCCAGATTACACAATGTATAACATATGAACCAATGTATAAATGATTAGTCATAACTTATGGTCATCTTATTCTGTTTAGAGGCTCTATTGCTGATCCACGAAGGGTTGCTATGCTGCTGATCCATAAATGGTTGTTCTACTACTGATCCATGATGGGGTTTTCACTTGATAATCCACGAAGGGTCACTTTTATTCTGCTCCAATAAGGGTCACACTTATTATGATCTATGATTGGTTGCTCTTATGTAGATCCACGAAGGGTCTCTCTTAAATATAAACATCACAACTGACCACTAGATTCTTGCACTTATCACACATGATTTATAGAGGAAATACACATCAAGACACTAGTCCTACCTCAACTACCATGATGTACCACATAGAGTAACCCAATTTATTATCTAATCATAAGGGTCCCATAACATTAGACAGCGCATCGAAAAGATGCCTAGTCAGTAAGATCAGCCATTCTTGTAAGATAGGAATGTTTGGATTTGATTATGATCCAACCCTACTATAAACCATAATATTAAAAAAAAACTCACATATAGTATCTAAGAAGGAATACCCCATCTAGAGGGTATCAATGTCACAAACGAATCATCAATCAGACACCCAATATGCAAGATACAGGTGTATAAGTAAACATGGGTCAGTTAAGCATGTGCCTGGTTCAACTCGGTCAGAATGACCTGACCAATCACGACTCGGGGTCCCGCATGACACGACATGATTTCGTGGACCATTGTTCCTTACTAGACCCTACTGAGGTAGGTCATAGGTCCAGCCTGATTTTTCACCAAGTGAACAAAAAAATTTCCTGCTCAGTTCGCACTAGTGGGACATTCTTTTTTGGGGATGTCACGCGGCCCCGTATCATCCTTTCAGCCCAGCCTTCTACTGTGGAATGAATCTATAGTTTAGTTGGTATGCTCGGGTGGCCCGTTCCACTAGCTCGGCTCAGCCCGACTCGGCAGGTCCTGTCAGGGTGTGTACAGTCGGTTTAGCCAGCCACCCCCACCTTTGTTTTCATGCAGCCTGCAAGGAGAGTGATGCTCCATTCTACACAGTGCTAGGTTTGCACCACATCCTTCTGACCATTTCTTCCAATGAACTGTAAACGCCTCCTATGCGACACACATTAGGTGCGCCTCTTAAGCTTGCATGGTTGGGGTGGTCAAATTGATCAACCTGAATGTGTTTTCGGTTACACATACTCCCACATGTTGCTACCCCCGAAGGCTGTCAGTGCTACCAAGTCAGTGGTTCCATGGTAGAGGAATCTTTTTATGGCTAAAAGACCTACACTGATTTTCCAATATCAAAACAGCTTTCCTCATCAGGACTCTCAGGTTTCCTCCATCCTTGCAAGGGTCTTGAATTTGCCTTGCATCCAATTTGGACATTAGTCAACTAAGAACACAAAAGGAGGAGGGGGAAGGGAATTGTTTGTGTCTACTCATGCCCTTCGAGTTAGAATATTAAATTTGGAGGAGGATTTGGGATTACATTCTGTCAACAATTTACCAATCCTCCTATAGAAACCCAATAAAATGAACCCCACCCCCCCCCCCCCCCCCCCGCGCATCGAAGAATGATCAGTAGGGTCACCTATTCATGGGCTGACCCACAATAATAAATTTATAAGATGAATGAGGAATATAATTTATTCAAACAACCCCTACCTGGTTTGAGGATCCATTGATGATGATGAATTATTTTTTGAGATGTCTTCGATCCTCGCACCATCAACGTTCGTCGTCATTCGTTGTCTCTTGAATACATCCCTTCGGTGTTTGACGATATCATCCATCATCATAATGAAAGGGAGAGTCAGTTTCCAAATTCTTCATCAGAGGAAATACCACAAACTAATTTCCCCAATGTGATATTAAAATAAAACATGCGGTACACTATTTCATTTTTTAAATAGTTTAGTTGTCACACTTGAACAAAAATGTTCCATTATGAGTTTCCATTAATGTGACTTGTCTTCACCATATAATTGCACTATAGCATTTCCATCCAGTACTCAATGGTTTAGAAAAGAAATAGAATATATTTTTTATGTTATTTAATTATATTCTAAAAAGTCTCAAAAATAAAATTTTGGTCTAACCCTTGTCAGTCAAAATTAAGTTTATTCTAGGTGAATCCTGGCATTCCGAGGTCCACGGTGCCGTCAGATTTTCAATCTGAGCACTGATTCAAATGTTAGAAAAACCTAATCATACGTTCAATTATGTGATGTGAAAAAAGTTCAACGTTCCATTCTTGGCACACCAGGCCTCGGAATCACATGCCACCAAAGCATGTGGTCTCGAAATAATTCATTATTTTTTTAAAAAGAAATATACAGAAATTATGGTGCATTACATACCCCTCATAAATTATTTTTTATTATTCTATATATGTTTACCAACTAGAATAATACAACCATTTATGGGGAGTTATATATTTTAAAAGGATCTTTCAAAAACTCTTCCAGAAATACAAGACTGATACAATGGAATTTCTAAAATTCATAACTATTTTTAGGGGAACTCTCTAATATATTTTAAAAAACTATTATATTTATAAAATAAGTAATTTTAGTATCAAAATACTATATTAATCCACTTATAGTATTATAAAATTAATATTCAAAAATAACTATTCTTTTTAAAGTAAAATATTAATTATAATAAGAATTACTCGATGATTTTATAAGTGTATCTTCATCTATTTAAAAACTCATCTAGATTTATATGTATTATCATGATTAAAATTTTAGGATACCATCTAAAATATTTAACTGAATGTTATATTATTAGTTTGATTATGACTATTATTTCTTAAACCATTCACCAATTTACTTCAAATGGACAATGTTTATGCTTAATGTTTCGGGAAATTTAATTACAGTTCATATTTTAGTTTCAAAATAAATATATATGTTATTTATATGTATCCCAATGTATATGAAAATTAAATGTTACTTCGTATGTGTTTGGTGGGGCCCATTATATCCCATCAATGAATAGGTAGGTCCCATGAGGAAAACTACGATCTTAGCACGATGCCTTGAAAAAATGGGTTTTTATTGTCATGGAATGCGGACTTTACCATATAGTAATGATGTCCAAAATTATTTTTTCCCTCAATATGAAATGAGTAATTGAATTTTCATGTGTTCAATCATATAGTATAACAACCATGATTTCTATTTATTATGGAATTATTTATGTAGCTAAATTTCTTGCTATAATTTGTTGAATTTTACTTTTAGCGGCATGTGTTTTTATTTATTCATCATGCCTAATGTTTATGTTTATGATATATTCCACTGTATTACTTACAATTTGTGATAATATATGCTCACCCAATTATTATGATTTCTTTCACTAGGTTTTTAAGAATATAACTTTGAATATGCTTTCAATGATGTAGTTTATTTCTTATTGTATCATGTTTTATATTATTTTCCCTATGTAATATAGTTATCATGATTGTAATATAGTCATCCATGACTGCTAAACTGATCGGTCCATGGTTATTTTCTTCCCCATATTCATTCCAATGTTTTGAAATAATTCATCAGCTTTGGGCTTCTAGGTTCAGGGCATTATAGTTGGTATCCAAGGAGGATTAGAAATAATATTGGAAACTAGATTTAGAAAATGCATATTATTGGAAAAAAACCATTATTATAGACATAGAGTAGGAGAATATAATAACATCATAGATTTTTTGTAATTTATAGATTATGTGGATCTTCTTATAAAATACATCACTATTTGGATACTACAAGTGGATCTCATTCTAGAATACATGTACCTAGGAGTAATAACTTCTAAAAGGTGTCCTTAACTTGATGTGGGGTAACATGGTTCTAAAAAACATGCCTTACAATACACCACGTTTATACCTCATGGATAGATATTCCTAGGATAATTATCATGTTCTTTAAAAACTAATACACACGATTTTAAAAGTAAATATGTCTCTAATTGAACCATGTTTATTATTATGAGATTAGCTACACATAATGTTCTCAATTTATGTTATGTATTACATGAGTATTGTAATTATACATTATTATCATAATTTTATGATCTAGAAAGTATATGAAATATTCTAGAAATGTCACCTACCCAAAGGAATGAGAAACTAATCAAAGAACAAAATTCAAAGAGTAATATTGAAAATTTATTCTATGTGTTTAAGCTAGTATTTCAATGGGAAATATTCTATCAAACATTTTTATCATATAAGGATATAGTATCATGTCATAATAATAAGAAAAAACTGTTTTCTAAGTATTCTGGATTTGAAAAGATGTTGGATAAGAATTGGATAACTATGAAAACAATAGATTATGGGAATAAGGGAAAGAAGTAGTTTCCCACTTGTGATAATAATTGAAGGAGGAATTTTTGTATATGTTTTTAACGGAAAATGATTTTGCTTCATGTCTGGGAAAAAGGGCCACCATGTTCATAACTGCAGAAGAATGAATTAATTTTCCAATATTAAATGATTTAACTATAATGATATGGGGATCTACAAAAATGAGTTCCCAAGCATCAATGGAATATATCCAAATTGATGTAACTGGATAATGATCATGTTATTATAATTCCCTAGATGATGTAGAATACATTATTTTACTAGTCATGAATCATGTCATTTTAATATTTTTTTAGCAATATACAGGTTATAAAATTTATTTAATATATAAGGATTTTACTATAGTACATTTTCATTAAGGATTTGAGACATAAAGTTGAATGGTAACATGAAAATATATTCCATAAAAGTAATTGTTTTTGGAAATTGAATAATTGATGGAATTAAAAGACTAATGTTATTTTTTGTGTTTAGATAATGATGATGAAATGATTGATTTGGATATCTAATGACTAACATGGAACTAATTATTGACTTGTTGATAGGTGTTTTATGCAATCATCAAAGGTGTTTAAAACACTTTTGTATTTAAGGAATTAATCTACTAACTTTTATATTACATAAGTAATAGTTATGAATTCAAGTTTCCAATATGGTTTTATGGTAATTTGAGTTATTAAGATATATCAAGAAGACATATGATGATGTTATTCATAGGTTTAGAATGTGAAAATTTATAGCTACTTCATGTTGATTAAGGGATAATTACTTATTCAAATTGGAAATTGAGTGACATTGTTTCTAAATTTTTGAATCATTATGAAATGATTTACCATCTATGAAAGCTATAAGTTGATCATTGTTTTGTATTTTAATGGTTAACGTTTTACTTCAACAAACTGCACAACCCTTGCTAAGTGATTATGTATAGATAGTTCAAGGTGAAATAAAATGAAAATATTTTATTTACGAAATAGAAACATATATCTATACTATTATATAGTTTAATAATTTTTCATCTCTAGGAAAAGTGTCAAAAATTTTGTCTTATTATCCTACTCTTTGATAATACCAATGAGTTTTTTTGTAATTGTAGTATAGGATTTTGTGGTAACAAACTTTCATCTAAACAAGTTACCTATCACATTCTATCATAACATGATTTTTAGATTATTCATCTATTATCATATTTTCACATTGTACTAATTTTATCCTATTCCAATGCGTAGATTTGTGGTAACCAAATAAATTCACTTTTCATCTTGTTAAGATAATATTTTATTAACCCTATTTTCATATGGGTTTACAACAAAAAAAAATTAATGTATCAACCTTTATAATACAAAGTGAAATATAGATTTTCGTGGATGCGATTTATTATTTGAGTTATAATTTAAAACCAAACTAATTTTATTTATAATTATAAATAGATTATGATTTGAAAATAATAATTAAAAATTACCTGTTTAAATTAATAATACAAATTTTTCAAATTTATATCATTCAATGTAATTAAAATTAATGTTCTAAAAAAATTCCATTGTATAATATTATTTGTTGTTAAAGAATATTTCAATTTGAATATAGTTTTTTTTACAATATTCATTATTATCAATATATTATTAAATTAAATATTTATTCAATAATATATATATTGAATATTATAATAATTTTTATAAATACGAAATTATGATTGGAATATGTTCACTATTAATATAACACCCCAAGGACAAAAAAATAAATCAAATATTGAAAGCATGAAACATTGAGTCCCTACAAAACAACACATTGTTATAACCTATCCAATAAAAATAATTTTTCCACTTTTGTAATTTAAATTTAGAAAAACTCACATACATGGTTGTGTTTAGTAAGATATTCAGAGTCTAGTATGATTATCTTTATTTTTTTGAATAGTAATTTACCCATATGAATAGTAATTATACCCTTATGAATAATAATTTAACCTTATGAAATATAATATTCCCTAATGAATATTAACCCCACCCATGAATGTATAAATAAAATTTAGGCACCTTATAATAAAAGTAAAACATTTTATAAATTTTTTACTAGGTATTCGTATTATGGTATGTAATAAATATTTAGTTAAATTTAAAATTGATAATTTAACTAATATTTATAAAAATTGTTCATAAATAAATAATATTTTTTCATAACAATTCATAATAATTTAATAAAATAATATTTATATTTTCATGGAATTAAAAAATTAGTTATAGTTTTTAATCTTTATTTTTGCAGTAAATAATTATTTTACATAAAAAAGAATTTTCACTTATTTAGAAACTTATTTTGATATAATTCGGTCCATTTTTGGACTCTACACATCAAAAAATGGATAATGTTAATTTTTGGGATTTTTATGAAATATTTGAATTTTAGTGAATAGTGAAATATGATAATTTACCATACATATGCATTATAGGTTAAATAAACTAGTCCTTTCTACATGGATGATTTATGGCACTATTTGTGAGATATTACATGATCATATTTCTATAATTGGTCACAATAGTCAATATTATTTCTTTTCTTGTGATAATTAATAAAATAATGAATAAGATATTAAAAAATCACTCCTCTCCTCCACTATAACCTCCCCCATCACACCCTCTTCTCTTCACTACTCTCAAGAAATGTAACATGAAAAAATTCAACTAAAATAACCTCCCAAACACCTACACCATGTTTTTCATCCATTTCTCTCAAAAAAGACCAAAACCTCTCACATAATGAATCTCTTAAGGAAGATAAATTCAAGGGGAAAATTCTTCTTTTCACTTATTTTATTTCGAGTTCCTTTTATATTAAAATTTTTTACACACCTTCATCCATCCAAATGTTATTAAAATTCTGGTACCATACATGTACTACAATTTTCTTTTGATAATTGAATAATTCTTCATCAAATCCTTTTTCCCCTTATTCTGTACTAGAAATGTTAACACCGTCCAAGATGTGTTAATTTATCACATTAAAAATTGATGAGTTTTCAATATTTATTACCATATTCAATTCTGGTTCTGATACCATTTATATGGTTTAAATAGTCAATAATATAAATATTATAATTCATTTATGGTTCTTTAACCTTTTTATACACATGATATAAATTTATATGAATTCATTGTGAAAAAAACGCCAATTAACTAAAATAATTATCTACAATGTTTTATATAATGAATCCTCCTCACTCTGAATAACCAAATGAATTTTATAACCATGAAATATTCTATATTTAAAATAAAATCATCTATTCTGGAAAACCATTCTCATCTTACATGCTTATCCTTACATGTATAGAAGAAAACAGGTCCTGAATATCAAGGAAAAAATGCCCCAAACAATAAAATTGAACCTCTTAAACCCATCAAGATAGTCATAAATAAACATTATAAGGATATAAAATGTCAAATAAATAATTAATAAGACTATAAATATAAATTAATTATTTTAATTTGGTTATCCAAGAATGAAAGATCAAATGAAGTTCACCATCAGACTTCAGGTAGGGGTTTTCTAAATTCACTTTCATTTCAATGAGATATGGCTTACACACCACTGATTCTTGTGTACAGTGTATGTATACCTCCATTTGATGTATAATATCATGAATATATTTATTTTAATTTAATTAATTTCATTATTTGATGATTATTAATTTTTGGGTATTTGATTTAATTGGTTTCGAAGTGGTATGGATTTTCTACCAGAACCTCTAATTTCATAAGGGATACTCTTATTCTCTACTAACCTCAATTAATTTATTATTTGATAATATTTACCCATAATAATTTATTAATTCTTTTTATATATATGTGCACCAACCATAATCCAACATTAATTTTATAGAGAGTTATATGTTTTAACATGGTCTTTTAAAAATTCTTCCCAAAATACAAGCCCAACTCAAGAGAAATTTCTCAAATTATTACCTATTAAAATGTTAAGTATATAATTTGGTTTTTTAAACCATAATATTTATAAAATATATTATTTTATTATTAAAATACTATATTTTTTTAGATATGGTTTTACACAATGATTTTTCAATATAAATTGTTCTTTTTAAAATAAAAGAGTATTTATCTCATGAATATCTTGATGATTTTATAAGAGTATCTAAATATATTTTAAAACTCATATTGATTATTCGTTAATATTTGAACTAATAATTTATGATATTATATTCCATTTTTAATTTAATGGTATATGATTTTTTTAGATGTGGATGTGTTATCTTTACACTATTCATCAATTTACTCTGAATTGTTAGTGTTTACGATTAATGATTTGGAAAATTTATTTATATTTCCTATGTAAGATTCAATATGAATATATATGTTGTATATGTTTATCCAAATTCATATGAGATATGAATTGGAATTAGTATGTGAATGGTGGGTCCCACTATATCCCCTTCAATGCATTTGTAGGTCTCATTAGACAAACTATAGTCAAGGGATGAAGCCTTGACAAAATGGTTATTTATGGTCCTGAATGAGGACATAACCATATGGTTATGATTTTAAGCATTATGAATTCCCTCATTATGAAACTAGTATTTGAATGTTCGTGAGGTTATTCTTCTAGGGGAATACCCATGATTTTGTTTTATTACAGAAATATTTATTCAGTTCTTTTTCCTCACATAATGCGTTCAAGTTTTCTTTTAATGGAATGTGTTTTTATTTATTCAACATGCCTAATATTTATGTTTATGAGATATTCTAATATATTACATACCCTTTCAGGGAATATAAGTTCACCCCTTCTTCTACTACTTTCCCGATAATTTGAATAATAAATCATTGAATAAAATTTCAAGGATGCAGTTTATTTCCTATTTTATCATGATTTATTTTCTTTTTTCTATTTATTATAGGAATCATGAATGTAATATTGTCTTCAAAAACTAATAAATATAACATTACATTCATATTTTATTCTATGTAATCATGAAAATTTATTGAAATAATTCTCCCGTTAAGGGCATCTAGGGTCGAGGCATTATAGTTTGTATTAAAGGAAGTTTAGGAATATCCATGGAAAAAAATTTAAAAAATGTAGATTAAGGGAAAACCCCTATTATAGAATTTGATGATATGAAATAAAATCTTATATTTTTGGTAAGGTATATATTATGTGTATCTTCCTAGACAATACATCTCTTCCTGGATACTACATGTGGACATGGTTTTGGCATAGATGTGCCTTGGAGTATCAACTCTAACAAGGTGATTCGGGAAAGACTTACGGTAACCGGGTACAGGAAAATGGTCTTTACTACTCACCTGGTGTGATACTCCAAGGGGATATTCTTAGTATAATTCACATGTTATTTAAAAACTAATATAAATAAATTTAAAGTAAATTAGTTTCCAAAGGAGAAATGTTTCTTATTATGAGATTAGAAAAAAATAATTTTTTCAAATTATGTTAATTATTTGATGAGAATTTGAATTATAAATTAGTATTCATAATTCTATGATCAAATATAGTGTATAATATTATTCCCAAATGGAAACAACTAAATTGAATTTGATCTGTAATAAAGAACATAATTCAAAGAGTAATAATTGTCATTTCATATATGGGTTTAACCTAGTAATTTGAGGGGAAATATTCTCTCAAAAATTCTCATTATATTAGGTCATAATATCATGTAATAATAATAAATTTAATGTGTTTTCAATATAGTCTGTCTTAGAAAAGGGGCAGGAGAAGAAAATGACAATTGGAAAAAATATAGATAAAGTGATTAAGGGAGATATTTATTTTCCCAAAGTTGATAATTACAGATGAAAATATATTGGTATTGTTTTATGGGGAAAAGATTTTGCATTATTTTTGGATAAAAGGTCAACCATTATCATAATTGAAAGTGAAGGTAATAATTTTTCTATATTCAATGCTTCAATGATAAGGAAAATAGTAAACTATGAAAATAAATTTCCCAAGCATCAATGTACTATACCCTAAATTATTTTACAAAATATTGATCATGTTTTGATGTTTTTGAAGTTGAAGTGGAATGAATTAATTTTTTAGTAATTAATCATTTCATTTTAATATTTTTCCCAAAAATGCACTGGTCCCAATAATTATATAATATATAAGGATATAATTGTATTACATTTTCATTTGGGATTTGAGATCATATATTGATTGGTACTGTGAAAATATATTTACTAGAAGTTAATATTTTTTGAAAATGCAAGATGGATGGAGTGGAAACCCTAAATTTATTCATGATTTTGTGAAAATGTTGATTGAATTATTGATTTGATTTAGTACAAACTACATAAGATGTAATCATTAACTTGTCAAAATGTGTTATGTTATACAATTTAAAGAGTATACAACACAAGGAAATTTATGTAATAAATCCAATAAAATTTGTCATAAATTTGTATTATTAATGAATTCATGTATCCAATAATGTTTTATGGAAATTCATGTTATTACCATATTTCAGGAGGACATATGATAATGTTATTCAAATGTTTGGAATTAGATAATTTAGAGATACATCAGGTTGATTAAGGGATAATCCCAAGTTCATCTTGAAATTTAGAGACCTCATTTCTATATTTTTGAATAATAATGGAATGATTAAAAATATAATAAGGGTTTAAGTTGATCATTTTAAGAGATCTTAATGTTTATTGTATTACTTCACCACATGGAGCGACCAAGGTTATGTGTTGAAATATATATAGTTCAATTTTCAATCAAATGACATGATTGTGTTTAGAAAATAGAAACATATATAAATACTCTTATAGAGTGGAATAATTCCTCAAATCTTTGAATGGATTCCTATTTTTTCCAACTATCATAATGTTTTATAATATCAATAAAAAATTATAAATGTAGTTTATAATTTTTTGGTAATCACATTTGATCTAAAAAACATTTCTTTCACTTTCTGTCAGAAGATGATGTTTAGATTATTCTTCCATGTCCATATTATCACATCTCATAAATGTTATCCTATTCTAATGTGTATATTTGTGGTAACCAAGGCACTTCACTTTTTCCCATATTAAGATAATATTTTAGAAACCCTATTTTTGAAGTGGGTTTCCCACAAGGGATTTTTCATGTATCAACCATCATCTTTCAAAGTGCAATTTCAAATTTCAAAGACTCAATTATGATGAGGGAGTATTAACAGAACTCCCTATAAATTTGTATTATAATTTTAAATACATTATGTTATGAAAAAGAATAAATAAAAATTATGTCTTCTAATTAATAATACATATCATTCAAATATGTATCTTTCAAATAAATTAGAAATTAACATTCTAAAAACAAATGATAATTTATTGTATTATTTTGGGGAAAATAATATTTTATTATTAATATATGGGTTTTTATTAAAATTTTAATTTTTATCAATAAAATGTTCAATTAAATATATTAAGAGTAACTTATATATTAAATATTATAATTAATTTTATAAATACTAAATTATGTTACGAATATGTTCACAATTAATATGACACCCAAATTATTTTAAAAGAAATTTTATATATATATAAATAAAGAAATAGTCCATATGAAACAATACATTGTTATAACCTTGCAAATAAACATTAATTTTTAGCTTCAGTGATTTCAGTATCAAAAAACGTACATAAAATGTTGTGTTCAATAATATATTTGGAGTTTGATAGGATGAACATAATTTTTGGTGAACAACAACTCACCCATATTAATAGAAATGGTGCACTTATGAATAGTAATGTACCCTTCTGAATATATACATGACCCTAATGAATAATAATCTCACCCATGAATGTATAAATAATATTTAGGCACCATATAAATGAAATAGAATATTTTATTAATTTTTAATTCTGTATTCATATTTTTTTGAGTCATAAATATTTAATTAAAATTTTACATATATAATTTAACTCATTTTCAAAAAATGGATTCTTGAAGAAATTTTATTTTTTGTGCTATGATTTTACAATAGTTTAATAAGTCCTTAGACAATTGTTCAGGGTATTATAAAATAAGTTTTGGTTTTGAGAGTGTATTTTTTGATTAATAATGATTTTAATTAAAAACTAAATTTATCACATTTAGAAAATTATTTTTATAAAATTGAGTCCATTTTTTGTATTATAGAAGTCGAAAAATGTATATAGTCTATTTTAGGGATTTTTATAAAATATTTGAATTTTTTTTAGATAGTGAAATATTATAATTTACTATATATATACATTATAGGTTAAGTACAATATTCCTTGAATTGTGGTTAATGTAAGAAACCATTATAACAAAATCACATGAACATGCTACTATTCATAGTCATTAGAATCAATACTATTTCCTTTAATGAGAAAAATAATATAATAATTAAAATTATATTCCGAAAATCGCTACTCTCCTCCACTATAACCACCCCCAATCCATATTCACCTCACTCATCTTAATCCTTGATCCAATTCTCAATTCAAGTAAAATATCCTCCCAAAATCCTCCCCAATGTCCAACATCCATTTTACTAAAAAAGACCAAAAAATCCCCCCTAAAGAGACTCTCAAGGATAATAATATGAAGAGGTAAATTTCTCATTTCACTTCATTATTTTCAAGTTCATTTCCTTTAATTTTCATTCATCAACTTTTTTCATTCAAATGTTATGAAAACTCCAGTACCTTACATGTAGTAGTATTATTTAATGAAAGTGGAATAATTCATCGTCATCACTCCTTCCCCCTATTTTATATTAGAAATGGAAACACTATCTGATATGTGTTAATTTATTACATTCATAGACAATTGTTTTTCAATTTATATTTCAATCATCATTTCCTATCATTAAATAATTACTCTTGTTGAACCAGACATTAAAATATATATTATAACATATATATGATGCTAGAATATATTTTTAAACATGATTATAGTTTATATGAGCTCTTTGGGAGAAAAAGATACCATTTAACTCAAACAATTATCATTAATGTTTTATATAATCATTCATCCTCACTCCCAATAACCAAGAGAATTTTATAACCGTGAAATCTTATTGATGTTAAAAAATAAAATTAAACTTATATCCTGGAAAACCATTCTCATCTTACATGTTTATCCGTATGTTTTTTTAAGTAAACCACTCATAAATTAAAATATAGAAAATGTTCCTAAACAATAAAATTTAACCTTTTAAACCCATCAATAAGGAAAAAAATAACATTAATAAGACAATAATAAAACAATTTAATTTATAATATGTTCTAGAAATATTAATTAAATAATTTAATTTAGTTACCCATGACATTGAGATCATGTTAGAACACTACTAGGTATAAGTGATAGGTTTTCAAAACACACATTCATTTCGGTGATATATTCCTTACTCACCACTAATTCATGTGTGTGGTGTGTATATACATTATATTGATATATAATACCATGAATATATTTCTTCTCATGCTATTAAATGTATCATTTGATTATTATTAATTTTGGTTCATATGATTCAATTGATTTAAAAGTTGTAATGATTCTCTCATGTACCTCAATTTTCATCGAGATTAATCTTATTCCTAAGATACCTAAATTTAATTCTAATTAATTCATAAATACCCAAAATATTTATTTAATTTAATATATATGTGTATTCACAAGAATCCTACATTAATTTTTGTGGAGTAATATTTTATAAAAGTATATTTCAAAAAATCATCCGGAAATACAAGCTCGATCCAAGGAAATTTCTTAAATTCTAACCAATTTTCAATGGGAATATATAATACATATTTAGAAACAATTAACTATATAAAATAACTCATTTTAAAATTAAAACACACTCTTACTTCACATTTGGTATTATATAATGTATTTTCAAACAAAAAACTTCTTTTTGAAGTGAAAGTGTATTTATCGTGAGAATAACTCAATGCTTTTAGAAGAGTATCTTCATATATTTCAACAATTTTATTGATAATTATGTATTATTTTAATTAATATTTTATGATATCATATAGAATATTAAATTTAATCTTTTGTAATATGTTTTACAGTGGATGTGCTATCATAAAATCATTCACCAATTTACTCTGAATGGTTTGTGTTTACACATAGTGTTATGGGACAGTTATATACATTTAATATGATTGATTCAATATGAATTTGTTTTTTATGTTTATCAACATTTATATGAAGAATTAATTATAATTTTTAAGTGATGGGTGGGTCTCACTATATCCCCTAGATGCTTTAGTCGGTCTCATGAGACAAACTATAGTTATAGCATGAGGCCTTTAAAAATTGGTAACTTATGGACTTGGCACGAGGCCATGCCAGTATGGTTATGATGTACGAAATTATGTATTCCCTCTATATGAAGCTTGAAATTGTATGTTCATGTATTTTTTTACTTCGTAGGAAACCCATGATTTTTCTTTATTATGGCATTACTTATATAACTCTTTTTTCTTCCATAATGTGTTCATGTTTACTTTTAAAGGAATATGATTTTAGCTTTTCACCATGATTAATGTTTATGTTTATGATATCATCGACTACATTACATACCCTTAATGATAATATACGGTCATCGATTTATTTATTTTTTACCATGGTTTTCAAGAATATAACATTGAATAATCATTAAAAGATGCTATTTATTTCATATTTTGTTATGTTTTATTTTCTATTTCCTATGTATTACAGGTATAATGAATGTAACATGGTCTTCTGAGATTTCTAAATGGATCATTCCATAGGGGGTTGATTCCTTGTATTCATGAAAATATTTTTAAATAATGCACTGGATTTGGGATTTTAAGGTCGGGCATTATACTTGGTATAAGAGGATGTTTAGAAACAACCTCGAAAACTAGATTTATAAAAAGATAATTGAGGTAAAAAATTTCTAATATAGACATTGAGTATAAGAATCGTAGAAAATAATAGAACTTTGGAAAGTAATAGATTGTGTTCAACTTCTTAGAAAATACATCATTTTATGGATATTACATGTGGAAGTGGTTCTAAAACATATGTACGTCGGAGTAACAAGTCCAAAAATGTGTTCCAGGATTGAATTAGCATAACCTGGTACCCAAAAACATGCCTTACTGCACGCCGGGTTTGATACTACTCGTGGATATTATAAGGATAACTCACATGTTCTTCACAAACAAACATGAAAGAAATAAATATATATCTCCACAAAGGAACCTTGTTTATTATTACAGGATTAGGTTTGCAAAAAATTATCAATTTATGTAATGTATTTTATGGTTTTTGGAATTATACATTATTATTATTAATTATATTATATAATCTAGTGTATTACATTTTTTTAGAAATGGGACCTACTGAATGGAATGAGAACCGAAAAAAAAACACAAATGAAAGGGTATCAATGTTGATTTATTCTAGGGTTTTAAGCCATTATTTCAAAGTGAAATAGTCTCTCAAGAAATCCTATCAAATGAGGATATAGTAACATGTAATATTAAGAAGAATAAAGTGTTTTCTAAGTATTTAGGGTTTAGAATGAAGCCTGATAAGATGTAGAAAAAAAGTAAAATAATGGATAAAGGGATGAAGGGAAAGAATTATTTTCCCACATGGGATAATTATGGAATGAAATATCTTTTTATATGCTTATATGGAAAAAGGAGTTTCCTTAAAGTGTAGAGAAAAGGGCCACCATGATAATAATGTCATGATAAGGAATGAATTTTCGTATATTCTATGCCTCAACTGTAAGGATGTGGGGACCTATAGGATTTTATGTCCTAAGAGTCATAGAAATATAACCCAAATGATATTTCCAGATAATGATCATGTTATGAATCTTCTATTGATGTAGTAGAATAATTAATATGCCTAGTCAATAATCATGTAATTTGAATGTATTTTTGCTAATTGACTTTTTATATGAATTATGTAATATATAAGGATCTTACTATAATACATTTTTATTATGTATTTGAGACTATAAGTTGAATGATTCTAGAAATGATATTTAATGGATGAAATTTTTTTGGAAAACAAATGAATGATGGGAAGAAAACCAAAAAATTATTCATGATGTAGAGATAACGACGAATAAATGATTAATTTGGATATGTATTGACTTTTGTGGTATTGATTGTTGTGTTGTTGGCAAGTAATCTATGCTATCATCAACTGATTGTACCACACATTTGGATTTAAGGAATAAAGCAAATATCATATATCTTACATATGTAACATGGAATAATAAATTTTACAAAAATGTTTTATGGTCATTCGAGCTATTACAACATATCATTAGGATATATGATGAAGTTATTCATAAGTTAAGAATGTAGATATTTTGAGCTACTTCATGTTGATTCAGTGCTAATGAAAAGTTCATATTGGAAATTCATACCCCTTCTTTATAATTTATTAAATCATTATGGAATGTTTAACCATCTATGAATGAAAAATGATGATCTATGTATGAGATTTTAGAGGTTAATGAATTACTTAATCGTAAGTTATAACATGTGCTATGATATAAAGTATAGATAGTTTAAGGAGAAGTCAAAGGATAAGATTGTGTTTTGGAAATAGACACATATATTTATACTCTTATAGAGTTGAATAATTCTTCATCTCTAGGAAAAGAGTCTAAAATGTTGTCGTATTATTGTAATCATTCATCATATCAACGAATTTTTTTATAAATATAGTTAATGATTTTTTGGTAATAAAATATAATTTGAACATGATCTCTATCACATTCTATCTGAACATGATGGTGAGATTATTCTTCTATGATTATATTTTCATTTCTCACTAACGTTAACCAATTTCAATGCATATATTTCTGGTAAACTATGCACTTCACATTTTACGTTATTAATAGAAACCATATTTTCGATATTGGTTTCCCACAAAAGAATTTTACAATATCATAATTTATCTTTTGAATTGAAATTTTGAATGGAGAGGAAGAAAATGTTTTTTATGTAGAAATAATGTAACACTACAAAAATTTGTTTTATAATTTTAAATACATTAAGGTATGAAAAATAATAATTAAATTTTATGTGTTTTAATTAATTATACATATAATTCAAATTAATATCTTCTAAATTAATTAAATATTAATGTTCAAAAATCAAATCAAATTTAATAGTATTATTTTATGGAATGTAGTATTATAAAATTAATATATGTATTTTTATTAGAAAAATAATTTTTATCAATATATTATTCAATTAGATATTATAATAATAATATTTATAATGATTATTATAATTATTTTGATAAATACTAAATTTTTTTATGAATATGGTCACTATTATTATGACACACAAGTATTTACAAATAAATTTAATATAGAAATAATGAAACACTTATTACCTACAAAATAAAACATTGTTATAAACAAGACAATAAATATAATTTTTCATCTTCTGTGATTTGAATTTCAATGAACTGGCATACATGGATGCATTCAGTAAGATACATAGAGTCTTATCAGATCGACGTACTTTTTGGTGAATAGTAACATACCATTATTAATAGTACTATTACCCTTATAAATATTAATATTCACTTTGGAATATTAATATGACCCTAATGAATATTAGTCTCACTCCTGAATGTATAAAGATAATTTAGTCACCTTATAATGATGAAAAATATTTTTAAAATTATTAATTATGTTTTCATATTTTTGTGACTCATAAGTATATAATTACAATTATAAATTAATTATTAATTTCATATTATAAAAATTTGTTCCTAATTAAATATATTGATCTATTATGATTTTAGATTAATTTAATAAGACCATAGTTAATTTTTCAGGGTATTATAAAATAAGTTTCCATTTTTTAAAAAAAATTATTCATGTAAATAATGATTTTAAATAAAAAATAAATTATTCAAATATAGAAAATTAGTATGAAAAATGGATTCCATATTGTTATTCTACGTATCTAGATAAGGATATGCTGAATTTTTGTGATTTTTCAGGAATATTTAAATTTTTTATTGATAGTTAAATATGGTAATTTACCCAGTATATACAATATAGGTTAAATACAATATTCATTACATCATGGATGATGTAAGAAACCATTTTTTGTAAATAAAATTCACATTTCACTATAGTTTCTCACAATAATAAATACTATTTCTTTTATTCAGCAAAATTATAAAAAATATTAATATTTTAAAAAAATCACTCTTCTCCCCCACTATAAAACCCTACCTCAATGTTTCTTCACTACCCTTCATTCAAGAATTATTTCATGACTAAAGTATAATCAAATATCATCCCAATATCCTCCACCACGTCCATAATCACTTGGTATCATAAAAAGTACAAAACCACACCTATAAAGAGGCTCTTAAGGAAGATAACTTCTAGAGGTAAATTCATCCTTTCACTTCCATTATATCGAGTTCCTTTATTTTGTTATTCTTTCCTCACCTCCTTTAATCAAAATGTTACGAGAAAACTACTGCTATACAAGTATTATAATATTGTAATGATGTTGTAATAATTCAATATTATATATTATTTTCCCATTCTTTTTTACTAGAAATAAAACACTATCTTAGATGTGTTAATTTATCACTTTCAAGGATGATGAGTTTTCAAATTCTATTTATGTATAAAATTATGGTCATGATACTATTTTGATATTTGAACTAGAATATAATATATGTATTATATATTATGTAATATTTTGGAATATTTTTTGTACATTTTATATTAATTTATATAATTTTTTTGTGATAAATAAACTGTCAATTAACTAAAAACATTGTGATTAATGTTTTATATAATGATTCATCATCCCTATCAAAAGAAAAATGTATTTTGTGACCTGGTAATATGATGTATTCTAAAGAAAAATTCTACTATGGAAAACCACACCCATCTTACATGTGTATCCTTACAGGTATATAAGTAATCTGGTCATGAATACCAAGGATGAAAATAATCCCAACCTATAAAATTAAACCTTTTAAACCAATCAAGAAATCCATGAATAAACATATAAGGATATAATAAATAAATTACATAATTAATTGGTTCCATACATACTAATTAATTAATTTAATATGGTTATCTTGGACACTAAGATCAACTTAAGAACACCATCATACTTATGGTAAGAGTTTTTTAAACTATCTTTCATTTCTGTGAGATATTCCTTAATCGCCACAAATTTAAATGTTTGGTGTATTTATAAATCTCATTTATGTATAATATCATGAATTTAATAAATTTTATGGTATAAAATTTATCATTTGATGATTATCAATAATGTGGAATATGATTCAATTGATTTCAAAGTGGTAAGGATTTTTACCCGAACCCCCATTTTCATTTGGGTTACTCTTATTCCCTACTAACCTACATTAAATTCTTATTTATTCATATGTACCCATAATAAATTCTATTTTAATGTTCTATATATCTGTACCAACTATAATACAACATTAATTTATGGGGAGTTGTATGTTTTAAAATGATATTATAAAAAACATCCCGAAATACATGCCCTATTCAATGAAAATATCAAATTTTATACATATTTTCTAGGGAACTCTATAATCTATTATTATTATCCTTTATTATTAGAAAATAATTATTTAGATTATTAAAATACTATATTATTTAACTTCTAGTTTTATAAAATAATATTTCCAAAATGATTATTATTTTCAATGTATAAGAGTGTTTATCTCATGAATTACTCAATAATTTTATTAGTGTACCTTGACCTATTTCAACACTCATGTGGATTCTTATGTATTATTTGGATTAATGATTTATGAAATCATCTACCATATTTAATTGAATGGTTAATGAATAGTTTGGCTATTGATTTTTCCATTTAAAACCATTCACTAATTTACTCTGAATGATTTGTGATTATGATTAATTTTGGGGGAAAAGTTATATACAGGTCATATTTTAGTTTCAAAACAAATGTATATGTTGTTTTTGTTTTTCTCTATTCATTTGATGAATGAATTAGACATTGTATGTTTTTAGTGGGGATCACTATATCCCCTCAATGCATCAGTAGGTAAAATAAGACAAACAAGGTTTTTGGCACATGGTCTTGAGAAAATGATTGTTTATGGTCTTGGTATGAGGCCATGATGGTATGGTTATGATGTCCAACATTATGCATTCCTACATTATGAAACAAGTAATTTAATTTTCATGTGTTTATTCATCCTATACAAAACTCATGATTATTCTTTATTACGGTGTTATTTATTCCTCTATATTTCCTATCTTAATGTGTTCATGTTTAGTTTAAAAGGCATGTGTTTTTAGTTATTCACAATTCCTAATTGTAATGATTATATTATATTCCACTATATTACATGCCATTATTGAGCATCTTTTCTCAAAACTTTCTTATGTTTTTACCTATCTTTTGAAGAATTTAAAATTGAATAATATTTCAATGATTCACATTATTTCATATTGTATCATTTTGTATTTCCAATTATGTATGTATTATAGGTATCAATGATGTAATCTGGTCTTCCAAGGATTCTAATTTGATTGGTTCTTTGGGATTTTTTTCCTTGTAATCATGTTAATGTATAATTCATAATGCACAGGCTATAGGATTTTGGTGTTAGGGCATTAAATCACCTAAGGGTGTAGCTCACGCATGTATGGGGGAAACCCCATGTACTGAAGGTTGGATTTTTGTAACTGGATTTTTTTTTATTTTTGGATTCTATTTCAACATGGGTGATACATTTTTTTGTAATAGTATTATTTTTTCTGAATTTTTTTGAATTTTTTATCATAATGGAATGATATTTTTTACACATGCTTTTTTTTGAAATAAGGATTATTTTGTGACATAGATAATTTTTATGAATGCTCTATAAAAACTGGTATTGGTTAAGTTGATAAAATAGAAAAGTTTTTCCTTACAGGTGTAGTTGAAAGTAAAAATGTTCAGAATATGAAATTAAAAAAATGAAATGATGAAAATTGTAGAGAATGGTTATCTAATGAGAATTAAATAATGGGATTTTGTTAACCCTTGTTAACCATGATTAGGATGTAGTATTTTTAGGGGTAGTGATAACACCTTGGTATTGATCACATGGTGGGTTTAGGGAAATGACATGATTTGGATAATTTTTATTGCATCTTAACAAAATTTATTTATAGTATTTTATGTATCCAAGTATCTATTAATGAAATTATATATATATTCCCACATGATGAAATTTTTTAGGGGATAATAAGAGGTTATGTCTATAATGGATCCTATAGTAGGGTTTCCAAGGGCATCATAAGTGCCAAGTCAGAAATCCATTTTATGGTTTTCAAATAATTTTTCTTATTTCGTAATGTTCTCTGAAAGCGACACGGGGTGGGTTGTGAATATATATTCTTATCTGACATGGGAGTTATAATTTACAGCACCCTCCAATATTCACTCAATTTGGTAGACTTAAGGATTGATCTTTCTATATTGAGTCCATCTAGACTATACTTCATCATATGGAGACTCGTTCTGAAATGAGAGTCTGATTAGATTCCTACGTATTATTTGCTAAAGGAAATAGTTAGTGGGACATATAATAATGTGATGGAAATATAGAAAATATAGAGCGGAAGGACATTCAAGAGATATTCACAGAGCACATTTACCATGTTACTCTATAGAGAGAGAGAACATATGATTTTATGAGGTTTACTCGGGAGAGTATGTCTGGTATGTAATATTTTGGTGACTGTATAAATTTGAAAAACATCATTCCAATGTTAATAGGTGATTATAATTAAATAGAAAAGTAGTTTTAGAATGGTCATAAATATTAAATTATGTTCCATGTGAATATCTGTATGATTAATTTTTTCTATATGTGTGGAATAATGCTCTCATTTCTGGTGGGAAAGTGAGGGAGGATTATGTTGGTGGAAATTTGATTTCTACTGAATATCCATGAGGTAAAACTTCGGAGATCAATAAGTGTCATTATGAGAGTTTACACTAGGGAAGTGAACTGTAAATTTCCCATAGGGAAGGATCAGTCACATAAGACCTTTTTTGAGTGATGTTTTTTAAGTGTGGTAGGTCGACCCATATTCATAGATAATTCCCCCAACCACTAATAAACATCAAAGGATTTGGAAGGGTTTGAAATATGTTTTTGTTCTGTAGGAAGCCATCTAAGAAGGTTAATTATCGGGATACAACAATTAATTTTATTTGAGGAAGTGGATGTTCTACATCATATCTATCTTATATATGGATTTCATCGACGCATTTAAGTAGATGTAGGGGATGTGATGATTCTAGTAAACATAACATGTATAATCATAGAGGTGTATCTCATAGGACATAGACTGTATCACATGGAATAGTGGAATGAAAATTAAGTGTATTTCAGTTTATACAGGTGGATAACGGTTTTGGAACATTAACAATTAGATTTACTCTTCCATTATAATCCATGATAGCTAGAGCTATATTTGAAATTTATTCCTCTCGTTATTTTATATTTAAAAATCCTATGAATGGTTTGATCATGGAGGTGGTGTTCTTGAGTGGGGTTATGATGATTGATACACCCTTAGGGTGCTTTCGAGAGATATCTATTTATGACAGGGTTGTCAACTCATGGTTAGTGTGTACAATTCCATGTGGGATCTCTAGATCCTTGAGATATAACTATCCATCCATGTTATGGGTATTGATTGGATAGTAGTATATCAATCCCACAATGATTGTTACCAAAATAGCGTGGATTTTTCGTCTCTTGAGGTTGAAAAATATATTGGCTATGGAGAGTAGGATATCCTAGTAGGCCAAGAAGAGAAAATTCAGTCACAAATGGGGGAGCATACCACATAGTTTTCCAGTCTATTGTTTGATGAAAGAGGTGTTAGCCTTATTTATTTCCACACAGAGTGGATATATTTTTTTGTATTTCTTGAAGTCTTCTTAATGATTCATTCTATGATAGATGTACAAATTACAATTGAACTCATGTAGGGGATTGAGCTAGATTTTATTCCACAATACAGAATGAAACTAATAGAGCTTTAATATCCCTTGAATTAGCTGGAAGAGATGATGGATTGGTTGACTACTCATTAGAGTATGTCTCCCTAGGTACTATTTTAGTGTTTTCAATGAATGTTGATGGGGGGATTCACATATGTGTGGATTATCATATATTAAACTAGATGATATTGAAGAACTGATATGCTCTTCAATATATTGAAGATATATTTGACCTTTTTTATGTGAAATTGTACCTTCTAAAAGAAAAAAATGAGATCGGGGTATCATCAGTTGATTGTTCTAGCATATGATATACCAAAAAATACTTTTAGAAGTAGAAAAATCATATATGAGTTCATTGTTATTTAATTTGGGAAAACAAACACACTTGTAGTTTTTATGGTAAAGATGAACTGAATATTACACCCATACTGGGATACTTTTTTTGTAGTATTTGTCGATGAAATCATGGTATACTTCCAGAATCATGACAGTTTTGCACAACATCTTCACATCATCATATGTACATTAAGATAACATCATCTTTTGAACAAGATAACTAAGTTTGAGTTTTGTATTTATCAGGTACACTTCTTGGGTCACATCATCATAGAGGAAGGTGTGTTAGTAGGCCTAGAAAACATTTATGTAGCTATAACTTTACTGTATCCTAATAATTTTGATGATAAACATAGTTTTATATGGAGAAACAGTTATAATCTGTTATTGATATAGGTATTTTCAAATTTTTATGTACCACATTTGAGTATCATAAAAAGAATATTATAGGTTGAATTTTTTTGTATAATGTGATATTTTTTTCTAGTTGTTGATGCAGTGATTGAAAATGACACCTACCTTGATCCTAACCATGGAAGGTGAGGAGTATAAAATATATTGTGATGTTTCTTGGATAGGTCTTGATATAGTATTGATGTAGTTTGAGCATGTTGTGGCGTGTGGGTGATGGTAATTGAGACCACATGAATGTAATCACCCTATACATGTCATCAATTTAACTCTAAAGGTTTATTATTTTAAAGAATGTTTACAAATATCTTCTGGAATAAAATTTCACTATATAAATGAACCAGAAGATAATTAGGAATATATTTTTGAGATAATTATTTAATTTTCGACCATGGATGTGGGTATAGTATTTATATAATTTTGATTTTGAAATAGCATATACTATCAAAAAGGGAAATAGTGTTACTGAAATGTTAATAAATAAAACTCAGACTCAGTCAGTTCAAGATCCTAGTGTTGAGTGGGATATTTCTACATTACTGGCTGAGATGCATGTTGTGGTTCGAGGGACTTAAGAAAGGTTAACTATCATATCTGTTTCAATAGATTCTACACATTTGAAATAGAATAGGGAAATTAATTATGTGGATCATTAATATCTAGCCTTGAGGGAATTCCTTGAAGGTGGGGAGACTCCTTCATACTAGACCATAGATGAGGGTGAAATCATCTATGTCAAGAATCATGTTTTTGTTCCTATGATTATGTGGTAGATGATCATGTATGAATTTAATGCCATTAAGTTAGTGGATCATCAACGTGTGACCTAAATTTTTTATGAACTACAATTACAATTTTGGTGGATGGGAATGAAAAATGAAATATCATTGTTGGTGACATAATGCTACACATATAAACTAGTGAAGGTCATGTATTAATGACCTGGTGGTTTAATATAGTCATTTCCCATTTTAAAATTGAAGTGGGAAGACGATTCAATAAAATATATGGTAGGTATCCCAAGAAATACTTGGATAAACGACTTTATTTAATTGATTTATATTATTTTAAAAAGGTGGAAAGTTTAATTACTATTTGGGATACATTTTTTATAGATCATTTGGAAGATATACATATTCTAGAGAAATCATTTCTACATGAGGTACCCCAAAAGTTTTTTTTAACTCTGACTATGGATTTATATTGTTCGTCATATTGAGATTGTATAAGGTTCTTTGTACACATGTATTATTATGTACAATATTCTACTCGTAGATTGATGGGAATTTGTAATGTATTATATAGGTTCTTAAAGATATTCATCAATCATGTGTCCCCGACATTGGTGGGTATTGGGTGAGCTAATTAGATTTGGTTGAATTAACCTATAATAATAGTTATTTAGAAATTATAATTATGAAACCATATGAGTCTTATTGAGGATTTACATTCTAATCACCTCAATGAAAGATGGAGGTGGGTGAGTTTGAGTTGTTGGGACGAAGTCTAATATAAGAGACAACAAAGAACGTTTAACTATTTTGGAAATAGATGGTTCTAGGTAAGAGTAGATAAATTTCATATGATAATAGACATTAATGACCCATATAGTTTACTGAGGGTGATCATGTCTTCCATTATGTGTTGCCTTAGTTGGGTCACCATAGTGTTAAAATACAAGGAATGCTTGTGCACAAGTTTGTTGGGCCATTTGGTCTTTTGTATCTAATCATGTAGGTTGAATGCCGATTAGATCTACCACTACAGTAAAATTCAATGTATAATGTTTTAATTGTGTCACAACATTGAGGGTATCACCCCAACCCATATTATTTGATATATGTGAATGATTTTTATCATTAGATAAATATGTCCAATGAGAAGTATTTGATTCATGTGTTGGATTAGAGTGAGAATCTATTTTTGGGAAATGATGTGTTGATTGTTCATGAATTGGGGAAACATGGACATGTTTAGGATGAAATATTCGAGAGTTAATTAGATATGTGAGCTCAATGTACCAATCATAATACCTTATAATATTAGAGATGCCTGAGAGTATAGCTTGAGGATGAGTTGTTATATTGTGGGGGGATTGTAATATCCCAAAATTTTCAGGAGATCTATCAGATTATTTTTTAGATATTGTTTTCTTATTTTGAGTTTATAATTTTTGGATTTATCATAGGTAATTTTTGGGTGAAATTGTATGTTTATGGTGTAAGGACCTGACCCTAGTTTTTGAGAGCCGAGGCCTATTATATTACATTTTCGTATAAAAAGGAATACACATCTCGAAGGACCAAGAAGTTTAGTAGATTTTTGTTACAAGTTACATATATAAGTTACTCATTCAATAATTAAATAAAAAAACAAAATTATTCAATTAGAAACAGCCAAGCCTCTTAGATTATGCATGAAAGTCACTCACTACATACATCTTCATATCTTGGGAAAATGAAACATATGAAAAGGGTGGGCTCAAATTCTCAGTACGTGTATGCAATACCAAAGAAGATAACATATCATAATCATTATTCATGGTGAATAAATTTTAACACATGCCATTACAAATAATAATGTTGAGCACATTAGGGAATTAATTATAGTTGAGTAAAATAATTCCACAATAACACATAATCATGGGTATTATACTAGTCAAATAACTATATGAACATTCCATTACTAGAATAATAATGATGTATGTGAACATGTTATAAATTCTGAAACATTTTGTCATGGACTTGGCCAAGAAATTTAGAAATTTTTTAGCTCTCGACCAAAACCATATATTGTATTGGGAAAGGCATCGACCAATTCCTAGTTTATTTGCCTTATGAGACCTACCAATGCATTGAGAGGATATAGAGGGCCCCACCCATAAAATAATAAGTCCAATGCATTTCTCATAAGAGCGTGGATAAACATAAATGAAATATACATTCATATTGAATCTAACATATGAAATATAACTAAGTTTTCAAATATTTAAAATAAACACTAACAATTCAGAGTAATTTGGTGAATGGTTTTAGGATAGCACATCAAAAGTCAAACTGTTCATAGAAAATCCAATAAATATGGTACATGAAATCATAAATGATTAATCCCAATATTAAAGAAGAACTAGAATTAGTGTTGAAACATATGAAAATACTCATATAAAATCTTTAAGAAATTCTTGAAATAAATAGTCTTTTATTTTGAAAAGAAGTGTTATTTTGGAAAAATATTTGTATAAAACCATTAGTGATGTAATACTGTACATTAATAATAAAATTTGTGATTTTATAAATATAATGGTTTCCAATAACAGAATATAGATTTTCCTTGAAAACTGGTATGAATTTGAGAAATTCCCTTGAATCACGCTTGTATTATGAAATCAATATTAAAAGTTCTTTTTAAAATGTCTAACAATCGATAAAATAAAGAATGTTTCTAGATGGTGTAAATATATAGTATACTAAAAGAGAATATATGAAGAGTTCATAATGATATTTAACAATTTATTTAATGTAATTAGACTATAAAAGTAACCAGATTGAAAATAGTGGTTTGGGTAGAAAAACCAATACCTTAACTCAGAATGTGTTCCGCTAATGAACATAAAGTCCAAGAATATGAAATCCAGATTATTAGTAACTTATTGTAGAACATATTAGACATTTATTTAGTTTATAATAATTATTTTTAGTTCATTTATGTCTTTATTGATAAGTTATAATACTGAATTCTGTCTTTCCGGAGTGTTTTTTTTCTTGATTTTCATAATCATTTCACATGATTTTAAGTAATGTAATTCCTATGGAATGGATTTAAAACTCTAGAATTGAAATTACCTATTACTTATGAACATACATTAGTTTTAATGGTAATTTAAATCATTTGGTTACATGGAAATAGGATGAAACATTAGATGAATTATTATTGACATTCTCATTGATTATTTAAGCGGTATTTTTCTTTTTATGAAGTAGTTTGGTCATTTGATTTAATAATATGTACATATACTAGTTCATGAACATTATAGGGGTTATGATATATGTATTATTTTCTGGTTAATATATCATAATGTCTTATTGAAAAGTAATGAAAGATAAATTGAATAACTAAACATCTTCATCCTTGATGGTTATAAATTGGAACCTCATGGATGTTGATTTTTTTTAGACAATAAAAGGAATAGAAGAAGAATATTGATGATGGTTATTCCATTTACATGATATAATTATAGTATATAGTATATTCTGGAGTTATCATGGTCATTTGGACTATGGAGGTGGGTAGAGGATAATAAAAAGATAAATTTAAATGAATATAAATTAAGAAGAAACATGCATTTTCTCTTGAAATAACCTCCTTGAGAACCTCCTTATGGGAATGGGTTTTCGTATTTTGGCTAGACCAGAAGTTTCTTAGACGTGGGGAGGGACTACAGAAGGGTATTTGGAAAGAGAGTTGAGGATATTCAAGGATTGGAATATTATAAAAAAAGAGTATGTGGGGGGGAGAGCTGTTATAATGGAGGAGTGGAGTAAATTTTGAATATTTTATTCATTATTTTATTATATCCCTCAATACAACCAATAGTGTTATTTCATGAGACCTCTAATAGTAATAAGTGAATTTCAGTTTGATCCAATTTTACTTAAATCACTTATGATTTCATAAATAGTGTATGTAACAGATAAATTTTATATGAATTATTTTCCTGTTTTCCACTATTCAACGAAAATTTGAGTATTTTTAAAAAATACCAAAAAACACACCCTAACCATTGATCAATTTTTAGAATTTAAAATTTAGAACCTTTTTAAAAAAATATTTTCACTAATATTATTAAATTAATTTTAAAATAAAATAATAGTTAATTAGACAAATAAATATTTTAAATGTATAATTAGTTTTATATCATGTCGAAAAAATAATTAAGACATCCTTATCTAATTTACTTTATAAAATAAAACAGTATAATTATGTTAATTTCATAAGGATTATATTATTATTCATATTACTATTTAAAAGGGTGTGTTCTTATTAACCAAAAATCATTTTTTTTCTATCAAACTCCAAATGACGTTATGTTCACAACTCTTGGTGACCGTTTTTCAAAATTCAAAATAGAGTAGGGGGTGTTGTGTTTAATGGATAGATTATAAAATGCGTTGTTTTTTAGGGACACAATGTTTCATTCTATCAATATTTATTTTTAAAACCATGGGATGTTACATTCTCCCCTCAAAAAACATTCATCTTCTTAATTCACAAAATAATACCTAAAAATATTCGGGCATGTCTTTAACGTATTATCCTCAAGATCCCATGATCCTTCCTCTATATAATGGTTCTTCCAATGAACCTTTACTAGACTAGTCATCCAATTTCTCAATATTTGTTGTTTGGTATCAAGAATCTTGATTGGATCTTCACAATAAGACCAATTGGGATGAAGTTCTATTTTGTATAGGTGAGTACATGCTTTGTGTCTCGCATATATTTACATAACATTGATGCATGGAACACATTTTGATCATTGGAGAGGCTTGGAGGAATTGCCAAGTGGTATGATATGTTTCCAATGTGATCTATAATTTCAAAATTTCCAATGTTACTAGGATATAATTTTCCATTCTTACCAAATCATATAATATCCTTCTAGAGAGAAAACATTATGTAAATGTGATCTTATTCATTAAATTACAAATCCTTCATTTTGTAATCCCCATATCTCTTTTTCCAAAATTGTGCTATTTTTAAAAGGGTTTAGATAATCTTCAACTTTTGGGTTGTTTCCTTTACATGTTCTAGGAATACAATATTTCTTTCAGTTACATCGTCCCTGAAAGTTGGTGTATGACATCTCATTCAAAAAAATGCATCATATGGTGCCATCTGAATAATTTAATATAAGATATAGTTATAGGAAAATTATACAATAGGTAAATATTGATCCCACATACGATGAATGTCATGTGATCAAGGCCTCAACAAGTCATCCCAAGTTTGAATATTCGGTTCTTATTGTCCATAATTTTGTGAGTGGTAGGTATTTCCCAAACAATGATCATTGTCTCGGGCATTCTCAATACTTTTCTTGTATTGTGATGTAATATAGGGATAACGATCAGAAATAATGGACAAGGGTATACAATGTTGTCTTATAACTTCAATTATATATATTCTTGCTAAATTTTTATGTGGTAAATCATCTCTGATAGAAATAAAATATATTTATTTTGTAAGACGATCAACAATGACCCATATCAAATCATTCTTTCATGGAGTCATTGGTAGCCCCCTGAAAAAGTCCATCATAATATCATCACATTCCACATAATTATCAGAAGGGATTTCATAACTCTTATAGGATGTAGTCTTTCAGCCTTCACCTATTGACAAACCAAACATCTCGACAAATAATTAGTAATATATCTTTTCATGTTTTCCCACAAAAAATGTTCTTTTAGATCTATATACATCTTTTTTCCACTAGGGTGTTTAGAGAAATTATAGCATTGAGCATCATCCAATAGTTTCCATTATAGCACAAGAATATCATGAACACAAATCCAATTTCTAAATTTTAAAATTCCACCTCATATACCATGTCAATCAACTTTTGACCATTAACAGTTTTAATTTTTTTTTGAAACTCCTCATCATCAACCTAGGAACATTTTACTCGTTCCAGTAAATAAGGTTTTGTAAACTTTTGAAAAAGTAGTGATGTTTTACTTTACATGATAATTACCATATATAAGTTTACTAGATCCATGAATAAAGGATCCCCTTAAACTATCATCTTGTTTAGAATTATTTCATCTATTATACTCAATCAATTTGACACATTATTTTCCTTCCATGGGTGGAAGAATATTATGAAATCATTATCGTTGTGTATCTAAATCCAATTCCATTATCTCATGTGGATTTATTTATGTAAGAAGATCTAAGTCAATCTATTATGATTTGTATATATCTCACATTTTTTGCAATAGTGTAAATGACTCCAAATCATCAGAAAAAAATAACTACTGATATCTCAAGATAATTACATGGATAATTTTGTTCATGAATTTTTATCCACCTAGATGCATAGGAAATCACTCTATCGCCTTGTATAAGGACACAACCATGTGATTTTTTGATGCATTACTAATGATCACAAATCCATAATTCCCTAATGGTAGAGTCATGATTGGAGAATTGAATAATCTTTTCTTCAATTCATTAAAACATTCTTCACATTCCATTATCCATATGAACATAACACCTTTTTCTGTAATCTTGGTCATTGAGTTAGCTAATCGGACGAAGTAATAAATGAAACACTGATAATAATATACTAAACCAACAAAACTATATACCATTGATATGTTTGTTGATGTATGCCATTATTTCACAGCCTTTGTCTTTACGAGATATACATACATTCCATCCCTAGAGAGAATGTGTCCTAGAAAGGAAACTGATTGGTGCCAAAAATTTAAACATTATAAACATCACATATAATTTATTTCTTCTAAGAGTCTTCAAAATATTTCTCAATTGATTTTCCTAATCTTCATAGATTTTACATTATACAAGTATATCATCAATAAACACCAACAAAAAGTCACCAAGATATTTCAGGAAAACTCTATTCATTAGATCCATGAAAATATATGGTGAATTTTTCAGTCCAAATGTAACTACTATAAACTCGTATTGCCCATTCTTGGTTCAGAATTCTGTTTTTTATTGTTTTCCTTCCTCACATGAAACTGATGAAATCCATATCGATGGTCAATCTTGGAAAAATATTGGGCTCCATAATTTTCATCAATTAAGTCTTCAATGTGAGGGAGGGGATACATAATATTATTATTATATCATTGATCTCCGTGTAGTCAATGAACAACCTCATAGACAAATATTGTACTTAATGAAAAGAACATGGGATCCCTACGCAGAAACAATAGGGCGAATAAATCCTTTATCAATAAATTTCTCTAGTTTTATATTTAGTTCCACTAACTCCACAGAGGCCATTCTATAAGTGTTCATTGATATAGTCCTTGAACCAAGAATGAAGTTAATAGAAAAGACAATTTCTTGCTCTGGAGGATCTTTAGGCCAATCAAATGTAAAGATGTAAAAATATTCTTTCACAATAGAGAAATCTTATATTTGAACATTCTATCACTCACCTATAGTTATTGAATTCCCTTCCTCCCAAAAAATTGAATTCAGTACAGCTACATGGGGTGGATAGATGATGAGAATCAGATGGTGAGGTTTCTCCTCTAAAGATATGGGATTCTACAAAGTTCTAAAAAATGGTAACTTCCTTTTTCTTGAAAAATATCATTGCATCATAAAGTGATATAAAATCCATACCGAGAATTATATAAAATTAAATAATTGGAATGATGATAAGGTTACCAACTAAAGCACATCTATGTGTCATGAGGCAGACTGATCAACACACCCTTGTTGCAATGATATATCCACATGATTTTTTGACTGATAGCACATTTATTAAATCAATTTGAAGATGCCTAATTTTAATGGAAACAGTGAAGAAATAAATGAATGGGATGTTCGAGAATCATATAAATCCTTATATAAGTTTGAAGAAATGATTAATGTGCCTGCCACTACTACTTTAGGGACTTCAGCCTTCGTAGTAATGAACACATTTTCTTATCGGTTCTCCCTTGGAATTTTCTATAGCATGTTTCCATGACGCATTGGATAATCCTTAGGATGGTGTCCCATATCCAAACAATTATAGATATGAATATTAATGGCTTATTTATTCTTCTTAAAATCACAATAAAATGGACATTCATTCCATATTTTTAGTGTACACCGTTTCCTTTTAAGCATGCATAAGGGTGTTTTCTTACACAATTATAACAGGGTGAAAATTGAATTATTCTTTTCTTCCCCTCTTCCATGTTTTTTTCATGATTTCTCAGAAGATATATTTTTCTCTTTATTTCTAGTAATGTTATAATACTTAAAGAATTCATTTTCCATATAGATAGAACATGAAACTATATCTGAATAAGATGAGAAACTCTAGGAGACTAGAGCCTATCAAAGGAATGAAATTAGTTCATAAAAAATCGTTCAATCCTTCTCCTCGGAGTTTGTATGTAGTCCACAATATGACTTTATATCCTTATGAAGATAGATACATACATTGAAACATTATCATCTTCATTTTCCCTTAAATTCATAAATTTAATTTCTATATCCACTCATTGTTCATGAAGAATGTATTTATCTAAGAACATTTCCTTAATGTCCCTCAATTCCATCTCTTATATCTTTTCCACCTCATTTTTGTTTTGCATTAATGACCACCACTGTTCCAAATCTCATGATAGAGGATAAAAATCCATGAAAACCTTCTCTCATTCATTACCTTCCAAAGAGAGAAATATCTTCTATGGGGAACTTATTCACAACTCAGAATTAAAGGGGATTGTAGCCCCATTGAATGATGGAGGTTGTTTTCGCATATAGATATATAAGAAAGATCCTCCACATAGATGATCTGGATTCTCCACCCAGGAATGGTTATTGTTCATAACCTGAGTATGTTGTTCCAATATAGTTATAAGATACCCTGCACCAGTAGTAGCACTAGAGCCAACATCATTATCTTGTGTTGGAGGGAAATCCCTTCTTGGGATACCCGTGTTCATGCAGTTTCAATTTCTTCCCATATGAAAAATTTTTAGATAATGGAATACACTGGATTAGGTTATGAATCATAACGTATGTTCTTAACATAACAAAAATACATAGTATAAATTGAAATCCTAAGAATGGCTAATCCCATAATCACAAAAAACTATTTTTTGGGGAAAAATTTATATTTAAATCCTTCATAATGGCTTGTAATGAAAATGTGAGTTATCCTAAGAATATCCCACATGATACTGTAAATATCAATAGTGCAACAAGACCCATTGTCATGTACCAAGATACCTAGGGTCAAACCCAAATTGATTTGTCTGAGCATTCACTCCTAGGTACATCTGTATGAGAGCCACCGCTACCAGTTTGTATCCACACATGGATGTATTTTCTAGAAAGATATAAAAATTTTATTCCATAAAAAAATATCAAGATGTTATTGTATGCCTATACTCAAATATTTTCTTATGGATTTGTTCTTTAATCTACATTTTCTCAATCTATTTTCCATGTTTTCTACTAAACTTCCTCTAATACCGACTATAAGTATCGATCTACAATTACCTGGAGTCGGTGCCTTATTTTATAATATTGGAATATAAAAACTAAATTCGGATCTTGATGGAAAAAGTAGTTTAGTAGATTTTGGAAACAATATACTTATATAATTTAAACATTACTTCATTAAATGGAAAACAAAACTAAAAAATTAGATTATAAACATCCATTTCACTTTGCTTGGGCATGAATGTCACTCATAACACATTTCTTCCTATCCTGGGAAAATGAACCATATAAATGATTGAGCTCAAATGAATTATAAGAGTATGAAATATAGCAGAAGATAACAAAAAATAATCATTATACATAGTGAAAAAATTAAAACACATTCCCTTATAAATAATAAACTTGAACCCATTAGGGAATGAATATGAGATGAGTAAAATAATGTCATAATAAAACATAATCATGTGTATTCAAATAGGAAAATAACCATATTAAAATTAATTTACTAGTGTCATAATAAGGTAACTACATATTCCTGACATTCTGGAACTCATTTTCAAGGACATGGCCAAAAATTCTAAATATAATTAAGGCCTTGGCCAAAACCAAATATGTAATTTGGAAAGGCCTCGACCAATTCCAAGTCTATTTGTCTCGTGAGACCTACCAATGAATCGAGGAGGTAGAGAAGGCCCGACCAGTCACATAATATGTCCAAAGAATTCCATATATGATTGGGTATATAAATAAACAACATATTCAAACATATATAATCTAACATATGAAATGTTACTATCTTTCACAATAATTAAACATAAACACTAATCTGTCAGAGTAAATTGGTGAATGGTTTTAGGATAACACATCCATAGTAAAAATAGTCACAGACCATAAAATAAATATTGTTGATGTCATTATAAATTATTAATCCCAATAAAACCCAAGAATTTGCGTGAGTTTTGAAACAAACTAAAAGACTCTTATAAAATCATTAATCAATTCCTGAGATAAATACTATTTTATTTTGAATAGAAGAGTTATTTGGGAAAAATAAATGTATAAATCCATAAGTGAAGTAAGATTGTACATTTATAATAAAATGACTGATTTTATAAAGATAATGTTATCCAAAACCAAATTATAAAATTCCATTGAAAACGTGTATGAATTTGAAATATTCCCTTGAATTATGCTAGTATTTTGGAAACAATTTTGAATGAACCTTTTAAAATGTGTAGCTATCCCTAAAATAAAGAAGTATTCTAGTTGGTGAATTTATATAGAATAATGAAACATAATTCATATGGATTATACAATAATATATAAAAATTTCACTAAGGTAATTATACAATAAACGTAACCCAAATGAAAGTGGAGGTTTGGGTAAAAAAACACTTACACTATATCTAAATGTGTTCTGCTCTTGAACATAATGTCCTGGAATATGAAATTAGACTTATTAATAAGTTATATTAGATCGTATTAGAAATTTATTTAGTTTATCATAATTATGTGTAGTTCACTAATGTTTTTATTGATATGTTATGATATTGAATTCTATTATTCTATAGTGTTTTTTTCTTGATTTCCAGAATCAGTTCACTTAATTATAAGTAATGGAGTACTTGTGAAATGGATGTAAATAACTAAAACTAAAGCTGAATATTATTTATGAAAATACATAAGTGTTAATGGTCATTTCAATCATTTGGTTACATGTAAATAAGATGAATCAGTAGATGAATTATTAATGACATTCACATAGATTATTTAAGTGGTATTTTGATTATTATGAACTATTTTGGACATATGATTTAATAATATGTACATATAATTGTTAATGAATATTAAATAAATTATAATAATGACATTATATTCAGGTTAAACAATTAAATATGGTTTCATTAATAATAATTAATGAGAAATTGAAAAACAAAACATCATCATCCACAATGGTTATAAATTAAAACCTCATGGACGTTGATTTAGTTTATAAAATTAACGGGAGAGATTAAGAATATCTATGATTGTTAATCCATTAACATGATATAATTCCAGTATGTAGTTATAAAGCCCTGGCCTTTAACCTTACTTAATCTTGAGTTATTACAAGATTTCACATTGAGGATCTTTCCAGGTTTAGAGTTTTAGAGATTTAGATCATAAAACTTTCATTACATTCCACATTTGAACAAAGTGGTTACATAAAAGATAGTATTAATTATTTTCCCATCAATGGAATCATATTTAAAAATAAATAATGGATTCTTTCTTGACACTTCCTTGACACTATCATCATATCATGTACCTTTCCCTTGACCTGTGAAAAACATTTCAAAAAAAACATGGGATGAGCATAAAAACCTCATTAAGGGATATAAAAATATGGAAAGGAAACATGAGTACATGTTTACATAGGAATGAAATCATACATTACCCATAAAACATAATCACTTTAACATACCTCATAAAATCATGAATAAATCATAAAAAGCATAAGACATAAAGGTAACTTGAGGCATTCATAACATTCTTACGTAGGGGGTAACCCTCTTGGTTACGTTTGGAATACCCACCACAGTATATTCCCTAAATCTCTTCGGATAAACCTTTATGTTTCACTCCTTCGCATTACCCAATGCATTGTAGAGCTATATCGGCCTCACCCGCCCTTAGTTTATCATGGAACCACCCGTCTACATAACAATGCCCAAGAACCATAACAAAATCTTATCACATAAAACATGAATAAAGGAAACATAACATTTCCACCTTTCAATAAAAAGATATCAATACAACACATTGATATAAATACATTATGAAAACCATTTTCAATACCAAAATAATAGAAAAGTAAAACATGGTATTTATTTTTCTTTTAAAAAGAAGGTATGGCTTGTAGAGGAAGCTGAAACTCAAATAATGGTCACGACGTCGGAGAAGTGGTTGTCGCCGCATACGTACAACAAAAACATTCCCTTTTGTCGTTTAGTAAAATGCTTCATATAAATAAGATTCCTTTTGAATAAACATAAAAGTCAAAGGGGTTTATACACCATATAAAATAAGGTTGTGTATAAAACAAAATATGCCTCAACGAAAGGATATTGAGAAGATGTCCTATACAAAGACGATATCTTTGGTTTAAGGATAAATCAATTACATAATTATGTGTGACAAACGAATACACCAAATATAAGTGGATATTAAGTGTAAAATAATCAAAGGTCATTCACACATATTCAAAGGATGACATATTCAATAACTACATGTTGATCCCAAAGAAATCGAAATTTGGTTAAGAAGTTCCCTTGACAGCCTAACAACGTCACATCAAAATGAGTTGATGAGAGAAAAAGAAAAGGGTATCTCATCACTTGGACATAAAATGTACATCAATAAGGATATATGAGAACATATCCAAACATTGCAATATGTAAATTAAAAGACCCAGCAAAAGAAGTCTTTTAAAAAGAGGAGGGTTAAATGTTCCCTTACCGACATGGGTATCTTTCGAAACATACACCTTGTGAAAGAAGGACAATACAAAATTGATGTAAATACTTATAAAAGAAAGTATATTACACAATGAGTAAAATAATTGGAATTACATAAACCACTCAAAGGAAATTGTGTCAAATGTATCATAAATCTCACGGGAATAAAAGTGAGATAAAAAATGCCTTACGAAAACTCGGCAGCCTAACGGCGCCACATAAAACTTCCATAAATGGATTGATGAGATCAAATATGGTCTCTCATCATAATAACATAAATTTTACAGAAATTGGAATATAAAATAACATCCCCCAACATAACAAAGAGGAGCTTAAAAGAAGTGTCATAAAGGAGAGTAATTAAAAAGAAATAGAGAGGATAGATCTCTTACGAAAATTCGGCAACCTAACGGTGCCAATCAAAACTTCCAAAATGGATTGATGAGAGAGAATAGGGTCTCTCATAATATGAACATAAAAATTACAGTAAGAGTAATATGAAAGAACATCCCAATAACAATAAATATGATCTTTAAATGGAATGACCTAAAAGAGTGTACTTAATAAGAAAGAGAGGAGTAGGATCCCTTACCTCGGGTCCGACTTGACTCGGTCGTTCATTAACGTCCAGAATAATAAACTTGAGTTAATTTCCACTTTATTAAGAACCTTTTTATAGTTCATTATTCCTTTTATATCAATTATTTCCATGTTATAAACATTATGTAATCATTTATATTAATAATGTTTGTTTTGTCGATTTTTGGATCTTAAGTCGAAAGTGGACTTCTTACAATTACATGTTGTTCGTGTGGTTAAATGTTCATTATATCCAGAATTATATTCATGATTTGGATATAATATATATCATATATATCCAGATTATACATGTATTTATAATATTACATAATCATTTAGAGTTAAGAAATGAAATGCACCGTTCATGGAGATGGTAAGCCGTACGTATTCATGAACGCTACTTTCATTTCTATGTCATATTAATGGAATTAAAAACAAATGAGAGGTATTTATATTTTAATTCCAGAATTATATTCATCATTTATATGTAACATAAATCATATACAATAACTTTAAATCCATCCTTTATACATCCCACATATGGCATTAACGAATCAAATAACTTTGATGGGGCGGTAGTCTGCACTTCCTAAAATAAAATTATCGTGTTTACCCACAATGGAAACCATAAAGGTATGCCACAAAAAAATACAGAAACATAAACATATTATATATCATAAATAAATATAGTTACATCTTAATGGCCACCTTTTATGGTTTTATATGAGTGTTGAACAATCATCGTTTCGTGAGGCAGAAATTCTCCATCCATAGAAACAGTATGTTCTTTAACAATTTGATGTAGGTGTGTGTAAGTGTAGATCGAATGCTTCCTATAAAAACAAAATAGTATATTTAAGATACTGGAGTTGTTACAAAATAAATGAATAAAAATAGTTTAGGGGGTTGGAGAAGCAAAATAAAACAAAAGAACACAAGTGAAGACATTACCTTAAAATCGGGTAACTCCCTTTGGTTTGAGCTCAAAGGCTTCCTTGGGAAGACTTATGCCCAAAGTGAGGCTTCAAGGTGTTAGAGAGGGATGTGGAGAGAAAAAATGGGTAGGGGTTGGCTGAGCCAAAGGCTTTGGAAGCGTGGGTAAGGAGGTAGAGGTGGGGGACTTTTATAAGAGGAGAGGAGGGGCACTCTTGGAAAGGTATAAAATGTAACTTTATTTTCAAATTAGTTTCGAATTTTAATGGTCCCACATTGATGTGTTTCGAGGATAAGGTGATAAGGGTTCGAAATACACCCATACAATAGGTTTTGGACATGTGTAGGAATTAGATTTTACATTATCTTTCCATTTTATTTAAATCGATAAATAATGAGGTTATCGCTGCATCATCATGATGTCATAAAAAATTTAATTTATTAAATGTCGAAAAATTATAAAAAAATATCATGATGTAGGAAATCTTATTTATCTTTCTAATGAATATTTATAGTCCAATATATCATTTATGTAGAAAAATTTAAAAATATTTTACTTGGGTGATACATTCTTCGTTACATTTAACATTCTTTAAAAATAAAAAGATAAAAAAGTCACTTTCTCACAAAAGTGATTACATGGGGCCCCCAAGTTTGGCACAAGGCATCCCATGGTCGGCCATGAGACAACCAGTAGCCTTAGGACACATTTTGTGGTCATTTTTTTTATTATTATATTATCTTATTATCTTTAACTACATGATTACTCATTAATAAAGATAACTAAAGATAAATATCGTCGTTACTATTCATAATGTAAAAAAAAGAGTCTTAATTACATAATTTGGACCTTCTGATTCCACATATTTAATCCATTTTACCAAATTAAAAACACATAAATTGCAATAATTAATTTAAAAAAAACTTCCCGTTGTCAAAACAAATAGCGGGTTTTTTAGAAACAATATTTATGAAAAGTTTGGAACCTGTTTATGCCCAATTCCAAAGTGAAATTAATCCCAATGAACATCATTTAATTACATGGTAAAAATATATTCTAATGAGACTTTAAAAAAAATTATAAAGATAATATAACCATATAATTAAATTATATGAAAAAGTAGTTTTGATGTAAAATGCAGTATTTTTAACTATTCATTGAAAAATGAACATTGTTAGAAAAATACCAAAAATTAACCCAAGGTAAATTTCAATGTCCTAATAATAAATAATATTATTATTTTGAAAAATAGAGATTATAAAATTTTCAAAAAGTTGATTTAAAAGGGGTTAGCCCTCAAAAGGCGGTTAATCGACCTTTTAAAGAATATTAGAATGTTTACGCTTAAAAACTGGATTCATTTGCATTTTTAATCCTCTAACATTTATTTGAAGGAGTAAAAATATTTGAAAAACATATATAATCATTTTGTAGTTAGTTCGGCTCATTCCCACCATTACAATGGCTAGGAATTAACTACCATTTAAAATAATATTATTTTATTATTAGAGTGCAACGTAAGATTCCCAAGAAACTCATGGTTGCGTATTGGGTACGCCATCGAGAATAGCATCCCCTTTAATGTAATATTAATATTTTATTCACAAATATGGATAAATATAAAGATGTCATATTCTTTATTTTCCTGGGGTCTTACATCCTTTCCCCCTTGTGGGAATTGCATCCTCGCAATTTTAAAATTGGTATTGGAAACATCCTTGAAAGTCCCACATCGGAACAAGAGTCTGTAAAACAATCACTTTAAAATAAAGAAAGATAAGTACAATGGTCACCCAAGTTAACACATACTAGGATTCCATGTATGAAAATATGGACATGGAGGAAAAAAACAAAGGGTCATGTTCTGATGGAGAGTGATAGAAAACATGTTTAGGAGAAAGTTAACCACAAGAAAATCACAAACTTGAGATGGGTTAAACGGTATTCGATTCCCCAGTAGGAAAAGTTAATAGAAAACATTTTTGTTTTATGTTAATTTTTATTGACAAATTTATTCATAAGGAAACATAATCACTTATCATGTTGACTTTCAACTTTTATTAGATTCCTTACAAAAACTCATATTTTCTCCAAAAGACGAGTATTTAGGAAGACTTGTTCGCATTAAGAGTACTATAATCAACATTTATAGAATCAAATAATCCACAAAAGAGAACTATATACTTCCCATGTATTTAGACTTTAACCAAAACCAAAACCAAAAAGTTTAGTACAAGATCAGATATTCTATAAAAGGATAACCCTTTATGAAAAGAAAATCTATTCCTAATCTCCAAAATTTGTCCAACAAAACCCAAATTTCAACGAGGACCATTCTATAATCAATTTGTCCATAAAATTATTCAAAGTAAACCAAACTAAGATTGAAAACCAAATATTTTAAGTATTTAGTCACATAGTCTTCCAAGTAAAATCGTAACATTTATCTCCAAACAACATCAGTTGCTCTTAATGTCTCGTATTGAAAAGTAATTAACCTAATCACATATCCTCCAAGATAGGCTAATAAATATCTATAGATAACCCAAAATCAACTTACTCTTAATTCATAATATCATCTAACTAAAAAGAATCAGTCAAACTAACCAGGGACTTCACGTAGTCCAGTGGTAGGCGATAAATACCAGTTGCACTTTGGTTGTGGGTTCGATTCCCACAGCTTTGTCCGACGCGACGGGTTGTCACATGGTCTACGTGTTGTACTTTTTTCAAAACTATATAACTCTCAAATCATTCCCCAAAAAGAGATAAAATCATCAAAAATAACCATAACATAAATTTACCTCAATTTTATCTCAAGCCTTTCACTTCCATCATAACATATAGTAACCCATAATTTCATCAAAAGTAAGGATCATATAATCTCTAATGGTTACCTTTATAATATTTACCTGAACTTCCATATTGATTGGTCATCTCATACATGATGCATTACAGATCATACCAAGGTTCAAGTGGTTGATCATGACTCCTTGATAGTTGGTTTAAAACAACCATGAGTTTCCTCATTTAATATCCCATTTTATCTAGTATCTTAATCAGAGCACCACCACAGTTTCCTTCAAACCTGTTGTCACATTGGTTCCTGCTAGATGCATCCATTCACTAAAAATAGAAATTTCAGTGTGAGTATATCAACAAAACCATCATGTACTAATGAGGAAGATAAACACTACGATATAATTACTCATTCACTTTATCTAAAATTAGGAATCTTTCTGAAATTCTAACCATTATGGTAATGTCACTTATTCTTAAAGAATACCCTAACATCAAAAGTTATATAAACTGACATTTGATACCAAATATAAGGCCCCAGCCTTAAACCTTACTTAATATTGAGTTATTACATGATTTCACATTGGGGATCTTTTTAGGTTTACAGTTTTAGAGAATTAGATCATAAAACTTGCATTACATTCAACATTTAAACTAAGTGGTTACATAAAAGATAGTATTCATTTTTTTCCTATCAACGGAAACATATTTAAAAATAAAGCATGGATTCTTTCCTGACACTATCATCATATCATGTACCTTTCCCTTGACCTGTGAAAAATATTTCAAAAAAAAACCTGGGATGCGCATAAAAAGCTCAGTAAGGGATATAAAAATATGGAAAGGAAACATGAGTACATGTTTACATAAGAATGAAATCATACTTTACCCATAAAATAGAAGCACTTTAGCATACCTCATAAAATCATGAATAAATCATAAAAATCATAAGACATAAAGGTAACTTGAGGCATTCATAACATTCTTACGTAGGGAGTAACCCTCTTGGATATGTTTGGACACCCACCACAGTATATTCCCTAAATCTCTTTGGAGAAACCTTAACGTTTCACTCCTTCGTGTTACCCAATTAATTGGAGAGCTATATCGGGCTCACCCACCCTTAGTTTATCACGGAACCACCCGTATTCATAACAATTCCCAAGAACCATAACATAATCTTATCACATAAAACATGCATAAAGGAAACATAACATTTACACCTTTGAATAACAAGATATCAATACAACACATTGATATAAATACATTATGAAAACCATTTTCAATACCAAAATAAAAGAAAAGTAAAACATGATATTTTTTTAAAAGAAGGTATGGCTTTTAGAGGAATCCAAAACTCAAATAATGGTCATGGCGGCGGAGAAGTCATTGTCGCCGCATACGTACGACAAAAACATTCCCTTTTGTCATTTAGTAAAACGCTTCGTATAAAAAATATTCCTTTTGAATAAACGTAAAATTCAAAGGGGTTTATAAACCATATAAAATAAGGTTGTGTATAAAACAAAATATGCCTCAAAGAAAGGAGATAGAGACGAAGTCCCATACAAAGACGGTATACTTGGTTTAAGGATAAATCAATTACATAATTATGTGTGACAAATGAATACACCAAATATAAGTGGATATTAAGTGTAAAATAATCAAAGGTCATTCACACATATTCAATGGATGACATATTCAATAACTACATGTTGATCCCAAAGAAATCGAAATTGGGTTAAGAAGTTCCCTTGACAGCCTAACAGAGTCACATCAAAATGAGTTGATGAGAGATAAAGAAAAGGGTTTCTCAACACTTGGACATAAAATTTACATCAATAAGGTTATATGAGAACATATCCCAACATAACAATATGTAAATTAAAATACCCAACAAAAGAAGTATTTTAAAAAGAGGAGGGTGAAAGGTTCCCTTACCAACATGGGTATCTTTCGAAACATACACCTTGTGAAAGAAGGACAATACAACATTGATGTAATTACTCATAAAAGAAAGTATATTACACAATGAGTAAAATAATGTGAATTACATACACCACTCAATGTAAATTGAGGAAAATGTAGCATAAATCTCACGGGAATAAAAGTGAGATGAAAAATCGTTTACGAAAACTCGGTAGCCTAACGGCGCCACATAAAACTTCCAAAAATGGATTGATGAGATCAAATAGGGTCACTCATCATATTAAGATAAAGTTTACAGAAAGATTAATATAAAAGAACATACCACAACATAACAAATAGGAGCTTAAAAGAAGTGACATAAAGGAGAGTACTTAAAAAGAAAGAGAGAGGATAGATCTCTTAAGAAAATTCGGCAGCCTAACAGCGCCACTAAAATCTTCCAAAATGGATTGGTGAGAGATAATTGGGTCTCTCATCATATGAACATAAAACATACAGTATGAGTAATATAAAATAACAACCCAATAACAATAAATATGATCTTTAAAAAGAATGACATAAAAGAGTGTACTTAAAAAGAAAGAGAGGAGTAGGATCCCTTACCTCGGGTCCGACTTGACTCGATCATTCTTTAACGTCCTAAATAATAAACTTGAGTTAATATACACTTAATTAAAAACCTTTTTCTAGTTCATTATTCCTTTTATATCACTTATTTCCATGTTATAAACATTATGTAATCATTTAAGTTAATAATGATTGTTTTGTCGATATTTTGTTCTTAGGTCGAAAGTGGACTTCTTACAATTACATGTTGTTCGTGTGGTCAAATGATCATTATATCCAGAATTATATTCATGATTTGGATATCATATATATAATATATATCCAGAATTTACATGTATTTATAATATTACATAATCATTTAGAGGTAAGAAATGAAATGAACCGTTCATGGAGACGGTAAGTCGTACGTACGCATTAACACTACTTTCATTTCTATGTCATATTAATGGAATTAAAACCAAATGAGAGGTTTGTATATTTTAATTCAAGAATTATATTCATCATTTATATGTAAAACACATCATATATAAAAACTTTAAATCCATCCTTTATACATCCCACATAAGGCATTAACGAATGAAATCACTTTGAGGGGGCGGCAGTCCGCACTTCCTAAAATGAAATTATCGTGTTTACCCAAAATGGAATCAATAATGGTATGAAAAAAAAGAAAAATACAGAAACATAAACATATTATATATCATATATAAATATAGTGTCATCTTAATGGCCACCTTTTAAGGTGTTATATGAGTGTTGAACAATCATCGTTTCGTGAGGCATAAATTCGACATCCATAGAAACAGTATGTTCTTTAACCATTTGATATAGGTGTGTGTAAGTGTATCTAGAATTATTCTTATAACACCATCCTAGTATATTTAAGATATTGTAGTTGTTACAAAATAAATGAATAAAAAGAGTTTAGGGGGTTGGAGAAGCAAAATAAAACAAAAGAACACAAGTGAAGACATTACCTTAAAATTGGGTAACTCCCTTTGGTTTGAGCTCAAAGACTTCCTTGGGAAGACTTCTGCCCAAAGTGAGGCTTCAAGGAGTTATAGAGGGATGTGGAGAGACAAAATGGGTAGGGGTTGGCCAAGCCAAAGTCTTTGGAATTGTGGGTAAGGAGGTAGAGGTGGGGGCCTTCTATAAGAGGAGAGGAGGGGCACTCTTGGAAAGGTATAAAATGTAACTTTATTTTCAAATGAGTTTCGGATTTTATGTTGGATCGAATATATAGATATGTATGTATATTATATGTAACAATACAAGGGGGGTGAATTGTAGGTTTAAAAACCTTTGAGTTTTAGAAACTAAGAGATTAGTTTAAATGATCTTAAACGAATACAAATACAAACACCCACAATTGTATTCAATATAAAAGGTATGATGTATTGTAATACTAATGTAATGTAAAACAATTGTATTCAAGATGAACACAATAATCAGAGTAATACAAAGATGAATAATTCTACCTTAAAGCCTATAGAATCAAACAATACAATATATAATAGAATTATTTTAATTGAAACAATTAAAATTGAATATGTAAAGAAGAAAGGAAACAATACAAATTCCTTTCTAATACACGTAAAATCGGAAATGTAAAATAATTACAATTATTTTTACCCAATGAGAAGGGTTATCCTTTCACCTAGGATAAAAGGTCTGTCTCACAAACACCTTGGTGAGTCCTCGATATGATGATCGGTTCATTTGTCTGCCTATCCCTGGCAGCCCTTGATACGATGATCGGCACATCTGTCTGCCTATCCCCAGTATCCCTCGATACGATGATCAGCACGTCTGTCTGCCTATCCCCGGTAGCCCTCAATTTTAATGGTAATCGACACCTCTATCTTTCAATCACTTGAAAGCCCTCGATATGATAATCGGACGCACAAGGCACATGAGAGAAGTCACAGTGTCTCTCTCTAGAATCTTGGTAGTTCACGAAGTCTCTTCATTCATTTCACCATCATCGTTCTTCTTTCAGCATTAAATGGCCTCCTATTTATAGGCCTCAGGTTCGAATGGTCATGTTGCCTCCAACGGTCATATTTCTCCAGAAAAACTCGGAGGGACTTGGACACCTGTCATCATAACGGTCATATTGAAACAGAAAGAGTGACATCATTTTTATTAGTTTGTAACTAACTCAACGACATCGTATTTGTTAAAATAGGATATATATATCGATGATAAGAAATTGTACGATTCTTATGAAACAAGTGATTTTGACAAAGTACCAAAACAAGTAATGAACTTATGAATAGAAGAGTCAGTACGATACGATTGATAGAGTCAGTACGATCAGTATTGTACGATACGATATGGTCAGTACGATCGGCATGATCAGTACGATCAGCATGATCAGTACGATCAACATGGTTAGTACGATCAGCATGGTCAGTACGATCAGCATGATCAGTACGATAAGCATTGTACGATACGATAAACATGATAGAAGACAATTGTAATTTCCAAAATATAATAGAATACATTTGTGATTTCCAAAACATGATATAGAAGTCAAAAGAGGACTTTTGATTCAATAATCTCCCCCTTTTTGGAAAGTACAACACACAAAGTAAATGTAACAAGAAATCCTTATCTCCCCCTAAGTTATTGGAAACTCTTCTAAATAAGAAATTGAATACAACTAACTCCCCCTTAGGTATGTATTCTCCTATGGATTATATTCGTAAATTTTTTTAAGAGTGTTGTAAAGCATTCTTCCCCTTTATAAAATATTCTCCCCCTTTGTAAACATTCTCCCCATTTGTGATTTACAAAAAGAAAGGAGTAAAATTGAATTGTTTGGAGTAGTTAGTAAAGTAATACAAGACCATAGAGAAAAAAATGAGATAACAATCATTATGATAACAAACATTTCCAGACTTGAAAACAAATTCAGATCACTTGTTTTCCCTTCCTTTATCATTTTTGATCAACTCATGGAGAACTGCCTTCATCTTTTTGATCTCCTTCTTGTCTTCAGAAATAGATTCGCCCTGAGTTCTGAGAAGCTCTTGTTGGTCTGAAAAAATCTGATCTTGATTCTTGATAGTCTCTTCCTGGACTCTGATTACTTCTTCAAGAGTATCAAATCTGTTTTGTAAATTCTTGTTATCTTTGGATAACACAAAATTCTGATTCCTCAACAAAACCATTTCATCGTTGGAGGATGAAACCTTCGAGAATTCATATTGGAAAACATTCATTCTCTCTTGCAAGTCGTTCACTGAAGGAACATCGGCTCGTTGAGAAAACAAAAGATTCAACCTTTCAACCGTTTCTCTGTCAATTTTATTGAAAGCAACTACAAGCTCATTTTACAACCTTCTTATATCTTCAATTTCTATCTCATGATCATTGATTGAGCTCTCTGTTTTGTACGACCACTTGGTCATCTTGTTGCAGGCCTTCTTATGAGCAACCGAACTTTCTGAAAGAACTTTCAAATCGGCTTCAACTGACAAAACATTCTTCCTCAATTCTTTTACAGAGCCAAACTTCTTCTTTTGATTATCAGTAATAAAATCAATCTTCCCTTCCAACCTCGAGAAATAAGGAATGGTCTTCTCAACCCTTCTCAAAACATGAACAATGTAATCACTCTTCTTGAGAGAGATTGTATGTTCTGAATCAGTATCATCATCGTATGATGCTAGTTCATATGATCGGCTTGAGTCAACAACTGGCTGTTTTCCTTTTGCTTTTTCTTTCTGTTTTCTTTCTTCTTCCACTTTGTCACTAATGACAACAACTTTATGAGTGTGAGAGGATTGAGCACCTTGATTTTCTTGAGATGACATTCTGTCTGGAGTTTGTGCTTGATCGGCATGAGGAATTTGTAGAACACCTTCACTCAGCTTTTGAACCGATTCCTCTTTACTCTTCTTCGAACTCTAAAGGAACTCTAAAAGAAAATATCCTTCTTCTTCCACTTCTTCTATCTCTTCCATCACTTGTTTTTGTTTTCCTTTCTCAGGGAGACTCTGTACAATGGGGTCTTGATGAACTTCTTCTGTTAGTTGAGCACTAGCATCCTAAACCATTTTCAAAACTTTTGAGATATCAAAATCTTGAGCCTTTCTTTTCATCATAGTTTTCTTTTTCTTCTCAGCATTAAGAGTTTCTTCTACCCTTATTCTTTCTGTAAAAGCCTCAGCAGGATAAAGACTGATCTTTGGATCACCTTCCTTTCTCTGTTCCTTATCCTTTCTCCATTTAGCTACAACCTCCTTACTGTACCTCAGCTTATTTTTGGTCTTTGAACTGGTTTGCAGATCAGACTTATGAGTAACACCAGTAGACTGAATTTCGTTGGCTGGCATAGGTGCCGATTGAATCTGAGCCAATTCAGCTTCTACGTCTCTGACAAAAATTTTGAATTTTGATCAGAACAAACATTCAACTTTTCATCATACTTTTGCTAATCCAAGAGGGATTCAAATCTATGGGGTTTCCTTTTAAAGGAATGTTACAAAACCTTATACTTTCAATAATGAACTTCGTAAGGATGGTTGGATACATAATCATTTGGGACTTAATCCCTCATGTCTTGACATTCTTAATGGTTTCAAAAACATACCCCATGAGATTTACATTTCTCATATTTACAAGATAGTCAAGCATAAAAATATCAGAAACTTTCAGAGTTTCTTTATCCCCTTTCCTTGGAATAGGAAAACATTGCATCCATAATGTCACAAAACGATTGTACGGAAAAAGATGAGACACTTTTCTCTTTTCTTCATTTATAACAAACAGATACTTTTCAGTGCTTTCTCTATTAAACGTATCAACTTCTTCTGGTAGTTTATGAGATGGACATAGAGAATCCCCTTCTATTAGGACATTCAGGAAATGAGCCGCTTGTTTCACAAACATGAATAGCTTTCTATCATACACAGGAAAATTGATAGTCATGTCTTTGTCGAAAGATACGGTTTTATAAAACTGACAAACATCATCAAAAAGAACTGGATCTTGAGAAACAGGTCTTTCAACACACTGATGCTCCCATCCTTGAAAAAGAATGATTCTTCTGATTGTGGAATCATACGAATCAAAGAAGTCTCAAGACACTAACCTTTCTCTGTTAAAATCTTTCTCTATAAAAGTCTTTGAAGACATTTCGGCGAGAGTATTAGCAGAGGATTAAGACATAAAGATGATGCCGATGAATGATCGTACGATGATTTAAAAACGGTGGAGTAGAACTTCGCCTCAAATCCTCAAAAACCAATGTGGGTTTGGGGAGGGGGGGCTATTTATAGATGAAAAATGGGTGATTGTTGATCTTCTACGGTCGAAAAAGGGATGACCGTTGATCTTCTACGGTCAAGATTAGAGAAAACCAGATCAATGGTTAGGATTAAAACAAAGAAAAAAATTTAAAAAAATGAAAGGTACCTGTCGGAGATCGTAAGGTAATTGTTGGTTTCGGTAGATTTCAAAAGAAAATACAAACATTCGAAATAGAATAGAAGTATCAAACGACATGCCGATGGAAAACAATATCATTACCATGAACTGACAATATGATGGAAAACAAACTCGTTACCATTAACTGACAAGACGATGGAAAAAAATCTTGTTACCATGAACTGACAGTACGATGGAAAACAATCATGTTACCGTGAACTGACAATATGATGGAAAACAAACTCATTACCATGAACTGACAAGCCGATGGAAAACAATCTTGTTACCATGAACTGACAGTACGATGGAAAAAAATCTCGTTACCATCACCAGTCAATTACGATGGAAAAGAAATTTGTTACCATCATCGATTGATTATGATGGAAAAGAAATTTGTTACCATCATCGGTTGATACGATGTAAAAGAAAATTGTTACCATCATCGGTCGATACGATGGAAAAGAAAATCGTTTCCATCATCGAATGATACGATGGAAAAGAAATTCATTACCATCATAGGTTGATATGATGGAAAAGAAATTCGTTACCATCATCGGTCGATACGATGGAAAAGAAAATCTTTACCATCATCGGACGATACGATAGAAAAGAAATTCATTACCATCATAGGTTGATACGATAAAACTGATAAACAGATTAAAGAATGAAACGATAAAACTATCAAAACGATAAATAGAAAAATGAATACACATATCCAGAGAGTAAATAGTTAAAGAACATAAGATAAAAAGAAACATAAAGACATAGAAAGAAATATCCTCCCCCTTTCAAAGGGAGTTTTTTAATGTTAGGAGAATTTTAAAACATGAAGTAGATATGAATGATTATTTTAATGTAATCATTCCTAGCTTCTGTTTTATAAACTCAAATCTATCGGAAGGTAATGTATTTGTAAAAATGACAGCAAGTTGTTCTTGAGTTCCGATAAATTGTAAAATAATATCTCCTTTTTGTGTGTGATCTCTAAGAAAGTGACGCCTAACATCTATGTGTTTAGCACGAGAGTGATGTGATGGGTTCTTACTAAGAGCTATGACACTTATATTATCACAAAGAATTTGAGTTTTGGAAAAACTCAATCCATAGTCAGTGAGTGTGTGCTGCATCCACAATACATGAGCACATCAACTTCCAGCTGCTACATATTCATCTTCATCAATGGATAGTGATACTGAATGTTGTTTGTTGCAGGACCAAGAAACCAAGGAATCTTCTAAGAAATGAAATGTTCCAGATTTACTTTTTCTATCCATTCTAAAACCACCAAAGTCAGCATCTGAAAAACTTTTTAAAACAAAATCATTCCCAGAAGAGTAAAAAAGACCAAAATCCATAGTGCCTTTTAAATACTTAAAGATTCTCTTTACGGATTTTAAATGAGACACTTTTGGATTAGATTGATATCTTGCACATAAGAATACAGAAAACATTAAGTCTGGTCGACTACCTATCAAGTATAGCAGACTTCCTATCATACATCTAAAGATTGTTTGATCTACTGGTTTCCCAGTTTCATCAATATCAAGTGTATTTGAGGTACCAATTAGAGTGCTAATACTTTTAGTTTTGTCATATCCATACTTTTTGAGTAAATATTTTATATAATTATGTTGAGATATATATGTTCCTTCTGGTTTTTGAGAAATTTGAAAACCTAAAAAGAATGTTAACTCACCCATCATACTCATTTCAAACACAAATTTCATTAAATTTGAAAAAGAATCAGTTAATGATTTCTGAGTTGATCCTAATATGATGTCATCAACATAGATTTGAACAATCAAAACATTTTTGTTTTCCATTTTTATAAAAAGGGTTGGATCTGCTGTACCTTTGGTATAATTGTTTTGTAAAAGAAATCTTGTAAGTCTATCATACCATGCTCTAGGGGCTTGTTTAAGACCATATAAAGCCTTGGTAAGTCTAAAAACATGATCAGGATGTTTTGGATCTTGAAAACTAGGAGGTTGTTCGACAAAAACTTCATCTTGAACAAAACCATTTGGAAAAGCACATTTGGCATCCATTTGAAATAGTTTGAAGTTGAAAAAAGCTGCGAAGGATAATAGAATACGAATAAATTCATGTCTAGCTACAGGAGCATATGTTTCTTAATAGTCTATTCCCTCTTGTTGATTATAGCCTTTAACAACAAGTCTTGCATTATTTCTTATAATATTCCATTTTCATCACATTTGTTTCTGAAAACCCATTTTACACCAATTACAGTTGTTTCTTTAGGTCTATCAACTAAAGTCCAGACTTGATTCCTTTCAAATTCATTTAGTTCATCTTGCATTGCTTTGATCCAATCATCACCACCTAAGGCCTCACTTGGACTTTTAGGTTCAAATTGGGAAAGAAAATCAAGATTTTATATTTCATTTCTTAAAGAATTTCTAGTCCTTACAGGTTGATTTACATCACCAATGATTTTATCACTGGGATGATTTCTAAGAAACAATTGATTTGGGTTTTGTAAAGCATGTTCATCAACATATGATTGAAAATCTTCTGTGGTAAATGTTTCAGGAATACTTTCTTGAACATTTTCTTTATGATAATGATCTTCTAATAACGGTTGATAAACATTTTTAGAAAACACATCCGAGGATGTAGGATTGGGTTGGTTGAAAACAAAAGGATCATTTTCATCGAATTTTACATGTACTATTTCTTCAACAGTACATGTGTTTTTATTGAAAACTCTATAAGCCTTAGAGGTTGTACAATAGCCTAGAAAGATTCCTTCGTCAGCTTTTGGTGCAAATTTGTGTAGATTATCTTTTGTATTCAGAATGAATACTTTTCATCCAAAAACTTTGAAGTATGAAACTTTAGGTTTTCGGATAGTCCATAACTCATAAGGGGTTTTATTAAGAAATGGTCTAGTTAAAACATGATTTATAGTATAACCGGAAGTACTGACAGCATCAGCCCAAAAGTGCTTAGCAATTGAGTATCCACTCAACATGGTTCGAGTCATTTCCGGAAGAATGTGATTTCTTCTTTCAACAACACCATTTTTCTGAAGAGTTATTGGAGCTGAGAAATTGTGAGTAATACCTTTCTTACTACAAAAAGTTTCAAAATCTGAATTTTGAAATTCACCACCATGATCACTATGAATAGTTATAAATGGTAGGTTTTTCTCATTTTTAACTTGGGCTCTAAAAGTTTTGAAATAGTAAAAGGCTTCAGATTTCATTGTGAGAAAGTAGAGCCATGTATATCTAGTAAAGTCATCAACTAAAACAAATACATAGTATTTGCCTCTAATGCTTCCAGATTGTGAAGGACCAAAAAGATCCATATGCACTAGCTGTAATGCATTAGAAGTTGAAACTTCATTAATTGATTTAAAGCTAGTTTTATGTTGCTTGCCAAATTGACAAGGATCACAAACTTTTGAAGAATCATATCTAAGGTCCGGTAGTCCCTTTACAAGTCTTTTCTTTGAGAGTTTACTAAGGTTTCTCAGATTACAGTGTCCTAGTCTCATATGCCATAGCCATGATTGGTCTTCTATTGCTCTTAATCAGGGTAATTATTGGCTCCTAAGGTCTTCTAGGTTAATAGTGTAAACATTCTCTTGCCTATGGGCAGATAGAATGAACTCATCCTTGGAATTGTGAACAAGACACTTATCATTTCTAAAATTCACAAGGTAACCTTCATCACATAATTGAATTATGCTAATGAGATTGTGCCTAAGACCTTTAACAAACAAAACATTTGAGATAAGAACTTTTCCAAGAGAAACAATATTACCTATACCAACAATCTTAACTTGAGCATTATCTCCGAAGGTAACTTTTCCACCTTTTGTTTGGAAAACCGTTTCAAAGAGATCTTTGTTTCCAGTCATATGCCGAGAACAACCACATTCCATGTACCGGATGTTCTTATTGGTACACTTCTCATTTTCATGAAAAGGAAACAATTAGTTTTTCAGAATCCAAACTTGTTTGGATCTAGAAAGGTTAGATAAAAGAATTTTAGGAATCCACATTTTTTTTGAAAAATGAGCTTTATGAAATCCTATTGATTGAGTCTTGTTAAGAGAACAATCTCTTCTCCAGTGTCCACCACATTAACACCTAGAACAAAAAATGGTTTTTTGAAGAACAAAATAGTTATTACTAAAAAAATATTTGGAATAAGTATAACCAAGACGAGAATGATTTCTCAAAGGTCTAATTTGAGAATACATCATGTCAAAGTTTTTATTTCAATGAGTAAAGTTTGACAAACATTTCTTCAAGGAATAAATCTCTGACTTTAGTTTTAAAACCAAATTCTTATTTTCCAAAACATTTGAATTTGAACTAGAGTTAGGTTCTAAAATATTATTCTTTGAAACTACAGTTTCAAGATCCTTAGAATGTTTAACCTTATCAGATTTAACATTCTCAAGGGTTTTTAAAATACTTTCAAAATCTGAAGTTTTCACATCAAGATCTTTAAAAAGATCTGATATTTCTTTAGTCAAGACTGAAATTCTAGAATTTTCTTTTTCAAGTCTCTTCTTGAGTTTAGAATTTTCATTTTCAAGTAATTTAGAAAATCTAGAGACTTCTTCAAAAGAAGGTAATGTATCATCTTCTGATGATGAAGATTCATCATTTGAAGATTCATAATATCTATTATCAGTATAATTTGCATTCAAAGAGAGATTTGTAATAGCTTCAGCGTTATGTACCTTAGCAATGAGACAATTATCTTCAATTGGTAATCTGGATAAGAGTCTGATATTCCTTTGTCCTGATGTCTCATATTCTGAAGAATAATCTGAGGAATCACTACCACTTTCACTCCATGTATCATTTACTTTCAAGACTTTCTTTGTATTATAAAACCTTTTCTTGTTTCATTCAGAGTGTTTCTCCTTTCTATCTTTCCTTTTTAGTAAAGGACAATCAGGCCTTATATGTCCTACTTTCTTACATTCATAACAAGTTTCCTCTGAATCGTTCTTATCTTTCCTGTCTTTTTTTAATCTATATTGGAAATATTTCTTTCCCACAATCTTTTTCATCCTTCGAGCAAGATTAGCTAACTCATTATTCGAAAGATTACAATCACTTAAATCAGATATAACAACTTTCTTGGATTTAGACCTTATAAGACTTTCAGGTGTTTTAGATTTAGATGCAAAGGCTACACTTCCATTCTCATTCTTCGTCTTGTTAAAATCAACATCTCTCGTCATTCTTGTCTCATGCTGTAGAAGAGTTCCAAAGAGTTCATCAAGAGTAATCTAGGAAACTTTTCTATTTTCATCAATAGCTGTTCTTTTTGACTCCCATTCATTTGGCATTATATCTATAATTTTATCAACAAGAGCTTCATCATCAAGACCTTTTTCTCCCATAGATTGTAAGCTGTTGACAATTGTCATAAACCTTTATTTCACTTTACATACTGGCTCTCCATAAGGAGAAAATAATCCATGATATTCTGCTCAAAGCATTGCTCTCCTTGTTTCTATAACTTTGGATGTTCCAAAGTGAAGGACTTATAGTTTCTTCCAAATACAATTGGCTGCTTCACATGAAGATATATGACTATATATATTCCTAGTCATAGATAATAATAAAGTATTGCATACCTTGTAATTCAGTTGATAATCTTGCTTCTCCTGGTTAGTGAAAGTACTGACTTTTTTGTCAGGAATTTTGTAACCTCCAGTAAGCATTATAAAGTTGTCTAAACCAGTATTAATAACGAAAGTCTTCATACGGTCTCTCCAATACTCATAATCATTCCCATCAAATATTGGTGGTCTAGAAGGATTCAGATTTTCTATTGACCCAATATTTATTCCAGCCATCTAATGCAACAAAAACTTTTCCACTCCACACGTTAATGTAGTAAGTATTTAAGATAGTAATATGAAAGAAATAAAGCTAGTAATACAAATCAGTGGAAAACCTCCCCTGATAAAAATTTATGGATCGAATATATAGATATGTATTTCTATTAGATGGAACAATACATGGGGGTGAATTGTTGGTTTAAAAACCTTTGAGTTTTAGCAACTAAGAGATTAGTTTAAATGATCTTAAACTAATACAAATAAAAAAACCCACAATTGTATTGAATATAAAAGGTATGATGTATTGTAATACTAATGTAATGTAAAAAAATTGTGTTCAAGATGAAGACAATAATCAGAGTAATACAAAGATGAATGATTCTACCTTAAAGCGTATAGAATCAATCAATACAATATGTAATAGAATGATTGTAATTTAAACAATAACAATTGAATATGTAAAGAAGAAAGGAAACAATACAAATTACTTTTTAATACAAGTAACAGCGCAAATGTAAAAGAATTACAATTCTTTTGACCCAAACAGAAGGGTTATCCTTTCACCTAGGATAAAAGGTCTGTCTCACCAGCACCTTGGTGAGCCCTCGATTCGATGATCGGTTCATCTGTCTGCCTATCCTTGGCAGCCCTCGATACGATGATCGGCACGTCTGTCTGCCTATCCCTGATAGCCCTCGATACGATGATCGGCACGTCTGTCTGCCTATCCCCAGCAGCCCTCGATTTTAAAGCTAATCGGCACCTCTGTCTTTCAATCACTTTAAAGCCCTCGATATGATAATCGGACGCACAATGCAGATGAGAGAAGTCACAGTGTCTCTCTCTAGAATCATGGTAGTTCACGAAGTCTCTTCATTCATTTCACCATCATCGTTCTTCTCTCAGATTCAAATGACCTCCTATTTATAGGCCTCGGGTTCCAATGGTCATGTTTCCTGCAGCGATCATATTTCTCCGAAAAACTCAGATGGACTTGGACACCTGTCATCATAATGGTCATATTGAAACAGAAAGCACGACATCATTTTGATTAGTTTGTAACTAACTCAACGACATCGTATTGGTTAAAACAAGATATATATATATCGATGATAAGCAATGGTACGATTATTATGAAAAAAGTGCTTTTGACAAAGTACCAAAACAAGTAATGAACATCTGAATAGCAGAGTCAGTACGATACGAATGACAGAGTCAGTACGATCAGTATTGTACGATACGATATGGTCAGTACGATCAGCATGATCAGTATGATCAGCATGATCAGTACGATCAGCATGATCAGTACGATCAGCATGATCAGTACGATCCGCATGGTTAGTACGATCCGCATGATCAGTACAATCCGCATTGTATGATACGATAAACATGATATAAGACAATTGGAATTTCCAAAATATAATAGAATACATTTTTGATTTCCAAAATATGATATAGAAGTCAAAAGAGTACTTTTGACTCAACACTTTAATGGTCCCACATTGATGTGTTTCAAGGATAAGGTGATAAGGGTTTGAAATCCACCCATCCAATGGGTTTTGGACATGTGTAGGTCTTAGATTTTACATTATCGTTCCATTTTATTTAAATTGTTAAATAATGAGTTCATCGCTGCATCATCATGATGTCATAAAGAATTTAATTTATTTAATGTCTAAAAATTATAAAAAAATATCATGATGTAGGATATATTTTTAGTTTTTTAATGAATATTTATAGTCCAAAATATCATTTATGTAGACAAACTTAAAAATATTTTACTTAGGTGATACATTCTTGGTTACATTTAACATTCTTTAAAAATAAAAAGATAAAAAGTCACTTTCTCACAAAAGTGATTCCATGGGGCCCCCAAGTTTGGCACAAGGCATCCCATGGTCGGCCATGAGACAACCAGTAGCCTTAGAACACGTGTTGTGGTCATTTTTATTATTATGATATTATCTTATTATCTTTAACTACCTGATTACTCATTAATCAAGATAATTAAAGATAATTACTGTCGTTACTATTCATAATGTCCAAAAACAAAAGATTCTTAATTACATAATTTGGAGCTTCTGATTCCAAATAGGTAATCCATATTACCAAATTCCATACACATAAATTGCAATAATTAAATTAAAAAAACTTCCGGTTGTCAAAACAAATAGTGGGGTTTTTAGAAACAATATTTATGAAAAGTTTTGCACCTATTTATGCCCAATTCCAAAGTGAAATTAATCCCAATGACCATCATTTAATTAAATGGTAAAAATATATTCTAATTACACTTTAAAACAAATTAAAAAGATAATATAACCATATAATTAAATTATATGAAAAAGCAGTTTTGATGTAAAATGTAGTATTTTTCACTATTCATTGAAAAATGAACATTGTCAGAAAAATACCAAAAATTAACCCAAGGTATTATTCAATGTCCCAATCATAAATAATATGTATATTTTGAAAAATAGAGCTTATAAAGTTGTTAAAAAGTGTATTTAAAAGCGGTTCGCCATCAAAAGGCAGTTAATCGAGCTTTTAAAGAATATTAGAAAGTTTACGCTTAAAAACTGGATTCATTTGCATTTTTAATCCTCTTACATTTATTGTAAAGAGTAAAAATATTTGACAAACATATATAATCATTTTGTAGTTATTTCTGTTCATTCCCGCCATTACAAAGGCTAGGCATTAACTACCATTTAAAATAATATTATTTTATTATTAGAGTGCAATGTAAGATTCCCAAGAAACTCATGGTTGCGTATTGGGTATGCCATCGAGCATAGAATCCCCTTTAATGTAATATTAATATTTTATTTAGAAATATGGATAAATATAAAGATGTCATATTCTTTATTTACCTGGGGTGTTACAGTAGTTGATACGAGAGTTATCATGTTCATTTGGATAGAGGATGTGGGGAGAGAGCAACAAAATATTATAAACTAAAATGGAAGAAAATGAAAAAATGTTCTTTACCTCTAGAAAAAACCACCCTGAGAACCTCTTTAATAGAAGGGGTTTTGGTATTTTGTAATGACCAAGAGCTTTGTGTAAGTGGGGAGTGACTAGGGAAGGGTAATTAGGTAGAGCATTTAGGAGGTTTAGGGCTTAGAAGAGTGAAGAGAAGAGGAAGTGAGGGGGTGTTATAGAGGAGGAGAGGATTCTATTCTGAATATTTTATTCATTACCTTATTTTATCCCTCATGAAAAACAATACTGTGGTTTAATATGACCCGTAATAGTAATATGTGTATGTGATTTCAAACCAAGTGTCCTTACATCACTTATGATGTCATAAAAAGTTTATTTAACTGATATATTGTATATATGGTATTTTATCATATTTAACTATTCATCCAAAATTCGAGTATTTTAGAAAAATACAAAAAATTCACCATAACCCATTTTTGAAGTGGTGAAATCAAAAAATTAAGAAAATTTATAAAAAAAATATTATAAATTAAATTTTTAAATAAAAACAGAGTTATGTCGAAAAATTACAATTTTAGTTGCATAATTATTTTTATATCAAATTAAAGAATTAATTATGATATCATTATATTATTATGTTAAGAAAATAAAATAATATCATCATTTACTATTGAAAAATTTTATATTACAATTCATATTACTATTCATATGGGAATGTTACTATTAACCAAAAAAATGTTTATTCTTTGAGAATCCAAATGACATGCTGATCACAACTCTTGATGTCCATGTTTTGAAATTCAAAATAATGTAGATGCAATGTTGTGTTTAATGGAAAGATACTAAAAAGTGTAGTTTTGTAGGGGCACATTGTTTCATGAATTCAATAATCATTTTCAAAACCTTATGTTGTTACATATGGAAGGGTTTTGTGTGGTAGATGATTAGAGAAGAGATTAACCAAAATGTGTACCCTACCCATCAGAAACCATTTATCCCAAGGAATAGATGGATGGAATAGTTAGTGATGGTATTATCAGACTGGGAAACATATTAGGAGTTTCCATAATCTCCCCAAATAATAGGTGCATAGTTTAGATACTTGGGTTGGAATACCATTCACCCCTCGTAAGAAATATTGAAATCTTGTTACAATAAATAGGATTTTTTTATATTCATGAACACAAATAAAAATCACCCAAACTCAACACATTTGAATCATAGATGATTCGCACATTTTTGGAGGCTCTCAAATAGATACCAAGGCGTTTTGACCTCTGTTCTTGATGAATAAAATCCTAGAATGAATATTTATACCTCTATTTTTATAAGATTCTCATAATAATTTGTTTCCTCTCCCTATCTCTTCCCCATCATTCTCTGTTCCTTTAAAGGGATGTTTTCCTCCATCAGAGATGGAAGTATATCTACGTTTTGATAGATCTAATCTAATTGATCATTGATTTAGGATTCATATCACGATCTCATTATTCACTTTGATATTGGTTATTCCACATCAATTAGGGATTTTAGTTTGTGATCGTCCATAAAAATATCAAGGTAGTTGGTATATGTTCAATTAAAATAACATGAATTCCAACTACATGTATGTATTGTTGAATTTATATATTCAAGTTTAAAATTTGAATATTTAATTAAATAAATTAATTTTTTAATTAATTTATGAGAACATGAAATTGATATCATAAGATTTAGACATTATTAAAAATTTGGTAATATTTATGACTATTGGAAATGGTTGATTTGAATTAATTACTTTATAATTTAATTAATTTAAATTTATGTGTTTGGTAAATTTGTAATTAAATTAATTTATTGGTTAGTTATTTAATGGAATGTGACTATTTTGGAATTGGATTAATTTATTGGTGATTTAATTAATTTTTTGTGTGTTTTTTCAATTAATATTCTTAATAATTAATTGAGAACTGTGGTTATGAGATTGACGGGTTTACCATGAAGTTAATGAAACTGTAATACATGTGATATTGTTATACATTTGACTTTGTTATATTCATTTATGGGATGTGGAACACTGATTCAAATTCAAATAATGATAAATTGATATTTGTTCTTGGGAAATGGGCTACTAAATCAAAATCCCATAGTGATAAATTGGTATTCATGTGTGGGACATAAATGGAGAATTAGTTTTAAAATGGTCATAATTAAGAAATTATGTTCCATGTGAATATTTGTATGATGAATTTGTTTCATAAGTGTGGAATAATAATCTCATTTTTGATGGGAAACAGAAAGAGGATTATGGTGGTGGAAATGTGATTTATACTAAATATCCAAGACATAAAACATATTATATCAGTATGTGTCATTACGAGAGTTTACATTAGGGAAATGGAATGTAAATTGTTCATATGGAAGGATCAGTTACATAGGAATTTTTTGAGTGAGGTTTCTTGAGTATGGTAGGACTGCCCATATGCATAGATAAATCCCCAAACCGCCAATAAAGTACGAAGTATTTGGAAGGATTGGAAATATATTTTTGTTCTGTAGGAACCCATCTAAGAAGGTTAATTATGGAGAAAATATAATTATTTATATTTGAGGATGTGGATCTTTTACATCATATCAATCTTATATCTAGATTTCATCTACACATGGATGTAGATGTAGGGGATGTGATGCTTCTAGGAAAAATATCAGGTATAATCAAAGAGGTGTAACTCATGTGACGTAGAATGTATCAAAGGGAATAAGGGAATGACCTTTAAGTGTATTTCAGTCTACAATGGTGGATAGATATTTTGGACCATTAACAATTATCTGTACACTTCCATTAGATTCCATGATATCTAGAGCCATATATGATATTTATTCTTCTCATTCTTTTATGTTTATAAATCCTATGAATGGTTTATCATGGAGGTGGATTTCGTGAGTGGGGATATGATGATTGATACACCATTGGGGGTTCAATCAAGAGATATCTATTTATGATAGGTTTGTCAACTCAAGGTTAGTGTGTATCATTTCAGGTGGGATGTCTATATCATTGACATGTATTTATCCCTCCAGGTTTGGGTATTGACATGATAGTATCATATCAGTCCCACATTGATTGTTACCAAAATAAAGTGTATTATAAGTATCTAGAGGTTACAAAATATATTGGCTATGGAGAGTAGTATATCCTTTTAGGACAAGAAGCTCCAATTCATTCGCAACTAGGGGAGTATACCACATGGTTTTCAAGTCTATTGTTTGATGAAAGAAGTGTTAGCCTTATGTATTTCAAAACATATTGGATACTTTTTTTGATGTATTTCCTGAATTCATTTTAGAGATTCATCCTAAGAGAGATGTACAATTTACTATTGAACTCATGTTGGAGATTGAGCTAGTTTTTATTCCACAATACAGAATGACCCTAATAGATCTTGAAGATCCCTTGAATTAGCTATAAGAGATGATGGATTGGTTGACTATTCATCCAAGTACATATCTCTATGTACACTTTTAGTGTTTTCAATGAATGATTATGGGTGTTTTCACATATGTATTGATTATCTTATGTTATACTAGATGACATTGAATAACTGATATCAACTTCAATATATTGTGGATATAGTTGAAATTTTTATGTGAGCTTGTTCCTTATATAAGAACAACATGAGATCAGGGTATCATCAATTGAGTGTTCTACTATATGACATACAACAAACTACTTTTAGAATAAGGAATATCAGATATGGATTTGTTGTGATTTAATTTGGGAAAAAATGCACTAGTGGTTTTTATGGCCATGATGAAATGAATATTACACCCATACTCAGTCAGTTCAACGTCCTAGTGTTGAGTGGGACATTTACACATTTCTAGCTGAGATGCACGTTATGATTCAAGGGACTTAAGAGAGGTTTAATCTCATATCAGTTTCAGTAGAGTATACACATATTAACTAAAATAGAGACATTAATTATGTGGATCTATAATATCTGGCATTGAGATAATTCCTTGAAGGTGGAGAGAGACTTTCATAGTAGACCATATCTGAGGGTGAAATAATCTATGTTAGGAATCATGTTGTTGTGACTATGAGTATGTGGTAGAAGATGATGTATGAATTTCATTCCTTTATGTTAGTGGTTCATCCATGTGTGACCTAATTTTTTTATGAACTACAATTAAATTTTTTTTGTATGGGAATGAAAATTAAAATTTCATTATTAGTGACATGATGCTACACATATCTACTGGTGAAGGTCATACATTAATGACATGGTGGTTTACTATAGTCATTTCCCATTATAAAATTGAATTAGGATTACGATACCATGAAACATATGGTGGGTATAACAAGTAATACTTGTATGAATGACATTATTTGAGTGATTTTGTATTATTTTATAAAGGTGGAATATTTAATTGCTATTTGGGATACATTTTTTTAGATAATTTGGAATATATATATATTCAAGAGATATCCCTTCTACATGGGGTACCCCAAATGTATTTTTAGACTCTGACTCAGGATTTATATTGTTCATTATATTGTTCTTGTAGAAGGATCTTTGTACACATGTTTTATTTAGTACAATATTATACTCATAGATGGATGAGAAATTCGAATTTATTATATAGGTTCTTGAAGATATTCTTCGATCATGTGTCATATACATTTCTGGGTATTGGGTTAACTAATTTAATTTGGTTGAATTCACCTATAATAACAGTTATTAAGAAATTATAATTATGAAACCATATGAGTCTCATTGTGGGTGTCCATTATGATTGCCTCTATGCTAGATGGAGGTGGGTGAGTTAGAGTTGTTGGGACTGAGTCTAATATAGGAGACATCAAAGAACGATTAACTATTTTCGATGTAAATGGTTGTGGATAAGAGTAAATTGATTTTGTAATCTAATAGACATTTATGACCCATTTAGTTTACTAATTATGATCATGTCATCCATCAGGTGTAGCCTTGGATGGGTCACTATATTGTTTAGATATACAGAAAGTTGGTGCACAAGATTTTGTGGCCATTTTGGACTGTGTATATGATCATGCTAGTGGAATGCTGATTGGATTAACCAATACGGTACAAAACAAAGTATAATGTTTTTATTGTGTCACAACATTGAGGGTATCATCCCAACCCTTTTTATTTGATATATATGAATTATGATTATCTTTAGATCAATATGTCCAATGATATTTATTTGATTAATGTGTTGGATCAGAGTGAGAATCTGTTGTAGTGGAATGATTTGATGATAGTTCATGAATTGGGGAGACATGATCATTTTTAAGAGGAAATATTCGAGACTGAATTAGATATGTGTGCTCAATGACCCAAAAATTATACATTAGAATCCTATATATGCTTTGGAGTATAGCTCGAGGATGATTTTTTATATTGTGGGGGGATTGTAATATCCTAAATTTTTCTAGAGATATGTCAATCTACTTTTAAGGTATTTTTTTCTTATTTTGAGTATATGTTTTTTGGATTTATTATAGGTAATTTTTGGGTGAAATTGTACGTTTGTGGTTTAAGGACCTGACCCTAGTTTCCTAGATCCGGTGCCTTATTATATTACATTTTCATATAAAAAATTAATACACATATCAATAGATGAAGTAGTTTAGTATATTTTATATACATGTTACATATATAAGTTCCTCATTACATCATGAAATAAAAACGATGCTAAATTATTCCATTAGAAACAGCCAAGCCTCATAGATTATGCATAAAAGTCACCCACAACTTACATCTTCATATCCTAGTAAAATAAAACATATGAAAGGGGTGGGATCAAATTCATTGCAAGTGTATGCAATACCAAAGAAGATAATATATCCTAAACCTTAGTCATGGTGAATAAATTTAAAGACATTCCATTACAAATAATAAATATGAACACATTAGGGAATTAATTAGATTTGAGTAAAATAATTCCATAATAACACATAATAATTTGTATTCTACTAGTAAAATAACCACATGAACATTCAATTACAGGAATAATAATGAAGTAAGTGTACATGTTTTACATTCTGAATCATTTTTTCAAGGCTCTGGCCATGATGTCTAAAAATTATTAAGGGCTTGACCCAAACCATATATCGAATTGCGAAAGGCATCGGCCAATTCCAAGTCTATTTGCATCATGAGACCAACCATTGCATTGAGAGGATATAAAGGGCCCCACCAATAAAATAATAATTCCAATTCATTCCTAATATGAGAGTGGACAAACATAAATTACATATACATTCATATTGAAACAAACATATTAAATATAACTAATGTTTCCCCATTATTAAACATAAACACTAACTGTCCAGAGTAAATTAGTAAATGGTTTTATGATAGCACATATAGAATCAAAATATTCATAGAAAATCCAATAAATAAGGTAGATGAAATCTTAAATGATTAATCCCAATAATATAGAAGAACCAACATTATTGTTGAAACATATGAAAATAATCATATAAAATCATTATGGAATTCTTGAAATAAATACTGTTTTATTTTGAAAACAAGAGTTATTTTGGAAAATTATTTGTATAAAACCAATAGTGATGTAAGATAGTACATTAATAATAAAATGTGTGATTTTATAAATGTAATTTCTTCCAAAAATATAATGTAGATCTCCCTTGAAAATAGGTAATAATTTTAGAAATTCACTTTAATCATGCTTGTATTGTGGAATCAATTTTGAAAGTTCCTTTTAAAACATGTAACTATCGATAAAATAAAGATGTTTTATAGATGGTGTACATATATAGAATACTAAAACATAATTTATGAGTATTTCATCATAATATATAATAATTTCGTTGAGTTAATTATACTATAAAAGTATCTTTAATGAATATAGTGGTTCGAGTATAATAACCATTACCTTAACTCATAATGTGTTCCGCTCTTGAAAATAAAGTCCAGGAATATGAAATTAAGCTTATTAATAACAAATTTAATAACATATTAGACATTTATTTTGTTTATCATATTTCTTTTTAGTTCATTTATTTCCTTATTGATAGGTTATAATATTGAATTCTATCTTTACAGAGTGTTCGTTTTCGTGATTTTTAAAATCGGTTCACGTGAATTTATGTAATGGAATTCATGTGGAATGGATGTCAATATCTAGAATTGAAATTACCAATTATTTATGAACATATATTAGTGTTAATGGTAATTTTTATAATTTTTTACATGGAAATAGGATGAATCATTAGATGAATTATTAATTACATTCTCATAGATTACTTGAGCGGTATTTTTCTTATTATGAACTACTTTGGTCGTATGATTTAATAATATGTACATATACTAGTTCATGAATATTAAATTTTTTATAATATGTATATTATAGTCTGGTTAATATATCATAATATTTTCTTGACAAGTAATGAAGGTTAAATTGAATAACGAAATTCTTCATCGGTGAAGGATATAAATTGGAACTTCAAGGATGTTGATTTTGTTTAGAAAATAAAGGGGGGGAGAAGAATATTGATGAAGTATATTCCATTCATATGATATAAATATAGTATATAGATGATTCTGGAGTTATCATGGTCATTCGGATAGAGGAGGTTGGTAGAGGATATCAAAAAAACATAAATTGAAATGGAACTAAATTAAGAAAAGGTGCTTCACCTCTTGAAATAACCTCTATGAGAACCTCATTATGGGAATGAGTTTTGGTATTTTGGCTAGAACAAGAGTTTCCTGGATGAGGGGAGGGACTACAGAAGGGTAATTGAACAGAATTCTTAATAGAATCATGGCTTCGAAGATTTAAAAAAAGGGGAAGTGAGGGGGAGGGGGGTTATAGTGGAGGAGATGAGTAAATTTTGAATATTTTATTCATTATTTTATTAAATCCCTCAATACAACCAATAATGTTGTTTTATGTGACCTCTAATAGTAATAAGTGAATGTGAGTTTGATCCAATTGGCCTTACATCACTTATGATGTCATATATAGTGTATGTAATAGATAAATTGTATATACAATATTTTCATGTTTTCCACTATTCATCGAAAATTCGAGTATTTTAGAAAAATAAAAAAACCCTCCCTATCCATTGTTAAATTTTTGGAATTTAAAAATGAACACCATTTTTAAAAAATAATTTTATAAATAATATCAATTTATTTTTTTAATAAAATCATAGTTAATTTGAAAAATAAAAATTTTAAATGTATACTTAGGTTTATATCACATTGAAAAAATAATTAATATATCATTAACTTTTTACCTTAGTAAAATAAAATAGTATAATTATGTAAATTTCATAAGGATTATTTTACTATTCATATTAATATTTAAAATTTTATGTGTTTATTAACCATAAATCATTTTTGTTCTATCAAACTCTAAATGACTTTCTGATCACAACTCTTGGTGACCGTTTTTCAAAATTCAAAACATAGTAGAGGCAATGTTGTGTTTAATGGATAGAATATAAAATGTGTTGGTTTGTAGGGACACAATGTTTAATTAATTCAATATTTATTTTCAAAACCTTGGGGTGTTATATTCCCCTCTCACAAAACATTCATCGTCAAAATTCACAAAATGATACCTAAAAATATTCGGACATGTCTTCAACATATTCTCATAAGGATCCGATGTTCCTTCCTCTATATATTGGTTCGTCCAAAGAACCTTTACTAGACGAGTCATCCAATTTCTCAATATTTGTTCTTTAGTATCAATAATCTTTATTAGCTCTTCAAAATATGTCAAATTGGGATGAAGTTATATTTTTCGTAGGTGAGTACATGCTTTGTGTCTGGCATGTATCTCTTTTACATTGATACACGGAGCACATTTTGATCATTGGAGAGTCTTAGAGGAATTTCTAAATGGTACACTATGGTTCCAATTTGATATTTAATTTAAAAATGTCTAATGTAACTGGGACATAATTTTCCACTCTTATCGAATCGTATAATACCTTTCCAAAGAGGTAACATTATGTAAATTTGATCTCATTCTTTAAATTTAAAGTCCTTCAATCGACAATCCCCATATATGTTTTTCCAACATTGAGATGTTTTGACATGGGTTTGGATAATCTTCATCTTTTAGGTTGTTTCCTCAACATGTTCTAGGCCTACAAGCTTTATTTTAGCAACATCATCCTAGAAAGTTGGTGTACGACATCTCATTCAATAAAACTGTTCATATGGTGCCATCTGAATACTTGAATGGAATATATAATTATATGAAAATTCTACAAGAGGTAAATATTGATCCCACATACCTTGAAAGTCATGTGATCAAGGCCTCAACAAGTCATCCCACATTTTGAATATTCTTGATTTTCCATGATTTTTTGTGGAAGGTAGTGATCAAACAAAGATATGTATCTAGGGAATTCTGAATACGTTTCCATTATTGTGATGTAAAACAGGTACAATGATTAGAAAAAATTGTTAAGGGTATACCATGATGTCTTACATCATCATTAATATATAGTCATGATAAGTGTTTATGTGTTAAATCATATCAGATATAAATAAAATATATTGATTTTTTAAGAAGAACAATAATGACCCATATCACATCTTTCTTTCATAGAGTATTTGGTAGCCCCCCTGAAAAAGTACATCATAATATCCTCACATTCCACATAAGAATAAGAAGGGGTTTAATAACTCTTCAAGGATTTAGTCTTTCAACTGTGACATGTTGACAATCCAAACATATTGACACGTAATCAGTAATCTCTCTCATCATGTTTTCCCACGAAAAATTTACTTTTAGATCTCAATACATCTTTTTTCCAGAAGGGTGTATAGAGAAATTAGAACATTGAGAATCATCCAATTGTTGCTTTTATAGAACAACAATAACAGGAACACAAATCCTATTTCCAAATTTCAAAATTCCGCCTTCATATAATATTTCAATCAACATCCTATCATTAACAACATTAATTTTTTTGAAACTCCACATCATTAACCAAAGAACATTTTATCATTTCCAGTAAATAAGGGTTGGTAAACATTTGATAAAGTAGTGATGTTTTAAAATACATGATAATTACCATTTTAATGATTTCTAGATCCACAATGAGAGGATCCCTGTGAACTCTCATCTTGTTTAGAATTATGTGGTTCATTATACTGAAAGCATCTTCCCACTTATTTTCCTTCCATGGGTAGAAGTTTATAATGAAATCATAATCCTTGTGTACCTAAATCGATCCCGATTATCTCATGTGGAGTTATTTCTTTATGAATATCTAAGTCAATCTTTTATGATCTGTATATATCTCTCATTTTTCTCAATAGTTGTAATGACCCCAAATCATTAGAGAATCAATTACCACTGCTAACTCAAGATCATGAGTTGGATTGTTTTTTTCATGAATTTATAGCCGCCTAGATGCAAAGGAAATCAGTATATCATTCTGTATATGGACACAACCAAGTGATTTTTTGAAGCATCACTAAATATCAAAAATCCATCATTCCTTGATGGAAAAGTCATGATTGGGGAATTGAATAATCTTTTCTTCAATTCATTAAAACATTCTTCAAATTGTTTTGTCTATATGAACATTAACCCTTTTTTTGTACTTTGGGTCATTGGGTTGGATAATTTGGAAAATTATGAATGAAACACAGATAATAACCTACTAAACCAATAAAACTATGTACCTTAGATATGTTCATTAGAGTAATACATTCTTGCACAACCTTTGTCTTCACAGGATATACATATATTCCATCCCTATAGAAAATGTGGCCTAGAAAGGAAACTGATTGGTGCCAAAAATCAATCTTTCTAAACATCACATATAATTTATTTCTTCTAAGAGTCTTCAGAATAGATCGCAGGTGATTTTCCTGATCTTCATAGATTTTAAATTATACCAGGATATCATCAATAAACACAAAAAAAAATTCATGATGATATTTCTTGAACACTATATTCATTATATCAATGAAAATACATGGTTCATTTGTCAGTCCAAATGGAATTACTATAAACATGTATTTCCCATTCTTGGTTTGGAATGCTGTTTCTTAAATGTTTTCTTTCCTCACATGAAACTGATGAAATTCATATCGATGATCAATTGTTGAAAATTTTTGGGCTCCATTATTTTCATCAATTAAATAATCACTTTGAGGTAGGGGATTCATGTTTTTATTATTATTGCATTGATCTCCTTATAGTAAATGAACAACCTCATAGACCCATATTTGTACTTAATGAAAATAACATGGTCTTCCCATGGAGAAACATTAGGGAGAATAAATCCATTATAACTCAATTCCTCTATTTGTTTCTTTAGTTCCACTAACTCCACAGAGGCCGTTCTATAAGAGTTTATTAATATGGTCCATGAACTAGGAATTAAGTCAATGGAAATATTAATTTCTTGCTCTGGAGGATCCTTTGGTAAATCATATGGAATGATGTAAATATATTATTTCACAATATAGACATCTTATATTTGAGCATTCTTTTCCTCACCCATAAATATTGAATTCACTTCCTCCAAAAAAAATATAATTCAGCACAACTACTGGGGGTGGATAGATGATGAGAATCATATGGTGAGGTTTCTCCTATAAAGATAAGGGATTCTACACAATTCACAAAAATTGTAACTTCCTTCTTCTTGCAACAGATATTTTCATCCTAAATTGAGAGAAAATTCATACCGATAATTATATAAAATTCAATCATTGGTATGATGATATGGTTAGCAACTAATGCACGTTTTTGTGTCATGAGGTGGATTGATTGACACTCCCTTGTTGCAATGATACATACACATTATTTTTTTACTGATAACACCTTTATTAAATGAATTTGTACATGTGTAATTTTCATGGAAACTGGGAAGAAATAAATGAATGTGATGATCCAGAATCGTATAAAACCTTGGATATGTTTCATGAAATGATTTATGTACCTCCCACTACAAATTTAGGAACGTCAATATTTGTATTTATGAACACATTTTCTTATTAGTTCTCCCTTGGAATTTTCTATAGCATGTTTCCTTGACACATTAGATAATCATTAGAATAGTGTCCCATATCCTGAGAATTATAGATTTGAATATTAATGGATTCTTTCTTTGCCTTACAATCAGGAGAAAGATGCACATTCTATTCGCATTTTTAGAACACACCTTTTCTTTTTATGCATACACCAGGGTGTTTTCTTCCAAAATTATCACCAGGTGAATAATAAATTATTCCCTTCTACCACGTTTCCATATTTCCTTTTCTAGATTTTTCTGAAGTCCTCTTTGAAAAATTATTTCCATTAAAATCATAAGACTTAATGAATTTATTTTCCATCATGATAGCACACGATACAATATCTTAATATGATGATAAAATCTGGGATACTAGTGCCTATCAGAGAAATGACATTAGTTTATCAAATAATCAGTCAATCCTTCTCCTAGAATTTTCTATGTATTATATAACATGACTTTCAATCCTTGTAGAGATAGCTACCTATATTGAAATATTATCATCTTCCTTTTTCCTCAAATTGAAAATTTTCATTTCCATATCCACCCATTGTTCATGAAAAAAGTATTTATCTAATAATATTTCCTTAATATCCCTCAATTCAATCTCTTCTATTTTTTACTCCTCATTTGTGTTTTGTATTAACGACCACCACTGATCAAAATCTCTCGATAGGCGATAAAATTCCATGAGGACCATCTCTTTTTCGTTACTTTCCAATGAGATAAATATCTTCTATAGGGAACATATTCACTATTCAGAAACAAATTGTATTGTATCCCCATTGAATGATGGAGTTTTTTTTCCCATATAGCGATCTAACAATGCTCCACCACGTAGAGGATATGGATTCCCCACGCAGGAAGGGTTATTGTTCCAATCCTCAGTAACTTGTCCCAATATAGTCATAATCTGCTCTATACTAGTCGCATCACTAGAGACAACATCATTATCTTGCATCGGAGGGAAATCCCAACATTTGATACACATGTTCATACAGTTTCCATTTCATCCAATAGGAACCAATTATAGATAATGGAATACGCTAGATTAGGTTATGAATCATAATGTATAATCTTAAGATAAAAAAAATCATAGTATAAATTGAAATCCTTCGCTTGGTTAATCCCATAATAAAAAAATGATTTTTAAGGAGAAAATAATTTTTAAATCCTTCATAATGGATTGTAATGAAAATGTGAGTTATCCTAAGAATATCCCACATGATAGGGTTAATATCAAGAGTGAAACAAGACCCATTTTTGTGTACCAGGATACCTAGGGTCAAACAAGAAACTCCTTGATGGAGCATTCACTCCTAGGTACATCTTTATTAGAGCCACAACTACTAGTTTGTATCCATACATGGATGTATTTTCTAGAAATATCCACATAATCTATTTCATATAAAAATATTAGGATGTTTTTGTTTGCCTATACTCAAAGACATTCCTGTGGATTTGTACCCTAATATACATTTTCTCGATATATCTTCCATGTTTTCTACCAAACATCATCTTATACCGCCTGTATGGATCGGACACCAGTTACCTGGATTCGGTGCGTTATTTTATTACATTAGAATATAAAAACGGAATGGGAATCCTGATTGACAGAGTATTTTAGTAGATTTTGGAAACAAGTTGCTTATATAATTTAAACATTACATCATGAAATGGAAAACAACACTAAATAATTCGATTACAAACATCTGTGGCTCTTTGATTATGCTAGAATTTCACTCATAACATATTTCTTCATATCCTTGGAAAATGAAACATATAAAGGATTGAGCTCAAATTCATTATAACGGTATTTAATATAGAAGAAGATAACAGAACATAATCATTAGGCATAGTGAATAAATTAAAACACATGCCTTTACAAATAATAAACTTGAACCCATTAGGGCATGAATATGAGTTGAGTAAAATAATCATATGAAAATAACCATATGTCTTGATGTAGTAAAATAACCATATGAAAATAAAATTAGTAGATTCATAATGAAATAACTACATATGCTTGACATTCTAGATCATAATTTCAAGGACTTGGTCAAGACGTCTAAATATAATTAAGGCCTTGGCCAAAACCAAATATTTAATTGGGAAAGGCCTTGACCACTTCTAGGATTATTTTTATCATGAGACCTTCCAATGAATCGATGGGGTAGAGTAGGCCCCACCCATCACATAATAAGTCCAATGCATTCCACATATGATTGGTTACAAATATAAACCACAAATTCAAACATATTTAAACTAACATATGAAATGTAACTATCTTTCATAATAATTAAACATAAATAGTAACACGTCCGAGTAAATTGGTGAATGGTTTTAAGATACACATACACAGTCAAACTAGTCATAGACAATAAAATAAATACTGTTGATGACATTATAAATTATCAATCCCAATAAATCATATGAATTTTCATGAGTTTTGTAACAGATGAAAATACTCTTATAATATCATTAAGCAATTCATAAGATAATTACACTTTCATTTTGAAAAGAAGAGTTATTTTGGAAAAATAATTCTAAAAATCCAGAAGTGAAGTAAGATATTACTTTTATAATAAAATGAGTGATTTTATAAAGATAATGGTTTCCAAAAACAAATTATATAGTTCCCTTGAAAACATGTAATAATTTGAAATATTCCCTTAAATTAGGATAGTATTTTGGAAACAATTTTGAAAGATCCTTTTAAAATGTGTAGCTATCCATAAATTAAGGAAGGATTCATGTTTTTGTACATAAATAGAATACTAAAACATAATTTATATGGAGTATATAATAATATATAAAAATTTCACTAAGGTGATTATACAATAAAAGTAACTCGAAGGAAAAGGGAGGTTCGGGTAGAAAAACCCTTACTTAAAATCAAAATGTGTTCTGCTCTTGAACATAAGCTCCTGGAATATAAATTAGTCTTACTAATAAGTTATTTTAGAACCAAATATAAATTTATTTAGTTTATCATAATTTTTTTTAGTTAATTTTTGTGTTTATTGATATGTTATATTATTCCATTCTGTTATTCTGGAGTGTTGGTTTTCTTGATTTTCATAATCGGGCCGCTTGATTTTATGTAATGGAGTACATGTAAAATGGATATAAATCTATAAAATTGAAACTGAATATTATTTATGAACATCCATAAGTGTTAATGGTCATTTAAATAATTTGGTCACATGTAAATAGAATGAATCCCTAGATGAATTATTAATGACATTCACATACATTATTTAACCGGTATTTTTATTATTATGAATTAGTTTGGTCATATGATTTATAATATGTACATATAACTGTTCATTAACATTAAATAGGTTATTATACATATATTATAGTCAGTTTAAACTAATAAAAATGGTTTAATGATAATTAATTAATGATAAATAGAAAAAAAACTCCATCATCCATGATGTTTATAAATTGGAACCTCATGGTCGTTGATTTCATTTATAAAATTAAAGGGAGAGAGTAAGAATATTTATGATTTTTCTCCATTAAGATGATATAAATCTAGCATATAGTGGATACCAGAGTTATCATGTTCATTTGGATGGATTAGGTGGGGATAGGATAACAAAATAAGATAAAATTGAAATAGAACTAAATGAAAAATAAAGGTTATTTACCTCATACCACCTTGAAAACCTCCTTAAGGGAAGGGGTTTTGGTATTTTGGAATGACCAAGAGATTCATGAATATGGGGAGTGACTAGGGAATGGTAATTGGGTAGACCATTGTGGAGATTCAAGGCTTAGAGGAGTGAAGAGAAGAAGAAGTGGGGGGAGGGTTATAGTTGAGGAGAGGAGTATATTTTGAATATTTTATTCATTACATTATTATATCCTTCAAGACAACCAATAGTGTTGTTTCATAAGACCCAAATAGTAATATGTTCATGTGAGTTCAAACCAAGTGGCCTTACATCACTTATGATTTCATAAAGAGTGTATTTAACTGATAAATTTTATATATGGTATTTTATCGTATTTAACTTTTCATCAAAAATTCGAGTATTTTAGAAAAATACCAAAAATTCACCCTAACCATTTTTGAAGTGTAGAAATCAGAAACTAACAACATTTATCAAAAAAACTAAATATTATTAGTTTATTTTTTAAATAAAATCATTGTTAATTCGAACAATTATAGTTTTAATGGTATAATTAGTTTTATATCACATTAATGAATTTATTATGATCTCATTATATTATTATATTGTGAAAATAATATAATATCATTATTTAATATTCATAAAGGTCATATTATAATTCATATAACTATTCATATGGGTATGTTACTTTTTACCAAAAATAATGTTTGTTCTTTCAGACTCTAAATGACATACTGAACACTATTGTAGATGTCTGTTTTTTGAAATTCAAAACAATGTAGAGGAAATGTTGTGTTTTATGGCTATATAATAAAATGTGTTGTTTTGTAGGGGCCCAGTGTTTCAAGAAATCAAAACATATTTTCAAAACCTTATGGTGTTAAATATGGAAGGTTTTTGTGTAGTAAATTGTTAGAGTATAGTATAAAAAAATGTGCACACTACCAATGGAAACCATGTACCCCAAGGAAGATATGGATGGAATTGTTAGTGTAAGAATTATCAAACTGGGCACCTTATTAGGAGTATCCATAATCTCCCCAAATAAGAGGTGCGTATTTTAGATACCTGTGTTGGAATACCATTCACCCCATATAGGAAATATAGAATTTATGTTTTAATTAATCATATTTTATTTAAAATTAACGAACACACAAAAAATCATCCAAAAATAACACATTTGAATCATAGATGATTCACATATTATTTGTGGCTCTTAGATAGATTCCAAGGCCTTTTGACCTCTGTTAATGAAGAATCTAATCCTAGATTAATGATTTACACCTCTCCTTTTATAATATTCCCGTAATGATTTGGTTCCTCTCCCTATCTCTTCCCCATCCTTCTCTGATTCTTTAAATGGAAGTTTTCCTCCATCAGAAACAGATCTACATCTACATTTTTATTGATCAAATCTATTTGATCTTGGATATTGGTTTCGTATCATGATATCATTATTCACTGTAGTATAGGTTATTCCAAATCAATTGGGGATTTCAATTGGAGTTCATCCATCAAAAATATCATGGCAGTTGGTATATGTTAAATTCATATAACTTGAATTCCAATTACATGTATTTATTGTTGAATTTAAATTTTCATTTTTAAAAATTAAATATTTAATTAAATAAAATAATTCTATAATTCATTTATGAGAACATGAGATTTATTTTATTTGAGTTACACTTGATTAATATTTTGGTAAAATTTATGACTGTTGGAATTGGTTGATTTTAATTAATTAATTGTTAATTTAATTAAATGAAATTTATGTGTTTGGGAAATTTTGGAATTAAATTTATTTTTTGGTTAATTAGTTAAAGTAACATTATGATTTTGGAATTGGATTAATTTATTGGTGAATAAATTAATTTGTTTTGTGATTTTTCAATATGTTGTTCTTAAGAATTAATTAAGAATTGTGGTTATGAGATGAGTGGGTTTACCATGAAGTTAATGAAATTGTGATACGTGTGATATTATGATAAATTTGACTTTGTTATATTAATTCTTGGGACATGGAACAATAATTCAAATTCAAATAATGATAAATTGATATTTGTTCGTGGGAAATGGACTACTACATCAAAATCCCATAGTGATAAATTGGTATTCATGTGTGGGACATAAACAGCTGCTTGAAAATAAAATACTGTTAAACGGATAGCTCTGTGTGGGACATAGAAAACATATTAAAAATACCCTAGTGATAAATGTTTGTGGGACACATACCGCATATTCTAAATACTACTTGTTTTATTATATAATAAATGTGTTTTAGGACATAGACAACTACATAAAATACCCACAAGGTCATAGACCTTGAAATATAGGACCAAATTGTTTTAATTAGACTATGTTACCAATTGAATTTAATATAAATTGAAATTTACTACTATATCATAAACATGGTATTGTGATAATGTTTTGACTCCAGGGTAGGCTGAATCTGGTATTGGCAGTTCAGGTTTCCTAAATAACTACGGGGTTTAAGTTGTTAAATAATAAATTATAGAATATATTAAAACTATTTACATTATTTGTTGTATTTATTTTTCAAACAAATACATACAATTTTTTTAGTCGATACTCTTTTAGAAATTATTTTTGGTGGTGTACTATGTTATACTCACACCGTGTTATGTAGTCTGATCTGTATCCAATGCTACTTCATCGTTTTAGGACATGATGCCGGAATGAGTCCTATGTTAGATGGATGATTTTGGGATAGGGTATAGATGAGGGAACAATACATGATTCAGGAACTTCTTGGGAGTTGTTCGAGTATTCATTTATTTTGGGTTTTCAAATATTAAAACATTACATGTATTTGTAATAAAATATTAACAGTACAATTTTGGATATTATATTTCCAATTTTTTTAATCATTTGATATATGTTTGGTATGGTTATTTATTATATAATTTGGATACAATTTAATAATTTACTCAATTATATCCCTTTGATAAAGAGGTAATAGTCTCCCCATTATCGATATTAAACCGTTGCTACTAGTCGGAAACCTCTGGAGTGTGAGGAGGCACGCCTAAGGTCATATGGGAAATTGGCTCTAAGAACCAGTGTGTGGAAAATGAATCTAAACATTACAAAAAAACACTTCAAAAGATTCATTTCCTACACTTTTTCTTTGATATAGATATTTGTAAAATTATTTTATACACGTATTTATATGAACATCAATTTATTAAAAAATATAGTTTTTTTGTCACTTTTAATGGTTTCTAAAATAGAATGATTTTAACATTTTTAATTTCATTACAAAATAAAAATGTTATTTTAAAATTTTATATATACAGTGAAAATATTTTCATATCACTATAATAGTTATATTATATTTTTGATCCATTATAATATTTATTGTTTTATACATAGTGAAACCCTCATTATAATTTTTATGGAATTCTAGTTTTGATAAATGGTTTTAAAGGGGAGGGATATATCTATATAAGAGATTTTATTCTTATTGGTGTAAACAATGTTTAAAATTCATGTTTTTTTTATTTTGTTTTATTCATGGGAATTGATTTTGAAAATGGGTGGTTTTTTTATAAACTTGGGGGTGGGTGATCCCTCAATATCTCTCCAATGCATTGGGTAAAGGGGTGGAGTTAACTAATTAGGTCTCCTCTAAGATATTATGGGAATTTAATATGATGTATATTAAAAGTGAACCTTGATGGTAAATCTATGTGTTACATTGATGTTTATTTTATGTGTAACCAAGAGAGTTTTCACATTTATAATAGTGAAATAAAGATGTAACCCCCAGTTCCATTATTACTTTTCTATTCTATCTATTTTAATAGGAAATCAAATGATTTCTCAGGGTAATATAATGATTTTATATTTAATGTAACCTATATAATACTTCTTAATGATTAAAAATATTGTCGTGTGAAATTTTTTTTATTGGTTTTCACTGGTTTCCATGGAAAATTTTAATTTTTTATTTTATCCATTAGGATTTACAATTAAATATTTTATTAAAATCACAACTTTGTGTTGTAGATAGCTTGGGTAGGAAAATGTTTCTTTTTATCCTAAATTTCATTAAAAAAATAAAATTTTATAAATAAAAATAGAAGAACAAAATTCTTTATTTATTTTATTTTAATTACAAGTATATTATGATAATTACAGATTTTAAAATATTTTTCAATTGATTTTTAGGTTTACAGTGGAAAACACAAGTGTAAAATTGATCTATAACCATATAGCTATATAAATAGTATCCATAGCCCATTTTCATAGGTGTTCATATTCCAATGGTTCAACATAAAAAACTGTAATGCCCCGACCCCAGTTACCTAGATTCAGTGCATTATTAGATAACATTGGCATGATCACAAGAAAGATCAAATCTCGAAAGACCGATTGGTTTAGTAGCCTTGGAAACAGTAGATATATTCTTAAGTCTTACATTACATGATAAAGTGAAAAAATACTACAAGAACATATTGTCTCCATATTCCACACTCATATCCCCACATAATATCTATGCAGGTCATTCATAATTTACTTCATCACTTCCTGGGAAAAATAAAACATAGAAAAGGGGTGAGTTCAAATGCCCAGTAAGGATAACAATATAGAGGAAGCTATCATAAATAAGAATAAACATTTAAGGCAATGTATAACTAAATCTAAAGCCTTTTAAACTTGAACTTCAACATAGTATGGCAAAATTAAAATGAAATAATTCCATTTACTTATTCACATGGATATTCTACTAATCGAATAATCACATGCAATATCAATAACCACTTTCATAATGATGGAATGCATAATGCCAAACTATCATAACCACATAGCCAAGGCCTCGTGCCAAGACTACAAATAAGATTTTTCCAAGGCCTTGTGCCAAGACACTAGTTTGCCTCATGAGACCTACCGATGCATCGAGGAGCTATAGAGGGCTCCACCCGTCACATATTAAGTTCAATGCATTCCCATATGAAAAGGTTTGAACATAACATAAACATTCGTATTAAAACTAGCATACGAAATCTCAATACTTTCACAATAAAAAATGAATAGTATAAAAATAGCACATCCACATTCAAACATATCACAAAACCCTCAATACAATATAGAAATTTTGTATCATAATAAATCAACTTCAAGAAAGCGTAAAATCCATCAAAGGATGTTGACATAGATGAAATCAAAACTCTTTTTAGATAAATATCTCTTTCTATTTTGAAATCATTTAAGAGTCATATATTTATAAAATAAAACATTTTCTTTGAAAATATTATTATAAGATTGTAAGGGAAGCTTCGACGATTTTATAACAGCGGAAAATAACCGCACCCACCGTATAAGTTAAAAAACATTCTTACCTTAATTCTGTCGAAAAGGTTAAAAAGCACCTTGTTTGGAAAATGACGGAAAGATTCCTTTATAAAACTCTTATAAAAAGTAAAACAAGGGTATAAATGACTTTAACCCAAATTCTTTTAAATAGTAAAAATGTTTAGAAATACATTTTTAAGAAACATGGATGTGGATGATAAAGAGATCCCAGTAGATTATTACGTATAAACAACCTCGGATAATGAAGAGATTGTGAAATAACCCTTACCTTGTACTTTTCCTTGGTTGGGTTAGGTTAACCTCCTGTATAATGGTGAAATAATTTTTATTAAATTACACAATAATCATATACATTAATATGATATCATATATGATCTTTTAACATTGATTTGTTATTAATATCTTTGTATTATCGTTGTTTCAGGTGTTAACTTACTCGTTTTCTTTTATATGATTTGTTATGTAAGACATTTTTGTAATGGATAAGATGTATATTAATCATATCCAGAATTATATCATTTCCTTTTATACTATTATTAATCATCAAATGAGAATTATACTTGAATGGTTACGATGGAGAATAAATCTCATCACGTTCGTGGAGACGGTAGTCCGTACGCACGCACGAGCGACAATATCATTCTTTTGATATTAAAAAAATATATAATTGGATGGTATATCATATATACAGAATCATTGTCATGTTATATTTATTATTTAAATGAATTACAAATCATTATTATATCCATCCAAATAATAATTTATTGAATAAGAATTACACCACGATGTGGAGACGGTAAGCCGTACGTACGCACATATGGTGACATGTTATTTAAAGGGTGGATAGAATACTGAATATAATTGTATCATATTTATAATAACAGAACATTATATATATGATATTGGAGTTATTATTTTAGAATGGTAATAACAATGGAAGAAGAAGTGGAAGAAGGAATGAACTTGGAAAAAGGTGGTGAAATCATTACCTCTTCTTCGGGTTCTTCCTTTTGATTTGATCAAAAGGGATCCTTAGGATGGCTTTAGGATCAAACTAAGGCCTATAAGTTGTAGTGAGGGAAGTTGGGAGAGTATTTGTGCATATTTTGGCCGAACCAAAAGGCTTTGAAGGTGTGAAGAAATGAGAAGGAGGAGTGCCCTTTTATAAGAGGGGTGAGGGGCACCTTTGGAAAAGCTAGAAATATTAATTTATAATAAATTCATATTCAGTTTCTAATGGCTCCAAAGTTTATTATTTAAAGGATAAGGTGGGGATGGGTCAAAAATCACTCAACCAATAGAATTTAGACAGGTTTGGGTCATTATATTAACCTTATCTTTAAGTATTAACTCTTAGTTAATTAGTTTCACTTTTACAATGTCTCTTTGTATTTTTATATTATATGGTTAATAAACATACCATATACATCCGAGTGACCCCCAAGTGGTCCATTAATAATGAACATTTCATGATATAAGTCTCTTGTCCGAACATTATATGTTTAAGAATTTAATATCAATTAATAATATAATACTTGTTTTACAAACTCTTTTATATCAATTTTGACACTATTCAATAGTTGATTTTTGTGAAACTCATAACAGAATGATTACTTCGAAAAACGTTAATTAAATCAATCCTAAAATGTCATATTATCCTATAAAATTATTTTAAATCATTAAAAGTCTCAAATTATATTTATTTTATTATTTATAATATCAATTATTTAAAATTTTCACTATTATGGTAATTACTGTATCATCATTGTGTCATAAATAAATTAAATTATGTAATATCTAAAAATTATAAATAAAATAACATTATGTATGAAATATTTTTATCTTTCTAATTAATATTTATATTTGAAAATAAAACATAAAAAACTCTATGTAAAAATTGTTTTTCTAAAAGATATATGCATGTGTCATTTTTGTATTCATTTTTACTTAAATAAAATTAAGTGTCCCTATCACCTACAAGTGGCACCATGGGGTCCCAAAATCGACCAAAAGATGAATATGGTCGAAAATGTATCAACCAAAAAGTGTAGGACACGTTTTAGGGTAATTTTTTATTATTATAATATTATTTGTTTAACCCTTATTTACCGGATTTACCCTTAACCATGGTAAATAAAATATTTACCGAAGTAATTATTCAAAATGTCTAAAAATAAAAGTTACCTATTTACACAATTTGAACATCCTGATTCCAAATATGGAATCCATTTTTCCAAATTCAAAACACATAAGTGGCAGAAATTAATTTAAAATTAATTTTCGTTGTTAAAACAAAAACCGTGTTTTTAAGAGATAATAACTATCAAAAGATTGACACTTGTTTATGTCCGGTTTAATTGTAAAATTATTTCCAATGACCAACATTATATTAAATGGTAAAAATATATTCCAAATATACTTTAAAACCACTCAAATTCATAATTTATCACTGTTAATTATTTTGATTAAGAAAGTTGTTTTTAATTAAAATTTAGTAATTTTCACTATTCATCAAAATATTAAAGTTATCCAAAAAGTACCAAAATTTCACCTTAGGCTAAATTCGATATTCCAAATCCAAAAATGAAGTCAATTTTTAAAAAATAAAATATATATAATTTCAAAAAGTAGGTATTACTATTCATAACGGCTAGTTTGATTGGTTATGGTGTGTTAGAACTCGGTGTTGCGTACAACACATGCTATCACATTATTCAAAGAGATGCGTACCGTGGAAGCTTGGGGTGTTACGCAAATAGTATTGTATTTATATGTCAATGATATCCCAGAATAATAATAAATTCACTTGGATAGATGTTTATATACAAACTATTTTAAAAAATTTGGTATGAAAATGGACATACAAAGGTTTTAGAAAAAATGATTAGTGTGGTATTAATTCGTCTACCACATTCATGGCCTCCCCTCCTCCCAGATTATTCACATCCATAATCTTCCCTAAAAAATTATATTCCATTTTCATCAACAACTATGTAAATATCTCCACTATTGATGTTTTAATTGAACTATTATTTAATATCCCATTACAGTCTTCGAAATAATTCATCCCTTCAATGAACAATCAACTTCATTTTTTATATCATTAAAGCACCACTTTATATTATTTTCTTTTTCCACATTTACTTTCATTTTATATCATAAAATATGTTTAATTCCTACTAAAACAAGGGTTTCACATTCTTATATTGAATGATAATTTGTTATATATATAGATAACTATTTATTTTTATTTATTTATACACAAACCTCTATGAAATATTTAATTTCAGTTTTAGTGGATTTTTTAATAGATAAATCCCTCTAGGGGACTTCTATAGTAAAATTATTTTCACATTAATTATCAACCATTATTTTCTGATATCTGTACGCTAGATTAACTCCCTCGGGATTTTCATTAATTCGTCATTTCTTTACTTCCATGTATAGTGAGAGAAAGTCATTCCTTCATACAATCAAAAAATTTATTCTTGTTTAATAAATCAGATATTTGATTAACAGAGAACAGGTGTGTCGAACTACATTAATTTCATGTCATAACAATATTGTGTTATCCTTTTAGATCAATTGAATTATTAAAACATGGATTTTTTCATTGATATTGGCTAGTTAGGGATTTCATGTCAACTCTTGTTAGAGCTCCCAAAATCTATTGTAGAGGACAAATTTTCCTATACTAAAAACTTATGTACCAAAATAAAATTATGAAACCCAAATCAATTTTACCACCATAGAATAATTTAATTTATTTCATTAATATTACCATTACAACATTAAATTTCTAAATATTTTTTAAATACAATAATTATTCAAACCTTCCCATTTCCTCTTATAATTTACGTACTAAACAATTTATATTTAGTTATTCTATTTATTTTTAATTTTCATCTATTCAATAAAATTTATCAAAGTTTCAATAATCTTCATACACACTTCAAAAAAAATATTTCTTTTACCATAATTACCCCAAATACCAAATTCATATGAAATTTCTCAAAAAATAAATAATACATATGAATACATAAATTCTGGGATAAACATCATAGTTGAATGTAAGAAAATTACAACTATAAATTAAAAACACTACTAATTTAATAATATAATGATGGAAGAATATTAAAACATCATATTAAAACTATATATTAGGGGTATTGAACTATAATATAACAATATTTTTGAAAATTCATTTCATACATAAATTTGTTGTTCAAAATACAGTAGAACTACTTGAAAAAATCAATAATTATTCAGAATTTCACAAAAAGTCGGTATATAACTAATTCAAGATATTTAAAAGTACAGTCTAAGTGGTTGACTATAAAATCATAGAACAAATCTCATTAACATCCCTCAATACGACAAAAATACTTTTGTATTTACCAGACCCAACATCATAATTTATTAATGATTTAGAAGAATTCATATATAGATGTACTAATCTTTTATATGATAATTTATAGAATAAGAAGAACATTAGTTTATAAGTGAATAGAATAATAGAAAAAACTAAAAACAACAATTATAAACTAGATTTAGTGTTCTAATGTGTATTGTTATTACTCATTGATATAATGTAATTGAATATCACTGTTATATATATATTATTTATATATATATATATTATGTTTTTTCATTTATATTATAATTATCATATAGATAATTGAGGTAATTATACATTTATATAAGGAAAAGAAATACTTTTCCTTTAAATATATTTTCAATTTAACTTCAATCTTATTTCATTTATTTCACAACATGACATATAATAATTTTTATACCAAATGCACCGAAGTTGTATGGGGAATATGATTGGATGTCATGTTATTTTAACTATATATTTTAGATATTTTTATATTATTAATTTAATTATGCATCAAATAGAGTTATTATAAAAATACCATGTTATAATTTTTTCATAATTACATGGTATAGTTGGGAAGAAGTTAGATGCCATAGTAAACATTATTATTTAAAGTAAACTACTATGTCCGGTTTTTCAATGTGGATAAAAGGAAATAAATAATGTTCATGATATGAATGAGTGGAATAGATTATATAATTTATTAGATTAAAAATTAATGTTTATTCATCATCATGAAAAATAAAATATCCCGACCCAACCAGACATTGATACAATAACATATGTAGCATGTAATGAAAATAATGTTGTTGACATTGTGAAAATATTTAATGATTCTACCATAACTGTAGTATATTTTCATTGTGGTAAAATAAAAAATATAGAATTTTTAATCTGATACATTCAAGGTAAAACAATCTATTTGATTTTTAATAAATCTCCCAATTATATTCATTAAAATTGGTGGAACATACATCTTGATTATGCTCATAATACATTATATTATTACATGAAATGGTAGACATTTTAAGAACATGGATTTTATAAATATAGAATTCACGTTTCAAGGAACGATCATAGCTTATTTTGGTAAAAAACAACTAAAAATAGTTTTATAATATATTGATGATCATGATGGAATTAAAATACTAATGAAACACCATATTCTATTCTTTAAAATTTAATTTAGATCACTTAATTGATTCCTAAGTTTGAATTTATTTTCTTGTACTATGAAATAGAAAACTATATGTGATTGAATATTACTATATGAAATTAGGATAATGGTGATTGTTTTATCATATAGATATAGTATCATGAACAATATTTAGTGATCAATATCCAAAATTTGTAACAGATCTTTGTAACATGACGATGGTTCTATCATGTGAATGTTTTAATCAGTTTTTTATGATTTTTTCTATGAATAATACTTGACTAGTCTTCATTCACATTTATAACATACTCCATAAATTTATATGAATAACCTTTCACTATCATGATTATATTGATATTTGGGAATTTTGATCTTATAAATGATATAGATGATTATATGAGAACATTAATAAAAGAGTTGAATAATGTATAAAATTTATGTGTGCTCACATATGAATCATTCATGAAATACATGTTTAATATTATTTCTAGACACATGTTGTTGATTAATTAATTTCATTATTATGTAATGAATTCCAGTGGGATCACAAATTGAAAAACAACAAGACATATTTCGGTGATGTAAACATGATCTATAATAGATAAATATCAGTATATATTTATTTTTATGGGACATCAATGTTTATTTCCAAAAGATCATCCATATAGGAATAATCATCAATGCTTTGAAAATTCCATAGTGATTGAAAATATTTCTCATCATATGTTTACAACAAATGTTATTAATGATTATCAAGATGGTCGTTATTCATTTGGGAATGGTCAGATAAAATCTAGATGGAGGAAGATTGTTTCCAATTATTCAAAGCATAATCATAGGAATAAATGTATCATATTAGAATATTTTTTATTTGAAAAAAAATGTAATTCATTTCTATGATGTAATGAACATTGAAAAAATATATTTTTATTTTTATTTCAAGTAATTTAAATTTCAAGGCAATGACCGAAGATGATTTTTGATCTGAGGTAGAATTAGTGGATTGGGTTATTAGGGTAGAGATCCTTATTGTATTTATCATGGAAAATAAATGTAATGTTATATGTGATACATATGTGAGGAAAATATCATAAATAATAAATTTTTGTTGTACTTTATATTTTCAAATTTCTATCTGGTTATTCAGGAAAAATATCAAAATGGGTAAATAGAAGAGAGTTAAAGGAGAAATGTTCAAATATTCAAGTTATTCAAAACATATTATAGTTGATGGTTTCAATAGAAAACTATGAAATAATATAAATTAATGTAATAGAGCAAATTATTCAGTTTTGGAATTTTTAAATATATCTATTTGTTAATAATTATTGAAATTTATTATTGAAAAAAAATGAATTATGAGCTTCCATTAATTTTATTTGAATAATATATAATGTTTACTGCATCAATTTTCACATGCATTTGGGATCTAACTATCAATTCTGAAATCAAAATAGATATTATTGGACCAATTTCTTTTCATTTGATATACTAAATTGAATGGAATATATAAACATTAGTTTCTTATGTCTGGAATATGAATCATCCCAAAGGATGTATCATGAAAGGTTAAACATCTTCAGAATATATGAATTTCATTTCGATCAATTTCACAGATATGGGTACAATAAAAAAGAGTCTAATGATAAATAATGAAGATAAATATTTGAAAATTAATCCTAGTTTTCCATCACTCCCTAAAATTTGTGGAATTATTGGATCTTATATACTGACCACATAGTGCCTTGAATAGCGAGAGATAGTGCATCAAATAGTTTTAAAATTATAATTATTTTGATCACTAAATAAATTCATTAAATTCAAAATATATATATGTTATATCATCTCCTAAAATTGTTGATATCTGTTAAAATGTTACAATTTTTTCTTTACGTGATATAAATAAATAATAAATAGAAATAATTTTTCAGTATCATTAACAATGAGTGATAATTTTAATGGAAAAGAGTTTTCATTCAGGTTGAAATATCATGTTGGAGTACTAATCAATAGATTAAAAAATTTAATATTTATTTAATTTTAATATTAATTTATAAAGCATTTATTGAGTTTTCTTACAATCATTTTCTCTAACAAAATATGATATTTTACTTTTGATATTAATTTTTGTGGATTGGAAGGAATATCAACTGTGATCAATGGGTACAGATTGATTTCGACAGAATGACAAATGAACATGAGAACACATCATGAGGGTGTTGTGGTATCTTCCAAAACATTCTGTTAATTTAGTGAATAATATATTAGAACATTATTTGAAAATAAATCTTTTTATGGATTCATTGAAAAATACTAATATTATACAATTAATCTCATGGTTGAGTCACTGTGATGAAATTCAGGTTGGTTGATTCTATGAAGTGACACCAAAAATTTATTAATTATTATGGATTTTGATTATATATAATAACTACCAATTTTTTTATAGATGATCAAAATATAGTAGAATTATCAGCGAAACATGTTTTTTATGTGAAAATTCATATGTAACCAGAAATGGTTCCATTATTAGTGCAATCAAAAGACTTATTTTGATGATGTTTGGAATAAAATGTAAAATATCAATATAGAAATTATCTTCGATCAATTTATTAGTTACGGTGGAACCACTAATTATGTTGTCATAGTTGATTGTGAAGATGACATTATGGTGGGAAAAATATAGAATCATCCATTTTGGTTCTATATTTTATTTATTTTTTCGACTACTTTTTTATTCTAGTAATATTCAAATATAGTAATTTTTGATTAATAATATATTTCATCCTACTTGAACATAGAATTCATTTTCAATATATACTAGTTTTAGTTTAATTTGAGATAAAATTTTCAATACTTTATTATAATATATCAGAATATAACAAAATAAAAAAACTGAAATATTTAAATAACATTGAAAACAAGATGAATTGAAATTAAACATATTAAAAAGATATAATGAAAATAGATAAAATAAAAAGAACAACCAAAACCAAAAAACAGAGAAAATCAGGTATCTTAATATTTGTTCTAAATAAAATTACCCCATAAAAGGATAAATTAACTAATCAATTGACCAAAATTAAAAAAAATGACCTATCAAAAACAGAATAGGCTTGAATATAAAATCATATAAAAATACTATTTCACACCAATTATAATCATGATGATTTTAACGTGCTGATATTTACATAACCTGTCATTTTCATTTTGACACATATCCCACATAATATAATATGAATTTTCTATAATTCTTTGTATCATTTATTAGGTATAAAAATTTTAATTCTTTAATTAATTATTTCCATGTATTATTTATCATTTGTCATAAAAATAATAATTGAATTTCATAGATAATGAATATATGTTATTTAAAATATGTAATCAAAAAATGGATATGAAGGAATATGATTTCAAACAATAGGCAATATAGTTGAGAGATGCACATTCCTCACACTGTTCCTTATTTGAGTGATTGATTAAAATTTTTTAAATCAATGTTATAAAATATCATGTGATTAATAAGTTTTAACATTTAATCAGGATCCATCACCTAGGAGGTAGTTATTCTCTAAAAACCCAATTACTAGAAGTAGTCTGGTAGATGATGTGGGGGGGGGGGGTACTGGAGATACTTGCACAACTCATCATGCTCGATCACACCCTTTAAATTAATGAAACATACTATAAAGATAACATTATATTCCAATGTGTCATTAGTGTTACCTGTGTTGTTTAAGATGCATTTATTTTCAACACCATTTATATATAATAATTTTTTTCTTTTTTCCAATTTATAATGTTTTATGCTACTCCACATATATATTATAATTTTATGCATACATCAATTCCAGTTTATTTGTCTTCAACTTAATTCCACATGAACTTATATGTTTAATCTCATTCAAATTATAATCTGAATCATTCCGAGCCTCATATAGGGTCATTGGATCCCACTACTAATATATATTGAATATCATTTAATAAATAAAGAATAAGTTATACACATGATTATCCTAGCTCAGTTATATATATATAAACCTACTATTTTTTTGAACCAAATTAATTTTCATTATAATATGTATTGATATTTTTTTATTTCACAAATTCATCTTCAACATGGATGTATGGGTGTATAAACATGGCTAAATTTTAGAGATGCCACACATAGATGATGGTCGTTCAAAAATTCGATAATCAAATGATTGATATACTTGTGAGAATTTATGATTATTATGGTGACATACAAGAAAATAATTGACATCATTCTCATCAGATTTCACGCCTACAGACACCTTTCAAATGAAGTAACGTAAAATGTTGGGTCATAAATATGGGTAAGAAAATTAATTATAATTATGTTTACATGATATTATTATTTATTTGAATTTATATTTCGGTATCAATGTATCTATAATTTTCATAATGGTAAATCTATGAGGACTACATCTCTCATGTAATTTGGTGAGCTATTGAGATTATATAAACATGAGTTGTATAGTGGATTGATTCCTAGAATAAGAACTGACTTGTAGTCCATACCTTTTGTGAATGTGTTTCCAACATCAAATTATCAGGAAATGATTCATCATTGAATTTTTATTGAGTATATGTTATTAGTCACATTTGAGTTTTATTAATTAAAATTAAAATTATTTACATTAATACTATTTTTGTATAATTTATTTCTTTAGGAATTATTATAATGAAATAGAAAACAGGGATAATACAAAATACCTCCACAAATTGCGGTGGACTATGATGACTAAACATGAGAGGAGGTCTGTATTTTATATTCATGACATTAATGATATATTTAATTATGAGTTTAAATTTCATTTTTTGTTTAGGGAAATTTATTCCTACTCATAAAATATATTTTGTAATAATTTTAGATAAAATACATTTTCAATCATGTAAGAGAAAAATAAAATAATTTCATTTAATACACTCAATAATCTGAAAATGATTGCGATCGAATAAAATTTAGAAGAAATATAATTTTATAAAAAACATATGATGATGTTAATAATGATTTTAATCATAAAAATCATATATTATTATATTTTCTTGTGAAATTTTAGGATAATATGTTTCACTTGATAATAAAACGTTTCTGTGATGGAATAATAAAACAATTCATTGATTTTGTTATTTGAAATGAAGATATCACCCAAAACACTCATATTCAACTATTTTATTAATAGAATGAGGTTTCGTGGAACCCTGATCAATCATTACGGTGGTGGGATTCAACTAGATAAAGGGATATGTAATATATTCAAGAAATGATCTTCACCAACTATAGATTCGAGTGAAAAAATTTAATTAGTTTATGGCATGATTCTCTTCAACCCAATTCACGATCATGGAGATACTAACTATTAACATACTGATATTGAAAATTTGAAAAACATTTAAGATGATACTATATTCCAGTTTACGATATTAAATGATATTTAAATTCATTATAGGTTTACAACAATATTTTTTAAAAAAAACAGGATTATTGGGAGAGAATTTGCTTGTATTGATTTGATTTAGTTATGTCACTATTGTTATTGAATTTTTAATTTCTATCTATTTTTTTATATTATGATTATAAAATTATTATTTTCATTTTTCAATGTTGTTGAGTTTTATCGATAGAATTGGTTCACCACTTTTCTAGAATTACGTTAACTAATTTATCCTTATGATTAGTGTTATAGAAATAATTTATATAGAACCAAACTTATGATATTAATTTTTTCACCATTACAGAAAATTCACTTAATGAAATTGATTGTTGTATTTTATGAGATTCAAATCATAGGCCTTGTAGTAGTATTATATTTAATTACATTAATTTTAAATTATTTATTAGTATTTTATGAGATCAATTTTGGACACTCGTTTTTATATTTATTGATGTTAATTGGACCAAAAATGGATATGTGATAATTCTTTATAGAGGTAGTTTATTATTATTCTGATGGACTTATATTAATATAGAAACTCCTTGGAGTTTTCATACCACTATATTCTAACAATATAATGGAATTTTTTTTAACGAAATTTTCATAAGTGAATAGTAAAGTATATTTTCTTTATATTCATAAAAACTATATGAGATAATTGTTTCAGATATATTTTCTAGTGTTTCACTTGATAATCTTGTTGGTTTATGGATTTAATGTATGTATTATCTATATTTATTTGAAATATATATTTCATTCCTTGATTACCATATAAAAACTAAAACTCAATGTATTTTTATGGTCTTAAATAGAAGATTGTTTGAGATGGGTCTAGTACAATAGTTTTTCTTTTAAAATATATAAGTGACTTGTAGAATTTTTGGAAACAAATGATCTTGTTATAATTAAAATAATTATTTATTCAATTTTGGTAATCAATGATGATTAGAACATATATGCATGTGTATTTGTTTGTGAGAAACCCAAATAATTATACATTTCATTCATTGCATCACCCATAATAAATTTTTCATAATGTTTCCAAACATGGGGGCACTACTATCTGAAAAATAAATCTAAAATTATATTATATATTATATTTGTTTTATTATATATAAATTTTATTAAGCCTCATTTGTAATCACATTGATACTATTTTTTTACTCCTTTAAGGACTTTCCTTTTTATGTTCACAGAATTTGTAATGTCTCTCATTTTCCATATAATTTGTTTTATTTGGAACTATTTTGAGACCAAGAACTGAGAGAATGTTAAATTACAAACCCCAGAGTGCTAGGAATGATCGATCGAAAATTTTTAAGATTTAAATAACACTCTTGAGAAGTTTTTTTACAAACAAGGAATAACTCTTAAATAGGTTCCCAGATCAGATATGAGAGTGTACCATTATGTTTATTATGGCGTGTTTACCCTAGGCGTATGTTAAGTTTATTCAGCACATGATGCCATTGAGAAAACATGAAAATCGAATAACCATAAATAAAATTATTTGATAATTTTTTTTTCAAATGATTATAACTCATGAAAAGTGACTCATATTAAAAATATGATACCACTGTTGAGCTCGTTAGGGAATGCATTCATTAGGCATACCCTAACACTGGCCATCATAGGACAATAGTGGAAGTAAGATTTTATTTGTAAATAAAATAATTTACTAACAATAATTTTATTGTCAAATCCTTACAACTCTTAACTAGTAACTCAAATTGGAAATCTGAGTGTACTGTTGATCTCATGAGGGCTGCTTCCCCTTAGGCAGAGCATAACATCAACCACCATGGGACGAGTGTAAATGTTTTTGGATCAATTTTTAAGGCACATTTCATTGAATGTGCGAGTGTGGTTTTATATATTTTGAACTGGTAATTAGATTAAGAATTCAAGGGAACCATTTAACTCAGAGTGTTAGGATTCTCCAATAAATGATTTAATTTTTGCCGATAAGGGCCAAGAATAAAAGTTATTTTCATAATTTTCAAGAAAAATAAAAATTAATTTAAAATATTTATTTTATTTCTTTTTCACCATGAGTGGCGGAAGGTAGCGCTACGATGCAGCGATTAGGCAGCGACAAGTTATTGTGCATTCTTCATGGATGACTTCTTCAAATAGAGGTGAAGCATGTTTGAGGCAATCACAGTAAATGTGATGACCTATCAATCCCATAGTCATAGAAGACATGAAGAACGAACCTCATTCCATATGAGGACCAAGGGACATCAGCCTGGTGGAGTGGAATGCCCATCGGTGTACCGAGGTAGTAGGTGTGTTCGCGACTGACCAGTCGCATCGTTGAGGTGGCGCGGCGCCCGTTAGGGTCATGTGGAGGTGTGGCTCACTGGGGCCACTAGGGTGTGTGCGAAATGGATTGCTCGCCTGGCCATCCAAGCGGAGCCACCAAATTTTATTGAAAATGTTGAGGAGGACTCCATGTGTCGATCACTGGGTGGGATGGAGGCTGTGCGATGCAGTGTGATTCGCCCCGGCCGAGCGAAATGGTCCACTTGTAGCGGCTCGGGTCACCCAGTGGGTCGGACACACACATGGGGACTGAACCACACCACGAGTCTGACCCATGGGCCCAATGTGCCAGCTAGGTCGTACCCTTTCTAGGACCACACGAAACTCCTAGACCGGGTCAGGTCAGGTCATTCCGACCAAGTCAGACTGGACACAGACCCCCCCCCCCCCCCCGACCCCCTTTTTACAATAACACATGTACCTCCCAAATCACGTGTCTAATTGATATGTTTTCAGTGTCATTGGGACCCTCACAATGGAGAGGTTATTTTATGATACACCACCTTTTTTTGCTGAAGTTGGAGTACAGTCGGGTTGGATTAGACTCGAATCCAACCAAGTCCTTTCTACTAATGAGCCTATAACACACAGATCAGGCGTCTGATCGATGCGCCATCTGTTACATTATAACCCTTAAGAAAAAAATTTATTTTAGGTTAAATCCTTGTGAGAATTAGTGGTGGTTGAGATTTGACTGATGGGTGGTGAAGAAGATCATCTAAAAATCATGTATGCTATGTGCGGGATTCTAGATGTTAGTTGAGAAGTGGAGAATGAATAGTTATCCAATGAGTGGGTTAGAGCCTAGTTATTGTATGTGGGTAAGCACCTATTGATCTTATGTTGGTTAGAACCAAGAGATCCTCTATGTTGGTTAGAACCTATCGATCATCTGTGGGTCATCACCTAGAGATCCTCAGAGTGGATCTCCACCAAGCGAACCTCTGAGTGGGTAAGCACCTAAAGATCCTCTGTGGGTCATCACAGAGATATTCTCTATATGGGTCAACACCTAGAAATCCATTGAGTGGGTCAACACATAGTGATATTATGAGTGTGCCAGCACCTAGCGATCCTCTGATTGGGTCAGCACTTAGAGATCCTCTGTGGGGTAGCACCTAGCGATCCTCTATGGCTCAGCACCAAGCGATCCTCCCTAGGTCATCACGTAGAGACCCTGTGTGGGTCAGCAGAAAATCCTCTGAATAGAATAATATTTTATAGCTTTATGAATAATCATCTATACATCTGTACATAAGTTATACATAGTGTTATATGTTTAATTAACATTGTGCTCTGTGGTTATGGTCTTTCGTGGTGGTTTTTCCTCTAGGGTATTTTCTTTTTTGTGTTTTACTTCATGGATTAACGAGAGAAATTAGGATCACAATGTCCCTTTTGAGTATTTTTATACTCACACCTACATGGGATTGAGCTACACATGTTCTGTCCTCTGTAGAAAATCAATATTTTGATGAACATACTTTGTGCGACGGGACTGACTCACACTATGATGGTGGACTTGGTGGCCTAGTACAAGGTGGGTACTAGTAGGACCGAGAGGGCATGACATACCACTTAAACTTATGGTAGTTTCACTACTCTTATGATCAGGTTGGGTTTCCCACAGATGCCCATAAATGTTTCTTTTTGTACATTAATATTTTCAGTTCCTTGTTGTGTTTGTATTCTGGCCCGCTATCTTTCACCTGTACATGCACACAGATTTGTTTTATTATTATAATTTTTATACTCTATTAGTGTGTTGGGATGTGGTCGGACATGTGATCATAATGGTTTAATGGTAATGAATTCCATTTTTGGGATATACCTTAAAAGTGTTAGTCATAGGCCCCAGGCTTATAGAAGGTTGGCTAGGGGGAGTCACAGTACGGGCCTCGGGGACGTGTCATGACAAAGTTGTGTCAACGAGAGGTCGGTTCTAGTAGAAGAAATAAAGGACTTTATTTTCAATGGTGGAAAATAGTGTTATGTTTCCTGAGTTCCGATTTCAGTCTAGGGAGTCTAGTGTTGGTGCAGACACTGAAAGATCTATAAAAATGACCATGAAATATGTTTTCTTATTCGGTACATGAAAAAATTAGATGCTTCTATTTTGAAAATCAGATTCTATTGACCTATTTTGAGTTCTCTCACTAGGTATGACCTTTTGACCGTTGTTCATCTAGGTTTTATTTCACGATAACTCCATGTAGACAGCCTACCATGATTCCAGTGTGGGACCATGAGGATTGTCTGCAAATTAATGAGGCTTAACTAAAATGATCGTTGCTCGAGATGGTATCTTCAGGCTATGTCCTAGCAATACCACTGCCCATTGGTCTATAGTAACTATTGGCGCTACCGGTAGAGGACACATATAGGCTTAGAGCCTTACATGTGTATTAGTGATAGATACCTCTCAGGTTCTGAGGCGAGCCCAAATCACAGGTAGCTAAGGAATATCTTGAGTTTGTGTCAGATTTCCTGCTTTCTAGGGATCCATTGCATCATATGGTGTTCATGGAATTGAACATTTTAGGTGGCTCATTAGGGTGATGACATGGTTTAGATTACGCTGATATTACTGTGAGGTTAATTTTCGAATGAAAAAATCATGAGAACAATCCTCAGAGAAGGTTTATTTTCCATTAAAATATATGGGGTATGTGTTCCAAAGAACCTATACTGCATTGGCAGGATGACATATTAGTAACAAAGTATTCTTCGAGGCATACCAACCATTTTAGGTACTCTATGAATATGATACAACTAGTGATTCAGGGCTCAGACCTCTATGTAGCCAGTGTTTTTGGACATCTGAGCCAACACTATTCTTTTGTGCATTCCTAATTATGACATGGTGATTGGTAGATCATTTTTGTTTAAATATTCTTTGGATGATTAGATACATCCAATGAATGTCAGTAGTGGGAAAGCAGGAGACCGTCATAAGTCTCAGAGACATAGACGTGTAAAATGATTCAAGAAGAGGAAGTGATATGGGTAGATGAATATACAGGGAAGCAGACTTGGAAGAGGATCTATGAGAGTAGGAGGAGGTGGTATACATTTCTACATGTTACAACCAACACCCCAATTTGGTCGCCACTAGGCTCAGGGAGCTTGAGGATTTGGGAAGGGAGTAGCTGCACGTGGTTAAGTAGTATAACCCATGGGCCCCAAGAATGATAAGAGGTATGGTCTATGTGTACTACTAGCTGCTGTATTAATATACATAAGTATTATTCATTCATTCATGTCACGAATCAGGTTCAAGACCTATAGATTTTGGTAAAATTATTTACTTGATCCTTGCGTCAGGAGATACCAATGAGAGGGGACTTAATAATCAATCTTACACCGATGGTGTGATCTTACCCTTGAGGTGAGAGTTTTTGATATAACCTCTTTATGGCAGCGTCGAGGCCATACAACATTAGTATGGGTATGGAACATTCATCCACATTTCAGGATCAAATTGACTATTTTAGGTAAAACGACATTGTATATCTGCAGTGTTGGATTGGTATTTTCCTTGGTCGGTGAAAAAGGAATCCCATGAAATATGAGATAAACTCATGTATAGGAGGGCGTAGCTGATCACTATTGAGTCGGAAAACCATAACCTTGTGGCCATAGGAGTTTTTATTTTTTAGTTCCCAATAGTGGTGGAGGAGTGCAGGAACATCCTTTCAAAATATGTTTCTTGGGTTCCCTCCCCGTAGGTGGAGGGACTTGTATCATTCAACACACTGAGGTGGAACTGATATCATCATCAGTATATTAGAGGTATTTCATAGTACGTCACAAGTAGGTGGCGTAGGCCGGAGAATTGTAGATGAAGGGCTTAGTAAGAACCAGTGTTTGAGGTTATCTATGGATTACTATAACCTTAAACATGTTTCCAGAGAGAGGGAGTACCCACCACCAAAGGTTCGATGGTCCAATAAATCAGTTAAAGTGGATAGCCTTTTGTGTGGGTGGAAATGTTCTTGAAGGACTTTCTATAGTTGATACATCATCGATAGTTGGAGTTCCTCTAGGACTATGACATTGATATAGTCTATACTACTTGAAAGGGGGACATGGTGGCTGAAGCGCTCACCAAGAGGTATGTTTTGCAGCTACTAGGTGAGGTTATAAAGAATCTAGCCACAATGCCATTATCCTTCATGGATGATGATGGAGCATCTTACATCCTGTCTATGATTGTCACTTCCACAGTACATCTGTGTGTTAGAGAGGCAAGCCTTGTAGATGATGACATCGTGGCCCGATGTTCTCAGATATCCTTTGGATAGGAACCCATTGTATTTTCGATAGGTGGGGATCATGCCACCCTTTTCAGAGGACGCACCATGATATCCGTGATGTAATGGGAGGAGGTGTTGAGGGAATTCCATACATACCCTTTGGTGGTACATCCTGGTGTATATAATGTTTACTAATACCTATAAAATAAATACTAGTTTCCAGGGATGAAGAAAGTAGTGGTTGAGTTTTTTTCATAAGGCCTCACTCGACAACGAGTGAAATCTAAGAATCATGTTCCAGCATGCTTGAGAAAAACCTTTACCCCCATAAATATGGTCAGATAGAGTAGACCATAGAGACCATGGAGGATAAGATTCACTCTTATATTCAAGATTCTGATCACAATTTGGAGGAACATCTACCATTGGTGGAGTTTGCGTATAGGAATAGCTATCTCTCCACCATAGTCTAGGTAGTATTTATGGCCTTGTATGGTCAGCCATGTAGAAAACATCTTTACTTGAAGACCCTAGGGAATCAGCACTCATGGGTGCAGACATGGTACATGATACCATTGATAAGTTTCAGATCATCCTGGAGTGGATGAGGACTATTCATAGATGACATACATCTTATTCCGGCAAGAGATAGAGACCCTTGGAGTCCAAGGAGGGAGACCATGTTTTTTATTCAGTTCCCATATGGATAGGGATTGCATTGATTTGTCTAGAATAACAAGTTATCCCTAAGGTTAATCAATCATATAAAGTTTCTAAGTGGACTTGGAGAGGTGGTGTACCACCTATATCTTCTCTCATTGATGCACCGATTGCACGATGATTTTGACATGTCATAGTTGAGGAGGGATGTGCATGATCCATCACAAGTCATCGACTAGAGAGATTTGTACATTGATGATTGGGTGACATTTAGGGAGTTCCTGGTAGAGATAGAGGATTGACATGAGTGGATCTATCATGGGTGATCGATTCCTCTAGTACATGTTTAGTGGAATCATCAGAATCTCCATGACAACATAAGGGATCGGACGGCTCATATGAATGCTCAGTACCTCCACTTGTTTGATAAGCCTTTTTTTTGAATTTCATAGATGAAAATACCTATGGTGGGAAGAATTTAATGTACTAGAATATCGATATATTATTTTTATATGGAATTATTTCAAGACAAGGAGTTGAGACGACGTGAAATTCTGAGGTATGTAGAAGCCACAATGATCTATCGAAAAATGTAAACCATTAAAATGTGTGATTGGGCAGATTTCCTGAATAAGTGGAATAACTCTTAAACAAGTGCCTGAATCATATATTAGAGGGAATTATTGAACTCAGGATGTAGGGTATACCCTAGGTGTAACCTAAGATTAGTCTGCACATGCCTCCAATAAGAATACTTGAAAATGTCATAGTCAAAAATAAAATAATTTGATTGAATTATTTTAATTTTCCAATTCTTATAACTCATTAATGGTGTCTCAAATTAAAAATATGAGACCACCACTAAGATCATGAGGGTAAGCTTTCCTTAGGAATACCCTAACATTTGTCTGCACAAGATAACAGTAGAAATTATCTTTTCACAGTAAATCAAATAATTAAGTAACAAATATTTTATTTTTCAAATCCGTATAACTTCTAAACGATAACTCGGATTTAAAATATGAGAGTACCACAGATATTGTGAGGGAGTTTTCCCCATAGGCATAGCCTATGCTCAAACATCATGGGTTAATGGTGAATGTTAATTTTTGAATGTTTTGTGGTTCATTTAAATGAATGTGTGAGTGGGGTTTCCTAACTATTAAACTGGTACTCAGATTGATAATCTGTGAGAACCGTTGAACTAGGAACACTGAGATTCGCCTAGAAATTAATTAAATTCATCCATATAGGGTAGAGAAGAAATGTTATTATTAGAGATATTGAGAAAAAAATAAAATAATTTAAAAGCATTATTTTATTCCATTATAGCCTTTGAGTGCCGGATGGTAGTGTTGCGGTGAATCTATGAGGTGGTGACGAGGAACATTAAGAGATGGTCAATAATAGCTTGTTGAAACTATGATGATGTTATCATAATTAATCATTGAATTTTTATCAATAAATGCGGATATTATTATGATAATCATTAATTGACTGAACATCGATGTGCTTTTAATTTCATTTTATTCATCAAATGTGTAGGTGTTAGTGAATAATAACACATGGGGGAATATCTAATGAACCACTAGAGAACTCCCTCTCTAGAAAAGAATGAGGAACAACGCACAATTAAATCATCATAGATTTCGATGTTCCTCAATGAAAAAAGCTGAAAGCAACACCGACATGTTGAAACCTCAAGGACGAAGACTTCAGCATCAAACATCAACGAGTTATGGAGTTATTAACTTTCAAGGTTCTTCCCTACACTTCATTCTCTATAAATGAAGAACACTGATCAACCCATGAATAGTTTTCTCTTTGATTCATGCGTTTTTTAAGGATGTTGACTTTTCATTTGAATTTACCATTAGAGGGTCAAACTATGCATGAAATGACTGAGCATCAATCCCTAAACTTCCTCCATGCATAATCTCTAAAGATGATGGATAGGGCTAACACGAACAAGGCCTCAACCCTCCGCTAGGTTTTTTTATTGTGCATTCGTTGTAGTTGATTTATCAAAATGGCATTGAAGAGAATTTGAAGACGTCGTAGAAAAGGTGACAAGCTATAAATCCCATATACATAGGGGACACAAATAACAAACCTTCAGAGTACATCCAGTGGTCCACCGAATGTTCATACAACATGACGGTAGTGGCATTGATAGTGATAGAAGAGGTACACGACAGCAGTGGCTACATGCCAGATGCGAACTGAGTTTTGTCGGTTGGGTGGAGCGGTGCGCCCATCAGCATGCCCCCCGCCTGTGACAGTCGGAGGACCACCCATCCACACTGTCTGGAGGAGCACCCTGTTCGGGCTGCTTGAGTTTGTGTAAAACTACCGGATGGACTCTACGGCTATATGGAGCAGTCGCGGTCACTTGACCATAGTGAAGAGGCTACCCCACATCGACTGTAGGGTTGGACGGAGCCCGGACATGCACTGACTGGCCGGACTAATGGATCACCAGGCCAAACCTGCCACCGAGACGGACCTGTCCAATTGGGCCGACACGTGGGCCAAATGGGCTGGAAAGGCCTAACCACTGCCTGACCCACACCAGACGCCCAGACCAGGTTGGGTTGAACCGGACTCGGACACAACCAGCCACATTTTTACTAAAATGTAAGTATCTATCAAACCTGGTGTTTGATTGATGCACCATTAGTGGCATTAGGTTCCTCATGATGGGGAATTCCTTTTAAAAATCTACACTTTTGATTTAAACCATGTGGGAGTATAGACGGGTTGGATCAAACTCGAATCCAACTGGACACTTTTTACAATAGAACCTATATCTTATAGACCGGTCGTCTGATCGACATGTCATCTGTTGTGTTTGAACCCTTACTAAAAGATGGTCCATTTTGTTACCTCTATATAGGACTTCATGTTGGTTGAGATATGAATGATGGATGGTGAAATGTATCCTCCGAAAATCAAGTGTTCTAAGTGTGAGAATCCAGTGGCTAGGTTTGACGTGAGGAAAGAATAGTGATCCTCTAAGTGGGTCAGCACCTAATGATCCTCAATGGGAGAACCCCTAGTGATCTTTTGTGGGTCAGCACCTAGCGATCATCTATGTGGGTCAGAGCCTAGCGACACTCTGAGTGGGTCAGCACCTAACAATCCTCTCTGGGTCAGCACCTAGCGACACTCTTAGTGGGTCATCACCTAGGGATCCTCTTAGTGGGGCTGCACATAGAAATCCCTTGAGTGGATCAGCAACTAGCGATCCTATGAATGGTTCATCCCCTAACGATTTTCATTTGGTGAGCACCAAGATATATTCTTTGTGTCAACACCTAGCAATACTCTATGGGTCAGCACCTAGGGTGTAATGCCCCGACCCTAGTTACCTAGAGTCGGTGCGTTATTACATAACATTGGCATGATCACAAGAACGATCAATTCTCGAAAGACCGATTGTTTTAGTAGCCTTGGAAACACTAGTTATATTCATAAGTCCTACATTACATCATAAAGTGAGAAACTACTAAAACCACATATTGTCTCCATATTTCACACTCATATCCCCACATAATATCCCTAATGGTCATTCATAATTAACTTATTCACTTCTTGGGATAAATAAAACATAGAAAAGACAAGAGCTCAAATGCCCAGTAAGGATAACAATATAGCGGAAACTTTCATAAATAAGAATAAACCTTTAAGGCAATGTATAACTAAAACTAAATCCTTTTAATCTTGAACTTCAACATAGTATGGAGAAAGTAAAATGAAATAATGCCATTTACTTATTCACATGGATATTCTACTAATCTAATAATCACATGCAATATCAATAACCACTTTCATAAGATGGAATGCATAATGCCAGACTATCATAACCACATAGCCAAGGCCACGTGCCAAGACTACAAATAAGATTTTTCCAAGGCATTGTGCCAAGACACTAGTTTGTCTCATGAGACCTACCGATGCATCGAGGAGCTATAACGGGATCCACCTGTCACATATTATGTCCAATGCATTCCCATATGAAAAGGTTTAAACATAACATAACCATTCGTATTAAAACTAGCAAACGAAATGTCAATACTTTCACCATAAACATTAAATAGTATAAAAATAGCACATCCATAGTCAAACATTTCAAAAAACCCTCAATACAATATATAAGTTTTATATAATAATAAATCAACTTCAAATAAGCATAAAATCCATCAAAGGATGTTGACATAGATGAAATCAAAACTCCTTTTAGAGAAATATCTCTTTCTATTTTGAAATCATTTAAGAGTCATATATTTATAAAATAAAACATTTTATTTGAAAATATTATTATAGTCTTGTAAGGGAAGCTTTGAAGATTTTATAACGGCGGAAAACAACCGCACCCACCATATATGTTAAAAAAACATTCTTTCCTTAATTCTGTGGAAAAGGTTAAAAAGCACCTTGTTTGAAAAACGACGGAAAGATTCCTTTATAAAACCCTTAAAAAAAGTAAAACAAGGGTATAAATGACTTTAAGCCATATTCTTTTAAATAGTAAAAATGTTTTGAAATACATTTTTAAGAAACATGGATGTGAATGATAAAGAGATCCCAGTAGATTATTACGTATAAACAACCTCGGATAATGAAGAGATTGTGAAATAACCCTCACCTTGTACTTTTCCTTGGTTGGGGTAGGTTAACCTCCTGTATAATGGTGAAAAAATTGTTATTAAATTATTCATCAATCATATACATTAATATGATATCATATATGATCTTTTAACATTGAATTGTTAATAATATCTTAGTATTATCGTTGTTTTGGGTGTTAAATTACTTGTTTTCTTTTATATGTTTTGTTACATAAGCCATGTTTGTAATGGATAGGATGTATATTATTTATATCCAGAATGATATAACGTCCTTAAACATCATTTTTAAATCATCTAATGATAATTATACTTGAATTTATACGATGGAGAATGAATGTCATCGCGTTTGTGGAGACCGTAGTCCGTACATACGCACGAGCGACAATATCATTATTTTGATATTAAAATAATATATAAATGGATGGTATATAATATATAAAGAATCGTTAACATGTTATATTTATTATTTACATGTGTTACACATCATTATTATACCCATAAAAATAATAATATGTTGAATGACAATTACACCACGACGTGGAGACGGTAAGCCGTACGTACGCATGTATGGTGACATGTTATTCAAAGGGTGGATAGAATACTGAATATGGTTGTAACATATTTATAATAACATCACAGTATATATATGATACTGGAGTTAGTAATTTAATAATGGTAATAATAAAGGAAGAATAAGTGGAAGAAGAAAGGAACTTGGAAAAGGGTGGTGAAATCATTACCTTTTCTGCAGGTTCTTCCTTTTGATTTGATCAAAAGGGCTCCATAGGTTGGATTTATGATCACACTAAGGCCTCTAGGTTGTATTGATGGAAGTTGGGAGAGTATTTGGGAAGAGTTTGTTTGAACCAAAAGGCTTTGAAGATGTTATGAAATGAGAATGAGGAGTGCCCTTTTATAAGAGGGGTGAGGGGCACCTTTGGAAAAGCTAGAAATATTAATTTATAATAAAGTCATATTCAGTTTCTAATGGCTCCAAAGTTGATTATTTAAATTTTAAGGTAGATATAGGTCTAAAAACACTTAAAAAATAGAATATATAAAGGTTTGGGTTACTATATTAACCTTATCTTTAATTATTAACTCTAAGATGATTAGTTTCACTTTTACAATGTCTCTTTGTATTTTTATAATATATGGTTAATAAACATACCATATAAATCCAAGAGACCCTCAAGTGGTCCATTAATGATACAAATATCATGATATGAGTCTCTTGGAAGATCCTTAGATTTTTTAGGAATTTAATATAAATTAATAATATAATATTTGTTTTAAAAACTCTTTTATGTCAATTTTGACACTATTCAATAGTTGATTCTTGTGAAACTCATAACAGAATTATTACTTCTAAAAAATTAAATTAAACTAATACTAATATATCATATTATCCTATAAAATTATTTTAATTCATTAAAAGTCTAAAATTATATTTATTTGGGTATTTATAATATCAATTATTTTAAATTTTCACTATTATGTTAATTACTGCATCATCATTGTGTCATAAATAAATTAAATTATGTATCTCTAAAAATTATAAATAAAATATAATTATGTATTAAATCTTTTTATATTTCTAATTAATATTTATAGTCGAAAATCAATCATATATAACCCTATGTAAAAATTGTTTTTCTAAAAGATATATGTTTGTGTCATTTTTGTATTCATTTTAACTGAATTAAAATAAAGTGTCCCTATCACCTACAGGTGGATTCATGGGGTCCCAAAATCGACCACAATATGACTATGGTCGAACATTTATCAACCAATAATGTTAGGACACGTTTTAGGGTAATTTTTTATATTATAATATTATTTTTTTAACCCTCATTTACCGGATTTACCCTTAACCATGGTAAATAAAATATTTACCGAAGTAATTATTCAAAATGTCTAAAAATAAAAGTTATCTATTTACAAAATTTGAACATCATGATTACAAATATGGAATCCATTTTTCCAAATTCAAAACACATAAGTGGCAGAAATTAATATAAAATTAATTCCCGTTGTTAAAACAAAAAGCGTGTTTTTAAGAGATAATAACTATCAAAAGATTGACACTTGTTTATGTCTGGTTTAATTGTTAAATTATGTCCAATGAAAAAAATTATATTAAATGGTAAAAATATATTCTAAATATACTTTAAAACCACTAAAATTCATAATTTATCACTATTAATTATTTTTATTAAAAAAGTTGTTTTTAATTAAAAATTAGTAATTTTCACTATTCATCAAAATATTAAAGTTATCCAAAAAGTACCAAAATTTCACCTTAGGATAAATTCTATATTCAAAATCCAAAAATTAAGTCCATTTAAAAAAATAAAATATATATAATTTCAAAAAGTAGGTATTACTATTCATAATGGCTAGTTTGATTGGTTATGGTGTGTCAGAACTCAGTGTTGCGTACAACACACGCTATTACATTATTCGAAGAGAAGTGTACCGTAGAAGCTTGGGGTGTTACATTATACCCTCCTTCAAATTATGTCATCCTCTAAATTTCTAAAATATTATCGCATGAAAAGACTCGGGTGGTTCTTCATCCTAAGTTCCTCGGGTTCCCACGTTTCCTCTTCCATATTATGGTTTCTCCACAAAAATTTTACCAGAAGCGTCGTCCTATTTCTCAGTACTTGGTCTCTCGTATCAAGAATCCTGACGGGCTCTTCACAATAAGACAGATCAGGTTCCAGTTCTAATTCTTCGTAGGTTAGTACATGCATTGGGTCACGCATGTATTTCCACAACAGAGATACGTGGAACACATCGTGAACTTTGGAGAGACTTGGCGGCATTGTGAATCGGTAAGCTACAACCCCAATTCGTTCTAGAATTTCGAAAGGTCCGATGTACCTGGGACTCAATTTACCTTTCTTACCAAAACGTATGACTCCCTTCCATGGAGATACCTTCACGAATACATGATCACCGACTTGAAATTCCAAATCCTTCCTTCGATTATCGGCATAGCTCTTCTGCCTACTTTGAGCTTCTTTGATGTGATTTTGGATTACCTTCACCTTTTCCATCGTTTCCTCCACTAGTTTTGGACCTACAAGTTTTCTTTCACCAACGTCATCCCAACAGGTTGGTGTGCGACATCTCTTTCCGTATAACAATTCATATGGTGCCATCTGAATACTCGAATGGAAGCTATTGTTATAGTAAAATTCTACCAAATGTAAATATTGATCCCACATACCCTGAAAGTAAAGTGATCAAGATCTCAACATGTGTTCTAAGGTTTGAATAGTCCGTTCTGATTGTTCGTCTATCTGAGGGTGGTAGGCAGTGCTCAAATGAAGTTCAGTATCTAGGGTCTTCTGAAGACTCTTCCATATTTTTGAAGTAAAATGGGGATCACGATCAAAAACAATAGATAGGGGTACTCCGTGAAGTCTCACAACTTCATTAATATATAGTCTTGCTAGATGTTCCAGTGGTAGATCTTCTCTTATATCGAAAATATGTGCTGACCTGGTAAGACAATCAATAATAACCCATATTGCATCATTCCTTCTAGGAGTCTTTGGTAGCCCCATGGCAAAGTCCATCGTAATATTGTCCCATTTCCACTCCGCTATGGGAAGAGGTTGCATGACTCCTCCAGGGTGTTGCCTTCTAGCATTCACTTGTTGATAAACCATACATCTTGACACAAAATCAGCGATATCCCTCTTCATATTGTCCCACCAAAAATGTTCCTTCAAATCTCTATACATTTTGGTGCTCCTAGGGTGTATAGAGAAATTGGAACTATGAGCATCATCCAACAATTCCCTTTTTATATCAGGTGTATCGGGAACACAAAGCCTCTTCCAGAATTTCAAAATTCCATTTTCATACACAAAATCTCTCAATCTCCCATCATTCTCAGCTTTTATCTTCTTCTGAAATTCTCCATCATTAGTCTGAGAACTCTTAATCCTTTCTAGTAATGATGGTTTGGCAACCATTTGAAAAAGCATTGATGTTTCTCCTTCCCTAGTTATTACCATGTCCATCTTCACTAGATCCATGAAAATTGGATCCCTTTCATTTATAATATTGTTCAAAACTCCATGATCTTTTCTTCTCAAAGCATCTTCCACCTTGTTTGCCTTCCCCGGGTGGTAGTGTATCGTGAAATCATAATCCTTGAGTAATTAAAGCCATCTCCTTTTCCTCATGTTGAGTGCTTTATGTGAGAAAATATACTTCAAAATCTTGTGATCAGTATAAATCTCACATTTTTTCACCGTAGAGGTAGTGCCTCCATATCTTCAAAGCAAAGATAACAGCTTCTAACTCGAGATCATGAGTAGGATAGTTTTGTTCATGAATTTTCAACTGTCGTGATGCATAGGAAATAACCCTATCATTCTGCATAAGGACACAACCAAGTCCTTTGTTCGATGCATCACTATAAATAACGAACCCATCATTCCCTGATGGTAGATTCAATATAGGAGCATTGACTAATCTTCTCTTCTATTCATCGAAACATTCTACACACTCTTTTGTCCAAAAAAATTTAACCCCTTTACGTGTGAGCTTCGTTAATGGGTTAGCCAATCAGGCAAAATTCTGGACGAAACGTCGATAATAACCTGCTAAACCAATAAAACTACGTACCTGAGTTATACTCGTCGGTGCTGGCCATTCTTGGATTGCCTTGGTCTTAGAAGGATCAATAGAGATTCTATATTTAGAGACAATATGGCCAAGAAAAGAAATCTCCTGAAGCCAGAATTCACACTTGCTAAACATCCCATATAATTCATGTCTTCTAAGAGTCTTCAAGATAATGCGCAAGTGATTTTCATGATGTTCGTAGATTTTTGAGTATACCAAGATATCATCAATAAATACCACCACAAATTCATAGAGATATTCCTTGAAAACACTATTCATCAGATCCATGAATACAGAGGGTGCATTAGTCAATCCAAAAGGCATTACTGTAAACTCATAATGCCCGTACCTGGTTTGAAATGTTGTCTTTGGAATGTCTTCCTTCTTCACACACAACTGATGGTATCCATATCAGAGTTCAATATTTGAAAAGTATTGAGATCCATGTAGTTGGTCAAATAAATCATCAATGTGAGGTAGGGGATACTTGTTCTTTATTATTATGGCATTAATCTCCCTATAGTCGATACATAACCTTATAGATCCATCTTTATTTTTAACAAAAATAATAGGGGATCCCCATGGAGAAACACTAGGGAGAATAAATCCTTTATTACTCAATTACTCTAGTTGTTTCTTTAGTTCGACTAATTCTACAGTGGCCTTTCTATAAGGGGTCTTCGATATGGCCTTGATCCAGGAATTAAATCAATGGAAAACTCAACTTCACGTTTTGGAGGATGTCCAGGTAAATCTTCCGGAAATATATCTACATATTACTTCACAACAGGTACATCCTCTATTTGAACATTCCTTTCCTCACCCAGAGTCATTTCATCCTCTTCTTACCCAATAATTGAATTTAGTTGAGTTGTTGGGGGTGGATCTAGATAAGAATTAGGTGGTGACGATTCTGCTCTAAAGATAAGGTGTTCCATATCATCATCATCAATAATCGTAACCTCTTTCTTCTTACAATAAATCATCGCATCATATTCCGAAAGCCAGTCCATACCGAGGATTATATCAAACTCAATCACAGATATGACGACGAGTTCAGCAGATAAAGAACATTTATGTGCTCTAATGGGGACTGATTCACAAAACATTGTTGCAATGATACTTCCCTTAAGAGTTTTAACTGACAACTCCCTTGTTAAATCAAATTGGAAATATCTAATTTTCATAGCAAACTAGGAAGATATGAAACAATGCGATGATCCAGAATCAAATAATGCATTTTCTAAACATGATGAAACCATTAAATTACCTGCCACCACGTCTTTCAGAGCATCTACCTCAGCAGTAGTGATAACATAAGCTTGGCCTTGATCCCTTGGCCTTTTCTGAGGTGAGTTCTCCTGACGCTTAGTACATTCATTTGCATAATACCCCATCTCCCGGCAATTGTAGCACTGAACATTGGTAGCTTCCTTCTTCCCCTTTCAATCACGAGCTTGGTGGCCTTTTCACCACACTTGTAATAGACTCATGTTCCCTTCAAGCATGTACCGAGGTGTTTATTAAGACATTTACCACATGATGGATATTCAACCTTTCCCTTCTTCCCCTTATTTCCATTCCTAGTTTGATCAGCAGGTCTCCTCTTCTCTTGCTTTGCTTTAAAGTCATAAGACTTAGAGAATTCCTTTTCGGTCTTGATAGCACATGAGACAATGTATTTGTACGATGAAAAGGATTGTGAGACTAATGCTCAACGGAGAAATGGTTTTAACCCATCAAAGAAATGATCAATCTTACTTCTTGGGTTATGTATATAATCTCCAGCATTCCTTGCTAGCCTTGTATAGTTATCCTCATACATTGTGACATTATCATCCTCCTTCTGTCTCAGACACAGAAATTGCCTTTCCATATCTACTCGATGGTCACGAGGAAAGTATTTTTCTAAAAACAGATCTTTGAACTCCCTCCATTCCATATTTTATACTTCATCATCTTCCTTCGTGTTTGGAATCAATGACCACCATTGATCAGCATCTCCAGTGAGGCGGTTAAATGCCATGATAACTTTTTCCATTTCACTACTCCCCAATGCCCGAAATAGTTTATCAAGGGAATTTATCCATTGCTCATCTAGTAAGGGATTTGTAATCCCATTGAATGTTGGTGTTTGTTGCCTCATGAATCGATCTAACATTGATCCTCCACACTGTGGATCAGGGTGCTCCATACGGGTAAGGTTATTATTCATAACCTGAGTGAGTTGTCCCAGTATGGTGATTAGCTGAGCGGCACCAGTTTCATCACCAGATCCACTATAATTATCTTGAGAAGGAGGGAAATCCATACATGGAGTGCATGCATTGATATGGTTTCCATTTCTTCCACTAGGTGCCATTTCTAAACAATGGAATAAACTAGATCAGTTTATGAATCAAAATACATAATCCCATACTTATAAAACACTTAACATAAATTGAACAATTTATGGATATAATCCAAAATCATAAGAATGTTTTCTTTGAGGAAGTATATACTCATAAACCCTTCATAATTATTTGTAATGAAAATGAGAGTTATCCTAAGCATATCCCCCGGGAGTGTCGTAACCAAGAGTGCAGCAAGGCCCGTTATCATGCACCAGTTTCCGTTTGAGTCTAGCTCAAAGAGGTGTTTTCGGGTTTTACCCCTAGGTACATCTGTTCCAGAGCCACCTCTACCTGCTCGTATCCAGACAGGGATGTATTTCTCGGAAAACTAACAAAATCTCTACAATACCAAAATTCTAGGAAGATCTTATATACTAATCCTCAAAGTTCATCTTAGGTCTACGTGCTCTAATAACAGTTTATCTTAATATATCTTCCAAGGTTTGTACTAAACTTCCTCTGATACCAACTGTAACACCTCGACCCCAGTTACCTAGAGTCGTTGCATTATTACATAACATTGGCATGATCACAAGAAATATCAAATCAAGAAATATCGATTGGTTTAGTAGCCTTTGAAACACTAGATATATTAATAAGTCTTATATTACATCATAAAGTGAAAAACTACTCCAAAAACATATTGTCTCTATATTCCACACTCATATCCCCACATAATATCCCTACAGGTCATTCATAATTTACTTGTTCAATTCCTGGGAAAAATAAAACATAGAAAAGGGGTGAGCTCAAATGCCCAGTAAGGATAACAATATAGCAGAAACTTTCATAAATAAGAATAAACATTTAAGGCAATGTATAACTAAAACTAAAGCCTTTTAAACTTGAAATTCAACATAGTATAGGAAAAGTAAAATGAAATAATGCCATTTACTTATTCACATGGATATTCTACTAATCGAATAATAACATTCAATATCAATAACCACTTTCATAATGATGGAATGCATAATGCCAGACTATCATAACCACATAGTCAAGGCCTCGTGCCTAGACTACAAATAAGATTTTTCCAAGGCCTTGTGCCAAGACACTAGTTTGTCTCATGAGACCTATCGATGCATCGAGGAGCTATAGAGGGCTTCAACTGTCACATATTAAGTCCAATTCATTCCCATATGAAAATGTTTAAACATAACATAAACATTTGTATTAAAACTAGCATACGAAATGTCAATACTTTCACTATAAAGTATGAATAGTATAAAAATAGCACATCCATAGTCAAAAATATCACAAAACCCTCAATACAATATATAAGTTTTGTATCATAATAAATCAACTTCAAATAAGTGTAAAATCCATCAATGGTTGTTGACATAGATGAAATCAAAACTCTTTTTAGAGAAACATATCTTTTTATTTTGAAATCATATAAGAGTCAAATATTTATAAAATGAAAAATTTTCTTTAAAAATATTCTTATAAGCTTGTAAGGGAAGCTTCGACGATTTTATAATGGCAGAAAATAACCCCACCCGCCGTATAAGTTAAAAACATTCTTAATTTAATCCTGTCTAAATGGTTAAAAAGCACCTTGTTTGGAAAACGACGGAAAGATTCCTTTATAAAACCCTTATAAAAATTCAAACAAGGGTATAAATGACTTTAACCCATATTCATTTAAATAGTAAAAAAGTTTTGAAATACATTTTTAAGAAACATGGATGTGGATGATAATGAGATCCCAGTAGATTATTACGTATAAACAACCTCAGATAATGAAGAGATTGTGAAATAACCCTTACCTTGTACTTTTCCATGGTTGGGGTAGGTTAACCTTCTATATAATGGTGAAAAAATTGTTATTAAATTATACAAGAATCATATACATTAATATGATATCATGTATGATCTTTTAACATTGATTTGTTAATAATATCTTAGTATTATCATTGTTTCGGGTGTTAACTTACTCATTTTCTTTTATATGTTTTGTTATGTAAGCCATGTTTGTAATGGATAGGATGTATATTATTCATATCCAGAATGATATCAAGTCCTTAAACATAAATTTTAAATCCTCAAATGATAATTATACTTGAATGGATACGATGGAGAATGAATCTCATCGCGTTCATGGAGACGGTAGTCCGTACGTACGTACGAGCGACAATATCACTCTTTTGATATTAAAATAATATATAAATGGATGGTATATCATATATACAGAATAATTAATATGTTATATTTATTATTTACACGAGTTAAACATCATTTTATACCCTTCCATATAATAATATATTGAATAACAATTACACAACGACGTGGAGACGGTAAGCCGTACGTACACACGTATGGTGGCATGTTATTCAATGGGTGTATAGAATACTGAATATGGTTGTACCATATTTATAATAACATCACAGTATATATATGATACTGGAGTTATTATTTTATAATGGTAAAAATAAATGAAGAAGAAGTGGAAGAAGAAAGGAACTTGGAAAAGGTTGGTGAAATCATTACCTCTTCTTCGGGTTCTTCCTTTTGATTTGATCAAAAGGCCTCCTTCGATTGGCTTTATGATCAAAATAAGGCCTCTAGGTTGTAGTGAGGGAAGATGGGAGAGTATTTTGGCAGATTTTGGCCGAACCAAAAGGCTTTGTATATGTGAAGAAATGAGGAGAAGTGCCCTTTTATAAGAGGGGTGAGGGGCACCTTTGGAAAATCTAGAAATATTAATTTATAATAAATTCATATTCGGTTTCTAATGGCTCCAATGTTGATTATTTAAATTTTAAGGTGGGGATAGGTCGAAAAACACTTAACCAATGGAATTTAGACAAGTTTGTGTTACTATATTAACCTTATCTTTAAGTATTAACTCTAAGTTAATTAGTTTCACTTTTACAATGTCTCTTAGTATTTTTATATTATATGGTTAATAAACATACCATATTCATCCAAGAGACCCCCCAAGTGGTACATTAATGATACAACTATCATGATATAAGTCCCTTGGTAGATCCTTAGAATTTTTAGGAATTTAATATCAATTAATAATATAATATTTGTTTTAAAAACTCTTTTATGTCAATTTTGACACTATTCAATTGTAGATTTTGGTGATACTCATAACAGAATGATTACTTCGAAAAAGTTAATTAAATCAATCATAATATAACATATTATCCTATAAAATTATTTTAATTCATTAAAAGTCTCAAATTATATTTATTTGGGTATTTATAATATCAAATATTTTAAATTTTCACTATTATGTTAATTACTACATCATCATTGTGTCGTAAATAAATTAAATTATGTAATCTATAAATATTATAAATAAAATATCATTATGTAGGAAATCGTTTTATAGTTCTAATGAATATTTATAGTCGAAAATAAAACATATAAAACCCTACATAAATTTTTTTTTCTAAAAGATATATGCTTGTGTCATTTTTTGTATTCATTTTAACTAAATTAAAATAAAGTGTCCCTATCACCTACAAGTGGCTCAATGGGGTCCCAAAATTGACCAAAAGATGTCTATGGTCGAACATGTATCAAACAATAAGGTTAAGACATGTTTTAGGGTAATTTTTTATTATTATAATATTATTTTTTAACCCTTATTTTCGGGATTTACCCTTAACCATGGTAAATAAAATATTTACCGAAATAATTATTCAAAATGTCTAAAAATAAAAGTTACCTATTTACAAAATTTGAACATAATGATTCCAAATATGGAATCCATTTTTCCAAATTCAATACACAAAAGTGGAAGAAATTAATTTAAAAGTAATTCTCGTTGTTAAAACAAAAAACGTGTTTTTAAGAGATAATAACTATTAAAAGATTGACACTTGTTTATGTCCGGTTTAATTGTAAAATTATGTCCAATGACCAAAATTATATTAAATGGTAAAAATATATTCTAAATATACTTTAAGACCACTCAAATTCACAATTTATCACTATTAATTATTTTCATTAAAAAAGTTGTTTTTAATTAAAATTTATTAATTTTCACTATTCATCAAAATATTAAAGTTATCCAAAAATTACCGAAATTTCACCTTAACCTAAATTCGATATTCTGAATCCAAAAATGAAGTCCATTTTAAACAAAAATATATATATATAACTTCAAAAATTAGGTATTACTATTCATAATGGCTAGTTTGATTGGTTATGGTGTGTTAGAACTCGGTGTTGCGTACAACACACACTATCACATTATTCAAAGAGAAGCGTAACGTAGAAGCTTGGGGTGTTACATAGGGACCCTGTGTAAGTACGTATCATAGCCTCTCTACATAATAATATGATATTGTTTTATGACCAATCTTCTTTACTTATTTACTTTTGTTATACCAGGTGTGAGATGAATATTTTACTTAATTCTATGTTGTTGAAGACTTTCCTGGTGGTTCTACCAATGGGGTGATTTATTTGTGGTTTTTTACTTCATGGATTACTGATAGACCATCAGGGGTCTCAGGGTCCCTACTGAGTATTGTAATACTCATCTCTACACAAGCTTCTCCCTCACATGTTGTGTATGGTGCTGATGATTGATGTTTTGATAGAGGTGCTCAGGTGTATGAGACTGACAGACGCTATTCTGACTGACATGGTATCCAAGTAATAAGTGGGGTCCAGTAGGACTGGTTGGGTAGGACATACCACTTTGGATTTTGGTAGCATCACTACTCTCCCACTCAGGTGGGTTTTCCCATGGATGGCCATCATTGTTTCTTTTTTCACATTACTATTTTCAGTTCCATGTTGGTTTTGTATTCTAGAACACATACATTCACTTGTAATGGCACTCAGATTAGTTTTAGAGGTATATATCTTTTCTACTTTCAGTGCATTGGGATGTGGTTGGATGTGTTTTTATACAAGTTAATGGCAATGCCTTCCCTTTTTGGGATATTCCTTTTTAGTGCTAGTCATTAGGCCTTCGCCAATGGAAAGTGGGATTATGGTAGTCACAACATGGGGTCTAAGGGGAGATTCATGACATATTTTTTTTCATTGTTAATTATTATGATTTTATTCTCTGATAGTAATATATATTATTCAATTTGGTGAATTTTTTACTTATATATGAATATTTATATATTTTTATATTATCATGCTCTATGGTAATTTCTGCTTCATGAAGATTGGATTATGAGAGGATTAAATTTTATTCATGATTGACTGATTGAATTTATTTTTTAGTCCAATTTTGTTTTTGGTATTTAATTTTGTTTTATAATTTTATGTGATCTTGATATTACTCTATCATTTATATCTTATTGTCTTACATACCTCACTATTAATTATTTTCTAATATCCTTTCACTAAATTGACTATATACATGGTGTAATAGATTTAATTGTAAAGACCCGTAAAATTCAAGGGATATTTTTTCTTAATTTTATTTGGAATTTTACAAGAGCGCGGTTTCTGACGGCACCTGATTCCGAGGCCCGGTGTGCCTGAAATCAATTTCCGAAGTTTAGCTCGGGTACGTTCAGTGAACGAACGAGCGGGAATTCCTAACTTTTGATCCGGTGCTCGGAATTGAAATTATAGGACATCGATGAACTCGCAGCGCCGATAATCGCTTAAGGAGACCTTTTCCGAAGTTGCGTTTATTGCGGGACGAAAGTTAATTTTTTGGGAGAATTATAAAAAGTTGAATAATAATGTGTAACACTTTTTATTTTACTTTTGTTGGTTAACTTCTCTCAAAGGAAGTTAGGGGTGGGACCCACACCCACTTAACCTCCCTTGAGAGGATTAAGTGTGGTGGGACCCACACGAACCTAAACCTTCCATCTTCTCTCAAACTCCCTTTAAACCCTCTTTAAATGACATGACATGTTTTTATTTAATTTTGGAGTTATCTTATTTGAATTTCAAACCTTTGAAATTCAATATGTTAAGTTTGTGAATAAAATAAGTCTCTATCTTATTTTATTTGGTTAGAGTTGTTTAGCCATCTTGAGAGCTTTTGCGTTCTTCTCCTTCTTCTTCAACTTTGACGAAGAACGCTCAAGCTTTGACGAAGAACTCTCAAGCTCCGACGAAGAATGCCGCTCCTCTCTTCTTCGTCTTCCGTGTCAACGAGAGGGAACGCTGCTTCCTCCTCGGACTCCCTTCGTCGGAATACGAAGATTCGCCAACGACGTACCTCTTCGGACGTACCTCTTCGTCATCGGATTTGACGAACGATTACCGTGACGCCCGACCTCCGCAACGTTGTCTTCTGCGGGACGTTGACAAATCTTCGAACATATACCCAAGGTAGGGGTTGTTATTATTTGTTTATTTATTTATCCTTGTTCATGGTTCTAGCATGACTAACGTGAGGATTTTCATTATGTGTTATCATTTCATGTGAGGAGTCCGGACCGCATGAACACGGCCGAACCCCCTCCTTTGTTCTTGATAATTTATCATACGGTTGATACAAGATGGCGTGGTGCCGTCGCACCACGCGGATATTCGCACGATTAAATTGTGCGGCGCCGTCGCGCCGCGCCGTGGAAGGATCATCAAGAACGTGACGCTGTCGCGCCGCGTCGAAGGGAATCGAAGGCACGGCAGAGGGGCGCGGTGTCGTCGCACCGCGCCGGACGACGAACATCGCGGCCAGTTCCGGGCCGCGGAGGGACGAGAAGACCGGTGGCTGGGCCGCCGGCGTCAGAAGCCGGAAAGGGGACCGATTTTCCGGTCCCGTTGAAGAAAAACCGGCCGGCAGATGGCTGGACGGAAGGTCAAAGGCCGGGGGAATTTAATTCCCCGGCCAGCTCTAAACCCCCCCCCCCCCCGCCCCCATTTATGAGGGGGGCGGTTTCATTGAGGGGGGCAGCCGGCCCCCCGGTTTTCTTCAAAGAAGGCCCCCCACGAGGGGGGGGGGGGGTTTCCAAATGGCACGGCTAAAAGCCACGCCGCCATTCCAATCAAGAGGGGGCCCTTCCCCCCGCGCGCTGCACCCGTGCGGTGCCAGGACGTCGTGCCGCCGCGCCGCCGCGCCGCAGGCCGGCCGGGCCGGGTCGGCCCGGACCCGAACCCCCCGTTTTCGTGATAAATTCGGTCTTTTGGCCATAACTTGAGCCACGGACCTCCGATTGACGAACCGTCTACGGCAACGCGATCCTTGTATCGAGGCGGTCGTTTCGGTATATTGCACTCAAAGTTTCGGAATACTTTGAGTTCGTCCGGGTTGGTTCGTAAACGAAACCAACCGGGCATTCAGAGCGGAAACGCGCATATCTTGAGCTACGAACGTCCGATTGACGTGCCGTCAGCTTTGTTGTGTTCCTCTTAGTGAGACGGATCTTTTGGCATACTCCGCCCGAGGTTTGGACGCAGGTGGAGTACGGTCGGGTTTGTTTTGCCTTAAAAACCAACCGGGCCCCGGAGACGAAAATGCCAATAATTCTCAGACCGGGCGTCCGATCGACGCGCCGTCTGTTGCGTTGAGTTCCTGTTGACGATACGGAACTTTTGGATACATCAACTATGGACTTTGTGACAATTCATGTATCAGCCTCTCGGCTCGTGGAGCAGACCCTCCGAACGAGCTTGCTGTGTGCGGAAACCCTAGTGCTGGCTGCGACTGTGACTACTACTGCTACTGCTACTACTACTGCTGCTGTGACTACGACGACGACAGTATAGAGATCCTGTGTGGATTCGACGATGACGACTATAGCACTCAGCGATCCTATGTGGATCAGTGCTACAGGTCCTGTGTGGGCCCGATCCTGTGTGGGTCTGATCCTGTGTGGGTCCTTGCGCTTAGCGGTCCTATGTGAACCAGCGCCTATAGGTCCTATGTGAGCCCGATCATGTGTGAGTCTTTTGCGGGGGTTAGTTACCAATCGATCCTTCGTGGGTCCGATGACTTAGATGGATCATATATCATTTTTATCGTCCTTTGAAGATGTATACCTGTGTGAGCTGAATCCTGTTGCTTTCCTGTGTGGATTGTGTTGTGCTATCCTGTGTGGATTACGTTTTGCTTTCCTGTGTGGAATACGTTTACTTCCCTGTGTGGACTGAGTTGTACTTGGGATCGGAGGTTGGAGCGTATTTGAATTTGATGACTTGGTATATGTATGGGCATATACCTTGGTAGTGTCGGTTGTTACTTCGTGATTGTACCTTTCTTCGTGGTTTATCCTTTGTGGATTTGAGAGACCTTTAGGGGTCTCGAGGTCCCTACTGAGTAGCTTATACTCACCCCTGCACGGGCTTTGCCCGCACTACGTTGTGTTGGTTGCAGACGACGGACATCGTTGATCTTAGCTGAGGCTTGCAGAGTAGGACGGTACCTAGAGGTGGACCAATGGACGGGACGTGCTCGGAGCGGACGGCGGGACCCGTGGAGCAGTGGAGCTATCTGTACCCACCCTTCAGGTGGGATTTCCAGTGGACAACCTGGTGTAGCGGCTTTTACTTTTCAGTTGTTGTTTTCCCTTTCAAGTCGTACTTTACTTTCAGTTTGGGTTTGTATACTGGCCCATTTACTTTTCCGCACTTTCAGTTGTACTCTGCTTTTTCATAGTGTTTACTTTCCTCTTACTTACTCTGTGGTGTTTGTTTACTTTACAAAGGCAATGCCTTCCCTTTTTACCGGGATTTACACCTTGGTGCTAGTCGCCAGCCCTTGGCCTATGAAAGGCGGGCTTGGGGTAGTCACGACACGGACCCCGAGGGCGGGTCGTGAAAAATTGGTATCAGAGCAGTTCGGTTCTACCGCGAACTCTGATCTTTTCTATGTGAAGCAATAATGTTTAGCGTATTGAGTGTGGTTATCAGTCCAGGGAGTCTAGTGTTGGTGCGGCGGCTGACGTATCCGTACACCAGGACCCTGACTTCTGATTTTCGACTTAATGCACAAAAACATTGATTGCGTGTGTGTTTCAAAGTTTTCTTTGTGATTACATATATCAGCTCACCAGGTATACTGTTCTGACCGTGGCGCACCTGTTTCCTTTTCAGGATGGCCCCACGACGGCAGCCAGCTAGGGTTTCGAGAGTCGAGCGTGACGACAGCCCACCGAGCGACGAGGCCTCGGTGCAGGGCCCTTTGTCAGCAGTGGCACCGGCGGTAGCACTACCTGCCGAGCCCCCGATGCTTCCAGCGCGAGCCGCTGACGATGCACGTCGCCTCAGCGCACTGCATGAGTTTCAGCACCAGCGACCATCCAGGTTTCACGGGGAGACGGATCCCCAGGCAGCCGAGGACTGGCTGGAGGCAGTAGTACGTGTGTTTAGGCTAGTGAGGACACCAGCAGACCTCATGGTGATCCTCGCTGCGAGCCTACTACACGCAGCAGCAGGACGATGGTGGAGCTTGATGCTCCAGGTGCACGATGAGGCATCTCTACTTTGGACGGAATTTGAGAGCCTCTTCCGCTCGGAGTTCGTCCCAGCCACCCTTCGTGCGGTGCGTATCCAGGAGCTTCTTCAGCTGCGGCAGGGCAGCATGACGGTCGCTCAGTACTCGGCGAGATTTACTGATCTCTCGCGCTACTCGACTGATATGGTACGAGACCCATTCTTCCGGGCCCAAACATTCGATCAGGGTTTGAGACACGAGATAAGGGCATCGCTGATCTCCCTCAGCATACCGACTCAGACAGGAGTACTGGAGCGGGCCCTTCTGATCGAGAGCTTCGTTGCTGAGTCTACACCAGCGCAGCGACCCACCGCAGGGCGGGACGTGGCAGAGTCATCTGCAGCAGGCAGTCGACGGATGACTCAGGGGTTCAAGCATACCAGACCTTCGGGCAGACGACCTCAGGACACTGGCTCAGCAGTGCGGGGCACACAGCGAGGAGCCAGTCTTTTGAGAGGCAGGTAGTGCTACTCGTGCGGTGGGCAGGGCCACATGGCTCGTGACTACCCGACCCGCCGTGCCGAGGAGCAGCAGACAGTTGCGGGACCACCAAGGTAGATGTAGAGGGTCGACCGTGGTGGTCCGCAGGGAGGAGGCGGACGAGGAAGAGGAGCTGGACGAGCAGCCAGTGGTGGGCGGCGCTTTGAGGCCCTGCCACCACCACCACCAGGAGGTCCCCCCCGACCACAGGGAGCTGGCGGGCAGAGACAGGCACAGCTCCAGGTAGCAGAGGCCTACGACCACGGCGCACCCGAGATGATTCTAGGTACTATCTGTGTCTATTCCACCCTTGCTGCAGTTCTTATAGACACAGGAGCGAGTCACTCTTTCATAGCCGCTGCCCTTGTTCGGATCTCGGAGATTCCGACAGAGCTGTTGGCTCGATCCTTATGGCTAGAGACTCCAACGGGAGCAGACTCGCCGATTACGCACTGGTGCCAGCAGTGTGAGCTTACTCTAGGAGGCGAGAGCTTCGGCTGGGATCTTCTTGTAGCAGCGTCGAGGCCTTACGACGTCATCTTGGGCATGGATTGGCTATCTACGGTCCATGCGCAGATTGACTGTTTTAGGCGCAAGGTGCGATGTGTATGCACCGACGGGAGCAGGTTCACCTTCACCGGCGAGAAGGGAGCCTTTGCAGCACATGATGGACTTCCGCGGAGGAGAGGACATCCCATTACTCATCAGTTAGCTAGACTCATCCTCGGAATAGTTGACGTACGGAGTCCTGGTTTTCCTGCAGTGGTGGATCAGTTTGCGGACGTTTTTCCCGACGACGTTCCAAGGCTACCTCCTCGCAGAGAGGTAGACTTTTATATTGACTTGTACCCCGGTACAGCCCTAATATCCCCTCCAGCATATCGGATGGCCCCCGCCGAGCTTCGAGAGCTACGGGTACAGTTGGAGGACTTGCAGGGCAAGGGGTTCATCCGACCCAGTGTTTCACCCTGGGCTTCCCCGATTTTGTTCGCCAAGAAGGCGGACGGGAGCCTGCGGCTTTGTGTTGACTATCGTCACCTGAACCAAGTGACAATGAGGAATAAGTATCCGCTACCGAGGATTGATGACCTCTTTGATCAGCTCAAAGGAGCACGGTGGTTCTCGAAGATAGACCTCAGGTCAGGCTATCATCAGCTCAGAGTCAGAGATGAGGATGTGCAAAAGACGGCCTTCAGATGTCGGTATTGCCACTATGAGTTCATGGTTATGGATTTCGGTGTAACCAATGCTCCAGCAGTGTTCATGTCTCTCATGAACAGGATCTTTCATCCATTCCTCGATCAATTTGTCGTGGTCTTCATCGACGACATTCTGATTTACTCTACGACTGAGGAGGAGCACGCCTATCACTTGCGAGTTATACTAGACACACTCCGAGAGCACCAACTTTATGGTAAGCTCTCGAAGTTCCAGTTCTGGATACGTGAGGTCCACTTCTTAGGACACGTTATCTCTGAGGCGGGAGTTGCAGTGGATCCCGCGAAGATCGAGGCTGTGTTAGCATGGGAGCCACCCAGGAGCGTGACTGAGGTTCGGAGTTTCTTGGGTCTAGCTGGATACTCTCGGAGATTCGTGCCAGACTTCTCTAGAGTTACGGCACCACTCACAGCTTTGAAGAAGAAGGGGAAACCCTTCGTGTGGTCAGACAGATGTCAGCAGAGCTTCCAGGAGCTGAGACAGAGATTGACTAGCGCACCTATCATGAGGTTGCCTGAGGAGGGAGTAGGGTACGTAATCTACTGTGATGCATCAGGGACCGGACTCGGATGTGTTCTGATGCAGGAGCGGGCAGTGATGTCCTAGGGATCACGTCAGTTGAGGCCGCATGAGCAGAACTATGCTACCCATGACCTGGAGTTAGTAGCAGTGGACTTCGCTCTGAAGACATGGCGACACTATCTGATGGGAGAGCGCTTTACAATCTTTTCCGATCATCAGAGTCTCAGGTATATCTTCTCGCAGAAGGACCTAAACCTGAGACAGCGGCGATGGCTCGAGTTCTTCCAGGACTATGACTTTGAGATAGTCTATACTCCTGGGAAGGGGAACGTATTAGCCGATGCCCTCAGCAGGAGGATGGGCATTCAGATACTTGAGGAGGCGACGGAGCAGCTAGCCTCTTTACAGATATCCTTCGTGGATAGAGATGGAGCAACCTTCCCCCAGACTCTCACAGTCACCCCTCCACTACTGCAGCGGGTTAGAGAGGCACAACGTGAGGACGCTGACTGTGAGACACGGCGTGCACAGATATCATCGGGACAGGCACCTAATGGTTTCTCCCTTGGAGCAGAGCACGGCATCCTTTTCAGAGGACGTACCATGGTACCAGTGGCTTTGCGAGAGGAAGTGCTGAGAGAGTTTCACACTTCTCCTTTGGCAGTACATCCTGGAGTGGCAAAGATGTACCAGGACTTCAGACGACAGCACTGGTGGCCGGGCTTGAAGAATGCAGTAGCAGAGTTCGTTTCTCGATGCCTCACCTGCCAGCAGGTAAAGGCAGAGCATCAGGTACTAGCGGGCTTGGTACAGCCCTTGGAGGTTCCGTAGTGGAAGTGGGACGGCATATCTATGGACTTCGTGACTGGACTTCCACGCAATTCCAGAGGTCACGACTCCATATGGGTGATTGTTGACCGACTCATCAAGTCGGCACACTTCTTACCCATCAGAGAGTAGGGCTCAGTGGAGAGCTTGGGACGTCTCTACGTTCAGGAGATTGTGCAGCTCCACGGTGTGCCATCATCTATCGTCTCCGATCGAGATGCTCGCTTTACTTCCCGGCTTTGGAAGGGGTTACAGGAGGCGTTCGGGACACAACTACGTCTGAGCACAGCCTTTCACCCTCAGACGGATGGTCAGACGGAGAGGACCATTCAGACTCTCGAGGACATGCTCCGCGCATGTGTCCTCGTATTTGGTCGTAGCTGGGAGAACCACCTACCCATGGTGGAGTTTGCGTACAACAACAAATACCACTCCACCATCGGGATGGCACCGTACGAGGCGTTGTACGGCCGACCTTGTAGATCTCTTTTGTGCTGGACAGACCCTGGGGAGTCAGCACTACTGGGACCGGAGATGGTCCAGGCCACGACAGAGAAGGTCCAGGTCATCCAGGAGCAGATGAGGAGAGATCAGACCTGGCAGAAGTCATATGCTGACAGTAGGCGGAGGCCACTGGAGTTCGAGGATGGCGACCACGTCTTCTTGCGGGTCTCACCTCGACGTGGTATTCAAAGATTTGTCTGAGGCGGCAAGTTTTCTCTGCGCTTCATCAGACCCTTCCAGGTCCTCAGCAGGGTTGGTGAGGTGGCTTATCGCCTGGCTCTGCCACCTCAGTTGCACCGGGTGCACGACGTCTTCCACGTATCTCAGCTGAGGAGATACGTGCACGACCCGACACACATCATTGACCATGGGGAGCTTGACGTTGACGATGGGGCGACTTTTACGAAGGTCCCGGTGGAGATAGAGGATCAACAGGAGCGGGTCCTGCGTGGGCGATCGATTCCTCTTGTGCGCATCAGATGGCAGCACGGGAATTTCCAGGAGAGAACATGGGTGCGGGAGGCTCAGATGCGTGCTCAGTACCCTCATTTGTTTCCCTAGTTTTTGATGTATCTTTACGGGGACGTAAAGCCCTGAGGTGGGAGTAATGTAAAGACCCGTAAAATTGAAGGGAAATTTTTTCTTAATTTTCTTTGGAGTTTTACAAGAGCGCGGTTTCTGACGGCACCTGATTCCAAGGCCCGGTGTGCCCGGAATCAATTTCCGAAGTTTCGCTCGGGTACGTTTAGTGAATGAACGAGCGGGAATTCCTAACTTTTGATCCGGTGCTCAGAATTGAAATCTGAGGACACCGATGAACTCGCAGCGCCGATATTCGATTAAGGAGACCTTTTCCGAAGTTGCATTTATTGAGGGACGAAAGTTAATTTTTTGGGAGAATTATAAAAAGTTGAATAAAAATGTGTAACACTTTTTATTTTACTTTTGTTGGTTAACTTCTCTCAAAGGAAGTTAGGGGTGGGACCCACACCCACTTAACCTCCCTTGAGAGGATTAAGTGTGGTGGGACCCACACGAACCTATACCTTCCATCTTCTCTCAAACTCCCTTTAACCCCTCTTTAAATGACATGACAAATTGTTATTTAATTTTGGAGTTATCATATTTGAATTTCAAACCTTTGAAATTCAATTCGTTAAGTTTGTGAATAAAATAAGTCTCTATCTTATTTTATTTGGTTAGAGTTGTTTAGCCATCTTGAGAGCTTTTGCGTTCTTCTCCTTCTTTTTCAACTTTGACGAAGAATGCTCAAGCTTTGACGAAGAACGCTCAAGCTCCGACGAAGAACGTCGCTCCACTCTTCTTCGTCTTCCGTGTCAACGAGAGGGAACACCGCTTCCTCCTCGGACTCCCTTCATCGGCATACAAAGATTCTCCAATGATGTACCTCTTCGGGCGTACCTCTTCGTCATCGGATTTGACGAACGATTACCGTGACGCCCGACCTCTGCGATGTTGTCTTCCACGGGACGTTGACAAATCTTCGAACCTATACCCAAGGTAGGGGTTGTTATTATTTTTTTATTTATTTATCCTTGTTCGTGGTTCTAGCATGACTAACGTGAGGATTTTCATTATGTGTTATCATTTAACGTGAGGGGGCCGGACCGCATGAACACGGCCGAACACCCTCCTTTGTTCTTGATAATTTATCCTGCGGTTGATACAAGATGGCGTGGTGCCGTCGCACCACGCGGATATTCGCACGATTAAATTGCGCGGCGCCGTCGCGCCGCGCCGTGGAAGGATCATCAAGAACGAGACGTCGTCGCGCCGCGTCGAAGGGAATCGAAGGCGCGGCAGAGGGGCGCGGTGCCGTCGCACCGTGCCGGACGACGAACACTGCGGCCGGTTCCGGGCCGCGGCGGGACGAGAAGACAGGCGGCCGGGCCACCGGCGTCGGAAGCCGGAAAGGGGACCGGTTTTCCGGTCCCGTTGAAGAAAAACCGGCCGGCAGATGGCCGACCGGAAGGTCAAAGGCCGGGGGAATTTAATTCCCCCGGCCAGCTCTAAACCCCCCCCCCCATTTATGAGGGGGGCGGTTTCTTTGTGGGGGGCAGCCGGCCCCCGGTTTTCATTAAAGCAGGGCCCCCACGAGGGGGGGGGGGTTTCCAAATGGCGCGGCTAAAAGCCGCGCCGCCATTCCAATCAAGCGGGGGCCCTGCCCCACGCGCGCTGCACCCGTGCGGTGCCAGGCCACCGCGCCGCCGGCCGGCCGGGCCTGGTCGACCCGGTTCGGGCCGACCCCGGGGGGGTCGGGCCAGGTCGGCCCGGACCCGGACCCCCCGTTTTCGTGACGAATTCGGTCTTTTGGCCATAACTTGAGCCACAGACCTCCGATTGACGAACCGTCTGCGGCAACGAGATCCGTGGATCGAGACGGTCGTTTCGGTATATGGCACTCAAATTTTCGGAATACTTTGAGTTAGGCCGGGTTTGTTCGTACACGAAACCAACCGGGCCTTCGGAGCGGAAACGCTCATATCTTGAGCTACGGACATCGGATTGACGTGCCGTCACCTTTGTTGTGTTCCTCTTAGTGAGACGGATCTTTTGGCATACTCCGCTCGAGGTTTGGACGCATGTGGAGTACGGTCGGGTTGGTTTTGCCTTAAAAACCAACCGGGCCCCGTGGTTGAAAATGCCAATAACTCTCAGACCGGGCGTCCGATCGACGCGCCGTCTGTTGCGTTGAGTTCATGTTGACGATACGGATCTTTTGGATTCATCAACTCTGGAAATTATGACAGTTGATGTATCAGCCTCTCGGCTCGTGGAGCGGACCCTCCGAACGAGCTTGCTGTGTGCGGAAACCCTAGTGCTGGCTGCGACTGTGACTACTACTGCTACTACTACTGCTACTGCTGCTGTGACTGCGACGACGACAGTACAGAGATCCTGTGTGGATTCGACGATGACGACTACAACACTCAGCGATCCTATGTGGATCAGTGCTACAGGTCATGTGTGGGCCTGATCCTGTGTGGGTCTGATCCTGTGTGGGTCCTTGTGCTCAGCGGTCCTGTGTGAACCAGCGCCTACAGGTCCTATGTGGGCCCGATCCTGTGTGGGTATTTTGCGGGGGTTAGTTACCTATCGATCCTTCGTGGGTCTGACGAATTAGATGGATCCGAGATCATCTTTATCGTCCTTTGAAGAAGTATACCTGTGTGAGCTGAATCCTGTTGCTTTCCTGTGTGGATTGTGTTGTGCTATCCTGTGTGGATTACGTTTTGCTTTCCTGTGTGGAATATGTTTACTTCCCTGTGTGGACTGAGTTGTACTTGGGCTCGGAGGTTGGAGCGTATTTGATTTTGTTGACTTAGGTATATGTATGGGCATATACCTAAGCAGTGTCGGTTGTTACTTCGTGATTGTACCTTTCTTCGTGGTTTATCCTTTGTGGATTTGAGAGACCTTCAGGGGCCTCGGGGTCCCTACTGAGTAGCTTATACTCACCCCTTCATGGGCTTTGCCCGCACTACGTTGTGTTGGTTGCAGACGACGGGCAGCGTTGATCTTAGCTGAGGCTTGTAGAGCAGGACGGTACCTGGAGGTGGACCACTGGATGGGACGTGCTCGGAGCGGACGGCGGGACCCGTGGAGTAGTGGAGCTATCTGTACCCACCCTTCAGGTGGGATTTCCAGTGGACAGCCCGGTGTAGAGGCTTTTACTTTTCAGTTGCTGTTTTCCCTTTCGAGTTGTACTTTACTTTCAGTTTGGGTTTGTATACTGGCCCATTTACTTTTCCGCACTTTCAGTTGTACTCTGCTTTTGCTTAGTGTTTACTTTCCGCTTGCTTACTCTGTGGTGTTTGTTTACTTTACAAAGGCAATGCCTTCCCTTTTTACAGGGATTTATGCCTTGGTGCTAGTCGCCAGCCCCTGGCCTATGGAAGGCGGGCTTGGGGTAGTCACGGCACGGACCCCGAGGGCGGGTCGTGACATTAATTGAGTGTTGAATTGTACTTGGTCTATGAATTTGTCTTTTTGAACACTTTTTATATATTTTAGAATAATATTTACCCATTTACCATAGTGAATGTATTTTGTTAGAATAAATTTAGAGGATATTGAGTGCGAGGTTCAATTATAGTCCTATTTTATAAGGGATTCATAATTTAGTGTCACTATTTTTTGTCATTGAATAAAAAAAGGATGAAAATTTTGAAAAAAAAGATTGTATTTGAATAACCCACCATTAATATCATTAACCCTAACAAGTGCATTTATTCTAAATTTATTACGTTTTATTTAATTTATTAATTAAAAATATGCTTTAATATTTATAGTCTACATAAATTTAAAAAATTACTAAAAATTATATGTTAACTCGTTTAAATTTTTAAAATAAGTATATTTATATAAAATTAACCAACTAAGTAAACACACTAAGGGATATCCATGTGTAAACCACTATGATTCACCATTCCTGATTAAAAGTTAAATTTATAATTTTTCATGATAATCTCATTTTGTGTGATAAATTAAATTCCATTACAATAAGTCCAATACATTGTAATATGTCACCATGAAAACATTATGAAAATAAATTTGGGATTTTGTTTGTAAAATGTGATTTTATGATGTTATCATCATAATAACTCTTTTGTTAAATATAGAAAACACATAATAATAAAATATATTTATAATAATATATAATTCATGATAATAAATTAATTTAATACCATAATATATCACCAATTGAATGGAAGAGACTCTGACATGCAACTCTTTAATAACTTTTATCACTTAACATCATAGGATATTAATTGTTTCAATACCTAATGGAGTCATATTTCAAATGTTATCAATAGAATAGAATAAAAATTTTAATTTTATTCATCAAAAAATAATTATATAAATTATTAGTGACTATTTTATATTTTATATTTCGTTTAAACTATATATTTTAAAAAAAATATTGACATTTTTCATTCTTCATTACTCAGAAATACCGTTATAATATTGAAGTGATTATGATAAATAGATTCTATTTCATAATTAATATCCAATATTAAAATTTATTTTATTATCATATATACTTATTCACGGTAGGATACATATTTTATATAACATATGACTAATATAACACATAACTAGTTTAATTTATAACCATCTGTATTTCGTTGTAATATTTTTTTATAGAAGTTATATGATTAATCTATTTATTTTTATGATGTCTCCAACAACATGTTCATTTTTTCACAAGACATATAGGATAATAATTTACATTATACAGGATCCACTTTATAAGTATTAGGTTCAAATATTTTATCACTGGGTAGTTTGTAATAACTATATTTTGGTTAAAGAGTTTTATAGAAAAATTAATTACGAAACATTTGAGGATTTCAAAAAAGGATACAATGATGATATTTATTTGGAACTGATTGACTCATTGACAATTAGGCCTAGACCAACTACAAAAATTTTATAGTAGATACTTCCTCATGATAAATTATTATGAACATAAGTTGGAGAGAATCATTATACCATCTAAAACATAAGCATACATGGTCCATTCTCCATTTCCCACTTCACCCATTAGAATATGATAAATGACTATCACATCTTTCATTATAGAATTAATTTCCTAATTAATGACATCCCAATTTGGTAATTATATCAATAGAAATATAAATAAAAAAGAAAAAAGAATAAATATAAAATATTTTTTAAAGTAGTAATAAATTAATGAATAGATTCATTTTATAAGAAAGGAAAACCTGGATAACACAATATATCAATTTATAAGAGATTCACACTCTTTTATATAATATTTAAACATATTAATGAATGGAAACCCGAAGGATATACACTTTTATTCAATGGATCATTCTTTTCACATTTATTCTATTTTGGAATTTATAGCTCTCAAAACTATTGCATTGTACCATTGAAATAGGTTTGTAATCTATATTAAAATCACTTAATTAGTGATGAACTTTTTTTGGGGGGTAAATTTTTAAATCTATTTCACCCAATTAATTTATTTTTATATAGATTATTTTATTTTTCATCCATTAGTCTGTGTTTTTTCTTTTAATGTGATATACATTACATATTTATAATCACTTCACTATGAATTACCATCCAATAAATTGAAAATATCATTGATTGATTGAACAATTTCATTCATACTAACTTTACTAGATTTTTTCACCATTATCAGTATTTATAATGAACATTTTTTCAATATTGAAATATAATTTACATTTATTAAATTGATTTTCACATTCAGAATATTTCCAAGATACCTTTTGAATAATGGATTTCTATGTTCAATGTTAGTGTAGATGGTTGTATTGAATATTTACAGAAGTCACCTTTCTTATATTTTTCTAAATTAGAAATAATATTGATAGAATCACAGTAAAAAAATTGAGACCACTTGATATTATACGTTTTGTGTTATTGATTTTAATTTTAAATAACTATTCAATAATTACATAGTTCATTAATTTTTTTAAATGTATTCTTTTGAGGCCCTTGATGAGAAGTAAACTTACCCCAATGGTCCAAATTAAAATTTTTATCTTGAATTAAGAGGTGAGATCTATGGGAGAGTACAATCTCAAAAAGGGAGGAATATTTTACTCAATTCATATTTTCCCACATCAAGGCCCATTTCTGGTAGCACCGAATTAGATATAGGTCATGTAGAGGTGATATAGGATCATATTGGGGAAGAAGTTGAACAAAAGTGATAATGATTCATTTTTAAAGGAATAAAAATATTGATGAAATATTTATTTAACTAAATTAACCATTTTGTCCATCACATCCACCAGATACCATTGCATATCATGATATATATATTTCCAACTATGTTTATAATATATGGTTTATTAGGTGATGGTCCTTGTGTTGGTCGGGATGATGAGACTCTAGGAAATGTTGATGTGGTTTGAGATGGGGAGGATGCTGATGTTGATGATGATGATATTGATAGGGATTCTCATGATATAGGTTGTGATTAATGAGAGATCAATATTTTAAAATTTGATTCATATATATGAAAAATTTTTCTTGACAATTAGATGGAAAGAAGATATGATGTTTTAAAAATATGTAATAAATTTTCAAATTAATTAATTATTTTCATGATATTTATATATTGGATGGTAGTGATTTGAGTATTAATGTTTTCATCCGAATGAGATTGATTATTTTTTCAGGTCTTGTTCCCACGTATAGGGATGAAAATGTTTTCTGATGTTCAGGCCAAGGTAGAGGTTGCAATTTTTTTTAAGGTAAGGAGTGTCTATGATTTTTTTTGAATACAAAGGTATAGTCCTAAATCCTATAAGGCTATCCAAATATTATTAAAAACAATAGGTATTGATATAAATTGATGGATTTTCTAACTACTGGAATAGCACAATACCAATGGTTTTTTAAAACCACCGGTAAAATGTGATCCTTAAAGTTGTATACTATTGGTTTACCAAAACAAATTCCCATATTTCCACACAAAAACCATTATAGACAACTGTTGGGAGAACCATTTGTATAATACATGTTCTCTTATGTATAACAAATGATCAAACTCATTAGTATAACCCCATTTTCATATATTGTAATTATGAGGTCAAGATGAAAATTTTGAAGATACATCAAGAAAAAAATTTGATCCATATTAATTTTTATGATTTTTTAGAAAATGGATACAAAGTAAATGTATCCATTTGTAATATATTGTTCATTATGTATGTTTTATGGAAAAAATTTGAAATAAGTTAAACTAATAAGATCTTTGTGGATATATGAATGTGAAACTAGGAAGAGTCATAATTCTAGGATAATATAGTGGTACTCTGAGGGTACCATAGTAGGTACTGTAGTAGTTACTCTAGAAGGATCTGCTCAATAATGTAGCAATCAGAACTATTCACCATGGGCCACTGGTTTGGGCTTGGATTCCTTATGTCCTTAGGCCCACCCAGGCCTTCTGGTCAGTAAGGATTTTGGGCCACCTCATGTACTTAGGGACACCTCAAGGTCTTTAGGGCCACCTGTTATACAGATTCACATATAGATTCTACAAGGAACCCACTCTAGAAGAGGATTCAATAAGAGGGCACAATCACTAGACCATGGCTAATAGATTTTGCAGAATCAAGGGTTTTTGTTTACAATCAGTACAGAGCCTGTGAATCACTACACAAGGTAGCTAGCTAAACAACCATTAAATTGTAAAGATCATATCATGATTCAGATGCTGGGGAGGGGAGTTTTCATGTATTAATTGTTTGTATGATTTCCTTAAGTGCTACGAGTCTGGTAATGTCTCGAATCCTACATGAAATATTATGTATAAGCTATTGTGAGTAATACATTATTCTTGATTGTTGAACCATTCTTTGAGGTCCATTAAATTTCAAAAGGTTTTTATTATTTGACATCACTTACAAATCAATCAGTTTATTCTTTTATAGATATACAAAGTAATTTAAATAATTTAAATAATAATGTGATCCTAATTAGAATTCATTATATGTAACACATGGTAGTAGTGATTCTATGGAAGGGGATTCATGGTCTATGTACCTAACATTTTTATATAAATTTTGGATGCATTAAATTTTAGTTACACTCTATATGAGGTTTCATTTTTGGCATAAACCCACAACCGAGCCTTTAAGCTAGTTCATTCATTTTTTAGAAGAATGGAGAAGAGGCCTAGAGTTTGGATTCATTCCAAATTGATGATTTATTTTCAATAGCTTTCTATACCTAATAAAAATTTCACTAACTATGTACATTGTAGAAGGATTTTCCGTGAAATAATTTTCTTCATCCATAGAAATAACAAGTAATTGTGAACTATAACATTCAATATTCTTCATAGTGGGTGAATGCTTCATGGATGGATCACCCAAAACATTATGGCATCGATAACCAATGCTTCATAGGCAAGTTCATTTGTGAACTGATGGTCCACGGACTATTACTTCTCTAAACTATTTCTTGTTAGTATTCCTACTTTTTTATGCATTTTCTCAATTAATCTCATATCAAATTACCAAACATATCACATTGATAAAATGTACCTAACATTAATGACTGAAACTGAGAGACATGATTCTATTCTTGAAAACATATTATGGGTTTCATCAGCATCATATTTATCTTAAAGAGCGTATTCAAAAGAACCTTCATTCAATAAAACTTTTAGTCATTCTATTACTGAATGGAAATCCAATTTATAATTATAGTATTCATGATTATTTTATCCTTTCACCAGATAATTAGAACATTCCATCTACCTTGTATTAGATGTCTCAACAGTATGACCAATTTAACATTTCACCCACTAGAAAAATCAGTTCTAGTTTGGTTCTATATGACATCATTGTTCTGAATGGTATCATGTGGATGCAAATCAATAGTTATAGTCATGAAATATCCCAAAAACCAATCATCCAATACATTCCATCAGTTTTCAACCTCTCTTGAGGAAATATCAATCGAAGGTGGAGATCCAAGTGCATTTTCTGCGATGGAGGGTGATTTTATGATGAATGGGATTGGTTATTCTAGGTGATATATTACAACATGGAACTCCAAAAACTATTGGAAGATGTCATCTTATACTTGGCATTATGGATTTCAAAATTCACCATTTATTTACTGACTAAGGTTCCACCAGAAATAATTATCTATTGGCGATCGAGAAACAAAACATTCCACCTATCACATGTGGGATGTCGATGATAGATTATAAGTTTTCCATTAGTTAGGGGGAATCACCATTCATGGAGAAATGATTGAAGAGTTCATTCATGCTTCTAATAGCTCAGACAACACCTAATAGGTATCATCACTATTAAGGGATCTACTCTTTACAAAAGAGATATTTATTGTTCAGATTCTCCAATCCACTTAGTAAACCTTTTTTCTGATTTTTGAATCATTTTCTTTCATGTTAGTGGCCCAAGGACAATCTTCTATAAAATTAAGACTCATTTAAATCGTATATCATAAAGACTGATGGGTTCTTACTGGGATACACCTGATGTGGGTCATTATAAAATATGGGGAAATAAAATTCCTTCGAATGTAACACTTGACTTTAGGTTATATGGTTTTTTCTATGATTTTGAGTGGATGAATATATCCATACCCGAATTCTTATAATCATGTTAGCTTCTGTACACAGATGCTGGAAATCATATTGGAAGTGGGGAAACCTATCAATATCTTGATTCCACCCCCGATCACATCTATGAACTATTAAGACACGTGTTGGAAGGATGGTATCCACATCATCTCTATGGAATTTTCCAGTTCCTATATGGTTGTGTGGAATAACAATTTTGATGTTATGAATATCATTATAGTGAAAAAATTCCATATTCCACCTATATCCCTATGTTCTATAATATTATAGGATTTCCTCTAAGATACTATAGTGTTGATGGATCTTTTTTATTTTTGAGTGACTTTTCCTACATTAACATCAGACCTAAACCCAAATCATTAGATGTGGTAGTCGATAATGATGATGGTACCTCAAATAAGTGTTATTAAATATTCTCTATATGATATGGAATTCATGATTCATGGGTGTATTTAGTATTCAAATTCAAGTTTCACAGTCCATATATATTCTACTAGTAATTTGGGTGTATCTATTGGGAATCCCCTTCTACTCATCCCAAAAATTTGGAGTTTCACCCATTCATTTTTACTAACTGTGGCTATTGTTGATTCAAGAAATTTTGGTCATGAAAATTTAATTTCATTGCGTAATAAGTTTGGAAAATCTATTGAAGGAGTTCAATATTAAATAAAAAAACTATTATCTTTATGTGATATTGGGAATGAAATTTCATGGGCTTCCACGACAGTAGAATCTACCATCCACGTGCCTCAAGAACCCTCCAAATTTATTTCAATGGAAGAAAAACTATTATAATGATAATATAAGATTTTTTTGGAGGATTATCCTCATATACCATACATACCATCGGTGATGATGATTTTATTCTTTTATCTAATGATGATGACTTGTCAACTGATGATGGTCCCAACGAGATGACATTGGGAACACTTTAAATTATTGTTGTGCATCTTATTCTGGTTTCCAATGATCGACATGATGTGGTAATGTTATAATTTCAAACTATAGAGTCACTCAATAATAAAAACATATATGTTATTATTGCACTTTCAACTTATATACCCACAATGGTGATGTATCGAGACCATGATCCCCACATTTCAATAAAAAACTAGGATATATGAAAATTGGATTGGAAGGAAATTTGCGCAATCACCACAGAGAATCCAATTTGGAGATATATGTAAAGTCAGATAGACATAATACACTATTCCTTTTCCTCTGATTAGGTGGGATTTATTATTAACACATGCACATCCTTATTCACTAGATCATCATAGTTGAGAATGATTTAACTATTTGTAAAGAATACCGTGTTCAGTTTAATGCCCCCCATAATCAAATGGAATCACTAGGGGATATAAAGATTAAGCTCCACCACTAGGCTATAGAAGAAATAAATTCTTATAATCAATTTCTATTGAATATTGAGGAGTTAGTATAATTCGAGGCATATTTATCATGGTTTAATTAGAAATATTCATAATCGAATTTTCCTTTTGAGGTTTTTGAGTAGAAATATTGTGACGTAAGGGATATTACTAGAGAAATTCATTCAATATGTGAATCTAAAGTAGAGAAAATTACCCCTTGGAATGAAAACTTGATGGCATGTGTCAGATGGTAGTCAATTTTCTAATGAAATTAGGTCAAGCTTCATTGTATCCCCTTGAGTTATTTTGTGCTGTCTCTTTCAGAATTTTTAAATAGTAGTATAGAGATGCCCTAGGTTGTGGATTTAAATCTATTCTTATTAAATGAATAAACAAAAACTCATTTTCCATCCAGTTCATGTTTTTTGTCATTTCCTACAATACCAACCCGTCAATACTGGTAACATTTTGAAAGAAAATCAGCTTCCAAAAACATTAATATAATCACTAGATATCAATTTCAAATACCATCTTGGATAATACATTTTAAAAAATAAGTAAATGATCAATTTTTTTGGTATGAGGTAACTAATGTGGATAGTTTAGATATTTATAGGGATACATGGAAAACCCTACTATCATTGTTTATTTTATATTATCATCCATCTTTTTTCCTAAGCCCATTATGGTGTAGTCATAGTGGGTACAACATGACATTTTTAGGCCACCATTTTTTGGGATTCTACATACTGATCATTGTGAAATTTTTAGTCTCATTTCCTGATTAATTTCTAAACCATGTAAAGCATAGATTTATCTTGTGGGCAATAGACTTTTTCCAAGTGTTTTCTTTATCGGTTTTCAACCAAGCGATTTTTGTGTCTCTTTTTTTAAGGGTAGTTTAGAGTTTTTAAATTATCTAATGCCACTAATGCTTCAGGTTGAATATCATTGATCATAAAGTAAGAAATGAGGGTCCAAATAGTATAAATACCCTATCTATTAAACCTTTTATATTAAATTACATTTAAGGAATACATAAACATATTAAAAATAGATTCCCAAACACCGTGATTTATACAATGACTTTTGAATAATGGAAATAAAAAAACTATTATAAATGAGAGCTACGTCATGTCTCACTAGTTTAATATTGAATAGAACCACTATTATAGATATTATATATAATAAATATTAGCATTAAATAGGGGAAATGAAACATAAAAGTGGTGAGCTCAAATGCTCAGCAAGGGTAAACAAATAGGACACATAATAATAATCATGTATATAAGGGTATGAGAATGAGACCCTAAAATTAGAAGATCGTACACTAAATATCAAATATCATAACAAAAATCATGGAATAAATATTGGTATTTCATAATATGTGAATCATATGAAATAAATATCATAAGACATGAAATCATAACATATGAATAGGACATGGAATTGTGGAAAACACATAAGCATATAACGATTTCTCTATTAGCCAAGGGATCACATCCAAGACCATATTATTAGTATGGGTTCACTTCCCATACCCTCATAGAAGTCATGGTGTACTCAAATGGACTTCATTGTAGCCTGAGATCACAACTCATGCCATCATGGTAGCCATGTTTCACTCTCATGGCCATCATAGTTTTCAAGGATCACTCCCTATATGATCATAGTTTATCTCAGGAGATATAAAACATTACCTAGTGCATTGTAGGGAGATATAGGTCCCACCCATCACATGGTGAAAATGTATATACATGTTACAAATAATAATAAATTAAAATACCATAACTCATGAAATTAAATTTGTACCATAAATATGTAAACATATCACAACCTATAGAAAAATAATCGGATTCACAATCAAGTCATCAAAAGCATAACTCCTGAAATATTAAAGGTTTTCTTATAACCCTTAAAGGAGAAATGGTTTCCATAAAGTCCATGAAATTAATAATAAACCATTTATGGAAAGGATATAAATGTATCCATTAGATTAGAATGAGTATCATCAATATATGACATCATATATGGAAAATAATATTGAAATATCATTTAAAAACATTTATTAAGGACATATATTTTCATGTTTAAAATATTACTTTTAATACATAATACCATTTGAAATTATTTTTTGTAGATAATAACTTGAAAACGTATAGAGGGATTTAAATAATTTGGAAAACCATTTTCCTTGAAAACTTATAAAATAATCCTCAAAATATTTTAAAAATCTATTTCTCTGAAAGCACTTTGATAATCTACAAAAAGAGCTTAAAACTGTTTTGAAAATCATAGAACTTCAAAACCTATAAAAGAATATTTGAAATATTTTGAAACCTATTTTTCATGAAAACTTTTAAAAATAATTAAAACATTATAAAATCCATTTAAATTTATAATATATTTTAAAATAATATTCATAAATATGAACAATTTTAAAATTAAATGAGAGAAATGAAAAAATAATAGTTGGTAAATCAGTACATGTTTTACAAGGTCAACAGAACATTTTGTGTCATGGTAAAAAAGGATAGAAATGTTCCTTGTTTAGATAGAAATATTAATATTGCTTTGAAAATATTGGTAAATGTAAAAAAGTTTAATTTTGTCTCTTAGAGATTATAATACAATTGTTTAATAAAATTGGAAACCCTTTTTAGAAAACATAGATTTTCGACAGAAAATTTGGTAATGATATGAATTTTTAAGATACATTAATAAATCTATAATGTACTACAGTATAGAAAATAGTATCAATAGGTGAATGTATAATGAATAATAATAGGATAATATAATGGATTAATTTATTGGGAGTTGTCTTATAAAATTTTATCAACATATGAATAAACAGAATCAATCTCTAAAAGTGATGAGATTGCCTCAGTAAACTCTTATTACATGATAAAATAGGATCATACTATCCATATATAAATATTAAATTACATGAAGAATATAATATAACAGAAATAAATATAATAATGATATAACATTTAAAATGGAAGTATATGCACCGTGAAAAAGAGTTTAGGTGTATAAAAAACATGGCTTTCATAGAACGAAAATTTAGACTTAAATATTATACCAATTTGGTAACTTTTTAATTCTAAAAAAAATAAAAGAAGGATCATAAAATGGGTATATTAATACCCATCAATTTTATTATAGGATTTATAGAATACAATCATGTTCATTACATACACCACACAGAATGAAAGAGTGGTGAACAAAGCTTGTAACTAATTTAAATTAAATGTGAGGTGGAATATTTGTACCTTGTGTCTTGTATCTCTTCGTACTCATAGTGGTATAATATATAAAAAATATAAGTTTATTATAGCTCTTTTATAGAATAATATTATTATATATAATACCATATATTCTTTATATTGACCTAATATTGACTACTTGTTAATGATCATATGTTAAGGTTTCACTTCGGGTATTATTTTCATTGTTCCTTGTCTGTGTCTTAATTTGTCAAATTGTTGGTCCTTACACACAAATCATGATTAAAGAGTTAATATAATGACAAATATATCATTTATAACTAGTATATGTATATTATAATAATATATATCATAATTAATATAGTCATCCCACCCCAGAAATCCCAGAGACAATGTATACTACTAAATACATTTGAATTATTACAAGAAATCACCCCCAAGTACCTATAAGTTTAGTAGTATTGGAAAAAAAATACATAAATGAGTATTGAATAAATGAATACATTTATTATAACATAATTTTTTTCATCATTCTAAATATGTTTTTTCTAGGAAAACTCTATTCCATCTTATAAATCCATTCATATGTTTCATAGTATGCATCATGGATTCATGGGGAAAGAAATATAGTATGGGTGAGCTCAATTGATAATTAAGGGATCAATATAGTAGAAAATGTAATTAATCAATAAGAATATTTATTATGGAATGGGAAATAACTAGAAATATATTCCATTCAAATAACTTGATAAGGAAATATCAATATATTATGTTTAGAAACCGAAACGCATTCCATTTATATGATGGACAAAAAATGAAATTTATCAATATATATGACTATGAATTATATCCTAGATGAATAATAACTAAATCCTGAAAATGATACAGATACTTGTTGAGAAAAGTATTTTTTTCAACAATACATATTAATGTTATTTAACGTGGGAGATTATTGAAAATAATACTCAGTCTCTTTATGATAATTTTGATACTCACAAATACCCATAGTTATTTTCTAATGATTTTATTTAGTATTTTGTAGAAATTTATTAATTTATTTTACTCTAGAAATAATGAGAATCCATTACCTAGATAAATATAGCGCGGAATCTACTTTAGCACGTTCTGGAATCACTATTCATACCTTACGTAGATAAATATAGCGCGGAATCTGCTTTAGCGCATTCTAGAATCACTGTTCATACCCTATGTGGATAAACGTAGCGTAAGGATAAAAATCGTGTATAATTTTTGATATAAGAGAAAATTATCGTTAAACAAACATATGTTTTCAGCAATGTATGGAAGGAGAACCTTACGTTAGGAAGGAACCTTACGTTATGGTTATCAGCAAAGTATGGAAGTAGAACCATACATAAATTCTAAGTGATACGTTTGTTTCACAAAAGTATTGTTCGTCAACCTTGATTTTGTAAACAACCATGCGTTCTTGAAAAATTATGGATCAAGTAAAAGTATGGATCTTTTACCGTATGTTTGAGTGTTGAAGAAAAAGTGTGGATGATCAACCCTAAATTTGTGTTCAACCTTACGTTGTCAACCCTACATTTGTGTTCAACCTTATGTTGTCAACCCTAAGTTTGTGTTCAACCTTATGTTGTTAACCTTAATTTTGAAGGATATGATATTAACCCTAAGTTTAGAGGCCACATCATCAACCTTACGTTTGGCGTCGGAAATTTTTACAAACGATATTTATGTCCAACGATCAGTAAGCTGATTTATGGGAAGCTTTCAAGCTGGATTTAAATTCATCTTTAAAGTATGGCTTTGACTGATTTAGTTCCGTTTTATTAATGGATTTAAGATAGAATTAAAAGGAGATTTTTATGCCGTGTCTTAATAGATGTTACGACTTCTCTGTAAATTCAAATTTTTGAATATCGCGAATCAGAAGGCGACTTTTATAGATCTAAATGTGCAGGAGATATGATTTATTATATATGTTCTCTATAAAACACCAGGTGCATGAGGATATGATCGATCTATTGTTGAAAAAGGTGGAAAACAGAGATTTCAACTATTCATGATTGATCTGCTAATTCAAACGGAGCGTAAAAGCTCTGTTTGTTCAAGAAGAATGAACTCGATAGAAGATTCAACTATTATACATCTAATATCTACTGTGGATCTACTACTTCTGAGGTTGTGAACTATATATCTATATCTACTGCAACTGGATCAACTCAGAACTGCTTTGTCTTGAAGATTAATATTTCTAGAGACTTCGATTCATCTGTTTTCAATTGCATTCTGTTGAAATTGTGAAGATCAACTGGAAATTTCTTTCTGAAATTAATTTTTGAGTAACCAGTTTCTCATTCTAAGCTGTGTCAGTTCGTGTTTGAACCAGAAGGCTTTGTTTTTCCTTGTATTGTAAAGGTATCAACTGCCTGTACTCAGTTGTGAATCGGTCTGTGGAATAGAGGACCAGATAGTGAAAATCACTAAGCTCGTGTAGTTGAGCATTGGTGGAGTGGACTAGGGGCCTTCTGTTCCCTGAACCACTATACATCATTGTGTTTTTTATTTTAATTTTTTTGCTTCACGATCAAATCTGATAATGTTTAAAGGACAGAACTCATTCAAGAAAATAGTTATTAAAAAATTTCAAAAGACACAATTCACCCCCCCCCCCTCTTGTGTATAATCTGTAAATTTAGATCCAACAATTGGTATCAGAGGAGGAGCTTCTGATAGAGCCTTAGAAAGCTAGAAGCATTAAATATTATACAACAGAGCATCATGACTGATACAAGAGAAGGGATTTCAATGGTTAGAGCACCATTTTTTAATGGAGACAAATATGGTTGCTGGAAATCGCGCATGATAATATATCTGAAAAACCAGGGATATAGAGTCTATTCAAATATTCTGACTCCTTATGAAATTCCTAAAAATCTTGAGACATGGAGTGCTGCTATAGAGGCAGAGTATGATATGAACTCGAAGGCTATGAATGCAATTATCTACGGTCTAGGACTAGATGAATTTAACAAAGTATCTCAGTGCCCGACATCATATGAGATGCCGCAAACAATAGCAGTGGCATATGAAAGAATAGACAATGTGAGGAAAATGAGATATGGAACTGTAAAACTGAAATTTGATACTTTCAGAATGGTTAAATGTGAGAGCATTACCCAAATTAATTGGAGATTGAAAGAAATTGTCAGTAACATAACTGCTCTAGGAGAACCTATCAAGAAGACTGATTAAGCATTAAAAGTGCAGAGAGTACTTCCTACTCGATGGAATGGTATCTCTGCTGCAATCAGACAATCAAAACCTATCAAAGCTCTAACTATGAGAGAGATGATTGGTACACTGATGATATATGAAGCTGAAATGCAAGATGAGTCTAATGAACATAAAGTTCTTATCAAAAGAGATGATATTGCCTTGAAGGTAACTTCACAACAAAAGAATAGAAAGATGAACAGAAAAGATGTTAAATCTAAATCAGAAAGCTCTGAATCATCCAGATCAGATGAAGAACTGGCTCAACTAGCCAGAAAATTTAGAAAATTCTACATCAAGAAAAGAGGCTTCAAAAATCCTTTAAGGTAGATAACAAGGAAGTAAGATGTTATGAATGCAAAAAGATGGGACATATCAGACTAGATTTCCCACAATTGATGGATGAAAAGAAGTGGAAATTATTCAAAAGAAATGACTTTGAGAAGAAAGGCAAGAAAGCTAAGAAATCCACTTGGAGTGTATCTGAAGACTCTAGTAGCTCTTCTGAATCATTCTCAGAGAAATAAGAAGTAAGTATAAAGGAAAACATGTGTTTCATGGAAGAAAATGATGAGGTACACTCATATTACTCTTCTGAATCAAATTCTTAATCAAGCTACACAAATGAAAAACATGCAGCCTACTGCAATATGGTTGAAGAAAGATATGACTCACTATTTAAAAAACATAAGTCACTAAAAAATAAACATAAAGTTGTTTCAGATGAAATAGATATAATGCTGAAACAACATAAAGAATTATCTAATAAATACAAATTGATTAACACTAACTATATTAATTTTTAATCAAGAATAAAAACACTGTAGGATGAAGTAGAATCTTACAAATAGGCTGCATTGGTTTTTACAACAGGAGATAATTTATTAAATGAAATTCTTCGAAAAACTATCATAAAAAGAAGAGATTTGGAATTGGCAATAAAGGAGAAAAACCAAATCTATATAAAAATTATTTTGTTCCTAGCTCTAAAAAGGTTAATTGTAATTTTTTTGGGACAAATGGACATATGGCTAAAAAATGTTTCTTAAGACAACCTCAAATTTGTGGTATTATGAAAGCCTATGTTTCAAAAGACTTATATGATTCAGCTAATTTTAAAAGGTCAAATAAAATCTGGATACCCAGACCATTGCCAGCTAACACTCATTGACCCAACATAATATGGGTACCAAAGAAATTTTTTTGAATGTCTTTTCAGGTAGCAGGCCACCAGAGAAGAAAAGATATATGGTACAAGGATAGTGGCTGCTCAAGACATATGAGTGGAAACTCATTGAATTTTTCTTCACTCACTGAAAAGTAAGATGGACTTGTCACATTTTGTGACAATGCCAAAAGAAAAATAATTGGCATTGGAACTATTTGAGATCCAAAAACAGTCTCAATCAACAAAGTACTTTATGTACAAGGACTAAAATAGAATCTGATAAGTATCTCTCAACATTGTGATGATAGATATACTGTTGATTGTACTAACAATTGTTGTATTGTTTCTAAAGATAAACTGTTTAAATTTAAAGCACCAAGAACTGAAAATGTATATACTTTGGTTTTAAATTCCTTGTGTAAACAACAAGTAAACTGCTTGACTACTAAATTAATTGAATCCAATATCCAGCATAGGAGACTTGGTCAGTGAAATTTATATTTTTTACATAATTTATCTAAGAAACAATTAGTTTATTCATATGGATTTGTTTGGACCTTCAAGTGTAGCAAGATTAGCTAGAAAATTATATGTATATGTTTTAGTTGATGACTATTCATGATTTACATGGATTTTCTTTTTGAAATTTAAAAATGAAGCTATTATTTTATTTGAAAGGTTATGTAAATCTATTCAAAATGAAAAAGGTTTCAATATTATCTCATTGAGAGGTGATCATGGTGGAGAATTTGAGAATCTGGAATTTAATTTCATTTGCTCAAATATGGGTATTAAACATACCTTTTTTGTACCCAAAACACCTCAACAGAATGGGATTGTAGAAAGAAGAAATAGAACAATTCAAGAAAATGGATATAAATATGTTAAATGAATATAGAATACCTATATATTTCAGGGAAGAAGCTGTGAATACATCTTTTTATAAAATTAATAGAGTTTTAATTAGACCTATTTTGAAAAAGGAACCCTATGAACTAGGGAATAACAGAATACTGAATGTAAATTACTTTAATGTTTTACTATGCAATGTTTATATCTTAAACACAAAGGGTAATCAGGGTATGTTCGATCCAAAATCCGATGAAGGTATTTTCTTAGGATATTCTGCTACCTCCAAAGCTTATAGAGTTTATAATAAGAAGTCAATGATTGTTGAAGAATCAGTTAATGTGAAATTTGATGAATCTGATCCTTTTGAGAAAAGGACAGAACAAATGGATGAACATGACTATAATGATAACATGAGACTTGAGAATTTAAAGAATGATTTTAAAAATGATATAAAAGAAATTGAGTCTAGTTTAGAGGAACATGATACTGAAGAACCTCTAAATACATTACCTAGATAGTATAGAACCCTAAATAATGACCCTTTAAAAACTGTAATAGGTGACCTAGAAACTAGTGTTCCAACTAGAAGAAACTCAGTAAACCTAGTGGAATTCTCTGCCTTCCTATCTCAACAAGAACCCAAGACTATAGAAGATTCTTTAGATGATGAAATATGGGTAATAGCAATGCAAGATGGATTAAACCAGTTTAAAAGAAATGATGTCTGGGAATTAGTGGAAATACCTATGAATTATCCTCTAATAGGAACCAAATGGGTCTTTATAAATAAACAGGATGACCAAGGCACAATAACTAGAAATAAAGCAATATTAGTAGCTAAAGGATATAATCAAGAAGAATGAATAGATTATGATGAGACTTTTGAAACTTTATCTAGGTTTGAATCCATTAAAATCCTTTTAGCCTATTCATCTTATATGAATTTTAAATTATTTTAGATGGATGTTAAATCTGCCTTTTTAAATGGTTATTTAATGGAGGATGTTTATGTTGAGCAACCTCCTGGTTTTGAAAACTCTCAAAAACCCGATTCTGTTTTTAAACTTACTAAAGCTCTTTATGGCCTTAAACAAGCACCTAGAACTTGGTATGAAATATTAAGTTCTTTTATTTTGAAAAATGATTTTTCTGTTGGAATGGAAAACCCAACACTATTTATGAAAACTGTGAAAAATAATGTTTTATTAGTTCAAATTTATGTTAATGATGTAATCTTTGGATCAACTAATAAAAATCTTTGTCATGAATTTTCAAATTTAATGCAAGAATAATTTCAAATGAGTATGATTGGAGAATTAAATTTCTTTTTGGGTCTTCAAATATTTCACAAAGATTTTGAAAATGTTTTAAATCAATGAAAATACATTACTAATTTACTTATAAAATTTGGACTTGAGAACAGCAAGCCATTTACAACTCTTATGTGTACTAATATAAAACATGACTAGGATGAAAATGGAAAATTAGTTGAAAACAAGTTATATAGATGTATGATTGGTAGTTTGTTATATCTTACAGCTAGCAGGCCAGATATAATGTATTCAATATGTCTTTATGCTAGATTTCAATCAAATCTTAATGAATCTCATCTAACTAATGTTAAGAGAATTTTTCGACATTTAAAAGGAAGTTTTTTTCAATCTCTTATTTATCCTAAAACTTATGATTTTAATTTGATTTCATATTCAGATGCTGACTTTGTATGTTTTAGGTTAGATAGAAAAAGCACATCAGGTACATGTCCCTTTTTAGGAAAGTCCTCGGTATCATGGTCTAGTAAGAAACAACATTCAGTTGCCCTGTCAACAGCTGATGCATAATATGTTTCTGCTGGCTGTTGTTGTGCACAAGTGTTGTGGGTGAAAAACACTCTTAAGGACTTTGGATTGAATTTTAATAATACACCTATTTTATGTGATAATACGAGTGAAATTAATATTTCAAAAAATCCTATTAGTCATTCTAGAACTAAGCACATTGATATAAGGAATCACTTTTTAATAGATCATGTTATTAAACAATATATATTTTTAGAATTTAAAAATACTGGAATTCAATTAGTAGATATTTTTACTAAACCACTTCCCACTGCAAGGTTTGAATTTATTAAGGGGGAGCTAGGTTTATTTAATTTTAAATAAATTTATAAATTTTTATTTACTTTTATTTATTTATGTAAATTTTGTTGAATTCTGTTTAAGTTTTTCTTTTTTCGTCATATGAAAAATTGATTTGTTTTTAAATATATGTAATGATTAGTGATTACACGAGAATCAAGGCAGTCTGAACCTTTTTCGACTTCTAAGCCCTTTCACTTCTATCAAAACCCGTTCTAAATTCAAAAATCACACTTCTTCTTCTAAAACCCAAACCTTCATCTTCTGAAACCCTAACCTTCGAACTTCTGAAACCCTATCCTTCAAACCTTCAGAGACTCTTGAGGAAATGGTAAGGACTAAAAGATCCAGTGAGGCCGAGCCATGCAATGCCAATAGACAACACACTGAGGGAAGAAAAATATTACAGGGTAAGGTAATCGATCTCGACTGGTTATTTCAGACAAACCTATTATTGATGAAAGCGCTGTAATTTTAGAATCTTGAGCAGATGTTCAACAATGAAAATACAGAATTTCTGTATGAAGTAGAACATTGATACTTCTTCAAATCTATACAATTTAGTCTAGGAGATACAGAGGACAGTATGATGGCTAAGATAGAGGATAATGATTTCTCAATCTCTTTAGTAGAGATTAGTCAGATTCTCAACTGCCCTCATGGGGGAGTTTTTCATTTCGACTTGAAGAATATATGAGATTCTGTGCATAAATTCGAAGACATCTTGTCTTGTCTTTTTGGTAACAAGATAATAAAGAAAATGTTTTTCAAGGATGTGGAGCCTGATCAGAAGATTTTGTTCAAATTTATTCAGACTGAAATAGCTCCAAGGATGGCAGAAATAGAGATGCTTTTGTACCATGATATGTAAATAATGTATCTTATGTTAAGTGATATTCTGTTAAACATTCCACGAAACATGATTTTGTATCCCATTTACTGTAGTCAAAGAAAGGCCAAGATGAATTTCTACCCTTTTGGTAGATTTATTTCTAAACAATTGTTTAAGAAAGACATTGTGAGATTATTGGATGCTAGAGTTAACTGTCATCAATGTAATACGTTTAATGCTGGAACTTTGAGGAAAGTTGGATATTTCTGGAGCACAATTAATGGAAAAATTTTACCAGTAGGAGCTGAGGAAGACTCAGAGAGTGCTCAGGGTCAACCTGCTAAGTCCAATGAGGGACAAGCTGAATCCAAAGTCAGAAATGTAGCATGAAGTATTTTCGTTGAAGTGGAAGATGTTGAGGAAGAAAAAAGTCATGAGGGACTTCAATCAAAAAGAAAATGACCAGTAAATGAGGAAGTCACTTCTACTGCTTTGGAAACTACAATAGAACTTTATTTTCATTTTCTTTTGTGAGAGAAACTATTGTTGATAAAACCATGGAAGATGTTACTGAGAGAAAAACTACAATAGAGTAATCAAGAGCTCAAGAAGAAACTCAAAGGGAAAATCAGGAATGGATTTTAGCTAATGTTGAAGGTTCACTTCAACAGGAAGAGGAGATGGAGGCAGTGCCTGGTGAAGAAGCTTCCAGACCTTAGGAAAATACTGATGATATTATACTTGAAAACCCAATGGAAGGTATAGATGATTATGTTTGTGGTGAGCATACTTTTAAAGCTCACATGGAAAAGAAGAAGTTGATGAACTTTACAGAAAAGTATCTCAGTTGGAATCTGAGAATGTTTCTCTGATAAATGCCTTATATTTAAAACATCTAAATTTTCAAAAGCTGAAGGAATGTATAGTTTCAAGGCAAGAAGTTGAAATGTTTAAAGGGGATATGCTGACTATTGTTACACAATTAAAATCTGAAATGGTTATGAAGTCATATTTATCAGATCTGAAGGTGTTTATGAAGAATCAATTTGCATCAATTGTAAATAACGCTATTAGTGGATCAGATACTTCACCAGATTTAATGAGAAGGATTCAGGCTATCACAGCTATGATGAGAAACATGAATGATAGGATACAAGATCTTCAATGTAACATTGCTCCTTTTTCTGTGTTGTTGGACAATCATAAGTTCTTAGTAGATCAACTGAAATCTAGTGAGCCATCGATCCGAATTCTATTAAATCAGTTATCAGAGAAACTGTCTGTATTAGTTGAAAAAGAGGAAAGGATGCATGAGTTTTTCAGAGTAAATTTAATTGAAGATATTCATATGACTCAAGAGAACGGAGATCTCATTATCAAGCATGGAGATGGGATGATGAAGAGATTTTGAGAGTAGTTTACAGAAATCAAATCTGGAATCCAGTAGAGACAGACGCTATTTCCTATCTTACATAATCCTTGATTCCTATGTATATCATTGTCATTCATATACTACTATTTTTGAATGAATATTTTCTTCATTTTTTATTTGTCTCTTTCTTTATTTGTTTTACTAACTTTATTTTTGATATGTCAGTACTCCAGATTTAATTATTGATAAACAGTTCATAATTGCATTTACTAATAGTTTTGTGCAATATTCAATGTGTTAAAATCCATGATTTTTTATTCTTTTTTATATCACAAAATGGGGGAGAATTTGGATAAACACAACATCAAAGACTACATTTTATTTAAGGGGAGAATTCATTTTATTGAGGGAGAAAATTAAATGAGAAATTTGTATTTATAATTATATTTTTAGTGGAGAAGTTTTTATTTAAAACATTATAACTAATTTTGAAAGTTAATTTTTGTTTAAATAATTTTAATTATTGTATGGGTTTTGTGATCATTAAAAAGGGGGAGATTATTGGGAAAATTATTTTTTCAACAATACATGTTAATTTTATTTAACGAGGGAGATTATTGAAAATAATACTTTGTCTCTTTATGAAAATTTTGATGATCACAAATACCCTTAGTTATTTTATAATTATTTTATTTAGTATTTTGTAGGAATTTATTAATTTATTTCACTCTTGAAATAATCAGAATCCATTACTCAGATAAATATAGCGCCGAATCTGCTTTAGCACATTCTAGAATCATTGTTCATACCTTACGTAGATAAATATCGCGCAGAATCTACTGTAGCGCATTCTGGAATCACTATTCATACCCTACGTGGATAAACGTAGCGTAAGGATGAAAAGAGTGTATACTTTTTGATAGAAGAGAAAAGTATGGTTAAAAACCATACGTTTTAAGCAAAGTATGGAAGGAGAACCTTACGTTAGGAAAGAACCTTACGTTTTGGTTATCAGCAATGTATGGAAGGAGAACCGTACGTAAATTCTAAGTGATATGTTTGTTTCTCAAAAGTATGGTTCATCGACCTTACTTTTGAAAACAACCATACATTCTTGGAAAAGTATGAATCAAGTAAAAGTATGGATCTTTTACCGCAAGTTTGAGTGTTGAAGAAAAAGTATAGATGATCAACCCTACATTTGTGTTCAACCTTACATTGTCAACCCTACGTTTGGGTTCAACCTTACGTTGTCAACCCTACGTTTGTGTTCAACCTTCTGTTGATAACCTTACGTTTAAAGTCTATGTTATTAACCCTACGTTTGGAGGCCGCGTCATCAACCTTACGTTTGGCGTTGTAAATTTTGACAGACGATATTTATGTGCAACGATCAGTAAGCTAATTTCTGGGTGGATTTCAAGCCAGATTTAAAGTCTTTTTTAAAGTACTACATTGACTGATTCAAATCTGTTTTATTAATGGATTTAAGATAGAATTAAAAGGAGATTTTATTCCAAGTCTTAAGGTAAGTTACGACTTCTCTGTAAATTCAAAATTTTGAATATCGCAAATCAAAAGGCGACTTTTATGGATCTAAATGTGCAGGAGATATGATTTATTATATATGTTCTCTCTGAAACACCAGGCACATGAGGATTTGATCGATCTATTGTTGAAAAAGGTGGAAAATAGAGATTTCAACTATTCACGATTGATCTGCTGATTCAAAAGGAGAGTAAAAGCTCCATTTGTTCAAGAAGGAACTCAATAGAAGATTTACATATTCTACATCGAATATCTATTGTGGATCTACTACTGCTGAGGTTGTGAACTATATCTCTATATCTACTACAACTGGATAAACTCAGGACTGCTTCGTCTTGAAGATCAATATTTCTAGAGAATTATATTCATCTGTTGTTAATTTCATTCTGTTGCAATTTTGAAGATCAACTGGAAATTTCTTTCTGAAATTATTTTTTGAGTAACCAGCTTCTCGTTATAAGCTGTGTAGGTTCTTTTTTGAACAATATGGCTTTGTGTTTCCTTGTATTGTAAGTTATCAACTTCCATTACTCAGTTGTGAATCAGTCTGTGGAAAAGAGGACCAGATAGTGAAAATCACCAAGCTCGTGGAGTTGAGTTGCTCGAGTGGACTAGGGGCCTTCTGTTCCCCGAACCACTATACATCTTTATGTTCTTGATTTTACTTTTTCCACTGCACGATCAAATCTGATAAAGTATAAAGGACATTACTCATTCAAGAAAAGGGTTATCGAAAAATTGAAAAAGACACAATTGACCCCCCTCTTGTGTATAATCTGTAGATTCAGATCCAAAAATACTACGATATGTCAATTTCAAATTTCATTTATGAAAAACATCTGAATAAATTTTTTTTAAATACTTAATTATTAGACACCATGTTTCCTAGGTACATAGTACCTCTAACATCAATCCCTATCACAATAAGGTTTCCAAAATGTTGGTTGAAAACCAAATACAAGGCAGCTAGGAAATGACTCATCCCCTGAAACTACTGATACATTGAGGGGATATCTATAACTAAGCCATGCCCATGTTTTACTAGTAAAATAAATCCTAAACTGTCAAATAATTGATTAAAAAATGTTCTTAACGAAATATCTATATGGAGTAAGATATATGGATTTATCAACACTAACCCAACTACTCAAATAACAGTAAAAGTACAAACCATATATATTATGGTATACATTTTAGGTAAGAGTAATATCAATTTTAAATTAAATGGATAACTTTGGGGATATTCAATGTTCAATGATCATAAGGGATTGAGTATTTAAATGGATTGATAAATAAATCAAGGAAGTGAATGTGAATACTATCCTTGTTCATATAAATCATATACAATCCATAGAAATATTAAGGATACTATCAATAAAACAAAACTTTTATGATGTAAAAATAGAGGGTTGTTGTAATTAATGAAATAAAAGAATAGATTTTTAAAATACTCTTGATGAAAATAACCTTTTCTTTGAAAATTATTTTTAAAATTATTTTTCATTAAAAGTAATCTTTTTGAAAATTAATCTTCAATTAAATGATACTGTATTAAACCAAACATGTCATACGAGTTTCAAATAATATTCCATTCGTATAACAAATGGTTATATAACGCCTCATTGTGAATGTGACATGAATATTCATGTGAATCATAGGTAAAAGAAAAAAAGTGTAAAAATTTCAATACCAAATTATTTTGGATTTTTTTGAATTTCTATTAATAAAACATGGTCTTTAGAATAAAACATACACTGTGACTAAATAGAGATATAATGTCGGGTTTTCTGAAAATCATTTTCTAAAAAAATATGTTCCAAATAGTGGAAAAATGGTATTATACAATAAAATGGTCATGAAAACAATATATAGTAAATTGTATATATTGAAGAATGGTTATATAATTTACATGAATTTAAATACCATTAAAATTTCATTAATGTTATTGTTGAGGAAAAAACTCTTATGAAATCCCAAATTTTCCCATAAAACATTGAAATATTTTATAATACAATACCCATGAAGGAATAACATTATATGAATGTCTAAAATATCATGAGAGAAAATATACTTATGATATATAATATAAATGGAAATACATACACCTTTTAAAATAAACTGGGTGCATAACAATAATTTAGACACTATATAATGTAAATTGAGAAGAAAATCCCTTTCATATGAATCAAAAGACCCAAAAATGATAATCACCAAAAAAATAAAAATTCCATGAATATAATATGTTACATGAAATTATTTTTCAATGTGGTTGTATGTACACCATATATATATATAATAAATTCGGTGCACAACACTAAATTATGCCTCACATAATGAAAAGTGATACAATAATTCCTAACCTTATGATTCCATTCTGGTGAATGTCCTTTAAATTCTGGTATAATAATTATATGGTAATTTTCTACTTTCTTAAGAAACTATTTCATGTTTATAATTAATTTTATTTCAATTATCACCATTTTTTGTACAACAACATAAACAATTGTGTTTATGTTGGGTGTTTTTGAAAAAAAATGGTTTATATGTCAAAAAACTATTGTTAGACTAAAATGGCCTTTAGGATAATTATATAAAATAACCAATATAATAACCATGAAATAATTATCATATTTACACAGAAATTATAATATTAAAATAAATCATTAAATAAGGTTATAAAAAATGAATCAATGATATAGTTATGGAGACTATAGGTTGTACATAAGTAGGAGTAAAATTACCATTTTTAACTGATCATTTTGGAAACATGAAGAATAAATAAAGTCCTTAATTAATGGACATTATATAGTAAATAAAATATTATTTATCAAATATACTTATATATATATGTCTTTGTGGTAAAAGGTATCACATCATGTCGAGGAGATGGTAGTCCACACATTTATGAATAACATTATCACTTTCTAAGTGGGTGAAAGGGTAATAACGATAATGATATATATATATATATATATATTCAGGTAGGTAATTATTTCATTAATATCATATATATATTTATATATATATATCATATTTATAATTATTTCCATCAATTAGACCTTCCATGATTAGTGTGAACGAATCCCAACACTTTGAGGGGGTACTAGTCCACACTTCCTCAAAGGATGTTATAGTATTGACATAAAATGGAAAGTATTAAATGTAGGGGTAATAAATGGATTATAGAAGAATAATCAAACAATAAAATACATAATATATATATATATATATATATTATATTATATTTGACATCATAATGGCCACCATGAGAGGTGGTAGGGAGAAATTTAACAATCCTCCTTTCGTGAGGTAGTAGTTCTCTTAATATAGAAACATTATGTTTATTACCCATTAGATGGAGGTGTGTGTATTTTTAGGTTAAAACATAATGATAAAATCATCCTATTATACTTTTTGTATTATTTATGTTGATAAATAATTGAATAATGGGATTTTAGGGGTTGGATAATTGGAATAAAACAGGATAGATTGAGAAAAGGCATTAGCTTTTAATTGGGTAACATATTTTGGTTTACGAAAAATGAATTCTGAGAAGGTATGATTCAAAAATGGAGGCTTCCAGGTCTTGGGTAGAGATTTTGGTATGCCATTATTATAGTTCATTTCAAAACATAAGTGGTTTGATAGGTGTGATGAATGGGTAGAGGTGGTGTCCTTTATAGGGAAAGAGAAGGACTCACATGATATTATTGAAATGAAGTTAGGTGAGAACATGTTAAAACATTAATAAAGTAATAAAAACAAAATAAACCTCACGTATGGATGGTTAATGACCTAAATATATCGATAAAATTGGTGTTGGACATGTGTATGGGTCATTTCTGCCCTTAAACATTGGATTTTTGTCCATTTTTTGCCTAATTACACCTTAATCACTATAACTAATTGTAATTACTTTCAATAATCAATTTTGTAAATTAAGATGATATTATAATGGAAAAATATATTTTTATATGAATAATTTCTTATGGATTTTAAATAATAATATCTTATAAGTGGAATGATTAAGATAATTGCTAATACCACAGACATACAGATTAACTGGTTTTAGTAGAAAAACGTTCAAATAATTATTATGTATTTATATTCAAATTAAATTTCATATTGATTATAATGAACTAAATAATTTTAATAATTTACTTTTTATCCAATGAAAATTTAAAAAATATTTACAATATAATTTAACATTAATAATTATTTAAACAGAAATTCATTTTTAAACATAAACACAGGGTTTTTCACTATACACTAAAAATTTATGTTTCCCAGAAAAATCCAAAAAAAATAAAACATAAGATAATATTGAAACTTTTAATTGAAAAATAATTTTTATTTTATCAAATTATATTTTAAAAAGTGTCAAAATTATGATTTATAATAGGATCACCATTAAAAGACATTAAAAATGCTGTAACAGAAATTTATGTTTTTATTGTGAAATATTGTGTTTACTGTTTTCTTATGCATACCACATCTATTAGATGAATAAAAATAATAATTTATTGACTACGTAAAATATTTATTAAATTAATATAACTCACTAAGTATAATTAATTTAATATACTATGGTAAAATAAATTTGTGAGGACAAAAATAGTTGTCTATAAAAATATACTTTTAATATTCAATTGGTTTTTATATTCATTTTTAATTTATTTGTATCAAAACATTTAGTTTTCTAAACCATATATTTTCATATTTTAGCTATTAATATTAATAATGTCTACTTTATATCATAAAATATTTGAATAATATATCATTGTTTGGTGAAACTCGGTCTTACCTGCAATGCAATCTTTTGAGGAAGGTCCCTATTACATGTAATGGATGCTATAGAGGAAAGACATTGTTCTGTGTGATGTAAGATAATTCAATGTCTCCTAACTTGAATGATACCTTTGTGTTTCATCCATCAATATATATATAATATATTTTATTTTGTAAATATATTAGAATGTATAGGGATATTAAATTTTCTTACGTGCTTGCTATAGTCTATCTTACATGATATCGAATACTAGGTTCAGACATTAGTTTATAGGGTATCACATTCTCACCCATTTATTTAAATTACATCCTCACAATTTAAACACAATATATCTAATATATTGTTTCATATTTTCTACATTGAAATACCACATCATGAGTATGAGTCATAAAACATCCTCCAAAAAAGAGACAATTGTTATTACAATGGTCATAGAGAATACCATGATACTATGTCACAATGTATGAGAAAATCATTGGCATGTAGATATAAAAACATTGAGTAAAATGGTAAATATTTCATGGGATTGAATGAGGTTATCAATAAAAATAAAATGAATTATCAATTGAATTTCGAGGGCCTCAAATCCACAAATATTTTATTATTTAAAAACCCATCAGTTCAACAAAAATTTATGTATTAGGACAACATTTTTATTTTAAATTCATTTTTAGAATATTATTTAATTTGTTTATATATAAGGAATATAATGAAATTTCCTTACTTGATAGGTTTAAAAATCTAATGAACAATTGTATCTTTTGTTTCTGATTTGGACAAATTATAATTTACCACATTACTCCAAAAAAAAATTAATTATCAATAATGAATTTTATTATTCTTGAAGCACTAAAAGAAATGTTTTAACAATTTTAAGGCCTATAAAATGATGAAAAGTAATAATATTTATCTATAACAACATACAATAATAAATATGGTTAATATTTTATTTTATAATACTCAAAGTTGTTACTTCTAGTTTATCATTAATATTTATTCATCAAATTGTTTATCTAATAGAAATTAAAATTAACAAGGACAATGTGTAGGTTAGTGTATGGATTTAAAAACTTATCATCATTTGGTAATGAGTTCAAGAATCTTGGCCTTTGTAGATTTTATTGGTTGTCACCTCACATATATTTTATCATTTTATAAAACCCATTTAATATAACTTCCAAATATAAATATGATAGAAATCCTTGTAATTTGTTTGCTCTATAAATATAATTTTAACTAAGGTTTTCAATGCAACCAAAATTCATAAATACATCATGAATTTTATTTCCACATAGGTCCTTACATGTAATAGGGTTTATCTATAATATAATTTGATGGATTTCTAAATCATGACATCATATCTTCCATATAAAACCCTTTATGTTTAACCAAGGATAATTATTATGTATCCAAATCCTTCATAATGGTATGTAAATAAGATGTGGAGTATCCTATGAATATCTCCAATATGTTTCAATATAGGTTTATAGTAAGGCCTGCTATGTACCAGATTATTCCGTTTTGATCCCACAACACCATATCTGAGTTGTTACTCTTGGTACATATGTTACTGAACCACGTCCACTTGTAGTGTCCTGATAGGGATTTATCTATAAGAAGTATAAGATAATCAATAATATAACAAAATTATAGGGTTTCTATCAATACATATTCAACTAATACATTGGGTTTATGTTCTATAATATAGTTTTTCCTAAAAATAGATACCGAGGTTTATACTAAACCTCCCTATGATACAAACTATAATGACCCAGCCCCAAATAGCCAAGAGATGGTTCTACAATTAAATATATTTGCATAATTACATGGAATAAGGCACCGATAGTCTAATCTGTTTAGTATTATTGGTAACCATGATATATAAAAGGGTATTGTATAAATGAATACATTGATTACAAAATAATGTTTTTTCTTTCTAAATAATAATCTATGAGGATAAATCTTATCACTCTAGTAAATCTATGCATATATTACATAGTGCGCTTCATGGATTCCTGGGGAAAGAAACATAATAAGGGTGATATCAAATGTGGTGTAAGGGAAAATATAGCAGAATCAATAATGTTTTATTTATAACAGTCTTTATGGAATGGTAGACAACAGTAAAATCATTCTAGTAAAATAAATAGTAAAGGAAATATCAATATGCAATGTTAGGTAACCGAAACACTTTACATTTATTCAATGAACTTAAAATTAAATGTATTCATGGATATGTGGATTAATTATATCATTTATGAATAATAACTATATAATAAAAATGAAACACATCCATAGATATGTTGATGAAAAATATCCTTGATAAATAATATTAGCATATAAATGAATGAAAATTTTAATTAATTGATGCCATATTTCTTAGGTACATGGTACCTTTATAGTCAAGACCATTCACAATACGGTTTACAAAATTTAGTGTAAAAAACTAATCTACGGTGGATAGACAAATGAATTGTCCCATGAGACTATTGAAGCTTTGAGGAGCTATCTATAACTAGGCTCTGCCAATATTGTACCTGTCCAAAACATTTCTCATCAATCAAATAATTGATTTAACAAATTGCCTTATCAAATATCTATATGAATTAATAGATATAGATATATCAATATTAACCAAAATAGTCAAATAACTGTCAAAGTATACACTGTATATAAAATGGAATAAGTTTTAGAAAATATTAATATCCAAAATAAATGAAATTTATATTTTTTTAGAAATTAAATGCTCAATGATCATAAGTGGTTGGATATTTCAAGGGAACTAATAAATAAATCCCATAAGTGAATGTGAATACAATCATTTGACATATAAATCATAACTATCCATAGAAATATTTAGGATACTATCAATACAACAAATCCCATGGGGTGTAAAAATTGAGGGTTGTTGTCATTGATGAAATAAAAGAATAGATTCTAAATATATTCAAGGGGAAAAAATCTACAACATTTGAAAATATATTTGAAAATATTTTTATTTAAAAATTATCCCTATTAAAAGGTCTATTAAATGAAAATATGGTTATTAAATCCATACATGTCTCTTGTGTTAAAAATAATATTTATTTTGTACGGGATAATGTTAGAAAATGCCACATTTGGAAAGTGACAAGAAGATTCCATTGAGATATTGGTAAAATAAAAAATGGTAATTTTTTTACCAACTAAATATTGATTAATTTTGTAAAACCTTTTAATAAGACATGTATTTTGAAATAAAACACATTATCTGACTAAAGAGATATATAATGTCATGTTTTTGGAAAAACAATTTATAAATCACTTAAGTACCAAATAGTGGAAAAATTATACAACTACTTGATAATGGATTTGAATAACCAATGTAGATTTAATGTTATATATTGAATAATGGTTATATAGTTTCCATGAATGAAAAATCCATTGAAATATCATTAATGTTATTGTGGAGGAAAATAATCATTAAATATCCCAATGTGTCCCATGCCACGTTGAAATATTTTAAAACATAATCCTCAGGAAGAAATAAAATTGCATGAAGGATTAAAATATCATGATATTAAGGAGTTTAATGATATATCATGTTAAGGGATGTATATACACCATTTAAAATAATATAGGTCCATATCAACAATTAATCCCCAATGGAATATAAATTGAGACAACAATCCCTAACATATGAATCGAAAGACAAGAAATTGATAATAATAAATTAAACCATCTAAATACAAATAATATAATAGGTTCAATGATAATATAAGCCATTTTTATAGTATATAAACTATATATATGTATGAAATTATGTGCACATTAAAAAATTATACCTTACATAAAGAAATGTGTGACAATAATTTATTAACTTATATTTCTTTTTGGGTGAACTTACTTAAACATCATGTATAATAAATTTATATTAAATTTATAATTTATTAATAAAAAATTTTCATGTTTATAATTAATTTTATTTCACTTATTATCATGTTGTGTACTTCTACTTAAACAATCTTGTTTATGATAGGTGCTTTTTAAAAAATTCGGTGTATGTGTCATAACAACTATTGTTGGTCTACTAAGGTCGTAGGGTTCATTATATAACATATCCAAAATAATAAAAATGGAATAATTGACATATTTGTACAATAAATATATGTTTAAAATCAATATTTAAATAATATTATGAAAAATGAATCAATGTTACAATCATAGAGCAGGTAGGTCGTACATACCCATGAGTAACACTACAATTTTTAAATGATCATTATGGGAAGAGGATAAGAAACTAAAATAATTCGATAATTATAATTATATAATAAATACCTTATTATTTAACAAAATATTCTTTTACATATAAATATTTTGTGTAAGAGGTATCACAACATGTAAAGGAGGGAGTATTCCAAACGTCTGCAAATAATGTTATAATTTTTTAAGTGTGTTAAATGTTAATAAAGACAATAATATATATATATAGATAAAGTTAATATGTAATTAATATTATATATATGTTTTTTATAAATCATATTTTTCATTATTTCTATACTTTATATTTTCCATGTTTAGTGTGAATGAATAATAACACATTGAGGTGGCGGTAGTCAACACTTCCTCAAGAAATGTTATATTATTAACGTAAAATTGATATTATAGTCGGTAGGTGTTATAAAAGGATTAAAAAAGAATTATAAAACAATTAATTTAATATATAATATATATAAATATAATTTCCATCCTAATGGCCACCATGGGTTGTTGTAGGAAAAAATTGAACCATAATCATTTTGTCAGGTAGTGGTTCATCGTATAGAGAAAAATTATGTTCATTTCCCATTAGATGGTGTTGTGTGATTGGGAAATATAAATTATTACCATAAAAACATGCAAGTCTATTGAGAATAATTGTTTTATAAACAAATTTTAAGGAAATTTTAGGGTATGTATAATTGAAATTAAACTAGAGAGATTGAAAAAAGACATTACCATTTAATCGGGTTACTTTATTTAGTTTAACCAAATAGAAATCATGAAATGTATTTTGCCCAGAGGGAGGCTTGCAGGTCTAGGGGATGGATTTTGGGAGACGATTAGGAAATATTGTGGAAATTAATAAGATTTTGGAGTGGTGTGATGAATGGGTGTAGGTGGTGCCCTTATATAGGGAAGGAAAAGGACTCACATGTTATTCTTGAAATGATGTTAGGTGAACAAATGTTCTTACCTAAAAGAAATCATAAAAAACCACCCAATCTAATGAATGGAAGGTTCATGGCCGAAGTATGTCTAGAAAGTGGTTGTTGGACTAGTGGCTAGGTCATTTTGGTCCTCGAAACATTGTGTTTTAGTATGTTATTATGCCTAATTACACCTTAATAACTATAATTGATTTTAATCACATTAACAAATTATTTTAGTCAAATATTATGTTGATCATATAGGTCCACAAATATAAACAATATTACAATATATTATGTTAGATTTTCAAAATTCAAAGCACACGAATTGAAAAAATTAACATTATTGAAAATCTCATAGATGGAAATATTAACTACATTGTAACACCCCAAGCTTCCTTAGTATGTTTCCTTTTGAATAATGCAATGGCGTGCATTGTACGCAACTTCGAGATTTTAACACACCATAACCAATCAAACTAGCCGTTATGAATAGTAATACCTACTTTTTGAAATTTTATAAATTCTATCTCTCAAAATGGACTTAATTTTTGGATTCGGAATATCGAAATTAGCCTACGTTGAAATTTTGGTACATTTCGGATAACTTTCATATTTTGATGAATAGTGAAAATTACTAAATTTTAATTAAAAACAACTTTTTTAATCAAAGTAATTAATAGTGATAAATTATGAATTTGAGTGGTTTTAAAGTATTTTTAGAATATATTTTTACCATGTAATACAATGTGGGTCATTTAACATAATTTCACATTTAAACCAGACATAAACAAGTGACAATCTTTTGATAGTTATTATCTCTAAAAAACACGCTTTTTGTTTTATCAACGGGAATTAATTTTAAATTAATTTCTGCCACTTCTGTGTTTTGAATATGAAAAAATGGATTCCATATTTGGAATTAGGATGTTCAAATTGTGTAAATAGGTAACTTTTATTTTTAAACATTTTGGATAATTACTTCGGTAAATATTTTATTTACTATGGCTAAAGGGTAAATCCGGTAAACAATGGTTAAAAAAATTATATTATAATAATACTAAACTACCCTAAAACGTGTCTTAACCCTATTGGTTGATACATGGTCTACCATGGGAATCTTTGGGTCGATTTTGGGACCCCATGGATCCACTTGTAAGTGATAATGTCACTTTATTTTAATTAAGTTAAAATAAATACAAAAATGACACAAGCATATATCCTTTAACAAAACAATTGTTACAGAGGGTTATATATGTTGGATTTTAGATTATGAATATTCATTAGAAATATAAAAAGATTTCCTACATAATGATATTTTATTTATAATTTTTAGACATTAAATAATTTAATTTATTTATGACACAATGATGATGAATTAATTACTTTAATAGTGAAAAATTAAAATAATTGATATTATAAATACCCAAATAAATATAATATGAAACTTTTAATGAATTAAAATAATTTTATAATATAATATGATATATTAGGATTGATTTAATTGACTTTTTTCGAAGTAATCAATCTTTTATGAGTTTCACAAAAATCAACTATTGAATAGTGTCAAAATTGACATAAAAGAGTTCTTAAAAAGAAATTATATTATTAATTGATATTAAATTTCTAAAAATCTAAGGTTCGGACAAGAGAATTATATCATGATAGGTTCATCATTAATGGACCACTTGGGTGTCTCTTGGATGTATATAGTATGTTTATTAACCATATAATATAAAAATACAAAGAGACATTGTAAAAGTGAAACTAATTAACTAAGAGTTAATACTTAAAGATAAAGTTAATATAATGACCCAAACCTGTCTAAATTCTATTGGTTGAGTTGTTTTCAACCCATCCCCACCTTAAAATTTAAACAATAAACTTTTGGGCCATTATAAACCGAATATGAATTTATTATAAATTAATATTTCTAGCTTTTCCAAAGGTTCCCCTCACCCCTCTTATAAAAGGGCACTCCTCCTTCTCATTTTTTCACACCTTCAAAGCCCTTTGGTTCGGACAACCCCTGCCAAAATACTATCTCAACTTCCCTCACTACAACCTATAGGCCTTAGTTGGATCAGAAATCCAACCTACGAAGCCCTTTTGATCAAATCAAAAGGAAGAACCCGAAGAAGAGGAGGTAAACCTACCGTCGACCAAGGAAAAAGTACAAAGTAAGGGATTTTCTTATCTCACTTTCAATTCAGTGAGATTTCCATTGTTCGCCACAAAATTATTGAATGTGGTGTATTGTGTACTGCCATTTGATATATATTATCATGATTATCTTTATATTCATGTTATTCTGTAAATCATTTGGTGGTTATTAACTTTTGGCCATACGACTCAGTTGATTAACGTGGTAAGGGGTTTCTTATCTCACTCTTAATTTCGTGAGAATTCCATTATTCACCACTTATTTATTGCATGTGGTGTATGTGTACTACCCATGATTGTATTCATTATGTAATATACTTTTATTTATGAGTATTTACATCATCATTGTATGATCCTTCTTTCATGGGTGCATGTTTCATAAGTTACCAAATCGATAAGGGAATTTGAGATTTCAATTTCCACTCATTCGGCTTTACGCATACTTCATTGATTATTTTACTCCGAGATTATGTGTGTAATCACTATTCATTTGATTATGTCATAATTTCCACTCCCCTTCCTATGTATATACTATTTATAAACATAATCACTCCATTGATAATTTCTCAAGTCATCGATATGAATTTGATGAGATTAATTTTAACTCATTCTCCATTTGTTGAGTTAAACATCCAATTCAGTGGTGTTGTTTTTACAAGATTATGTGTGAATATCCTTTGATTGTTTTACACTGAATATCCAATCATATTTAGTGTATTTATATTTTTCACCCATAAATATTTCGTTGATTTATCCTTAACCTAAGGATACGACCTTTATGAGAGATTTCATCTCAACTTAAATTCCATTGAGACTTCTTTGTTGTTATACACCAAATCACTTTTATGTGGTGTATATACTGTACTTTGACATATTATATCATTAATCCCTTTATTCTCATGATATTACAAAGTTTTGATTACCTCAATTATTTGTATTCATGTGTCTCTCTTTTGGTTAGAATCTCTAACTAAAATACCATTTTTAAATGTTTTAACGACTTATTCATCTAAATCATTCTCATTAATTTCCATGTTTTAAAAATGTTTTTAAGGATTTATTTATATGGACATTAATGTTTTAAAATTAAAACTCCTTTTAAAAAGTTTCAAAGTGGTATGGGACACTTTGATTCAAAAAATCTATTTTTAAATGGCTTCTGGACAAATAGTGTGACTTTTAAATGATTTCAAGAAAAAGGGAGATATTTCTCTCAAATAGCTTTGATGATTATTTTCATCTATTTCAACATCCTTCGTTATTCTTGATTGAGGTTCATGTGATACCATACAATCTTCCATATTGTATCGAATGAGTTATGTTTGACTGTGTATGTGCTATTTTTATACCATTCATGGTTTGTGGTTAAAGTATTGACATTTTGTATTCTAGTTTTAATACGAATGTTTATGTTATGTTTAAACCTGTTCATAAGAGGAATTCATTGGACTTATTAAGTGACGGGTGGAGCCTGCTATAGCTCCTCGATGCATCGGTAGGTCTCATGAGACAAACTAGTGTCTTGGCACAAGGCCTTGGAAAAATCTTATCTGTAGTCTTGGCACGAGGCCTTGAATATGTGGTTATGATAGTCTGGCATTATGCATTCCATCATTATGAAAGTGGTTATTGATAATGCATGAGATTGTTCGACTAGTAGAATATCCATGTGAGTAAGTAAATGGCATTATTTTATTTTATCTTTTCCATTTCATGTTGAAGTTCAAGTTTAAAAGGCTTTTGTTTTAGTTATAAACTGCCTTAAGTGTTTATGATTATCTATAAAAGATTCTTCTATAATGTTATCCTTACTAAGCATCTGAGCTCACCCCTTTCAGTGTTTTATTTTTCCCAGGATTATGAAGAAGTAATTTATGAATTACCTACAGGGATAATATGAGGAGATATGAAGACACGATGTTTTTTTATGATGTAATGTAAAAATTTATATATGTACCTAGTTATTCCAAGGCTACTAAACTAATCGGTCTTTCGAGACTTGATCTTTCTCGTGATCATGCCAATGTTATGTAATAATGCACCGACTCTAGGTAACTGGGTTCAGGGCTTTACAGTTGGTATTAGAGAAAGTTTAGTACAAACCTCGGAAGATAGATTTAGATAAACTCTGATTCGAGCACGTAGACCTAAGATGAACTTTGAGGATTAGTATAAAATAACTTCCTAGAATTTTGGTATTATAGAGATTTTGTGAGTTTTCCGAGCAATACATCCCTGTCTGGATACGAGCAGGTAGAGGCGGCTCTGGCACAGATGTACCTAGGGGTAAAACCCAAAAACACCGCTTTGAGCTAGACTCGAACGGGAACTGGTGCACGACAACGGGCCTTGCTGCACTCTTGGTTACGACACTCCCAGGGGATATGCTTGAGATAATTTACATTTTCTTTACAAACCGATTTACGTAATATATATATATAAGATGAGAGTAAATGACCTTGGTTAATCATAATATGTTTCAAATTGAGAATATGGTGACATTTTAATCTCTAAATGATTTTACGACTACTGTTACTCACACAATGCTTTCTGGTTTTAGTCAATGGCTGGATTCCAAGGAAGTCATTGTGACTTTGAGAATGATGTACAAGGTGGGAAAAGTGGTGGCAATGAGCAACAAAATGGAATGTTGATAGGCATAAAGGATATCGTCTTTATGCCGAATCAGTTTTCCAAAAATATGATCAACAACATATATATTAACCAACTCCCAGACTCAACAAGAAAGAGAAAGGTGATAAATGATAAGAGCTCCAGCAATGGAGACCATTGAGAAAAGAACCCTCAATTTTTATCATGCAGGAAATGTGGAAAGAGACACCCAGGAAAGTGAATCAATGGGACAAAGAAATGTTTTATGTGCGGGAAGGAAGGACATAAAGTGAAGAATTGCCGAAGAAAAATGAAGAGTACTATGGAAGAAGATAAAAATGGTCCCAAGAGTCTATTTATAGTCATTTTCCGTAAATGTAGGGGACCTGGCCATTACCCGAGTGAATGTACTATTCTATAGGATATTTTCTTGGTCAAAGAAGAAGCTATGTGGAAATAAATGGTTGGAGGAAAATTTAAAAAGTGTTAGCACTCCTTGTTGATGGGTTTACTTTGGAATAATTTTCTCTTGTATTTGTAACCCCGCAGTTTGCCATGTGAGAATTATAGTTGAGGAAGAATTGAATCTTCTCTTGTGGATATAGGTATAAATAACCATTTGCTTTTATATGATCATTGGGGTTTGAGAAAATTATAAGTTATTATAATTTGGGATAAAAATTCAAGGTATGATATAAAATTTGTGGTTAAATTATGTTATTTTGAGGAATTTATCTCATTTCGGTAATATTATAAAATATAGTTTTTGAAAAAGGACAACACGTAGACCATGTGACAACCCGTCACATCGCACAAAGCTGTGGGAATCGAACCCACAACCAAAGTGCGATTTGGATTTATCGCCTACCACTGGACTACGTGAGGTCCCTGGTTAGTGTGACTATTTTTTTTAGTTAAATGATTTTATTGATCAATAATAAGTTGGTTTGGGTTCTTATGTCTTATCAAATGAATACCCTTTATATAGGAAAATGATTTGGTGATTAAGTGATAAATGTTATTTTGGAAGATGTTCGCTTTGTTGGGAACACTATATACCCATGGAAAATAGAATACAATGGGGTTTCAGTAGTAGAGTAATGGTAGATTTTTATCTACGTTTTTATTGTGGATTTATAGTGATTTGGGTTATTTATGGAAATGATTAACCTATAATAGAGAATATGTGATGATGTTAATTAATTTTAAGTAAGTGACTTTAAGAGTATTTGATGTCATTTGGAGATACAATTTAACTTGGGAGACTACATAATCAAATTCTTCTATGTTTTGGGTTTCAATATTAGTCTGGATTATATTGAAGGATTTTAAGGACAATTGATTATTGAATGGTATTTATTTAACTTTGGGGTATTGTTGGTTTAATATTAGAAATTAAGATTAGTGCATATTTATCTCAAGGAATATCCTTTTGGGGATCATTAGATCATTCACTAACCATTTTGGTTTTGATTAATTTTCAAAGACAATGTAAATATATAGTTTATCCTGCATGGATCATGTGATTCTATAGAAGTTTATTCTAGCTCTTCCAGTGTGACCAAGTCTTCTTGAATACTCATCGTTTAAAAAAAATTGAGTTAGTGGTGGAAATTTATTAAAGAATGAAACTCTACTTAAAATGTAAGTATATCTCTTAATGTTCTTAGTCAATATCATAAATGAATTCCTTGTCCTTATGTAATGTAACTAAAAAAAATGTTGTCCGTTTACTTTCCTACTAGGAGACTAAAAATCGTTTGTCCCAACACAAGTTTGTGGTTTTCTTATTGTTAACTTTCTACTGATCATGATTTCAATCCCTCTCCATCAGAACTTGACACTTAGTTTATCATCCATAGCCATGTTTTCCTACATGGAATCCTAGTATGTGTTATCTTGATGACCATTATACCTCTCTTTCTTTCTTTTAAAGTGATAGTTTTATTGACTCTTTTTCCGATGTGGGACATTCCATTATATTTCCAAAAAAAATTTTAAAAATTGCGAGGGCGCAATTTATTGAAGGAGGGGACAATGTAACACCCCAAGCATCCTCAGTATGTTTCCTTTTGAATAATGCAATGGCGTGCATTGTACGCAACTTCGAGATTTTAACACACCATAAACAATCAAACTAGCTGTTATGAATAGTAATACCTACTTTTTAAAATTTTATAAATTATATCTCTCAAAATGGACTTCATTTTTGTATTCAGAATTTCGAAATTAGCCTAGGGTGAAATTTTGGTACTTTTCAGATAACTTTCATATTTTGATGAATAATGAAAATTACTAAATTTTAATTAAAAACAACTTTTTTAATAAAAATAATTAATAGTGATAAATTATGAATTTGAGTGGTTTTAAAGTATATTTAGAATATATTTTTACCATGTAATACAATGTGGGTCATTTAACATAATTTCACATTTAAACCAGACATAAACAAGTGACAATATTTTGATAGTTATTATCTCTAAAAACAAGCTTTTTGTTTTAACAACGGGAATTAATTTTAAATTAATTTCTGCCACTTCTGTGTTTTGAATTTGGAAAAATGGATTCCATATTTTGAATCAGGATGTTCAAATTGTGTAAATAGGTAACTTTTATTTTTAAACATTTTGGATAATTACTTCGGTAAATATTTTATTTACCATGGTTAAAGGGTAAATCCGGTAAACAAGGGTTAAAAAAATATTATTATAATAATACTAAATTACCCTAAAACGTGTCTTAACCCTATTGGATGAAACATGGTCGACCATGGGCATCTTTGGGTCGATTTTGGGACCCCATGAATCCACTTGTAAGTGATAATGACGCTTTATTTTAGTTAAGTTAAAATAAATACAAAAATTACACAAGCATATATCTTTTATCAAAACAATTGTTACAGAGGGTTATATATGTTGGATTTTAGATTATGAATATTTATTAGAAAGATAAAAATATTTACTACATAATGATATTTTATTTATAATTTTTAGACATTAAATAATTTAATTTATTTATGACACAATGATGATAAATTAATTACATTAATAGTGAAAAATTAAAATAATTGATATTATAAATACCCAAATAAATATAATATGAAACTTTTAATGATTTAAAATAATTTTCTAGGATAATATGATATTTTAGGATTTATTTAATTGACTTTTTTCGATGTAATCAATCTGTTTTGAGTTTCACAAAAATCAACTATTGAATAGTGTCAAAATTGACATAAAAGAGTTCTTAAAACAAATATTATATTATTAATTGATATTAAATTCCTAAAAATCTAAGGTTCGTCAAAGAGACTTATATCATGATATTTTCATCATTAATGGACCACTTGGGGGTCTCTTGGATGTATATAGTATGTTTATTAACCATGTAATATAAAAATACAAAGAGACATTGTAAAAGTGAAACTAATTAACTAAGAGTTAATACTTAAAGATAAGGTTAATATAACGACCCAAACCTGTCTAAATTCTATTGGTTGAGTTTTTTTCGACCCATCCCCACCTTAAAAATTTAAATAATAAAATTTGGAGCCATTATAATCAGAATATGAATTTCTTATAAATTAATATTTCTAGCTTTTCCAAAGGGGCCCCTCACCCCTCTAATAAAAGGGCACTCCTCCTTCTCATTTCTTCACACCTTCAAAGCCCATTGGTTCGGCCATCCCCTGCCAAAATACTATCTCAACTTCCCTCACTACATCCTAGAGGCCTTAGTTTGATCAGAAAGCCAACCTAAGAAGCCCTTTTGATCAAATCAAAAGGAAGAACCCGAAGAAGAGGAGGTAAACCTACCGTCGACCAAGGAAAAAGTACAAAGTAAGGGATTTTCTTATCTCACTTTCAATTCCATGAGATTTCCATTGTTCGCCACTAAATTATTGAATGTTGTGTATTCTGTACTGCCATTTGATATATATTATCATGATTCTCTTTATATTCATGTTATACTGTAAATCATTCGGTGGTTATTAACTTTTGGCCATATGACTCAGTGGATTAACGTGGTAATGGGTTTCTTATCTCACTCTTAATTTCGTGAGAATTCCATTGTTCACCACTTATTTATTGCATGTGGTGTATTTGTACTGCCCAAGATTGTATTGATTGTGTAATATACTTTTATTTATGAGTATTTACATCATCATTTTACGATCCTTCTTTCAGGGGTGCATGTTTCATAAGTTACCAAATCGATAAGGGAATTTGATATTTCAATTTCCACTCATTCGGCTTTACGCATACTTCATTGATTATTTTACTCCGAGATTATGCGTGGAATCACTATTCATTTGATTATGTCATAATTTCCACTCCCCTTCCTGTGTATATACTATTGATACACATAATCACTCCATTGATAATTTCTCAAGTCATCGATATGAATTTGATGAGAGTAATTTTAACTCATTCTCCATTTGTTGAGTTAAACATCCAATTCATTGGTGTTGTTTTTACAAGATTATGTTTGAATATCCTTTGATTGTTTTACACTGAATATCCAATCATATTTAGTGTATTTATATTTTTCACACATAAATATGTCGTTGATTTATCCTTAACCTAAGGATACGACCTTTATGAGAGATTTCATCTCAACTTAAATTCCATTGAGACTTCTTTGTTGTCATACACAAAATCACTTTTATGTGGTGTATATAATGTACTTTGACATGTTATATCTTGAATCCCTTTATTCTCATGATATTAAAAAGTTTTTATTACCTCAATTATTTGTATTCAAGAGTCTCTCTTTTGGTTAGAATCTCTAACTAAAATACCATTTTTAAATGTTTTAATGACTTATTCATATAAATCTTTCTCATTAATGTCCATGTTTTAAAAATGTTTTTAAGGATTTATTTATATGGACGTCAAAGTTTTAAAATTAAAACTCCTTTTAAAATGTTTCAAAGTGGTATGGGACACTTTGATTCAAAAAATCTATTTTTAAATGGCTTCTGGACAAATAGTGTGACTTTTAAATGATTTCAAGAAAAAGGGATATATTTCTCCCAAATAGTTTTGATGATTATTTTCATCCTTGTCAACATCCTTCATTATTCTTGATTGAGGTTAATGTGATACAATACAATCTTCCATATTGTATCGAATGAGTTATGTTTGACTGTGGATGTGCTATTTTTATACCATAAATGGTTTGTGGATAAAGTATTGGCATTTTATATTCTAGTTTAAATACGAATGTTTATGTCATGTTTAAACCTGTTCATAAGAGGAATGAATTGGACTTAATAAGTGACGGGTGGATCCCGCTACAGCTTCTCGATGCATCGGTAGGTCACATGAGACAAACTAGTGTCTTGGCACAAGGCCTTGGCAAAATCTTATTTGTAGTCTTGGCACGAGGCCTTGAATATGTGGTTATGATAGTCTGGAATTATGCATTCCATCATTATGAAAGTGGTTATTGATAATGCATGAGATTGTTCGACTAGTAGAATATCCATGTGAGTAAGTAAATGGAATTATTTTATTTTATCGTTGCCATTTTATTCTGAAGTTCAAGTTTAAAAAGCTTTTGTTTTAGCTATAAACTGCCTTAAGTGTTTATGCTTATCTATGAAAGATTCTGCTATAATGTTATCCTTACTGAGCATCTGAGCTCACCCCTTTCAATGCTTTATATTTCCCAGGATTATGAATAAGTAATTTATGAATGACCTACAGGGATAGTATGAGGGGATATGAAGACAAGATGTTTTTTTTATGATGTAATGTAAAAATTTATGGATGTATCTAGTTATTCCAAGGCTACTAATCTAATCAGTCTTTAGAGACTTGATCTTTCTCGTGATCATGCCAATGTTATGTAATAATGCACCGACTCTAGGTAACTGGGGTCGGGGCGTTACAATTGGTATCAGAGGAAGTTTTGTACAATCCTTGGAAGCTAGATTTAGATAAACTCTGATTGGAGCACGTAGACCTAAGATGAACTTTGAGGATTAGTATAAAAGAACTTCCTAGAATTTTGGTATTGTAGAGATTTTGTGAGTTTTCCGAGCAATACATCCCTGTCTGGATACGAGCAAGTAGCGGCGGCTCTGGCACAGATGTACCTAGGGGTAAAACCCGAAAACACCGCTTTGAGCTAGACTCGAACGGGAACTGGTGCACGACAACGGGCCTTACTGCACTCTTGGTTACGACACTCCTGGGGGATATGCTTAGGATAATTTACATTTTCTATACAAACCGATTTAAGTAATATATATATATATATATATATAAGATGAGAGTAAATGACCTTGGTTAATCCTAATATGTTTCAAATTGAGAATATGGTGACATTTTAATCTCTAAATGATTTTACGACTACTGTTACTCACACAATACTTTCTGTTTTTAGTCAATGGATGGATTCCAAGGAAGACATAGTGAATTTGAGAATGATGTACAAGGTGGGAACGGTGGTGGCAATGAGAAACAAAATGGAATGTTGATAGGCGTAAAGGATATCGTCTTTATGCCAAATCAGTTTTCCAAAAATATGATCAACAACATATATATTAACCAACTCCTAGACTCAACAAGGAAAAGAAAGGTGATAAATGATAAGAGCTCCAGCAATGGAGACCATGGAGAAAAGAACCCTCAATTTTTATCATGCAGGAAATGTGGAATGAGACACCCAGAAAAGTGTCTCAATGGGACAATGAAATGTTTTACGTGTGGGAAGGAAGGACATAAAGTGAAGAATTGCCGAAGAAAAATGAAGAGTACTATGGAAGAAGATAAAAATGGTCCCAAGAGTCCATTTACAGTCATTTGCCATAAATGTAGGGGACCTAGCCATTACCCGAGTGAATGTCCTATTCTATAGGATATTTTCTTGGTCAAAGAAGAAGATATGTGGAAATAAATGGTTGGAGAAAAATTTAAAAAGTGTTAGCACTCCTTGTTGATGGGTTTACTTTGGAATAATTTTCTCTTGTATTTGTAACCCCGCAGTTTGCCATGTTAGAATGATATTTGAGGAAGAATTGTCTCTTCTCTTGTGGATATAGGTATAAATAACCATTTGGTTTTATATGATCATTGGGGTTTGAGAAAATTATAAGTTATTATAATTTGGGATGAAAATGGAAGGTATGATATAAAATTTGTGGTTAAATTATGTTATTTTGAGGAATTTATCTCATTTTGGTAATATTATAAAATATAGTTTTTGAAAAAGGACAACACGTAGACCGTGTGACAACCCGTCGCGTCGGACAAAGCTATGGAAATCTCACACACAACCAAAGTTTGATTGGGATTTATCGCCTACCACTGGACTACGTGAAGTCCCTGGTTAGTGTGACTATTTTTTTAGTTAAATGATTTTATTGATCAATAATAAGTTGATTTGGGTTCTTATGTCTTATCAAATGAATACCCTTGGTATAAGAAAAATGATTTGGTGATTAAGTGATAAATGTTATTTTGGAAGATGTTCGCTTTGTTGGGAACACTATATACCCAAGGAAAATAGAATACAATGGGGTTTCATTAGTAGAGTAATGGTAGATTTTGTATCTACGTTTTTATTGTGGATTTATAGTGATTTGGGTTATTTATGGAAATGATTAACCTATAATAGAGAATATGTGATGATGTTAATTACTTTTAAGTATGTGACTTTAAGATTATTTGATGTCATTTGGAGATAAAATATAACATGGGAGACTATATAATCAAATTCTTCTATGTTTTGGGTTTCAATATTAATTTGGATTATATTGAATGTTTTCAAGGAAAATTGATTATTGAATGGTATTTATTTAACTTTGGGGTACTGTTGGTTTAATTTTAGAAATTAAGATTAGTGCATATTTATCACAAGGAATATCCTTTTGGGGATCATTAGATCATTCACTATCCATTTTGGTTTTGATTAATCTTCAAAGGCAATGTAAATATATAGTTTATCCTGTATGGATCATGTGATTCTGTAGAAGTTTATTCTAGCTCTTTCAGTGTGACCAAGTCTTCTTGAATACTAATCGTTTAAAAAAAATTGAGTTAGTGGTGGAAATTTATTAAAGAATGAAACTCTACATAAAATGTAAGTATATCTCTTAATTTTCTTTGTCAATATCATAATTGAATTCCTCGTCCTAATGTAATGTAACTTAAAAAAATGTTGTCTATTTACTTTCCTACTAGGAGACTAATGGTCGTTTGTCCCAACAGAAGTTTGTGGTTTTCTTATTGTTAACTTTCTCCTTATCATGATTTCTGTCCCTCTCCATCAGAACTTGTCACTTAGTTTATCATCCATATCCATTTTTTCCTACATGGAATCCTAGAATGGGTTATCTTGGATGACCCTTATACCTCTCTTTCTTTCTTTTAAAGTGATAGTTTTATTGACTCTTTTTCCGATGTGGGACATTCCATTATATTCCCAAGAAAAATTTTAAAAATTGCGAGGACGCAATTTATTGAAGGAGGGGATAAAGTAACACCCCAAGCTTCCTCAGTATGTTTCCTTTTGAATAATTCAATGGCGTGCATTGTACGCAACTTCGAGATTTTAACACACCCTAACCAATCAAACTAGCCGTTATGAATAGTAATACCTACTTTTTGAAATTTTATAAATTCTATCTGTCAAAATGGACTTCATTTTTGGATTCAGAATATCGAAATTAGCCTAGGGTGAAATTTTGGTACTTTTCGGATAACTTTCATATTTTGATGAATAGTGAAAATTACTAAATTTTAATTTAAAACAACTTTTTTAATAAAAATAATTAATAGTGATAAATTATGAATTTGAGTGGTTTTAATGTATATTTAGAATATATTTTTACCATGTAATACAATGTGGGTCATTTAACATAATTTCACATTTAAACCAGACATAAACAAGTGACAATCTTTTGATAGTTATTATCTCTAAAAAACACGCTTTTTGTTTTAACAACGGGAATTAATTTTAAATTAATTCTTTCCACTTCTGTGTTTTGTATTTGGAAAAATGGATTCTATATTTGGAATCAGGATTTTCAAATTGTGTAAATAGGTAACTTTTATTTTTAAACATTTTGGATAATTACTTCGGTAAATATTTTATTTACCATGGTTAAAGGGTAAATCCGGTAAACAAGGGTTAAAAAAATAATAATATAATAAAACTAAACTACCCTAAAACGTGTCTTAACCCTATTGGTTGATACATGGTCGACCATGGGCATCATTGGGTCGATTTTGGGTCCCCATGGATCCACTTGTAAGTGATAATGACACTTTATTTTAATTAAGTTAAAATAAATACAAAAATGACACAAGCATATATCTTTTAACAAAACAATTGTTAAAGAGGGTTATATATGTTGTATTTTAGATTATTAATATTCATTAGAAAGATAAAAATATTTCCTACATAATGATATTTTATTTATAATTTTTATACATTAAATAATTTAATTTATTTATGACACAATGATGATGAATTAATTACTTTAATAGTGAAAAATTAAAATAATTGATATTATAAATACCCAAATAAATATAATATGAAACATTTAATGAATTAAAATAATTTTCTATGATAATATGATATATTATGATTGATTTAATTAATTTTTTAGAAGTAATCAATCTGTTATTAGTTTCACAAAAATCTACTATTGAATAGTGTCAAAATTGCCATAAAAGAGTTCTGAAAACAAATATTATATTATTAATTGATATTAAATTTCTAAAAATCTAAGTATCGGCCAAGAGACTTATATCATGATAGGTTAATCATTAATGGACCATTTTGGGGTCTCTTGGATGTATATAGTATGTTTATTAACCATATAATATAAAAATACAAAGAGACATTGTAAAAGTAAAACTAATTAACTAAGAGTTAATACTTAAAGATAAGGTTAATATAATGACCCAAACCTGTCTAAATTCTATTGGTTGAGTTGTTTTCGACCCATCCCCACCATAAAATTTAAATAATAAACTTCGGAGCCATTATAAATCGAATATGAATTTATTATAAATTAATATTTCTAGCTTTTCTAAAGGTGCCCCTCACCCCTCTTATAAAAGGGCACTCCTCCTTCTCATTTCTTCACACCTTCAAAGCCCTTTGGTTCGGCCAACCCCTGCCAAAATACTATCTCAACTTTCCTCACTACAACCTAGATGCCTTACTTTGATCAGAAAGCCAACCTAAGGAGCCCTTTTGATCAAATCAAAAGGAATAACCTGAAGAAGAGGAGGTAAACCTACCGTCGACCAAGGAAAAAGTACAAAGTAAGGGATTTTCTTATCTCACTTTCAATTCCGTGAGATTTCCATTGTTTGCCAATAAATTATTGAAAGTGGTGTATTGTGTACTTACATTTGATATATATTATCATGATTCTCTTTATATTCATGTTATTCTGTAAATCATTTGGTGGTTATTAAATTTTGGCCATACGACTCAGTTGATTAACGTGGTAAGGGGTTTCTTTTCTCACTCTTAATTTCGTGAGAATTCCATTGTTCACCACTTATTTATTGCATGTGGTGTATGTGTACTGCCCATGATTGTATTAATTTTGTAATATAATTTTATTTATGAGTATTTACATCATCATTGTATGATCCTTCTTTCATGGGTGCATGTTTCATATGTTACCAAATCGATAAGGGAATTTGAGATTTCAATTTCCACTCATTCAGCTTTACACATACTTCATTTACTATTTTACTCCAAGATTATGTGTGGAATCAATATTAATTTGATTATATCATAATTTCCACTCCCCTTCTTGTGTATATACTATTGATACACATAATCACTCCATTGATAATTTCTCAAGTCATCGATATGAATTTGATGAGAGTAATTTTAACTCATTCTCCATTTGTTGAGTTAAACATCCAATTCATTGGTGTTGTTTTTACAAGATTATGTGTGAATATCCTTTGATTGTTTTACACTGTATATCCAATCATAGTTAGTGTATTTATATTTGTCACACATAAATATGTCGTTGATTTATCCTTAACCTAAGGATATGACCTTTATGAGAGATTTCATCTCAACTTAAATTCCATTGAGACTTCTTTGTTGTTATACACCAAATCACTTTTATGTGGTGTATATAATGTACTTTGACATATTATATCATGAATCCCTTTATTCTCATTATATTACAAATTTTTGATTACCTCAATTATTTGTATTCAAGTGTCTCTCTTTTGGTTAGAATCTCTAACTAAAATACCATTTTTATATGTTTTAAAGACATATTCATCTAAATCTTTCTCATTAATGTCCATGTTTTAAAAATGTTTTTAAGGATTTATTTATATGGACATTAATTTTTTAAAATTAAAACTCCTTTTAAAAAGTTTCAAAGTGGTATGGGACACTTTGATTCAAAAAATCTATTTTTAAATGGCTTCTGGACAAATAGTGTGACTTTTAAATGATTTCAAGAAAAAGGGAGATATTTCTATCAAATGGTTTTGATGATTATTTTCATCTATGTCAAAATCCTTCATTATTCTTGATTGAGGTTAATGTGATACAATACAATCTTCCATATTGTATCGAATGAGTTATGTTTGACTGTGGATGTGCTATTTTTATACCATTCATGGTTTGTGGTTAAAGTATTGACATTTTGTATTCTAGTTTTAATACGAATGTTTATGTTATGTTTAAACCTGTTCATAAGAGGAATGAATTGGACATAATAAGTGATGGGTGGAGCCCGCTATAGCTCCTTGATGCATCGGTAGGTCTCATGAGACAAACTAGTGTCTTGGCACAAGGCATTGGCAAAATCTTATTTGTATTCTTGGCACGAGGCCTTGACTATGTGGTTATGATAGTCTGGCATTATGCATTCCTTCATTATGAATGTGGTTATTGATAATTCATGGGATTTTTCGACTAGTAGAATATCCATGTGAGTAAGTAAATGGAATTATTTTATTTTATCTTTTCCATTTTATGCTGAAGTTCATGTTTAAAAGGCTTTTGTTTTAGTTATAAACTGCCTTAGGTGTTTATGCTTATCTATGAAAGCATCTGCTATAATGTTATCCTTACTGAGCATCTGATCTCACCCCATTCAATGTTTTATTTTTCCCAAGATTATGAAGAAGTAATTTATGAATGACCTGCAGGGATTGTATGAGGGGATATGAAGACAAGATACTTTTTTATGATGTAATGTAAAAATTTATGGATGTATCTAGTTATTCCAAGGCTACTAAACTAATCGATCATTCGAGACTTGATATTTCTTGTTATCATGCCAATGTTATGTAATAATGCACCGACTCTAGGTAACTGGGGTCGGGGCGTTACATACATTAAGTAGAAAAATCCTCAAATGATTGTAATGTTTTTATATTAAATTTATATTTTTAATTTATTTTAACCTAAAAAATTATATTAATTTAAGTATAATTGATCCATTTTAACTTTAAAAATAATTTATATTATTATTTATCATTAGTAAATTTATAAATGAAAATATTGTATTTAACTAAAACACATTATTTTTAACTATTAACCAAAAAATAATGTTTCTCAGAAAAAACCCAAAAATTATTCCTAATATTATTTTGATATTATGAATTAAAATATTATATTTTTATAAAATTAAAATTATTAAAGATTCCAAATAAATATTTTAAATAGTTTCTCCATTAAAAGATGATCTAAATAACTTAATAAAAATATTGGTTTATCTGTAAAATATTTTGTTTTCACTTATCTTATTCTTACATAATCTATTACATGAATATAAAAATTAATTAACTAAATATGTAGCATTTTTATTACATTAATACAATACAATAACTATAATTAATTTAATATATTAGTGTAAAATATATTTGTGAGCATAAAAATAGTTACATATAACAATATTCTTTTAATAATCAACTGAACCATATATTAATTTTTTAATTATTTTTAACCAACAATTTTGTTGTCAAAACCATATAGTTTCATTAGTTAGTTAAAACTATTCATAACTTCTAGTTTATATATTATAATATTTTAATAATATTTCATTGTTTGGTGAAACTCAGTCTTGCATACAACATATACTTTCGAGGAAGGTGTCTCTTTCATGTATTACAAGATATAGTGGAAGATAATGTTTGCATATAATGTAAGCTAACTCATTTTCATGTGCATTTCAAGCTAACTCGATGATTCATGCATTGAAATATATATAATATTTTTTAAATAGTAAATATATTATATTGTATATGGATGTTATATTACCTTATGAGCTTGATGTTGCATTTCATACACGCTATCAAATACAATTTTTTTACATTAGTTTTCTGTTGTGTCACAATGGTGTTTGAAATTGAATGCACCATTTATGAAGATGGTAATCCAGACATAGGCATAAATGTTATGTCCAATTTTTATTATTGTATTTAAATAAAAATAGACAATAACTAATATATATACATATATGTAAATATTTCATTATTCTATTAGATTTAATATATCATATATATCTTATAATTTCACTAAAACCATCCATTACACATTCTATTTTGTGTGAGAATGAATCAAATAACTATGAGGGGGAAGTAGTCAACATTTCCCCAAATGAGATTATTGTATTAATATAAAATGGAACGTAAAAACATGTGAGTTGTAAAACAAATAAATAACCATAATAAAAAATAAAAATAATATATTACATATAAAATGGGAGTTTATATCATAATTTCCACCATGATTAGTCATAAATGAAAAATGAATAATCAACATTTCATAAGTCAATAGTTCACCATACAGAGAAACATTATTATCAATATCCATTAAATGTATGGGTGTGTAATTGTAGGTAAAACAAATTGTATAAAAAATCATAGTATTTTTATTTTAATTTTTTTTCACACAATAATGGAATAAATATAGGTGAGGGTGAATATTGAAAATAACTGAAAAGAGCTTGAGAGAAGACGTTATGTCATCTTTTGGAAACTCCTTTTGGTTTCTGACAAAAGGATTCCTTGAGGGGATTTCTACCCAAATGGATACTTCAATGTCTAAGGGAGGATTTTTGGGAGGCTAATTTGAAATATAATGGTCGAACATATGTGTTTTGAGAGGTGTGAGTAATGGGTAGAGGTGGTGGCCTTTTATATTGGAGGAGGAGTCGCACTCTTGAAAATATTTGAAAGGAGAGTTACACCCTCATATTTCATGTTGAAAGTAGATACAATAATGGACCAAGGTCGAAAAAAATTATTATATGGCTGAAATATATAATGGTAATGTTCTTGGATAATTTTCTAGGTGGTTTTGGGTATTATGTTTAAGGTATAGTACTTTATTTACTTAATTTCTCTCTAATCCGATGTAATTAATTTGAATTACATTCACTAATATTTTCAGTGAAAAAAATTTACCTCATTAAACATTATATTTTATTAAAATTAAAAATATTTAATCCATTTTTTCAATTATAATCCTTGATGTGGTATAAATTAATTTAAAATTAATCCAGCTGTCAGGACAACATTGCGGGGTTGTTATGTAAAACTAATCAAGTGTTTTTGAAGTTTTTATATCCAATTTCTTTGTGAAATTGGTTCCAATGGTCTAGATTGGATTAATTGGTAAAAATATTATCTTTCCAATCTTTTAAAACACTAAAAAATAAAATTTATCATTATAAAAAAATAAACAAAAAAGCAGTATAGAAATAAAATTAGGCATTTTGACTATTCATTAAAAGATGAACCATTTTATAATGATACTGAGAATTTATCATAATCTAATTTTAAAGTTTCGTTTTCAAATATAGTGTTTAAATGGATGGATTAAATATATAAAATATCCAAAAAAATTATTTTAAATCAGTTCTCTATTAAAAGGTGGTAAAACTAGCGTTACAAAAACATAGGTTTTTATACATAATATTGGTATTGTTCTTATATTATGTCTATTTAATCTATTGTATTTTTATTAAAAATATTTGATGTATTATATAAAAAATGAATTGCATTAATATAAATTTATAGATTTAAATAATCTTATCTACTTTCTTAAAATAACATTGTGACCATAATAATATTTTACTTTTTATGCAATTTGTATTCATATTAATTAATGGGTAACCTATGAATTCATATTATTTTTGTGTAAAACACATTTTTTCAAAATTTAGTTAGAACTATTTCATATATATCAAATTAATTATAGTATTATATTCATTTATAATAATATTTTTAATAATATATTACAATTAGATAACTGTTGGTCTTGTGTGTTATGAGAGCCATTAAGGAAGGTGAATTACGTGTGTAATGCACGCTATACGTGTTAATCCATGTAATGTGTGTCAATTTGGGTTTTCGTGCAATATATTCCATGTTAGATCAATTATAATGGATTGTGTGACATAATAGAAATATATTTTTAGTTTTTTGATAAATAAATAATATTAAAAGATTAAATTAATTCGAAAATAATTTCCCCAAAATCTAAATTTGGTACATTCTACACCCATTAAATTGAATTTCTCCATCAAAATTTGCATGGGTAATCAATGTTTTAATTCCTAAATGATTAATTCATATACACCCACATCATTAAAATGGATACTAAGACATCCATTTAAATGGAAACATGGAACCATAAAAGCTTCCCAAAGAAACATATTACTGGGTTTCCAAATAGTAGAACATAGGCTGCGAGTTAAGATTGGAAATTGTAGAAAGATATAACTATTTATAGTTAGTGATTGAGGTCCTCAATCAAAACAAAAACTTAATGGTAAAATGAAATTTGAGGGAAAAAATTTCATAAATATATCATTATTTTAATGGACATCATCTCAAAAATAATTAATGTATTAGGATGAAAATAATTTTTATCACATTTATAATTTGGTGTAATTTTTGAAATAATTATATAAACCAAATTTAAATAATTTTTTTGGGCTATGAATTTTGTTTAATACATTCATTACCTCATATAATGAGTGTCTAGAAACTATATTTAATGAATTATGAAATAAAATACACTTTTAACAGATCTTAAGTCCCAACAAAGATTAAAAGGACGAAGTATATATCTCTTAACAAATCAATATGGATTAATCTATAAAAATAAGAAGAAAATATACTAGCTCATCATAACTATTTTTTCAACCAAATTATTTATACATTAACTAGGAAATCACAATGTCTAGTGGTAGACATCAAACCCTTGTCCTCCTTTGGTCATGTGTTTGAGACCTGCGGCCTTTCTGTACATGATTAGTTGTCACCCAACATACAAGATGTAATTTTTAAAATTAAACAAATATTATATAAAATATAAACAATATTGAAATAATGTGAATAACTAATTATCCTTTTGACCAAGGTTTTCAATACAAAATCAGAGCACAAATACTTCTTGTGATGTTTACCTTAAAATTTTCATGAATGGTTAACCTCAAAACCCTTCTCAATGATAAAAAATCCAAAACATTAGAAATAGATTGGGGAAATATGATTAACATTGATTATCATATATATCACATTGTATCTATTTGCTGCCAGAATCTAAATATGTCAATACCCTCATTATATATTCTCTTGAAACATGTTAACATCTAAAATTACTATAAATCATTTTGAAAAACATGTATGCTATTTCATTCCAATGTATATTGTATTTTATCCTTAAATCGAAAATTTATTTATATGTCATTAGTTTTTTCATAACTCCCTAATAAATAATTCATTTAAAAGTTCCAATGTAATCAATACTGTACATTTTTCACATACATATCCCACATATATTTTTCTATAAAACAAAATATTATTAGGAAGGGCATATTAAGGGTTAACTTTTTCTTAGTGAAAATATCATCTTCAAATTAAATAACTTCCCAACTCCAAAATAAACATGTAAATAGTGACAAAAAAACATTTGTAGAATAATCATTATATATTTTATCATTCATAAATTTTGAATCAAAATTCAGAAATAATTTTATTATTTATTCCTTAATGCATTAATAATTATACTTATATTCTTTCACATTTCATATGTAATCTAATAATCATATACAATGTGACCATTACTCACACAACATTGCTTATTCTCCTCTAGAACATTCCTCTTAAGACATTGGGTTCCATAATTACAAATTTCTACAAACATTAAACACATAACCATTAATGACGTCTTAGGGAGGTCAAAATTCCCATTTATTTCATTATCTAAAATCAAAATTTATTCATTTTTGTCACATTCTTGGTGTCCTTATTTTCGATAATTAATACACCTTATTGTTCTTCTTAAACATTCACTTTGGTTATTTTTTCACATTTTTGACAAAAATGAAACTGAATTTTCATTCCTCCATGCTCTCTATTACCTAAAATCTCAGGGAACTCATAATTTCTCTGCCTTAGTGACTCTGTTAGTTTGTTAAGGTAAAAAATTTTAATAATGTTCCATGAATACTGATTAGGCATGATTATGACATCTCTAACTCCCATTATCATCCCACTTTAATTCTCGTAAAATATATACGATCACATTAATAATTAATCCAATTCCTTCTAGTTCCCACCATTGACTAAAAGTTAAAGCATAGTGTGGGAATTACTTATCATTATATAAAAACACATACCCCTAAAAATAATTACTTATAAGATTTCTAAATAATGAAACCTTACATAATCTATGACACCTTGGTAATATCAATTTTTTTTCATTGTTAACATATATCTAAATCCTTAACGATGTTTCATGATGATTTTATGAATTGTCAATACAAATCCCCTAAAAGTGTCAAACCAGTTGTAAAGAAAAAACAATTTTCATGTACTATATTACCTCAAGACAAGACCAAAACATATTTTCGGTGTTGTTACCCCAAGGTATATCTATGAAAAATCCATATCTAGATATAGTATATTTAAGTGGATGTATTTTATGGAAACCACTCACTGCATCCTTTAATATATTTCAAGTCATTTTTATAAATATTAACTCATCCATATACTTATCCATATAGGCATCCCTAAATATATAATTTTAAATATACTAAGGGATCTCACTAAGGATTTCTCACCCTCATTTTTTAAGGTTAACTATACCTTTTCTTATATCCAATTATAATGACCCTATATTTTAAACCATTGAAATTATGTTACGTATGTAGAATACCTAAAGATTATACAAATAGCCCCCAAATGTCATGATTCGTATCGTTCAATTGGAAACATGGAAACATAAACACTAGTACATAAGAAGCCACATCATATACCACTAGGTTCTTCTTGAATATAACCCTTATTAGCCATATCATATGTATTACATATCATTTTAACCTGGGGAAAGGAATCATAAAAGTGGTGAGGTCAAATACTTAGTAAGGTTAAACATGAAAAACATGTAAGAATAAACATGAGTATAAGGGTATGAGTATGTGATCATGAAAATAGAAGATCATTCCCAATATATTAAAGATCATAACCAAAATCAAGGCCTAAATATTGGCAGTTAATAAGACATGAATCATATTAAATAAAGATCATAATCCATGATAGAATAATAAAGGAATAAGACATGGAATTCTGGAAAACATACAATCACTTAATTATTTCAATAGTATTCAATGCATCACTTCCAATAACATCATAGTAGTATGGGATCACTCCCAATAACATCGTAGTAGGCATGGATCATAACCATGTCCATCATAGTAGCACTAGTTCACACATCAACCCATCTTAGTAGCCATGGTTCACACCGATGTCTATAATTGTAGCCAATGACTGCCCCCAAGACTATATTAGTTTATCTCATGAGATATGAATCATTTCCCAATGTACTGGGGGGGGAGATATAGTTCCCACTGGTCATGTAATGAAATCAAACATACATTTTCTAATAGATCATAAATAATCATATCATAACCCCTAAAATGAAATTTGTATAAAAAACATGCAAACATATAACAAACTATGGTAAATTTACAGGTTTTATAATCATTTCATCCAAATCATAACTTGTGAATGAGTAACAGATATTATATAACTCATGAAGAAGAAATGGATTTCATAAATACCATGAAATTATAAAAAAACCCATTAATAAAAATGATATGAGTGGAACCATTATATTGGTATGGGTTACATCAATATATGTCCAATGATGAAAATAATTTTGATATATCATATAAAAACTATTCAGGTGTAAATATTCCATCATTTTGAAAAAATATTATTAATACATAAAAGAATATAACAATTCATTTCCAAAAAATTATTATAAAATTATAATAAAGGAATGAAATTATTTAAAAATCCATTTTCCATGAAAAATTATAAAGTTTTCATGAAAACATTGTAAAAAACTTTTTCGTTGAAAAATCATTGAGAACATATAAAAAGGATCCAAAATGTTTTGAACACCATTTAACTTGAAAACATATAAAACAAGATTAAAAACATTTAGATGTAGATTTTTGAAGAAAAAATTTAAAATAATAATGAAAATATTACAAAAACTATTCTAATTGAAATTATATTTTTAATATAGTTTCGTAAGTATTATACTTATAAAAATTTAATGGGACATTCGATGTAATGATGGAGGGAAAATCTTTACTTGTTGTACGAGGTAAAAAGAACATTCCTTTTGTACTGTAAGAATGGTTAGAAAATTTTCGTGTTTAGAAAGTGAAAATAAGAATCCTCTTAAGAGAGCAGTAAAAATTTAAAAATGTTAAATGATTATTTTAACGATTATAATAGAATGGTATAATATTATTGGAATCACTTTTCCGAAAACTACGAATTTCTTTTAAAAAGTGGGTAAAGACAGGAAATCAAAAAATACTTTATAAACTATATTATATACCAATGAGTAGAGAATGGTACCAATACAGGAATATATTATGAATATCCAAAGGTGAGAATATTTCATTATTTTTTTTGAGATATGCGTTATAATATTTTATCAATGTAACAATAAACATAATCAATCTGTTAAAGCATGGAGATTGTCTCAATAAACTCTAATAAATTGGTAACATGGGATCATACTATGCATGTAAGAAACAAAAATTACATGAAACTTATGATATTAGTAAAGGATTAATATTCATAATATAACATGTCAAATTTAATTATATAAACATCAAAAATGAGATTAGGTTCATAACAAAACATAGGACTCAAATAAGGAAAATTGAGCAAAAACTACATTACTGATTTGGTAACTTTTGAATGTTATACACAATGAAATAAGAATCTTAAAATGGGAATTTTAATATCCATATATTTAATTACAATATAAATATAATACAATCTTGGTCAATAAATACACCAAAAAAATATAAACAGTGGATAACCTAGCTTGTATCTCCCAGAAATTAAAAGTCAGATGAAATCCCCTTACCTTGTGTCTGGACTCTCTCTATACGTGTACAATAATCCAGTATAGAAATGTATGTTTATTATACATATTTTAAATAAGAATAATCTTATACATAATAAAATATAAGGTTTTATTATAACTGTATATTTCGCTCTTGAAAATGATGTTTTGATAAGGAGTTATATTGGGTATTATTCTCTTTGTTCATCGCATGCGTCATAACATATTATATCATTAGAACATATACATATAGTATGATTACATAATTTAAGTCAGGATATAAATATCTTGTATATATATAATATTGATATTATTATAATCAATATATAAATGATGTATGAAATAGAACACACTATTCATGGAGGCAGTAAGCCATACATACGCATGTATGATGTTTCCATTTTTATGGTCATATTGAACGAAAGAAATAACATTACATATATATATACATGTATTTATATATATTATTATTAATTTATAATTAATATATCATATATATCACATTATTTCACTAAATCCAACCTCAATACATTCGATTTGGCATGTGAACAAATCACATCACTTTGAGGGGGCGGTAGTCCACACTTCTTCAAACAAGATTATCATATTGAAACCAAATGGAATGAAATGAGATGTGTTTGTTAAATGGAATAATTATTTATAATTTCTTATGAAATAAAGTATATGAAATATATTATTATATTGTCCATCATAATGGCCACTATGATTGGTGTTAAATGAAAAACGAGCAATCATCATTTTGTGTGGTAGTAGTTCTCCATACAAAGAAACAACATTTACAATATACATTAGATGGAGTTGTAAATAATTTTATGTATAATGAATTTTATAATTAATTAATAGTATATTTATTATACTTGTTTTATCACACAATAATGGAATAATGCTGGTGGAGAGGGTGAAGAATGAAAATAAAGAAAAGTAACTTGAGAGAAAATGTTGCCTCATAATCGGGTAACACCTTTTGGTTTGTGAAAAAAGGAATCCTTGAGAGTATTTCATCCCAAAGGGAGTCCTCCTGGTTGAAGAGGTAATTTTTGGTATCATTCATGGGGATATCTTGGTATATCATAAAAGGTTTTACAGTTGTGAGGAATGGGTAGATTTAGTGGACTTTTTGTAGTGGGGGAGAAGTGGCACTCATGTAAATATTTGAAGACAAAATTCCATACAAATTTTTATGTTGATAGTGTATCTAATAATGGACCATGTTTGATCCAATTTATTCTAGGCTCAACATTTTGACATCCAATTCGTGATGGAGATGTTTCTCTGTCATTTTTGGTCTTAAATTTATGGTTTAGTATTTCAGTATCCAAATTTTCCTCTTAACCGATGTATTTAAATTTAAATAAATTCAGGAATATTTTTTTGAAAAAAAGAAATTTGACCTTATTATAATTTTTTTATGATCCCAAATATGGATTCAATTTTACCAAAAATTTCATTTATAATTGGTTTTCCACTAAATGGCGGTAAATCTACAGTTATAAAAAATACATTTTATGCATAATATTTGGTTTTTTCTTATCTTATATCTGTCGAATATATTGGATGAGTGTAAAAAATATTAGATTGGTTATATAAAATATGTATTAAATTAATATTAGTAACAAATGAGATTAATTTAATTACTAAGGGAAAATAAATTTTTCACTATAATGACATTTTCTTTTATATTAAATCTGTTCAAATATTCAATAATTAGTAGCTATGAATTAATATTATATTTTTGAAAAGCACATACTTTCATAATTTTGTTAAAACTATTATATATATATATATCAAATTATTGTATATGTCAAATTCCATTATATTAATTATTTTTATAATACTTTAACAGTAGGTAGTACTCTGTGTTTTGTGTTACTCAAGTCATTAAAGAAGACCAATCTTGTGTGTACTGTACATTATCCTTTTAGTTTTGTGTAATGTATTCCATGTTGGGATTGAGTGTAACATAGTCCATGTTATGTCCCTATGAAAATAATTATTGACTTAGTGAAAAGATATTTTCAATGATTCCTGAAATTAATAATATGAAAAGATTATATTAGATTGAAAAAATTATCACAAAAATCATAGGTTGTTATAAATATGGATTACTAACCATGAATGTATTAGTATTTTTAGTCATGAGTGACATATTTTTCTTGAAACTGGTTTTTTATAGGGATTTTATATATGATTTGATGAATATTTTTGAAGAGTAACTATGGTAATTTTTTCCAACATGTTGTTGATAATAAGAATGGAGGATTCAAAATCCTCTGAAATGGATGAATTTTATTTTGGTTGACACGGTATTTTTTGGGTGACATATGTATGAAAATTTAGGAAATATTTTTCATATTTCAAAACTTATTCCAATTATATTATCCTCTTAATTTTGATTGTGAGGTAATATGTGGAAAATTTGATTTTTTAGGACCCCAGTTGGTGGCATTCAAATGAATGTTGTTAAAAATTACAAGGGAATCTATAATAGAACTCACCACGTATGGAAAACCACTTCTACATAAATTCTGATATAGTAAGGTAATTTCGATCTTGGTTCATTTTAACATCATTTAATTAGGACATAGATGGTATAGTTTAGCCTATTATGACCAGGATGTTTGAGGGTTGTTGTTTAAGCTTACACAACACTGACTAAAAGATTAATGATTCTCCCCTTCCATAATAATCTATAGATTAATGTTCATTCATATTCATTCATGGAATTGGGGGTTTTGTATGTTATAATATAGGGGTTATAAAATATGAATAATGGTTTTGGTAATGGGTTATATTAAGGATCATGGAGGTAGAGAATATATCTCTTAGGAATGAAATTTCATTTGATTGACATTCCATTCTATAGTAATCTTATGCAGATAAAACTAGGTAATATTATGCATAGTAAAAAATAGGAGTCATCAGGACTATGGCCCTCCATTTTTGATGATTAGGAATGGTTATGGGGATTCAGAACTTTTTAAAATAAATTTTTTCTTTATGAATCGAGATTTCAAAAATATAAAGGGATCATTTAACATCACAATTTTCGGGGAATGGTTAGAAAAATATTCCTTGTGTGTGTATATTTTTTCCCCCTGTGTAGTTATGATCCTTCAAAGGAATGGATCAATCCGTATATAGTTCTATTCTTACTTAACACATCCAACATAATAGTTATGTAGGAATGAAAGATTTTCCTTTGATTTCAAGCTCCCATGAATGAGGGTGAGACTCTTATTGATCTCTCATACATGGATCTGACTCATGTATAAGAGAGTGGGGGATTTTATTATGGTAAAAATAACTTTTTTACAAACTATGTTTCACTACATATCATTCTAAGGTGAGAATTAGGACTTACATATCTCTTATGGGGTTCTTTCTACATGTATGACCAGTGCACATGTTAGGGGAATTGTTTATTTGATTTTCACCTTAACCTATGATTAAACATCTGGGTATCACTATGTATCATGGGATAATAAGAAATATGAAAAATGTAGTTCTTAATGTAATATATATTAGTTTCATGTGACTATGAATTTTTATGTGATGTTTAATGTCATTCGGTGAAGAAGACGTTGATAATTATTGATTGTGGTCATACAAAATGCAATATTTTTAATGAAACTACGAGTAACATGAGGCTAATCAGTTTAGAATGTTCTTACGTACCATGAATGTGAGGGAAAGTAATGTGTAATCGATGATCTCAATGATTCTTAGATTAATGGAAATGATAAGGTGTTTTAAATCCATTCAAAAATACAAATATAAGAAAAAACACTCTTATGTGGATGAATTTTCTATTGGATAACATGACTTTTTGAAGATAAATTGTATTGAACCAACTGGGGAATGTTGTGAATAGTGATACAAAGGTTTCCATAGGACACTAACCCTCCATTTCTTTTGTCTACGGAGGTCCATAAAGATCAAAATATTCTAGGGTAATGGTGTATCATTAATTTATGGGATGCATTATCATACATATGAATCATTAAAACTAAGATTATCCATGGAGTATCAAATTCCCTACTAGATCAAACTCATATGTAGGTGGGTGACTAATATTTCATTGATTGATCCCTAAATGGTGTACCAAACATTGATATCTATTATATTAATCAATTCTTTTATGCATGCGATGATATTATTTGGTTTTCACACATTACGTGGACTATAACATGATTCCTAGGCATCACTAATTATCATTTCACTATAAGAATCAAACATTCAATATTTCTGAAGGTACCATGCGGTGTTAACGTCATGTTGTAAGTAAGTGTATTTTCAAGATTTGAATATAAAATACATGTTGTTCTATTTAATATTATTCTACCAAGAGTATCTAAAGTGGATTGATTTCCATTTTTTATTCCTGGAATCCCTTTCCAAAACTCAAAATCTGACATGATCATTTCTTGGTTTTAGAAAGAAGTGGCGACCAAGGGGTTTTAGACCACACAAAAGTTATAGAAAAATGGTTGAGTCAAATATTTTTATGTTTTATGTATATTGAAGAGATATCTAGGTGTCAATATGTATTTTGTCAAAAAAAGAATCAAGAAATATATAGTTCTTAGTAAAATCACTTTGTAGAACAAACTTGTAAACAGAGAGGACGATATTTTAACCTTGTGGTTGTTAATGGGCACGAGATTGGAGATTCAGGAATCAATATATATCATATAAGGGTGGTAATAAAGTGATCCCTTGTTTAGAAACCCCATTCTATTTATCTTCATATTCATAGGATGTAGGTGACCCAACATTAAATATCAGAAATGTTGCAGCTGGGGATGAAATTTGAGATTTGGGAATCACTATGTATCATGTGATGGAATGATTCATTCCACATGTTCTTATTAGAAAACACCTTTAATAGATTTTATACATTTACAAAAAGTATCATATTTCATTAAATGTATTTATTTGTTTTTCCATCTCGATTTTACCCTATATAGATTTAGGTTGTATGCATGGGAGTGGACATTTCATGTATTTATGGGGCTGGGCCCCAGACAGGAGGTTTGGGATCACTATGTATATCATAGAATGAGAATAAATCTACATGTATTAATTGATTAATGTGTCATGAATATGTTAATTCCATAAGAAGGGATGGGAAATTTTTATTTGAGTAGCTAAACTAGGATGATGAATCCTTGCATCAGTACGTATCCTGTATAGATCAGAATCAATCAGTACATAGTTCTTTGATAGGAATTTTCCAGGAAGGTATTTCCTATTTAATGAAGTGTATTTTTTCAATTTTTTTTTTATTTTGTGGCTAGAACATGATGTATAATCTATGATTCTCTACTTATCATATCCAGTCAAAAATTATGACCTACGTAGTTCAGGAGGAGGAGACTCCCTATGTAGATCAGACCCTGAAATTAGAACCATGATAATTTCTCTTTTCCTCACACATATCTGGATCTTATACGTTAAATATATTATTAAAATTAATATTTCCAATAATTTAATTATATTGAGGTAAGGATGTAGCTGTTACTCTGTTTGACATAATGCAATTAAGAAAATCCATGATGTAGTAAAATTTCAAGGGATTAAGATATAAGGAACCATGAATTTTAATATAGTATAGTCAGGATGAATTAATATTTTTTCTACAAGAAATATTTATTCAAAAAATTTCCATTGGTGGAATATACTATGATTTGTCCATATATTGAGATCAACGAATAATCCTTATTGGAGTAGACTTCATGTATAATACAAGGTCTGTCCCATTTCAGATCAATCATTAAATGTCTCATTTCAAGTATCATCATTATTATATTAACCAAAAACATTTCTACATCATGGAAATATTAGAAGAGAATATTTTTTATGGATTATGTGATCGGGTTTTGGTTAACCTCCAAATGGATCATGGTATAAAATATCTTATCAATGAGTTACTCCAATCCATTCATTGATTTTTGGGATTTCACATATATGGAGTATTGGTAAAAAAATTCTATGTTGAGAAAGGGTAGATTTACTTTGATTGGTGGGACTACCTTTTTCCCTTATACTAATCAGTATTGGATCACTGGTGTGGAATTGTGGGTTATTTTCTGGTAATCCCACAAATAATGGATGATATTTTCTATACATGACTTCTTATCCATATCAACCATTGTTGGGATATTTTGGATAAGGTATTGTGAAAGGAATCTATCTTTGTGTTAACCATGTCATGGTAGATATATAATTCATGGGATTGATAACATACTATAGATATAGATTCTCCTATTCCTAACAACATAATTTAGTGTAGTTACCTGATAGTATAGATTGAGGAATTATAAATTTGGAGATGACTTTGGATTTCAAGAAACAAACAATGTTTCTTATCCCAAATACTTTAAGAGGTACAACTTCATCCCATTTGGATATGAAGTCAGTTTTAGTGAGAATGCACTTTAATTTCTTTGTCATAGTGGGAGGATATAGTCCCATGATGTCCACTCCCAATATAGAAAAGGGAAAGGAGAAATTTTTTGTTTGAAGAAACTATGGGGTGGGGGATGATTTTAGTAGGAACATGACATGAATGGAACTTTTCCGTGAATTTAGTGCAATCCTATTTTATAGTGGAACTATAGTATCCGAACCATTGAATGTGTTTGGATATCATGGTTCATGAATGGTGATCACCGAAATCCCTAGTGTCTAATACCATCATTAGAATAGTGGTAATTTTTCCCTCTATTCACCAAAGGAGGATCCCACTGAGGCATGTCATATACAAGACCTTTATTTTATTTTCTCAATCACATAAAATAGTTAATTGTTTTTCATTAGATTTTCTACCATCATACCCTATTATGTAAGAGATCTCCAATTTCATGGTAGTAAAATTTGTTATCATCCATCCAATGGTAGGACCACAAGATTAATGAATGTTGCTGATCTAATTGATTACTTCAGCATTGGCCAGAAAAAATGATAAAATCGGTTGATAGTGAGAAATAAAGATGACCATTTAATCTCATACCGGATCGGCCAAAACTATGGAATCTTTAGATATGGTGTCTACATTGGAATTCTATAATCTTGGAACATGATTTCAAATGTGTTTCAATTGAAATGAATCCATATTCCTTGGACATGATCTAATAATTAGATTTCACCTTCATTTTTTATACCATAACCATTGTAAACATGCATGACAACCCTTCTAGAATAGTATCTTATCCTTATGAGATTAACATATACATGTTGTTCCAACTAGGAACCTACAACTGTGATCTATGAATAAAACGAGTTCAGTTGATTTGATTTCAATTAAACAATATTTTATAATTTTTCACCATCGTTCAATCAAATTCTTTCCACTAACATCACTCAACAAGGTCAGTAGTGGAGTCATAATGCACATATGATGGTGGGGATCCTAATTTTTCTTTCCTAGAATCCAATAATTTAAAAAGTGGGCCACTAAAGATGAAACCATCTTGATGGTATGTCTTAGTATTCAGAGAAAGTGGAAATAATATTTTTTTATTAAGACCCAACACTTCGTCCAATATTTCTCTTATAGATGGACTAAATCCTGGCCCATAGTGGCGGTAAAATAATTGCAGAATTGATCATATCAGAATGATTTTACATTTTTTCTTCATCCCTCTAACTAATTTTTTCATGGTTTTACTTCTCTTGTCTTGTCGAGGGGGTATTTTTGTTGATTCATTGTGATGTTTCATGATTTGTTGTAGTTTTTGGAACAAGAGTGGGTGTAGATGCATTTTTTATCATGAATGATGTCATCTCCACATTAACTTATCATTTCCCTAAGTCTATTATAGTCATCTAGCAGTAGTGGTTAGTCTCATGTATGGAGTATACAATTATTTTGATATTGGTTAAGAAATACTAGAATCTAACCATATATTTAATTGGTAATAGTGGAATTTTCATCCTGTTGTAATGGTTATTAATGCACATTGTAATCATTTTATCATGGGGAGGTGGACAATTCATAAAATATTTCTTCCCTTTTCATCATCAAATCAAGATCTAGACTGTATCATTATCTCGAAATTTTCACTTTTAGAGTTAACTAAGATTTCTCCTCTAGAGCAATGAGAAAAATTGGGAGAAGAAATTCCAATGGTAAATTCTAATATCATGTTTGAATGAGCTGGAAAAAAGCCATACTATATGAAGAATGACCATTATAGGTACCTCATATAGAATCTGAGTTCTACAGTTACTTTTTATTTGTCAGTTCCCAATATGGAATCAGAATATAATTCCTAGTGTGTTAGATGTTGTTCCACATCACACGATTAATTGAATTTGGGAAACACAGTACTTCCAAAATTTGGTGGTGATGGGGTGTCACTCACATATCCATGGTAAAGATATTATTATGGATTTACTAGTGCTCACCACTCTTCGATATATTTTAATAGATTCTACAATTCCTTGACGGTGTTCATAATCTTTGTTGAGTGTCAGGTTTAACCTGAATATGGATTGGCACTTTGAGGGGGCATGATTTGAGATGACTTTAGTGCAATTATCTGAGGCAGATATCTTGCCATGGGTGTATTGGAATTACATTCCTAATCCAATTCTAAGTGACTCATTATAGAGGGTAAATCATGTTTCCCATCCAGGATTTTTCCTATGTATTTTGATAGTTCAGGTGCCATGTTGGTTCGATGTCCCAAATTTTCTTCATATGTGGGGATAAACCATTGTGGTTGAGGTACACATTCTATAAATGTACAATGATTCTCTTCCTAAGGTGAAAATATAATGGGAATAATAACAAGAATTAATTTTCATTGATTCAACTTAACACATTAACTTTATCCTCCTCCCAAGAGAATTATTCATCAAGAGAAAGGAGATCATTCCAATAAAGGGGAGGAGGAAGTTCATGAAGGACCTTACTTTTATTAATTTCACAATTAGTAATTTGTGGAGGAAACTGTGGATGATTGATCAGGGTAACTACAAATTTCTAGTCGTTCTAATGGTTATGTTTAAGAACACCATCATTCCCATTGTGTAATAGATTCTAATCTAAACCTTACTATCATTTTTCTACTACATTTTCATTATTATCCATGTGATGCACATGATAAATGTTCACAACATTCGTTGATGAATAATAAATTGAGGTCATCACAGTGGCATCCGAATTTTTGGTGTGTTTTTTGCATACTTAGTTAGTTTCCTTCCTAAAATTTTAGGATTCCCATTTTGTTTCTTTAATAATGGTGAATCAAAGGGAGTATCTGTTAAACATTGTTTTATGCCTCCCTTCTAGAGGGAATTAGTTGTGAGATAGTACAGATCATGATATCTCTACTTTCCATCTTCCATAAATCGGAAAATATTTATTTCCTTTGGGTGGGTGGATGAGGTAAAAATTCTCTTAGCCCTAAAAGCTAGGGGATTCTCCAGTTCTCTTATTATTGTACCTCTTCAAAAATATTTACATCTAAAAGAATAATTTTCTTTTAAAAATTCCACCAACCCTATAGTTTAGGGTATTTCATGTACATTGGTAACTAGTACTATTCTCACTAATCAATTGTTGTCATGTATATTTGTTTTAGAATTAGTTAGATATGATGTCTAGTATTCACATGAATAGTTGGATTCTAAGGAAATTAATTTCACATGATGATTGGATTCCAATAGGAGAGTGGAATCCATAATGTTTTCAATTTCATGGTTAAAGAGCTTTTTAATGTCTTATAGTAATAGGGCACGAATCCTTTGGGACTAACTCATGGAAGGTTCATATTTCGCATATCACATTTCCTGAGAATGGAATTCATTTATTTTCCACCATGGGTAAATGATATTATAGGATTCCATTTTCAGTGGGTTCTACTGAATGGGGAATATGGTTAAATTAAAGGTTACATACTATCTCTGTCACAAATATAAACACTAGGTCGAGCATCAGTGATGAGATGATGTAACATATAAACTTCATTAAGGATTTTCAGTTGGATATATTCTGCTAGATTTTTCATTGTGTTCATCATGTAAAAAGAAGGGTTTGTTGGTGGATTATTCAACAAGGATATCGCAATATTTTTACATGGTCTACATACCTAGTGTATGTGAAACGTGTTTTCTAGGTTTTGGATATTTTTTCAAACATTAAGATGAATGTTATCTGCACATTCATATGAAAATTACCTTAGTATATTGAACAAAGAATTGGATGGGGGCTAATACATAATAAATATGTCATCCCTAGGTAATTGTATTCTTTTAATTAAAGATTTCATTTTTTCCTTCTGAAACACACTCTTCTACCTTATCTAACATGAATAAATGTTTTTATTGGCCATTTTATCCCATGTAGTTTAGCTAGAAGGTGTATCAATGGTATATATTTGGTTCTCATAGAGACTAGTCATTCTACCAGGACATGTCGTAGTTTAGAAAGAATATCTCTATTCAATGATAGGTTATCAAACATGTTGGATCACACCCTTCTATGATCCTTGACATATCTAAGAATTCCCAATATTTAATTGAATTTAGGATGGAATACCTTTCCATATTCACTATTATTAAGAAGAGGAACAATGTAGTTTGTACAATAATGGTGAGGACTACCATTATAGCTTGATGTCCATATATTGTGAGAATTTTTACATCGAATACCCTATGGAGGAGCTTTAGGATGGACATAATCAAGAGGAGGACTTTTTTCCTAATATACGATGCCACTATGGGGAGGACTATTAATATTGGTGATACCAATTAGGGAACTCCCATCATAGACTGATGCCTGACTATAGGGGAAATTTCTGCAGTGTATACCCTAGTGAGGTCATTCATGGTGGATGAAGATATATGTAGGATATTCTCAATTTTTTATATTCATGGCATGATGAGGGTTATAATGATTCTCATTATGAATTAAGATATCACGATCTATCATTTTCCCATGAAGGAAGAATTTAGGTTTGAGGCTCTTGTGAGGTCTTTCAAAGCCTCTGGTAACTATGTAGTTTGGAGGACCATTTCATGTATTATTGGTTCTTCCATATTTTGGTAACGGATTAGATTTCCCATGGGTTGTCATGGATAGGTGTATGAGGTCATTTTGAACAATAGATTACTATAGAGAAGGCCCATGAATTTTATATTCATTATCCTATTACCATCAATGTGATATAATATTGGTTGGTCCTATATGGGTGACTCGGGTTTCTTGCAATAAGTGACGTCCTTTATATATGGGTTCATAATCGAGTGTATCCTATAGTGGTAACGAGATCCGCATATGAACTTCCTACAATACAGAAGTGATATATGCCCTATATAGGTCAGCCACCTTGGCAGACTTGTGTCTAGTTATAAAAATTATTTGTGAGTGATTTATTTTTCCATTTATCATGGGATATTACATATTATACTCTGAGCCAAGAGTAGTGTTGTATGTCTTCTCTAGACTGAGCGCACAATTTTTTGGATATTCCACCCCACTTGGGGAGACGTGGTTGTGGGTTTGGATCCTTACTATTAAAATAGACATGATTACTTCTTGAAAATTTTACAGTATATGGTATGGAATTGATATTTAATCCTCTATCATTACATTGAAATTTTGATAGATATCCTTGGTTTTAATTCTAATATATCCTCATTATGGTGTTAGAGTGTAAATATTTTCCTGCTCTGGTACTCTATCTCTTGTTAGTGAGAAGTAATAGTTATATAATTTTGGGGAATATATATTAGTCTACAAATTATTTATATCTGGGATACAAAAACTTCTTTTGCTGATTTCCATCATATTTGACAGATAAAAATCCTATTAATGGGTTTATATTTTTGCCTACTCATTATCCACTCTAATTATACGATGACCATTATATGAATCCATATTAATTTTAATCACCATGTATTTTATTTCTACTATATTTGACTCGTGGGATTCATATATGCATGAATGAGTTTGAATCTACTCATTTTCAGTCCTATTTGGAAGATGAGTTAGGTGTGTATTAATAATAATATGCATCTATTTAAATGTCATTATTGATTTAATTTTATGAAGAACATTATATGAATCAGCTGTAATTTTTTTAGATCATTTATTTATATCATATTTGACTAATAATATTTTTTCCCATTGGAAAAAAATGTAAATCTTCCATTAATTGTCTGCCATATTTGTGTTGTAGGCATTGTGAGAAGTAATCAAAATTTTCAGTTTCTCATAACGTACAATTGTATTTACATTGTAGTATTTATGATAGGGATAAAAAGTATACATCTTATATATGGTTGAGACATTATATTCAAAGAGGTTATATTATGTGGGAGTATAGATAAGGGCATTTTGTGGGATTCATGATCGTTTTGTAATGCAGGCTACCATGAGACCCATTTCCTCATAGTTTTAGTTGGGTCCTTCAGGGAGGCATCCACTGCCTGTTTAGAATGTTGGGATACATGGTGCTAGTAGTGGTGGTTTCTAGTAGTGGTCCATTGGTGGAATACATGTGATGCATGGATTAAGTCATTGGTGAGGAAATCATCACCCTCCCTAAGGTAAGGGATTTACTCACTGTCGCATTTTGAGTACAAGCTCTTGAAATGGATGGAGATAGTTAGTGGATCCTCTATAGGATTCTAGAATGACCTGAGAGGTGGTGGGTGAATCAGGGTGTCAAATTTTCCTCTATGTTGAATGAAATTTTGTAGAGACATTTTAAAACTATCTAATGAAAAAGTGATACAATAAGACAATCAAATCCCTAGTGACAACACGACAATTTTACATGGTTAACCACTAAGGTCTATTTCATGGAACATACACTTATAGTGTGTTGTTCATAACCAAATCCACTATTCTTCACTGGTTTTGGAATATAAAAAATCAGACATAGTCATTCTGTGATAGGAACACTACATTTATAATATTTTAGGGATACCACACATCATCTCTTATAACGCTTCCATTGATTCCCCCTAGCACTCTGACATGGGTGTTCTCTTACTAGGTTTATCGACATAATGGTCTCATTAGTTGAATGACATTAATTCTTTATCCCTAAATAATATGAGACTCTACATGAACCATAGACCAATGTTGATGCACTTTTATAACACTATTCAATGAAAAAAAATTGAATTATTATTTGCAGAGCTCCTTCGAAAAGTTCAAAACCTTCAAGAAGGAAACAACCTTCACGGAATAAACTGCCTCAATAACGCTCACTCAGTCATTACAGAAAACTGCATCATTGCAATAATCATTACATTGAGATATATAATAATTTCTCAGGACTATGATGGATTTTTTTTTAATTTTCAATATCATATTGAATTCTCAATTCATTATGTCTTTCACCATCTCGAAATCATAGAAATTCAATATTTTCTTTAATTCATTTTATTACCAAGTGAAGTGGAGGTACGATCATATTTATAGGAATTTCCATTCATGAAGCTCCCATGGCTCTAGTATATATTTCATGAATTTGAAATACACTATTCGGGATGCTCCTTTACTCACAAAGCTCAAATGAAATTCATCCTTCTCACTATGCTTTTTGAAGTATCTTAGATTAACAACACTCTCAACATTCTTTGTGATGCGTGTTCTCAGTGCTGCACATCTTCAAGAATCATAGAATTTAGAAAACCTATTATTTTTGAAACTCATTCCATTAATATATTTATGAAGCTTAAATCCTAGAAAACATTATATCATGATTCATAACACATCCTTCTAATTATTAGAACAATAAAATTATAAAAAAATGGTAAATGAGACCACCTTCAATTAACCATTAACCTCTATCAAAACCCAAAACACGAGTAATAGTTACTCCAATACTCTATGCCTATGTGATCAAATCATGGTGTATAGATAATAATATGGTAAGTGTGAATTTGATTATATGGTTTTTGAATTCATAAATATTTACATGACAATCTCATTCGATTTCCCCAAAACAACTAATTCTCAACATTTCATAGAAGCATTCATTTTATTTTTGAAAACCCACCACCATAAATCCTTTAAAAAAATATAATTTCAATATTATTCCACCCATTTATTCAATAAACCCAAATAGATAATATTTTTAATAATAAAGTTCAAAACAAATTCCCCCTAGATCGGTTATCCCCCATGAACCACCATCACATACACAAATAGATTAAATCAGTTAAAAAAACATGGGAGAAGGGATTAATCATAACCTCCTCATGCATTAAGAGGTGGATGGACACCAAGGTTCAACCAATGTTTCCCAAAAAAAATTTGATCCCAATGACTTAGTTTGAATTCCAACCACATTATTATCAATTCAAACATGATCCATTTTTGTCAAACATTGTACAACATTATCTTTCATGAAGTGAAATATGGTTTTAATAATTTTTATTACAAGAATAATGAAATCAAATATTCATAAGATCAATTATCCTCTTGTTTCCATAGTGAATAAACATCGAATGGTTCACTTCATCACCAATATTTTTTATCTTTTAATTCATAAACATATGCTAAGAAAATTCATTCATATTAGTGATGTACTATGCTTCAACTGTGTTGAGAAAATCACTTTCTTGTGTCTTTTTTGACCATCCTTCAAATTTGTTTCCAATGTTGAATGCACCACAACTTGTGGTATTTGTATCCAAAACATCTCAATCCTATTTTCCAACATAAATGTTGATTATTCATTATCTCTTCATATAGAAAATTATAATCCAAAATTTATTGATCATTAAATATACCCCATGATTCATTAAACATCTTCCAAATGCATTTACTTTGGATTTTTTTGACCATTGGATTCATAGAAAGGTGTAATGAAAATATCTATCCATTTTTAGTCAAGTATAATATAATACAAGTGATTTTCTAGTATGTGGTGGAACTTATAGAATTTTGTTCCATGGGATTTCATGGTTTTATCCTGACCACAATTGTTGTTAAAATTTGTTTGGAGTCATTCATATAAAATTTCCATTGCAACTCTTTTGAATATTATGCTGGATAATGAAAGGGTAATCGTTCATATGAATTATATGTAACCCCACAAAATATGTGAGTTCACCAGTCATATACATGATAAGATTTTATTATTTTGATTGTAAAATTATTCAACTTATCTCTTCTTGATACCTCCAAAAATAATACACACTGAGTAACAATGAACCCTAATTTTATCTTAGTTTTAATTATTCACATAGACACTATGATTGAGACATCTTATTTTGAATAAAATCTTCTTCATGTAAGCATCCATTCGAGAATGAATACAAGTGGTGTCTTCTTTAGACCATACAGATACTTCTTCAATCTTTAATCCTTTTATCATAATTTCAAATCCAAAATCCCATTGGTTTTTAAATGTAGACATCGTATTCAAGAACTCTATTTTAGAACACTATTTTGACATACAAATATTAATCATCATATCCTCTTTGAATTATTGTAGAATGAAGAGGCCTATTAGATTATAGACATTATAACAGATTAAATTTTTCTTTCAACATCAACACCTTCATCTATCAATAACCCTTAAAGATTAAGTGATTCTTGTTTTTGATCACATTTCAATAATCATTGAATATTTTTAAAGACCCCTTTATTCCAATCAAATTTAAATTGTTTGGTCTTTAATCATGATCCAAAGTCTAATTTATGTCAATATGATTCAGTTCCTCATCCATGGCCTTAAGCCATGATTTATCCATATTAGATTCATCAAATGAGGTTGGTTCCACAACTGATATAAAGGAAGAATGTGATTAATTACCCAATATCCTTATAAATGTGGGGTTATTGAAATCATTAATGATGCTGGATTGATCTGATAATGCTCTTATATTTTACATGTGAGGTTCTGGGGATGATTTTTCAGTTATGTTTTCATCTTTTTATTCTTCCTCAGAGTAAAATTAGTTTTTAGTGATTCAAATGTTTTCAAGACTCATAATATTCTATATTTTATTCAATCCCTTTTCAATTATATCATTTATATTCTATTATATTAGTTTGTTGGATTCATGGGGTATTTTTGGATTTTTCTTCAAGGATCTTGAAATAAAATATTTCAAAAAGACTTACAAGGTTATTATTGTAGAATTTTTAGTCATTTATCATCATTAAATATACAATGAATATTTCCTCATCTACATCATCTCCATTCGTTCCTTGGATTCATTTTTTCTGATGAAACATATACTTATAGACACATGAAAATACATCCGAGAGGGATTTCATACGTACCAGAACTCACAATATGTATTGGTTTCTTCCATTCAATTCCCAATTTGAATTGGTGTATACACCTATACTTGAACAAAAGCTTTCTAGTAATGATGGAAGATATGACTCTCAATCAGCATGGTTTTGTCCATATTGTTCATTTGTCAATTTCAACCATTAACAACTCCATTTTTCAATGGATTTGTCACGATAACCACCTCATTACTTATGTCATGTTTCCCAAGGTAAATTTCAAATTTGATAGCTATGTATTCCTCTAAATTGTCTGATCCAACAAAGTTGACTATGCGACTATTAACATTTTCTGCTATTTGATGATTAATTTTCTAGAAATCAAGCACTTTTTTTGGTTTGTATAATTATCTCACAATTCATTATACAAATTTCATAAATGAAAATAATGACATACATTTCTCCATATATCCAAGCAACATTTATCAGAATTAATATTTTTTTTAGATGAGATCATGAATTTTTTATTCCCATTTCCTCATATTGGTGATATAAATGAATATATTCATCATAGATATATTTTACAAATATTTTTAATTAATGTTACAGAAAAATATATACCAGAAGTTTTTTTCCTATTCAAAAGTTGTGTAACAAATGCTCACTTTACTGTCCACTTGGTACAAATTGTCTTATGATATACATCCTTCCAAGAGATAATTCCATGTATATCCTATGATAATGAATGATTTTTTATTCAAATTCACTATAAGTCTAATGTCATAGTGTTAACTCACACATATGATTTTAAGACACAAACTATCTATAATAAGAACAATAGTTTTCTTATGCTCAACATTTTCTAGTTATGTACATCCACTACATTTGATATTCAAAGAATCGTCATTGTCAAACCATACTATTCCATCAACTATTTTCCATTAATTTAATCAATAATTTTAAATTTTCCTTCACATGTGTTGAGAACCAGCTATCAAAAATCCAGGCACTACTCATGATTGTGTCTTTGAGAGATGTTTCCATAAGATTGGATTTCTCAAAAATATTCTATTCCTTCCACAAAAAATTTGATGGAGTGGAGGATAATAATTTTCTTTCCTATACCATTTCCCTATGAATTAGTTCATCCGACTCATATTGTTATTCTAGAGGAGAAATCTCATTTTCAATAGAAACTCTATCTAGTTGATGAGTTTTGACTTTTCCTTTTGTTATATAGGAAATATTCCCACATTTTATCTATTATAATCAATTGATTTATATCCATAGTTAGATTAGTGATAAAATAATCACCATAATCATTGCATATAAATGATTAATGATATGAATTCATTCGTATTTTTTCCATCCAAAAATATTCACTATTAAAATAGCTTCTTTCCACATCACAATATGACATGGTACGAAAAAAACAACCCCATAAATGACATTTCATAAGAGTAAATTTATTATCACTTTCATTCCCCCTATTATACCCTTATATGGAGAAACTATATAACTTAATATCAACTATGTATACTCAAGTATAATTTTTAAATCAATATTTGATTTGAATTGATTCATTCTTTAATAAGTCCTCAGCTTCCATGGTGATATTTCAATATTTATATCTAAAAATATTTTTACTTAATATGTTTCAAGCCTTTTATGTTAAAACATCATAACACATTCCACTTTTTCTTATACATGTGGATTTATGATAATTAAAGGTTTTCTCTACTACTTCAGAACAACGCATATATCTTTTTAACAACTCTGCATCTATGAATCAAACAGACTTTATTTTCTTCATTATTTTACATGAATTTGATTATGTGTAAATTTTAATACTTATTTTAATATCTTCTTATTCATGTACATATACTATAGTAGTTTTCTTCTATAGTATAAATGTAAGGTCATTGCTTTCCTCTATCTATACTTTAATCATAAAAATAAATTAAAAAACACATTCTGAGCATGTAAGATTTTTTTAATGTTCTATTGATAATTCTTCATAGTCTGATGAGTAATATATAATTGCAATAATATTTATATTTATATTTCATTGATTTTAATGGTTACCATGACTTTCTTCAAGATCAAACATTATATTATTATCTCTAATCTACTGATTATCTTTATCTTTATCTTTTAATTTTTTTATTTTTCAATTATATCCATCATGGATGCTTTGGATATCGATTTAATCTCTTGTGATGCATCATCAAAAAATTCATTACCATATACCTCATTACTATATATAAAACTATTTCCCTATATGATCATTAATATTTGATGTCTTCCTTTTAGTGAAAAATTTCTTGAGTTTTATATAATATTCTTTCTTCATTCACTTCATAATCAAAAAATATTTAGAACCATCAAGGAATATACCCAAATATAGTACATCAAAAATAGGATAGATAATGATTTACCATAAATATACATTTTCCACTCTTGAATGAATTTGAAAAAATAAGAACAATTTTATCTTCTGGATTATATGCATTTAAACTTTCTCTTAATATCACATGTCTTAGAATGGAATTGAATCCATTTTCATTGTTACTTTATTTGTTTCATCTTCTTGTTTTACATTCATTTCATACACCACCAACCACCTCAACATATCACAAAAATATATTGTAGACATGTCCCATTCCTCACATGATATAAACATTTGGAATTTAGATAGGTTGATGTCTACTCGATATTTTCATCATAATTTCAATTTATTTTATTGCATCAGAAATTCCTCATATTCCTCCAACAACTTTTTCAAATAGATTAAAAAATTATCTTCATTTTCATCTTAATTAATTTTCAGATCAATGAAGCTATTCTAAAAAACTAGGACATTCCCCTCATTCACTTTTTTATAACCTTCATATATATTTTCTAGTTTTTTCACTTATACATATTTGAAGCTAAACTCTTCAAATTTAGATATATTTGATTAAAATGTGGTCCAGTATATATTCTTTTTCATCAAAATTATAAATTCTCGTGTTTGTTTTAGTCATATACTATCTTGTTACCCCATGGAATTGTATCGATTTTTCAATGGAAAAAATAACATCCATTCTATGAGATAATAACTCAGATATCATACTATTCATCCAATTATGGTAGTTCATTCCATAAAATAGTTGGAATACCATGATAATTTCAGAATTTTATATTATAATAAAAGCGGATAGTTTTTAATCTAGAAACCTTTTGGCTCTAATACGACTTGCTATAACTCAAAACACATATAGATGTGATGGTTGAATAAGGGTGTCAAGTTTTTATTCTAATGTGTCTATTATTTTTCCCTCAATTTTATGAATCTAGTAAACCAATGTGATGGAAACATGTAGTAATCAGTTAATAAAAAACAATGATACAACACAATAATTTATCCTAGTTCACCATTAAAGTATTTTTGAATGTGAATACACCGATAGTGGTTCGGTCATACCAAAATACACTAGTATTCAATCTCAATGGAATATATATGCTCAGATATAGTCATTATTTTTCTTGAACACTAACATTACTTTATTTTGTGGAGAACATGCTACATCTATAAAAACATTTTTTCAAATCCCATTAGATCATTCCCTTTGGTGACGTCTTACTTAGTATATCAACCTAATAGTTTCTTCAATAGACTAGAATTTTATTCATTGTACCTAAATAGCATGAGACATTGCATTTACTGTAGGCCTGGGTTGAAGCACTATAATAGAACTATTCTCCAAAACGTTGTTTTTAGGACTATGTTTTGGTATCTCTTTCAACAAGATCACAAACATCATAATGAAAACATTCTTCGCATAACATAATGCCTTCAGAAAGATCACCGATTTATGTAGGCAAACCCCATTATCATAAAACACATTTATCTAATATACATAAGAAATTTTCATGAATAGTGTAGTCTTTTTGGAATGCTGATATTCACATTGAATAATTCATTCATTACTCTATTAAACATCAAGAGAATTGTGTGATTAATCCATTTCTCTAAACAAATTGTACCAAATGAAGTGAAGATAAAATCATATTTGATGGATCAAACTTTATCAAAGATCCAATGCCTCTCATTGATTATTCATGAATATCTAACACCTTTTTCATGATGCACCTATACACATGAAGCTCCAATGAAATGTAGCCTTCTCCCTAAGTATCTCAATGACATAGTGATTACCATCACCCTTCATGCCATTCACAAATTTTTTTCAATGTTCTCCACATCATAAAAAATATCGAACTTTTAAAAAACTATTATTTTTAAAACACATTCATTTATAATATTTATGAAGATTAAATCCCTGAAAACCAACATACATTATTATTCCCACATTCACTTGATTCTGAGCACAAATAATTGGATAACACTGGGAAATGCAGCCTCCTTCCACACTATAGTAAAAATATATTCTAAGATCACTCAACAGGAAAATTATCTAGTCTACCTAGCATGGATTGAAAACTAAAACAAACAGGACTCCATTTGATGGAATGAAAACCAATGGTGAAAATAGGCTGCTGATTATGGGATTTCGATAATCACTTGGTGGATGGATGAAAGGGATGCATGGCCTTGAGGGCCTTCATAACTGCTTCCTTAGTTTGGAATGTACCATATTGGTGGTACTCAATTACATGTGCATTTTAATCCCCATGTTTATTCTTCGGGTGGGTGTTGGAGTCCTATTATTTTTCATGTACCCAACTACATGTGCAGTATCTAACACATATGTCTGGGAAAACTAACAATATGGAATTATATTGAAAGAAGCTATGGAGAGTGACTTCAAGATATGAGACAAGTACAGAGAATAAAACATCTTAGAAGTATCATATGATAAACCCATTCATAATTTATGGTCTCCTTTTTTCAACATTCAATTTGGTTCGGAAAGAGATTTCAAATGTGGTGATACATCCACCTAGGTTAAGGATTCACATCAGGTTCAGAATTTTGTTCCAGATGGAAAACCACATCGGTCACGATTGCTTGTTATAGGGTATTTTGTTGTTTAAAATCATTTATATATTGTCCACTCTTTCCAAATGGTATCTAAAGGGGTTTTTATCCAACAAATTCCCAGTGGATCTCCCATCCATGATTCATGAGCTTACATTCAAAAGGGCGTCATTCAAGGGGTAACATGGGGAATAACACTTAAGAACACACATTGGTGAAAGTATGAGAAGTTATGATCATCACCCATTTTTCTGGGGGAAAGTTCTTACTCCTAGACTTTTATATAGATTTATGATATTTTCAAAAATCATTTTTTCATTCCGAAGTGTATATATTAGAAGCTACCATGAGGTAATGACCAATCATCATTATGCATGGGTCTTTAATAATGTGTATGTATCTGAGATTCTCCATCATAGGAGAGATGTGGTGGTATTATAGGATAATCATCAATTTTACCCATTTATAAATAGTTCAAGGTTATCTTTTTCATTTATGGGGGTTCCCAAGATTTTACTGTCATCCAGTGGTATAAGTTGTTTTGGAATCATTATTCAACCCATAATTCTGGCTTCCATTGTATCCAAATGAGTGTAAACTAAACCCAAGTAGTTTGGTGCCGATAAGGGGCGCACATCACCATTATCATTAATGTGATACAGAATCAACCATCTAGTTTAGCATCATGTTGATAGTATATTGAGGCAAGAGGCTCCATGTTAATGGTAGTGAAGGGCTTATACAATGACGGGCTAAGGAACCTAGGAGTGATATGGTCTTTTTCCTAGATATGACCCAACTATGAATGTGGACTAAAGAAAATTAAGGTGGACTAGGGTGTTTCATTTGGTCATCAGGGGTTCTTCCTATGTATCCCAATTAGTTGGGAATCAAATACCATATAGATCGATAGATTTGGGGCTTAAACATGGAAGCATCCAATTTGAGGTGGTATGATTGTGGATTACACCATATATGAATCATGTATGAGGTTTGATGTTGGGGATTACATATATTGAGATAACCCATTTGATGTTGGGTATTACATAAGGAAGCCAAACATTTGTGGGGTTTAGGATCATGCAAGATACATGATCATCACTAACCTCTACGCTCAAGTGATTCATGACTAGTTTGATGAACAAGAGGGTGAATTGGATCTAATGATTGTGTGACCCGCCCTATCCACTGGTCAATGAGAGACAAATCCCAATGGGATAGAGAGAGGGAAATGAGTTTTCTATTCACTTCTTCGATTTTCATAAATTAGATTGTAAACGTTAGAGATATTTTTGGATACATCCCAAGAAGATGTTAATGGGGCCAAGAGTACCACCTCACGAAAGAAAGTCTAGGGGTTACCAAGGGAGGATTTACCTAAATTTGGATACACTCGAGAGTGGAATTCTCATCACAATTCTTTATCGAAGGAATAGTTATGTGGTTCCCATCAATACCCATAATAGTGTGGTTTATGTGTTTTCCATATTTTCGAATCATGAGATACAATGTGAATTTAAAATTAAAGACATTTTTGGGTCCACCTTTTGTTGGAGGTTATTCGCGTGACACTGATTATAAAGCGTATATAAACATAAAAGGGAATGTGGTTGTTGTGATGATATTATCATATATATTACGTGGATTTGGAAGGGGACTTTTAATGGTGTTGTTGGAATGGTTTGTGGAAGGGGATATAGGGTGGCTGATGACATGATATATGTGGATGATGGGAGCCAGATGATACAAATCCCTAGGATTACAAGTTATGTATAATATGTTCTTATTCAATATGGGGTTCTCCTCACATAGTAATTTTCTACATGGGAGAGGGGACTATATACATAGTTCTATTATAGGCAATACTATGTTCTTCTCGTGTCATTTGACATTTCACTAGACAAGGATCCTCTCAAATGGTGATCTTCTACATGGGGAAAATATTAATATTTACAATCAAATTTGACTTCTATTTGTTCAATTAAATTATAACTAATTTTGATCAACTGGAAAAAGGTGGATAAAATCAGTTCAATTGGGACTCAAATGTATTTCAACTAATATATGGGTGACATTTTAATCTTTGGGAGATGAAAAGACAATACTCTGGTTCTAGGGACATTTTTATAGCCAATTTTTTGGTTGATTAGTTTAATAACAAAACATAACCAATATAGTACACATGTATGAAACCCCATCCATATATATATATATATATATATATATATATAATTTTTCAACTCTGTAATTTTTAATCATCCCCGTATATAATAGTAACATCCATTATTTTAGTGTTTATTTATTTTATGAGGATAAATTTTTGAGTTTACAAGTTATTGGTTTTTATTTTGGAAATGAAATTATTCTTTTAACAACCCAATCAAATAGAGAATATAACAATTTCATATTTAGTAATTTTTTTAAGGAAATAATAATTTTACATTAAAGGGGGTTCTATGTTCGATGGAGAAACTGATATGCAACAAAAGGTTTCTTTGAAATCTTATGTTGTGCACAATGTAGAGTCGTACTAAAATATAATAATATAATATTAATTGAAATAGTAGTTAACTCCTAGCCATTGTTATATCGGGAATGAATATATCTAACTAAAATATGAATATATGTGTTTGTTAAATTTTTTTACATTTATAAAATATGATTTAGATTCCTTAAATAAGAAAGAATCCCATTTTAGCAAAAAAAATACTCCAATATTCATCAAAAGGTCGATTTACTGACTTTTGATGGAGAACCCTCATTAAATATTGTTTGGTCACATTTAAATGTTATATTTCACAAACTAATCTTATTAATTAGAATATGGACATCAAAATTTAATTTGGATAACATTTTTTTTCTGATAAAGTTCATTTTTTATGAATAGTGAAAAATATTGTATTCTAATTCAAAACTACATTTTAATCTAATTTTTATATTTTGATAGACTATCTTTATAAAGGGTTTGAAAGTGTAATTAGATTATATTTTTACCATTTAATCTTATTTTGGTGTTTTGATGTAATTTCACTATGAAATTGGACATAAGAAACAATCAGTCTTTTGGTAGTTATTATTTCGTAAAAACACGATTTTTGTTTTGACCACAAGAATTAATTATAAATTAAATTCAGCCACTCCTATGTTTCGAAAATTGAAAAATTGGTTGCATATTTGGAATCAAATGGTCAAAACTATGTAAATAGTTATCTTTTATTTGTATACATTTTAAATATTTACAATAGAAAATATTTTATTTACCATGGTTCAAGGGTAAATATGCTAAAGAAGAGTAAACAAATAAAATTATAATATTATTAAATTACACTAACATGTTTTCTAATATTATTGGTTGATATATTGACGACCACATGCATCCTTTGGGTCTATTTTGGTACCCCATGGAGCCACTTAATAATGATAATGACACTTTATAAGAATTAATTTAATGTAAAGACAAAAATAACTTAAATACGTATCTTTTAGTAAATAAATTAATTCATGCGGTTATATAATCTATCTATTCACCTATAAATATTAATTTGAGAGATAAAAAAATTTCCTACATCATGATAATTTTTTTTATAATTTTTTGACATCTAACAAATAAAACTATTTATGACACAATAATTATGTAGTGTTTACCTCATTAAAGAATTATTTAAATAAATATGATTATAAATATTAAAACAATATAAAAAATCTGTAAAATTCTTATTGGATGATTTTATTTCAAACATGATTCATTTTATCTTCTTTTTTAATAAATAATGTACATTTAGAAATAGAAAATCATTATATAAAAAAATTATATTTTAAAACATTCCTAAGGAGCCCCTCCTCCCCTTATAAAAATCCCTCACTTCTTACTCATTCCTCAAACATATCAAGACCCATGTCTCATACATCATCATCCCAACTAATATTCATACACCTCTCTCATCCTCCTATAATCCTTCCCCTAGTCATAAGGCAATTAAATTAAACCATTTTTTTCAAACCAAAGGGAGATACCTGTTTTAAAGGTAATGTCTTCCCTTATGTTCTTTTGTTTTATTTTACTCCTCCAACCCCATAAACTATTATTATTCTTCTATTTTGTAAAAACTCTAGTTTTATAAATATAATATGTTGTTGTTATGATATGGATTCAAACTAAACATACAGACACCTCCATGGGTAATGAACATACTGTTTCTTAGGACGACAAACTAATGCCTCACAAAATGATGATTGTTCAATTATCTCCTACCACCTCCCATGGTGGACATTATGATGTCACAATATTTACATGTGAGATATATTATATTTATATTTTTTATATTCCTCTATGTTTTCTATTGAAATAAAACCATTATGGTTTCTATAGTGGGTAAATACAAAAATTTAATTTTAGAAAGTGCATACTACATCCACCTCAAATTGATAGGACTCGTTTATGCCATAAATGGAACATATAAAGTATGGATATAATAAAATTATATATGATATTATAATAGAATTATAATATACCTATTTATCATTACATTTGATATATGGACTCGGCCTTAAACATTACATAATCTTTAATTATGTCATGAATTCACATTGAGGATCTTTTTGGGTTTAGAGTTTTAAAGAACTAGGCCATAACTATTACATAACTACTTGAATATTACATGTTGACACTAAAACCCAATATCAATTTTTCAAAAAATAAAAACTATTAAAAAATAGATACATGTCTATTTCCATGTTTTTGAAAACATTCCTTTTCCTTGATCTCATCCTTGACCCTATTCATATTTAAGTCATGTGGAAAGCATTTCAAAAATATGGGATGAGCATAAAAAGAACAGTAAGGGTTATTAAATAAGGAAGGAAAACATTTTCCCATCAATAAATACAATTCATTGAAACCATAACTTTCAATAATAAAAAACCTGACGAAATCATATGATTTATGAATCACACACAGAAATTATAAATCATAAAAATATCTTATAGCATTCGTAAAATACTTACATTGTAGCTGTCACAACTACATAGGGAGTCACATTTGGAATATCCATCACATTATATTCCCTAAATCTCATAGTATAAACATTAATGTTTACCTCTTTCACATTACCCAATGTAACACCCTAAGATTTCATAGTATGTTATTTTATTTAAATTCAATAGTTTGTGTTACACGCAACACCGAGATCGAGTGCACCACGACTTACCAAACCAGCCGTTAAAATTTAGTTATGAATAGTATTAACTGGATTTTGAATTTTATATACTCTATATAATTTTAACTTATGTATTTTGAGTTTCTTAGACATATTATAAGAACAAAATCAAATTTTCAGATAAAAATTGTATTTTTTAAAAAACATTCTATTCTACCACCATTTAATGGAGAACCCTTTTCAAATCCAATATTTTACCCTTTTACAAATTCATTTTTAAAAAATAAAATTCTTTTTTAGAATTGGGGCCTCAAAATTTACTTTGGATGAAATTTTGGTATTTTTCTAATAATATTCATTTTTTATGAATAGTGACAAATAATGTATTTTAATTCAAAATTGCCTTTTAATATAATTTATATATATGGTTAGATTATATTTTGATTTTTTTTTGAAGTGTAATTAGATTAAATTTTATGCCTTTAATCCAATGTTTGTCATTGGAATTAATTTCACTTTGAAATTATACATAAACAAGTGTCAATCTTTTGATAGTTATTATTTCTTAAAAACATGCTATTTGTTTGACAACGAGAATTAATTTTAAATTAATTAATCCAACTTCTATGTTTTTAATTTGGTAAAATAGATATCATTTTTTAATTCAGAATGTCAAATATTTCTTAGTATGAATTTTTGGTATTTTTCTAAACAACTTCAATTTTTGATGAATAGTGAAACCACTAAGTAGTAGTTAAAAATCAGAATTTTTCATTGTATTGAAATTTTATAGATTCTATGAATTGAATTTCTAAAATACATATTAGTATGTAAAATGAGGTTTAATAAGATGAAAATAATTTTTGGAGAATAGTATCTTTTGACTTTTATTCACCACTCTTAAAGGTATATAGGGTAAATGAAGGTAATAAAATATTATGATGGTAAAAAATTACCTTAAAACTTGTCCAAACCTTATTGTATGTGTCATGGCCGACCATGGGAATCCTTGGGTCGATTTTGAGACACCATGTATCCACTTAGGAATGATAATGAAACATTATTTTAATTATCATAATGTAAAGACAAAAAGGACATTAACAAATATCTTCTAGTATGTCAATTTTTACATGGGGTCATATAATTCATCTTTTCGACTACAAATAATCAATGGAAATATAAAAATATTTCTTAAATTATGGGGATTATTTATAATTTTTAGGCATCAGATAAATTAAATTATTTATGACACAATAATGATGTAGTATTTACCTCATTAATAAATGATTTAAATAAATGTGATTATTAATATTAAAATAATAACCAAAACCTGTCCAATTCTTATTGGATTACATTATTTCAACCATGAGTCATTTTATCATAGACTATAATTAGTTTTTGGACTTTAGAAACCGAATATCACTATATAAAAAATTAATATTTTCACACTTTCCTAAAGAGCCCCTCCTCTCCCTTATAAAAGGACACCACTTATAACCCATTCCACACAACTCTCAAGTCCCTTGTCTCGTTAAAACCCTGATAAAATAATCTCTCAAGATCCCCCTATTCCACCTAGAAGCCCTACCTTAGGTATAAGGAACTTCAAGAAGTCCTTTTGGTTCAGACCAACAGATGTTACCCAAATTAAAGGTAACACTTTCTCTTAAATTCATTGGTTTTATTTTACTTTATTGTGCTTCTCCAACCCCCTAAAAACTTTTTATTACATTATTTTTTAACAAAAAATGTATCCTCAATATAAAATTATGTGGTTATTAGAATTATTTTAACAACACTTACACACACCTCCATCTAATGGGTGAAAAATATATTGATTTTGTGGATGGAAAACTAACGCATCACGATATTATGATTGTTAGATTATCTCCTACTGCCTCTCATGGTGGTAATTAAGATATAATTGTATTTATAAATTATATATATTATTTTTATGTATTTATTATGCTTCTGTATTTTCCATTTATATCATAATTTTATGTTTCCATTATGGGTAAAACACGATATTTTCATTTGAGGAAGTGCGGACTACCGCCCCCTCAAAATGATATGACTTGTTATGGCCTTATGTGGGACATATAAATGATTGAATTAATGATATTATATATGATATTATAATTTAATTATAATATAACTATGTATCATTATGTTTTAATTACATTAAAATACAATGTAGAAATGAATGTAGCGTTCATGTGTACATATGACTTTCCGTATCCATGAATGGTACTTTTCATTTCGTATCTACAAATGTTATGTACTATTATAAATAGATATATATACTGGATATATAATATATATTATATCTAAATAATTTATATCATTCTGGAGATAATGGACTTTTGACCACGAGGGAAAATTGTAATTATAACAAGTTCAGTTTTGACTCAATTTCAAATGATCGATAAAATATCCAATTTGAACTCAAATAATTAACTAATTGTTATACAAAGTAAATAAGTTGTATAAAAAGAATAATAAACTTGAAAAAACTTATTAATCAAGTATAAATTAACTGAAGTTTATTATTGAGGAAGAACAAGGAACATATAAGACAAGTCGGACATGAGGTAATGGGTTTCTTATCTCACTTTTAATTACGTGGGATTTTCATTATTCCCACATATTTATTACATGTGGTTTATTGTGTACTGCCATTTGATATATATTAACATGATTCAATATATATTCATGGTATTATATGATAATTTGTTGGTTGTAAACTTTTTTCCATACGACTCGATTGATTACAACGAAGTAAGGGTTTTTCATCTCACTTTTATTCCCGTGAGATTCATGCTATATTGGCCACTATTTCCTTTTTTGTAGAGTCTGTAATTCCCCTAATTGCATTATTTTTGTAATGTAATTTTATTTATGGGTATTTATATCTTCATTGTATGATACTTCATTCCTGGGATGTATGTTTCATAAGTTACCAAATCGGTAAGGGAATTTCAAATTTCAAATTCCACTCATTGGGCTTTACGCATACTTCATTGATTATTTTACTCCATAATTATTTGTGGAATAACTATTTATTATTGGTGTAATAATTTCCACTCCCCTTTCTATGGATATAATTTTGATACACATAATCACTCCATTGATAAATTCCCGAGTCATCGACATGAACTTGATAAGAGTAATTTCAAGTCAATCTCTATTTATTGAGTTAAACATCCAATTCATTAGTGTTGTTTTTTCAAAAATATGTGTGAATCTCCTCTGATTTATTTAAACATAATATCCAATCATATTGAGTGTATTTATATTTTTGACACATACTTATGTCGTTAATTTATCCTTAACCTAAGGATAATGTCTTTATAAGAAATTTCATCTCAATTTACATTCCATTGAGACTTTATTGTTGTTATACACCAATTCACTGTTATATAGTGTATATAATGTACTTTGACATAGTATATCATGAATCCCTTTATTATCATGATATTATAATGTTTTTTATACCTCAATTATTTTTATTCAAGTTTCACTATTTTGATAGGAACAGTTACTAAAATATAATTTTAAAAGTTTTAATGAATTATTATTACAAATATTTCTCATTAATGTCCATTTTTTCGAAATGGTTTTAATGATTTATTTATATGGACATTAAGGATTTAAAATTAAAATTCCTTTTAAAATTTCAAATTTTTATGGGAATCATTGATTAAAGAATGTATTTTAAATGGCTTCTTGACAAATATTGTGACATTAAAATGTTTTCAACAAAAAGGGGGATATTTATCTCAAATAGTTTTGATGACTATATTTATCTATGTCAATATCCATCCTTATTCTTGATTGAGGTTAATCTTTTACAATGAAATCTTCCATATTGTATTGAATTAGTTATGTTTGATTCTAGATGTGATATTTTTATACCATTCATAGTTTGTGGATAAAGTATCAACATTTTGTATGCTAGTTTAAATACAAATGCTTATGTTATATTCCAAACATTTCATCTGTGGAATGCATTCGACTGAGTATGTGTTGGGTGGAGTCCGCTATAGCTCCTCGAAGCATCGGTATGCCTCATTAGACAAACTAGTGTCTTGGAACAAGGCTTTGACAAAATCATATTTGTAGTCTTGGAACAAGGCCTTGAATATGTGGTTTTGATGACTAGAATTATGTATTCCATTTTTATGAGATCAGATATTGATATTTCATGTGGTTATTCGACTAGTAGAATACCCATGACTATGTTTTATTATGGAATTATTTACTCGGCACATATTCCTGCCATAATGTATTCATTTTTATTATTTGTAAATTAATGTGTTTTATATTATTCACCAGGCCTAATGTTTCTGTTATATTCAGCGGTATTGCATACTCTTACAGAGAATTTGAGCACACCCATTTCTCATGTTTAATTTTCCCAGGATATGAAGAAGTTAGTTATAAGTGATTTTCAGGAATAATTATGGAATCTTGTATGTTTCAAATGGAATAAATTAGTGTTGTTTTTCTTTTCAAGTTTTAGTGTTGAACATATTTATGTATGTTGTTTCAAAGACTACTAAATTGACCATTCATTCGAGACTTGATTCCTTGTAATCATGAAAATGTATGAAAATAATGCATCAGATCCTCGATTATGGGGCCGGGGCATTATAGTTAGTGTTAGAAGAAGTTTAGTACAAACCATGGAAACTAGATTGAGATAAACTCTGATTAGAGCACATTACCCTAAGATAGACTCTGAGGAGTAGTATAGAAGAACATCCTAGAATCATGATAATGTAGAGTTTGATATATTTTCCTTGCAATGCATCCCTTCTTGGATATGAGTAGGTAGAGGCAGTTCGGGCACAGATGTACCTTGGAGTGAAAACTCCAATAAGTAGTTTTGAGCTTTATCTGGGGTATCCTAGTATACAACAACGGTCCTTTCTACAATCTTGGTTATGACACTCCCGGGGGATATTCTTAGGATAATTTACATTCTCTTTACAAACCGATTTGAGGGATTTTAATATAAGATGTAAATAAATTAAATTGGTTAATCCTAAGGTGTTTTTAATTGAAAATATGGTGTCATGATATTTTCTAAATAATTTTATGACTATTATTACTCACACAATTCTTTCTGGTTTTAGTCAATAACTGGATTTCAGGGAAGTCATAGTATCATTGAGCATGATGTATAAGGTTTGAAAGGTGATGAAAATGAGAAAAAAAATTGAATGATGACAGGTGTAAAATATATCAAGTTCATGCCAAATTAGTTTTCAAAAAATATGATCAACAACATATATATTAACTAACTCCCAGACTCAAAAAGGAAAATGAAAGTGGTGAATAATAATAGATCCAACAATGAAGACCATGGGGAAAAGAAATCTCATTTTCCAACATGTAGGAAATGTAGAAGGAGACACCAAGGAAGGTGTCTTAATGGAAAAAACAAATTCTTTATGTGTGGGAAATAAGGACATAAAGTAATGAATTTCCGAGGAAAAATGAAGAGTACTATGGAAGAAAGAAACAGTCCTATGAATCCACATACATTCATTTTCCATAAATGTAGTGGACCTAGCCCTAACATGAGTGAATTCCCTATTCTATAGGATATATTCTTGGTAATGGAAAAATCTAGGTGGAAATAAATGGATGGAGAAGTGTTTAAAAATTATTAGTTCTTACTGTTGATGGTATTACTTTTGAATACTTTTCTATTGTATTTTTAACCCTTCAGTTTGTCATGTCAAAATGATATTTGGGAAACAATTGTCTTTTATAGTGTGGATATTTTTATAAATAACCATTTAGTTTTATATGATCATTGAGTTTATGTAAATTACATGTTATTAAATTTTTGAATGAAAATACGAGGTACAAGGTAACATTTGTGATGAAATAATGGTATAGATATTTTGAGGAATCTATCTAATTTTTTGGAATATTATAAAATTATATAGTTTTTGAAGAAGGAAAACATGTAGACCATGTGAAAACCCATCATGTTGTACAATGCTAAGGGAATCGAACCCACATCCATAGTGCGATTGGGATTTATCGCCAACCACTGGACAATGTGATGTCCCAGGTTTGTGTGACTAATTAATTTTAGTAAAATGATTTTATTGATCAATAATCATTTGATTTTGGATCTTTTGTCTTATAAAATGGATATCCTTAGAATAAGAAAATGATTTGTTGATGAAGTGATAAATGTTATATTGGAAGACGTTCACTCTATGGGGAATACTATATGCCGAAGGAAAATAGAATACTATGTTATTTCATTTGAAGAGTAAAGGTGTTTTTGTACCTATGATGTTATTGTGGATTTATAGATATTTGTGTTATTTATGGAAATAATTAACCTATCATAATGAATATGTGATTATGATAATTAATTTTATGTATGTACTTTATGAGTAGTCAATATTTTTTGGAGATACAATTTAACATGGAAAACAACATAAGAAAATTCTTCTGAGTTTTGGGTTTCAATATTAGTTTGGATTATATTAAAATATTTTATGGACTATTGTTTATTGAATTGTATTTATTGAACTTTGGGTATTGTTGGTTTAATTTATGAAATGAAGATTAGTATTTCTTTCTCTAAAGTCTTATACTTTTTGCGGATCATCTAATCTTTTACTATAAATTTTGGTTTTGGATAATCTATAAAGAAAATGGAAATATATAGTACATCCATTGTGGATTATGTGATTCCCTGTATGTTGTTTCTAGGGATTCAGGTGTGACCACGTCATCTTTAATACTCATCATTTGGAGTGAAATATGAGTTTGTAGTTAGAATTAGGTAAAGGATGAAACTCTACTGGTCATGTGTATTTTTTTTCTTATTCTATTAATAAATTAATTATTAATCTTTAGGGAAGGGATCTTAAAACAAAAAATTTGTTATCCTAATGCTTTATTTTATTTTGAACCGATGATATTTTAATTCGTCATATATTCATGGCCTTGAGGTCCTCAATTTTAAACTTGTTTGTGATTGATGACCACAATCACTCCCAATATATATTTACTTTTTTCCACCAATTATGTGTCTTTAATTTACACCAATTTTCTCATTAGCGTGATCATAATTTATTGGTGACTTTTTCATCTCATTTTCCCTCTTATTAGGACTAAATTTTTTAACCCATTTTCTGATGTGGGTTTCCCGCAATGAAATTTTTCTATTTTTAACCCATTATTTTCGAAAAACAATTTAAAATTAAGAGGATGAAATTTATTAAAGGAGGGGAGAATGTAACACCCCATGATTTCATAGTAAGTTATTTTATTAAAATTCAATAGCTTGTGCTACACGCAATACCGAGTTCGAGCACACCATGACATACCAAACTATCCGTTCTAAAGCGGTTAGGAATCGTGTTAAATGTATTTTTAATTTTATATAATCCATATAGTGTTATCGTATTTAATATGTGTATCTTAGACATTTTATAAGAACAAATTCAATTTTTCAGATAAAAAAGGAATTTTTCAAAAAAAATCAATGTTACCACCATTTAATAGAGAACCATATTTCAATCTAGTATTTGAAACTATTACATATTCATTTTGACAAAATAATATTCTTCTTTATAATTGGGACAACAAAATTTACATTGGATAAAATTTTTGTATTTTTCTAATAATATTCATTTTTTATGAATAGTGAGAAATGATGTATTTTATTTCAAAAAATGCCTTACAATCTAATTTATTTATATGGTTAGATTGTATAAATTTTTTTTGAAGTTTAATCATATTATACTTTTAACCTTTAATCCAATGTTGTTCATTGGAATTAATTTCACCTAGAAATTATTCATAAACAAGTGATAATCTTTTTATAGTTATTATTTCTTAAAAACATGTCATTTGTTTTGACAACGGGAAAACATTTTAAATAAATTAATCCAAATTATATGTTTTGAGTTTGGTAAAATATACAAAAATTTTGAATTTTTAATATCAAATATATCTTAGGATGACTTTTTTGTATTTTCTGAAAAACATTAATTTTTGATGAATAGTGAAATGACTAAGTAGTCGTTAAAGATCCGTCATTTTCATTTAAATGAAATTTTACCTCTTTTGTGAATTGAATTTTGAAAATCAGAGATACATGGTTGTTATTATTATGTAAAATCTAGTTCAATAATATGAAAATAATTTTTGGTGAATAGTAACTTTTGACTTTTATTTACCACGGTTAATGGTAAATACGATAATTCAAGGTAAAGAGAATATTATAATAATACAAAATTACATTAACATTTGTCCTAACCATATTGGATGATTCATGGAAGACCATGGGCATCCTTGGGTCAGTTTTGGGACCCCATGGAGCCACATAAGAATTAATATGACACATTATTTAAATTAACATAAAGTAAAGACAAAAATGACATTAACAAATATCTTTTAGTATATCAATTTTTACATGGTCTTATATAAGTAATAATTTTGACTGTAAATAATAATTGGAATGATTAATGTATTTCATAAATTATGGTATTTATTTTATAATTTTTAGACATAAAATAAATTAAATAATTTATGACACAATAATGATGTAGTATTTACCTCATTTATAAATTATTTAAATAAATATGATTATTAATATTAAAATAATATCCAAAACCTGTCCAATTCTTATTATATGATTTTATTTATACCATGAGTCATCTTATAATATACTATAATTAGTTTTGGACCTTTAGAAACCGAATATCACTATATAATAAAATAATATTTTCACACTTTCCTAAAGAGCCCCTCCTCTCCCTTGTAAAAGGACACCAATTCTAACCCATTCCACACAAATCTCATGCCCCTTGGATCTTCCAACCACTATCAAAATAATATATCAAGATCCCCCTCTTCATCCTAGAAGCATTACCTTAGAAATAAGTCACTTCAAGAAGTCCTTTTGGTTCATAACAAAGGATGTTACCCAAATTAAAGGTAACACTTTCTCTTAAATTCTTTTGTTTTATTTTGTATTATTTTACTTCTCCAACCCCCTAAACCCTTATTATACAATTATTTTATAAACAGTCCAGTTTAATAAATATAATAGTATGTTTTTTTGAGATGGATTAAAACCACACTTACACACACCTCCATCTAATGGGGTAAAAACATACTGTTTCCGTGGATGGGAAATTAACGCCTCACGAAACGATGATGGTTCGATTATCTCCTACCTCCTCTCATGGTGGCCATAAAGATGTAACTATATTTATATATGATATATATATTATGTTTATGTTTGCTTTATTCTTCTGTATTTTCCATTTATATCATTATTTTTTGGTTTAGATTATGGGTAATACACGATAATTTTATTTGAGGAAGTACGGACTACCGCCACTCAAAATGATATGACACATTAATGCAATGTGTTAGATGTATAATGGATGGAATTAATGATAATATATATATATATATATTATAGTTAAATTATAATATACCTATGAATCATTATGTTTTAATTCCATTAAAGTACAAAATAGAAATGAAAGTAGCGTTCATGCTTACGTACGACTTACCGTCTCCATGAACGATACATTTCATTTCAAATCTCAAAATGTTATTTACATTTATAAATAGATATATATACTGGATAATATATATATATATATATATATGATTTCTAAATCATTTATATCATTCTGTAGATAATGGAATTATGACAATATGGCAAAATTGTAATTATAACAAGTTCAGTTTTAACTCATTTTCTGAACATCGATAAAATATCAAATATGAACTAAAATAATTACCTAATTGTTATAGCATGGTATTAAGTGATATAAAATGAATAATAAACTTGAAAAATGATCTTAATAATGTATAAATTAACTTATGTTTATTTTTCATGATGAACAAGGAACATAAAAGACCAGTCAGACATCAGTTAAGGGGTTTCATATATCACTTTTAATTCCGTGAGATTTCTATTATTTTCAAAATATTTATTGCATGTGGTGTATTTTGTACTACCAGTTGATATATATTATCATGATTCTCTTTATATAAATGGTATTATATGATTCATTTTGTGGTTATTAACTTCCGTTCATACTACTCAATTGATTACAATGCAGTATGAGTTTTTCATCTCACATTCATTCCCGTGAGATTCATGCTATATTGGCAATTATTTCCTTTTGTGTTGAGTATTTACTACCCTTGATTGTATTCTTTTTGTATTATACATTAATTTATGGGTATTTACATCTTGATTGTATTATAATTTTTTTATGGGGTGTATGTTTTATAAGTTACCAAATAAGTAATGGAATTTCAAATTTCAATTTCCACTCATTGTGCTTTACCCAAACATCATTGATTATTTTACTCCATGATTATGTGTCGAATCACTATTTATTATTTTTTTAGTAATTTCCACTCACCTTTCTATGGATATACTTTTGATAACATAATCACTTCATTGATAAATTCTCAAGTCATTGATATGAACTAGATAAGAGTAATTTTACCTCAATCTCCATTTATTGAGTTAAACAACCAATTCATTGGTGTTGATTTTAAAAAAAATATGTGTGAATTTCATCTGATTGATTTACACTGAATATCAAATCATATTGACTGTATTTATATTTTTCATACATAATTCTGCTGTCGATTTAATGCTAACCTAAGGAAATAGTGTTTATAAAAGATTTTATCTAAATTTTCATTCCATTGAGACTTCTTTGTTGTTATACACCAATTCACTTTTATATGCTGTATATAATGTAATTTTACATAGTATATCATGAATACCTTTATTCTCATGATATTATAATGTTTTAATTACCTCATTTATTATTATTCAAGTGTCTCTATTTTGGTTAGGAACTCTATCTAAAATATCATATTAAGTGGTTTAATGATTTATTATTATAAATATTTATCATTAATGTCCATGTTTTAAAAACTGTTTTAAGGATTTATTTAAATAGACATCAATTTTTTAAAATTAAAATTTCTTTTAAAAGTTTCAATGTGTAATGGGACACTTCGATTCAAAAATCTATTTTAAACGGCTTCTTGAAAAATAGTGTGACTTTTAAATGTTTTCCAAAAAAAGCGGGATATTTCTCTAAAATATTTTTAATTTATATTTTCATATATGTCAATATCATTAATTATTCTATATTGAGGTTAATTTGTTACAATAAAATCTTCTATATTGTATTGAATGACTAATGATTGACTGTGGATGTGCTATTTTTGTACCATTCATGGTTAGTGGAAAATGTATTGACATTTAGTATGCTAGTTTTAATAAAAATGTTAATGTTATGTTTCAAACATTTCATATGAGGAATTAATTGGACTTAGTTAGTGATGGGTGGATCCCTCTATAGCTCCTCTATGCATCGGTAGGTCTCACGAGACAAACTAATGTGTTGGCACCAGGCCTTGACAAAATCTTATTTGTTGACTTGGCACAAGGCGTTGACTATGTGGCTATGATATATGGAATTATGTATTCCATAATTATGAGATTAGAAATTTATATTTCATGTGGTTATTCGAGTAGTAGAATACCCATGACTATGTTTTATTATGGCATTATTTACTCAGCTAATATTCCTACCATAAACTGTTCATGTATATTATTTTTAAAGTCTGGTGTTCTCAATTATTCACCATGCCTAATGATTATGTTATATTCAATTGTATTTCTTACTCTTACACAACATTTGTTCTCACCCCTTTCTCATGTTTCATTTTCCTAGGATATGAAGAAGTTTGTAATGCGTTATTTGGAGGAATAATCTTGAGAGCTTGGATGTTTCAAATGGAATAAATTAGTGTTGTTTTTCTTTTCAAGTTATAGTGTTGAACTTATGTATGTAGCTTATTTCCAAGACTACTAGATTGATCGTTCCTTCAGTACTTGATTCCTTGTAATCATGTCAATGTATTAAAATAATGCATCAGCTCTTGGATTCTGGGGTCGGGGCGTTACACTAAATGCATTGGAGAGCAATCTCAGGTTCACCCACCCTAGGTCTATCACGGAACCACCCGAATACGTCAAAAATGCCCAATAACCATAACGTAATCATAACACATTAGACAAGTATAAAGTAAAGAAAACATTTCCACATTTCAATATATCAAATCAATATATTGAAATAAACAATGCTTTATCAAACCATTTTCAAAACCATATATACAATTTTATAAAGAGATCGTTGAATCAAGTGTCCCATACCACATTGAATCTTTTAAAGGAATTAAAATTTCAAAAAATTAATGTCCATATAAATAAATACTAAAAACTATTTTGAAAACATTGACATTACTGAGAACTATTTAGAAGAATAAATCTTTAATAAAAATATTTTACTTAAAGAGTTCTTATCCAAATGAGATAATCTTGAATACAAATAATTGAGGAATAAAATTTAATAGAAATATTATAATATCATGAGAATAAAATAATTCACTATATAATATTCCAAAGAATAGTGTATACCCCGTATAAAAGATATTTGGTTCATTACGACAATGAAGTCTCCATGAAATGTAAATTGTGACAAAATCCCTTATAAATAGTATATCCTTAGATAGAAGATAAATCAATTACATAATAAATTGTAAAAATTATAAATACACTCAATAATATTGGATATTCTATGTAAATCAATCACAATAAATTTACACATGTTCTTTTTAAGAAAAAACCAATGACTTGAACGTTTAACTCAATGAATGGAAATTGAGTTAAAATACTCTTATCAAGTTCATATCAGTGACTTGAGAATTTATCAACGGAGTGATTATGTCTATAATAATTATATCCAAAAAAGGGCAGTGTAAATTACAACATAAATAAATAAAAAAGTTATTCCACATAGAATCATTTAATTACATAATTAAGAATTATAAGATTAACCCAAGGAATTAAAATTGGGTTAAAAGGTTCCCTTATCGATTTGGTAACTTACGAAACATACATCCCATGAAAGAAGGATCATAAAATGAAGATTTAAATACCCATAAATTTAAGTATATTAGACAAATAATAAAATCATGGGAACTACATAAACCACATAAAAGGAAATAGTGGAAAATATTGCATGAATCTCACATTAATAAAAAGTGAGAAGAAAATCGCTTACTACGTTGTAATCAATCGAGTCATATGACAAAAATTAAAAAAAAACTAAATTTTTCACATAATAACATGAATATAAAAAGGATCGTGATAATATATATCAAATTTAACTATACAATACCCCACATGCAATAACCTTGTGGAGAATAATGGATATCTCAGGGAATTAAAAGTGAGATAAGAAACCGCTAACCTCATGTCCAACTCGACTCATTTGTTCCTTGTTCTACTTGAATAATAAACCTATGTTAATTTCAACGTAATTAAGAACCTTTTTCAAGTTTATTATTCCTTTTATATCAATTATTACCTTGCTACAACAATTAGTTAATTATTTGAGTTCATATTGAACATTTTGTCGTTTTTCAGAACTTGAGTTAAAAATTAACTAGTTATAATTACAATTTGTTCATGTGGTCAAACGTCCATTATTTATTGAATTATATAAATGATTTATAAGTAATATATATCATATATATCCATTAAATGTATGTATTTATAATATTTCATAACATTTGGAGATAAGTAATGAATTACACATTTCATGGAGATGGTAAGCCGAACAAATGAATGAATGATGATTTCATTTATATTTCACATTTAATGGAATGAAAACATAGTGATACATAGGTATATTATAATTCTACAATAATATAATATCTACATTCATTAACTATATCCTTTATACATCCCACGTATGGAAGGAACGAGTCATATCACATTGAGGGGATACTAGTCCGCACTTCCTCAAATGAAATTATCACGTTTATTCATAATGGAAACCATAAAGGTATTATATAAATTAAAAATACAGAAGAATAAAGAAACAATTAAAATAATATATATCATACATAAATATAGTTCCATCATAATGGCCACCATATGAGGTGTTAGAATACAATTGAACAATCATCGTTTCGTAAGGTGTTATTTTGTCACCCACAAAAACAGTATGTTCTTTACCATTTAGATAGCGGTGTGTGTAAGTGTAGTTCGAATCCATATAATAACAAAATCCAAGTATATTGAAAATACCGGTGTTTTTATAAAAGATATGATGAATAGAGTCTAGTGGTAGGAGAAGTAAAATAAAAGATAAGAATTTAAGAGAAATAATTATCATTAATTCGGGTAACTCCCATTGGTTTGTGCCAAATGGAATTCTTGAAGTTCCTTCTGCCAACGTTAAGGATTATAGGAGGAATATAGGGATATTGGGAGCTTACTTGGTTTGTGTTTTGATGAGCCAAATTTCTTTATAGGTGTGAGGAATGGGTTTGAGGTGAGGTATTTTTATAAAGGAGAGGAGGGGTGCTTTAGGAATGTGTGAAAATATTATTTTATTATGTTATGATTTTCTATTTATAAAGATCCAAAACAAATTAAATTAAAATATACGATGACTAATGGTTGATATAATTTCACCCAATAAGTATTGGAAAAGTTTTCTTGGTTATTTTAATATTTATAATCTCATTTATTTAAATCATTTATTAATGAGGTAAATACCTCATCATTTTGGTGTCATAAATAATTTTATTTATTTCATTTCTAAAAATTATAAAAAAATACCATGATGTATATTATCTTATTCAATTTTAAATTAATATTTATATTCAAAATGGTAAATTATATAATCATATGTAAAAATTAATTTACTAAAAGATATTTGTTGATGTCATTTTTGTCATTACTTTATGTTTATTAAAATAATGTGTCATTATCACTCTTCACTGGCCCCGTGGGTCCCAAAATGAACCCAAAAATAGCCATGGTAGGATACGTATCAACAAATAGGATTTCGAAAAATTTTATGTAAATTTTATATTATTATAATAATATATTATTACCCTTATTACAAGATTTACCCTTTCACAATGATAAATAAATTTTTTACTAAAGTAAATATTCAAAATGTCTAAAAATAAAAATTACATATTTAAACAATTTTTACCTCCTGACTCCAAATATGAAATCAAATTTTATATATTTAAAACACAGAAGTGGAAACAATTAATTTAAAATTAATTCCCGCTGTTAAAACAAAAGGCGTGTTTCTAGGAATATTAACTATATAAAGATTGACAATAGATTATGTCCATTTTGAAAGTGAAATTAATTCAAATTACTAAAATTGGATTAAATTGTAATAGTATATTCTAATTAAACTATATAAACTATTAAAAGCGTAATCAAATAATATAAATAAATTAGATTAAAATGGTGTTTTGAATTAAAATACAGTATTTTCACTATTCATTAAAATTGAACTTTAGAAGAAAAATACAAAAATTTCATCCAATATAATTTTTTATGTCCCTATTCTAAAGAATAATTTTATTATTTCAAATAGAACATATAAAAGTGACCAGAACTTGATTTGAATAGGGTTCTCCATTAAAAGGATCTAAATTGACCATTAATGTAAATTATGCTTAAAATTATATTCTTTCACATTTTAATCCTATATCTTGTATTGGATAAATGTAACAATATTGAAAAAACATGTATAATAATATTTTTTTAGTTCTATTATTTCATACCAATACAACGACATAGAGTTAACTACATTTAAAATAATATAATTATATTATTAGTGTGCAATGCATGATTTTAAAAAAACCCATTGTTGCGTATCGGGTATGCCATCGATCATATTAACCCCTTTAAAGTAAAATAAATATTTAATTTAAAAATATGAATAATTATGAAAATGTCATATTTTCTATTTACCTAGGATGATACATACTTTCCCCCTTTTGAGAATTGCGTCCTCGCAATTTTAACATTTGGCTTGGAAACAAAATTGATAGTCTTAAATCGGAAAAAGAGCCCATAAAACAATCACATTAAAAAAAATAAAGTGAAGTAGAAAGGCCACACAAGATAACCCATAATAGGATTCTATGAAAAAATGGATATGGTGGAGAAAAAACCCTTATATGTTGATGGAGTGTGATAGAAAACATGATTATGAAAAGTGAACCACCAAAAAATCACAAACTTGTGATGGGTTAAATTGTCATTGATTCCACAATAAGGAATGTTAACGAAAAATGTTTTTTAAGTTATTTTTTATTTTTTTTAGGAATTTATTTATTCTCATTAATAAGAACATAAAGAAACATATTAACATTTCATGTAAACTTTCATCCTTTACTAGATTTATACAACAATATCATCTTCTCTCCAAACTATGAGTACTCAAGATGACTTGTTCACAATGAACACACTATAATAAACTTCCATAGAATCACATAATCCAAAAATGATTAACTACATTTTTCTCATGTCTTTATACATTAACTAATAAAAAAATGGTTAGTACGAGATCATATAATCTTCAAAATCGACAATCCTTTATAAAAAGAAATACTACTAGTAATCTCTAAAATTCAACAAAAAGTACCCAAAGTTCAAGAAAGACCATTAAATAAACAATTGTTGTTAAAATTATTCAAAATAATCCAAAATGATAATGAAACCCAAATCTCAGAAGGATTTAATCGCATATCCTTCCACAGTAAATCTTAAAATTTAACACAAAAAATATAGACTACACTTAATGTCTCATACTGAATTGTAATTAACGAAATCCCATATTCTCTATGATAAGTTACCCATTTCCATAATTTTTCCACATTGATATATTCCCCCAATAAAAATATATATTCTTCCAAAATAAAACATGGACATTAATCCACTAATGTAATCCAATTTTATTCTATTTTTCTGAAACATACTGTGTTCCCAAAAGAGAGAACATCTTCCAAAATCACTTTTAACACTTAATCATCAAATCATTTTCTTATACTATGGATATCCATTTGATAAAATATAAAGTTCCCAAATCAACTTATTCTTGATAAATAGAATAATTTAGCTAAATATAATAAGCCATACTAACCAGGGACTTTATATATTCTAGTGGTAGGCGATAAATCCAAACCACACTTTGGTTGGCAGTTTGATTCCCGTAGCATTGTCCGACGCGACAGGTTGTCACACGGTCTGCCTATTGTCCTTTATATAAAACTCAAAAATAACCCTAACATGTTTCTACCTCAATGGATTCCTTATACCTCTCATTTTAATTGCAATTTACAAAGATCTCAACATCATAATTCTTGATGTCTTATATATATTTTCTTCTTTTAATTTCACCCCCATATGATAAAATAAAACAATCCCCAAAATAAATAACATTATACCTGGATCATGGTGTCCACGTGGTTTCATCATTATATTTTTCACATAGGTAGAAGGTCCATGCACTGCAACAATGATTTAGAGATACTTCAAAATCATTTGCTTAATTCTTCCAAATGCACCTTGTTCAACATGGGTCATATGGGTGTTTGCAAAAAAAATATTTTCGTTAAATAATTAGGTATGACATATAATTTCAAAACAATTAATAAAATATGATTTTTATAAAATAGTATGACTGAGTTTCTGTTGAATCATTCAATGAATGGTCCTTTTTAAAATAACATAAGTATGTGATGAGAGACTATATTGTAAAAGTAAATATAAATAGGTTTCACAAGGGTCTCCTTCTTCAAAACCTTTTCTAAAATCATAATATGCTTCAAAATCAAGTGATAAGGTAAAATATTTGAAAATGCCTTTATACGATTTTACATTCACGAAAATATAAAAATATTATGAAAATAGGATTTTTTAAAATACAACCTTTGATCCACTTTGATAACGAGGTATAGTAGCGGTGTTTGATATCTCAAACAAATGCTTGCAAGTGAGTTGTATGATTGAAAAAGTTTCACAATATTCTTAACATGACTTTTCAATCATTATTACAAGAAAGTAATCATGAAAAGTTAATAATGTCTTTTCAGATCCTCCTCCTTCCATTTTTAATTGACTATCCTTGATATGAAAATGTTATAAAACTAGGATTTAACTAAAATAATAGACATATGGACTAACCATATGTCTGACGAAAACTCTTAATCCCCAATGTTGTCTAAACTATCCTGTGATACAAACTATAAGGACCCGGCCTTAAGCATTACATATTCTTGAATTATTTCAAGAATTCATATTGAGAATCTTTTCAGGTTTATTGTTTTAGAGAATTAGTCCATAAGTATTATATAACAACTTGAATATTACATGCAGACACTACTACCCATACTCCATTTTTTATAAAATAAAAACAATAAAAAATAGACTTGTCTAGTTCCATGTTTTTGACTTCATGACTTTTCCTTAATCTCATCCTTGACCTTATTCATCTTAAAGTCCCGTGGAAATCATTTCAAAAAGATGGGATGATCATAAAAACTCATTAAGGGTTATAAAATAAGGAAGTAAAACATTTTCCAATAAATAAATACAAATCAATGAAACCATACTTTTCAATCATAACAAACCTTAGGAAATCCAAATTTATATGAATAACACAAAGAAATCATAAATAATATAGGAAACATATGTAGTTCATAACATAATTACATTGTAGCTATCACAGCTACAAAGGAAGTCACATTTGGAATACCCATCACTGTATATTCCAAAAATCTATTAGGAGAAACATTAACATTAACCTCCGTCATGTTACCCAATGCATTGGAGAGCTATCTCAGGCTCACCCTCTCTAGGTTTATCTCGGAACCACCCATATATGTAAAAAATTCCCAATAAACATAACATAATCATAACACATAACACAATTATAAAGGAAAGATAACATTTCCATATTCCAATATATCAAATCAAGATATTGAAATAAACAATGCATTATCAAACCATTTTCAAAACCATTTAAAACAATAAATAATGTGAATTTTGAATCAATGTGTCATATGCCACTTTGATACTTTAAGAGTAATTAAAATTTTAAAAGATTTATGTATATATAAATAAATACTAGAAACCATTTTGAAAACATGGAAATTGATGAAAATAACTTAGAAGAATAATTCTTTAAAATAATATTTTAGTTAATGAATTCTAAACCAAATGATATATGCTTGAATAAATATAATTGATGAAAAAAATTTAATCAAAACATTATAATATCATTAGAATAAATGGATTCATGATATAATATGCCAAATGATAGTATATACACTATATAAAAGTGAATTGGTTCATAAAAAATGTAGATACCCAAAGCTTGACGTAGATGGACATTACATTACTTTTGCGGAATACATAGTACATTACAAAAAAACACACACAAGGACCGTAATAGTTTAGTGTCTTTGGTAACTCAGAATATAATCTTCTAAACGTGGTGAAAGATCTTCAACGTCTCCCATAAAGATCATCCCTTTTTTTCTTACCTAAAATATTTCTTTATATCCTGGGGAAAAGAAAACAGAAAAGGGTGAGCTCAAATGCTCAGTAAGGGTAAACAAAAGAAATATCAATCAATCATATTCATAAGAACATAACATTTTTGAAATCATCACCTGCAAAACAGATCATAATATCATAACATGGGATAAATCAAAGTAGTGAATTGTAATCCCAATAATCATAACATAAAACATGAACCTTTGTGTCATACACACATAATCATAGAGAATCATTTCTTATTAGTCAAGACTCATTTCCAAGACTATCTTAGTGGACAAAGTCCATTTCTTAACCGAGTTCACTCCTCGTTTCAGTCATGTTTCACTGAACCGGTTTAACCTACCGTTCCAGCCATATCTATCTCATGAGATATAAAATCTTTACCCAATGCATTGGAGGGAGATATAGGTCCCACCCATCTCATAATGATACCATTCTTATGTGTGCCACAAAATCATAAACCATACATCATAGCATAACCCGTGTAATAAAAATGGGAATCTTAAACATCGTGACATCATAAATCAATTCATATAAGATAAAATAATTTTTAAATATATTTCCGTCACAACATAATCAAATCAATATAATAATAGGGATAAAAACAGATCTTTATATTATCTTAGATGTAAAATAATTTTGATAAAACACTTGAACTCCATCCTTGAGGAAAATATCCTTTTTACTTCAAAAACACTTTTACTTTATTAACATGTCATAAAATTCTAAACTAAAAGAAGTTGATTAAAAATAAACTTGAAAACATGTAAAGGAAGCTTCTTGGAAATAATTTTTTAAAAATCCATTCATTCTGTATAAGTTAAAAAATCATTCTTCTCGTACTTTTGTCGGAAAAGTCAAAAAGTACCTCGTACAAAAAACGACAAAAGATTCCTTTCATATCATTTACTAAAAACTCACCAAAGGGTAAAATTGGATTTAGAAAATTGTATGTGGATGTAAATGATATTAAATATTGAGGAAACATTGATGTGGATGATAAAATATGCCCTAGTAAATACCAAAGTATAAACAATATCGGATAAAAATGAGATTGTGATATTTTCCCTTACCTTAGGTCCGATTTGCTTCATAAGTGTCAGAACCTCCTGTATAACGATTTAAATAATGTTATTGACTTATTCCAGAATCATACTCATTATTATGATATCATATACGGTTCACTTATGACTTTATATTACCCGTTCATTTGTAAATTTCATGTTAAAGAGCATTTTGGGTAAAATCGTTTCATTTGTCGTCCGTGTTTTGACTTGTAATTATTCATATGATTACATAGATCATGATTACTTAATTCCAGAATATAAAACATTATTTATATATAATATATATTTATAATATACATATATATAATAGATCAGTAAATGGAAATAAATACACCATTCATGGAGACAGTAGGCCGTACGTACGCATGAACGTTATTTTCGTTTCCTTATTGAGTTGAATGAAATTAAGTAGATGACATACATATATATAAAAATAAATACAGTATCATTATTATGTCATATATTTCATGATTAATTATTATATTTACTTTATAATCATTCATGAATGGTTAACGTGGAAAATGAATCTCATCACGTCGTAGAGACGGTAGTCCGTACGTACGCACGAACGATAATATCGTTCTCATGATCGTAGAATTTTATTGGAGTGTATGAATAATATTTCAGAATTAATACCACTTTACAATAATCATATGTAGTTGTTTATTTTCACCATTATACCCATCCATGTAAGGTGGTGGTGGAAAATAAATTACACCACGGCGTGGAGACGGTATTCCGTACGTACGCACGCGCGGTGATTTCGTTTTCCATAAGATGGATAGATGGTGAAATAGGGTTGTTTCATACTTATATTAAAATATCATTATATGAGTGATACTGATTTTATTACTTCAAAAATAAACAACCTAGGAATAAGAAGTGGAAGAAGACATAATGTTGAAAGAATCAGTAACGGACATTACCTCTTCTTTGAAGAGCCTCTTTGAGATCTCTTTTTAGGGCACTAAAATTGGTCTTTTAGGAAGACTAGAACCTCTAGTACGTAGATATGGAAGTTTAGAAGAGAATATTTTAGGGGTTGGCCGAGCTTGAAGGCTCAAAGTGGTGTGAGGAAGAGAGGGAGGAGGTGCCCTTTTATAAGGGAGGAGAGGGGCACCTTTGGAATAACTAAAAATATTATTTTATTATAAAGTCAAATTCGGTTTTTAATAGTTCCAAATTGATATATTTCAAAGATAAGGTTGGGATGGATCGAAATATTCTCATCCAATAGAATTTAGACAAGTTTAGGGTCCTATTTTAACCTTATCATTTAGATTTAACATTAAGTTAAATAATTTTACTTTTACCGTGTCTTCTTGTGTTCTTATACTATAAGGTTAATAAACTTACTATAATCAGCAAAACTAACCCCAAGTTTTTTATTATTAATATACATAACCTTATATAAGTCATTTGGAAGATCCTTATATTTTTGGGAATAAAATAACAATTAATAATATAATATGTTTTTAAAAAAATAATTTATGTCAATTCAGACACTATTTAGTAATTGATTTTTGTGAAACTCATAACAGAATAATTAGTTCGAAAAAAGTCAATTAAATCAATACTAACATGTCATATTAACCTATAAAAATAGTTGAATTCATAAAAAGTCTCAAATTATAATTTTTTTGGGTATTTATAACATCAATTATGTCAATATTTTATTAATAAGATAATTACTGCATCATCATTGTGTCATAACTAAATTAACATATTTAAAGTCTAAAAATTACAAATAAAATATCATTATGTAGGAAATCGTTTTAGCTTTCTAATGTATATTTATAGTCGAGTTTATCTTATTTATAACCTTATATTAAAAATGATATACTTATTAAACATTGATTTTAACTATTTTAACCCTTCTTTAAATAAATTAATAATAAATGTCCTAATCTAATCCAACTGGGGCTAAATGGTCATATTTTATTCCTATGGTTGTTTTTGGTCGAATTAAACTTATCCAATAGAATTATGACATGTGTTAGGGTAATAATAATATCATTTTTACCCGTAATTACCATATTTACTTTTAACCGTGGTAAAAAAAAGTAAAAAGTTACTATTCACCAAAAATTATTTTCATCTCATTGAATCACATTTTACTTACTGACATCAACCGTGTCTCTCGGATTTTTGAAATTCCACTCACGGAAGCGGTAAAATTAGGTTTTATGAAGAATTCATTTTTCTTAACTACCACTTAGTGGTTTCGCTATTCATCAAAAAATGAAAGTTTCCAGAAAAATACCAAAAATTAGGCCTAAGCTGTATTTGATATTATGAACTCAAAAATGATGTCTATTTTACCAAATTCAAAACATATCAGTTGCATTAATTAATTTAAAAATTAATTCTCATCGTCAATACAAATAGCGTGTTCTTAAGAGATAATAACTATCAAAAGATTGACACTTGTTTATGTCTGGTTTAAATGTGAAATTACATCCATTGAACAACATTGTATTAAATTGTAAAAATATATTCTAAATATACTTTAAAACCACTCAAATTAATAATTTATCACTATTAATTATTTCGATTAAAAAGGTTGTTTTTAATTAAAATTTCGTAATTTTCACTATTCATCAGAAAATGAAAGTTATCTGAAATGTACCAAAATTTCACCCTAAGCTAATTTCGATATTCTGAATACAAAAATGAAGTCCATTTTGAAAAATAAAATTTACAAAATTTCAAAAGGTTGTTATTACTTTTCATAATAGCTAGTTTTAATAATATTTTAATAACATATCGTTGTTTAGTGAAACTCGGTATTGCATACTACACACACTATCGAGGAAGGTCGTGATTGCGTGTAATGCAAGGCAAGTCAAGGATGTGTGTTGTGCAAGATCCTTTTAGTGTAGCATACAACACGAGACATTAATGAAATTAAAAAAATTATTTTTCATAAAATCTCGGGGTGTTACATTCTACCCCCCTTAAAATGAATTTCGCCCTCAAAATTCTTAGGGGTTATAAATGGTTTACTACTAGAAAGTTTCTTTAATAGACCCCATATCGTAAAAAGGATTACCTCAACCAATCTTTAAAAACAAAAGTATGAAACGTAACGGTTTCCCAAATTAACTAATCACTGGGTTTCCACATAGGTGAAAATATGGATATGGAAGAGAAATCTAACCATCTTGTTATGTTGGAGAGTGGTAGAGAACATGGCTATAGAAAAGCCATCAATCACAAAGCCATAAATTTTTGAAGATCTAAGGTACCATCTGATTCATTAGATATAAGAGCACTAGGACAACATTTTTGGTTTTCAAGATCATATCCCTAAAGTTGAAGAATTTGAATTAGAATAAATACTTACTTTATTTTGGTACAATATCACTGTTTTTCGTGCCTTGAACAATTTACTCTTCATCTCTTAAAGAAATGAAGTTGAATTTGTTATTCGTGAAGTGTTAGCAGATCATGTGATAGAATGACGGGTCATTACATCTATCTCAAACAAAAGGTTAGAAAAAGTTATTAAATATACATAAGTTTGTCTATAGTGAGATTAATAATATATGGTTCCTAAAATGAACTTATTCTTCATATATCATACTTCTTAATATAATAAAACTAGTTTCTACTAAACAGGGACTTCCTGTAGGCCAGTGGTAGGTGATAAAGGCCAGTCGCACTTCGGTTGTTGGTTCGATTTCCACAGCCTTGTCCGACGCGATGGGCTGTCGCCCATCCTGTCGGTTGTCCTTTTTCTAAATATAAATTACCATAACATCCCATAAATAATATCAAAAAAAGTTCTATCCTAACTTATGTCTAACATAATCCATTCCAATCTTTAGGCTTATCTAAAATTCTTCGGTCCAATCTCATAGTATAAAGAAAATGATTACTTGAAATTTCACATAACAATCACGTGAATGCCATCATTTATCCCACATATATCATAAGATATATCTTGTTGGTCAAATTACAAACATGTGAATACCTTAATCATGTATACTCATGAATGTAGTTAAAAGTTAACACTTTTTCACAAACCAAAATCCTCAAAATTATTTATACTCAAACCATGATATCACTTAGTCCTTATATTAATCATGAGCTCATGAATACAATCAAACATCTCATTATCTTCTTGTCCCTTCATTATGTTCATGTCATCTACTTACCAAAAATATCTCAATCACTTTCCATGGTTACTGGTACCATAAAATTATTGAAAACCACAATAGACCAATACATAAATATTCTAATATTCCATGATTCTATATACAACATTATTATGGAATCCCATTACATAAACACTTAATCATTCCACCACATCGTTTTCATATTCAAAATCGCCAATCGTGATCGCATGTGACTTCCCTTTGTCCTTTTCCTTATGTGGTTGCTCATGTTGATCATCATTAACCCTTGTATTAGGGCATTGATTAGCATAATGCCCCATTTCATTGCACTTGAAGCATTGAAGTGTTGTTGGTGCGTTCTCTGCAGTCTTTTCTTTATTCACACCATTAGCAACCCTTTTTCCATTACTTCGACACTCAGCTACTCGATGGCCTTATTTTCCACACTTAAAACATTTTCTAGTCCCTTTAAGACAATCTCCACCATGCTTGTTTCCCCACTTTGAGCATAAGGAAACATTCATATTCTTTTTTCCATTATTATGAGATTGCTCCTTCAACTCCATCTTTCGTTTCTTGTCAAATCCATGAGATGAATATGTAACACCAACTTCCATTTCTACCTTAATAGAACATAGTACAATTTCTTCATAGCTACTGAAGTCTCTTATAGCTAATGCCCTTCAAAGATTTGGTTTTAAGCCACTGAAGAATCGATCATCTTTACTTTCAGGTTGGATGATAAAGCCAGATTCATACCTTGCAAGCCTTGTAAAATTCGCTTTGTATACACCAACAGATTCATCATGCTTTTGCTTTAGTTCAAAAAACTCCTTCTCCATCTTTATTTGAAGAATACGAGGGAATTACATACTGAAAAATAAGTTCTTGAACTCATCCCATTCCATTGACTCAATTTCATCGCTTGGACTCGTATTCTTGATATGATTCCACCATTGATCAGCTTCACCTCCCAAAAGATATACTGCTATGATGAATTTATCATGTTCAGAACATTGAAGAACTGAAAATATCTTTTCAGTGGTACTGATCCATTGTTCAGCAACAAGTGGATCAGAAGACCCACTGAAAGAAGGAGGATGTTGCCTCATGAAGGACTCAATAGAATATTGTTCCCTTCTCTGCTCATTTGGAAGTCCAGAATGATTCTAAGCTTGAGTAAGTATAGCAATAAAATTTTTCACTCCATCTCCCATAACATTTGTTTGTTCAGGAGTACAATCATTGCATTGTCCATTGCATTGATCAACACGGTTCTTTCGGGTTCCAGCCATCGTCTAAAACCCAAAAAGAATAGTGTGAGAGGAAAAAATCATGCTAGAGAAAACAACATAATAAAGGGGGAGTACCTTCAATATCTAACATCGTAGGTTACCGTAATTCTAGTAATATAACTTATACTTATACTAAACCTTAGGGACATCCCTAGACATACCTTAGAAATATCTCTAGAGATCTCAACAAAGTTATCGAATCCTTGTTTCCAAAGGATGACTAAACCTTTCCTCTGATACCAACTGTAGAGACCCAAAACATGACGTACATGGACATTACATTACTTTTGCGGAATAATTAGTACATTACAAAAACACAAACAAGGACCGTAATAGTTTAGTGTCTTTGGAAACTCGGAATATAATCTTCTAATCGTGGTGAAAGATTTTCAACATCTCCCATAAAGATATTCCCTTTCTTTTCTTACCTAAAACCTTTCTTCATATCCTGGGGAAAAGAAAACATAAAAGGGTGATATCAAATGCTCAGTAAGTTTAAAAAAAAGAAATATCAATCACATCATATTCATAAGAATATAACATTTTGGAAATCTTAACCTGCAAAACAGATCATAATATCATAACATGGGATAAATCATAGTAGTGAAATGTAATCCCAATAATCATAACTTAAAACATGAAACATTGTGGCATACATATATAATCATAGAGAATCGTTTCTTATTAGTCAAGACTCATTGTCAGGACTATCTTAGTGGTCAAATGCCATTTCTGAACCGAGTTCACTCCTCGTTTCAGTACTGTTTCACTGAATCGGTTTAACCTGCCGTTCCAGCCATGTATATCTCATGAGATATAAAATTATTACCCAATGCATTGGAGGGAGATATAGGTCCCACCCATCTCATAATGATATCATTCTTATGTGTGCCACAAAATCATAAACCATACATCATAGCATAACCCATGTAATAAAAATGGGAATCTTAAACATCGTGACATCATAAAACAATTCATATAAGATAAAAGACTTCATAAATATATTTCCATCACAACATAATCATATCAATATAATAATAGGGATATAAATAGAACTTTATATTATCTTAGATGGAAAATAATTTTGATAAAACACTTGAACTCCATTCTTGAGGAAAATATCTTTTCTACTTCAAAAACACTTTTCCTTTCTTAACATGTCATAAAATTCTAAACTAAAAGAAGATGATTAAAAATAAACTTGAAAACATGTAAAGGAAGCTTCTTGGAAATAACTTTTTAAAAATACATTCATTCTATATAAGTTAAAAAATAGTATTCTCGTACTTTTGTCGGAAAAGTCAAAAAGTACCTCGTACGAAAAACGACAAAAGATTCTTTCATATCTTTTACTAAAAACTCACCAAAGGGTAAAATAGGATTTAAAAAATTATAAGTGGATGGAAATAATATTACATATTGAGGAAACATTGATGTGGATGATAAAATAAGCCCCAGTAAATACCAAAGTATAAACAATCTCATATAAAAATGAGATTGTGGTATTTTCCCTTACCTTAGGTTTGATTTGCTTCGTAAGTGTCCGAACCTCCTTTATAATGATTTAAATAATGTTATTGACTTATTCCAGAATCATACTCATTATTATGATATCATATACGGTTCACTTATGTCTTTATATTACCCGTTCTTTTGTAAATTCCATTTTAAAGAGCGTTTTGGGTAAAATCGTTTCATTTTTCATCCATGTTTTGACTTGTAATTATTCATATGATTACATAGATCATGATTACTTAATTTCAGAATATAAAACATGATTTATATATAATATATATTCAGAATATACATATATATAATAGATCAGTAAATGGAAATAAATACACCGTTCATGGAGACGGTAGGCCGTACATATGCATGAACGCTGTTTTTGTTTCCTTATTGAGTTGAATGGAATTATGTAGATGACATACATATATATACACATATATCCTGTATCATTATTATGTAATATATTTCGTGATTACTTATTATATATACTTTATAATCATTCATTAATTGTTAACGTGGAGAATGAATCTCATCACGTCGTGGAGACGGTAGTCCGTACGTACGCACGAGCGATGATATCATTATCATGATCGTGGAATTGTATTGGAGTGTATGAATAATATTTCAGAATTAATAACTCTTTACAATAATCATATATAGTTGTTTATTTTAACAATTATACCCATCCATGTAAGGTGGTGGTGGAAAATAGATTACACCACAGTGTGGAGTCGGTATTCCGTACGTACGCACGCGCGGTGATTTATTTATCCAAAGGATGGATAGATTGTGAAATTGGGTTGTTTCATACTTATAATAACATATCAGTATATGAGTGATACTGATGTTATTACTTCCAAATGAAACAACCTAAGAATAATAAGTGGAAGAAAAAATAAAGTTTAATGAATCGGTAACGGACATTACCTCTTCTTTGAAGCGCCTCTTTGAGATCTCCTTTTAGGGAACTAAAATTGGACTTTTAGGAAGAAAAGAACCTCTAGGATGTAGATATGGAACTGGAGAAGATAATTTTTTAGGGTTTTCTTGAGCTTGAAAGCTCAATGTGGTGTGAGGAAGAGAGGGAGGAGGTTCCATTTTACAAGGGAGGAAAGGGGCACCTTTGGAATAACTAAATATATTATTTTATTATAAAGTCAAATTCGGTTTTTAATAGTTACAAATTGCTCTATATCGAAGATAAGGTGGGGATGGGTCGAAACCCTCTCATCCAATAGAATTTAGAAAAGTTTAGGTTCATATTTTAACCTTATCATTTAGATTTAACATTAAGTTAAATAATTTTACTTTTATCGTGTCTTCTTGTGTTCTTATACTATAAGGTTAATAAACTTAATATAATCATCCAAAAGAACCCCAAGTTGTTTATAATTAATATATATAACCTTATCTAAGTCATTTGGCCGAACCTTAGATTTTTAAGAATAAAATAACAATTAATAATATAATATTTGTTTTAAAAACTATTTTATGTCAATTTTGACACTATTTAGTAATTGATTTTTGTGAAACTCATAACAGAATTATTAGTTCTAAAAAAGTCAATTAAATAAATAATAACATGTCATATTAACCTAGAAAATTAGTGTAATTCATAAAAAGTCTCAAATTATATTTATTTGGGTATTTATAACAACAATTATGTCAAAACTTTATTAATAAGATAATTACTGCATCATCTTTGTGTCATAATTAAATTAACATATTTAAAGTCTAAAAATTACAAATAAAATATAATTATGTATTAAATCCTTTTAGATTTCTATTGAATATTTAGAGTTGAATTTATATTATGTATAACCCTATATTAAAAATGATATACTTATTAAACTTTGATTTTAACTATTTTAACCCCTCTTTAAATAAATTAATAATAAATGTCCTAATCTAATCCATGTGGGCCTAAATGGTCATATTTTATTTCTATGGTTGCCTTTGGTCGAATTAAACTTATCCAATATAATTAGGACATGTTTTAGGGTAATAATAATATCATTTTTACCCATAATTACCCTATTTACTTTTAACCGTGGTAAAAAAAAGTAGAAAGTTACTATTGAACAAAAATTATTTTCATCTCATTGAATCACATTTTCATTACTGACATCAACTGTGTCTCTTGAATTTTTTAAATTCCACTCACAGAAACAGTAAAATTATGTTTTATGAAAAATTCATTTTTCTTAACTACCACTTAGTGGTTTCACTATTCATCAAAAAATGAAAGTTTCCAGAATAATACGAAAAATTAGGCCTAATCTATATATGATATTATGAACTCAAAAATGATGTCTATTTTACCAAATACAAAACATATCAGCTGCATTAATTAATTTAAAAATTAATTCCCGTCGTCAAAACAAATAGCATGTTTTTAAGAGATAATAACAATCAAAAGATTGACACTTGTTTATGTCTGGTTTAAATGTGAAATTACATCCAATGAACAACATTGTATTAAATTGTAAAAATATATTCTAAATATACTTTAAAACCACTCAAATTAATAATTTATCACTATTAGTTATATCGATTAAAAAAGTTGTCTTTAATTAAAATTTAGTAATTTTCACTATTTATCAGAAAATGAAAGTTAACCGAAAAGTAAAAAAATTTCACCCTAAGATAATTTCGATATTCCAAATCCAAAAATGAAGTCCATTTTGAAAATTAAAATTTACAAAATTTCAAAAAGTGGTTCTTACTATTCATAACAGCTGGTTTTAATAATATTTTAATAGCATATCATTGTTTAGTGAAACTCGATATTGCGTACTACACACGCTATCGATGAAGGTCGCGATTGAGTGTAATTCAAGGCAAGTCAAGGATGCATGTTGTACAAGCTCCTTTTGGTGTAGCATACAACACAAGACATTAATGAAATTAAAAAGAATATTTTTCATAAAATCTCGGCATGTTACAACAACTATGAAGTATCAATGAAATGTAAATATGAAAAAATCCCTTATAAAAACTGTATCCTTAGATTAAATATAAATCAATTACATAAGAATGTGTGAAAAATATAAATACAGTCAATATGATTGGATATTCAGTGTAAATAAGTCATAGAAAATTCACACATGTTATTTTTAGGATAAATACAATGACATGGATGTTTAACTCATTGAATGGAAATTGAGTTAAAATTACTCTTCTAAAGTTCATATCGAGGACTTGAGAATTTATCAATGCAGTGAATATGTGTATCAAAAGTATACACACAAAAATAGGAGTATAAATTACAACATAAATAAAAAAATAGTGATTCCACACACAATTATATCATGACATAATTAAGAATTAGAAGATTAACCCAAAGAATTGAAATTGGGTTAAATGGTTCCCTTACTGATTTGGTAACTTACGAAACATAAAACCCATAAAATAAGGATCCTATAATGAAGAATTAAATAACCATAAATTTAATTATATTACACAATTAATTCAATAATGGTCAGTATATATACCACACAAAATGAAATAGTGGAAAATATATCATGAATCTCACGGGAATAAAAAGTGAGATGAAAATCTCTTACCACATTATAATAAATCGAGTCATATGACCAAAAGTTAATAACCACAAAATTTTTCAATGAATAAATTGAATATAAATATTATCATGATAATATATATCAAATTGATGCACACAAAAGCCCACATGCAATAAACTAATGGAGAACTATAGAAATCTCACAGAATTAAATGTGAGATAAGAAACCCCTTACCTCATGTCCGAATTGACTCATTTGTTCCGTGTTCTTCCTGAATAATGAACTTATGATAATTTATACTTAATTATGTTACATTTTATATTTTATTATTCATTTTATATCACTTATTACCTTGCTATAAGAATTAGTTAATTATTTGAGTTTATATTGAACATTTTGTCGATGTTTGGAAGTTTTATAAAAAATGAACATGTTAAAATTACAATTTGTTCATGTGGTAAAAATTCCATTATCTATGGAATGATATTAATTATTAGAAATCATATATATCCAGTATATGTATGAATTTATAATATTACATAACATTTGGAGATAAGAAATGAAATTCACCATTTAGGGAGACGGTACGTCATAGGTATGCATGAACACTACATTCATTTTGATTTCATATTTAATGGAATTAATACATAGTTATACATATGTATATTATAATTCCAGTATAATAAAATAATATAAATAAATTAAATCCATCCTTTATATTTCCCACATCTATAATGAATGAGTAATATCACTTTGAGGTGGTGGTAGTCCGGACTTCCTCAAATGAAAGTTTCGTGTTTACTCATAATGGAAACCATAAAGGTATTATATAAATTAAAAATAAAGAATAATAAAGTAAAAATAAACATAATATATATCATATATAAATAATTTTCCATGAAAATGGCCACCATATGAGGAGGTAGGAGATAATTAAATAATCATCGTTTCGTGAGGTGTTAGTTTTCCACCCATTGAAACAGTATGTTCATTACCCGTTATATAGAGGTGTGTGTAAGTGTAGTTATAATACTTCTCATAAAAAAAATCCTAGTATATTTAGGATACTATTTTTGTTATAAAAGAATGTAATGAAAAGTTTTAGGGATTGGAGAAGTAAAAGAAAAGAAAATAATTTAAGAGAAAATGTTACCTTTAATTTGTGTAACTTCCTTTGGTTTGATCAAAAATGACTTCTTGAAGTGTCTTATACCTAAAGTACGGATTCTAGGAGGAAGATAGGAATCTTTAGAGATGACTTGGGCAGGGGTTGGATGATCCAAGGTGTTTGAGTGGTGTGAGGAATGGGCTAGAAGTGAGGGATTTTTATAAGGTGGAGGAGGGGTTCTTTAGGAATGTGTGAAATTATTATTTTATTTTATAAGACATTTCGGTTTATAAGGGTCCAAAACTAATTAAATTCTAATATAAGATGACTTATGGTCGAAATGAATTCACCTAATAAATAATTTACAGGTTTTGGATGTTATTTTCATATTTATAATCTCATTTGTTTAAATTATTTATTAGTGAGGCAAATACTATATCATTTTTGTGTCCTGAATAATTTTATTTATTTGATGTTTAAAAATTATTAAAAAAAATCGATTATTTATGAAATCCATTTATCATTCAAATTAATATTCATAGTCAAAATGATAACTTATATAACCTTATGTAAAATTTAATTTACTAAAAGGTATTTGTTAATGTCAGTTTTTTCTTACATTTCAGATAATTAAAATGATGTGGCATTATCAATGTTATGTGGCCCCATGGGGCCCTAAAATAGACTCAAAGAAGCCCATGGTCGGATATGTATCATCCAATAGGACTAGGATAAATGTTATGATAATTTTATATTATTATAATAATATTTTTACCATTATTTTCCATATTTACCCTTTAACCATGATAAAAATGTTTTTTTCTGAAGTAAATATTCGTAATTTCTAAAAATAAAAGTTAAATATTTAAAAAATTTGGACCTCCTGATTCATAATATGAAATAAATTTTTCCATAATCAAAACACAGATGTGGCAGAAAATAATTTAATAGTAATTACCACTGTCAAAACAAAAAGTGTGTTTTTAGAAATATTAACTATCAAAAGATTAACACTTAATTATTTCCAATTTCATAGTAAAATTAATATAAATGACCAAAATTTTATTAAATGGTAAAGATATATTATAATTACTCTTTAAAACCAATTAAATTATAATCCATTTATACAAATAAATGAGAATAAAATACAGTTATGAATTAAAATATAGTATTTTTCACTATTCATTAAAAATGTACTTTATCGGAAAAATACCAAAATTTCATCCAAAGTTAATTTATATTTCCCTATTATAAAGAATAATTTTACTTATTCCAATATAACATATAAAAGTGACCAAAACTAGATTTAAAGAGTGTTCACCATTAAAAGGTGGTAAATCAACATTTAAGGTAAATTATGCTTAAAATTAGATTAATTCAAATTTTAAGCCTCTAAAATTTATTGAATAAATGTAAAAACATTGAAAAAACTTGTATGATACTATTGTAGTTAGTTATATTCTTTCCCTCCAGCACAACAGCATGGCGTTAACTACATTTATAATAATAATATTATATTATTAGTGTGAAATTTCAGATTTCAAAGAAACCAGCTGTTGCGTATTAGGTATGCCATCGAGCATATCAACTCCATGAAAGTTAAATTAATATTTAATTCAAAAATATTAATAATTATTAAAATGTCATGTTATTTATTTACCATGGATGTTACATTTTAATTCCATTAAACATGAAATAGAAATGAATGTAGCGTTGATGCATACATACAGCTTACCGTCTCCATGAACTATGCATTTCATTTATTATCTCCAAATGTTAGATACTTTTATAAATACATATATATACTATATTTATGATATATTTGATATCTAAATCATGAATACCATTTATGATATAATGTAATTTCGACCACATAGACAATTTATACTTATAACATGTTCATTTTTAACTCATGTTCCGAACATTGAATAAATGTCCGATATAAACTCAAATAATTATCTAATTGTTATTTCAAAGTAATAATTGATATTAAAGGAATAATACACTTGAAAAAGGTTCTTATTCTATTAGAAATGAAATTTTCTTTTTTATTTGGGATATTAAAAAAAGATCGAGTCAAGTCAGACACGAGGTAAGGGGTTTCATGTCTCAGTTTTAATTCTTTGATATTTACATTGTTGGCCACATATATATTGAAAGTGGTGTATTTTGAACGTCCATTTGATATATATTATCATGATTCCATTTATATTCATGTTATTCTGGGATTCATTTGGTGGTTATTATATTTTGGTCATACGACTTGATTGATTACAATATGGTAAGGGGTGTTTATCTCCCTTTTTTATTCTCGGGAGATTCAATCTACATTTGCCGCTATTTCCTTTTTTGTGATATATTTACTTCCCATGATTATATTCATTCTATAATATACTTCAATTTATGTGTATTTACATCTTTATTGTATGATCCTTCTTTCATTGGGTGTATGTTTCATATGTTTCCGAATCGGTAAGGGAACCGTACACCCTACTCTTTTTAAAAGACTTATTTTTGTTATGTATTTTAATTTACATATTGTAATACAGGGATATGTACTTATATATCCTTATTGCTATAAATTTTATATCCAACTGATGTGATACCCATTTTTCTCTCATCAACTAATTATTTGAATTTTAAAATGATTTTGTTAGGCTGTCAAATTCTTATATGAGAACTTTTTAACCCAATTTGAATTGTTTGAGTTATACTTATACTTCATGATTATGTCATGATATGATTATGTGTGAATTAACTCTAATAGTTTTACACATTATATCGACTTATATTGGGTGTATTCTTATTTTTTACACATAATTATTTCATTGATTTGTCTTTAATCAAAGGATATAATCTCTTAAGGGACATCGTCTCAGTCTCATTTCATTAATGAAGATTTTATTTTATACACAACTATCATTTATACGGTGTATAGACACCTTTGAATTTTCATTTCATTCAAAGGGATTTTTTTTTTCTACGAGGTGATTTAAAAAACGAAAAATAATTTTTTCAATTAACGTAAGTGGTAATAACGACATTTTTCGCCACCGTGAGCATTATTTGATCTTTAGATTCCATAAAAACCCATATTATTTTTTAAAGTAAAATAAATACCATATACCCTTTTAACGTATTTTGGTATTGAGAATGGTTTTGTGAAGGAATTTATTATTTCAATATCTAGAAATGATATATTGTGATTGCAATGTGTAAATGGAATTTTTCCATTAAGCGTGTGTTATGTGTAATATGTCTTTGGAATTGTTACATATACCAGAGGTTACATGATAATCCTTGGGTGGGTGAGCCCATGATAACTCTCCAATGCATTAGGTACTGTGACGTAGCTAAACGTTAATGTTTCTAATTAGAGATTTAGTGAATATACTATGATGGGTATTCCAATGGAACTCTCTACATAGCTTTGATAACTATAATCTATGTATGATATGGATACCACAAGTTAACACAATTATTTATGATATCTATGAGTTATTCATAAATCTTACCATTTCATGAGGTATCTTATTGTTGAAAAGTATGGTTTCATTTATTTTTATTTGTTGATGGGTTAATATTTCCTTGCCAAATTTTATAATCCTTTCTGAGCTTTTTATGTTCATCCCAAGTTTGCAAATTATTTTTACATGAAATGATGATGAATACAGTCAAGTAAGAGATCAAACAAAGATCATGCTATCTAAAACATGGATTTAGACTTGTTTCTTATTAATACTTTTTATTTTATGAAAAAATTTGGTACTGAGTAGTTTTGTCTACATGTAATATTCAAGTAGAAATTAAATAGTTATGGCCTAATTCTCAAAAAATATATAGCTATAAAGATCCTAATGTTTAATTCTAAATTTAACTCAATATTACGTAATGTTTAAGGACTGGTCCTTATAATGGGTATCAAAGGCCAGTTTAGACAATTTTAGGGATTGGGAGTTTTTGGTAAACACATGGTTATTACTTATGTATATTAATTTAGTTAAATCATCTTTTAATAAATTTTTCAGATCAAGGAATGATGTGTACAAATGGAAGGAGGAGGATCTCAAACGACATTCCAATCTCTTCATGATGACATGCTTGTAATAAAACTTTCAAATTCATGTTCAGATGATGGTGAAATTTTTTCTAGAATACAAATCACATGAAAGAAGTTGCTTGAGATGCTAAACACCTCCACTATACATCAATATCATCATGGATCATGGGTTGTATTTAATTAAATCACATTTTTTTAATATTCTTATATTTTCAGGAAAGGCTAATATTATCCAGGAATATCCAAATATTTTACATTACCAAAGGATTTTGAAGCATGTTATGATTTTGAAAAAGGTGGTGAAGAAGGAGACCCTTAAAAAGCAATTTATATTTTCTTTTACAATATAGTCTCTCAGCACTTACATATGATTTTTTAAATTGATCATTTATTGAATGTTTAAAATCAAACTCGGTCTGAAATTTTTATAAAAATCATGTTTTATGGGATGTTTTGAAATTATATGTCATACATGATTATTTTACAAAACTATTTTTAAGTGAACACCCATATTAACCATGTTGTAATAGGTGTATCAGGACGATGGAAGAAAATGATTTCCAAGGATCTCTCAATCATTGTTTCATTGCATGTACCTTCAATCTACGTGAACAAAATGACAATGAAACTATATAGGCACCATGGTCATGTTATTTAGTTCTTTATATTGGGAATATTTTTATTTTACCATATAAAGGTTAAAAAAAATGAAAATATGTAAGATGCTGAGGTATTAATGTTTTTGGATGAAAATGAAAGGTATAAGAAAAACAATGATGTTAAAACATTTTAGGGTAATTTTTTAGTTTAATAAAAAGGAAAACCAATAATATTGATGACAACTCATCACGTCTGGAAAGCCTGAATGAATCAATCGCACAATCGATGGGTGAAAACAGTATATCACCTACCACAATCCTATTAGAATTCCCTGGTTATTATGACTTATTATTTCAAGTTCAATGATTTTTTGGATCAATAATAAGTGAATTTTTGGAATGTATGTATTATCAAATTTATATCCTTAATATAGGGAAATGAACAGGTGATTATGTGATAAATGTTAATTTAGAATACTTTATCTCTTTTGGAAACATTATATTCTTAGAGGATATAGAATACTATGGGATCTGATTTTAGGTGTAATGGATGAAATTTTATTTTAGAAGAATCTATGTTTTTATTTAGGACATATGACGATTTGGGTTATTTATGGAAATGATTAACCAATCATGGTGAATATGGTATTTGGTTAATTACTTTTCAGTTTTAAAATTTATGAGTAACTGATGTTATTTGGAGATAAATGTTACGATTTATCATGGAAGACAATGGGAATAAATCCTTCTAAGATTTGGGTTTCAATATTAGTTTGGATTACTTTTAAAAATTTTAAGGATAGTTGTTTATTGAATTTTCTTTGTTGAACTTTGGGTAATGATTTAAAATTCTGGGGATTTAGAGTAGTTTTTATTTTTGTAAAAGATTATATATTTTTTGATTATCGGATCTTGTACTAACCATTTTGGTTTTGTTTAATGTCAAATGACATGGGAAAAAAATAGTTCATCTTTTGTGGATTATGTGATTCTCTAGAAGTTGATTACAATGATTTCAATGTGAACAAGTCATCTTGAATACTCCTTGTTTGGAGAAACGATCTGTTTATGCTAGAAATCTAGTAAAGGATGAATTTTTACATGAAAACTATGTATGTTTCCTTACATTCTTATTCAATCTCATAAATAAATTCCTCAACATTATGAAAAGAAACTTTAAACAAAAACATTTTCTGTTAACTTTTCTTACCAGGGAATCAAAGACCATTTATCCCATCAAAAGATTGTGGTTTTCTTGTAGTTAACATTCTCCTAATCATGTTTTCTACTACTCTCCATCAAACCTTGGTGGTTTTTCTCTCTTCCATATCCATGGTTTTATTACATGGAATCCTAGTATTGGCTATCTCGGGTGACCTTTGTATTTCTCTTTCTTTATTTTAATGTGATATTTTTATTTACTCTTTTTCATATGTGGTCTTTCAATGAAGATTTCATGTCCAATTTCAAAATTACGAGGCTGAAATTCCAAAATGGGGGGAAGGATGTAAAATCCAAGATAAATAAATAATATAACATTTTCATATTTACTAAAATTATTGAATTAAATATTAATTTTATATTAATGAGGATGCTATGTTTTATGGCGTACTCAATACGCAACACCAAGTTTCTTTGAAATCATATGTTGCACACAATGCTGAGTCATAAAAAGTAATAATAATATAGTATTATTTTAAAGTGTAGTTAATGACTGTCCATTTTATTGGAGGGAATAGAAATAAATAACTAATATTTTAATATACATGTTTCTTAAATTTTTTTACTTTTATCGAATAAATTTTAGGGGATTAAAATAATAAAAATCCAATTTGAGCATAAATACTCTAATATTCATTAAAATGTTGATTTACCGCCTTTTGATGGAGAACCCTCATTAAATATAGTTTTGGTGACTTGTAAATATTATATTTGGAAAAATAATATTTTTCTTGGATCAGGACATCAAATTATACTTTGGATGAAATTTTTGTTTTTTCTTGATAAAGTCTATTGTTCTTATTAATAAGGAAAAATGTTGTATTTTAATTAAAAACTACATGTTAATATAATTTATTTATATTGTTAAATTATCATTATAAATGGTTTTAATGTTTAATTAGATAATATTTTTACCATTTAATACAATTTTGGTCATTTTATGTAATTTCACTATAAAATAGGACAAAAACAACAGTCAATCATTTGATAGTAATTATTTCTTAAATAAAAGATTTTTGTTTTGACAACATTAATTATTTTTAAATTAAATTATTCCACTTCTATGTTTTGAATATTGAAAAATTAATTCCATATTTGGAATCAAGATATAAAATTTGTATAAATAGGTAACCTTTTTTTGACATTTTAAATATTTAGCTCACTAAATATTTTAGTTACCACGTTTAAAGGGAAAATCTATTAAATATGGGTAACAAATATATATTATAATAATATTACATTACCCTATCATGTGTCCCAATAATATTAGTGGATACATGTATGACCATGGGAATCCTTTGTGTCAATTTTGTGACACCATGGATCGAGTTAAGATATATAATGACTCTTTATATTAATTAATTTAATTTAAAGACAAAAATGTCCAAAACATATATCTTTTAGTAAATCAATTTTTACATGGGGTTATATAAATAATGTCATCGACTTTAAATATTCATTTGAAATATAAAAATATTTCCTACATAATTATATTTTTTACTATAATTTTTAGGCATCAAATAAATAATATTATATATGACACATTAACGATTCAGTGTTTTCCTCATTAATGAATGATTGAAATAAATATGATTATAAAGATTAAATAAATATCCAAAACATTTCCCATTATTATTGGATGATTTTATTTAAAACATGAGTCATATTATATTCTTCTTTAATTTGTTTTAGACCCTTATAAACAGATAATTATTTTATAATAAAATAATATTTGTACCCATTTTTAATGATCCCCTCCTCCTCCTTATAAAAAGTCGTCACTTCTAACTCATTCTGCACACTTCTCAAGACCCTTTACTCATCCATAATATGCCCAATTAATATCCTTATATCCCTATCCTCCTCCAAGAATCCTTCCCTTAGGTAGAAGGAAATTCAATTAATCCTTTTGGTTAAATCCAATAGGATATACCCGATTTAAAGATAACATCTTTTCATAAGTTCTTTTGGTGTATTTTACATATCCACCCCCATAAACACTTTATGTTATTTTATTTTATTAAAAACCCATTATAATAAAATAATATGTTGTTTTTATGATATTTATTTGAACTAAACTTGCACACACCTCTATATAATGGTTAAAGAAGATACAATTTCTCTGGACGGTGAACTACTGCCTCACGAAACGATTATTGTTCAATTATCTTCTACCACATCTCATTATAGTAATTATGATAGAAATGTATTTATATATGATGTATACTCTATTTATATTGTTTATATTCTTCGGCATTTTCCATTTATATAATACCTTTATTGTTTCCATAGTGGTGAAATATGATAATTTCATTTGAGAATTGCAGACTACCGCCCCCTCAAAGTGATATGACTCGTTCATTCCATACGTGGAATGTATATAGGATGTAGATAGTTAAATTATATATGATATTATAATTTAACTATAATATAACTTTTTATAATTATATTTTCATTCTATTAAATATGAAATAGGAATGAAATTAGAGTTAATATGTACATACGGATTTCTGTCTCCATTAACGGTGCATTTCATTTCCTATCTACAAATGTTATGTACTATTATAAAAACATATATATATATATATATATATATTGGATTTATTGGATATATATGATATGTAAATCATTAATATAATTCTATCGATACTATAATTATGACCACATGGGCAATTTATAATTATAACAACATCATTTTTAACTCATGAACCAAACATCAAAAAATTTCCAATTTGAAATAAAATAACTAACTAATTGTTATTGTAAGGTAATAATTTATATAAAAGGAATAATAATCTTTAAAAAGGTTCATATTAATGTATAAATTAAATCTAGTTTATTATTCATGATATTAAAGAATGATTGAGTCAAGTCGGACAAGAGATAAGGGGTTTCTTATCTCACTTTTAATTTCGTGATATTTCAATTGTTCGCCACTTATTTGTTTAATGTGGTGTATTATGTACTGATATTTGATATATGGTATCATGTTTACATTTTTATTCATGGAATTATATTATTCTTGTGTTGGTTATTATCTTTTGGTCATATGACTCTATTGATTTCAACATGGTAAGGGATTTTCATCTCATGTTTTTATTCTCATGAGATTCAGGCTATATTTGCCATTACTTCCTTTTGTGTTGTGTATGTACTAACATGATTGTATTTATTGTGTAATATAAATAAATTTATTTATTTTTAGATTTTCCTTGTATGATCCTTTTTTCATGGGGTGTATGTTTAATAATTTACCAAATCGGTAACAGAAACTTTCAACATCCTCTTTTTAAATGATTATTTTTTATGACTTTTAATTAACATTATACTATGTTGGGATATGTACTTATATACCTTTTTGTTATAAATATTTTTCCATGTAATGAGATACCTTTCTTTTCTCCTGAAATCATTTTCTTATTTTTAAAATGTTGCTGTTAGGTTGTTGAATTCCTGTATGGGAACTTCTTTTCCCAATTTCATTTATTTGGGTTAAACATCTACATCTTCAACATGTCAAGATATTAATATGTGTGGATTAACTCTGATTGGTTTACACGTAATATCCAATTATATTCGGTGTATTCTAATTTTTCACACATAATTATTTCATTGATATGTCTTTATTCTAAGGATTAGATCTTTGTACGAGACCTCGTATCAATCTCCTTTCATTGAGGCGTATTTTGTTTTATACACTATATTATTTTAAAAGGTGTATAGACACCTTTTAGTCTCCATTTAATTCAAAGGGAATCTTTTTTCTATGAGGCATTTTAATAATCGATTGAAAAAGAATGTTTCTTTTAACGTAAGCAGTGACAACAAACATCTCCACCGCCACGATCATTATTTGATATTTGGATTCTTTAACAAGCTGTATTTAGTTTTTTAAAAAATATATATACCATATACCCTTTTTACATATTTTGGCATTGAAAATTGTTTTGAGGTATCATTTATTATTTTAATATCTTGAAATTATATATTGTGATCACAATGGGGAAATTTTATATTTCCATTATGCTTGTTTTATGTGTTATGGTTCTTGGGAAATGTGACATATACAGGTGGATCCATGATAATCCTCGGGCACGTGAGCCCAAGATAGCTATCAAATTCTTTGGGTAACGTGACTGAGGTAGACGTTAATGTTTATCCTTAGAAATTTACATTATATATTGTGCTGGGTATTCCAAGGTTACTTCCCATGTTGTCATGATCACATAATATTAAGAATGATAAGCATGCCACTAGTTACCTTTATGATTTATGATATGTATGTGTTATTCATAAATATAATGATTTCATGAGGTATGATATGATTGAAAATTACGGTTTCATTGATTTATATATATTGATGGGTTAATGTTTCCTTTCTATATTTTATAACCCTCACTAATCTATTTATTCTCACCCCATTTTTTTAAATGTTTTTCACATAACATAAAGACAAATAGGGTCAGGGATGGGATCATGGAAAAGTCATGATATCTAAAACATGGAAATGGACATGTTTCTTTTTAAGAGTTTTTATTTTATCAAATAAATGTTTTCTAGGTAGTAGTGTCCACATGTAATATTTAAGTTTATATGTAATAGTTATGGACTAATTGTCTAAAATACAAAACCTAGAAAAATCTTCAATTAGAATTATAGATTTAACTCAAGATTATGTAATGTTTACGGTTGGGTCCATATATTTATTATAAACTTTTTTCCTATACAGATAATTAAATTGGTTTTAAAATCATAAATGGATGAATGTTAATTTTTGATATCAGTAATGTAATATGTTAATAAATAAAAAATTACTTCATCAGTTAATTTAAAAGCGATAATTGACAATATTCCTTCATAATTTCCTATGATTAAATTTTAATTATAGTAGTGGAAGACATGGATTTAATTGTGTATGATTAGAATTTTTATAGGAATTATATGATATTGAAACCAAATTTATATATGTAATTAAATATATTAAATGGTAGGGATTTGATAATGATATAAATAGTGTATATTGGAAACAAGGGGAATTTTTTATATAGTGGAATTATGGGACATTTATTGAATTATATTGGAGGTCACCGAATAGAATTTTTTAGATTAATATGGATTATAAATAGGGTAATGTCACATTATTTTATCCCCTATGATATATATTTATCTATATATTTATCTAATTCATTGTTCTCTATTGGTAATAGTGGATATGTTTTCAAGATTATCATGTAATAGTTTATTGAAGAAACAGTTAATGTATTTTAAGGTGATTCTAAAATTGTCATTAATTTTTGGAAATTTTTTTAATTAAAATAAAAAGTTACCATTTTCATTGAAACTATAATTTTTCATATTTCGGTCACAAATGTTTTTTGGTTAGGGGTTTATGTCCAACATCTTATAGTTATTCCAATTAGCACAATGATAATAAAATTATTAAGGAATTTCTCTCTAGTAATAATTATTCTATAGATTTTAGACATTGAATCACGTAGATCCAAATAAAGTGGAATATTGGTTGTGCCAATCACAAGAAACTATATATTCTAAACCTAAGAGTCAAATGGGTCACATGACAACTTCTTTGGGTACTCTATTGAATATACTTAGTTTATATCAAACTCTCTTAAATTGTTTGGGTATGTATTTTGTTTTTATATCTATAGTTTATGGGTATTTTGGATTACATGACATAGTATATTTTATTATTACAGTTATTTAAATTAGAATAAGTTTGAGAAATCATTGAAAAAACGTATTTGATAGACTGTTCAAATTTCATCCTATGTTGGATAGGATTCCATGGCCAATGATTCATGTTATTTTCAAAAAATTTAATTCAAAAAATTTAAATCATGTAAGTTGTAAAATTGAGACAAGAATATGTTTTTTATAATGGATTTATATATTAGAAATTCAATCCATTATGAAAAAATGTATTAATGGTTTTTAAAATCAATATATTTTATTTTTGAATTTTTTTGTTAATACTCAATTAGGGTTGAATTAAATAAAAATCAAATTAATTATTTTTGTTTTGAAAATCATTTTACCTAGAAAATAGTTTTTTGGGAACTATTTTATTGTCACGTGAATCAATAATTCTTGAGTTAGAAATATATATTGGGACATATTCCAAAATAATATTATTGAATTATTAGACAATGCTATGAATTAATTAAAAACACCTTAGAAGTTTTATCAATATAAATAATTATCCTGTAAATGTAAAATATTATTTTAGTTAGATTAGATATTTTTAACATCTATGATAAAATACTATTCATATATATCATATGGAATTAAATTATTTAATTTTAGTATCAATTTTATAGTACATGTAAATTTTACATGTTTGGAAATGTTGATATAATGGTATGAATGTCAATATAGAGTATGTTTGGATACACATGGGTTTATTGAAATATTGAATTATGATATCATTATTTATTTTAAAAATTTATTTTTTTATATTTTGGAATATATGAGAATGCATGATAGTAATTTCATGAAATCCTAATATGCAAATTGCTACAGATCCATAATTTCAATACACCGTATATGAAGAGGTGTTATTTGTAATAAAATAGGAAAACTAAATAATAACTTATCGAAGATGGATGAAATATTCTATATACATGGGGGGCCAAAATGATGCTTATCAATAAATTTTTTTTAATATATTATATATTATGGAAAAAAATGTATTAATCATCAATATGGTTTATATAATATTCTATAGATTAAATTTTATTTCACTAAATTGTAACTTATAAAAACCTTGTTATACATTCTTTATGATAAAATTGAAGTATAAAGAAAATATAGTATTTATTGTCCATAGATGGTAAATATTTCCCCCATCATTATGTTATATCCGTACACATTAGTTTCATACCATTAGTGATCAATAAACAAAGTTCTTAACTAGTTGTGATACAAATCCAGTTTCCAATTACTGGTATTTGGTTAGGATATTATACAATGGCAGAATGGAATTTGATTTTCTTTTGAGTCATCTTAATTTTGGAAATAATAGATTTTATGATATAATAACTCCAGTTGTTTAAAAAAACAATGTCATCAAAATTTTTTATACAGCAAAACATTTGTTTTATTGTGTTTGGGTATACCAAGTGACCATAGAATATCATATAGCATATTATTAATTATAGGAGTTAGTAAACAAACTGTGTTGAGAAAGGTGACATGTTCATGAATTATGGTTGGAATATATATAGAAGATATATTTGAGTATTAGATATCAAACATAATTCTGTGTCTCGAAAGTGGATTTTTGAAATAGTTTTAAATAATATTTATTATTTTATTTTTTATAAAACATATTTATATTAAATAAGTTCTGTTTTATTTTATGAAAATAGATAGATTAAATTTATATACTATGAATAAGTCCATTTATATATAAATATAATTATGTGTTTTGGGATTTATGGATATTATGTTATACATATAGATAATATTTAAATATAGTGAATTTATATATGTTTGGTTCGGTGGAATTATAAAAATTATTCCTTTTAGGGAGCACATTAATGAATAAGGAGCATGAAATGTGGAAGTCATTCCAAAACATATACTTTTTTATACCCAATGATTTATGTTCATTTAATATGAAAAAATAATGGGAGACAAAGAAACGTGAATAACGATTTACAATTCCATAATTAGATTCCTCCAATATTTTGTTGATATAGTAGTTTGATAGAAGATGAGACTTTTTTATAAATATTTAACGAAATATTTTAGTTCCTTCATAGGCTCAATATACTAATGGTAAATCACATTACTTATATATCACATGGGGAATGTTGTAAATAATGGGAGTTGACTATACATTAAATTTCTCTACAGAATATGAGATGGAATGTTTTCTAAGGTATTTTTATTAAAAGAATATATTATTATTCAAGGATGAAGAAATATATAGAGTTTTTTTATTAGATAATGGTAATATTTAGATTATAGAATATTAATAACACATTATATAATACTTCATATTTGATCCACATTTGACTAATAATGATAATATTAAAGTCATAAGATAAATTATATTCCTTAAAAATAAATAAATTTAAAATTAATATAATTTGAACTACAATCCTATGTGGAACAGGTTAATAATGTAGTGTTGGTGGAAGAAATCATGATCAATGTTTAATGTTATCATTTTCTGTTCAAGTAATAAGGGAAATAATTTCCTTGGTGGGATGATTTTAAACTATAATGAAATCATGAAATAATTTAGATAAATCATTATTTTCATAATAAATTCATCCTTGGGGATGGGATACCATTCATGACATCAACATGGAAGCGTACCAATTTAAGGAAGAATTTTCATAATCATATTAGGAATTACCAATAGATTGGGAATATTGGAAATGTGAATTCATTTTCATGGAATTTAATAGTACAACATAAATAAATAGAGTATTTTGTATTCAATATCAGAAACAAAATCAATATATAGTGTTTTCATATGCCAGGAAAATTAGTTACCATTCTCCAATATTGATGTAGAATATTTTTTATCATTATTTACCATAACCATGATTTTGTTGAATTATAAGAAGGGAAAACATAAATATAGAAAATATTGGTTATTTTTTCACTATGATAACCATTGTGTTTGAAATTGGTGAATTTTATTAATATATATATTAATCAAAATTTTACTGGAGAAATTTTCATGATGAATTGATTCCCTATTATATGATTATTATGGAACCTCTTGGAGTGAGGATATAAAATGGAATTATATTACAATATTATTACATTTTTATTAGTGATGTGGAGTTAACATGTTAGTTTTTAGTCTTAGATATGATCACATATATACACATACCAAGAATAGACTAGATGGAATGTTTTGAGGCAAATATTTATTTACATATCCATATATTTTGTTATATATTACATATTGGGAGGATTCCCTCATTCTAGGGAGAGTAAATTATTCACGTGAGTTGAGAAAAAATAATTGTTAAAATACATGTACAATTTTATTACTGGTTGTGTGGTTTGGTTATTGGATCAATGTGATTACATCCTAAACATTGATTACAAATATTTGATGATGATTTGGAAGGAAAGGGATTTAATTGAGACAATATACCAGTCTTGGATGAAAAATATTTTTTTACCAAGAAGGTTAATGAAATTATATAGTCATATAATACTATTTGAATATAATCCATAGGAAAATGAATAATAAACATCCATTAAACAAATTTATTTATATAGTATCTATATTAGAGGGATCTTTGTGGATTCCAATGTCTGAATTATTACCAATGTATAACCATTTTAGAAAAACTAGTTTCTAAACTATTAAGAAAACTCTAAGGGACATGTATAGATAATAAAACCGTTTAATCATTCCATTTGTACTTTGAAATTAACCTATTATATTTATTACTATGATGAATCATATAACATTCGAAAATAACTATAGTTGTTGGATTTTGTGTTTTTGGATGATATTTTATTTATGTAGTTTCAATATAATAATAATGATTCCATTTGAGGATTTATTTTCCAATTTAGTGATTAAACATGATTGTTTATTTTCAAATATCATTCATATTTAGTGTTTAACAATATGACGATATTTTATCCCAAAGGGTACATATATAGATTCAAAATGTTAAAAATGATGATTTACTAAAAGTAAACCATTTATTAAAAAAAAACAAAATATTTCATCTTTTTCACCAATAATAGATGATTTATTCCAATATCTCAAAAGTAATATAATTTACAATGATGTTGAAACAAACAGATATAAAATTTGAGTGCGTTGGGTAATGATATAATTATTTAAATGAGATAACGATAATATTTACAAATAACCATGTATTGTTCATACAAAATTCTATTAAAGGGCATTTCTGGTATTTTTATACATTGTGTGTTTGTTTTGGATTCATACCCATGAAATTAGAAAGAAGTGGTGTAATGTGGATCGGGAAAATTCTAACTTTATGAGAGGAATAATACAGGATAACAAATAGAACTATTATATGTTGTTAATTGTTGGATTAACATAATCAATTACCTATTTCGTGAATGAATCATTATGATTTTAGATTATAAAAGTCAAATTATGTTTTCACTTATCAATACATAGACCTATGGTGAATACGATAAACATTGTTTCATAATAATATAAACAATCAATCTTTTACTATAGTTAGAAAGGGTAACCCTATAGGAAGTTCCTTGAGTTGGAAAACATGGGAGGTAAAAAATGATGTTTAGTAGGAACATATGAGTTTTATTTAATATATATATATATATATATATGTTGTCTCATAAAGTGTGAGACTATATAGTATTATGTTAGATTGACATATCCTTTTTTATTATGGATCATTCAATGAAGTGAAAAATAATCAACAATAAATTTAAAAGGATATGTTAAAACCAAACATTTATAGTCACCATTGATATGTGAAAGATACATTAGATTATATACATATAAAATATTTAAATTTAAATTTAAATAATAATTAAAATTTTATTAAAATTATAAACCACAATAAACTCTTCAAAAGATTATGTATTTTAAAATAAAAATATCAAAAATCCCTACTGGAGGATTATCTTTTATATGTTTCAAGAAGGGTTTCCAATATGTATTTATTGGTTATTTTTATGGTCTATATTAAATGATTATTTTTTCATATATTTATGTATAGAACATTATTTTATGTTCATATTATATTCATTCCATTGTTCAATTACATTTTTATATTATTTTTCTACATCATTATGTTGTGGATTTTTTTGATCATTAAAATAATTCACTATAACATTAACTTATACATCATATTAATCATATTCCCAGCAGTATTATTGTCATATTCTAGTTATAGAGATATATTCCTCTTTTACATTTATCATACTACAACACAGTCCTACAAAATACCTAGTTTTGGATTAGGATTTTCATCACCCTAGCCTTTCACAAGTGCATTTTAACATTGATTTTTCACTAAAATATCTTGTTTAGTGGGGTGATTAATTATTTATTAATATATTTTAGTCACCTATACCACACTATTGAAGATTCATATTCAATAGTACATGTGTCGAACCATTCTACTATTAGAAAACCCATTCTCAATACTCAAATATGGTTCTTTCCCCTATAGATTTTTAAAAATTTATTACCTATCACCAAAAATGATTCCCCCTTTATTATGTACTGTTATTCTAAAATTATGGTTTTATATTCTCTATTTATATTAAAATTCCACCAAGGATTAATCCTTTAGATCGTCATATGACATAAAATATCATCCATTGAAAATGTCATACAATTCATTAGATGATTTCCCTCACCATTGGAAATGGTGGTTTGTTTTTGTAGTTCTTATATTATATTATATTATTTATTTATTTATATTCATTCAAAATTATGGTGGTTCATCATGGAGTAATTAAGGCATATCATGGAATCATATAATAGTGCAGATGGTTATAATTAGCAATGAATCTAGGGAATAATTTATATTTATGTCTATTTTATAAATTTTTGATGGATACTCATCAATTAAATTTTGGAAAAATAAAACATTATATTATTTCCACATGAAAATAAGATAATACTATAATTTATTTTATATTTGGTTCATTTGAGACACTATTTATTCCTGATTCTTTTATTTATTATTATGAACAAACATAAAATATCATATTACATATAAAACAATGTCGATATGATTTATATGTAATACAATGAAAATGATTTTATTAAATGGCATCAAGAGTTTAAATAGAGTATCATCGTCCAATGTATTTGATTAGGGCCTTCCCTTTAGTAAATGATTTTTTAGAGGATAATAGAATGCTATAAAAACAGTCTATACAAAATTCATAGGATTTTTATCAAGCATCTTTGTATGATTTTCGTATAACATAGGAGGATAAAAGTTATTTTTTAGTTATTATTTAATAATAACATCCATAAATTTATTTAGATGGATCCATATAAAAAAATTAATGAATGGTCATGTCAGTCTTCTCTATCTTTTTCTTGGGTTGGAGATAGAACTCTATTTAGACAAAATTTAGTGAAAGAGATGAAAAATCATGTTCATTTAATAATGATGATATTGGAAATTTACCAAACATGGTAGAAGTCCTATATTGAACATTAATGATTACCATTTTAATTTAATATTGGTTTATGCTACCTTTTTATTATTTCAAAATGTATGGGTCATAAATGGTGCGTTTATCATGTGATGTTGGGAATTTAGTGTGTTGGTCCATTCAAAATCAAGGAGTAAATTTTAAATATTGTTTATTTGTTGTATTTTATATTAATGTAAGATTTATTAGATTATTTTTTTCATGTAAAATAGTGAAGAATTTACTATTCAATCTCATTTTATGTTTATAACTGAAAAATATTTATTTGGATATAGTCTTGACAATTATCATAATGCATGAGAGGTTTTTAAATAAAAAAGTGAAGGGTTTTAGAGGAAAGTATATTACATTTTTATAGTATTATAAAAACATGTATAGGATTATGGTGAAGTATGTGTTAAAAAATCTAATGTGACTATAACAAACAAATATTTTTTAGTAAAATAGAGAAAAATAATTATTTAGTGAAAAAATAGGTTAGTGAGAATTAAATCATTCATTATTTTGGATTTTAATTAATGGATTTCCTTTTTGTCAATTATATTGTTAAAATTATAACTAAGGTAAATTAAATTATCCAGATAACTATGTTATTATTTAATTATGAGTATTTTATTTCTTTAGGGAATAAATCTAATGATATCTCTCTTTTATTTGAGGTTTATTATATTTTATTAAATAATAAAACATTTCCCGAGGACATAATATTAAAATTATAATTAAAATTATGATTTGGGAATTTTTTATAGTTAATAATAGAATTTTAATTATATAAATTTTTAAAAGTGATTTAGTGGAGATCAATTATTGGATTTTTAGGAATTGTACAATTTTAGCACCATGGATTTATTTTGTAGGGAATTAATGAATATTGGGGATTTGATATTTGGAATGATAAAGACGGTAAAGGAAAAGAGATATTTTTAAGGATGGGAATTAATTTTCATTTCTACTTTATGGGGGAGATTATATAAATTGATTTTATGTTGGACATGATTTGTAAATAGTGGATGGTGGAACCATATTTTCCATATTGTTCTATCTCAATTTTTTCTCGATTAGATATGGTGAAATTCACGGTGTATAGTGATTGGAAGATGGATGGATAAAAATATTATCAATGGATTATTAGTGTATATTCTAAAATGATAATTTATTTGTATAATAGTGATTTGGTTTTTTGATTATTTTAATTTATCATATAAAACACTCATTCTAATCCTTCCCCACTAAAATTGATTTGTGAGGACTTTTTTGAAAATGTTGTGAGGAAACGTTAATTAGAACATGGATAGTTCCACTCTATATAATTTTCACTTATATCCATTAACTTTGATACATTATAGATAATGAGTTTCATGATGTTGGGTCAAGTGGAATATATTTTTTCCACTCAGTAATAGTTTTTTAATTTAAACACAAGATTCACCTGTGTGTTCATAAAAATTTACATTGGTTCATACCAAATGCACAAATATCATGATAAATTATTCTAAATTGTATTTTTTCATTATTTATATAATCCTTATTTCAGGATGAGTATGTAAAACATGAATTAGTGTGTCAATCTATTGTGGAATTAAATAATTATAATTATGAAAAAATAAATGTAAACACATCTATGGTTCATGGGGCTTATTACTTCCTTATATGGTTTTGAGTAATTGAATTTCAATTATTTTTTTTTCATTTAATTTATTTAAAATATTTTTTAAAAAATAATTTTAATAAATTAAATTGATAAATTTTTGGTTCTCAATGTTTTGAAAAATAGGAAATGATAATTTCAGAGAATATTGGGAGTACCTAATTTTTAAAATCATGGGATTTTATGTATGAAAATAGATATTTTTTTCATAAATTGGGTTTGAGATTAAGTTAAATTTATTTTATTGAATTGTAATATAAAATCTTTTTTAAAAAAAATAGTTAAAGAAATTATTTTCATGTCATGAGAATAATTAAATCTTATATTAGAAAAAAACATGGATTTATAGTTTAAAATAAACATGTTGGATGGTTGGGAATAGTACTTAAAAGGGGGAAAACCATACTAGATTCATCTTGGAGGATGAAAATTCAATTTATATGTATTATGGTCATAGATTTTTTATATTATTTATTCTTTCATGATTTCATACTTTTTTTGTTCTTGATGCATTAAATTCGAAAATTATGTATTCAATTGTAAAACATAGGATAATATATTATGCCTAAAAATATTTATTTCCTAAAATACATACTAGGTTTTAGTATATCTTATTAAAATAATGGTAATTAATATTAATTATTATTTTCATTTTCAATAATTTATTTTATAGACTATTTGGAATAGTTTAAATATTGGAAGGAATATCGAGATTCATTTAATATCTCATTGACATACGTTATACTAACCTATACTAGAAACCTCATTGGGAATTTAAATTTTTAAACATATTATATAAAAATTAAAAATCCATATTTTTTCTTCAACTATGAATAATATTATATTTTTAAACCAAGTAATTTGATGGTTTTTTTCCAAGTTACTTTGGTTGAGATAAGAAATATATGGTTGTTATGTGTTGATCCTCATGATTTGTCAGGACATGTATTTTAAACATTTTCTTATTCTGAAATATCCTAGGTACATTGTTTGTTTTAAAATTGGGATTAAAAATGATTCAATTTTTTATTAGAATGAAAACCTCATTTACATATAGTAATTGTTTTTCAATGTGAGAACATAATTCCTTATTGAAGTTTTTGTATCCCTCAACACTAAATAAAAACTTTTTTCAAGCATGGAACAATGTTGAGTCCATGTGGTATCCCAATATAGGTTTATGATAATGAATATGGGTAATTACAATAAATACACCACTTCAAAATACAAAACATACAATATAACACCATAATACATACCCAAAGACTCTTCCAATGTCCCTTAGTTTTCTATAGTTCAACTCCATTACATACTTATGACCATTATCCACATGAAAATACACATAATATGGAAACAACATTGATATTGTGTTTTCTACATGTAAAATATAACATTTTTTTCATGGGATGGGGTTCACACAACCCCCCCCCCCAAAAATACCCTTATATATAATAAATGTTATATAAATAAATTATTTAAACATTGTTTTAATTATTCTTATGATATTTTTAATTAAATATTAATAATATTATAAGATCATACGATTCATTGATCATAACAAAAAGTCCCCTATTAATGGTTTACCATAACCGTTGTTTGATTCTAGATTTAATTGATGTGGGCATCCATGATTTTTTTTTGGTTGGTAATCCTAAATCCCAAAAACTATATTTTCATTAAATTAATTCTGGGTAGATAATGTTTCGATTAAATAATCATAATGGTAACTAATAATAATTATTTCTTATGTCCTCCACTAGACACAACATTATATAGATAGTGTTGTTTAAATCAACATAAATAATAGTGTTAGAGATTTCTGTAATTTCCCCAACCCTAGTAGACTGATGTCAGTTACATACATTAATACATTGGAATATGAAACAATGAATAACATCCTATAGGGCCAAATAATTTATTATTTATAGTTTATATATACAAGTTTTAAATTCCAATTACATCATTGGAATAAATTTTAAAAAGTATTTTCCTTGAGGAAACCATTAATACCTATAGTGTAACCCTGCATATAAATCAAAATAAAATTCATGAAAACTTAGATAAAATTTAATTAAAGAATATGGTGATCTCAAATACTCATCCAGGGTTGAGTATATTAGAAACAATAATTAATAAATCGACAAAATTAGTATTCAATGGTAAATAAATGATCAAATTTTCCATTAATCAATAACATGAGTATAACATGATAATGGGAAAATGTGATCAAATAACAACATAATGATATTAAAATGATATAAAAAAATTAACCATTTATATTATACTAATTTAATAATATCAAAAAAATAAATAACTAGTTTGATAATGATTGATTTCATAATTTCGAACCTCTAAAAACTCACGTCGGGGCCTAAGACAAGACATATGAAAAGAAATGGCTAAGAAATTGAAAAAACCTGACATATTTTTTATATTGAGACCTATAATTGAATCTATTTCTTATATTGGGCAACAAAAAAGACCTAAAAAAGAATAATTTATTCCTTATATGAATAAATAATACAACTGAATCAGTATTCCGTAGAAAAATAAGTAACTATCTTTATTGGAAGAACTAGTCATACAACATATCAATACTTCCTTAGTAAAACATACCATAAACCATTTAATAAACTATGGAATATTTTATCAAAATATTTAAACCACAATTACGTACTATATTCAAATATGTATGTTTACATAGTTGAAAATATATTAATTTTGATCCTTTAAAATTTCATGAAGAAAACATTCTTTAATATTTTTGTATTTTCACATACCACTATGAAATAATTGAATTGTATTCTCTATGATGGGATTACATTACATTAAACATATAATATCATGATATCAAGGATATTCAAGATTTTACATGTCAATGGTGTAGTATACACACCTCATAAAATAAGACATGTCTATAACATAAAAAATTTCTCAATGAAATAATATAATGACAAAAATCCGTTACATATTTTTTAAATTTAGAATTAAAAAATCCATAGGAGATAGATAATACATTTTATATATAAATAAAATTATATTAATGGATGTGAGAATTAAAATAAATTCTTGTTTAATATATATACAAAATAAAATAGTGGTGATTTATATATATCTGATAGAAGACAAATTGAGATAAGATGATCCTTACCTCACACTTCTGTTTAGTGGTTCATACATTAACATCCATTAAACTAGTTTAATGAATGTTACTATCAATCAATGAAAAAATTACAATATTTATAATTCCTAATGTGAAAATTTTATAACATATTAGGACATTTTAGTTAATAATATGTCATTATTTTTCTGATTTAGGTTGTGTTCATTTCATGGATTTGTGATCGGTTTACTTCTATATGTTTATGTATATTAATGTAAAATGGGATAAATATTACAAAAATGGAGTGTAATATTACTAGTTTAGTAACATAATTATTGATGGTCTAAAATAAATTTTTTAATTATTATATGAGGATGAGGCATTAGATAAAACATTTATGTTAAATTATTAATATATATTAGCGATTTTTTCAGAAGATCAAAAACTATATTCATCTTATATACTATTATGATTATATATATTATTTCAAGAATATGATATATGTTATAATATAGCTATTTAAACCTGATTTAGACAAAATTACCTTATTTTGACCCTCAATGAAAAATGAAAATTCATTTTCACTGGGATGGAAAACCGATATAATTTGGATAATAGTTAAGTTCTATGAGATATGTGGAGGTTATATAAAGGGAATTATTTTAGATATTTCATTATATAAATAAAATTTACTTATTTATATAATTTTTTAGTTATTATTCCTTCATGTGTGAATGATGTTAGATTAATATAGAGGTAGAAAATAATGTAAGAGGGTTGTTTTTAGAAAATTACTTCTTGAATATAACCTCATTTGGAGGAAACCTTGTGGAGCTTTGATTTTTTATTTTGTAGAGGCCATAAAAATATATAGTTGGGGAGAGTTATTCGGAATGGTTCTGGAAGTGATTTTTGGAGCCACATGGATTTTGGGTCAAAATGGGGTGTTGAGTGGTGGTGTTTATACTTGAGGAGAAGTGGGATTAAGTGATTATATAATGATTATTATATATTTAACAGAAACCGCATTGTTGTGTAACTAATATCAAATAATTATATTGTTAAATAATGTTGTCAAATTTGGTTAGTGTATATAAATACCACAACCAACCGTTAACATTTTCAATTTTTATGTATTTAATGACTTTATCCTTTAACATTATCTCATTTCATTTATCTCATATTCCGAAGAAAATACTTTTGTTTCCAGGGAATTATATTTATGTTTAAAATTAAAAATGACCATAAAAAATAATTTGGATATTATGATTCAAAATATTAAATCAAAATTTCTAAATTGATTAACAAAAATGCATAAATAATATTAAAAATTGACCCTGAAAACAAAATTAAAAGCAGATTCTTAATGCTAAATTTCTAAAAGATTGAAATGTTTTTATTTCAAAATTCTAAGAGATATTTATTACAATGACATAAATTAGTTTAAATTATTTTTTTTACTAATTATCTTATAAAAGGAACTTTAATATATTTTAACTATATATATTTATTTGACAAAAAAGATGTTTTTATTTAAAATTTAATATTTCTTTTTATTCATTAAAAAATGAAACCTCCCTTAAAAATATCTAAATAATAATATAATATATATTTTATTATATTATTCAAAATAAATATATTTTTAAAAAATTATACATACAAAATATTTAATATTTAAATTTTATATAGGTTCTCCATCAAATGGAAGAAAAATGCCGCGAAAATTATATAGCTTGTTATGCTGAAAATTGAATTTACAGTTATATTAATCATGTAAAACATGCTCGATGAATTTAATACCCCATGTATAAATATTTAACATATGAATTTAATTAATATATTTATTTAATAATGATTATATTAATTTATTATGATAAAATATCATTGCGGGCATAAAAATATTTGTTTTATAAAAATACACCCTTTATGGTCAATTGGTTTTCATTTATTAGTTCTAATTAATTTGTTACCAAAAAATTAATTTTAAGGTAATTTTTAAAATATAGAATAATAAATTATTTAATCTCATTCCTTACAACAATTTCAACTGCTAGGTGATAACTATCAAAATTAAATAATAGTACTTAATCCTTTTTTAATGTCAGAGTTCAATGTAAAGTAAGACATCAAAGGAATTAAATATATTTAAGTAGAGATATTCTATGAAATCATGTTGTGTTACATTCTACACTATTTCAATAAATTATATAATTATTTTCAATTATTTTTTTAATATCAAACGATTATTATTGAAATTTATTTTATGGGAAACACACATGGTAAATAAGGTTAATAAAAACTGTTCCTAAAAAAAGAAAGGGAAATATAAATGTCCCCAAAAAATTAACATTCATTAATAGGATAACATTACTAGGATGTGAAAAACATGACCTATTATTGGAATAAAAGTACCATGTTCTGATTGAGAGTGATATAGAACATGGTCAATATAATGTATACATTTACAAAACAATAAATTTGTGATGGGTTAATGAGGCCATTTATTACCTAGTAATAAAATTTGTTAAATATATTTTTTATTCCAAATTAATTTCTTAAACATGAATGATTTTTTAATATCCATATTGTAACTTTAGAAAATACAAAAACATGATTTATTTGTTTACAATAAGAATAATATTATAGTTTTTTTGAATTTTTTATATATTTTCACTTCATATATTATGCGAGGAAGTGGATAAAATAAATGAATATTTCTTTCCTGAATCAATTTTTGTGAATCATAATATCCAAAAAATCCTAAATTCAGCCGCTAAATATTTACTAAAATCAAAACACAATTGACATCTTATCTAAATAAATAATATCAAAATTTCATCTTAATCCATTCCAAAATTATTTAATATTAATACTCATCTAAAATAAATATGTCGAAATTTATAATATTAAAATGCAACAATATTTGAAAAAATTAATATTATATTCCTTAAATGGAAAAATATTACTATTAATGTCTCATATAAAATATATAAATAACTTTACAACCATTAAACCTTGATGGAAACATGTTAACACAAAAAATATGTCAGTTTATTGAATATATTCCTAAAATCCAACCTTGTAGTTGACCTTGAAAAGGTAAAATAACCCATTAAATAAATAACCACTTTCAAAGAAACCAATATTTTCCAATAAAAATTAATTTTTTATTAATATTTAAAAATGAATAAAATTTTATGGGTTATCTCCCCTCAATAATTTTTTCCTAGAGGATCAAATTTCAATAGAATCACTATTATTGGATAATGGAACAATAACTCAGTAGATTCCAAATCCTTAATGAATATTCCCTATAGTTCAATCATTATGTATTCATAATTAATATTATTACTAAAAATTAGTTAAAATAATAAAATTATCGAATTCTATAATCCAAAAAACTATCATATTATTTATTCCCATTAACTATGGAAGTATTATAAGCATAATAGTTATCTATAAGACTATTTTTGGGTATATTCCAATGATGCATGAGAAATTTATTTTCATAATTTCTCATATCTTTATAGTTTAGAAATATGACATTGGAAACATTTTTATTACCTGTGGGATACAAGCATAGAGGCCTTTCTATGCATACTCGTAGAAAACACCAATTCCATTTAAGAAAGTACATAAGAGTTTATTTTCACTATTATCAAATGTAGAAAAATACATATTTATATTATTTAGATTATCCACCTTTTTTAAAGTTTTAATCTTATTCTCAAGCTTCACACTAAATCCTTATTACATATAGAATCCATTCTCTATCACATTTTCAAATGATATTATGTTATCATATGAAAAGAATTCTTTGGATAATAGGTCCATTTAAAATATTATCTTAATACCATAATAGATATCTGCTTTCCTATACTTTGGATCATGTCCACCGGTGAGGTTCCATTTATAAATGATAACATAATCTTAATTAGAACATATAATTATGAAACAACAGGTATAATCCCAAAACATAAAAAATATATATATAAAAATGAAAAATTTACACATTGATAATCTCTTAATCATACACATGGATTCATTGGGATGATCTTTTATACATATACTAAAATTAAACCATATGATTATGTTCCCTAGTATATGATTCCTTTATTATAGTTCCCAAGGATTATACTAAACTTGATCTGATAATAAAATAAAATTTTCACAACCCTATTATCTTATAGCTAGTTCCTTACATAATTAAATTGGAATAAGATATAGGTAACTACATCCCAATGTATAGAATGGTTTAGTCATCTGGGAACACTAGATACATGTTTTAAATTCCCATTACATTTTAGACATTAAATTTAAAATGTATTTTCTTTTATAAAATCATTATTTTTTTTAAAATAACCACTCTTGTAAATCATAATTACCATCATGAAATCCTTTGGAAAATAAAAAATTTTAACAAGGTGAGATGAAATGGTCATTACGGAATAAGTAATATAGAAGAAATAATTAATCAATGAACATAGATAATATGATAAAGTAAATAACTGATCTCACATTCCATTAATTAATAACATGAGTATAACATGACAATAATAAAATATGGTCAAATATGGTGACAAAGTTAGTCACATGAGATGGAAAATTGAACCTTATATATTAATCTAATTTAATAATCAAATGTAATCAATAAATTGTTTTAGAATTATGGATTTCAAAATACCAAACATCAGAAAAAATATAGTCAAGGCATCAGTGATGATATCTCAAAATAAATTTGTAATGCATTGGTGAAAACCAAATCCTGTTTTTCAATTGGTACATTCATTTCATCAATGGACTATAATGGTCCCCTCCTAGAAAATACTCTGTAAAATGAATTCCTCAAATGAGTTAATAATACAATAGATCCGACATTACTCAACAAAATCAATAAATTTATGTGTTGGAAGAACCAGTAATATGCTATATATGTACATCCCCCAAGAATACTGACCAAAAACAGTTTACTAAAGTATTGAAGATGATATCATAAAAGGTAAATCACATATATTTTATAGATTCGACAAAGTATTTTGACACAGATGAAAATAATTTAAATGATGTCACTGAAAAATTATTGAGAAAATTAATCATTAAACATTCCAAAATGTCATATACCACATTGAATCAATTGAATTATAAGACTCATTGAGGAATAATAATAAATGAAATTAAAAAAAATCAATAGATAAATGAGATTTATGATATAAAATTTCAATGGAGAAGTATATAAACCTCACAAAAGAAGATATGTGTATAACCTAAAGAATGTTTCAATGAATGAAACTTGTGGAAAAAATACATTACAAATTTGGTAACATTCAAACCATAAAATCCAAGAATGAGAGAAAATATAAGGGATATGTTAATGATCAAAAACATATTTATAATAATCATAAAATATATTCTAGATCTATATATACTTAATAGAAAAAAAGAGTTGAATAAGACATTTATCTCACATAAGAAAATGTGATATGATAGAACCCTTACCTAACTCTTTCATCTTGTTTTATGTACATTAATCACCTTAATAATGGTTTAATGAATGTTATTCACTATTTTTAAAAATAATAGTTATATTTATAATTCCATATATGAAAATTATTTAACATAATATGACACATGAAATAATAATATTTCATTATTTTCATGGTTTCAGGTGCTTTGATTTTTGGTTTTTATTATTAGTTCATTTGTGTGTAATTTTGGACATTACTGTAAAATGGGATATAAACTCTAGAATTGGAATGTAATAGAATCAGTGAAGTTACTGATGTATTAATGTTACAATATATTATTTTAATTTCAATCATGAGGGTGATAGATTATCTAAAATTCAAATGACAAATGTTTTGTTTATTTAATCTATTTTCTAGACATCAAGAACTATTTTAGTGTTATTTAGTATTAAGATTTTATATTAGTTCCAAAAAAAAGAAAGTTATAATTACCCATTTTAATGTCATTTAATATTAATTACACATTTATGACCTACCATTAATGAGGTAATGGAAAATACAAAAAATCATTTTTCACATGGATGATAAAATGACGTAATTTGGATAATAGTTTTATTCCATTGAATAATAGGATATAATAAAATGGGGTTGGATAATACATAATCCATTAAAAACATAACATTCTACTATTTAAATTATTCTGTAATCATATTTTTTTATTGATGAAATATATGAGGAGAAAGTAGAAGATGAAAAGAATTTAGGAGAGGTGTTTGGAGAAAATTACGTAATGAATATAAACACCTTACAGTAGGCCTTGAGGAAATTGGATTTGGTATTTTTATGATACCAATATCACATAGAAAAGTTAATATTGATAGGGATATATTTTTGGAGTGTTTTTTGGAGCATCAAGGCTTGTGGGTCCAAATGGTGTTGTATTTATACTAGAGGAGTGGTGGTTTTAGGTAATCAAATAATGATTATTTTATATTTACTAAAATCCACATTGAGGTGGAATTAATTAAGACATATATTATGTTTAATTATTGTAGTGGAGAGGGTTTTTGGTCATGTGATATCTCAACCAACCATTAAATAAAGTAATTTTTAGGTATTTTATGCCTTTACCCTTTTCACATTAACCAGTTTTATTTTTTACCTATAACATAGAAATAAAATTTATTACATTGTAACATTTTGATTATGTTTCCAAAAAAAAAATTTTCAACCTAATGGTTTATTGGATGGGATTCATGGGTGATAAATCAATGAAATTGGATAAAATGTATTCGAACAATCTCCAATAGGTTTGGTCGTGGAGAAAAAAAAACTCCCAAGGACTCTCATACCCATGACACATGAGCCTGCATTCAAATGTAATGAATTCATTGGGTAATGTGGCCAATAACACATAAAAATCACATTTTTTTAGATTATGATATGTTCATCCCATCACACACTTTTTGGGAGAACAATTTCATATCCAAGACTCTCTTATAGATTTACGATATGTTCATGAATTATTTGTTCATTCCCAATTATCAATAAATGGTTCACCCTAAGGAAATGATAAATGATGAATTAGAATGGGTTTATGACTATATGTATATATCTAATGATTTTTAATTAGTGGAGGTACATTCATGTATCTATGATTCTCCCTCAATGATAACATTTTATGGAAGTGTCTTGGATTCCTTACTCATTCATTAAGAAAATGATATTTTTAAGAGACTTGGTTATGTGATCTGTAGTTTATAGTCATATAGGGGGAAATATTTTATTTTGAAGCTGAGATCTAACCCATATAATGGGATTCAAACGTACTTTTTGAAAGGAAAATATCACACATTTTTCAGGTCTACATAATAGGGAACATAATCTTTTATAATCATGTGACAAGGACCCAAACATGTAGACCTACATCATGCTGAAAATATTCCAATCAGAAATGTGTATGTTCAATAATGGCAAGGGACATACAAATAAGTGGACCAAGGGGCAAAAAAGAGATTTAGTCTCCTAGGAAGAAATGACCATAATGGTAATTTTACCTAGAGAAAATTAGTGTTGATTTTGATGATGGGTTTTTACATCATAAATGATTCTTACATATCCATGTTAGTTCAGAATCAATGATAATGTAGTTTGGTAAAATTTGGGATTACGCATGCGAGATAAAAATTTTAGGGGTTATGATCATGTCTTACACATGTATGTGGACCATTGGATTTATGTTGGGGAACAAATATATGGATAAGGACAAATATTTTTGAATGGTCTATAATAATACTGAATGGGAGGTCCATTTGAGGTTTAATTATTTTTTAATTTATAATATATGATAACTACTAAGCCCACGTGAGTTATTCATGGTGTAAGAAAAAAGAGGTAGTAGTATATTTTATGATCACTTGATTTCACTCTGTCCACTGGTGGATGAGGTGATGAAGCTCAATGGGTTAGGGAGAGGACATTTTTCATTCCTAATTCCTCATTTATTTTGGTAAGCATGAGAGTCACATCTAGTGATCTATCTAGATTTGTCCATAGAAGAGGTGAAAGGGAAAAAAGGTTATGGATCCTTCAATAAATTAAATTTGATCACATGAGGGGGTACCCTAAAATTTGATGTGGGGAGGATATCATTAAATTTTATAGGGAAAGGAATGTGTGATCCTTTCCCTCACCACTCGGAATGGGGAGGATCACATGAGAACAACATGTACAGAATGCTCATTACCATGGTAATGTAATCCTAACAATATAATGAAAATCTACCATTTTGTGGAGTTTTCACAATTGAATCATATTAATTTGCGTATATAGACCTAGGTGGATACAAAAATTTTCTAAATGATCTGATCATACATATTAGGTGGCCATAGATGGTGTATTTTCCTAATTTTGTTAGACTGGTTTGTGAATGTGAAAATATGGGATCTAATGATATGAAATAAGATATTCATGGGATATGAAGAGTTTAATTTCATAGTATTCACTATTTTGTATATAATTTACAAATGTGGGATATGGTTCCCTTCATGTAGCATGTTGCAATACAGGTGATGGTACAATCTAAGAAGCATTATGATATGCATACCAAAGTTCGGTCCCCATAGTTTGTTGCTATAAGGGACAAGAAAATGTCAACATTGAAAGTTGCTTCACGAGGAAGATCTCCTCTCATGAATCGTTATTCTACATGGGGAAAGGTTTATTCTGTATAGATTTTTTATATTTTGGGTGGTTTTCCGCATAGGGGTCATTTATTTTGTGCCTCACAAAATTGTATCCTCTAGGGCGTTTTAGTTTTGTGGTTTCATGGAAGATTTACTATTTCCATGTTATTGATATGGGGTGTATTATTTCTGACATGTAATATACAACATGGATTTGGGTTTTTTGTTTCATATTTTATTGTATCCTTATTTTCTCTTCAGTGCATAATAATCATAATTTTAAATATCCCTCTATTGGAATTTTTATAGAATCGTGTATGTAATGGATAAAAACATGGCCTGTCAACCATGGTGGGTCATGATGATTCATTTTCCTGACCATATGGAACATGAACAGGCCCTCAGATGACGTAGTTTGCCGCAAGTGCTCATTCCTCGGGACAGAAACCACAACCCGGCCCCACAAATGACTTCATTTCATTTGAGGGAGCCAATGATATTTCCTCACCCTATGAATGATTTTTTTTCATGGGGATGGTTGTTTGAGGGGGTGTAAATCATCATACAGTCATGCAAAAGACTTTTTTCATTTTCAAGAGCCAATGATAACAACTTATCCCACAATTATTATGTTATATGTGGTGCTTCCCAAGTTAGTGGAATGCTATGAGAAGTTGAGGTATGAAAAGAAATTTGTTCATCACATGATCAACCTGTCCTTCAAATAATCACAATTTTGGATATTTTCTTCATGTTCCTAATTATAAATATCCTTTTCCTTTTTAAATATAATAGGATCATCCTTTTCTCACATGTTGAATTATCATGAACTAAATATTTCCCTCAATAAGAATGGGAAATTATTGGGTTGAAGATGAGGCTAATATGAGATAGAGAACATTTTTGGCCATTATGTGGAATTGAATTTGTCCCATAATATAAGGCCATGACTATTAATATGAGGGGAATATAATTTGTGGTTTACTAATTCTATCAGAAAAATATGTGCTCTTTATGCACTGGATCTCCTACAACTTCTGCAAAGATTCTCCTTTGTGGACGCCCTTTCCATGAACTGAGATTAGAAAACACAAACTGAAAGTCTCTACCATGAATATTAATTTTAAATATTCTATATAAATTATATATTCTTTTTTTGAGTGTTCTGCAGACAATCACATCACAGACTAATGCTTCACTGACTAGCCATGTTGTGAACAGTTTAATTGCAGGTGGTATTTTCTTAACATAATAGTTCACAGTTTTCTTGTTTCTCACATGGATAGATCACATGGATGTATAAATTTATATGCATATTAAATAAATTATTTACATCCATACTATGATGCAGATGAATTTATGGACACTTCACGTGCTTCTTCAAATATTTTTTTGTTCCTAATATGCTTCTCTCTATTGTCGACAAAGGGAGGAAAGATATGATAGATTCTATTGACATAAAAATTATCATCATCCCACATCATCAATTCTGAGGGGGACATCATACTGAAGGAGAAATAGGGGTATATAGTCTCACACAGACATCCCTTTATGAATTTGATCTACAATAATATTCCCCATTTCTGACAGATCACCCCCAAACCAAAATTCCTATTGGATAATTTTATGTTGAAATATTCTCTGAGACATTATAGCAACGGTAAAATTCATTCAAAGGAACCTAATCACTTGTTATATTCTGAACTATATAACTTTTTCATGATTATAAAATTTATGGGTTTGAGATGAAAAAATCAATTACAACCGTAACATTTCAAAGTAGTCCACAGAAATTTAGCAACACATATGGTTATCAGAATTAGGCCCTATATCTTGGGTAAAACTTATAAATGAATATGTGGTGTAAATTTTGGGTCTGCCAGAAATGAAATTATATAATGAACGAAGTGAAATATGTCGGAATTTATGAAGTGTTCTAGGTGTCGTAGAACTAATCCCATAAAACTAAAAATCTAATCCCACATTTATTTAATAAGTGTATCCTCGAAACTAACAACTTCTACTCTGTGTATGAAGAGTTCGACATAAATATCATGGATTTATGGTTCATCCCAAGGATTCATATCATAAGTGATATACATGATGAGTATATGTACACCCTTCATCAAAGGAAATCATGTAGATGACTCTACCACATTCTACGATTCTTACTGGCTAGGGAATGTGTATTTTTATGGGTGACCCTCATCTAAAGAAGAATGTTCCAATTTTATATTGGATTAACACATTTGAATGAAATGTGGACAAGATCCCAAAAATATAGTATTGGGACATTCCCAAGCATTGAAATATGAAGGCAACTAGGTGCCGACAAACCCCTTCTTTGGGATGTTTGGTTCAACCAGTTGGGCTGGAAGATCATTCCAAATGAAGAGCCAATATTTCAACTAGAAACCATTATTGATATGATTTTGAGTGGATGGTTACTTCTAATGAATTATCCTAGTAATTATGGTTAGAGACACCACTTTTATAATAGTGACTTAATTGGACACAAATCAGTGTATTAACCTCGTAGTCCAGTGTTTGTTTTTATTTACTACATTTTGGGATGGATTAGTGAGGGTTGAAATCCATAAAGTCTAGTATATTACTTTTATGTTAACTAGGGCTAAGTAGAATCCCATATTAGAGGGTAAAAATATATACAAACCCAATAGATACAACATTATACGATCCAATCATACCCCCAAAGAATATTTGGGGTAATTTCATTAGACTATAGTTATTATAAATGGATAAATCATCTTACCCATCATGTTTTTTTTATTTTTAATCATTATATTTCTCTATCTAGAATGTTGGTGAATGACGGATCTGGGGACTGAATTAAGTGGTGAGATAATATCTCTTTGAGACAAGCCATTTGGATTCCAAGATTCATGGAGTGAGTATGTGTTATGGGTACACACCCTATATATTTTCACATCAATTTAACTATGTCCAGATTAGAAGTCCTCCAACCCTCAATAGTTCACATTAGGAGAAACACTTAATGTTACCTCGACAACATAGGCTTCTATTCACTCATGAGGAATCATGATTCAGGATTGGGATTTATCATTTTTTGGGTATTTATTATAAAATTACCATATCATATACCAAGGTCTTTCATGAATTATATCCTAAAGATCAAATAGGATGACTGATCCGTATTGTCGAATCCATAAAAGGTATAGAGGCTAGAAGGAATTAAAAATATAGGTGGGCATTCCATGACTAGGATGAAGATAAGGAAATCCATCTTTTCTAAATCCCCAAGGAAGGGTTTGAGATAATGGATTTCTTCCCCCATTGGTGATAGAACTACTTCTCAAGGTCATACATACATCACCCGAGATTCTTCCTATCTGTCGGCTTTGATAATATTTTATTCTTCAAGGGTTTCACATTCAACTTGTGAAATGTGTCACTTTCGTCCAAATAATGAGGTCTAATTAACCAGTTATGGCTATGATTCAGCACCATTAACTATCCCCTATGATGATGAACATGACATGGTGGATTCTCATTAAAATGAAGTTGTAGCCTCGATTCATTCCATAATGAACTTGCTCTGTTATTCTTTGATAGTGCTTTCCATGGTGAGGATTACTGTTAATGAGGATGATTAGAATCATAAGCATGCATATATGGTTGATGATGATATCAACCCACCTAAAACCTCTGGAGTTAGGAATTTTTCTTATTCCCATTCGGGGTCTCATAGTCACCAATCCCTTGAAGGTTCTAGGATAGTTGTCACACGTAGATAGCTATTGCAGCTACTGGAACACTCCTTTACTCCACTGGTGGATCATCTAGAAATTACCATCCCCATCACTAGGTAATTCCTAGATTATTGGAAGGCTTTGGATACGTTGAGGGAATGAACATCTACAAACATTATTTGGGATACACTTAAGGCGTAGCCACATGGTTGTTAGAGATTTGGATCGATCACTAATACTATATGCATCCAAGCTCATGTATCATAATTTATGGTGGCCATAGATCTAGAATAAATAGATATATGAATCTAATATTCAGAGAGTATACAATAATAGTTCGAATGAGTAGAGAACATGGTGAAAAATTTATGGGAATGACCGTGTTAATGATAAGTACATTTTGGTTAACTCATTTTATTTTTACCATCAAGACATTAACCCCCTACTCATGGGATTTTTAGGATCCTAGGGAGATTCAGTAAATAATCACTTCCACATTGTACACCCCATGGGGAAACATTGCTGGGGTGTTTATCCCTTCTGATGTGGGAGCTACCAATGAAGGATCTCTATGGAAAATCTAGATCATGGAGGTAGCCATTGCGGATCCTTCTGTAGAATTTTCACCGAGGGACTCAACTTCTATTATTTATTAGGGTTCCACCCAATGGAATACCATGTGGCATCTATAGTCTTCACATCTAAACATACATTTAATGGTAATGATAAAACATGAATATCACATTTCATTAAATAGATTTCATTTTAGATGTCTTATTTAGTTGACTAATAATCATTTAAACGAATTTGTGTCTATCTAATGAGTATTCTGGAAGCAATCACAAATATGTCAGTAGACCCAACTTATACGAAGATAAATACTATCACTCCAGCAGTGGTAGCTATAACAGATGGGGAACCTAGGCCAATTGTGAACATTAGGGGGATCCCAAGACATTATGGGGTATCCCCTCATGATAAAACTACCTCTATCGTAGTAAATGTAGAGAAAACATATGTCTGAGAATCAATTGAGAATATTATTCCTGCCACTATAGAAATGAATGATATAAACCTAGTGGAAACATATAAACCGAATTAGAAAACCATGATAGTTGGAGTCTTTAAGGAAATCTCATTCCCCATGGGGATTGACCATTCAAGATGGAATGTATTTTTCCCAGAATGAATGGGTTTTATATGGGGTCATCAACCTTGTTTTGAATAAAGATTTATACAATCTTCTGATCACCACCACAATTAGGGAGTGAATCAAGATCAATGTGAAAAGGAGTTATCTCTCCAACATAGTTCTATAATAGATATTCATGCCGGTTCTTTATTAGTGACCATACTTCTATAGATTAAAAACCCGATCGAGCCTAATTCTACACCACTGATTTATATGGAAGAAACAATATTAAACATGAAAACTATGGATGTAGAATCAATTATGCGGGGAGATGATGAGAAAATAGTGGTCTTGGATGTCGATATATAGACATGTGGACATTAGATCTCCTCTCTTACCCGTGTTTCATTGCCTTTTAGGATTTACATGTTAACCCTTTTAGTAATATGATTCTATAATTTTAGCAACAAGTTCAAATACCTACATCTGATGTTCTAATATTTCCTCTTGCAGATATTGCAAGGGAACCTACTGCTACGAGGTCAAGCCATACTGGGGATGTTTAATCAAAAAACTCTCTGAATGATCTTGCATCTTAATATATTCTATAATACAAGAGTTACATTGAGTCAGACTAGGAGGATTTATACAACCATAACATTTATCATCAATGAATATGGATAGATATTTGGAATATTATTTATCAAACCCCCCAATAAAAAAATATGGAAAATTTTTCCAAATTACACCATGTGTTTGCATTTCCTAGTTATAGGCATTGACTATAATAATATTTAAGACATATAAATGAAGGTGATCGATACCCAAGAGACGACATTCATGCTCTATTACCACATTTCAAATGTATAATCAATGGATCATCTTGATGGGATTAAAAAAATCCTTACTAATGAAGATTTTGAGCATGTTGGGATGGATGTGATGAAATTGGGCCAACATAAAGAGCAGAGGAACTTACAAAGGTATCTATATGAAGAGGTGGAGTATCTTAGATTGAATTTGGTGTGTATTATGAAGTAATTTTTCACACTGAGGAAATGGTTTATGAAGTTAAATAGTTAGTGGAGGAGGAGGAAAAATTAGTATTAGATGTGGTTAATAATATAGAGGCATTTTGGGTTGGTTCAGATGCGAAGACCACAACCTTTTATGAGATTCATTTATACATATAGGGATCATTCAGAAAAATTCTCTAACCTTGAAAATCTACTAAGTGGGCCCTATCACAACATTTAAATAATCATATGGAGATACTCCAGAAAATAGAGGTTCCAACATTCTCATTTACTAAGTAAAAAAATTTCAACCTAATGTATATATTTTATATTATCTTACAATTTACATTAATCATAACATATTATATTTTTAATGAAATAATTTAGTGGATATCTATTTCTATCGCATTATCGGATATCCAAATTTTTATGGTCATTTAATGCCCTAATTTTTACCCAACCTAATGGGGCTTATCAATCATTTTTTCATGTTACATGGGTTACATGAAAATCCCTACAAACATTGTTTATTTTTTTATTTCATAAATTATTTCATATGACTTTAATAAATTAGACTATCCATGAATAATTTTAGTCTTTCTTAGTCCTTTATTTGTATTTTTGACCTAAAATATATTATGTCTATTTTTTATTGTTCATTTTTCATCAAATTATGAAATGCATATGTTTAGTGAGTTAGAACATGAGTTTTATTCATTTTTCTGTTTATAATTATTCCAGATGATGAGTTTTGTGTCTCTTTTCATGGGAGGATTAATTTCATTGAAACTTGAAAAATTTTACTAATGTTTTAGGTTGAACAAATTTGACATTACAATTATGAGGTCAAGGCCCCAATTGAGATAACTGGCCAAGAATTTCCATTAAATTCTAGACATAAATGACATTATTTTCTTGAACCCAATTTAGAAAATTTTGAATCAGATTTATTGAATGTGGAATATAAAATTAGAGTAACTGAAAAAAATACTATTTTCAATATGATGTAGCTTGTGGATGAAGAGGTAGGAAATAACCCACATAGGGATGAATTAGCATTCATTTTACATTAATTTTTTATGGGAAAATTATACAGAGTCAACTAAATCATATTCCACATATTTTGTCATGACCCTTCCCTCAGGTCCAATGTCATGACAACCCCAAGCCCGCCTTTCATAGGCCAGGGGCTGGTGACTAGCACCAGAATGGTGTATCCCTAATACAGGAAGGCATTTCCATTTTACCTATACAGAAAAATAGTCACAGAACACAACAAGAATAATCCATGTAGTAAACTGCTCTAGTAAAAGTGTGATGAATATAAAGGGGCTAGAATACAAGACCAACAGGAAAGTAAATGTTCAACTAAAATGTACAAATATAGATGAAAATTATAAAAATAGCTCCTGGATCATCCACCAAGGATCCTACATGAAGGGTATGTACAACTCACGATTAGTAGTCACTGCAACATGTCACATCAAATAGTCCACCTCCAAGCACTCTCTAGTCCTTGCTCCCCCAGCCTTGATCAATGATTCCTGTTGTCTTCACAAGACATAATAATGTGAGGTCATATACCATATCAGGGTGAGTATAATGACACTCAGTAGGGCCCCTGAGACCCTCATAGGTCTTCCATAGTTCCAGAATGGATATACCCCAACACAAGACTTTAACCTTAAATAATGAAGAAATTGACAAAAAATCTACTTATACATATGCCCCTACATATACCTAAGATATCAAGACATAATCATCTCATATTTGGAGGAACAATTCCACAAAGGTAACAACAAAATTGTAGAAGTACCACACAGGTAAAACCACAAAGATAACACCATGACGGTAGAAGTACGTCACAGGTTACTCCACGAAGATAGATGCATAACACAGGTAGAACCATGAAGATAGAAGTACCACACAGGTATATCCACGAAGGTAGAAGTACCACACAAGTACCACCATGATGATTGAAGTACCACACAGGTAGCACGAAGAAGATAGATGTACAACATAGGTAATACCATGAATCTTGAACCATAACTATAAAAGAATCAGCTCACAACAATATAACTTAAGTAATGAAATACAGATGATTAGTTGTAAGAGAGATCATATTATTCTGTTAAAAGACATTGTGGCTGACCCACAACGGATTGATTGGTACTTATCCCCCACAGACCCACACGCGATCTGATAGAAGCTATCCCACATAGGATTGATTGTTGTTGTCCAACATAGGATCAATTTCTTTCTGCACGTTACAGCATGCCACATGATTCCTCACACCTGGTGCACTCGAGTTCCGTATAATATTTCCCTCGAGATATCGGTCTTACCTCTACCACCACTATGCTCCAAAAATGAGTGAAGTAATGGACCGCCATGTTTTAATCATTCCAACACGTCAAATGATGCGTCGATCAGATGCTCAGTCTGTGAGTTATAAGCGTTTTTGTTCCGAGGGTCCGGTTGGATTCGTCTTCGATCTAACCTAACCATACACCAACTATCACAAAACTATAGTGGATTATACCAAATGTACATTCTCTCTCTAGGGGTCCCAGCGCCATTGATAGTTCATCAAATGGACATATGGGTTTCATGTTATGGTCCTTTATGTGTTTCTGGGTCCAGTAGGACTCGGTCAGACCAACCCGACCCACCTGTTTTGGCAAGGCCCAGGGGGATTGGACCTCTAGGACAATGTCCGGCCCAGAACATAAGTGGTCAGCCCGTAAGGGCATGGCCTGGACCGCAAGGGTGAACGGAACACAGATGGGGGGGGGGGTCCCATAGAATCCCCAACAACCCAGATTCAATTGGACTTGTGAAATGGCCGCACCACATTGGTGCCGCCTGGTCGCCAATAAACCCACTAAATGAACAAGTTACCCCTCCGCTATGAATTCAGCCACATCCCAATTCTCAACAGCAATGCATTGGTCGTGTCGCCCATCCCTTTTGTGGCCAGCCGATGTGTTGGACGCCTCCTCCAATTGTCAAAGTTGATGACCCGTGACCCCTTGATCACTAAAATCATGGTATGTTGCACTGTATGTATTATGTTGTCAGCTGGTGATGGCCGCTCTACTGACCACCATGACTTAGTGTTGCGTCCTCCACTTACGGTGCACGATAATGCTCCGCCTCCATCGTAGCTGGTTGGTGATGTCGGGTCGATGATCTTCAATTTAGGTGCACAGGTAGTATGGTAGTGGAGGTTCTTGTCCGAGTTGATTAGGAACACACCCCCTGCATTATCTCATAATCATGTGGGAGGATTAAAGAGTTCATGAAAAACACATGAAATAAATAAAATAACAAACCCATACTTCAAGAATGATGGAGAAACGCCCATGATTGAGGAAGTGGGTTGATGTTCATCATCCCCCACAACTAGCCTCCAACAACATCACTCGATCATCGACCTTTGGTTCATGGTTCATTTTCAACCATCACCTCCCACTCGAACAGGATCTGTCCTCCAAGGATTTGGTGCCTCAGTACTTTTTTCAGCACTTTGTTTCTTGGCTAAGCAGTGTCGATACCACTCCCCATTATCCATATATATATGAATGGGCAGGGGGTGGGGGTGGGGGCGGGTAAGTATCGACATTGGGAATTAATAGGGGATCACTAATTAGGATCCTTCTTAATTCCCCAATAGAGTCGTTACATTGGATTGAATGGTCATTCCATTTATTAGTTTGACATGTCACTAGTCCCACCTAGCCATTTGTCAGTTGAAGGAAAAAAATAATATAAAAACTAACTAAGTTATTTTTATTATTCATTTAAATTTCCCAAAACATATATTTTTATATGAACATAATACGGTCAATGTTATTCCCCCCTTAAGGGAGTCTCGGCACTGCGGATTCAACAGTTCCCTCATATTATTATTCTGAGCACCGATTCAAAATTTAGAAAATACCACCTGGGAGTTTACTGAACGTACCTAAAAAAAATATAGAAATTGTTTCCTGGAACACTGGGCCTCAGAATCACATGCCATTTATTTGTGTAGACTTGTAATAATTCCATATAAATAAAAAATTACGTGTAAAATAAAGGTCTTTACATTCTCCCCACCTTATGACATTTTGTCCCCGAAATCCATAACAAAGACTAAAAATCAAATGGGGGTTCTGAGCATGAATTTGAGCATACTACTCCAATTTTCCCTCATGGAAGTTATTATGCTACCAGTGAACATGCACTAGAGATATCGACCACCAAAGAAGGACTCGATCCTATCGATCCTCAATCTCTGCTTTGATATATGGAAGACATCTTGCAGCCACTCCAGCTATGGTGAATGTTCCATGTGGTATGCCACCTTTCCTATCATTCAAAGTATCCGAAATGGTCTGATAAACCCCAGTAAGTGAATTTACTCTTGGAAAAATCTATGCAATCCTCAATGAGGCGAGACTTGATGGAAGACATGGTCTCCCTCCTACAACTCTTTAGTTCTCCATCTCCGATCATAATAAGTCTTTTGTCTACTCTGTACAGTCTACATATGCTCATGGATGATACACAACTTCTAAATGGAAGCCTATACCATATCTGGACCCATAAGTTATAACTCCTCTGGGTATTTTTATCATAGAGGTGATCTAGATGGTCAAATGTACAAGGACCCAAAGGGTTCCATACCGATGGTGGAGTGATAACTATTATCGTATGAAAACTCCACTAAGGGAAAATAATCCTTCATACTGTTCCCAAAATCATGGACACAAGCACGTAGCATGTCCACCAATGTCTGTATGGTCTTCTATATCTGACCATCCATCTGAGGATGAAAGGTGGTGCTCAAACATAGCTGAGTCCCGAACACATCTTGTAATTCCTTCTACAACCAGTATGTGAAACATGCATCATAGTCAGAGAAGTTCGTTGATGGAAATCCTTTAATTCACACATTCTACTATACATAAGGTCATCCAAATCCCTCTACTGATCACTTCTCTTTGATAGGTAGGAAGTGGGACAACATTGTGATTTATCGAATGATTCCCCATATGGAATCATGTACTCAGAATGTACGTGGAATCCCCATCACAAAGACCATGTGAATTCCATCCCACATCCACTCTGACAACATTAGTTGTTGTGCTAATCCTACTTGAACCTCATGCTCATCCATCACTTGCTGACAAGTGAGGCATCAAGAAAAAAATTCCGCCACTGCTTTCTTCATACCTGGCAGCCAGTGCAGATTCTGGAGGTCCTAGTACATATTTTCCATAAAATGATGTATCGCCAGAGGGTATGTATGGAAATCCATAAACATCTCCTCCTGTACCGCCACTAGACCATGGAACATCCTCTAATGAAAATGGCATGCTCCCCACCTTCAAAAAAGCCATCAACTGCATGTCTTGAGGATATCTGGGCAAGTCGAGTCTCACAGTCAATGTCCCCAAGTTGCACCTCCCTAAAATGCTGATGGAGTGGGGCATGCCTCTCATAGATTTTTGGTATGATTCTCTATCTCAATCCATGATGGATATCTGCAACGCGTCTAGCTTCTCTATCACCTTACTCAGCAACTGTAGATTATAACTCCTACTAAGTGCATCTGCTACCACGATCCCCTTCCTAGGAGTATAGACTTTCTGAAATTCATAGTCTTGGAGGAACTCTAGCCATTTCCCATGTATTAGGTTCATGTCCTTCTGAGAGAAGACATACCTGAGAATCTTGTGATTAGAGTAGATTTTAAATCATTCGACCATCAAGTAATTTCTCCACATCTTCAAGGAAAAGACCACTGCTACTAACTCCATGTCATGGGCAGCATAGTTCTGCTCATGTTTTATCACCTGTCGCTAAACATAAGTGGTCACTACTCACTCCTATATGATGTCATATCCAAGTCCGGTCCCTGATGAATTGTAGTAGACTACATACCCGACTCCCTCTTATGGTTTCCTCATGATGGGAGCACTCATTAATTTATGTCTCAACTCCTAAAATCATGGTTGGAATCTCTTCGTCCATACGAAGGGTTGTCCCTTATTCGTAAATTCATAAAAGGGTACTGCAACTTCGGAAAAGCCTAGCATGAATCTACCATAGTATCCAGCCAAACCTAGGGAACTCTACACCTATATTACACTCTTGGTGGATCCCAAAAATGTACAACCTCTATCCTAGATGGATCCACTGAAAATCCTTCCCCTAAGATAACGTCTCCCAGCAAGTGGACCTCTCGTATCCAGAATTGAAACATCAAGAGCTTACTATAAAGGTGGTTCTCTCATAAGGTATCCAGAACTATCTGCAGATGATAGGAATGCTCCTCCTCCATCACTGAGTATATCAACGTTTCTATGATGATGACCACCATAATGTGATCAAGGTATGGTTGGAAGATCATATTCATGAGTCCCATAAAAACTGTTGGGGCATTGGTCACGCCAAATGGAATAACCAAGAACTCATTATGTCCATACCGAAAAATGAAAGTTGTGTTCTTCACATCCTCACCTCATACCCTGAGATGATGATAACTTGATCTGAGGTGTATCTTAAAAAATCAATGACCAACCTTCAGCTCATCGAAAAGATCAACAATCCTCAGATGTGGATACTTGTTCTTCACGGTCACCTAGTTCAAGCGCTGGTAGTCCACACAGAGTCTCAAACTCCATTCTTCTTTCATGGTGAACAAAATAGGGTCTTCCCATAGGGAAAAATTGGGTCTTAGGAACCCCTTTCTCTGCAAGTCCTCTAACTGTACCCATAACTCACGAAGCTCCTCAAGAGCCATATGATTTGCCGATATTGTTATCACTGTCATATTAGGGTACATGTTGATGTAAATGTATACATATCTATGTAGAGTATGTCAATGAATATCATCACGAAATACATCGACATAATGGTCCACCACTATAAGATATCTCAGACTCTCAACATCAACTGCCCCGAGGGTAAGGCTCTCCAACTAGTGTGTGATCAGATGCACCCTCCACCGGGTAAGTCCATCCAGTGATGTAAATGTTCCCTTGTTGCAGGTGAATGATAAAATTGTTCTGTCTTCAAAGAAACACTGCACATTGCGCCTAATACAGTCAATATGGGCATGGACTGTGGATAACTAGTACATTCCAAATATGATGTTGTAAGGCCTTGATGCCACTACTAGAAGATCACATCCCAAGCTCTGGCCTCCTAGATTAAGGTCACACTGATGACACCAGTTTTTAATTTTCAATTCCTCTCCCGTATGAGTATCTAGTCATAATGATCGAGCCAATAGATCCAAGGTATTTATGATCTCCGAATGAGGGTTGTGGAAATAAAAGAGTGACTGGAAATATGTCGATAAGTACTACAGCTATGGTGATGTCGATACAGATCATACCTAAAATCATCTCTAGAGCATCGTGGTTGTGGGCCTTAGTTACCTGAAGCTATGATCGTCCTTATCCACCAACTCCCAATGTTCTGGGTTGACCACCTGGAGGTGGTGGCAGTATAACATTAAATCACCTCCCACCACCTATTGTATAGACAACTCCTCTGCCACGATTGCCTAATGCCTACGCACCTCCTCTATCAAATATCTGCCTCTGCCTCAGTAGTCCATCAACCGTGTGTTGGTAGTCTTTATAGAGGGTTAGAAAGTCATGTGCCATGTGACCCTGCTCACTACATGAGTAGCACTATATGCTCCTCAGCTATCCTCCAATGTCACATGAGCCTCACAACACCGACCCTGTATCTTGAGGTTAACCACCAGAAGGCCCGACCCACATGGGCCCCTGGGTCAACTACCTCTTCTCCTCTACAGATGACTCTACTACTTGATGTCCACTGAAGGATCTTGATGCATGTTCCTGCTCAGCTAGGAATCTCTCCACAAAAATCACTCGCTCTAGCACCCCAACATGTGTCAAAATGCTGATCGATATCATCGATGCTATGATCTCTTATCAGAGACCCTACTCAAAGGATTGGGCCCTGAAGAAATAGTCTCATACCATATCTGTGTATTAGTAGTAGAGATCACCTAACCATGCAAAATACTAGGCCATAATCATGCTTCAATGTTGTAAGTGCAGTAGGTCTTATATACGCACAGAGCTTAAGGTCACTAGGATGCACTCTTCCCTGAGAAGGCTCTCAAAGTCCACCCAGATGATGGTAACCTCAACATCTATCTAGATCATCAATCTTCACCATCTCCTAGCTGCTCCATAGATGATACTGATAGTTAAGATCACCATCAAATATGCTGGTGTCCCAACTAACCGAAAATCTCTTACTATAACCTCTATATATTTCTCTGCCGCCAGTGGGTCTGTCTCACTTTAAAACCTTGGAGGCCTCTTCCCTTGAAACTCGTGCAACACGATGAGTCAGTGTGCACCCTCTACTAGTGGGGCTGGTGGAAATGGTTTCCCAATGGGTAGTGGCACAGGTGGTAAAGCTCCCGATGGTGCTAACACCGTAAGAGGGCCCTGCACCGAGGCCTCATCGCTCAGTGGGACTTCATCACATATTCTCTCAGGAATCATGGCTAGCTGTCTACGTGGAGAAATCGTGAATGAAAACAAATGTGAAACGTTCATTGTGTTATACCCGGTTAGATAACTAAATTGATCAAAAGAAATACTTTCAAAACATACATAATCAGTGTTTTCATGCGCTGAGCCAGAAATCAGATTTTAGGGTCATCGTGTATGGATAAGTCGGCCGCCGCACCAACAATGGATTCCACTAACTCAAAATCACACTCATAACACGTAACAAAATTTCCAAATAGAAAATATCAGTTTCCTAGTTCTATGATAGAACCTACCTCTCTTACCACTTTGTCATAACCCATCCCTCATGGCTCGTGTCGTGACTACCCGAAACCCACTTTCCATAGGCCAGGGGTTGGCGACTAGCACCAACAATGTGTATCCCTAATATAGGAAGGAATTGACTTTTAACCTATACAAACACATAGTACACAAACAAAAAAAGAAGCAACAACTTAGTAAACTGCAATACTAAGAGTGTGCTGAATGTAAGGGGGCCAGAAGACAAGCCCAACTGAAATGTAAAAGTACAACTAATAAGTAAAAACACAACTAAAAATTAAAAAAAAATCCTGGATCACCCACAGAGGATCCTTCATGATGGGTAGTTAAATCGCGTGATCATTAGTCCATGCATAACTTCACGCCAAATATTCCACCTCCAATCTCTGTCCAGTCCTGGCTCCCTCAGCCTCGATCAATGTTGTCTGTCGCCTGACCAGGACACAACAAGGTGCAGGCATAACCCATGTAGGGGTGAGTATAATGATATTCAGTAGGGACTCTGATACCCCCATAGGCCTCCTAGAGTTTCGCAAAATAAATACCACAATGCAATATCAGAATCTCAATGCACGAAGCAATATTCATCTAAATTACTTAAGTATATTCCCTTACATATACGTAAGTTATCAAAACCTAATCATCTTATATATTATGGAAGAATACCACAAAGGTAACACAAAAAGGTAGAAGTACCACATAGTTATCACACTGAAGTCAACCCCAGAAAAGTAGAAGTACTTCATAGGTAACGCCATGAAGATAGATGAACTAGACAGGTAACCCAACAAAGATATAAGTACAACAGAAGTTGCGCCACAAATATAGAAGTAAAACATAGGTAACACCATGAAGTTAGAAGTACAACACAGGTGACACTATAAACATAGAAGTACCACACATGTAACACAACAAATTTAACACTGCCATGTTAAAAGACTTATATCACAATATAGTAACGTAATTATAGAAATACAATTGATGAGTCATAATCTATATCATCTTATTCTATTAAAAGACATTGTTTTTGACCCAAAAGGATTGATAGTTACTAACCCCCACATACCCACATAGGATATAACCCACACAAGATTGGTATGCACTGACCAATACTAGATCGTTTAGCACTGACCCCCATAGGATCTAATAAAAGCTGACCCACACAAGATCGATAGATTTTTACCCACACATGATCAATGTTATTTCATCACATTTCAGCCTTCCATAGGATTCCCCACACTCAGTGAACATGAGTTCCGTAGAATCTTCCCCTCGAGATAAATTTCACACCTTGACCTCCTCTAAGATCCAATAATGTTTGACCCATTGGACCTCAATGTCGAATTGGTTCCAATGTGACAGACATTGCGTCAATAGGACGCCTAGTCTGTGAGTCATAAGCATTTTTGTTCCGAGGACATAGTTGGATTCAGGATTCGATCCATCCTGGCTGTATTCCAATAGAATTCAAAACACAATTAGAGTCTACCAGAATAACTTTCTTTCTCTAAGGGTCCCATATCTATAGACGGTTCGTCGATCGAACGTCCGAGTTTCATTTTATGGCCCTTTACGTGTTTCTATGTCTGGCTGGGCCTGAGTCCGGTCTTCCCCGGTCTAACCGTCCCATTCCGACCTCGTCTAGGAAGTGCCGCAGCGGGCTCGACCCACTGGGTTGAGGTTCGGTCTGTCTTGTAAGGGGGCATCCCATAAAGTGAGGCTTATCCAGTAAGGGGGTGCAGCCCGCTGGGTAAGGTGGGGGGGGACTCATGATATTTTGAACGGACTAGTGGTCGTTTGGCTTGCGAAACTGCAACATCATGTGGACACCGCCCATTCACCGGGGAACTCTCAGGAGTAATGGGTTCCCCCTCTTTCGTGGATTTGGCCACAACCCCTTTCTCACTGGCAGTGCACAGATTGTTCCCCATTCCCTTCCATGGAAGATAGATGTGTCTGCCACCACCTTTGACAGCCACAATTGACGAGTCGTGACCCCTTTATCACCGGTGGCGTGCAATGGAACACTGCAAGTCCACCACAGCTGGTCGGTGTTGGCCACTGCTCTAACCACCGTGACATAATTTCGCGGCCTCCTCTTGCGGTGGACGATAGCACGCTGCCTACATCATAGCGAGTTGGTGCCACCACGCAGACGGTCTTCCATAGAGGCACAAGTGTAGCGTGGTACAGGAGGTACTAGTTCGAGTTCTTTAAGAATGAACCCTCTACATTATCTCATAATTATGTGGGATGATTAATGGGTTCAGGAAAAATAGTTTAATTAAACAAAAAATGTAATCCCTTAAAAAAATATTGAAAGAGAAACTCCCGTGATTGAGGAAGTGGGTTGGTGTTCGCCATCCCCCACAACTAGCCTCCAAAACATCACTCGATTGTCCACCTTTGGTACGTGGTTCAGTGTCAACCGTCACCTCCTGTTAGAACCATCTCCATCATTAAAGGATTTGGAATCTTGGCACTTTGTCAGCACTTCGTTATTTGGGGATGCATTGCTGATACCTCTCCCCAAACTCCATATAAATCGGTGAGCGGGGGGGGGGGGGGGTATGTAACGGGAATGTGAATTAATGGGATCGATTTTCGTAGGAACCTACCTAATTCCCCTATATCTTCATTATATAGGATTAAATGGTAATTACATTTATTATATTGACATGTTGATGGTCCCACATTGTCATTTTTCCATTAAAGGAAGACAATGAAAATAATAATTAACTATGTTATTTTTAATATTCTTTTAAAAGTCCCAAAACATAACATTATTTCTGTACATACTGAAGTCGATGTGAAGCATCCCTTAATAAAATCCAAGTGCTGCAGATTCAACGGTTCCCTCTGATTTTTAATCCGAGCACTGGTTCAAATGTTTGAAAACCCTGCTCATGCATTTACATAAATAACCTAAAAAAAGATTAAAAATACATTCCGGGAACACCGGGTCTCGGAATAGGGAACTGTTAATTTCTAATGACTCTTAATAATTCAATATAATTAAAAATTTATATGGAAAATTTGGGTCTTCACATATTCCAACAATGGTGTCCTCTAGAAACAGCCCCTTCAAATATAATGGTTGGGTAATAAGAAATCGTAAAAATCATCTAGTAAAGGTTCTTTGGAGAAATCAGAATTTAGAGAAAGAAAAATAGGAACATGAGGATATTATGATGAAGAACTACCCACATCTAGTTGGTAGGCTTTATAAATAAAATTTAGAGGAAGAAGTTTCCATGGGAGGGAATAATATAACACCCCAAACATTTTATGGTATGTTTCTCTTAAATATATTCTATATTTTATAAAGCATTGTGTTACATTAAAAAACACTTGGTTATTTTGGATATTATCATAAAATAGCCATTAAACCTATGTTTTCCACTTCGGTGTTTTGAAATTCAAAAAATGTAATTTATAGTTGTGAACAGTAAGTCATTTGGAGTCTCATAGAACCAATATGATTTTTTTGATGAATAATATCCTACTCTTATGAATAGTTATATTAATAGTAATATGAACCCTATTAATAGTAAAAAATGATAATATTTTATTTTCATAATGTAATAATATATAGAAATTTTAATGTATTTATCAATGAGATATAAATGTAATTATACTTTTAAAATTGTTATTTTTCGAATTAACCATCATTTTATTTAAAATTTAAATTAATAATATTTTCAAAATTATTTTTTAAAAATGGAGTTCATTTTTTAATTCTAATCATCAAAAAATAGTATGGCGAATTTTTGGGATTTTTCAGAAATTTTAGATTTTTTGATGAATAGTGAAATATGGTAAAAATTTGTATATTCAAATTATTAGTAAAATACACTATTTATGACAACATAAGTGATGTAAGACCACTTAGTTTGAACTCACATGACATTATTACTATTTGGGGTCTCATAAATTATTATTATTCATAGTATTGGAAATTATTTTATAATAATGATTAAAATAATAAAAAAATACCTCATCTTCTCCACTGTAAATACCTCCCTCATTCCCCTCTTCCTCCCACACCTCTCAATCCTTGAGCCTTACCTAAATTCTTCCAAATACTCTTCCTAGTCCCTCTTCAAAACATCCTAGATCTTCTGGTCTCACCAAAAGTCCTAAACCAAAGGCCATAAAAAGGATCTCAAGGAGAAGAGATCAAGAGGTAAACATCTTCTTTGGGTTTCATTCATTTCGTTAATTTTATTTTATTCTTTTTAAATTTCCTTTGGATTATGTTGGGATATTTAATTTCATATCTTACTTACTGTAAATATTATTTAAGAGTTATGAGAGACCCTATTTTTCTCATTAAACAATTTTATGAAATTTTATGTGATGCCATTAGGCTACCAAAATTTCATGAGAGATTTAACAATTTTTCTTCAATTTTGTGTTACTATATTTTATACTTATTACATCATATCCGCTCATCCAAATGCTAGGATAATTTTAATACCATACATGAACTAGAATTATATTAGTCTAATGAAATATTTCTTCATCATATATTTCCACATCCACTGATACTAAAATTGAAAACACCGTCTGAGATGAGTTAATTTATCACATTCTAAGACGACGAGGTCACATTTCTCCTTAACATATTTAATTTTGGTCATGAACGAATTTGTTTTTAAAACTGGATAAAAATATATTTTTTTCATCTCATTATTGTTCTGGAATCTTTAGACACTCATAATATAAAATAATACAACTAAACAAGTTCATTATAAACCAAACCGCCTAGTTAATAGAAATACTGGTAATTAACATTAAAATAATGAATTATCACCACGGTATATAACCCAAAATCATTATAATATCATTTATATCTATCTAATGACATTAATAAAATATAGTTAACAATTATGGATGTTTAAACACATTTTAATGAAACATCCATTAATTAATACAAGTACACAGATAATGAAATCCAAAAAAGAAAATGCTTCCAAAACAATTAAATTGAACCACGTAATCCCATAAAAAGGGACATGAATTGACATAATAATATTATAATAAATAAATTACATGTTAATGATGTTCTATATTTATTAATTAACAAATTTAAATTTTATTATTCATGTCATTAAAACAAAGGAAGAACCCACTTGATCATACAGTAAGGGGTTTCCTATCTCACTTTTAATTATGTTAGATTTCAATTTCACACCACTTATTTCAAGAATGTGGTGTATGTGTATAGATATTAAAAATATTATAATATTATTATAATTAATTTACTCTCATTCAATGATTCATTGGATAGTTATTAATTCTTGGTCACATGAAATGATTGATTACAATGTGGTAATTGGATATGTGTCTATTTTCTATTTCATTGTCACATAATTTGTATTGTGCACCTAAAACTTTTTATGTGGTGTAACTAATGCCAATTTTATACCATTTTTCAATTTAAATTGTTAATATATTATATATATATATTCAGGTTTCATGGATATGATTATTGTATTAAGCCGTATAACCCTTTTTACATACGATGTTAATTTAGAATGTTATTTTAACTATGGAAATATTGATGAATCTGTATTCTCTACTCTATAAAGATATTGATAAGGAATATTTTACTTGTATTTAATCTATGTATAAATAATGATTTGGACTTGAAATGGTAGATAAGGCCTTCTATAGCCCCTTGATGCATCAACAGGTCTTCTGAAGAAAATTATTTGGTGACAAACCCTTCATGTTTGTTCCCCTAAATAAGATGAGTTTCTACCCACATAAGTAAACTGTTTTTAATGTTATTATGGTATCATGTGCAATATACATGATTTTCAATTTATAATAATTCCATTCATTCAATATCAGTGATTATTATCCTTTAGTTTTTCACTATAACAAAATATATGGATGTAATTTCATTATCAGTTTATTAAAGGTGTGTTTTCTTCATTTATTCACCTTTCCATATTTATTATGTCAAATATTTTATGATTAAGTTATTATTTATTCATTAATCTGCATTTTTTAACCATTAATATGAATTTGATCTCATCCTTTTCATATTTTTTTCTTCAAAAGATTATGAAGAGGAGACTATTTATATAGTATTATAAATGTAGTTTTTAGTTTTGTTATGTATTGTACTTTTTTACCTTTTCCAAAGTAATTTGAGTTACACCTATGTATTGAGTTTAATAAAGATTACTAAACTGATCATTCCTTCAGGATTTATATTCATCTAACCATGAAAATGTAATTAAAAATGAACTGGCTCTGTTCTAGAGGGTTCGAGGTGTTACATAGTTACTGACAATTTCAATATAGATTAACACAATTACTAACTTAAAAAAATCTGTGATTTTCCTTTATACTAATCCGCAAATTCTATCTACGATGGATGTTATATAATCAATATTTTCCTAAAATATTGTAAGCTATGTTTATAAAAAAACATGTTATAATAAAAATTTACCAACCTATCCCTAGAAATCCTGGAGTTGGTGCCCTCCTACCATAACATTGGCATAAGATACAAGAATACGATGCCCTAAATCACTAAATTGTAAACATAGTTGTTATAAACAAGATAAATACACGAGTATTTTTTACAAATTAATACACTAATCACAACAAAAATTTAACTCTTATTAGGATAATATCATTATTACATCCTTTATATCCTTTAATATTTTTCTTAGTGCACACCATTGAATCCTATTGAATGGAAACACAATAAGGGTGATATGAAATTCTAAATTTGTTTAATTATAATGAATGCAAGAATTAATCAATGTGAATAATCAATATGTAATGGTAAAAAAATTATAACTCAATCCATATAATCAATAACGTGGAATAAGTAAAAAACTAACTTATAAAGGTAAATAACTAAAAACACATTCTATTTATATGAATAGATAAGGTATAATCCCTTTGGAATGTAAATTAAATGAAAGGAATGCAATTAAATAATGGAAATGATTATTAAATGAATATATATATATATATATATATATATATATTTTAATAGAAAATCACAGTGATAAATGATAACGTAATCTAAATGGGGGATATTGTTAATTATTGGTCTTTATGATTCATATGTACATGGAACTATTACCGTCAATTCCTTTCACAAGTCCTTTCAGAATATCACGTAATAAACAATATATGTCTAGAAAAATAACTATTCTCATGAGACAACCAATGCATAATGGGGATATCTATAACAAGGACACACCCCTATTGTACATTTCATATGAATTCCTTGTATATTAAATAAAATACTTAATAATGTGATTTATCGAATATCCTTGCAGATTAAAAGATAATGATTTATTAATATTTACAGATTTAATCAAACAACGTTCACGTTAACTATATTTAAAAATGTTATACGTTATCATATGTGAAGACAACCAAGATAAATGATATTGAAAATTTGAGGAAATTCAATTTTCAATGAATATATAAAAGAATAATAATAGAATCATGGTAGTTAATATATATATTATAATTTCTCAAAGTAAATCATAAACCATCCAGAAGAATTATAATTATGATATCAATGAAACACAACCCAGGTGGAGTATAATAAAGGGTTCCTATTTCTGATGAATTAAAATCTTATAAAAATATCTTATAAAAACATCCTTGAGGATAATATGCTTCTTATTTTGAAAATCATTTTAAAATTCAATTTCAAAAATAATCACATTCTAAAATAAATTTTTTTAGAACTTCCCCAATTAAAATTAAAAATGAAGAATCAAAGAAATAATGGTGGGTAAATCAATACATGTTTTATGAGGTAAAATGAGAATTCCTTTTGTATGGAAAAAGGGGAGGAAATAACGAATTTGGAATGCGATAAGAATATTAGATTAAAAACATTTTTTAAAGAATAAAAGGACAAAAATATCATTGATAACACATTTTTGAATTGGTAAAACATTAAGGAATTTTTTTAAAAAAATTGGTGTTTGAAAAGAAAATAGGTTTTCTCACTAAAAAGAGAAATAATGTCGGGCTTTCATATAAAACATTAAAAATATTTGGATTACAAAATAGTGAAAAAGTGTACTAATAGGTGAAATTAGTCAAAAAAATCCAATGTATATAAAAGTGAATTGTTTTATTGAATAATTATTATCTAATTTCCATTCATTGAAATTCAAGTTTAAACAACCCAAAAAATGAGATTGTGAAGTTCACCCTTTAATAGACCATAACATTGAATTGAGAATCAATCACTGATTAGATTAGGTGTGTAAACCATAAATAAAAATAAAATAGGTTTAAATAAATCAATAGATAGTCTTATTTTTTATACACATATTCAAGGAATATTTACAATAATGAGGAAATAATATAAGTCAATGAAAAATAATTGGGTTATGAAATTTTATTTCCACATGGAAACTTTATGTATAGGTCTCCTGAGATAATTTACATCATATTGGAAGTAAAACTAACATGAATAAAGAATTATTCATGATAATACATGTCAAATTTGATGTTTAAAACCCATATATAATCAATTCGGTGCTTAATAATAATTTATGCCTCACAAAAATGAAAAGTGAGATAAGAATCTCTTAAATGTCATTTCTTTTTTGGTGAAAAACCCTTTAACCTCATATATAATTATTTCAATAAATTTAATAACTTATTCCAGAACAATATTAATATTTATTACATCATTTTTTTCTTCTTATATTATATTAATATTTATTTGTTTTTAATAATTCAATATTTTCAATATTTCTATTGTTAATTATCTAATTTTATGAGTATGCTTTAAGTCGATACAAGTTGTTAATATTACATAGATAATTATTTAATCATATCTCAAATATAAACCTTCATTATTTATTATATATATTCATTATATTTTATTTAGAATAATCCCTAATGTTTGGTGATAACAAATTAAGTACACCATTTATGGAGACGGTATGCCAAATGTACGCATGAACTCTGCATTTATTTAATTATCATACAAAAAGAATTGAATGTAATTTATATATGTGTATATAGTCATAATAATATCATATTTATATCATAAATATCACATAGGTTTCTTAAAATGGCCCTTAATAAGTTCCGTGTATAGTGTGAATGAATTATATCACCTTGAGGATTAGGTAGTCCAAAGATTGAAAAATAATGTTATCGTATAAACAAAAATTGAAATTATAAATGTATGTATTATAAAATAATAAATGTAGAATATAGGAATTAAAAATATAATATATATATATCTTATATAATATCATTTATTTCGTAATTCCCATCCATGAATGATGGTAAAAAAATGAACCATCATCCTTTTGTGAGGCGGTAGTTCATCGTAAAGAAACTGTTAGTTCATTACCCATTACCTAAATGTTTTTTTATGTACTGGTAGAACCATAATAATAATAAAATGCTCAGTATATTGATGATACTATGTTAATTTCCTAATTATATGATATGATTATTAATGTGGGTGGAAAAAGAAAATAAAATAAAAGCGCTTGTGGAAGGGTTTTACCTTTTCCATGGGTAACTCCTTTTGGATTCCACCCAAGGGATTCCTTGGTTTGATTTTTTCTAAAATTAAGGATTCATGTATGAATGAATCAATGTTATAAATTATGTATGTAATATATTGGCCAATATTAAGTGTCTTAAGAGGCATTGAGAAGGGTGATATGTGGTGTCCTGTTATGAGGGAGTGAGGGAACAAAAATTGTATTTTTTTCTAAAACATGTTATGTGTAACCAAATTTTTTAAAAAAATGATATAAAAAATATCCCAAAATCATGAATGTGAGGTTTCTGGAAGAAATGTTTCCATATAATGGGGGTTTCACACGTGGATTTTTCATTTTTTATTATAATTATGGTTTATCCCCTTTTTAAAATTAAATTTAAGGAAGTCATTGTTAGTAATTTTAGTAATTTAACTAATAATTTCAATAAAAAATTATTTTAGACAGATTATAATTAAAATATTACCCTTATTAAAAATATCTAGTCCATTTTTTCAAATTAAAATCATATATGTGGTAGAAAATAATTTCAAATTAATCCTACAAATGGAATGACATTTCTGTTTTTAATGTAATAACATTCAAATTATTAGTAGGGTTTTTATATCCAATTTCAATGTGAAAATGATTAAAATTACCTAAATTGAAAAAATTTATATATAATTATTATAATGTATCTTTTTAAATGTTGAAAAATATTATTTAACACCGTAAATAATTTAGATGCATATGCAGTTATGAATTAAAATTTTCAATTTTAAACAATTAATTTTAAACAAATTATCATAGACTAATTATAAAAATCACCACAACATAATTATTATATTCAATCATTATTGATTAAATTTACTATTGAATATTATATTTATTACAGATCAAAAAAATTGTATCTAAAATACGATCTCTATTAAAAAGAGGTAAAATAAAAATATTGAATTTTATAAAAAATATTGGGTTTGTTCTTATATTATGCCAATATATATATTGCAAAAATATCAGATAAAAATTTAATATATAAAATATATATTTCATTAATATTATTCACTTATTGTAATAAATCTATTTTATTATGATTAAATTTCTTAGTAATCATAAAAATGGGGTTTTAGAAAAAAAAAGTATTTTGAAGTGGTTCTTATATTCATTTCAATATCATTATTGAGAAATGAATTTATTTTATATTTGTGTAATACACATATTTTCATATTTTAGTTAATTATATAAATTATAAATAATTTAACGAATAAGTTATATCTTAATATATTAAATAATAATATTTTAATAATATATTTTTACTGTAAAAATCAGTATTTCATTTAATGGATGTCATGGAAGAAACATGTTGTGGAATGTGAGTCATGCTAACTCAGTATCATGTGTATGGAATTAAATATCATATATTGATTTTATTTAAATTATTAAATATATTGTAATTTTTTGGATATTATATTCCCTTACATGATTGGTTTTTTATTTCATAAATTGTATCAAATTGGATATTCATAATTTAGAATTTTTGGGCATTACAATAGAACATACTCAATAAATTATTAGTATGTTCATTGCTATTTCAAAGAAACCTATGAAAACAACATGATATCTATTAAAAAACAAATAAAACATGATCATTTTGAGTGTGTATGTTATACAAATTATTTCCCTTTTCATTAAATGTCAGGGAAAAACATATATTATTTTTTGTTTTTAAATTAAATCCTTAAAAAGACGGTTGATTTTGGATAGGTAATATTGGAAAACTCCCCTAGAATAAGTAGCATACATTTTACAACCATTAATTTGGAAAATAATGAATTGGTGTAAGTCACCAAAGATGTATAATGAATGTTTATTGATAGATTTACTAATTAATTAATTAAAAAAACTCATGATATTTTCATGTCATAGTTTAAATAAAAATTTGATCCCAGAACCAATTATATTATGGAACAACTCATGTAATCATCACCACAACCCAATAGATATCGAACATAAAATAAATTTAATGGCCATATGAGATGACAAAAATATACAATTATGAACCTACACCAATTCAAAAACATATTTTTACTCTCTTGGACTTCATGCCATCCATTTCAAGAGAATATGCACTATACTGCCCAATGATACAATAGGAACCACCCATAAAATAGAGTATATATCTAATAATGATTTTATATTTATATCAATTAATATCCATAATCTTATAGAAAAATTATTTCATTTTTTTTATAATATACCTAAACATTCAACACCAAATTATGGAGACATGAATCAAAGTTGTAGGTATTGAGGAAATTGTGAGAGGTACAATAATGAACAAATGATAATTTCTAGTTTCACCCCTACAAGGACTATTTATGATTCCAAAACTCATGGAAAATATTTAAAACAGTACAATGATATACAGAAAGGGCCTTGACACATGTTAAAAATCATCGAGAACCAATCATTATTGATGAAGAACTGATGAATAAGTTTATGCAATAAAACCACAAGAAAGATGGAATTCCACAAAGACCTAACTAAAAGTATAATGAACACCATAAAAATCATCTAAAAAACTAACCATCCCCACCATGAATGTATGATTCAAATATGAATCATAGGTAACTGTTCCATATGGGAATTCATATAAATTTTTCCCAAAAATATGACATCATTAGGCAATCGGATATACTTCCTACAATGCAATAAATTTTAAATACTCCCTATTCATCAAATGATTTATGTGAGGAACATTTAAAGGCTCCATTATTACCTCTTGAATTTGAATCCTATGTTACAAAAAATTGGATTTAGTTTCCACCACATTCTTGACATAATTCATAATTGATAGGGATACAATGAACCTGATTGTACCACATTCTCATCGACTCTATGGTGGTATGATAAATTCAAATAGAACCCCTCAATAGAAATAATATCAGAAATCAATTTTGTGACCTAATTTTTAATTATGAGTTCTTGGTCATCTGAAAAGTTACAACATTCAATGTATATTTTGTAAGGACTTGGTTTCACAATTATACATCATTACCTTGTTTATAACATCAATTATGTGGATAATATTGAAATGGATTGATTGTGAAAATACATGGAGACAGATAATTGTTCGTGTTTTAAATCTCTTAGTATACTATTGTACGATACTACATAATTTGTAGAATCAAACCAATATTTGATAATTTTTCTTGGGTCACAAATCTGAATGTTTTGGAAATAAGTCTTGTTAACTAATTAAATTAATTTCGTATTAATTTGTCCTACAATTCAGTTGGTTTTACAATATCGGATCATATTTGGATATGTGATCCGAAGTCTACATGATATTATAAACAACCATTGATCTCAAAGTATTTTATAAATAATTTTATTCCTCAATTTAATGTGATATATTATATTGAAATAATATATTCTTACTCGTATAACCTCATCAGACCACCATTTGATCTATTGATCCATCAGAAGTAATGATACCCTTATTGGAATCTAGATCCTATTTTACTAATAATTCACCAAACAATAATGATTCCCAATTATATTTAATCAATCCTAATATGAAAAAATGGAATAATAATTGGAAAACAGGGATTATAATAACCTCAAAAAATCCCCTCAAGAATTTGAGAATGGATTCTCTACCACATTCGATGAACACTGATAGATAAATTTGAACATAAAGATGATTTACAACCAACATTGATTATAATTGCTATTCCACTCAATGAAATTGAAAATAATACTACTTTTATAGTGAAACATCATGATTTTTCTTGGAATTTTGATGAGATGTGAGTCTTTGATCCTGATGTGTCCACCTAGGAATTGGGACTACCAAAAAACTGTCATTTCTATAAGTAAAAAACCATACAAACACATCTGAATCATGGTACCTATTTTCAAGAAAAATTTGATAAGACAATCAATGAAAACATCATTAAGGATTTCTAATACACAAAATGGTTAACCACCAGAGTCCATGGGAAGATACATTATTGGTGAATCAGAGTTTTATTATATTTCATAGACTATAATCGACATTGTCCGAAAAAATATTTTCAAATTATGATCACCAATCTTCTAATTGATAAAATAGGTATATATCAATCCATTTTCATTACTAAGTTCTATTGAGGATAAATAAAAATATTAATGTCCCCACAAAATGAATATATCTCAACCATTTGGTCCCCTATAGAGTAATATTCTATAGTGTGATTCCCTGTGGTTTAAGAACATGACACCCCCATGTCAATGTGGCATGAAACCTATCATTATACCCTTCCTTGTGAAATTGATCTTGTGTTATGTAGACAATTTCATTTTTTAATCTTGGTAATAATTTGATAATATTAATGATTTGATGAAAAAATTGATAATCATTGAAATCACTATCTGAATATGAATCCCCATAAATATGCATTCAGAATTACACCATGGATGAATCTATGCTTCTATTAATTCCATATTGGAATTAATGTCTACCCATAGATGAAAATGGAATTTATAGTTCTGTTACCTCCTTGAAATCTCAACGAGTAGAGCAGTTTTTAGAGACATAATTATTATATTTGATGCATCATAAAAAACTCATAAGTAAATGTTTTCTAATCTCCAGGTCTATGAAGAATGAGATTGTGTTTTAGTGCATTGATTATTTTTATGAATCCTTTTATATTCTCATAAAGTATCTATTTATCCCACCAATGGTGATGTCTCTAGTTGAAGGATGTACACTCAGTTTTTATGTTATTTATTTTTAATAACATTATGTTAATTTATTTAAATAAAAAATAGTAGTGAGAGAAACATTTATTATCTCATATTCACCATGAATAACACACATTTTTTTTTTCAGATGGTGAATAAGAAAGTTTATTTTATTATGAAAATTAAAAAATTGAGGCATTTCCTTCAACACCCCTAGGACTTTTTGGTTTCTCGAATTGATATTCCCAAATAAAACATCAGTCATCCATTAATGATTGGATGTTTGATGTGTTGGAAGATAATTATAAAATAGATTTACACCCACTATAAACTATCGTTGTTGATAAAATAATAGTCCATAGAAAATTTAGTAGGAGAAAATCCCTCTAGTGGATAAGTAATGATGTGTACAAAACATCCATATGAGAAATTATTTTCCATTCACGACTCTACCTGAATTTTCTAATTGTACTTTATAATTCATATTAATTAAAAACTGTAAAAACATTAGATGACCCCAATATCAACAATTTTTGTCTATAAATAAATCTAATTTCCCAAAAAAAGAGATTCTACCTCACTTAATTCTTATATTAGAAGGTTTTATTAATAATGAGACCAAACACCAAGACAACATTGCATGTTTAGAACATGTATTAATTACTAATAACTGTTATGAGATTTAAATGTCTTTTCATGTTGGAAATTATGAAAATAAATATTGATTTCTCAATCGAAAAACAATAAATGATCCACATGATTAAATATATTGGATGCTTGACTGAATGATTCCCCTATGGTTCAACAATAAGTTATGTTCTACATTCACAAAATTATTAGGAATATTTTTTTTAACATTATTCTATATCCATAGATAATCCAGATCATAATCAAAAAATATTTGGTATCACCCCTTGAAGAATAATAGCAGCTTATGTTATTTGTGGTATGGTGTCGAATAAGATAATCAATTCCACCCCTGAACTAGATAATTATATAAAAATGTGGTTAAAACCTATCCTACAATATATCCAAAATGGGTCCCTTATACCTGGTAGTTTTATAGAATAATATAATTTACGAATGGTTGTTAATTTCACTCTTTATGGTAGCTTGGTTCAATAGAAAATTATTTTCAAAAAATTTATTAGTGAGATTTTCCTTACATTCATTGAAATAAAGTACAAGATTTCAACCATTAAAGACGACCGTGCAAAAATTGATGGTTCTCATCAATCATGGACCACTATTTATTACCAAATTAAGATTCTCTTATATTTCTAGACATTAATGACACATGATTGGACACAATTTAAAAAAAAAGTTTCATTCATTCCAAATACATCCCAACACCATCCATAATCTCCCTTTGTTAATGCATACAACTAAATACCGCCTTTAATTCATTTTATATGGTATTTTTGTTTTAGGGTCATATAATCCAACTAAAAGAAATTTGTTTATGTTCAACCTTACAAACACCATTTTCTTCTATAAATGGGTTGAGGCGATACCCCTCCAAAAATTATTAACCAAAAGCATCAATAATTTCATGAATTCAAAAATCAAAACTAGATTTTTTGTTCCCCACACATTAATGATTGAAATTGACACAATAATTTATTATTACTTTTTGAAGAATATTTAATTTTATTAAAAGACATATCCAATCATTTTCCTTCTATCGTGCAAAAAATGGAAAAATAAAGGATTTCAATAAAACTCTATTGAACATGCATAAAAAATTGGGGTTATTAAATATAATTCTTTCCCTTAATTTCAGTTCATGCATTGTGGGATGACCAAATAACAACCGACACTATTAGAAAAGAATCCCCACATCATCTTATTTATTAAATATAATTAGTCATTTCCATCATTATTAATTTCGCCTCACCATTGATATATATTTGGGGAAAATATTAATATGATGAAAAATCACAAAATTTTTCTTATGAATTAGAGAAACACTCTAATAAAATGGTATATACAATAAATAATATTCACATATACCTGAATTGGGTAGAATGAACCTTTAACAAGAATGTTTATATTTACTCATTCCCCTAAATAAAACACATACTAGTCCTAAAAATCAGTAGTGAAACACTGGATGAATCCTTATAATATTGAATCATATTGGGAGGGACTATATTCCATACATAAGTAGCACTCCAATGGAGCTTACTAATTAATCAAAATGGTTGGTTAATGAAATATGTTTCTACCAATGAAAAATTTCTACAAGAACATAATGTGATAATTAATTTTTCCTCTTATTTAGTTATAATCTTTAACCAAGATCCTTTCAAAATCATATAAAACTCTATGGTTTATGTCTTTTTTCACATGATGATAAATTGAATAACATAACATCTTGTTCTCATGACATTAATTGGAACATACATCATCACTTCCATGATATTATAAACGTCATGAAACCAATTTCATTACTATATGATGTTAAAGTATATTTCCTCATAATCCTACATGCATGTACTTAAAAGGATTGAAAAGTATTATAGTCATGCAACCTAAAACTAAAAGAGACTAACGTCCCTATTGTATGACATAAAAATGCATGGTTAACAACCTCATGGGATGATATGAAACTATATTAAATGTTTGATCTAGGAATGAATGGATTAGAACTGTGGGTGTTGGTATCCAACTACACATACTTTATAATACTAATAATTGATTCATTCTTATCTACAAAGAATATGTACTAACATATAGACTTCTTATATTAATTAAACCATAAAATAAACACATTTTTTAGATCATATTTTTTAACCATTACCCATGAGGCCTATCTTCATGTTATATTTGTCTTTTTTCGAATGGTAGGACATAATTGAACTAGTCATATTAACAAAAACAAAAAAACATCTTGTTCAATGTTATATGACTCTAAATGGAATATCCAACTGGAATAATCTTGAGTTATAATCCCCAATTAATTTTCTGAGATAATGATGTTAAACGGTAGCCCTAACCCCATAACAAACTAGGTTGCCTCATATGATAAATATGTGATGAACCAATCATTTTTCCCAGACACATGAAATAATACTACATAGTCCATTTCATCATTTCACGAAATAGAAAACATATCATTTATTTCTGTAATAAAGTGAATCCTTATCATTGGTTCTTGTATTTTACCACAACTCCTTCTAATAAATACTTGTGGAATGATTCCTATCATTTCATGATACATTGTTATTCCCTGATCTCTAATCATGGGTCTAACCACAACATCCAAATGTCCCCCTTGATGTGTATAAGTTATAACTCCTTAAAAAACTTCTTCAATAACTACATGTGTCATGATTTTCATTAAAATGTGATATGTAGTAATAAATAGGACAAATATCTATTGGAAATACCATAATTTCATAAAAAAAAATATTTCAACATATGTTTTATCCCCCAAAAATGTTTTTATGGGTGTCCTCCATGGTGTAACCTCCAACAAAAAAATAATATCAATGAGTTGAGATTCTAATCATGGTCCCATAATAAAAAAAATCTCCAATCATCCACCTTTGTGGGTGTAAAATCAAAATATAATATCATGAATGAATGACATATAAATTCATGGATAACATTATCGTAAGAAGGTAATAAAGGTTATGACAACTTATTAGTTACATGACGCAAAAATTCACAGTTATAATCTAAATTTAACAATATAATATTGCATCACAATTTGACGTAAAATTCTGAACATAAAAAACATGGGTGATGGTATCCACCCACAATATCTTCACAAAACAATGTGTGTTGTTGTTCCTTAATTGAATTGATACTATTGACACTATGGCCTCCAATCCTTGGACTAACTGTAATATAATGATGTCCCTCTCCCTATGTATGGGACATACCTTTTTTTGGAGCAATTTTTAATGAACTATGTGTGCCTTTATTCTTATCTTGAAAAGAAACATTGTGATAATGAGACCTCATTCAGATGGCCTAACCATAGATAAGAGAAATACCCACTTCTAAAAGTAAATAATAATCTATTTAGTATATATTAATTTAGATCCCTCATTCAATATACCATCATCGAAAAAATATCCCCTTCCCAATTTATGTGTAAGATCTCTCCAGGGGACTGCATTCCCCATTGATTATGTAAATTTTAGTGTATTCAATATGATTTTATTAATTACTAAAATAAATTATTCTCAATGTCCTAGAAAAATCCTATAACAATAATATTTATTTGGATTTAATTAAATAAATCATTTTCCAGAGGACACATCTATTTTTTTTATGTATAACATCTTATGTTTTTTATATGAATAATATTACTAAAAAAATTACTCTGAACCATCGGAATGTAAGTCTATAGGATATGCCTATTCTTTTTCTTATATTTGAATAACATTATATTTGAATCCCAATTTTCAATCAAGGATTGTGGTCATGCCATGTATAATTGTCGCATATCCCATATCTTGATCCAAAAATTTCCAAGAACATGGATTAAAATTTCCGTCCTCATGTTTGATGTATGATGTGAAATCATTGGTTTGGAAGAAACCATATTACTCAGTGTTTACATGATATTGATTAACTTATGTTATTACACCCTGAAACTAAACTTCAATATTTTTCTAGAACATTGTGTGGATTGGTTCATGCATTTGGTGGATATATATCAAAAACCAATACTATAAACATGATTCTTGATTCAAAATTGCATTCTTTCAAATAAGTTCAACATTATCCTTACAAAATGCTTTTAAACTCAATAGATGATGTCTTTGTCACCTGAATCTAAATTTCAAGATATGATAAAACTACATTTCACTTGATTCTCATACTGATGAGATATGTAGGGACCACTGACATTGCATTAAATTTGCCTCACGTTATGGGTGAAACTTTTCCATTCCCAGTATCTCAAACCGAGTATAGATCATGTATGATTACAAATTTTATTAAATTATTTCCCATACGATGAAGGGATATCGGTTCATTCAATAATTAGAATGGTTCTAGATAAAAGAAACTAAATAGTATCCCAAAATATTTTGCAACATGATGTCGAACTGTGTTGTTTACATATCTTACAACACTTATATAGACATACCCTCACAGGGCCACTTTGTTGTCTATTGTTATTACACCACCCTTCATTCCATGAAAAATGAATGGTGTGATTCTCACGTTTAGGAGATATGTAGTGGTACCTGGATAATATATCCTTGTCCAAAAACAATATAATAGTTCCCCATTATTCAATTTTAATGGTTGATCTATATAGAAGAATCCTATATGGGTCCTCACCCTTCTTGTGTGCCTGTATTAAAATAAGAAATGACCCCACTTGAGTATTAAATCATGTGAAGTGAGTAATTATGCTAAAAATTTATTTCTGAACATGATATGTGGTCATTCCTTACTCTATTTTAGAACTAATTATAGCTTGATTGTTGTTTTGAAGGGATACATAATGACGCCCAAACCCCATGTCTTGTGCCCAACCAAGAAAAAAATCATTTTGCTACATATGGATTAGACCTACATAGGTAAAATCTATCCATATTCTGGAGTGGGTATGACAAAAAAATATTCCTTCTATACTATGGAATATTCCTTTCCGAAATCAATACCTATGTCTAGGATATTCAAATTCTCCATAAACATTCTATTGATATTGATAATATAATATAAAATTTTAATTGAAATGAATTTTTTTGATATTTCATAGAATTAAATAATTTATATTGATATAAAACACCCTTAAATGGCCAATCTTCTAGTCGAATATTCATTCATGGATAAACCACATGTATCTCCATACTCTCCCAAAACATTATTATAGAAACCCTATTTACTAACATGGCATTTATCCATACCTCTCATACCTTCTCTAAATCACACTATTTTATTAAAAAGTTCATATGTCACATTTTACAATGTCTCATCTTCATACTCAATGGATGGTAGAAAATTCTCTGCCAGATCACCTTGGAATGTAAATTCACCAATATTTGTGTCCAAATCATGCAACAACAAGAGAATACATTCTAATCCACCACCACATTATGTTAAACTGTATAGATGATTTCCTCATTAATGGACCCAAAACTGTAAGAAATATATGTCCATGTATTATGACATTAAACGATGAAATAACTAGTTAATTACATATGACCTATTAACTACATGAGAGATAGATCTGAGCAAAATAACCTAGTGATTGATTTGAAAACACACCTTATCTTAATTTCATTCTTGGATGAAATATGTTAATTACCTTCATCTATGTAAGATATTGATATATATAGAGGTCTCATCTTTTCTCAATGATTTATTGGTCATGTCTGTTATGAATAAGAATTGGTTTTCATTGACAGCAATAATGTGCCTTAGGAATCTTGAATGTGGATAAACTACATCCACATGTTCCTTAAAAAAGACATATATGTGGAATCAAATGTTTCCCATTATTATTATTATTTATGACACCAATAATGACTTCTATTAGATTAGAGGACCATGAAATCCATTTTTTTACAGGATATGTTTTTCCAAAAAAAATATAATAAAACTATATTATTCCCTATATGTGAATTTTATCCTTGTAGAAGTTATTAGTTCACAACCAATTGATGCCTCAGAATATCAATAACTAGTCTCCTTAAAAATTTTTAATTTTGGATTGATGATTAAGTAAAATTTTCATCAATTAGAAGAAGTATGATTAAAAAACAATTAACATATCCCTACACATGTGTATGATCCCTGCAATGAGTGATGTATTCTCCGAATTGAATCCATGTTTGAGATTATTCCCCAAAAAAACAATTTTTCAAATTTATTCATAGTAAAATATAATATGATATTCCTACAAGACCCTAAAATTAGATATTTGAAGCATTCTCCAATTCTGATTACTAAATACTAAATATACTAATACATGGATATTTTAATAGAATAAAGGTCAACTCTAGTATTACTATTATAATTTCAATTGAATAATTGAATAGTCATATATCAAGGTGATGGAAGAACTTCCACTTCATGGACTATACCCATATTAGTGACTAATCATTATAATTACATACACATAATTGATTTATATATTTGAATAACTATATGGCCCGAGTCCTCTATATCATGGAATTGCATGGAAAATTTTGTGACCTCCACTTCTGTAATTTCCTGTAGTAGCTCTTCTATTTACATATCTTCTTAACAATATTTCTACACATATTGAAAAAACAAACCACTACCACAACAAGCCCCAATTATTGATGGCGCTTTTTTTCAGGTCTATATAATCGACATAGAAAATTTAGGGATGAGATGTTATCTTGACCTACACAGAAGTCACACTATGAAGAGTATTTATCATGGAAAAAATGATCTAAATACTATGTGGTAGTTAGATGATATTGTACTATTATTTTCATCTTTCATAATAAAATCATGTATTTCACTTTGTCATGTAATGAAAAATAGTCAAATACTACATAGTTCAGAAAACAAAATACATATAGAGAGGTATGGGTAATATTGATTGCTAATCTGATAGTGGATTATAAGAAATTATATTTCATATGTTCCTATAAACTATCTTTAAAGTAAGAGGTTATTTTGAATGGTCTAATCCTCTAAGATAGATTGATATCATATGGTAGAAAATATTATGACACCATATAGATGGGAGAAGGCATATCATTAATATTAATTAAATGGTAGGTCTCTATATTAGTTGAATATAAGGACACATTAGTTGATTGGATATTTGATGTATCTGGGACTTCAGAAATATCCTCCAATTCTGCTAATATAATCATATAATAATAAATCAACACTAATACTAAATAAAAGGTGGTAAATATGTTGAGGGAAGCACATTTCTTCTTTCATAGATTAACTTCTCTAATTGTAACCACCTCATTGGAATTCATTTCAATAGTTTCCTCTTATGATTTATTATAAGCCTCACAAGACATCAGTCTTAGAGAGGAATGGGAATTTTCTCCTGTTATGACATTTTAGTGACCTAAAAAAGATTTTTATAGGTATTGATATCATTGGATTGATCATGATAGAAACAATAGAAAAATATAAATTCAATTTTTTTGAGCAATTTCATCTCCTCCAACACTATTTCAATGTACAAGGGATGTTCAATTGGCTATTAAGATATAGAACTAGTTCCCTTGTCTTCCATTATGTCAAAAGATTTGATTGGTCCAAAATCATCGCATCACTCAGATTACCCTAGAACCATTTTACCACATCATCTAACTCCATATGAAATGGAGACAGTTTCCCCTAAATTTTTATAACAAGATGACTTATATATCATATATAATCCCATACAAAAGATTATCATTAACAAAACAAGACATAGTTTTCAAAAACATAGAATGAATAAAATAATTCATAAAAAAATAATGAATTGAATCTAACATTTTGGGTTCCCTTCTTCCCTAACCCTCATATATTCCAAAATGAGTAAACCCATTTGTTAATTTTTTTCATGAGGAGTTGGGAATAATATTTTATGATCTTGAATAAAATGCCTCATATGTTCATCTACGTCGATAGATCCTTCACTGATAAACCATTATCCCCTAGGTGTAGAAAATCCAAAAACACTCCCTCTATATATGCTAGGGAAGAAGTGGTGGATGGATCTCCCACCACCTACTGAAAAAAATTTCAATGGGGAAAGACTGAAATAGTTAAGAAGTTACTATGATAAAAACGGAGTCCTCATAAGAGAATATATTACCTATTCACCAAAATATATCCCTTCCATGATTTTTATCACCATGTAAGTCACAGATTTAGACCATGTAATGATTCCTTTAAATGAATGGATAGTAGTATACACCTCCTAAAGATACAATATGAAATATTCTGGAATTTATTGGAATGCAATGTGTTTGGTTGAGGTGATTTGGTCATAACTAAGAAGATCAATATCGTATTCTACAAGCACCTCAGATGTCTTCTACATATGTTCTATTCCTCCAAGAAACTGGTTTATATCCCATATTTTGAAAGGAATAAATGATAGGGATAAATATTGTAGAGGATACAAGACTTTTAGGTGAACATGATCATGGAACAACATGTGTTTATATAGAATTTATGATTTTATTCCCCTTGGATCAGGGTGTTTCTGTGTAATCAATCACAAGGATGATGGTATCTCCTAATGTTCCCTTGTTTCTAGAAAATAGTCCTCCTAATCTCTTTATAAATCATAGTCATTGACCTCACACATAGTGTAATATGGTCTTAGAATATCAACCACTCACTAGAAATAAATAGTTGCTGTGGATAGAATGAATAGATTCATCAATGACCATAATTTTGATCTATACCAAATTTGGATGTTCCTTGTAATAAATTATTTTGTACAACTATATACCTCTTTACATGGTCAAAAAGAATTTTTGTCTTATAAATGATGATATTGATCCCATTACACAGTAAACAATTACACCATGTTACTCATTCTCTCTAGGATGGGCGATATTAAGCTTCTCTGGGTACAAAAAACTCAAAATATGTCTTCCCAATTTTCTTTACATTGGCATAAACATTATTTTAGTGAGGTTAACCCTAGATTATATACATTTCCACACCATATAATAAATAAAAGGCCTCATTTAGAAATCCAACTTCTCAAGATAATAACCTCAGTAGCCCAATAATTATCATTCTTAGGCTCAAATAAAGGTTGACCTAAATTGAAATGGAGAATTTTTTCCTTATGTGATACTGGGTATGGTCGAATGCAAGATTAGACATTTTCATTTCCTTGAGAAAGTTAAATATCATTAGGTAGAAGTATAATATTATAGGGTTTATAATCCCTTGTAATGCCTCAACCCAAGATTCCTAGAGATGGAGCACTCTTTTATTAAATTAGCATGGTCATGGGAAATAAAATCCAAAATGAGAGATATTTTTAGCAGCCTTGAAAAAACAAGATACAAAGATAATTTTTACATTACATTATGAAATAAAAATCAAAGAAGTGTCTAATTAGAAAACACTAATATCTATTATATTATCTTTTTTATGTTTATATTTTCTTAATAAGTTAGAAATAATTTACTTTATCATGTCCTAGGGAAATATGACACATAATAAAGTGGTGAGCTCAGAAGTTCAGTGAGTATAAATAATTTAGTGGAATCTATAAAAAAATATCATAAATATTTAATTTATGGTAAAAACATAATGACATTCTTCTTAAAATTAATCTTCAGGAAAATATGGAAAAAATAAATCAATTAAGGACATTAAATATTCACATGGATATTCTACTAGGGGAATAATCAAATTTAATATCAATAACAAATCTCATAATAAGGGAATGCATAATGCCAGACATCATAACCATATTTTCAATGACTCGTTCCATGACCACACATAAATAGGAAAAACCAAACTACTTTTTCTCATGATACATACTGACTAATAATGGGGATATTGTAGGCTCTTAAAATCACATATTAAGTTCAATTAAATCATTATATGAAAATAATAAATCATAGCAATATTTAAATTCATATTAAAACATGAATACAAAATATTAATACATTATCCCTAAACCTAGAATTGTATAAAAATAGAACTTATTACATAAAAAATTCATAATCAATTCAAAACAACATGATACTTTTTATTCCAAGAAAAGAACATCAATTAATCATAAATTACAATAAACTATGTTGACATAGATGAAAAATTTCTTAAAAAAATCATTAAAAACATATTTAGAGAAAAGACCATTTTTATTAAAAATATATATTTAAAATACAATACAATTTGAAAAGAATATACCTTCATTGGAAGTAATATATTAAGATTGTAAAATACCTATCAAAATTATATGGTGTCATAATGGTGGAAAATTTATATCTAGCCATATAAGTTAAAAAAACATTATTCTCATACATTACTAAAACATTTAAAAAATGTACCTCATAAGGAAAATAAAAAACATACATTTTTATAAAATTAAATATAATTTAAATTATCATTAAAAACTAGAATATAATAGTATAAATGATTTTAAATATATTTTTATGAAACATGGGAATGGATAATAAATATCTCACTATAAATTTTTATTTAAAATCAATCCTGGTTAATATAGATATTGCAAAATTAATAATTACCATGTACAATTATTTTTTTTGTGGTGTGTTAAACTCATTTAAAAGAGTTAAATAATGTAATGAAAATATACCAAGACCATATCATTATTTTTTAAATCATATATGATCATCATATATCATATTTTAAAAAATATTTCAGTATTTCCATTATTTTGGGTGTTAACGGCTTCTTTTTCTGATGCATGTTTTGTTATGTAGGTCATGTTTCACATGAAAAATATACATTTTACTCATAAAAATAATGATATTGTGTTCATATATAAGATAATTTTCCCATATTATAAATATTAAAATCATTATTTAATGGTTAACATAGATAATTAATTTCATCATGCCGTGGATCGGGTAGGTTGTACGTCTGCACGAGCGAGGATATCATTATTATAATGGTTATAAGGTATGGAATTTGATGGTATATTAATTATAAATAATCATAATATTTTCATATTCATTATATTAACCCACTTTAATCATCATTATACCCATCCAAATTAAAAAGTATTGAATTATAAATTACACCATGACGTGGAGATGGTAAGCTATACGTATACAAACATGATGATATTTTTATTCGTAGGATGTATAAAAATTGGAATATTGTTATCCCATAATCCTAATAAATTATAATATTATATATTATACTATATTTAATAATTTATTCATGGATACATGATAGGAAGAGGATGTAAATGAAAAAAGAACATAGAATTTGTTGATAAACCAATTATATCTTCTTCAAATATCTACATTTGGTTTTCACTAAAGGAAACTATTGTATAGATTTATACCAAATTTATGTCCTCTAGTATTAATTGAATGATCTGGGAGTTGATGTTGGAGGTTTGTCTGAGCCAAATGGGAAATACATGTTTTAATAAAATAAGGGATGAGATGCCCATTTATAAGAGTGGGGAAGGGAACATTTGGAAACACCAAAACTATTAATTTAATATAACATATTTTTCGAATTAAAATTGTTAAAAAGTTAGTATATTATAGGATATGATGAAGATGAATCAAAATATTATAAAAAAAGTTCTTTTAGACATGTTTAGGTTACAAAATTAATGGTATCTTTTGGATTTGACCATTAATTAAACATTTTAACTTTTACCGGGTCTACTTGACATTTGATAGTATAAATTTAATGTAGATACCATAAAAAATGAAACAAGATTGGATAATTTATTAAATACTTATGTCTATCAATTTTATTTGGTCAATGAATTTATTGTCATTTCATTAATATAATTAAGTAAAATATTATTTATTTTTTAATCCATTTTCAAACAGTTTTTACACATTTTAATACATGATTTTTGTCAATGTCTTAAAAATGATTCATTAGAAAATACTAAGTAAAGACATCCATAAAATGTAATTTTAATCCAAAATATTCTTATATGGAATCTTATATTTCAAATGATAATTATTTTAATATTATTATAATCAGTTAATTATTTATTTCTTTAATAAATCATCATGGTGTCACCATTTTATTTATTTATTTAATTCTTAATTTTATTAATTAATTAAAAATATTTTTATAGACATTTTTTTACTAAATAATATTTATATTCAACTATATCACTTCCATAACCTCATATTAAAAATTATATTGTTATTAAATTTTGAATAAGACATTTTTATCTCTTCTTTAAATAAAATATAATAAATGTCCTAATCTAGCACAATTGGCTAAAAAAGAATCATGTTTTCTTGCCAAGGTTTGTTTTTATGAAACCCAATTATCCAATAAAATTGGGACAAGTGTTAGGTTATCTTTTAAATATTAAATTATTATTTATTTAACATTTAACTTCCTGAATAACTCATAACCTTGGTAGATAAATAAAAATTTACTAAAGTTTAAATGAACCAAAATATTATGTTTATCATATTAAATAAAAAAATTTCATAGTAATTACCAAAAATTATGTTTGTTTTCTGATATTAAATTCAAAAAAATGAAAAATTATTTTTAGTTTGAATCATTCTGATGTGGCAAGAAGGTGGGTAAAAGAGACGTTCAAAAATTCAATTATATTTTATATCAAATAATATAAGAAAAGGATTTTACTAACCTAATTATTATTATATTAATTTATTTTCTATTTTGAATTTAAAATAATTATACACATGAAAAATTCAGTTTTTAACAATAATTAAGTATTTTTCAAAATTCATAAAACATTTAGTTTTTCAAAAAAATTCATAATATTGACCATATGGTAATGTTGATATTAGGAATTAAAAAACAAATTATATCTTAAGAAAAAAAATTAAAAAATTACATAATGTGGTTAATATTATGCATACTGTTTTGTTAAATGGCTAGTTGGATTGGTAATGGTGCCCTGGAACTTGGTGTTCTCTGTAAGGAAAGATATTGAATTATTTAAAAAGATTCATATTATGGATAATTGAGATGTTACAATATTCCCAAATTCAATTAATTTCTTTCTCAAAATTTATATATTATCACATAATAAAATGACTTTTTTGGTTCTTAATCATATTTTCTTCTGGTTCCCACATTTCTTCATCCATTTTATGGTTTTTCCAAAGAACACTTAACAAACGAGTCATCCATTTTTTGAACACTTGATATATTGTGTCGAGAATATTGATATGAACATCATAGTAAGACAAACACGGTTCTAGTTATATTTTTCGATAGGTGAGTACATTCATTAGGTCTATCATGTATTTCCACAACAATGGTATGTGGATAACATCATGATCATTGGGGAGACCTGACGACATTGCTAAATGGTAAGCTAAAAATCAATTTTTTTTGTAGAATTTAAAATTCTCTGATATATTTTTTGCTCAATTTTCCTTTCCTTCCAAATATTATATCAAACTTTCATGGATATATCTTTAATATAATATGATCTCATACTTGAATTTCCCAAAATTTCTTTTGGTTATCAATATAGATATTTTTGATACATTGAGTTGTTATAATATGGGCTTGGATAATATTTACCTTCTACATTGTTTACTCAATATGTTCTGGGCCAATGAGATTTCATTCACCAACCTCATTCCAATATGTTGGTGTACAACATCTATTTACATATAATTCATTCTATTATTCCATATATAAATATATATGATTGAATCAATTGTTATTTGAAAATTCTAACGTGGGTAAATAATGACACCACTTATTTTGAATGACAAGTGAGAATGATCGTAAAATATATTCTAAATTTTGAATAGTCCTTTATGAAAATCAATCAGTTTGAGGGTGGAAGGAAGTTCTCCAATGAAGCTTAGTATCCAGGGATTTCTAAATACATTTCCATATTTTTTAGGTAAAACAAGGATCACGATTAGAGATGACTGGTCGGAGTACACCATGAAGTATTATAACATAATTAATATAATTTTTTATTAATAATATAAGTGGTAAAACTTCTCATATTGAATGAAAATGTGATGATTTTGTGAGATGATCATCAATAACCCATATCACATAATTTCTTCTAGGAGTCTTTCATATCCCTATGAAAAATCATATTGTAATATCATCCCATTTACACACAGGTATAGGAAGATGTTGCATTAATCATCTAGGATGTTTTCATATAGCATTAAAATACTGAAAAACCGAGCCTCATGAAAAATAATCAGTTATCTCTATATTCTTGTTGTCCCACCGAAAATGTTCCATCAAATCTACATACATGTTAGTGAAAATATTGTGTAGAGAAATTGGAGCTATGAACATCATCCAATAATTCCATTTTTAGATGACGTATAAGGGAAACATGAAGCCTCTTAAAAAATTTCGAAAATATATCTTCCTATTTGAAGAAAATAAATCTCTAATTATTCACAACATTAATTTCCTGCTGAAACTACTCATCATCATAATGAGAACATTTAATCATTTTCAGTAATGATGGTTTAGAATGAAATTAAATATGTTTTGATGATTCAAATTTCTTGATAATTAAAATATCTATATTTACTAGATCCATGGACATGTGATCCCTTTCAATTCTCATTTCAGTTTGAACTCCATGTTCATTCATCCCCAAATCATCCTCCACCTTATTTTCCTTCACTAGCTGGTTGTTTATTGTGAAATCATAATCCTTTAGTATCTCAAGACATATCCTTTGTCTCATTTTGAGTTCTTTTTATGAGAATATATATTTCAATCATATGATATTAATATATATATATATAACATCTCTGAATGTAGATATAGTGTCTCCATGTCTTCAACGAAAAATTACTACTAGTAACTCAGGATCATGATTTGGATTGTTTTTTGTTCATGAGTTTTTAATTACATTTATGCATATACCATAATCCTAACATTCATTATAATGGGACAAATATGTAATTTTTATGATGGATCCTTATAAATCAAAAACCAAAAAATTATAGATGGTAATGTCAAAATAAGAGCATTGAGTAATACTCAATAAAATTTATCCAAAAAAAATTCACACGCTCTTTTCCAAATGAATTTAACCCCATTACATGTGTTCTTTGTTTATGGGTTAACCAATCGTGAAAAACAGATAGAAAAAATGTCGATGGTAACCGACTAAACCAATAAAATAATGTACATATATTATTATTTTTATTGATGGCCATTCATTGATTTCCTTTGACATTACAAGATCTAAAATTATTCCATCATTGGGGTCAATAGTGTTAGGGAATGAAATTTTCTAAAGTCAAAATTCACACTTCTAAATTTACCATAATATTTTCCCTTCTAAGAGTCTTCATAATGATTCATAAGTGATTTTCATTTCCTTTATATATTTTAGAATATAATATAATATCATTAATGAATTCCAAAAAAATATTTTGGATATTACTTGAATACATAATTAATGAGATAAATATATTATAATCATGCATTAGTATATAAAAATGGAATTATTTTAATTTTTAATTACTATACCTCATTCAAAAAGTTTTCTTCCAAACTTCTTTATTGTTTAGTTTCGGTTGATGTTATCTAGAAAAATGGTCAATCTTGAAAAATAATTTTTCTCCTTGATATTGACCATATAAATCTACAATACGATGTAGATAATACCTTTTCATTATTATAATATCATTGATTTCCCAATAATTAATAATAAGTCTCAAGGATCCATATTTCCTCTTGAAAAAGTGTATATGGGCTCCCTGTGGAGAAAAAATAGGGAAAATAAATCCCTTCTACCCAACTCTTAATTATGCTTCATCAACTCCACTAATTCCACTATATCCATTCTATATCGAGTCATTGGTATTGGTCTTTCATCAGGGATTAAATCAATAGAACACTCATCTTCCTTCCCTGGGTGGTGTGTAAGTAAATCTTCGGGAGAAAAATCAATGTTTTCATTTACAATAGGTGTGTACAAAATTTTAATATTAACATCATCTTCCCAACATGTTATTTTAACATCCTCCTATAAAATCTCATTCTGTAATGCAATATGGGGTGTATTGTGTTAAGAATAATGTGATTATGCTTCTTCTATAACATTATGGATTCTTCTTCTTCCCCACAGATCATACTTTCATTATTCATACAATAAATGTTTTGCATCACATTTTTAAATCCAATTTAAATCCAATTTGTACCTAGGATTATATCAAAATTGTTTATTGGGATGATGTTATATTCGACATATAAAGTACCATTATTTTTCATAAAGGGAATTTACAGACATATCTTCATTAACAATGAGACTTCTCATCAGATCGTTGACTGACAACTCCTTTGTTAAATCAAAAGGGAAATGTATAATTTTATTGGAAAACTAGGATGATATAAATGAATTTGATGATCTGGAATCAGATAAATATTTTGATATGTTTGAATAGATTATTGAAGTTCCTCCCACCACATCATTGAGAACTTCAATCTCAAAAGTTTTTATTGCATAATCCATGACTATCTACCATGGAAATTTTAGGGGAAATTCTCTTTGATGCTTTGGAGAATCATTTTCAAAGTATCTACTCTCTTTACAATTGTACAATCGAACATTGGTATCATATTTAATGCCATGAAATCACAATCATGGTGTTCTTTTTCACCATTCTTGTAAAAAACTCCCATCACATCTATGAAATTATCGTTGAGTTTCATCCCACAGTAATCATATGGTGAAAAGTAAACTATTACCTTCTTTCCTTTGTTTATTTTTCTATATTTTTAGGGGTGCTCTTTTTTATTATTTAATATTAATTCCTAATACCTAGACAATTAATTATTTTACTGATAACACATCAGGAAAAATCGTCATATTATGATAAATACTGAGAGACAAATTTCAATTAGAGGAATAGTTTTAACCCATCAAAGAATAGATTAGTCTTACATCATGGGTTATATATGTAGTTCGCAGCATGATATACTATCCTTGTGAAGTTAGCCTAAAACATTGCGACATTTTCATCCTCCTTTTTCATCAGACTTAGAAATTTCATTTCTATATTAAATCGTTATTCATGATGAATGAATTTTTCTATGAAAGTTGATTCAAACTCCCTTTATTCCTTATTTTATATTTCTTCATCCTCCTTCATGTTTCAAATTAATGAACACCATTAATTAAAATATTTTATAAGATATGAAATTTCCTTGAAAAAATGATCTCTTTCGTTACTCCACAATTCAAGATATAATTTCTCTAAAAAACATATCCATTGATCAACTACCAATGGATTTGTAGTCCAATTGAATGTTGGAGTTTTTGTCCCATGAATCGGTATAACTTTGATCCTCTATGTTGTGGATCAGGATGATCTATATGCCTAATGTTATTTTTTATATATGGATTTATCTATCCAAATACAGTTATACGTTTTCTATCACCATCTATAGCACTTTTTCCAAACATAATTATCTACCATGGTACATAAATAATGGAATTAACTTGATTAGGTTATGAATCATAATGCATAATATAAAAGTAGGTAACATAAATTTATAATTTTATTCCTATCTAATCAAATAATTATAAAAACTATCTCTTTGGGGACATATTTAATTTTAAATCCATCATAACAATCCGCAAAGAAAAACTATATTACCCTATGAATATCCCTAGGGAGTGTTAAATCAGGTTATCACTCAAACCCATTATCGTGTACCAGGTTACCCCGAGATAATCATTGAACAACTTATCAAAGTTGTTACTCCTACATACATATTTTCTAGAATCAAGTCCACATATAGTATATAGAAAAATATTTACTTTTTAGAAGACTGACATATTATCTACATTACCATTTGTTTTGGACATTAACCTATATATATCATCAATATCTATGTACATGTAATGTTATCTGATCACTATTTTTCTAAAACTTGTAACCAAATATTATACAAAAATTTCATTAATACCAATTTTAATTCCTGAACCCCAGATTCCCAGAGCCAGTGGCTTTTATTATTTCATTGGAATGATCATAAAAAATCAAATCCAAATGGATCGATCTGTTTGGATGTATTGGAAAAACAATAAACAAACATAATTTCATACATTACATCATGGAATAAAAAAACATAGTGTCTTCTTTAAAAACACTCATATATCTTTGAATATAACAGAAATTATGTCATTATATACTTATTTTCAACATGGGATAATATTAATCATACGAAAGGGGTGAGCATAGATTCTCAATTTGGAAAAAACATATAATGTATGATATCATAATTAATCATTAAAATATAATGCAATGTATAAAACAGAAAAAATATTTTTTAACATAATATTCAGCATAATATAGAAAAAATAAATCAAATAATTCCAGTTGAATATCCACATTGATATTCTACAAGTTGAATAATCATATATAATCTCAATATCTAATATCATAATGATGTAATACATAATGTAGATCATCATAACCATACAAACAAGGCCTCATCCCCAGACCATACATAAATTGGTAAACACCAAATCTATTTTCTCTCTTGTATCTTCTGATACACTAAGGGGCTAAAAAGGTCCCAACCTATCACATCTGTGTCTAATGCATTCCTCATATAAAATGGGAAAATAATAACAAACATAAACATTTATATTAAAACTACTATATAAAATCATAACACATTATCTACAAACCATGAATGGTATGAAAATAGTACATCTATATTTAAACTATTCATTAACCCCCTTCAACACAATGTGACAGGATGTATAATAATAAATCATCCAAAATTATACAAAATATATAACAATGGATAATAAGAAGGAAACAAATTTTCTTATTAAAATAATTAGAATGTTCTTTATAGAAATACTAATTTATATTTAAAATAATTATTTAAAATCCCATACAATTTAAAATGAAAATATAATCATTGAAAAAAAATTTAATCTTGTAAGGGTACCTTTAATACTTTATGTCTTCATGATGATTGGAAAATTCACTCACACCGTATAAATTAAAAGTATATTCCTATCATATATTTTTGAAAAAGTAAAACAATGTACCTCATAATGAAAATTAAAAATTACTCATTTTTATATAATTGATTGTTGTAAAAAGTGTCTTAAAACATTTTAAGAGAATAGTAAGAATGTTTTGACATATATCTTTAAAAAACAAGGATATGGATGACAAATATTTCCTAATAAATTCTTACATAAAAGCAATCAAAGATAATAAAGAGATATCAAAATTAATCATTACCTTGTACTTTCCTTTAGTATGGGATTTATTGAACTCATATATAATGTTTAAGGAATGGTGTTAAATTATACAATGACAATATCCTTCTTTATGATATCATATATAATCCTCTTATATTTTTCGTTAAAAATATTTCACTATTTAAATAATTTAATTTGTTAACTACTTCATTTTCCTATAAAAGTTTTATTATGTAAGTCATGTTTTTTATGACTAGGATATATTTTATTAATATAAATAATTTTATAGAGTTCATGAATATTTTATATACACATATACTAAATTTTATAATCATTCATGAATGGTTAACAAGGAGAATGAATCTCATTGCGTTGTAGAGATGGTAGATCATATGTAAAACCAAGCGATGTTATCAATCAATTATTGGTTAAATGATATTGGATTCGGTAATATATTAATTATAATCTATAATAATAATATATTATTCTTTATTTATTTAAATTATAATCATAATTATACCAATCCAACTAAAGGAGTGGTGAATAAAAAATTACACCACGACGTGGAAACAACATGTCGTACGCATGCACGCATGGGGATATTGTTATTCATAGGATGGATTAAAATTGGAATATTGTTTCCCATAATAATAATAATTTCTCATAATATATATTATACTTTATTTATTTCATTAGTATAGAAAACAAAGGATGAAGATGTAGAAAATGAAAGAACTTCGAAAGAGTCGATAAAGCAATTACCTCTTCTTCGGATATATCATTTTGACTTTCCCAAAAGGACTCCTTCAATTTTGTTTCAAAAATGAATGGAATATAGTATTAAGGGAGGGATGTTGGGAGGATAATTTGGTAGGGGTTTTCTATGAAAAAATATCTTTATAGGTGTGAATAAAAGTTAAGGATAGGTTCCCTTTTATAAGAGAGGGGAGTGGAACTTTTTGATTGTCCAAGACTATTAATTTAATATTAATTGTATTTAAATTACAAAATTCTCCAAAGTGATTTAATTATATTATATGATAATTATGGGTCAAAATATTATCATATAATGATTTTATTTCTGTTTAGGTCAAAAATTTACCTTATATGTTTTATTTTACCCTTAGTTATATAGTTTAACTCATACTATGTCTACTTGTCTTTTTTAAACATTAGTGTCAATATTATTACAATAAAATTATAGACGAACCCCAATTGGGTAATTTATTAAATTTTCAAAAATATCAATGTTAGTTGGTAGGTCATTATATTTTTAGAACATTTATATCATTTGATAAAATGGTATTACTTATAAATTTTTTTTATGTTAATATTCACCAAATTTAAAAAATGATATTTTTAAAGACTTAAGAACACGATTCCTTAAAATAATAACTTGGATCATCCCTAAAATTAACATGGAATCTCAAAAATTCATGAGTGGCACCACATATTTCAAATTATTTTTATTTAAATTATATTGAAATCATTTAATTTATTTTCTCTGTAAAAAATCAATTATATCATCATCATTATGTCACTATTTAATATAATTGTTTATTTACTAAAAAATTAAATAAATTACAATTATACAGATGAAAATTTTTGCTTTATAAAAACTATTTTTGGTCAACCATATCACTTATATAACTATAAATTAAAAATGACATAGTTACTAAAATTAAAAAATGGAATTTTTAACTCTTCGTTAAATAAAATATAATAAATGTCCTTATCTAACACAAGTAGAATAAAAAGGATGATATATTAAGAATATGTTTAATTACAGTCAAAATAATCTTTTCCCATAATGTTTGGAAAAGTTGTAGGGTAACAATAAAATATTGTTTCATTATTTTTTACCTTTAATTACCCATTTAACTCTTAACCGTGGTAAATAAAAATAATAATAATGATATTATTCAACAAATCACTATGTTGGTCCAATTAGATCACATGTTTAGTTATAATTAAAATCATGTGTGTCAGTTTTTATAAAATAAATTCACCAAAAAGGAAATATTAATTTTAATGAAAATCATGCGGATGTGGTCAGATGGTGGGTTCAAGAGATGTTAAATAATTCCATAAATTTTAATACCTAATTCAATTATAAAAAGATGGTAATGAGCTAAATTGGAAGAATTAATGTATTATTTATTGATTTTGACTTTAAATTCAACATAATATAAAATTATTATTTTAATGAATATCTGTTGTCAACAACAATGCAATATTTTCCCTATTAATAAAAATTTGATACTAAGAAAATTACGAAAAAAAATCAACATAACCAAATTTTGATATTAATAATTTTTAAAATAAGTCTATTTTGTTAAAATCAATTCACTAATTTAATAATATTATTAATACTATTCCCAACATCTTTAAGAAGGCTAGTTTCATAGATTATGGTGCGCTTAGCCTAAGTGTTACGTGTAGTGTAAGCTATTGAATTACATAAAAATTAGTGTACCGTGGAATCATGGAGTAACAACCCAGACATTTATCAATTAAAATTCCAGTGAATCTAACTAAATGTCTTATTATATAAAATGGTTATATAACATATGCACTTCATGGGTTTTATGATTTTGGATTTTAAAATACCATTTGGAGTTATGACCATTGTTAATATAGTCGTTAAATAGTGATCACATGATCAATATAAATATAGGTCTTTAAAAAATCTAATTTACTCAGATAAAGGATGTGATGGCCTCGTCCAGTAGAATTGCTTCTTACGAAGCCCATTTGATGGATCTTAGTAAAAATGTGGTGTCACTAGGCTTCAATCTGGACCAATCTAATGACGAGCTTCAACATGTTAAGCTCTAATGAAACTGACTATAGGAGAAGTGGATGATGATAGATATTACTAACCGAGTGATATTATACAAGCCACCCCAAGAGACTTTCACCCTCACACACCTTACCATTTAGTTATATGCTGTTTTTAGATGGGTTATATAATAAGACCCTAGTTCTATGATTATTTATATCATTTTTGTATTGATAATATATATTTATTTTGTTATTTTTTACATTGTACAATGTTTTTAATGAAAGAATAACATTTTTAAATAATTAAAAAAATATATTCTGATGAATTAATTTATTTTTGAATTAAATAATAATATAATTAAATATTATTACTATATTAATTTTTATTAAATATAAATGAAAGTATAATTGGTATGAATACAATTGTGATTTTTATTAAGGATTGAAAGCTATTTTTTAAAAAACTCTTGAATTATTGATAAATGGTAGTTTCTATTTTAAAATTAAAAATTAACATATGAATAATATTATTTCGATAAAATGAATATTATTTATGGAATCAGGACGTCGATATTATCCAACGGTTATTTTTTTCATAGTTTTTTGAGACAGTAGATTTTTTTGTTATAAATAAATATAGTTTAAATATATATTGTGTTTTATATCATCGCAATGACATAATAGCGATGTAATAAAATAAAATAAACATTATGTTTGGAAAATATATGTTTTTAATTAATATAATTATATTTTTTCATTGATTTTGTTATTTTACAAAGACTTTGTGGACCCTCCAAAACATATAAAACATTTTAGTTTTATAAATTGATTTCCTTTAGAGTGTGACTCACATCTACATAATTAGCCGTATTATTTTAATATATTCGACCATTGGCCTTATAAAATACTATTTTCAACTATCCTTTGGCCACAACCATTGGAAAAATACATAGGTTTGGGTGTGGTTTCTATAAGTTTAATGTATGGTGTCCCAAAACTAAATAATAAACAATTCCCTCTCATTTCATATATTTACCCACCCAATCTCCCAATTACTCCTCACTCAAAGGGATTATAGTTCATCCATACTCTTCATTACGCTCTATAGAATCCTCATAATGTGCCCCAATTTTTCATGAATCCTCTCTCAAACCCATCCCAATCCTTTGGGACCATATATCCATGTGAGGGATTCTTACCTTTCTTATTTTTATCCATGTTTTTTATGTTTTTATACCATTTTATTTTGATTAATAATGTTGGGGGTATGATTTATAAACTCCATTATATATCCCTAACTATGTTCTAAATGATGATAGTCCTCTTTCTCTCTCATTAATGCCTTCCATGTACACATGTTACCATGCATAAATTCCATAAAGAATTTCTCACTTCCCATTCACATTCATCCAGTTGTTTAGTAGTATTAATGTAATTTCCATTTAATTTGTATGGAAATGTATATATATGACCCCCTTACTTTCTATTTCATGTAAATATGATGAGATACCATCTTCTCACTCATCATCCTTTTTTATGAAATCTTATGTCACGTCGTTAAGTTGCTGAAATTACACTGTATTTTTTCATGAAAAAATTATTCTATAGTGATACCATACCCATATATCGATCAAGGGTATTCAAATATATTAACATATACATATTGAACGATATATTAATTTATCTATTCAAAATTCCACAGTGATGGAAGAACTTATGATGTTCAATGATTCCATGTTATATGATCCACATTTCACTCTTATGAATGAAATTAAATGTTTAAGAAGGGTGCACCCTGATATAGATCGCATGAATTGGGTAATGATTGGTATCACGATAAGTCTAGTGAAATGAGGGTTTACTCATGGAAATTAATGTGCAATGAGGGATTACTCATGATCCAAGTGAAATGATCCTTGGATCATGCTAATACCATATTAAGTGTTGATTCCACATTTCCATGTTATGTTATTCATGTTATTGCATTCCTTTATGTTCATGTTCCTTTTATGCTCCATTGATATGCCTATTTTATAACATGTATAGTATTCTTATTCTTATTTTTTTTAATACCTTACTTGGTATTATATCTAACCATTTTCATAGTAATTTTTTTCATGTTATCCCATGTAATTATTTGTACGAGGGAATGTTGTGGTCATGTAAAAGATGTTTTCAATAAAGATGTTGTTATTCATGTTTTAAGTCATAATGTAATATTCCTAAACCCCAATGTCACTAGAACTATCCATCTATTATGTTGTATCAAGTACCAATTTTATTTAATAAATCATGTTTAAGTGAGTAATGAAAAGAAGGGTTGTTATATTAGGTATTAGATGATAAGAATAATTATTTTATTAATTAGGATTAGAGAACCCTAATGAAGCAATAGTGAAAATAATAATTTTAATAAAAACATCCCTATGTTTTTGTGATTATTGAGTATGTGGGTTATCAAGGAAATATATCCTTGTCTGGATATGAGCAGGTAGAAGTGGCTCTGGACCAGATATAACTATTTGTGAAAACTCTGACAAAGAGTTTCAGGCTTGACCCAGTGTGTCCTGGTACACAACAATGACCCTTGATACAATCTTGGTTATGAAACATTGAGGGGATTTTATTTGGTACATTCACAATCTTAGTATGAATCATTCTTAATGGAATAAAAAAATTTCCCTAAGAATAAATGTTGTGAAATGGTCATGGATAACATAGATTGATGCCAATATATTCATAAGATATAGATTTAAAAGTTATTTATAAGTAAGCTGTTTTTGTCCTTTGATTACCCTTTATGTGCTACCCCTAAATTTACTTTTATTCAAGCCAATGGCTGGTAATAGGAGAAAATATGATATCAACCGATTAGAATATCACTGTGATGACTGTTCTAATGAGATCCCCAATCCAATGGGATCAGGAATCATTAAAATTGTCACAATACTCTCTTAGCAAACTCAATATTTCAATAGAAACATGTGTCATGTGGAACTTTAAAACCCCCTAAGAAGGAACAATTATCAATTGAGAGATTCATGAGAGAAAGGCCTCGTACTTTTGATGGATCATCTTATCTCCAAATTTCCAAAAAATGGATCAACTCCATTGAAAAGTTATTCTTCATACTTTAATGTTCCATATAAGATATGTTTCTTATAGTTACTTATTGTATAGAGTCTGAGGCTGATCAATGGTCGACATTGATAAAAAATACGAAGCCTAATGAAGAGTTCAAGGCATTGGAATGGAAGTATTTCTAGATTATTTTTTCGATAAATATTTTCGTTGAACCCTATGACATAAGATGGAAAGGGACTTACATTCCCTCAAGCAAAAAGGTGATGAATCCATCAGAGTGTATGGGGAAAACATCACAAGACTTTCATGAAATACCTCTGTCTTTGTTGTTACTCTTGGATACAAGCACTATTGGAAATAAGATATATACCAATAGTTTTGGGTAAAACGTTGGTATAGGTCACTAATTTGGAGCTATACTATTGGTTTTGGGCAAACTGTTGGTATAGTTCACAAATTTTGACCAATACCAATGGTTTTGGTAAAATCGTTGATATAAGTACATTATAGAGACCTTGTACAAAAGGTTTGACCTCAAACCGTTGGAATAGTTCCTTGGTATAGGTCCCAAAATCAAATAAAGTATACCAAAGGTTCTCAAATCCGTTGGTATAGGTCTATACCAACGGTTTTGAGAACCTTTGGTATAGATACATGTATTTTTAATGAAATATTATTATATAGGACCTTAAATAAATCATAATTTATAATACTTATGATAATACATATATATATTTATGAAATTGTGTTCAAAAAAGTATGTTTGGTTACTGGTTAGGTCATTCAATCACAAATCAGAGGTGTTGGGATCAAAACCAACCAAATGATACTTTTTTGAATTAAATATTCCAATGTTTTTAATGAACCATTGGTATAGATTTTAATATTACATATACCAACAGTTTTCCAAAAACCATTGGTATAGACATATCTCCATGGATTACGAGCCAACGGTTCTCCAAACTGTTTGTATGAGGTATTTTTCTAGCAGTGAAGGTGGACCGCTTCTTTTAGGGGATGAATCCTAGCCTATGAAAATCTCTCGAGATCCATGACCTCACTAGATATGAGAAAATTTTCCAATGTTCACACAATGTCAAAATAGAGATCATCAAATTTTAGGGGTAACGTGTGGATAAGAAGCATAAGGTGGGATTCAATCCTGGAGGTCTAATGGATAAATTCAACGGTGGTAAAAAAATACAGCATCCCATTCCAATGGTGCAAAAAGAAGCACCCTAGATATTTCCTAAAGGGAAAGAGGAAATTATTTAGGTGTGGAAGAGAAGGGAACCTAGCTATTAACTTCCAAAAATAAAATCTTGCGACTGTGATAGAGGATATGAATGCCCCAATAGAACCTCAACACATTGTTCATTGCTTCAACTGCAAATAACCAATGCACCTTTCAAATCACTACCCCAAGGTAAGGGTTTCAGAGGCAACCAACAACCTCCAAGGTATCATGGGTGAGATTTTTCCATCACTACCACCAAAGTGAACCCCGAGGATGAAGTGGTGACTGGTACCCTAGTTATTCATTCAATAATAGTGAACATACATTAAGTATTTTGGTTCTACACAGTCATTTATATCCTAAAAGTTTATTATAACAATCCCAACAATAAAAAAAATCATGGAAGTAATGATGTCTACTAGTACTGAAAATGGGGAAATAATTGAATCCCATGAATATAAATCCTCCCCTATCATAATTTGTTGATTGAAAATACAAGAAAACCTCATAATACTCTATCTGGAGAAATTTTATGCAATTCATGGCATGGAACTCCTTTCTTACAAAGAGCCAAAAAAAATTTCTATGGTAGGGAGATCAATATATATATATGGACAATCAAACCCCGATTATATACAAGTTCATGGAGAACGATGTATCTTTGTTAGCACCATCAACTGAAGTATACATATTACAACCCTATGAGCATGCGTATATGGATTAGATGATTTAGTCTAAATAAGAAACCTTCCTCTAAGACATTCTTATTATGAGGAAATTCATCATAGTGTTTCCCAAATAATTTCCATGCCTTCCTCCTATAATAGATGATGAGTTTTCAATTGACCTTATACCAGGGGCATTTCCAATATCCAAAATTCCATCAGAATGGTTGTTGTAGAGCATGAGGAGTTGAAGAAACTACTATATGAGAATTTTCATAATGGGTTATACACCCAACTGGTTCACAATGGGGAGATTTATTCCCCTTAATCAAGAAGAATGATGGGTCAATGCACCTTTCCATTGATAATCGTGAGATCAACAAAATCACTATAATGTAAAAGAATCTTCTTCCATGAATTTATGAATTTTCGATCAGCTGCATGGAGGACAATACTTCTCCAAGGTGGATATGTGGTTGGGATATTATCAAGTAAGGCTGAAGAAGGACGATATCCCCAATACTTCTTTTCGTACAAGAGACGAGCACAATGAATTCACAGTAATGACTTACAGTCTAACTAATTATCCAGAAATCTTCATGGATGTGATGTATTATATCTTTAGATAGTACGTTGAGAAATTTTTGGTAGTATTTATAGAATATATTCTAATATAATCCAAAACCATGGAAGATCATGAGGATAATCTTTGAACTGTACTAGAGTCCTTGCTAAATGATAATCTCAATGAAAATTATAGCAAGACTGTGTTCTGGTTGAAGGAGGTCTCATTATTGGTTCTTATCATTACAAGAAATGTGATATCTATGGATACCTCCAAGATAGCTACAATTGAGGGATGGATGAGGCCAATATTGGTAAATGATATCCATAGTTTTGTTGGGTTGGTTGGATATTTTTGCCGATTTGTGATAATTTTTTCCCAATTTTCCAACCCTCTTACTAAGAAAACTATGAATGGATAAAAATAGCTTGTATAGATGAATGTAAAGAGATATTCACAAAGATAAAATTGAGGGTTATGACTGTGCCCATGCTCACGCTTCCCACGTTTGGAGAACATTTTGTGGTATTCAGTGATGCTTCGAAGAAGGGAGTGGGTTGTTTGTTGATGCAAAATGAAAAGTTCTATCCCAATGCTTCAAGTAAATAGAATGTTCTTGGACCAAACTATACAACACATGAACTAGATTTGGATAAAAGGATATTTGCTTTGAAAATTTGGCACTATTACCTATTTTGGGAGAATTGTAAAATATACACAGATCCCAGAACCCTCATGTCTATATTTACACAGAAAGAGTAGAACATGTTCAAAAGAAGATGGTTAGAGCTGATCAAAGTCTATGAATGGTCAATCCATTACCACATAGGGAATGAAAATTAGGTGGTGAATTATCTAAGTAGAAATGACCCAAAAAAGACATCATGGATGATAATTTAAAAGGTTCCAATCATCATAGATTTGATGAAGATGGACATAGAAATCCTAAGGAAGGGAAAATCATAAATCCTTTCATAAATGATTTTTCAACCGTCTATTTTGGAAATGTTATTGGATGATCAAAAGAACAATGTTGTAATTTAGATGAATTTGGAAACTATCAGAAAAGGGAAATCCTTTGATTTCAATGATAATGTAGAAAGAATTTAGTGATTTTGGAAATGGCTATGTGTTCCATCAAGTTATGAGATGAAGAAAAATCTTTTGGAAGATGCACATTGTTCAAATTTTTCCATTCACCCAAGAAACACAAAGATGCATTGAGATATCTGAGAGCATTATTATTTAAATAAAATGAAGAAGCAGATATTTTAGTATAAATCAAAGAGCCTAGTAAGTCAGTAAGTTAAGGCTGAGAGGCATAAGTCTAAGGGTATGATACAAACATTAACCGTACCAACATGGAAATGGGAGAACATCACCATAGAATTTGTCTCCATAATTCCAAATATATCCAATGGAAATAATGATATATGGGTTATTGTTGATAGTATAACTATGGAATCACATTTCATTGCAATTCATGAGAATTTCTCATTGGAAAAACTGGCACAGATATACATCAGAGTTGTTTTAAGGCATCATGGTGTACCAATATCGATTATATCCGATCAAGTTACATGGTTCACCAATATATTTTGGAAAAGTTATCAACATGATCTGTATACTAATATAATCATCAGTATGACTTAACATCCTCAAACTGATGGAAAATCTGAGAAAACAATCCAAAAACACGAGGACATGTTGATAGCATGCTCAATGGACTTCAATGGAGGATGGGATAAACATCTTCCACTGGTTGAGTTCACTTACAAAAATAGTTTCCACTCAAGCATCCAATTAGATCCTTCTGAAACCTTGTACGGGATGTGGTGTGGAACACTAACATGTTGGGATGATGTTGGGGAGAGAAAACTCTTAGGTCCAGAGAATGTTGATGAAATGGTGGAGAAGGTTATGATCATCCCGCATAACATTAAAGCTGCTCTGAGTCGACAATAGAGCTATGTTGATAATTGTTAACAAGACCTATATATTGATGTTGGAGACATGATATTCCTCTATATATCCCTATGGAAGAGAGTAATAAGATTTCGGAAGAAGGGAAAGCTTAGTCCATGGTACATCTACCCTTTGAGATCCATGATCGCATTCGAGTAGTGGCCTATCGAATAACACTCCCACTGATCCTTTCTCAAGTACATGATGAGATCCATTTATCACTCTTGAGGTAGTACATTCTTGACCCATCACATGTACTCAATCCATAGGTGGTATCATTTTTGAGTGACCTCAAATATGAGGAGTAGTTGGTGTGATGTCTTAGATCATTGAAAAAATGTTCAACAAAATAAGTCATTTCCCATCATCAAGGTGTTGCGGCATAACCAAAATTTGATGAAGTGACTTGGGAATTAGAGGGAGTGATGAAGAAGAGTTACCCGCATATATTTTATTTTTAGAAAAGGAAATATAGAGGGACATATTTTTTATGTGGTGGGGGGGCTATTGTAACAACCCAATATTTTATGAATGAAAATTATGAAAGATCTAATTAAATGTCTGATTATGTAAAATGGTTATATACCATATTTACATCATTGGTTTTATGATTTTTGATATTAAAATACCGTTAAAAATTGTGAATGTTGATCATATAGTTTTTGAAAAGTGATCAACTGATTAGTATAAAAATATGGATTTAACAAATCGAATTTACTCAAACAAAGGATTTGATGGCGTCACCCAGAAGAATTGCACCATATGATGCCCATTTGTCGGATCTCGGAAAGGAGGTGGCATAACTTGGCTTCAATCTTGACCTAACCCAAGCCATGATTCAACATGTTAAGCTCGAATAGAATCACCTATGGGAAAAGTGGATGTTGATAGAGATTACTACATGGGAGATGTTATCTGAGCCACCCTAAGAGTCTGTCAACATCGCACACCAGTATCCTTCAGTCATATGTGGGTGTTGTACGAGGTTATGTAATGAGACCCTAGTATTATGATTATGTACATTATTTTTTATAGATAATAAACATTAATTTTATTATTGTTGTAGTATAAATTGTTTTTAAATTTTAAATATTTTTTTTAGTTAATTTAGAAATAAATTTTGATTAATTAATGGATTTTAGAAATAAATAATATTTTAATTAAATATTATTACTAAATTTCTTTTTGTTATATATAAAGGACCATATTATTATTATTAATAAAAATGTGTTTTTTTATTATGGTTTGAAAGATATTTTTGTCAAAACCCATGAATTATTGATAAATGAATATTTTTATATTAAAATTAAAATTTCACATATTTATAAAATTATTTAGATAAAACTCATATTATTTTTGGAATCCAGATGTTAAAATTATCCAATGATTAATTTTTCATTATTTTCTGATACAGTTGATTTTTTTTGCATAAAAATTAAATACAGTTTGAATATGTGTTCTGAAATATGACATCCTAATTACCCAATAGTGTTGTAATAAAAAACTATAAACCGTATGTTTTGGAAATATATGATTAATAATTAAAATAATGTGATTAGAGGCTTGTTTTATTTAATTTAAAATGAATTTGTAGACCCTCTAACACATAAAAACATTTTAGTTTTTTAAATCGATTTCCTTGAGAGTGTGACTCACCTCCACATAAGAAACCCTATTATTCTAATAATTTAGGACACTTTCCTTATAAAATATTTATTTTCCACTCTCCTTTTGGAAAACATAAGGGAAAAAACCATGGTCTGCTTTGGGATATTGATTAGTTTAATGTGATGTGTCACAAACATAAATAGTCAAGAATTCCCTCTTATTTCCTATATAACCTGACAGATGTTCCCAATTAATCTTCCCTAAAAGCCATTGGAGTTCATCCAACATCTACCCTCATCTATCTATAATCCATCCATGATTCCCCAAGCTCACATGAATCATATCTCAAGCCCCTCCCATGCCTTTGGGATCACACTTCCAAGTAAGGGATTCCTACCTTTCTTATTTTAATGGAAGTTTATTTATGTTTTAATACTCTTTTTATATTGATTAAAAATTTTGGTATAAGATTTTTCACCTCCCTTATATACCTGTCCATTTTTTAACAAGATGAGAGACCTATTTTTCACTCACTAATGCCTTCCGTGTACACCTGTTAGCATGCCGAAATTCCGTAAGGTATTTCTATCTTCTCATTCACATTCTCGCTATTATTTTATATTATGAATCTAATTTCCATTACATTTTTTGGGGCATATATCTATATGAACCCTTAATTTACATTTAATTTACATATGAGGAGGTGACCCATTCTCTCTAATCAAAAAAATTTATGAATTCTTATTTCACGTCGTTATGATTCTAAAATTACGCCGCGTTTTTCAAGCCTAAATCATTTTGTAGTGAATTCCATACCCATGTATTTGTCAAGGGTATTAACATTTATGAAAATATACATATTGAACAATTATTTCATGTATTTTTTCCAAATTCATTAATCGTGGAATAAACTATGATATTGAATGATACCATGATATATGATCCATGTGGCACACATTTGGTTGAAATGAAATGTTTATGAAATGTGCACCCTCATAGCACTCCAATGCACTGGGTAAAGATTAGTGTCATGATATTTCATGTGTAATGAGTGTTTACTCATTCACCATCTTCCATGATCCTTGTCTAATTCTAGTACCATTTTATGTTTTGTTTCCACATTCCCATGTTATTATAATCATGTTATATAATTCATTTATGATACTGTTCCTTTTACACTCTACTGATATGCTTATTGCCTAACTATTTTTGTATTCTTCATGTTATGCCTTTTTACTGCCTTAATATGCTTTATATCTCACCCTTATCATATTCTTCTCCTAATTTTATCCCTTGAAATGCTATGTACATGGTAATTTAGTGGTTATGTAATGTACGATTTCAATAAAGATGTTGTGCTTCAGGTTTTAAGTCATTATGTAATGTTCCCAATCCACATAGACACTACACATCTCAATCTTCTATGTTGTATCATGTGAATACTTTATGTAATAAATCATGATTATGTGTGTAAAACAGAGTAGGGTTGTTATACATGTCCTTCACGATCATCATCCAAATCTAATGAGAATCGATCATATTAATTTTTTAGAAAATATTAATTATGTGAGGTAACCTCTTCTAAAAATACTAGAACTGAAACAAAAAAAATGGGCTTAATAAACTTGTCAAGTACGTTTTTGATGGATTTTATTAACTAAAACACACTAATTTAGGGATACAAGATTTCCCCAAATGGTTATATATTAAGATAAGTCATTTATTGAAATTCCTAAGGGAGAATATTATGGGTTGTATGTATTTTTTTTATGGTTAATATGACCCATTACTTATTTTTCTCCCCATATTGATCGGTTCACCAGACATATGCATTGTATGTTTGACTGTAATTAGGATTCATTAATTGGATGTTCAGAAATAAACTCATAACCTCTAATGTGGGATACTACACGTCCCAACAGAACACGATCTGGGCCCATGATAGTGTAGGTTGACTTCCCCTTATGTATACATACCAACAAAAATCAAATATTATCTAGTAATGGGATAGTGTGATTAATGTGCCTCACTAAGGAATACATTGTATCTATCAAAAATACTGTGACATTTAATCTGGTGTTATAATCATGCAATGGTAATAGACAACAGCCTAGAATCATCTCCAAGAAGGATGTCATTTGATCAAATCAAATTAAATTTGGGGGTTAATTCTAAACCCCATTGATTGATCATAACATCCCTCATAGTCTGCAAAAAGGACCAATGGATCTTATGTAATTGTGAGACTGTAATATATATTGACTATTTTCCTGAATCTTGTGCCCATTTGGCATTGTTATTTATTGAAACTAGTATGAAAATGGATAATCTATCCCGGGTGGATCGCGGAACCCTCTTGATGATTTTTGAAATAGAGAGAAATTCCATCATAATATGATGATTTTTCCAAGGGACATCCCACATGGAAGAGGGAGGAAGAATTTCATCAAACACGTCACCCATGAATGTGGCCCCTGAGATCATATAAATTTAAAAATGGTTGATACCGACTTCCACATGCATTATGTGGAGTGTGTTGCTATATGGGATCTAGATGATGAGTTGATCGGGGATGATGAATCCATTATTGTGGAAATAATTATCCAACATGTATGTACCCTTATACAATCCCACTACCGTTAGTTCATTATAAACCACCACCCAACACTTAAAAACCAATAATATCTATACACATTGTAGACTGAATGGTTTCCCTATTAAAAGTTCTCATTTAGATGACCATATTATTTTCTCAATAGTGTTTGATTTTATAACAATCAAAATGTATAAATGAATTTTTTTTTCTCGTAACATAAAAATATATTCAAACAAAAAAGCAGTGTTAATCAGAACAAATCCCATAGAGTAGGTTTCATGGATAAAAGTTCCTCTTGATTATATTTTTTCTCATGGAGTGTTGATTGGATTGAGCATCCATGCTAGCAGTTGATTTTTTGGGGGTGGTGATGAAATGGGTATTGTTGTTGGAGAACCAAACACATAAATAAATAGCCTATCTACCACATGGTACCCTCATAATCCAACAAAAATAAGTGAAAATATATAATTATGTTTTGGTACAATTTGTTTTCATGAGTTATTTTCCATAATTTCAATAATTTCAAACCATTTTTTGAATAAGTTGATGTAATATCCTATCAAGGATACGTCATCTAGAAATGCTAGAATAGAATTTTTATGAAATAAAAAAGATCCACATTTCAATCATTGGCGAATTTTGGAGACTTTTATATCCTAATATGGTATGTAAAGAAATTCATCTTCTTTTTAAAAAATTATGTTCTCAAGACACTGAAAAATTAATTAATGATATGTAAAATGTATATAAATATAGTAGGGAATACTATGTTTTTAGAAAATACTAGATCACGAGAATGATTTTTTCATTGTAAAAATTCTTATTCAATATTAGTATGTTAGGATTAGGAGGGAACTATGTGAATAGTTATGATCAACCAGAATTCACTTTATTTTAGAAATTGCCAAATGATTCAATTTTTACACCTATAAGTGTCATGTTCCCTTCTACAAGTCCTCCTATCCCAGAAAAATCATTCACCCAAACCAATTTCATCCATGAAATTAAATCCATTTTGTAACACTAATAATTCATTCCGGGGGGGGGGGGTTCTAGGTCTTAATATGGTTGCATGAAGATCAAATGTCTTATTATGTATTTTTAAATGGATCAATTCAAATCTAACCTAAAGTTTCATGTAAAATTAATATGTTATATTACAATGAGATAGTATAGAACCACAACATTCTTAATGTGAAATCACAATCTGAGTCACTTTTCATCATAGCACCCCCACAAATGGATTTCAATATTGGAGGGAGGCATCCATTTTCTCCCCCTATAAAAAAATAATTTTTGAGGTGAGAAATATTTTTTATCCTCAAAAAAATTTAATTATATCATAGAGAAATATTTTATTTTTACCCCATGAAATTGAATTTTTCCATTCGTGGGGTGAGGCACCATCCGCAAAACCAATTCCTTCATGGGCGATGGTTTATAGGTTACATATGAACCTTTTTAAAATTCACCACAAACATACAATGGGGTATGGAATTAGATAGTTTATTTTATAGTGTGTAATAATTGTGTGTGGATGAAAAATTTCCATGTGTTTGATTTTAGTTGTTAAAAATTTTATACATATAGAAATGGAAAAATGCATAATAATCAGTCTGCATAGTAGAAAAAAAAATATCCATAGATAATGTTTCATTGTAGTCGATCCATCAGTATAGAGAATCCCATTGTAGAATATTACTTTTGAAAACTAATTAGGCTAAAATATTGGTGGATTCTATCCCATAATGAAAATTATATGCATGATAGTGTCTATTTTTCTTGGTACCCCTCCACAAAGTGTTCTACCATTTCACACCCCCTTCACGAATTTTTCAAATCATTATATTATCAACACTTTCTCTAAATGTAATAAAACTGAATTTTTTCCCTTTGAGAAGAACCTCTTATAATGAATGAAAAATCATTTTCCCCCTTTATGAACCACTATTCCAATACCACTTGTAATGTGTATAGTTTTGTATGATCCGACTAAAGGGTAAATCATTATACACATTCGACCATATATTCTCATGGTAAATGAGAATATATTGTTTACATCCTCAATAAATTAGATCCTAAAAATGTTCAGTATCATATATTCATATGGTAATGAGGGTCCCAACCATTGGTATACGGACACTGTATTCCTCTAGTTGGGAAGATCCATTTGTGGAATGAAACCCTTCCCTCTCCCAATATTACATCTATTTAAAGGGAAGGATGTTAGAGTATAAATAAGGCTATCCCTTCTAGAGTAATCCCCTACCCTATTTTGTTGGTAAATATCTAGATGATTATTAAGATCTTACTATCCTTGTTATGAAAACAAGATTAGAGGTTTGAACCATAAAGCCCATTCTGTCCCCTACATCACCAAAACCACCAACTAGAAGAAGAAGTAGAATGTGGTGTTTTCTAATCTTTCTACTTACTTTGGTTTCTCACAAATATAATATCTCATGTGAGATAATTGAATAATAATGATAATGATAACTACATGATTAGATGCATGTATCAATAGAGAATCTCTTTTTGGTTCTTCCCCTCACTTTCCAATATAGAACCTCCATATATGTTAGTCCTCAATGCAATGTATCAATATGGAGAGTCCATATTCCATATAAGGAAAATTGGAATCCTCTTAAGTGTAATCCGAAAAGAAACTATATATAAACATGAGTAAAAATTTATCAAAATTTAAAAATAAAATTGGACTCTAGTTATGTGTAATCCCAAAAAACTTTTGAAGTATGTGGGATTTGATTCCTGACTAGATTGAATAACTATTTAGAATCCATGAGGTCCACACCCAACACACCATATTCATCCTAAAGTTATCCAGTTTACATCCCTTGTAGGGTAATATCCATATTAGAGGGTCACATTCATTTAGGGCATTCTTAACTACCATACTTATTGAATTACATTCCTAATATGATCATGCCCACAATGACAAGACAATATCCCTTCCAGGACCTTTGGGATACTTCACCATATGTCACACACTAGTCATTGACTATAAATCATACAACAATATGTCATTTACACAATATGGTAAAATGAATGGTTCCATCCTCATCACATGACCATATATGTGTTGTTGTTTCCAATCCATTGGAACCAAACTACAGGGGTTCTAATTCCCTTCAATAGGATATGTATGAATCTTGTCTCAAGAGCTCGATCCCCATAAGAAAAATGCATTACTTCGTACTAGGTGGTGTAAAATTACCAATCACCCAACTCTGTGACTTACAACCATCATGAAAACAATAAACAATATAAAAATATTCCATATGTTTAAAATGGGTACCACCAATAGAGAGCCATATAATCATAAAGATGACTCGGTAGAGGAAAAAAATTTCATAGATACAGAATATTCTTAAATCTACACATTCAAAAAAATTAATTATCAATACAAGTGTGATTGGTCTGATATTTTGGATGCCACAATGGTATATAAATTCCATATTTAATATATAATAGAGTTGTAAAGAATGAAATTATTCCCCCCAAAATGGTTTTATCATCCCGAACTGCCATCATCTTGTCCCACAAACACTTTATGGCCTCATAGGGGAAATAGATGTAGCCTCCATCCCTTGAATAGATGTTCTGCACCAACACATAAAGTGTTTGGGTGTGAATGTGTGGTCAGAACAATATTATGTTCTATTAAAAAATAAAAACATTTACTATTATATTTAGTAATTAGGTTGTAACTATTTTTTAAGGTTAACAGGAATAACTGATAAAATGATATATTTATTAAAAATAAATAAATGATAATAATTCTAATCTATAGTCTAACATTGAAATTTAGAAAAAATAATTAGAAATTCATATCATAATTAATGCACTTATAAAATTTTATTATTTCAGAATAAAAAAAATATTTTTTGTTGACACTTGAAATTTAATCACATTATTAAAATAACGATTAATATTAATATATATTAATTTATTATAAATGATTCCGATTTATATAAATAAAAAATTATACTGTGAAATTCCTTATGTTGGATTTTTTGCGGCACAATAGAGTTCCATGTTTCCTCATGAAATCTCCCATATAAAAGTATTTTTAGACTTGTAGTGACTCAAAATTATTTATAGAGGGTATAATATACCCTCAATTTTATATACATAGTGATATAAAATATAAAAAAACAAATAATCTTCTATAAATATAACTAAGTTTAAAATATAAATTCCAACCACACAAATATAATTTAAATACGATAATAAAATGGAAATATATTTCATGGTTATATATCCATAAGAAAAAGGCATATAATTACATTAGGTTATTTATATTGATATAAATTTAAAAAGGAAAGTATATAGAGGTGGAAAACCTATTAAATGATTATGATTAATTCATGGTGTTAACTTAAATCCTTATAAATCCACCATATCTAAATCTCATATTATATAGTCATTCACATTGCATATAAAATAGTGATTTTTATATTCAATAACATGTAAATATTGGCTGTGAGAAGAAATTTATTGTACCACCACTAACATGAAAATAATTTATATCAAATATTATATGAATGTAAATATACATGTTATATGGAAATGCATATCATCATAATTATCCATTTTATGTATTCATATACATTAAAATTCACTATGAATTGTCACCATATATTCTTAAGACAATACTAGTGGAATTCATTCTCATTCCCTCAATATACCTGGAGGGAAAAAATTTGAGAGTGAAAAGTATAAAACCAAATTTCCCAAAAAAAGGGAACTATTTAAATAATATGTAATGTTAATAAATTTCCTATAACTTGAGAAATAGTAGTATAGATCTTTTAATTTTGATACTCATGTTATCACCTCATATATGACCAAATGAGTAGTGAGTATGAATCACAAAGATGGTCTAACAAAGCCTACAACTTCAGAAAAAACACACACTATGGAAAAATTTACTCTTAGAAACATTACCTTAGATTGGTGGTAATGATAAATATATATGAATTGTGAGTAGGGTGTAACAAAACACAGAACATGGGAATGAATTCAATAAAATTCCAATTGAATAGAAAAACCTATCATATTAAATCAGGTAACTCATGTCCTAATAATAACATGATTTGAATATTATTTAATCTAATAAATCTACAGTATTATATTTCTACCTACTCAATCATGGGTCAGGAAACTACGAGAAATACCAATACATCACCCAAAACTGATTAGATATGTACATACTCAGATGTATATAATTACATTACACACAATCACTTCTTTATAAACCCAAAATTTCCATTAGGTATTATCAACCTCACAAATGTAAAATTTAATAGAACATTTCGTAAAATTATATAGGATTCTTATAGACCATTTAATTATATGGAATTAAAAATAGAGTCTATCATTTATAATAATTCTTCTCACTAGCACCACCACCATCAATATAATTTTAAATAAAATTAGTTTTTTTATGTGACTCAATTTCTGAACTAATTATCATATCTAGTCACTTGTGGTTGCGTAACAATATAAAAAAAGATCATTTACCCTTCATAATCACAAATATTTATCCATATACAAGTAAATTCATCTATATGAATAAATTTGATGTAAAATATTTATTACCATAAATAATTAGACACTTGAAGATATATCACTAAAATACAACACCCAATCTATATGAAAAAAATAGAAAACAAATAACCGAGTACAAAACAATCAAAATTTGGATTTTGATAATAAACTACAGAAGAATGAATGAGATAAAATATTGAATAATTTTATAACTAACCTTTCAAAGGTAAGATCAATTGACATGATAGAATATTGATCAAGTACCAAATAAAATTTTATGGGATTATGATGTGATGGGCTCTAAGAGTGTTTTATTATATAGACATCAATACTAGTGAAGTGTTAATGATAGATTATTAATATAAAAAGGAAAGAAATTTACCCCTCTTAATATTTGTTTAAGGGTTCCCACTAGACACATAGTGAGCTATCTGAATCATTGTTGATACAAAAAAGCTTCCAATGAGGCCTTGGGAACTTTATGATAGTTAATACCATCTAAACATCCATTGGAATACAATTTTAACCCATATGTACTAGACAACATATATTCTTATCATTTCCTACATTAACACTCAGAAAAAAACCCACATTATCAAATTATGTAAGAATATATAAATAAAAAAATTTAAATAAATATAATACATATCAATTAATTCTCTAAAACTACTCATAATGTGTTTCTTATTATTGAGAATAAACACCAGGCCTCAATAGTGAAAACCCATTATTATAAGGATCTTATACAATGTTATTAGTCAAATATATCTACTGAGTTTTCATTTATCTATCATTGAAATAACACGAGAGGATTCATTTTCTTAGAAGTAATTTCTCTCACTTATCCACTATCAAATTTATTTTCTATTCAGAAGAAAAACATTCTCCTATAAAATACATTTGTTTTCAATCACATATGAGGGTTACATCTCACCCATCCAATGATAAACATGTGGAATAATCTAGGTATATAATAATGACATAGTCCATGAATAAATCTATAATCAATATTGGTAATCATTTCAAATATCTCATCCAGTACTGGGAATCTTGATTTGAGTATCCCATACATCTTTAACTGCTGATGTCCTAACCATCTCAACACCTGAACGAATAACTAATCACCCTACTGAACTCCAATGGTCATCAATTTCATTATCCATATAATCATTAACTTCTTAATGTCGTGAAATACTACTTATTAGTCATATATACAATTTCTATGGCCCATTGTATAAGGATATACCTAAAAATAATTACCCATCAAGCATATTACAAGAATAACTGGTATTTTTTCTTGGTATCGCATTCATATCCCTAAAAGGATATAAGGATATAAATTCAAGAACACCAACTTTCTTTAAAAAAACCTATAAAATTCATGGTTTTCCTCCAAACCCTGAATAAAATACATAATTAATGCATAGATAATATAAATAATTATGATTAAGGACCACATTGACTACCCATCCATATGTGGGTGGTATGTCGTACTCATCATGAACTATGATTACAACACTTTTAGTATCCCCCACTAACATCAAGTCATAATGTCAATATATATCAGTAATATAATCATCATGGAAACACTATTCTGGTAAAAATATTATTGCACTAAAATTTTAACTATCACATTTATGAATTTGGTCTCATAGATAAAATATTTGTTCCCTTCATCAATAGGCCAACTAGAAACCACATATAATTCTATCCATGGAGAGAACTTATAAGTCCTATAGTGAAACCCATTATAAAGTCAGAATACATTCAAATGGGTACTACAAGTATTATTCAAAATCTAGTTGATCTCTTATATTTAAAATTAATCTATTGGTTAGTGGAGATACACCTCTTATCCTAAAATTTTCTACATAATTTTTGGACTATATGATAAATATTCTAGGTCACATATTATTTTATACTATTATGGGATTATCTACCCACCATGTGGTATTTTAGAACCTCACCACCACCTCATAGATATAAATTTTACCAATCCTATCTGAATAAATTGATATTAATATCTATCCAAATTATATCCCAAGATATGATCCCCACCATATATCATTTCTTATAGAACAACATTGTCAGATCCTGATAAAAATATAAATTTTATAAAAAAATTGATATGATCCAATATTAATAGGATCGGGATCAACAATACCATAATAATTTATCATTTCAATAAACAAATGTAATATTAGTCTGTTAATAACTTCTCCTCACATGATTCGAACACCTCATAATCTTATTTATTCCCACTAATTGTGTTTTCTACAGTATTCCCCATTTCGTTGGATTATTATACATAAATATCAATGATATAACGGTACTCAACCCAGTTTATCTTTTTAATAATCATGTCCAATTGATAAAATATATATCACATTCTATTACGGTCTATATAAACTAGAAGTACCTCTTAAAAGAGACAGTTTCCCTAACTTTTCATAGTAGGTAATTGAGTAGATGACTCTAAATCCAGATTGGGTTATTTAAATAATGGTGTCACCAATAATTAGATATGTAAATTAATAGCCACACCAACTATAATAAAACCGCAAACAATTATTCACAATTTGAAATATTCTAGGCAATAAAAATTTTCATATTTTTGGAGAAATAAAAATGATATTTTTAATATTCACACATTCATCAATTAGAATGTTATATCACACCCATTATTACATTTAAATTTCCTCGATTAAATTTTTATAATCTCTATGTAATTTTATTGTTAGTTAAATAATTACTGAATATTTAATTATAAACATCTATATAAAAAATATCATAATTTCGGATAGATTCTTGGTAACCCCTATTAAATTTCTGTATCCACCTTGCTTGATCTTTCAAGATCCCAAAAACTGATATCAAATGACCATGGTGTATAACATTATCAATCAATTTTTTTACTTTTATAGGATGGAATACATTATATTATATAAATTGTATTCATTAATCTTTTGATCAGTGTGATATTTTGTTTATTCATAAAATATAGAGGTTTAAGAATTACATAATCTTGAATAAACATTTGTGAATTTTTATGGAAACTACAAATTATCTCATTGGTATGTTTGGAATGAGGCTAGTATACGAATATTTATCCAAAAGGATTTAATTGATTGAGATCTATAGATGTATCATTGGTGGATGTGATTTCACTAGAATGCGGTCATTTTGGATGAATATATTATCTTTTAGAAGGACATTTTTTATGAAACCTTATGGTTGGGTTCATCAGAAGAAATATGGGTAGATGAAATCCAATGGAAGGATAGTGGAGTACATTTACATGAAGTGGAATATTTCAGAATGATTTCATTGAATTTTTTTCATATTCCATAGGTAATCGTTGTTGTTCTTAAATGGTGATACTTATGATAGTTCAATATAAACTCTATATGATTTAGTTAAAGGGAAAGTAGATGTATCTCTGATGAGATGTCACCTAAGATATAGTGATTTATGAAATCCTTGATGTTTTATAGAAGAATATGTTATATATAATTAAAACAATTATGTAAAAGTAATGTAAATAGTAAAATGATGTGGTGGTTATGGTGGGGGTTCTTACTAGTAATTGGATGTGACCAGATGAAATATAAAGTGACCTAAAAATATTAGATGGATGTGAGGATTGGATTTTTGGTTGGGGTCCGTTAAAATATGGACAATGATAAAATAATAAAAATAAATAATGATTTGAATTTATGGGACATGAATAAGGATGAGGTGAATCCCCATCTAGGGAATCTAACTTTTCCACACACTAGTGCATGTGGTGAAAATACCAATGTTGATGGTCAAGGTTAGAAAACAAAGAGACCATAAGAAGTGGTTATAGGATGAGTAGAATTATAGATGGATGTGTAGGAGAAAAAATTTATTTTAATATGAGAAGGTTGACAATATGTTGATATTTTCCATTTTACCCAAAAAAACATCATGAAAAAATACTTGTGTTTTCATCTCTCCCATGTTTGTATGACATAAGTCCACACAACATTACACCTATTTTCCACTGTGCATATTTTTTTTCTATTAATATTTGTTTGGATATAATGTGTTTTTTTATGTTCAAGAGGATTACTATATGTTCAATAAATCCTATTTTTGTGGTGGCTCGGTATTTTGGGAGAGATTCATAGAAATTTTGGTTTTTGAAATCAATCTCATGGGGATCATCTAGAGAGTTGTTTCATGGAATTGGTTTCGATGGTTTCTAAGAAGAATTTGATGATGTTTTAGAAGAATGAGCTTCTATGAGAATCTCAAAACATACAACCTATTAATATATTACATTAAATAATAATTATTTTAATATTAAAAAATATCATTTATTAATAATAATAAATAATAATCCATGTAGATGTTGAATATATTTTTCGTTATCATCCCTATTGACATCATCAAAAAATAATATATTATTAACCCATGACTACAACAATAATCCATTTAATATCTCTTAATTATTATTGGTAAACTAAAAATATTTTCCCACACATTATACGATTTAATGAAAGAGATATTATTTATGATTTTATTTAAATTTTAGTTTTTATGATTTTATAATTTTAAATTGATAATGTAGAAATTATTTTTATAATTACTACATAATAATTGCATTTTTATAGGTTTTTTGTAAATTTTTAAAAATATTATATTTCTTTATTTATAGTGAAAAATAAATTTTGTGAGATATTTTCACTTTAATTATATTAATATAATATATGAATTACATCAAATTTTTGGATTTTTTCCAAAAAAGTATATATTTGGTATTTAATATAATACATTTAAAAATATTATACTTAATAAATAAAAATACAATTAAAATTTTGAAAATCCATGTAATGATTCATTCAAATGAAAACCACATTGTTTCCATTAATCTAATATAGTAATCAAAGGATTTTTTTGTAGTTTTATTTAGTTTTAAAAAAAATTATTCTTCCTTCCTAGAAAATAATTAAATTAACTTCATTGGAATCATAATTTTACATTATTTTGGTAGAGAATTAATTTTATGCTTAAAATATATTTTTCTCCAAACAAATAATCATAATAAACATAAATGCTTTCAAATAAAAATATAATAGCTAAAAAATTAAATATTTGAAAAATCATTTAATATATTTATTTATAATGTTAAAATTAAGTAATGGATTCAATCTTATTTTTCTTCATAACCAATAGTATCTATGGTAATAATTTATTATCATGGTATTTGTTAAATGAGTTAGTGAGTATGAAAAATTAAACAGTTAAGAATTAAAATATCATAATTTATTTGTAATTTATTACATAGGTGTATTTAGAGTTAAAATCATCGTATAAAAAATATATATTTGTTTCCCATTTCATTTGAGAAAATAATTTAATTAATTTAATGTTAAGGACATTTGTAGGCGTGTCACTTCCCTCAAATAGGAAAGGGATCCCCCACTTCTCAAATAATCACAACATTTGATCAACATTGATATGCCCAAAACATCATTAATTACTACCCAAATACACCCACACCCACATCATATAGTTATTGGTATCATAAATTGGAAATCCTAATGAGGCATAATCTTTAAGCTAAATAATATTTTCAAATTAAGTGCCATAACTGATAAAAGAGTGATTGTTTATTTCTTTCTTCTTATAAATTATTTAAACCTATAAAAACCGCCATAATTTAATAAAAATATTAGATTAAATATACTCAAAATTTATTATTATTATGTTAAAACACTTTTTCATCTCATTTTATATCTTTTGGAAAATAATATCGTCACTCTTGGAAGCATGTAGAATGCGGCCTCCATGTAGCGATGTGATTTGTTTTTTATTTATACTTGACATGGATGATAAAAAATATGTATTTAATAAATATTTATAATATTTATAATGTCATTATTATTTAATAAATTTAACAATTTATCTATTTTATTACCATTTCGTCCATTAGGCAATTGTTTTTTTGGTCATGTGTTTGTACAGGCTATTATCTCCATGAAGTCACATATTTCATTTTTCCTGAAATCTATTCATTGTTTGTTATAAAATTTTATTTAATTTATAAAAATTATAATAAAATCATTACTAATATTCTATAGATTATGGTGTAATTAACCAATCATCCATGGAAAGCCTACCAATATTTTGTCGTAATATAAACTGAACATCCTAAAAGCATAATAAATCAACATAACCCAATTTGGTGACAATATATTGTGTGGTTATTAATTAAAAAACATTTAATGGTAATGTTATTAATTCAAAAGTACTCCTTTGACATTTATGTAATATTTTGGAAATAAACATTATTTTTATATTCTATTGTCAAATAAATGTTTTAATTTGAATATTGTACTTCTTCATTCATACTAACACATTCAATCATACCGACACTATTAATCATATTGAATTTTTCAATTGTACTGACTCTGTCAATTGTACTTACTTAGTCAATCGTACCGACTCTCTCAATCGTAATGACTCTGTCAATCATACTGACTCTGTCAATCGTACTGACTTTGTCAATCGTACGGACTCTGTTAATCATACAGACTCTATCAATCGTATTGACTCTTTCAATCATACTGACTCTATCAATAGTACTAACTATGTTCAACATACTCATAGTGGTCATTGTATGAACATTGCATCATATCAATATAACACACAAAGTAATAATAATAGTACTTATGTTTCACTAGTATCACATACATGATTTGAATCTCTTATCAAAACACTTGTTCCTATCAATCGTACACATGTTATCATTTTTATATATCTTTTTTTATATAAACAAAATGATTTCTTCAAGATAATTATAAAATAATCAAAGAAATGTCATGTTTTCTATTTCAATATATCCTTTACAATACTAGGTTTCCATGTCCCTCTGAGTTTTCCGGAAAAAATATGATCTTTTGAGAAAATATGACTGCTAGAACTAGAGGACTATAAATAGGAGTTCATTTCGAATAGAGAGTTGAATATGAAAATCATTTTCATCTATCAACTTTTATAGAGAGATGATGTGACTTATCTCTTGCATCGTGAAAATGAATTTGAATTCCAAAATGTGAATGACTCACTCCAATCTTTTGTATTTCAGGATGTGATTTTTTTTTCTTCATGTGTCCGATCAGGTGATAATGATTGAGGGATTCCATGTATAGGTGGACAACATGTCCTATCATCATATCGAGGGCTTTCAAGTATTTTAAATACAAAGGTACCAATTACCTATAAAATCTAGGGCTTGAGGTGATATAAATACCTACATGATGTTCATATTATAGATGGCTTACCAAGGTGGTGGTAAGATAGGCCTTTTGTCCTAAGTGAAACGATACAAATCTCTTTGGGACAAAGAAATTATTATAATTTTACATTTCTGAGATTGTTTAAATTAACAAGGGAGTTATATTTTTTCATATTTCTTTTCATATTCATTTCAATTTAAATTTTTTCAATTACTCTTTTTCGTTACATATTGTATTAATAGATTCTATACACCGTATGGTAGAATCTGTTTCATTTGTATTACTTTGATCATTGTATTAAATTAGATCACTATATTTTTACATTACTTATAGCATTACATCATATCTTATCTATTTAATCCAATACCATTGTGGTCAATAATATTGGCTATGAAATTTATTAGTTTATGACCTCTTAAACTATGTTCTTTCTTAAGTGATTTAATACAATGTTTGAAAACATACAATTCACCCCAATCTTATATTGTACAATATAATATACATATACATATATATATATATATAACGATCCATCAATTGGTATCCATGGATGTTTCCACTGATTTTTTATTATTTTATTTAATTCATTTGACAATAAAATTGTATTCCTATTAAAATATTTTGTTTGTAACTTCATACAACACTAACATGTGGTGTGGAAAAGTATTGTTTTATAAGATGGAAGGAATGGATGTTTCATCAGTTGAAAAACATAATCCAACTAGACCACATATATATTATGGGAATGATTATTTGTATTTCACAGATCGAATGAATACATATGTTATTAATACTAGAGTGGGAGACATTATTATTCCTGATGGATGTTAAAAATCCCAGACAACGAATTCAGTACTTTCACCAATCAAGAGAAGAAAGAATATCAATTTAATTACAAGTATGCAATACTTTGTTCTGTTCGATGACTAGGAATATATATACTCATATATCATCAACTTAATAAGCTAATTTTATTTGGAAGAAATTCGAAGTCACACATTTTGGTACATCTATAGTTATAGAAACAAGAAGATAAATGCTTCGAGAACAATATCATGGGTTTATTTTTCCCTATGGAGAACCATTATGTAAGGGTCAAAAAAGTTTTACGAAAATCATCAATAGTTTACAGTATATGGAAGGAAATTTTCTTGATGATAAAGCACTTGTAGACAAAATTATTGATATAATTCCAAATTAATTGTAATTGAAAAGGACAACAATTGATGAAAATAAGAAAGTTACAAAAATTACTAATGACGAGTAATTTGGAAATCTACATCACCACGAGACATAAATGAAAAGGGATGTGTATTTCAATAATAAGGATAATGGTAATGGAGTCTTAGTTTTTACTACTATATCCAAAGCTAAAAAACTAGAAAGGGTGACAAGATCTAGCTCAAAGAAAGATGTTATATCTGAATCATGTGATAGATATCAGTCTGAAAATGAGTAGTCCAGTCCTACTCGAAGGGTGAACAATGTTTTTTTAATGAAATTATTTCAATAAATATTCAAAAATAAAGATAGGAACGATATGAAAGAGTTAGAAGTAACTTGTTTTGAATTCAAGAGAGTGTGACTTATTAGGTCATATTGTACATTGCATAAAAAAGATAGGAAGGATAAACATTCATATAGAAACAATAAAACGTATTACAAGTCAAAGAAAAAGAAGTTTGTGAATGAAAATAATACATGAAGTGCATGTGGTGGGGATTCTTCAAGTGATTCATCAGAATATGAATCTTCCAAAGAATGAAATATTGAAATAATAGCCAGAATACCTATTGGAAATCATCGATTCATGGAAAATGTACAGAATGATGAATCTCATAAAAATGTATCATTAAATTCCAAATACCCTAATGAGAAAAATTATTACTCTTAGGAAGAATAATCTTCCCTTGTAGAAGAATATTCACCTTATTTTGAATAAGTATCTAGATTTCCAAACTACTTGAGAATGAAAATTCTAAACTCAAAAAAAATATTGATCAGTAAAATTATATAATAACTGTTCCAATAAAACAAATATAAGATATTTCAAAATATATTGATATGAAAACTCTTGATTTTGGAATTTATTTCAAAAAACCTTGAAGATGATAATTCTAGAAAGAAACAGCGTTATAAGGATCTTAAAAATGTAATTTATGAGAAAAATATTATAGAGGATAACTCTATTTATAAAACATATGTTTCTAAGGAAAAACATGGTTATTAATCTAAAGTAAGAAATATTATCCTTAAGGAAGTGACTATCATATTTAACCATAGGTAAGAGAAATTTTGAAAAAATGTTTTTTCCTACTCAACCATCAAGGAAACATTCTGGATTTTGTTATACTCATTGTAAACTTGTTTATATTAATAACTATTTTGTTCCTAAAACTTCCCCATTATATACATAATGTCAATATAGTGGACATTGGGAAAGAAAGTTTTATCTTAATAGAACTCAATAATTAGGTTTTCATAATGCTCATTTTGAAAAACAAATGTGGATTATGAAAACTATTTAATCTATCATTTCTGAATCCAAACTTGTTTTGGTTCCGAAAAACTAGTTGTTTGTTTTTTGAAAAATAATAAGTGTACCAACAATATGAAAATTTGGTATAAGTAGAGTGGTTGTTCTTGAAACATAAAAATAAATAAATATTTCTTTGAAAATATTATCGAACCAAAAGGTGAAAATGTTACCATTAGAAACAATAGTCATGGAAAGATTGTTGGTATAGGTAATATTGTTTTCCATGGGAATTTTTTAATTTCAAATTTTGGGTTTGTCGATGGTCTTAAGAATAACATTATTATCATAAGTCAATTTTTTTATGAAGGATACATAGTTAATTTTAGGAATTATAATTGTTTTGGTTCAAAATTACAATGATGAATTCTTTATTTTTCCCATTGGCAATGGAATGTATACAAACCTAACATTGAAGACCATAGAAGCCAGATTTAATTGTCTTAATCTCATTGTATGACCAATCAGGGTTATGGAATAGTAGGTTAGGAAATTGTAACTGTAGAATCCTTAGTAAACTCTTAAATAAAATATTTGTTAATGATCTATCGGATTACATGTATAATTTTTCAAAATATTGGGATTCTTGTCAATATGGGAATCAACATAAATGAATATATAAATCAATCAATGAAGTATCAACTTCTAATGAATTGTAGTTAGTTCACATGGGTTTTTTTTGATCCAACACATACTGGATGCAATGGTGGAAAGTACAATGTATTTGATTTAGTTGATGATTACATTATATTTATAGGAGTCTATTTTTTTAAATAAATCTGAACACTTTATCTCTTAGAAAACAGTTAGAGCCAATGTCAAAAATGGGAAAAACCTACCACTGATAAATATTCACAGGGATCGTGGTGGTGAATTCCGAAATTTTTATTTTGAAATGTTTTTCATAATAAAGGTATTACTCAAAAAATATCAGCACCACAAACCCCTCTACAAATGTGTATTGCTGAATGAAGAAATCGTATTCCTCATGGAATGACAAAAACCATGTTTAGTGAATGCTCAATTTCTAAGAATTTATGGGCTAAATCAGTTAGTACTACATGTTATACTATAAATCTTGTTTTAAAAAGGACCTTTTGATAATAAAACACTTTATGAATTGTGGACTACCCAAAAACCAAAATTTTTACACATCAGCGTATTAAGATGAAATGTATTCATATTGAATAAGATATGTAATTTAATACATTTTTACCCAATTCTATTGAATGTTTCATTCTACGTTATATGAAAAATTCTATGGCTTATAGAGTGTTTATAAAATACTCATGTACTATTGATGAAAATGTGCATGTTAAATATGATGAAACCGCCATCTTTTTTTAAAACAATTCTTACCTATATCAAGTGATGTCTTTTAAAAAACTGATTATCAACTTATGATTGAAAACCTTTATGATAAATGAAATACTGAAGAGAATATTTCTAAAATATTAACCCGAGAAGAATTTCTATCTTATGTTGAAGAACATGTTTTGAAAAATTCATATCAATTGTTTTTTAAAAATAATCCGACTGATAAAATCATTGGTTATGTAAATGAACCTCTAAGAACCAAATATTCCTTGAGAAATGAAATACAACATCTTTCTATTCTATCTCAATTTGAACCAATGACTCCAAGTGAGTCCTTTGGTAATGATGATAGGATTAATGTAATGCAATATGAAGTAAATGAATTTGAATGGAATCTAGTCTGAACATTGGATAAAATACCTAAAGAAACAACTCTAATTTGTGTAAAATGGTTTCTCAGAAACAAATGTGATGAAAATGTATTCATTATAAGGAATAAAGCAATGCATGTTGCTATGGGATATAATCAACAAGTGGTAAGGGACAATAAAAAAACATATCCTCTAGTAAAAAGACGTGAATGAATCCGTATTCTATTATACATTATAGTATACTTCAATTAGAAACTATTTATAATGGATATGAAATGTGATTTTTAAAATGGTTTGTACAAGAAGATGTTTTTTTAGAACAACATCCTGGTTTACAGATCAAAATCATCCTGATCATGTTTTTAAACATACAATATATTTGTATGGCCATAAATAAGACCCTATAGAATGATATGAAAGACTTACTATATTTTTTTTACAAAAAAATATGAAAAAGGTACGAAAGATCAAAATATTTTTTAAAAAATTCAAAACCAATTGTTTTCATCATTCAAATTTATTTTGTTGAAACTATATTTTGATCAACTCTGCAATCTCTAATAGATTATTTAGAAAATATACTGAAATATGAGATTTAAATGAGAATGATGGATGAATTAAAATTCATTTTAGTTTTTCAAATCTCTCAAAAACCATAAGGAACTTATATATCGAAACATAAGTATATCAATGAATTACTCAAAAATTATGGATATGACAACACTAAAAGTATTATCACTCTAATAGGTACCTCAAATTCACATTATCATGATGAAGTTGGAAAACCAGTGGATCAAACATATTTTAGTGGTATGATAGGATTTTTTTATACTGAAAATCTAGTTGTACAGATATAATGATTTTAGTATGCTTATGTGAAACATATCAATAAAATCCAAAAGAATCCCATTAAATTAATGTGAAAATTATTTTATGCTCTTTAAAAGGAATATTTGATTTATGAATTTTATAATCTTTTGGAAATGATATTGTTTTGAAAAGTTTTTTAGATGTTGGCTTCAGTGTATATATAATTTATATAAAGAGTGCATGCTAATTTTTTAATTTCATAGAATATTCTTTATTTTCTTGGTCATTCTAGAAACAACACTGAGTAGCACTTTCCACTGCTAAAGCTGAATATGTACAAGGTGGAAGTTGTTGTGCTCAATTGTTGGGGTATTAAACATACACTCATAGACTATGTCATGAGTTTTCCCAAATCGCAAATACTATGTGATCATACTAGTGCCATAGCTATTAGTAAAAATCCACAACATCACCCACGTGAAAAACAAATAGATATTTGGAATAACATTCTCAAGGATCACACACTAAAGAAGATATTATTTTACAATTTATCTGAACACAAGAAAAACATTCTGACAATTTTAAAAAACCATTTCCTAATGATTTATTTGAATTTATTATATAGAATCTAGGAATGATGAAACTAAAATAAACCTTCGAATCTACTTTTTATTTTTACATTTTTCATTACATTAAATAATTATTCTTCTAAAGGGGATAATGTTAGTTATATGTTCTTCGTTTTTCCTATTTTATATTATTTTGTTACATATTTTATTTTCTTTATTCTATCTTAATTATTTATGTTTATGGTTTTATTTTTTTATTTGTTTCTAATTTTTTACATTCTGTTGGTTATTTTGAAATTTTGTTAATCGTTCTGTCATTGTCTTCCATAATCTTGATACCCTATGGTATTGATTTTTTTTTTCCATCGGATTGAAAACATACATAAATGAATTAACTTTTCATCAGTTTTATAAACTATGGTAATGAATTTTTTTTCCATCGACTTGAAAACCTATGGTACTGACTTTGTTTTCCATCGCCTTGACAACCTGTGGTAATGATTTTGTTTTCTATTGGATTTAAAACCCATGGTAATGAATTTGTTTTCCATCATATTGACATCCTATGGTAATGACTTCGTTTTCATTTAGCTTGAAACCCATGGTAATGAATTCATTTTCCATCGGCTTGACAATCGGTCCTATTTACATTTTTTTCATCGATTTTATGTCTGATAATATTCTATTCATTTTTTCAAAAAAAAATTCTATATTGTATTACATCTTTATAATACTATATAATCAACAACATACTTGAATTCTACCACATGTACTTTCTTGTTTGTTTTAGAATTACATTTTTTTCATGTTTTAAGAAACCCTTTTATTCTCAATTGTTAGATTCTTTATCTTCAAATCATAACTGTAGAAGACCAATGGTCATCAAAATTTTCCTATAAAATGTGGTCTCCCTCGTCCATCCTACACTATTTTATTCAGGATTTCTCAGTGATGATCTGCCTCTCTTTCTTTAGACATGGTGGGATCTTTTATTTTTCTAATTATCTTTATGTCTCAGTCTTTGCTTACACTCTAGCGGAAAAAAGCCTTTATCAGAGAAGGATTTCTTCAAAGAAAGCATAATTTCTTGAGATTTGTTTGATAGTTATGACTCAAAAGTAAATATTATTATATTATTCAGAGGATGAGAACATTTTGTGTTGAGAAACCCGTATCTGAAGACCCGATTCTTGTTGATGAGATTATACAACTCTAAAATACGATGTGTTTTTTTCATAACATGATGATTAAATTTGTTGTGTATGATTATAAATTTTCAATGACTATAAAACAAACTGCAAGTGTTCAAAATCTTCCTATGGAATTTGACTCTTTTGGTCCTTTGCATAAACTAACTAAGGATGACGGTACATTTAATAAAGAAAGAGCCGAAAAATCATTATTTTTTATAATTTAGGAGAAATGGAAAGTTTCTCATTTAACAACAGTCAACTGATTTTTTAACCTTGGGATACAATGTTTTATAATTCCAAGGAAAGGGGATTGAGAAAATCTTATGGTTTCTGGTATTTTTATGCTTGATCATCTGGTAAAAATGGGAAAGGTAAATCTCATGGGTTACATTTTTGAAACCATCAAGAATGTGAAGTCAAGAGCGATCAAGTCACATCTTATCATGTATCCGTCTTTTATTCAAAATTCATTAATGAATGTTTGATATTTTTTATATTCCTATGAAAAGATATTTTTAAGATCTGAAGAGTTCTTGGATTATTATTCATACGTTAAAGATATTGTATGTTTGTTTTGATGAAGGATCAAAACACTTAATCAAAGACGTGCAAGAAGAATCATCACCAAATTAATCAGCACCAATTCTAACGGAAACATCTCTAACAATTGTTGCTTTTTAGATGTACGATCATCAATTCTGTACTACACTGAAGAAGAAAAAAATTATATTAAGGAAGTGTTGTCCTTGTGAAAAAAGGAGAAAAAATAATGAAAAGAAGGTGAACCTATGTTTTGTCTTAATCCAGCAGAATACCTAGTTGAGAAGATAATGATAGAGGATAGACTACAAGATGAGAAAAAATGTGAATCATTTGAAATGAAAATCTCAAGATTTTTATGTTGCTAAAATCCTAAATGGAGCAGAGTGAGCAGGTGCTCAACTGACAGAAGAAGTTCAACAAGAACAAATCTTACAAAAATTTCCAGAGAAAGGAAAAGGGAAACAAATAGTTCCATATGTTTTACGATGTGTTTCACAATATGAATGTGAAGAAGAGTGTTAATAAATTATTTAAAATATCTTTATAGTTCGAAGAAGTGTAGGGATGAATCTTTTTTCCATAAAAAATGTGAATGAATACAACAAAATCCCCATGCTGAAACTTTTGAAACCCATTTAGAAAGAATTCAATCTTTATTCAAGAATGGAGATTATTGTTATCATATGGATAAATAAATTTCACCAATGATAATGTGGAAGAAGAACGAGATGAAATTGTAGAAATGGTGGAAATGTAAAAAAAGAACGGAAAAGGAAAACAGCCTGTTGAAGACTCTAGACTATCAAATGAACTGGAATCGTATGATGAAGATACTGATTCAAAATTATAAATTTAATTAATGAAAAGAGAATACATTGTTCATGTTTTGAGAATAATTTAAATAACTATTCCTTATTTTCCAAGATTTGAATGAAAATGTGATTTTATTACAAAAAATTAATGGATTTAATTTTGTTCAGTAAGAGGGATCAGAAAGAGAGTTTTGTCAATAAGATATGATTTTCATGTTTTTAGTGATAGTCCGACTACTCATAAGAAGGATTGCAAAAAGATGGCTTTGTGATCATAAAAAACCAAAATCTTAGTGAATGAACATGATATATTTATTAAGGACTAATGGAGGATTTCAAATGATCAAACTCTTTGTTTTTATATTCTTTAAAAAGAAACTATTTACAGGTTGAACAACATCTCAAAAACCCTTAGATTTGATATTCCTTCAGTAAATGAGTTCAAATAAAGGATGAATGTTTTCTTGTAAGATGTTTCAAAGGACTCATCATTCAAGGATGAAATATTTTTTTTAATGAAAAAAATACTATGTTGACTGATGAGAATATGAATTTCCAATATATAATTTATACTCTTGAAGAAGTGATTAGTGTTTAAGAAGAGACTATCAAGAAAGGGGATTAATTTTTTTTGGACCAACAAGATATTGTCAAATCCTAGGGTGATTCAATCTCAAATGACAAGAAAGTGATGAAGTTGATGAAGTTTTTTCATTCTGATTTGATCAGGAAAGATAAATAAAGTGAAAACAAATGAATTTTTTTTGTTTCATTCCATGTTTGTACATGAATGTTGTTCTATTTCAAGGTTCAATGAAATGTATGTCTAAATTTCAATTGTTTTTCATTTAGTGTCTCTCAAACCATTTCAGGAAACTCAAGGTTACCCCATAAGTTTTGTAAATCATAAAGGGGGTTATTTTTTACAAAAAGGAAAATTTTTCACAATGGGAGAGATTTGTTAATGTCCTAATCAAATATAATACATCTAAATCAAGGAAAATATACAAATAAAATCCTTAAAAATGTGTATATCTAAGGGGTATTTAGTTTTATTTATTTTCATTTTTAGAAAATATTTTATTACATATGGGGAGAATAGTATTTCTTCTAGAATTACATTGTCATTCTTTAATTCAAAAAAGGTGGAGATTGTTAAGAAAAAATATTTTTTTTGGAATTTTATATCTTGTTTTGGAAATAAAAAATATTTTAATATTATATTCTAAAATTATTTTTTTACTCAGTTTATGGTTTTTTTCAATAGTACATACTCTGTCAATCATTCTGACTCCATCACTCATACTGACTTTGTCAATCATAGGGACTCACTTAATCGTACTAACTATCCCAATCGTACTAACTCTGTCATTCGTAATGACTCTGTCAATTGTACTAACTCTGTCAATCGTACTGACTCTATCACTCTTATTGACTCTGTTAATCATACTGACACTCTCAATATTACTGACTCTATCACTCGTACTGACTCTATAATTCATATTGCCTCCATAAATAGTACTGACTCTGTCAATCATACTCGCTATTTTCATCATACTCACCTTGTGTATCGTACTCACTTTGAATCATATAAATAAATTTGACATAGTAATAATAATAGTAATCTAATTTTACAAGTATCACAGAAATGCTTTTAATCTCTTAATAATTCCCTCATTCCTAACAATCATACCCATGTTTTCATTTTTATACATCTTTTTTTATTTAACCAATACTATTTCATGATGTTAGTTATAAACTAATAAAAATTATGTCTTGTTTTATATTTCAATATAACCTTTATAATGCCAGCTATCCATGTCCCTATTAGTTTTCCAGAAAAAATATGACTATTTGAGAAAATATGATTGTTGGAACTAGAGGCCTATAAATAGAAGGTCATTTGAAAGAGAGAGTTGAGTTTGAAAAACTTTTTCTCCAATCATGTTCTAGAGATAGATTATGCGGCTTCTCTCTTTCTTCGTGGGAATGCCTAAGAATTAAAAAATGTTAATGGATCATTCTTAGATTTTTTATTTTAATAAATATGTTGTTTTTCATCGTGCATCTAATCAGGTGGTAACAATCGAGGGATGTTGGTGATTGGTAGAAAGTGGGAAAAATCTTCAAATCGAGGGATGTCATGTATTTGTATGACAGAGGTACTGATTACATATAAAATCAGGGGCATGTAGGGATAGCAAGACAGACATTCCATTCATCATATTGAGGTCTTACCAAGGTTGTTGTAAAAAAGACCTTTTACCCTATGTGAAATGATACGCTTAATTTTGGCATAAAGGATTTGTAATAGTTTTATATTCCTACTACTGTTTGTATTAAAAATGTAATTTTATTGTCTCACCTTTAATTTTATATTCATATCAATTGTAATTGTTTCAATTATGATTTTTTGTTATATAATGTATTAATATATTATATACATTGTATGGTATAATCATTTTCATTTTTATTACATTGGTAATTGTGTTAAAATAGAACACAATATTTTTACAATACCTATAGTATTACATCATATCATATCTTTTAAATCCAGTACAATTGTGGTCAATTATATTGGTTATCAATTGAATTATTTTATGACCTCTTAAACTATGTTCTTTTTTATGTGATTAAATACATTGTTTTAAAACATACAATTCACCCCCTCTTTTATTGTTCCATATAATACACATATACATATATTTTATGATCCAAAAAATATAAAAAATTCATAAAATTTTCTTAATCATGTAAATAATTATTATATGTTAATTATATTCGAAATTGTAACATGCACGACTAAGCAGAAACACAAGTAAAGATATTTTTTTTAAAAACATTATTCCATATTTTTAGCAATTATTTTATCATTTTTGAGTATATATTATAAATATCTATATCACCAAATTTAATTTCCAATAAATTTTTAATTTATAACGATTCATGGTTTTATTTCAAATTTTCAACTCTTTTGTAATAAAATTAAGTAAGAAAATTTATTTAGGAAATGGCAACATTAAATCTTTTTTTATCAGAAAACATTTTCTTTGATATCCACCTCTCCTGGTAACATTTTATATCCTATTTTAAGGAATAAAAATTAATTTTTACAAATATTTTATGAATAGATTATCGATTCATTTAAAATAAATAAGTGAAAGTATCATTTTTTATGTTTACAAAATGAATGTATTTTACAACAGATATAAACATTAATTTCATTTAGTATTGCATTTAATGTTTCGATAGTTATATTAAAAAATATCACTTTATTAATATTCTTGGAATTTATATTATAAATGTTATCAATAGAATGGAATATTTTTCTTATTTATCAATGAATGATTCAAATGTTATTTTAAAATTATTTTTCAACCATTCTATCATCCTTTAATTATTTTTATGCTTATCAAAATATAATATTCAATGATAATATCCTGAATATTTCTCTATAAATATTATGAACATGTATTTTTTCATTATTGACTATGTAAAAAATAGTCATTTGCTATGATAGTATTGTAATTGTATACTATATATTGAATAAATATTTTATGATTATTCATTTCCTTTATGTGAAGAATGAATTAGATTTATTAAGTAAATGGAGAGGTTCGTTATATCCCCAAAATGCATTGGTAGGTCAAATGTAGAAATATAGTTTTGTCTATCTGATTTCCTTTACAAATTTATATATGATGTATTGGCTCATAACCTTTACAAAGAGACTATCATGTCCAGAATGTTGAATTTTTTCATAATGAAACTGAATATTATTATCCATGTGATTATTTAACATTCCATGACATCCAAATCTATATTCCCATTTCATGATATGATTTATATAGAATATTTACTAATTATTTATATATTTCATATTATTCAAGTTTAATTTATTAAATGATATCTACTGATGTAATATTTTTATTCAATTATAATTTTATCACACCCATTATTTTTGTTTCCCTTGGTTACCATGAGATCAACCTATAATTATTTCTAGGATAAAAAATGTGAATTAAAAATGTTCTCATTGAAAAATTGAGGTTTTTTCATATATATTATTGTAATGTGAGAATCACGTATTTCTTATGTATCTAAATTAAAATAACCTATAATATACTATTGGAGGAAATATCCTATATTTTATGCCAATTAATTATTTTAAGCAATAATTATAGGTTTCTAGATTTGGGTTTGATATAGTCTAATAGTTTTCCATTTGACCTCAAGTGTGACTATCCATATATATTTTATTACCAACCAATGATGTTGTAATAATCATACCTCAATTCTACGAGTACATTGAATTTGAGATATATAATATAAAAATTAACCAAAAAATACTTCTTATATAGTCAATGTATGAACAAATCAATAAAATTAATTATATTATAATTATTTTTTTCACATATATAACCACAATCTTACAATTCATACACTGATATATAACTATTTGAGTCCCATTGATATAGAAATTTAATAATCATTCCATCCCTAATCATATTCTCTCACATCATCAACCATATATCCACAGAACCATGGAGATACTCCATCTCTATAAAATACACATTATTTATTGACCCTAATAGTATGAATAAGGACTACATTCACACTAGATTACTCGTGAAGGGTATGAGGAAAGCATCTGGGTAGGGTATTATCTCGTTCCCCATGTATACTCCATTTTTTAGATTAGTATAATAGAAAATTTAAAAAATCAATCATACTAATTGGACTCTGTGTGATAACCAAGAAAACACCACTTTGTGAACAACATGTCTTTATGTGCTAACTCGACAACCAATATAGATTATAAAACCTAATTCAAGACCATAATAGATTCCCTTCACCACTTCATATAATTATTTAAACTTGTTGCGAAAATTATACCAAAAGAATATATGTATCTATTTTCTATGTCCATGACACACTACTAGAAGGAATAATGTAAGGTCATATATTTAAATCCTGGCCCACTACCTTATCACTCATGGTTGGGTCCATTATCCCTACGTCACATCAATACATGACCCATACCACTCAATATGGGTATTTCCATAGAACAACCAAATAAATATCACTTAATTAATGGTATATTATCATGAAATAGAAAACCTCAAATAAAGGCCTTACATTATACACATAATGAATCAACCTCAATAAAGATATTATAGAAAAAAATCACAAATGGATGGGATTATATTTAGTATCCTCTCCCCAAATAGGTTTTTTCATAGGTCACAATCATGAATCCATGAAAATATCAAAACCTATCACACTAAACTAATAACTCGCTAATTGGGTGTTAGTCTCTTGAACTTATACCAAAACTATCCAAAAATATCATATATCATATCAATTCACCAAATAGGACCCCATCCCCAGCCCCATCACTCCTCTTTGATAACATCTCCCTTGAATCATATTTCAAAGACACCACTACCTACATGCCCCACATACCTATACATAATTTTGTTGTATAATCACATCAAAACTCTTATCACTCCAAATCCTTATACCAATAGACAATCCTAATAAATCTCACTCCAATACCCTTTGAAACGTGATGTACCGCCATAAAAATCTCACATCCCACACCTAGGTCGTATCTCAAATCTACAAAGGGAGATTATTCAACTCATAACCAAGAGAAATACCCCTTCAATGACACATATTAATGTCCCATCTAACAAATTTCCCTACACCTAGAAATATCAAATACACAACCCACCCTCACGAGGGTGAATCTCCCCATGCCTGATATAAATATCCATCTGAACCATCTTCCAAATAGACATATTCCTCTCCTTTCTACCTAATTAACCCTTTGGAATCTAACATTGTCCTCCTATACCATATTTATAATCTCGAGACCAATATAGGTCTCATATCAAATCAATTTGAACTATCTCCCCAGAGTGACAAGGAAAATATGTAATTGAAGAAACATTTTGTTCTACAGAGAACATATTTCAAGCGTAGGAAGTCAAACACCATCACGTCCCTTTTACCTATGGAACTATTAATATTGAGATACTCCACAATAACCTATTATATATGAATATAGTAGTAAATGATATATAATATAGATAAGAACATGTATTAATGGGACATCGTACCTCTATATAAGAGTTACCATTCTCCCAAACACGCAGCATGCCTCATCGAAGATTGTATATGCCTTGTCCAAGCATGAAACACCACATGTTATCTTGTCTCATTTATTATGGCATAAAGAATTAATTATAACAATATATTTTTTTTATTCATGTTTAACATTGGATTAATAAATACCAATACACACACATTTTGTCAATATCACACTGAAACTACAACAAACCACACATGGATGGTCCATTATACCTCCCCTATAAAATCAAAAGAAAAATATCAAAACATTGGCACCCGTACAACTATAAATTTAACCTAATTTAATCCAAACCACTAAATAAATAATATTAGTGAATTACCTCCAATAAAAAAGTCAATTATGACATGTTATAACCTCCCCAATACATCCATTATCCACTAGAAATGAAATACCTATTATTTTCACATGATTCAAAGATATTCCATCTAAATTGAAGTGAAATGTTGTCTGATTTAATAAATAAATATTGGGATATGATTGAAACAAATACATAATGATTTTAATTGAATAGTTTTTCTAAAACAACTAACATATTGATCCATAAACAATACCTTAACATGGGGGGAATAATTTAGAAAATTGAGTGGATAATTTTGAAATGTGTTTATCATTTTTATGTTTTATTTTATATTAATTTAGTTTATTTTATAGTTTCAAATATTTTAATATTAAAACATAATTTTCTCAAATTTCTCTATTAATGCATAGAAATAACACATAAGATTAGAAATAGTGTGATATATAATACACAAATATATTTTCAACATGTGTTGTTTTATTAAATAAGTGTTTATATACATATTTTCATATAGATTTTTTTTTCAGTCCATGTTGTCTTATCATATGTGTGACCTACACTAAATTATTTCATTAGTTTACCCTCATATATATATATATATATATCCATTCATTCATTTTCACATGATTCCATAAATCATAGCCATTGTGATGCTTATATTTTACATTTTAGGTGGGTCTAACCTTATGAAATTGATCATTAGAACTTGTGGATGTTGTTGTTTTGCATGATTGATCCTTCACCATCGACTGTGACATATTTATGATTTTATCATTTTTAAAATAGGTTTAGAGATATTTTGAAATTACATTAAATGGTATTTAATTCATCTCTGGATTGTTTACACTATTTTATTTCTAAATTAAGATTATACATTTTTGACATATAGGATTTTATATTGAGTTTAATGTTTTTAAGACATAGGGAATGGTGTTTTATTATTTTTTTACTTATTCTAACGTAATTTTATGGATGAAAAGTATTTTTAAAATTTCACATTTATATTTTTAAAGAGGATTTTAATAGTTAGGTTAAAATTAACACCATTATGGAAGATGGAAGTAAATAATTATCTTTAAATTATTGGTAATTTAATTGGAAAATATATTTTTTATATATAATTTTATTTTAACGAAATTTAATTTATCGTTTATTGAAAATATATATTAATTATCATAAGTAGTTTTAAATATATTTTAATATTGTATATAAAATCAAATAATTTACTTGGAATATCAAATAAATTTTAAAAATGGAGTGTGTTGGAATCATGAAAGGACTTTATAAATAAAATTAAAACCATGACTATGATCCTCGTACTTTTGTAGTTTGATATAGTTTTTGATTCTCAATGATGATGTTGTAAAATTTCATATTTGAGTTTATTATGAATTAATGATATTTTTAATGATGGTATTAGTGGAGATATGATACTTTTCTAAAATGTTTTCTTAAGGATTTATGTATTGACCCTTTGGTTTTTTGGATTTTAGACCACAAATTTACATGATGTTTCACACTATGTAGCTGTGTAAAATTATCCAATATTTGACACACTACCATTGTGTAAAACATAATTAATGAATAAAAAAACACTCATTATATATAAATATTCAATTAATAAAATTATTTTGGAAATAAAAATACTCATTCCAATAAGAATTAGGAATATAAAATATTTTCAAAAGACCCATATTTATAGAAAAAAAAATTAGAACATTTTTACAACCTATTATAAGAGAAAATATCCTCCACAAAGTGTGATATATGGATGACCCAAATATTTTTCTGGTCCAGCTCGTATGAACCCACCCAAATCCCAAACCAAGTCCAATCCTACCATTTTCCTTAGGATCATATGTATTGAGATCAAATCGAAAGCCATATCCAAGGACTACATATAGAACTAGTAACCACATATTATGGTCATTGTTTTATCTCGACAAATGATCATAAAAATGAATATTCTCCACCAATATGGTTATAGATTAATTGTATTTTCATGTAAATTATAGTTCGACCTTATATTTTCCAAAATCTCTAATAGTCACGAAAATGATTAAATCATATATATTCACCTATTTCAAATACTCCTTTGAATTTGATTTATAATTTATAATTTTAGTGGAAACCATTAATTAATACAGTCATTTTTACATTTCTATAGAATTCAAAACTCACTGAATTCACTATATAGATTCCAAAATTCTATATAACCATTATATTGTATTTTTAAATAACCTCCACCCATATACCTTGACATATGTTATCTTATTGATTCTATTAATTACACATGATCACATTAATATATTTTATTGGTCATTGATTTACCAATACATGAGATCTTTAGAATCCCAATGGTAATTTTTAGGGGATATTTAAACCATATTGCCATCATAGAGTGAGAACCAATGTATCATTACATATTTTGGTATCATATTATATAACATCATGTAGCTTGGATTGACTACATTCTATACCTATACACAATGATTAATTCACCTTGATGTAGATATCAATCATAAAGAACAACCCTAACAGGAGAGAATGTTTTTTAGACTAACCATTATGTATGTCACATTGTACCCATCCATAGTGGGACATTTCTTTTATGTGAACCAAAGTTACTCATTCACGTGTGTCTAATTACTATTATGTGAGAACGAGTTTTGGAATGATACCATTACATAAGTGTACGACTCATACTTATGTAGTTCTTACAATCCCTGAATGTACTCTTAAATAGTGCCCTGAATTTTTCTTTACCTTTATGCTACATTAAAAAATGTGTCTTTAGCATTAAATTTATTTATATATGACTATTATTTGAGTTAGACAATGTTATAATTTTTCATCTTCAATCAACTCATTCTTAATCCTAGAATACAATCTCTTAATTAGAACAAACAACTAGTTTCGTTCAATCAATTCATCAGGAATGTTGGGTATATTCAGCTCCCATTACTAAGATACATCATTAGAAATCAAGAGGTCCAATATTATTTAATCTAATAGATTACCTAAAATATAAATCAATTTAAAAACATAATTCTCTCTCTAATTAATTTGAGACATTATCTCATGTTAAATAAGTTCCATAAACATCTTCAATTAGGTTTAATTCATTAATAATATTACATCATCTTCAATTTGGTGGTTTTATATTTCACTATCATCTCATTGGATGTATTAATTTAGTTATTATTATTAGGATATAATTAAATTAAATTGGAGATAAATCCTAAATTCTTTGATTATTATCAATGTGTGGGATGTGACAACTTGAACTGCATTCAAAATGACTTCATAGGTGAAATCAATTCATATAAAAATTCTCCTTCCAACAACATCATAAAAAATTATTTAAAGTAATTATGATTAAATTCATGTTTAATTTGAAGAAATTGTGATGAAGAAGCCCTATATGAATTGATATATATATATTGGTGGTTTGAGTTGGAGTTAGATTAGTGATTTCCATGTGTTCATAGAAAAATATGATACCCCAAGTAATAATTTAATGATTAAAATATTGAATTACCCCAACCTATTAGTTTAGAATATGTTTTCAGTTGTTTGAAAATCACTTGGATACCCAATAAGTTATGTAATCCTTGATAAGGTATGCTTATAATTATTTTGGTAGTGAGATTGAAAATTTCATTGAAATATTTCTCAGAGGTAGTGAAAATTATATTTTATCCTAGAATTGAGCATTTTATGTGGTGAAACAACATTGATCATGTCTTGTGGACATTTTATGGGTGTGACACAATAATTAATATGGAGGAGAGAATCACCTATGAGAATCAAACGTTATGTTTAGAGACTTATGGTTGGGATCATGGTTATTTCATGAATATATTAGTTGATAACATGATGGTGTATCTGGATATAAATGTGTAGTGATAATTGTCTCAGTTATAGCACTCCTGATGAGTATGTGGATTAGTTTAGGCAGAGTATTATACTTTTTATTATAATTTCATAGAGATGTATCATTTTGGATTTAGATATGGAAAACATCATGTCCTTGGTCATTTCATTACCATGGTAGGATGGGGATCAAGATTAGACGGCTAAATGAACTTATTTTGAAAAGTGTTCATATTTTGGGATGGTTTTAATGCCCCATATATTTTTTGGTCATTATTTTTCATATAATATTTTAATTTATTCCTCATGTAGGGATTTTTTCTAAAATCTGGATTAATACGATGAATCCACATGTTTGAAAATGTTAAAAATATTTCTTAAAAATTGAATAAGGATTTATTGAGTTATTAAGTACTTTAGTGAGTAGTGAAGAATGGTCAGGGTGGCCTTATATATGAAATTTTAACTGCATGAATCCACCATTATTAATCCATGATGGATGTGACTTGGTTTCCAATGTTTACATAGGTCAGTAAAAAATCATGGAAGCTCTTCTTTGGTTATATTTCCATGATATATTACCTACGATATTTCTGTTGTGGTCATTCCATATGGGGGACAACCTTAGGGTTGGTTATCCAACCCATGGAGGCTACACGACATCCATTGGGAAAAAGATATAGAATGACCCTTTCCTTGTTTAGAAAGATCATATTATAGATGATGGGGCTACACCATTGATAATTAGAGTTGGATATGTGTTTGAACATGACCACATGGGATTTTTTGTAATACATCTTGGATTACACATTGTAATGTGACCTAAAGGGGGAATCCTCTACACGACAACCCTCATGTGTAATCCATGATATTTTACAACAAATACCATGAAGTCGTGTTCAACCCCATATCCCCCTATATTTATCAATGGTGTAGCCCCATCAGCTATACTATGATCATTCTAAACTAGGAAAGGTTCATTCTATATCTTGTTCCCAAGGGATGTGCAGTAGCCTCCATGGGTAGGATTACAACCCAATGGTTGTCCACCATATGGAATGAACCCAATAGAAATATTGTAGGTAATCCATCAAGGAAGTCTTACCAGAGAACAGTTTCCATGATTTTTTACTAACCAATGTAAACATAGGAAAACAAGTCACATCCATCATGGTTGAATAGTGGTGGATTCATGCAGTAGAAATTTCATATATAAGGCCACCCTGACCATTCTTCACTGCTCACTAAAGCACATAATAACTCAATAAATCCTTATTCTATTTTTATTAAATATTCGCAACATTTTCAAACATGTGTATTCCTTGTATTAATCAAGATTTCATAAAAAATCTAGACACGAAGAAAAAAAATTAAAAAATTAAATGAAACATAATGACCAAAAAATATATGGGGCATTAAAACCATCCCAAAATATGAACACTTGTTTAAAATAAGTTCATTTAGTCCTCTAATCTTGATCCCCATCATACCATGGTAATCAAATGACCAAGGACATGTTATTTTCCATATCTAAATCCAAAATGTAATTTAACTATGAAATTTTAAAAAACGTATAATATTATACCTAAACTAATCCACCTACTCCTCATGAATGCAGACACTGAGACAATTATCACAGCACATTTATATCTATATACACCATCATGTTATCATCTAATATATTCCTAAAATCACCATCATCCCAACCATAAGGCTCTATACATAACGTTTTATTATCATAGGTGATTCTCTCATCCATATGAATTGTTGGGTAACACCCATAAAATGACCACATGACATGATCAATGTGGTTTCACCACATTGCACATGCAATTCCAGGAAAAAATATCATTTTCTATACCTCTGAGAAATATTTCCATGATATTTTCAATCTCACCACCAAAAAAATTATAACCATACCTTATCAAGGATTCCATAACTTATGGGGTATCCATGAGATTTTCAGAAAACTAAAACAAATTGTAAAATAATTGGTTGGTGTAATTATACATTTTAATCATCAAATTAATACTTAGGGTATCATATTTTTTTTGAACACTTTAAAATCAATAATCTAACACCACCTCGGACCACGAAACTATACATATAAATTAATATGGGGCATCTGCATCTCAATTTATTCAAATTCATCATGAATTTAATCATAATTACTTTAACTCATTTTTTATGATGGTGTTTTAAGGTGAATTTTTATATGAATTGTTTTCACATATGAACTCTTTCGGAATGCACTGTAAGTTGCCATATCCCACACATTGATAATAATTAAACCATTTTTGATGTATCTCCATATTAATTTCATTATATCCTAATAATAATAAGTAAATTAACACATCCACTAAGATAATAGAGATATATAAAAGCACCAAATTGATGATGATGTAATATTATTAATGACTTAAAACTAATTGAAGATGATTGTGGCACTGATTTAAAATGAGATATTTTCTCATATTAATGAGAGAGAGATTTTTGTTTGTAAATTGATTTATATTTTAGGTATTCTATTATATTAAATAATATTGGACCTCTAGATTTGTAATGATGTAGCTTAGGATTGGGAGATGAATTTACCCAACATGGACGATGAATTGATTGAACAAAACTAGTGGTTTGTTCCAATTAAAAGATTTTATTTGAGGATTATGAATGAGATGGTCAATGATGTAAAATTATAACATGGTCTAACTCACATAATAGTCATATAGAAATTCATTTATGGCTAAAGTCACATTTTTTTAATGTAGCATAACGGTAAACCAAAATTCATGGCACTATTTAAGAGTACATTCAAGGATTGTAAGAACTACATAAGGATGAGTCAAACACTTATGTAATGGTATCATTCTAAAACTCAATCTCACAAACTAGTAATTAGACACACGTGAATGAGTAACATTGGTTCACATAAATGAAATTTCCCACTATGGATGGGTACAACGTGACATACATAATGGTCAGTCTAAAAACCATTCTCTCTTGTTAGGGTTGTACATTATGATTGAAAGCTACATCAAGGTGAATTAATCATTGTGTATAGGTATAGAATGTAGTCAAACCATGATACATGATGGTAGATAATATGATAAAAAAATATGTAAAAATACTTAGGTTCTCACTCTATGGTGGCAATATGGTTTAGATATCCCCTAAAAATTGACTATCAGTATTCTAAAGATCTCACATATACATAAATCAATGACTAGTAAAATATATTAATGTAATCATGAGTAATTAATAGATTCTATAAGATAACATATTTCAAGGTATATGGGTGGAGGTTATTTAAAAATACAATATAATGGTTATATAGAAGTTGGGAAACTATATATTGAATTCATAGAGTTTGGAATGTTATAAAAATTTTAAAAAGAGTGTATTAATGAATGTGTTCCACTAAAATTGTAAATTAAAAATCAAATTCCAAGGAGGATTTCAACTAGATGAATATATATGATTTTATCATTTTCATTAATATTAGAGATTTTGGAAAATATGGGGTCGAACTATAATTTTCATCCATATACAATAAATCTATGACCATGTTGGTGGAGAATATTCATTTTTATGATCATTTCTCGAGATAAAACAATGACTATAATAAGTGGTTACTTGTTCTATGTATATTCCTTGGATATGCCTTTGGATTTGATTTCAATACCTATGATCCTAAGGAAAAAAGTAGTATTGGACATGGTTTGGGATTTGGGTGGGTTCATACGAGATGGACCAAAAAAATATTTGGTTCATCCATATATCACACTTTATGGAGGATATTTTCTCTTATAATAGGTTATAAAAGTGTTTATATATTTTTATATAAATATGGGTATTTTGAAAAGATTTTATATTCCTGATTATTCTTTGAATGAGTCTCTTTATTTCTCAAATAATTTTATTAATTGAATATTTATATATAATGAGTGTTTTTTATTCTTTAATTATATTTTTTAACCATCAAAAATTAATGGATATTCATCTTGGTCACTCCATATTAATGAATTATTATACTTATCAAATATCTCATCTGGTCCTTGGAATCATAATTTGAGTGTCCCATACATCTTTAACTGTTCATGTCCTAACTATTTCAACACCCGAAGGAATACCTGATCACCCTATTGAACTACAATGGTCATCAATTTCATTATCCATCTAATCATAAACTTCTTAATGTGGTTAAATACTTCTTGTTAGTCATATATACAGATTCTATGACCTATTGTATAAGGATCCACCTAAAAATCAATACCCATCAAGCCTATTACAAGAATAACTGGTATTTTCGCATGGTATATCATTCATATCCATGAATGGATATAAGGATATAAATTCAAGGACACCTAATTTATTCAAAAAAAACATATAAAATTCATGTTTTTCTCCTAATCTTTAATAAAATACCCAATTAATTCATAGACAATATAAATAATTATGATTAATGACCACATTGACTACCCATCCATATGTGGGTGGTATGTTGTACTCATCATGAACTATGTTTTGCACAATTTTAGTATCTCCCACTAATATCAAGTCATAATGTCAATATATATCACTAATATAATCATCATCGAAACTCTATGCTGGTAAAAATATTAACGCACTGCAATTTTATCTATCTCATTTATTAATTTGGTCTCTTAGATAATAAAATTGATCCCTTCATCAATATGCCAACAAGAAACACATCGAATTATATCCATGGAGAGAACTTATAAGTCCTATAATGAATACCATTATAAATTCACAAAACATTAAAATGGGAACTACAAGTATTTTTCAAAATCCAATAGATCAGTTATATTTAACATTAATCTATTGGTTAGTGGAGATACACCTCCTATCCAAATAATTTCTACGTAATTTTTAGACTATATGATCATTATTCTATGTCACATATCATTTTATTATATTATGGATTATCTACCCACCATTTGGTATTTTAGAACCTCACCACCACCTCATATATATAAATTTTACCAATCCTATCTGAATAAAATGATATTCATATCTATCCAAATTCTATCCCAAGATAAGATACCCACCATATATCATTTCGTATTGAACAACATTGTCGGATCCTGATACAAATATAACTTTTAAATAAAAAAATTTATATGATCCAATATTAATAGGATCATGTTTAACAATACTCGAATCCTTTATCATTTCACGAATCAACCGTAATATTAGTCTGTTAATAACTTCTCCTCACATGATTCAAACACCTCATACTCTTATTCATTCCCACTAATGGTGTTTTCTACAGTATTCCCCATTTCCTAGAAATATTCTATCTAAATATCAATGATATAATGGTACTCAACCCAGTTTATCTTTTTAATGATCATGTCTAGTTGATAAAATATATATCACATTCTATTATAGTCCATATAAACCAAAAGTACCTCTTAAAAGAGATATTTTCACTAAATTTCATAGTAGTTAATAGAGTAGATGACTCTAAATCCAGAGTGGGTTATTTAAATAATGGCCTCACCACTAATTAGATATGTAAATTAATAGCCACACATACTAAAATAAAACATCAAACAATTATTCTCAATATGAAATCTTCTACACAATATAAAATTTTCATTGTTTTGGAGAAATAAAAATTATATATTTTTTATTCTCACATTCAAAAATTACAATGTTACATCACAACCATTATTACATTAAAATTTCCCCGATTAAAATTTTATAATCTCTATGTAATTTGATTTTAGTTAAATCGGTAATGTTCATTTAATTAAAAACATATATATCAAAATATCATAATTCCATATAGATTCATGGTAATCCCTATGATTTTTTTCCCACCTTTCTTGATTTATTATGATCATCACAACTGAAATCAAATGACCATGGGATCTCACATTATCAATCAAAATGTTGTACTTTTAGATTATGGAATAAATTATATTATATAAATAGTATTCATTAATCTTTCGATCATTGTGATAAATAGTTTTTTTTTAAAATATAGTGGTTTAGGAATTACAGAATCTTGAATAAGAATTTGTGAATCAAGATGAAAACAACAAACTAGCTCCTTGTTATGTCTGGAATGAGGCTAGTATAAGAATATTCATCCAAAAGGATTTAATTGATTGAGTTCTATAGATGTATCATTGGTGGATGTGATTTCACTAGAAGGAGGTCATTTTGGATGAATATATTATCTTTTAGAAGTACATTTTTTATGAAACATTAAGGTTGGGTTCATCAAAAGCAATATGTGTAGATGAAATCTAATGGAAGGATAGTGGAGTCCTTGTATATTAAGTGGAATATTTAAGAAGGATGTCATTAAATGTTTTTTATATTCCAGAGGTAATCATTGTGGTTATTAAATGGTAATACTTTTTATAGATCAATATAAACCTTAGAAGATTTAGTTGAAGGGTATGTAGATATATCTCTAATGAGATGTCACCGTAGATATAGTGATGTATGTAATACTTGATATTTTATAGAAGAATATGTTATATATAATTAAAATTTATCTTATGTTAAAGTGATGTACACTGTAAAAGGATGTGGTGGTTATGGTGGGGGGTTCTTATGGGTAATTGGATGTGACGAGATGAAATATATAGTGACCTATAAATTTTAGATGGACGTGAGGATTGGATTTTCGGTTGGGGTCCCTTAAATGTTGTAAATGCTAAAATAATAAAAATAATTAATGATTTGAGTTTATGGGACCTGAAGAAGGATGAGGTGAATCCCCATCTAGGGAATCTAACCTTTCCACACACTAGTGTATGTGGTGACAATTCCAATGGCGATGGTCAAGGTTAGAAAACAAAAAGACCATAAGAAGTGGTTGTAGGATAAGTAGAATTATAGAAGGATGTGAAGGAGGAAAATTTTATTTTACCCTGAGAATGGTGACAATATTTTGATATTTTCCATTTACCCAAAAATCATCTTGAAAAAATATATGTGTTTTCATCTCTCCCATGTTTGTATGACATATGTCCACAAAACATTAATCATATTTTCCACTGTACATATTGTTTTTCTATTAATATTTGTTTGGATATAATGTGTTCTTTTATGTTCATAAGGATTACTAGTTGTTCAATAAATCCTACTAGTGTGGTGGCTTAGTATTTTGGGAGAGATTCATAGACATTTTGGTTTTAGAAATCAATCTCATGGAGATCATCTAGAATGTTGTTTCAGGGCTTTAGTTTCGATGGTTTATAAGAATATTTTGATGATTTTTTAGATTAATGAGCTTCTATGAGAATCCCAAGACATAAAACCTATTAATATATTACATTAAATAATAATTATTTCAATATTAAAAAATATCATTTATTAATCACATTAAATAACAATCCATGTAGATGTTGAATACAATATTCATTCTCATCCCAATTGAAGTCATCAAAAAAACCTTTATGATTAACCCATGACTACAACAAAAATCCATGTAATGTCTTCTAATCAACTATTATTGGTAAACCAAAAATATTTTCCCACGCATTATATAATTTATTGAAAGGCATTTTATTTGTGATTTTTTTTATTTTAGTTTTTATGATTTTGTAATTTTAATTTGATAATGTGGAAGTTATTTGTATAGTTATTATATAATAATGGCATTTTTATGGGTTTTTGTAAATTTTTAAAAATATTATATTTCATTATTTATAGTGAAAAATATATTTTTTCAGATATTTTCACTTTTAGAAAATTATTACAATATTGGAATTACATCATATTTTAGGATCATTTCCAAAATGTGTATATTTTTTATTTAATATACTAAATTTAAAAATATTATACTTATGATATAAAAATAAAAATAAAAATTTTAATATCTAAGAAATGTTTTATTCCAATGAAAACTACATTGTTTCCATTAATATACTATATTATTTATAGGATTTTTTGTAGTTTTAATTAGTTTTAAAATAAAATTATTCTTCCTTACTAGAAAATAATTAAATTAACTTCATTGGAATCATAATTTTACATTTTACTGGTAGAAAATTAATTTTATTCTTAAACTATATTTTTCTTCAAACTAATAATCAAAATAAACATAAATTCTATAAAATTAAAATATAATAACTAAAATATTAAATATTTGAAAAATTATTTAATATATTTAATTATAATGTTTAAATTAGTTAATGGATTAAATTTCATTTTTCTTCAAATGAATAGTATCTATGGTAATAATTTTTATCATTGTATTTATTAAATGAGTTAATGAGTAGGATAAAATAAAGAGTTAATAATTAAAATATCATAATTTATTTATAATTTTTTAAATAAGTGTACATATATTTAAAATCATCCTATAAATAATATATAGTTGTTTCCCCTAACATTTGAGAAATGAATTTAATTAATTTAATGTTAAGGACATTTGTAGGCGTGTCACTTCCCTCAAATAAAAAAGGGAACACACTCTTCTCAATTGCTCACAAAATTTTATCGACATAGATAAGCCCAAAACATCGTTAATCACTATCAAACTACACCCCAACCCACATCATTGACATATTGGTCTCATAAATTGGAAATCCTAATTAGGCATAAGCTGTAAGCTAAATAATATTTTCAAATGAAGTGGTATCACTCATAAAAGAGTGATTGTTTATTTGTTTCTTCTTATAAATTATTTAATCCTCTCAAAACCACTATAATTTATTAAAAATATTACATAAAATATCCTCAGAATTTATTATTATTATGTTAAAACACTTTTTCATATCATTTTACATATTTTGGAAAATAATAACATCACTCTTGGAAACATGTTGAATGCGACCTTCATGTAGCGATGGGACACGCTTTTCATTTATACATGACATGGATGGTAAAAATATGTATTTAATATATATGTAAAATATTTATAATGTCATTGTTATTAAATAAATTTAACCATTTATCTATTTTATTTAAATTTGATACATTAGAAAAAAAATTCCATGTGTTTGTACAGAATACTATCTTCATGAAGTTACATATTTCATTTTTCCTAACATCTATTCATTGTTAGTTATAACATTTTATTTAATTTATAAAAATTATAAATAGAGCATTAGAAATATTCTATAAATTATGGTGTAATTAACCCATCATCCCGGGAAAGCCTCCCAATAATTTTTTGGAATATAAACTGAACGTCCTAAAACTATAATACATCAACATATCCCAATTTGGTGACAATATATTGTGTTTTTATTAATTAAAAAACATTTATTGATAAATTTATTAATTCCAAAGTATTCCTTTGACATTTATGTCCTATTTTGGAAATAAAAATTCTTTTTATATTCTATTTTCAAATAAATGTTTTACCTTGAATATGGTACTTCTTCATTCGTACTAACAATGTAAATCATACAGAAACTATTAATCATATTGACTATATCAAACATAATGAATTTTTCAACTTTACTAACTCTGTCAACTATACCAACTCTCTCAATTGTAATGACTCTATCAATCATTCTAGATCTGTCAATCGTTCTAACTCTGTAAATCGTACTGACTCGGTTAATTATACAGAATCTATCAATCATATTGACTTTGTCAATCGTACTGACTCTATCAATCATACTAACTATGTTCAACATAATCACATTGGTCATTTTACACACATTTCATCATATCAATATATTACATAGAATAATAATAATAGTACATATGTTTTACTAGTATCACATGAATGCTTTTAATCTCTTATCAAAACACTTATTCCTACCAATCGTACTCATGTTATCATTTTTATATATCTTTTGATATATAATAAAAAATATTTCGTGGAGATAGTTATAAAATAATCAAAATTATTTCATGTTTTCTGGTTCAATATAACCTTTACAATGCTAGGTTTCCATGTCCATCTATGTTTTTCGGAAAAAAATATGATCGATGCAGAAAATATGACTACTAGAACTAGATGGATATAAATATAAGTTCATTTGGAATAGAGAGTAGATTATGAAAATCATTTGCATCTGTCATGTTCTATAGAGAGACGATCTGACATATCTATTACATCGTTCGAATGAATTGGAATTCCGAAATGTGAATGACTCAATCTTATCTTTTGTATTTCACGATGTTCTTTGTTATACTTCATGAGTCAGTTCCGGAGAAAATGATTGAGGGCTTCCAAGGATAGGCAGACAATACTACCGATCTTTGTATCGAGGGAATTCAAGTTTTTGAAATATAGATGTACCAATTACCTATAAAATATAGGGATTGAGGAGATTTAAATACCTACATGATGATCATCTCATAGATGGATTAAAAATGTGGTGGTATGATATGCCTTTTATTCTAGGTGAAAGGATACACATCTCTTTGGGACAAAATAATTGTAATAATTTTCGATTTCTGATGCGGTTTTTCTTAAAATGGGAATTGTATTGTTTCATATTTATTTCTATATTCATTTCAATTCATATTTTTTCAATTATGATTTTTTTACATATTGTATTAATATATTCTATACTCTATATGGTAGAATCTTTTTCATTTGAATTACTTTGATCATTGTATTCAATTAGATCACTATAGTTTTACATTACTTATAGCATTACATGATATCCTATATATTAAATCCAATACCATTGTGGTCAATAACACTGTAAGTGAAATGTATTAGTTTATGACCTCTTAAACTATGTTCTTTTTTATGTTATTGAATAGAATGTTTTAAAACATACAATTCACCCCACTCTTGTATTGTGAAATATAATATATACATACATATATATATATATAATGATCCATCAATTGGTATCCAAGGAGGTTTTAACTGATTTTTTTATTATTTTTATTTCACTAGATAATAAAATTGTTTTTCTATAAAAATATTTTTTATAACTACTTACAACACTAACATGTGGAGTGTAAAAGTATTGTTTTATAAGATGGAAGGAATGAATGTTGCATCAGTTGAAAAACTTAATCCAACTAGACCATATATATTTTCGTGGAATTATTATGAGTATTGGAGAGATCGAATGAATACACATGTTATTAATACTAGAGTGGAAGACTTTATTATTCTTTATGGAAGTTAAAAAATTCTAGACAAAGAATTCAGTACTTTCACCAATCAAGAGAAGAAAAAATATAAATTTAATTACAAGGTATGAAATAATTTGTAATGTTCTATGAATAGGAATATATTTAGTCAGATATCATCATCTGAAGAAGATAATATTATATGGAAAAAATAGGAAGTTACACATTTTGGTACATCGATAGTTATAGAAACAAGAAGAGAAATGCTTCAAGAACAATATAATGTGTTTATTTTTCCTTATAGAGAACCAGTATGTAGGTGTCAAAAAATATTTATGAAAATATTCAATAGATTAGAATCTATGGAAGGAAATGTTCTTGAGGATAAAGAACTTTTAGAAAAAATTATTTATATAATTCCAAATTAATTTGAATTGAAAAGGATAACCATTGATGAAAATAGGAAAGTTACACAAATTACTAATGAGAAGTTATTTGGAACTCTTCTTCACCATGAGACATGAATGAAAAGGGATGTTGATTTCAATAAGAAGGATAATGGTAATGGAGGCTTAGATTTTACTACTTCATCAAAATCTAAGAAACTATAAAGGGTGACAAGATCCAATACAAAGAAAGATGTTATATCTAAATCAAGTGACAGTGATCAATCTGAAAATGAGTTGTCCAATATTACTCGAAGGATGAACAAGGTTGTTTTAATGAAATTATTTCAATAAAGATTCAAAAATAATGCTTTGAACGATAAGAAAAAGTCAAAAGTAACTTGTTATGAATGCCTGAGAGCGAGACTTATTAGGTCATATTGTACTTTGTTTAAAAAATATAGTAAATATAATCATTCTGGAAGAAACAAGAAAACGTATTACAAGTCAAAGACAAAGAAATAATTAAATGAAAATTACACTTCAAGTGAATGTGGTGGTTATTCTTCAAGTGATTCATCAGAATCTGAATCTTCCAGAAAAAGAAATATTGGACTAATAGCCAGAATACCTATTGGAAATCATTGATTCATGGAAAAGGTACATAATTATGAATCTCTTAAAAATGATTCATTATGTTACAATTACCCTAATTAGAAAAATTATTACTCTTTAGATGTAGAATCTTCCCATGTAGAAGAAAATTCACATTATTTTGAATAAATATCTAGATATTCCAAACTACATGAGAATGAAAATTCCAACCTCAAGAAAAATATTGATAAGTAAAATTATATAATAATTGTTCCTATAAAAAAATTATCAGATATTTCAAAATATCATGATATTAAAACTCTTTATTTTGAATGTATTTAAAAAAACCATGATGATGTTCGTTTTGAAAAGAAATAATGTTTTAAGGATCTTAAAAATGTAATTTCTGAGAAAAATATTTTTGAGGATAACTCTATTTATAAAACTTATGTTTTTAAGGATTAAAACATGGTTATTAATCTAAATTACGATACATTATCCTTAAGAAAGTTCCTATCATATTTAACAATATGTAAGGGAAGTTTTGAAAAAATGTATTTTCCTATTCAACCACTAAAGAAACATTCTAGATTTTGTTATAGTCAATGTAAACTAGTTTTTAGTAATAAATAATTTGTTCCTCTTACTGACCCATTATTTAGTTAATGTCAATATGGTGGACATTGGGAAATTAATTTTAATCTTAATAGAACTCAATTATTAGGTTTTGGTAATGCTCATTTTGCAAAAAAATGTGGATTCCACAAACTATTTTATCTAACATTTCTGAATCCAAACTAGTTTTGGTTCTAAAAAACTAATTGTTTATTTTCTATAAAATAATAAGTTTACCAACAAATAGAAAATTTTGTAAAATGAGAGTGGTAGTTCTTGACACATGAAAAGTAATAAATATTTCATTGAAAATATTATCTAACCAAAAGGTGGAAATGTTACCATCAGAGACAATAATCTTGGAAATATTTTTGGTATAGCTAATATTATTTTCCAGGTTAATGTTTTAATTTCAAATGTTTGGTTTTTCAATGGTCTTAATAATAACCTTATTAGCATAAGTCAATTTTTTTATTAAAGATACATAGTGAATTTTAGGAATTATAATTGTTTAGTTCAAAATTACAATGATGAATTCAATATTTTTCACATTGGCAAGAGAATGTTTACACACATAACATTGAAGACATTATAAGCCAAAGATAATTGTCTTAATTTCAATATATGACCAATAATGGTTATGGAATAGTAGGTTAGGACATTGTTACTATTGAATCCTTAGTAAACTTTTAAATAAAATACTTGTTAATGATCTTATGGATCTTAGGTACGATTTTTCAAAAGATTGGGATTCTTGTCAATATGGAAGGAAACATAATTCAATATATAAATCAATAAATGAAGTATAAACTCCTAATGCATTATAGTTAGCTCACATGGGTTTTTTCGGTCCAATACAAACTGGATGCAATGGTGGAAAATACTATGTATTTGTTTTAGTTTATGATTACATTATATTTACATGAGTCTATTTTTTTCACAAAAATATGAAGACTTTTTCTCATTGAAAAATTTTAGAGTCAATGTCAAAAATGACAAAACCTACCACTGATAACTATTCATAGGTATCATGGTGGTGAATTCCAAAATTCAGGTTATGAATTATTTTTCGTAAGAAATGTATTACTCACAACATTTCAACACCATGAACCCCTCAGCAAAATGGTGTTGCTGAATGATGAAATCGTATTCTTCAAGAAATGATAAAACCACATTCAATGAATGCTCAATTTCTTTTAATTTCTAGGATAAATCAGTTAGTACTGCATGTTATACGATAAATCTTGTTTTAACAGGTCCTTTTGATAATAAAACACTTTATGAATTTTGGACTACCCAAAAACCAAACTTTTTACACATCAGGGTATTCAGATGAAATTTATTCATATTGAAAAAAAAATTTACATAAATATTCACCCAAATCTATTGAATGTATCATTCTAGGTTATATGAAAAATTCTAAGGCATATAGAGTTTTTATAAAATACTCATGTACTGAAGAAAAAGTTCATGTTAAATATGATGAAACATACATCTTTTTTTTTAAAAAATTCTTACCTATATCAACTAATTTATTTTCAAAAAGTGATTATCAACTTATGATTGATAAACTTTATGATAAATGGAAAACTCAAGACAATATTTCTAGAATATTTATCCCAAAAGATCTTCTATCTTATGTTGAAGAACATGTTTTGAAAAATGAAAAACAACTATATTTTAGAAATCATCCGACTGATATTAGATATGTAAATCAACCTGTAAGAACCAAATATTCCTTGAGAAATAAAATACAACATCTTTCTATTCTATCTCAATTAGAACTTATGACTCTAAGTGAGGCCTTTGGTAATGATGATTGCATTAATGTAATGTAATTTGATCTAAAGGAATTTTAATTCCATTAGGTATGGAAGTTGGATGAAATACCTAATGAAACAACTCTAATTGGTGTAAATTGGCTTTTCAGAAAAAAAAATGTGATGAAAATGGATTCATTATAAGAAATAAATAAATACATGTCACTATGGGATATAATCAACTAGTGGTAAGAGATTATGAAAAAACATATGCTCTAGTATCTAGACTTGAATGAATCCGCATTCTATTAGCCATTGTAGTATACTTCAATTAGAAACTATTTCTAATGGATATGAAATGTGATTTTCTAAATGGGATTGTACAAGAAGACGTTTTTGGTAGATCAACATCCTGGATTGAAGATCAAAATCATCCTAATCATGTTTTTAATCTTACGAAATATTTGTATGGCCTTTAACAAGACCCTATAGCATGATATGATAGACTTAGTAGATTAATTTTACAAAAAAAATAATGAAAAAGGTACCGAAGATCCAATTATTTTTTAAAAAATGAAAATACAAAATTTTTTGATCATTTAAATTTACATTGATGAAATTATATTTGGATCAACTCTGCAATCTCTAACAGATTCATTTTAAAATTTATTAAAATATGAGATTGAAATGAGAATGATGGGTGAATTAACATTCATTTTAGTTTTTCAAATCTCTCAAAAACTATAAGGAACTTATATATCGCAACATAAGTATATAAAATACTTAGTCAAAAAGTATGGATATAAAAACACTAAAAGTATTATCTCATCAATAGGTACCTCAAATTCCCATTATCTTGATGATGTTGGGAAACTAGTGGATCAAACAACTTTTATAGGAATGATAGGATGTTTTTTATATCGGAAATCTATTTGTACAGATATAATGATTTTAGTATGCTTATGTGAAAGATATCAATAAAATAAAAAATAATCTCATTAAATAGATGTGTAAATTAATTTTTTTCTCTTTAAAAGGGATTTTTTATTTAGGATTTTTCTATTTTTTGTAAATGATATTATTTTGGAACGTTTTTTAGATGTTGACTTTGGTGGATATATAATTGATAGAAATAGTACATCCGAAACATTTCATTTAATAGAATATTCTTTAGTTTCATGGACATTCTAGAAACAACACTCAGTAGCACTTTCCACTGCTAAAGCTGAATATGTACATGGTTGAAGTTGTTGTGATCAATTGTTGGGGATGAAACATACACTCACAGACTATGGAATGAGTTTTCCCATTTCTCAAATACTATTTGATCATAATAGTTCCATAGATATTAGTTAAAACCCATAACTTCACCCATGTGAAAAACACATAAATATTAAGAATCACTTTCTCAGGGATCACACACTAAAGAAGATATTATTTTATAATTTATCTGAACACAAGAAAAACATGCTAACATTTCATCAAAATCATTACCTTATGATTTATTTGAATTTATTAAATAGAATCTAGCAATACTGACACTAAAATAATCAATCACATATACTTTTTCTTTTAAAAATTTTCATTACGTTAAATAATTCGTCTTCTAAAGTGGATAATGTTAGTTACCTATTATTTGTTTTACCTATTTTAAATTAATTTGTTTCATATTTTATTTTTTTATTTTATATTAATTATTTATGTTTATAGTTTTATTTTTTATTTGTTTCTATTTTTTTATTTCCTGTTTATTGTTTTGAAATTCTTTTTATCATTTTGAAATTTTCTTAACCGGTCTGACATTGTTTTCAATCAGCTTGATAACCTATGGTAATGAATTTTAATTCCATTGTATTGATAACCTACAGTAATGACTTTGTTTTTCATCAGTTTTACAAACTATGGTAATGAATTTGTTTACCATCGGCTTGAAAACATAGGGTATTGACTTTGTTTTCCATCGCCTTAACAACCATTGGTAATGAATTTGTTTTCCATTGGTTTTTAAACCCATGGAAATGAATTTTTTTCCATTATCATGACATCCTATAGTAATGATTTCATGTTAAATCGTCTTGTAAACCTATGGTAATGAATTTGTTTTCCATCAGCTTGATAATCGTCCCTATTTACATTCTTTTTCATCGATATTATTTTTGATGGTATTATATTCATTTTTTCAACAATTGTATTCTATATTGTATTATGTCTTTATAATACTATGAAATCAACAAAATATATGAATTATACAACAGGTAAATTCTCATTTCTTTTAGTATTACAATTCATTCCTTTTTTAAAAACCCTTTTATTCTCCATTTTTAGATTCATTATCTTCATATCTTAACCATAGAAGACCAATGGTTATCAAAATTTTCCAATAAAAAGTGGACCCCCTCGTCAATCCAACACCGGTTTATTCATGATTTCTCAGTGAAGCTCTACCTCTATTTCTTAAGACTTGGTGGGATCTTTTCTTTTTATAATCATCTCTATGCCTCAGTCTTTGGCATACACTATAGCGAAAATGAATACAAATACTTTCTCATAGAATGATTTTTTCAAATAAATGATAGTTTCTCAATATTTGTTTGACATTTAGGACTCAAAAATCAATATTATTATTTTATTCAATTTATGCGAACATTTTTTGTTGAGAAAACCATGTATCATGACCTGATTATTATTAATGATGTTAGAAAATTCTACAATATGACGTGTTTTGTTCATAACATGATGATTAAATTTGTTGTGTATGATAGTAAATTTTCAATGACTGTAAAACTAGTAGAAAACGTTCAAAATCATCCTATGGGATGTGAGTCTTTTTGTATTTCATATAAACTTACTGAGGATGATAGTACGTTTAATTAAGAAAGAGCAGAAAATTTGTTATTTCTTATAAATGAGGAGAAATTGAAAGTATCTCATTTATCTACAGTCAACCGATTTTTTAACCTTTGGATACAATGTTTTATAATTCCAGGGAAAGGGGATTGAGAAACTATTATGGTTTCTGATATTTTTATGTTCGATTATCTGGTAAAAATGGGAAGTGTAAATCTCATGGGCTACATTTTTTAAACCGTCAAGAATGTGAAGTCAGGAGCGATCAAGTCACATATTATCATGTATCCGTCTATTAATATATAATTCATTAATGAATGTTTGATGTTTTTTATATTCATATGAAATGATATTTGTAATATCTAAATCCTTCTTGGATCAGTATGAATACGTTAAAGATATTGTTTGTTTCTTTTGATGAAGAATCAAAACTCTTAATCGAAGATGTGGAAGCAGAATCATCACCAAATCAATCAGCACCAACTCTAATAGAACTAGCTCTAATAGTTGTTTCTTTTTAGATGTTTGATCATCAATTCAGTACTACGCTGAATAAGAAAAAAATATACTAAGGATGTTGTGTCTTTGTGAAGAAATGATAAAAACAATGAAAAGAAGGTGAACCTAATTTTTGGCTTGATCCAGCAGAATCCTTAGTTGAGAAGATAACGAAAGTGGATACACTACAAGATGAGAAAAAAATGAATCCTTTGAAAAGATAATATCAAGATTTTTATGTTTCTAATATCCTAAATGGAGCTGAGTTAGGAGTTTCTCAACTGAATGAGGATGTTCAAAAAGAACAATTCAAACAGACTTTTCTAGAGAAAGGAAAAGTGAAACATATAGATCCATAAGTTTTACGATCGGTTTCACAATATGAAGGTGAAAAATAGGAAGAATACATTATTTAAAATATCTTTATAGTTAGAAGAAGAGTAGGGATGAATATTTTTTCCCTAAAAAATGTGAAGGAATAAAAAAAGTCCTCATGCTGAAACATTAGAAACCGATTCAGAAAGAATTCAATCTTCAGTCAAGAATGGAGAGTAGAGTTCTCAAATAGAGAAAGTAATTTTCACAAGTGATAATGTGGAAGAATAATGAGATGAAATAGTAGAAAGGGTGGAAGTGTTAAAAGAAAAAGGAAAAAATAAAATATCATGTTGAAGACTCTAGTATATCAAATGAACTGAAATCGTATGATGATGATACTCATTCAAAATGAAAAATTACATAGATGAAAAGTGATTACACTATTCATGTTATGAGAATAATTGAAATGAATCTTCGTTATTTTCCTAGAATTGAAGGAAAAAATGATTTTATTACCAAAAATGAAAGGATAGAATTTGGTTCAGTAAGAGAACATAGAAATAGTGTTTTTTCAATAAGAGATGATTTAAATGTTTGGATTGATAGTCTGACTGCTCATAAGAAGGATTGCAACAAGATGGCTACATGATCGTACAAAATCGAAATCTCAATGAATGAACATGATAAATTAATTAAGGACTAAAAGAGACTTTCAAATTATCTAGATATTTCTTTTAATATGCATGAAAAAGAAACTATTTATAGGTTAAACAACATCTAAAAAACCCTTGGATCTGATATTCATTAAGTAAATGAGTTCCAAGAAAGGATGAATGTTTTTTTGTTAGATTTTTCAAAGGATTAGTCTTTCAGAGATGAAATAGTTTTGTTGAAGAAACATAATACTATGTTGACTCATGAGAATAAGAATTTTTAATATAGAATTGATACTCTTTAATATGTGATTAGTGTTTAAGAAGAGACTACCAAGAAATCAGATTAATTTTTTACGGACCAACAAGAGCGTTTCAAATCCCAACGTGATTCATTCTCAGATGACAAGAAAGCGATGAAGACGATGAGGGTTGTTCCTTATGATTTGATCAGGAAAGAAAAATAAAGTGAAAACAAAGGAATGTTTTGTTGTATCATTCCATGATTGTACTTGACAGTTTTTCTATTTCAGGGTTCAATGATCTGTATGTCTACATTTCAATTATTTTTCATTTTGTATCTCTTAAACCATTTCAGGAATCTCAAGGTTACCCGATTCTTTTTATAAATTATAAAGGGGGATAATTGTTTACAAAAAGAATATTGTTTCACAATGGGAGAGATTTGTTAACTTCTTACTCAAATATAATACATATAAATCTAGGAAAATATATGAATATGATCCTTGAGAATGTATCTACCTAAGTCAGAGTTAGTTGTTTTTATTTTCATTTTTAGAAGATATTTTATAATATAGAGGGAGATTAATATTTATTCTAGAATTACATTGTGATTTGTGCTTTCAAAAAATTGGGAGATTGTTAAGAAAAAATGTCTTTTTTGGAATTTAATATCTTGTTTTGGAAATAAAAAACCTTTTCATATTATATTCTCCAATAATTGTTTTACTCAGTTTAAGTACTGACTCAATCAATCATACTGACTCCATCATTCATACTGACTCTATAAATCATAATGACTCTCTTAATCGTACTGAATCTCTCAATTGTACTAACTTTGTCATTCATAATGGCTCTGTCAATCGTACTGAATCTGTCAATCGTACTGACTTTGTCAATCGTACTGACTCTGTCAATCGTACTAACTCTGTCAATATTACTGACTCAGTCACTCGTACTAACTCTGTCAATCATACTATATATGTTTATCATACTCACATTGTGTATCATATTCACTTTGCATCATATAAATAAATTCAACATAGTAATAATAATAGTAACCTAATATTACGAGTATCACACACATGCTTTTAATCTATTATCAAAGCCCTTATTCCTAGAAATAATACCCATGTTATCATTTTTATACATCTTTTGTTATTTAAACAATACTATGTCATGATTTTAGTTATAAACTATTCAATTTTATGTCATGTTTTCTATTTCAATATGACCTTTACAATGCCTTCAATCCATGTCCCTATGTGTTTTCCAAAAAAAATATGTCTGTTTCAGAAAATATGTCTGTTGGAACCATATGCCTATTAATAGGAGGTCATTTGAAAGAGAGAGTATAATTTGAACAACTTTTTCTCCAATCATTTTCTAGAGAGAGATGATGTGACTTATCACTTACTTTGTGTGAAAGCCTAGGAATTAAAATATGAGAATGGCTCATTCATAGATTTTTTATTTTAATAAGTCCTTCATTTTTCATCGTGCATCTGATCTGGTGGTAACGATCGAGGGAAGTCGGTGATTGGAAGACTATGGGACCAATCTTCAAATCAAGGGATTTCAAGTATTTTTATAATAGAGGCACTGATTACATATAAAATCAGGGGCCTATAGTGATAACAAGATAGACATTTCGTTCATTGAATTAAGGGCTTTCCAAGGTGGTTGTAAGACAGACCTTTTACCCTATGTGAAATGATACCATTCATTTTGGGATAAAGGATTTGTAATATTTTTACATTCATACTACTGTTTGTATTAAAAATTGAATTATATTTTTTACTATTTATTTTTATATTCATATCAATTGAAATTGTGTCAATAACAATTTTTTTGTTTCATATTGTACTAATATATTTTATACATTATATGGTAGAATCTTTTTCATTTTTATTACATTGATAATTGTATTCCAATAGAACACAATATTTTTACAATACCTATAGTCTTACATCATATCATATCTATTAAATCCAGTACAATTGTGGTCAATTATATTGGTTGTGAATTTTATTAGTTTAAGATATCTTAAACTATATTTTTTCTTATGTGTTTAATACATTATATTAAAACATACAATTCAACCCCCTATTTTATTGTTCCATATAATACACATATACATATATTTTATGAACCAAAAAATATAACAAAATCATAAAATTTTATTAATCATGTAAATAATTATTATATTTTAATTATATTAGAAATTATAACATGCTTGACTATGCAGAAATACAAGTTACGAGTTTTTTTAAAAAAAAAATTCATGATTTTTATCAATTATTTTATCATTTTTGAATATATAATATAATTATCTATATCACCAAATTTAATTTCCAATAAATTTTTAATTTATGAGGATTTCATGGTTTTCATTCAAATTTTCAACACCTTAATACTAAAATTAATTAAGAAAATTTATTTAGGAAAATCCAACATTAATTCTTCTTTTATCAAAAAAACTTTTTTGATATACCTCTCTCTTGATAACATTTTATATCCTCTTTTAAGGATTAAAAATTTATTTTTACAATTATTTTATGAATTGGTTATCGATTTATTATAAATAAATTTGTGAAAGAATCCTTTTTATGGTTATAAAATGAATGTATTTTACAACAGATATAAACATTCACTTCATTGAGTATTGAATTTAATTTTTCGATGGTTATATTAAAAAAATATCACTTTATTAATATTCTTGGGATTTATTTTTTAATTGTTATCAATAGAATTTAATATTTTTCTTATTTATCAATAAATTATTGAAATGTTATTTCAAAATTGTTTTTCATCCTTTCTAACATACATTACATATTTTTATGCTTCTCAGAAGATAATATACAATGATACAATACTGAATATTTCTCTATAAATATTATCAACATTTTTTTCTTTATTTACTATGCAAAAAATAATCATTTCCTATGATAGTATTGTAACATTATACATTATATTGAATATATAGTTTGTGATTATTCATTTCCTTTATGTGATGAATGAATTAGATTTATTACGTTATTGGAGAGGGTCGTCATATCCCCAAAATGCATTAGAAGGTCAAATGAGGAAATATAGTGTTGTCTATCCGATATTCTTTACAAATTTATATATGATGTATTGGCTCATGGCCTTTACAAAGTAACTATCATTTCCAAAATTTTGAATTTTTTCACAATAAAACTAAATATTATTATCCATGCGATTATTTAACATTCCTTGTCATCCAAAGATATATTCCCCTTTCATGATGTGATTTATATATAATATTTTATAATTATTTATATATTTTATATTATTAATGTTTAATTTATTAAATGATATCTATTGATGTAATATTTTTATTCAATTATAATTTTATCACACCCATTATTTTTGACTCCCATGGTTACCATGAGATCAACCTAGAATTATTTCTAGGATAAAAGGTGAAATAAATAAGTTCACATTGAAAAATTATATAGTTTTCATATATATTATTGTAATGTGAGCATCATGTATTTCTGATGTATCTAAATTAAAATAAGCTATAAGATAATATGGGAGGAAATATCTTTTATTTTATGCCAATTAATTATTTTAAGCACTAATTATATGTTTCTAGAGTTGGGTTTGATATAGTCTAATAGTTTTCCATTTGACCTCAAGTGCGTCTACCCATATACATGCTATTACAAACCAATGATGAGGTACTAATCATACCACAATTATACGAGTACATTGAATTTGATATATATAATATAAAAATTAACCAAAAATCATTCTTAGATAGACAATGTATGAAGAAATCAATAAAATTAATTATATTATAATTCAAATTTTCTGATATATAACCATAATCATACAATTAAGACACTAATATATAACTATTTGAATCCCATAGATATTGAAATTTAATAATCATTCCATACCTAATCATATTCTCTAACATCATCAACCATGTATCCACATGAAGATGGAGATAATACATCATGATACAATACACATTATTTATTGACCCTAATAGTAGGAATAAGGTCTACATTCACAATAGATTACTCATGAAGGGTATGAGGAAAACATCTGGGTAGGGTCTTATTTAGTTCCCCAAGTATACACCATTATTTAGATTAGTGTAATAGAAAAATAAAAAAATAAAAAAATACTAATTGGACTGTGTGTGATAACCAGGACAACACAAGTTTGAGAACAACATGTCTTTACGTGCTAACTCGACAACCAATATAAATTATAAAACCTGCATCAAGACCATGTAATATTCCCTTCACCACTTCATATAATTAGTTAAACATATTGTGAAAATTATACCAAAAGAATATATGTTTGTGTTTTATATGTCCATGACACACTACTAGATGGAATAATCTAAGTTCATATGATTGAATCCTGACCCACCACCTTATCACTCATGATTTGGTTCATTATCCCTACCTCACATCAAAACATGACCCATACCACTCAATCTGCGTATTCACATAGAACAAACAAATACGTATAACATAATTAAAGGTCTTTTATCAAGCCATAAAAAAACCTAAAAGAATGGCCTTATATTATACACAGAATAAATCATCCTTACCAATGATAGTCTAGAAAAAAATTGCAAATGGTTGGGATTATATTTAGTACCCTGTCCCCAAATAGGTTTTTCACGGGTCAAAAACATGAATCCATGAAAATAACACAACCTATCACAATAAACTAATAACTCACTTATTGGGTGTTAGTCTCTTGAACTTATACCGAAATGTCAAAAAATGTCATATATCATATCAAGTCACTAAATAGGACCCCAGACCCAGACCCATCACCATCATTCCTCTTTGATAAGATCTCCCTTGTATTAAATTTCAATGACACCACTACCTACATGCCCCACATAAATATACATAATTTTATTGTATAATCACATCAAAAATCATATCACTCAAAATCCATATACTAATAGACAATCCTAATAAATCTCACTCCAATCCCTTTTCAAACATGATGTCACACCCAAAAAATTATCACATCCCACACCTAGGTCATATATCGAATCTCCAAAGGGAGATCATTCAACTCATAACCAAGGGAAATACCCTCTCAATTACACATATTAATGTCCCATGTAACAACTTTCACTACTCCTAGAAATATCAAATCCGCAACCCACCCTCACAAGGTTGTATCTCACCATTCCTGATATAAATATCCATCTAACCAATCTTCCAAATAGTCATATTCATCTCTTTCCTACCTAATTATCACTTTGGAATCTAAAATTTTCCACCTATACCATATCTCTAATCTCGAGACTAATATATTTCTCATACCAAATCAATTTGAACTACCACCCAATTTTGACAAGGAAAATATGTAATCGTAAAAAACATTATGTTCTACAGGGAACATATTTCGAGCATGCGAAGTCAAAAACCATCACGTCCATTTTACCTATAGAACCATTAGTATTGAGATACTCAAAAATAAATTATTATAAATGAATCTAGTAGTAAATCATATATAATATAGATGATAACATGTATTAAGGGGACACCATACCTCTATATAAGAGTTACCATCCTCCCAAACACGCACCATGCCTCATCCAAGATTGTATACGACTTGTACAAACATGAAACACCACATGTTTATCTTGTCTCATGCAGTATACCATAAAAAATTAATTCTAACAATCTAAAATTTTTATTAATTTTTATCATTGGATTAATAAATACAAATACACACACATGGTATCAATATCACACTAAAACTGCAACAAACCACACATGGATGGTCCATTATACCTCCCTTAAACAATCATAAGAAAAATACAAAATCATTGGCTCCCGTAAAACTATAAATTTAACCAAATTTAATCCAAACTAGTAAATAAATTAGATAAGTGGATTACATCCAATAAAAAGATTAATTATGACATGTGATCACCTCCCAAATACATCCATTATCCACCAGAAATGAAATCCGTATTATTTTCACATGATTCAATGATATTCCATCAAAATTGAACGGGAATGTTGTCTGATTTCATAAAAAAGTAGTGGGATATGATTGAAACAAATACATCATTATTTTAATTGAAGAGTTTTTCTAAAAAAAACTAACCTATTGATCCATAAACAATCCCTTAACATGGGGGGAATAATTTAGAAAATGTAGTGGATAATTGTGAAATGTTATTATCATATTTATGTTTTATTTTATATTGTTTTAGTTTATTTTATATTTTTAAATATTATACTATTGAAACATCATTTTCTAAAACTTTTCTATGGATTCATAGAAAAAACACATAATATTGAAAAAATGGGTGATATATATTACAGAAATATATTTTCATCTTGTCTTCTTTTATGCATTAGGCGTTCCTATACATATTTTAATACAAATTTTTAATGTTATCTTTTCAATCCATGTTGTCTTATAAAATGTGTGACCTACAAGAAATTATTTCATTAGTTTACCCTCATATATATATATACATCCATTCATTTTCACCAACTTCCAGAAATCGTAGCCATTGTGATGTTTAAATTTTACGTTTTAGGTGGGTCTAACCTTATGAAATAGATCATTAGAACTTGTGGATGGTGTTGTTTTACAAGATTTATCCTTCACCATCGATTGTGACATATTTAATATTGTATCATTTTCAAAATAGGATAGGAAATATTTTGAAATTACAATAAATGATTTATAATTCATCAATGGATTGCTTACATTGGTCTATATCTAAACTAAGATTATATATGTTAGACATATTGGATTTTATATTGTGTTTAATGTTTTTTAGACACATGGAATGGTGTTTTATTATTATTTTACTTATTCTAATGTAATTTTTTGGAAGAAAAGTAATATTGAAATTTCACAAATATATTGTTAAAGTGGATTTTAATAGTTAGGGGAATATTAACACCATTATGGATTTTGGAAGTAAATAATTGTCTTTAAAATATTGGTATTTTAATTGGAAAACATATTTTTGATATATAATTTAATTTTAAAGAAAATTAATTTATCCATTAGTAAACTACATATATTAATTATCATAAGTAAATTTAAATATTTTTTAATATTATATAAAAAATTAAATAATATACTTAGAATCTAAAATACAATTTTTAAATGAAGTGTGTTGAAATATAGAAAAGATTTAATAAAATGAAAATTAAAACCACAACTATGAACCTAAATCTTTTTTTTAGTTTGGTATAGTTTGTGATTCTCAATGATGATGTTGTAAAGTTTCATATTTGAGTTTATTAGGAAATAATTATGGTTTTAATGACGGTAGTAGTGGAGAGATGAGATTTATATAAAATGTTTTCTTAATGATTTATGTATGACCATTTGGTTTTTTGGATTTCAAACCACAAATTGGCATGGTGTTGGACACTGTGTAGCTGTGTAAAATAATCCAATATTTGACACACTACCATTGTGTAAACTGACTTGCTAGTTCCTAAAGAGATTAACATAATCCTATGGATATATATTATTCTTAATGGCCTAAATGTGTTCTCAATGGTGATGTTGTTATTTTTTAGGGGTGACCTATAGATGAGTGAAATGGCGAAATAAGTTTGTGTATCGTTCATGTAAAGTCCAACTGAGTTTCCCATGATACATTGATAATGGATGAATTTTCTTTGGGGATTTCCACTTTTCCTTCACGAGTCCTTGCATCTGATTAGAAAACAAGATACTACTGTGTGGTCAGGTATATGCTTGTTTTTGTTTATATTTATTTTCCACGATATTTTGTTTCCTACTTGAATTTTATAGATTATTTTCATAATTCATATTTTCCAAAGTAGTTCTTTAAATTAAGGGTTGGAAAAATTGATTTAAAATTTTATTTTATAATGTAAATTACTGATCGAGGTTATTCATTGGATTTTGAGAGATATTTTATTTTCCATAAGGGAATGTGTACTTTGAAATGTTTAAATTATATATTTCGTTGATTAAAAAAAGTTATCTTAACATTGTTGTTTTATCCTTGATTTCAGAATTAAAATGGAATAAATAATGTAAATTTTAAATACATCTCATTCAATATTTACCTTATCCTTATCTTATTACCATTTTATTATATTGTTTCAAATAGATCTTTGAAAATTCAATTTTAATAGAGAGGAAGAAACTCGTTTTTGAGATGTGAGAAATAATATTTTTCCAACAAATTATATTAACCATTATTGTGAGTGAAATTCTCATGTTTCACTATTAAAATCCCAGTCTAGATATTTATTTGTTGATTGTTGTTGTAGTCTATGTTAGGTAGAGTCCTGATATAGTAATTTACAATGTATTTCATGGAACTAGACTGTAAGGACCTGAAAATTTCAAGGAATTTGTTTTCATAATTATTTGGAATTTTAGAACTATGTGGCTTCTGACAGAACCTGATTTCGAGGCCCGGTGTGCCCGGAATCAATTTACGAAGTTTAGCTCAGGTACTTTCAGTGAACGAATGAGTGGGTTTTTCTAACATTTGAATAGCTACTCAGAATTGAAATACGAGGGCACTGATTAACTCACAGCACTAGTAATTTATTAAGGGGACCAATGCCGTAGTTGCATTTCGAGCGGGTTGAGGTTCAATAATTGGAGATTAAAATAAAATAAATAAAATTTGTTCTGTAAAAATTTTATTCAAGGAAGGTGTTTATTTTTCTCCCAAGGGGAGTTAATTGTGGGGCCCATACAAGACCCTAACTCCTCACTTCCCCCTCAACTCCCTAAACTCCCCATAACTCACCCCATGTTTAATACATGACAACTTCACTCATTTAATGGAGTGGAGCCTCTCCACTTTCCATCTCTCTCTCATCTTTTAATGTTTGCCAACACAAGATAATTAAATCTTTCAAACTCTTAAATTATTTAATTATGAGATTTAATTTTTGAATGTTTGTAATATGTAATTAAAATAAGGGGTAATCTTATTTTAATTTGTTTGACATTTTTTGTGTTGATGGAATTTTTTTGAGAGAGAGTCCTTGTGATTGAGGAAGAGAGTTCCTCCTTTATTGAATAATACCACCCTTCATGAATAACAGTTCTCCTTCCGGAGGATCTCCAATGAACAACACTTGATCCGGGATTGAAGGCCTTTGTGGAAACGACGAACTCCAAAAACCGTCATCACATTAATATCTTACCTTGCAGCGATGTCCACGAGCCGACGTCCGCCCTTTCGCGATACCGTCATCCATAATGCTCGGCTACCGCGGACCTTTCTCGAGGGAAGGGATCTTTTTATTTCTCTTTTGAGTGGTTTTATATCATGAGAATTAGATTTTATTTAAATGATGTTCGTATAATTTATTCTTGAATAAATAGTACCCTTGTCATTGTTGGATGCTTGAGTTTTTTTATTGCCATTTGATAACGCCTAACACAGATGGCGCATGCCAAATGAACACGGACCAACAACCCTCCATTGATTGTTGACATGCGGAATGACGGCGATGAATAAATGGGCCAAAATGGCGATTTGAAAACTCCTTTGTAATGCTTGGGTCTCAAGAGGATCACCAGCACAGACGAAAGTTAAAACTGACCACCCGAGCAACTCTGGTGGCCCGTAGAATTTCCTGGCGGCGCGGGGATCCGACGCGGCGGCCCCCAGCGTGCCGCTGGAGAAATTCCACCATGTCAAAAATCTACGACGGTGGTGCAATGGATCCTGAGGCCATGCGGGATCTAGGGAGGTCATGGCCGCACCAGCTGGTGCCGCCGACATCAATTAACGGCGGGGGGCCACGCCCCCCGCTCCGCGCATCTCGCTCGGCCAATCTGGCCGAGTGGGGGCTGGCCATGTGGGCTGGACCATGCATGCCCGGCCGCATCCAACCTGGCCGGACCCGGGCCCAGGTCGGGTGGACCCAGTTCAGGCCAACCGAGGGGGTGTTGGGCCGGGTTGGACCGGGCCAAGACCCCCTAATTTCAAACCGTTTTCGGTTAAATGGACATATCATTAGTTGTGGACCTCTGATCGATGCACCGTCAGTTGCGTAGGATTCATAGGATCGAGATGGTCGTTTAGGTATATTACACTCAAGGTTTCAGCGAATTATGTGTATGGCCAGGTTGGTTTGAACACGAAACTAACCGGGCCCTCGGAGTAGAAACAGTTGTAACTTGAGCTCCGGATGTCCGATTGACATGTCGTCAACTTTGTTGGTTTCCTATTGATGAGAAAATTCCTTTAGAATATTTCACCTGAGGATTGGACATAGTTGGAGAGAGGCCGGGTTGGACTGTACCCTAAATCCAACCGGGCCCCTAGAACAGAAATGCTAATAACACTCAGACCAGACGTCCATTTGACGAACAATCAGTGATGTTGGTAATCACATTGAGAAATGGTTCCTTTGAATATACCCCATGATATTTCAGGGTAAAGTTGAGATAAGACTATTTAGGTATGTACACGAAACCAGCCGGGCCCTTGGGACAAAAAGGCTAATAACTCACAGATCGGGCATCCGATTGACGCGTCATCTGTTGCGTTGAGAATCCTTTGACGAGGCGGCCCTTTGTGATAATTTTACGTGAGACTTCGTGACACAAGGATGTAATGAGTAGTAGATCATAGAGCGGACCCTCCCGGAGACGAGCGTACGGAGTTCGGAGACTGAGTAGTTGTAGACCTGACAACTGCTTGACCGATTCGACTCGTAGTGATTCGGTTAGCCTAGTTGACAGAGCGTCCAAATTTGGCTGCAGACCCGCGGCTGATGGAGTGCCTGGCAGTTGGAAGCAGACCCGTGGTACTCGATAGGAAGAGTAACTCTGTAGGCTATTAGGGAGAGTGCCCGGTATTTTGTGGGAGACCCTCAGCAGAAGGAGTACCTGGTAGTTGGCAGCAGACCCAGGGTACTCAACAGGATAAGTAACTCAGCAGTCTAAGGTTAGTGAGTAGCACCTCAGTGTCGTGACAGGGCCACTATACTCGACAGAGTAGGAGTTCTCCAGCAGTTGTGGTTTCGATAATGAAAATCCTTGTTTGAGCTAAGTCAATGACCTTTGTGTTTACCGCATGATTAAGATGGGTTACTTGATAACGTAGGTATATGTATGGGAATATACCTAAGTAGTGGTTATCCATTTATTTCATAACCCTTGTGTTTCCTCATAATTGAGATGGGTTACTTGATAACATAGTTATAAGTATGGTCTTGTACCTAAGTAAGGGTAATCTGATGAGATCCTTATTTGTGGTTATCCTTGTTGGATTTAGTGAGACCTTGGGGGTCTCGGGGTCCCTACTCAGTATCGTTATACTCACCCCTGCATGGGCTATGCCTGCACATCATTGTGTTGGATGCAGACGACGGATAGTGCTGACAGATTCCAAGTGTATGAGGACTGGACGGTGCCCGGAGGTGGACCTCACGACAAGTCAGTACCCATAGGTGGACTTCACGACGAGATGGTACTCAGAAGAGGTTGGCAGTGAGAGAGTTGAGGAGGCTATCTGTACCTACCCTTCAGGTAGGATCCAAGGTGGAAGTCCCAGAAGCTGCTTCTACCTTCCTGTTGTTTGTCTTTTCTATTGATCTTTCGTTCAGTTGTAGTAGTACATTCTAGTTCGGTTTGTATTTAGGACCATTTACTTTTCAGCACTTTCATTTGTACTTTTTGTATTACTTCCTCTTTTACTCTGGTTGGATTTGTTTATGATTTCTAATGGCAATGTCTTCCCAGTTATCTGGATTTATATCATTGGTTCTAGTCTCCATCCCCTGGCCTATGGAAGGCGGGTTTGGGGTAGTCACGACACAGATCCTGTGGACGGGTCGGGAAAATTGGTATTAGAGGAATCGGTTCTACCGCAGAACATATGACTCTGATATTCCCTTTCTGTGAAGAAATAGTGTTAAGGGTACCGATTTTTCTTTTAGGTTCAGGGTGTCTAGTGTCGGTGCAGCGGCCGATGTATCAATACACCAGGACACTGAATTTTGATTTCCGACTCAATGCATGAGAAAACATATTGCGTTTGTGTTTTCAAAAGTTTTCTTTATGTCAGCTCAAACTAGGTTAGCTCTCCAGTTTTAAATCATTTGACAGTGTCGCATCTGTTCAGGATGCCACCACACAGATAGTCAGTTGGAGTTTCGAGAGAGTACTCGATGACGGTCCACCGGGCAACAAGGCTCTGGTGTTGGACCCTCTTTCTATGATGGCACATTCAGGTGGTGTACCAGTAGCAGCATCGCCCGTGGGGTAGTAGATGCCATCAGCTGTACTAGGGTACGGTGCATGCTGACAGAGCGTGTTGCATGAGTTCAGTAGCAAGGGCCTCCGAGGTTACGAGGTGAGATAGATTCCCAGGCAGTAGAGGACTAGATGGAGGAGATTTCTAGAGTTTTCCGCCTAGTTTAGACACTAGTAGAGTATATGGTTATATTAGTTACTGGTGTTTCCCAGCGAGTGACCATGTGGTTGGTCTATATAGTGATGAGGCATCAGTTCATGAACTAATGCCTGATATAGTACATTCGGGGAGTGTGCCAGCTATATCAATACCTGTTGGTCAGCAGTTACAACTGGCGATACTGATAGACGACACATATAGTCTTAGTACCTTATCTATGTTTCAGTATCAGATTCCCCTCAGGTTCCGAGGCGAGCCCGACTCACAGGCAGCTGAGGATTGGTTTGAGGAGGTGGTTGATAGTTCTCTAGGGCTTATATAGATTCTTTAGGATGATATATCAGTACCATAGTAGTCATCGAGGCGTACTGATCGTTCTTGGTACTTGATTACTACGATATGATAAGTGCTTAAGGGCTCATACTTCCAAGTGAGGTGTGTTTAAGGACATCCAAGCCAACACCTTTCCACTATGCATTTTTACTTATGTTAGGGTTCTAGAGAGAACCTTTGTGGCTGAGAATTCATTGCCTGAGTGGATACAACCAGTGAAGGTTTGTAGTGGGAAAGCTAGAAACTAGCGCCAGTCTTGGAGACTTGGGTGTGTAAAATGTTTCAAGAAGAGGAAGTGTTATGTACAGATGAATCTATAGAGCAGAAGACGTGGAAGTAGAGCTGGGAGAGCAGCATGTGGTGGTGTACATTTTGACATATTACAACCACCCTCCATTGTAGTCCCCACCAGGATCAGGGAGCAGGAGGGCAGGGGAAGAGAGTAGCTTCATGCAGTCAAGGAGTGTGACACAAGGGCACTAGGAATGATTAGAGTTACGTTCTGTGTCTACTACTAGATGTCGTAACAACAGACATTAGTACAAATCATCCCTTTCTTCCAAGAATATTGTCCTGGACCTAGAGTTCCGGTTAAGACATTGACATAACCCTCACTTCTGGAGATACCTTTGGGAGGAGACTCGATAATCACACTTACACTGATGGTGTGATCTGACCCTTGAGGCGAGAGTTTTGGTTGGAACCTCTTTTTGGAAGCATTGAGGCTTTACGACGTTAGTTTGGGTATGGACTGGGGAACCACAGTTCATAAACAGATTGACTATATTAGGCAGAAATGTAGTGGTTTACCTACAATATTGGGATGTGTTTTCCTTGGTTGGCGAAAAGGGAACCCCAGGAAGCACAAAATGGAATCATGCATAAGTGGGTGCAGTCAATCACTCATGAGTCAGCCAGACTTAGATTTGAGCCATAATTCTCCAGATTTGTTGCACCTCTTTTAGCTTTGGCAGAGAAGTGAAAAACCCTTCATGTGGTCAGGGATATGCCAGCTGAGATTTTCAAGAGATGATGTAGAGGTTGACCAGTGCACTCATTTTGAGGCTTCCAGAGAAGGTGCAAATCATCAAGGAGCGGATGAAGACTGCACTGAGCAGGCAAAAATACTTTGTTGATAGGAGATGCAGACAACTGGAGTTCGAGGATGGTGACCACGTTTTCTTATGGGTCTCAGCTCGACGAGTTCTACGGCGATGTCGTTGAGGCGAAAAGTTATCTCTGTGGTTCAACATACCATTATAGGTCCTCAGTAGGGTAGGCGATGTGGATTACCACTTGACCTTACCACCTCAGTTGCACCAGGTGCACGATTTCATCCATGTATCTTAGATGAGTAGATATGTGGACGACCCTTCACACATCATCGACCATAGGGAGCTAGACATCGATGACGGGGCAACATTCACTGAGGTTCTAGTGGAGATCGAGGATTGACAAGAGCAGGTCCTACGTGGATGGTCGATTACTCAGGTGCACTTTCACTGGATGCACGGGAACCTCCAGGAGAGCACATGGGAGTGGATGTGTCAAATTTGTGCTCAGTACCACCTTAGATTTCCATAGTGTGTGTTGAAGCTTTACGGGGACGTAAATCCTTAAGGTGGAAGTAATGTAATGACCTAGAAATTTCAAGGAATTTTTTTTCTGAATTATTTGGAATTTTACGAGTCTGTGGCTACTGACCGAACCTGATTCCGAGGCCCGGTGTGCCCAGAATCAATTTCCGAAGTTTATCTTTGGTACGTTCAGTGAACGAATAAGCTGGTTTTTCTAACTTTTGAACCGATGCATGAAATTGAAATCTGAGGGCACTGATTTACTCGCAGCACTGGTAATTTCTTAAGGGGACCTATGCCGTAGTTGCATTTCGAGCGGGTTGAGGTTTAATAATTGGGGATTAAAATAAAATATATAAAATTTGTTGAGTACAAATTATATTTAAGGAAGGTGGTTATTTTTCCCCCAAGGTGAGTTAGGGGTGGGGCACACACGAGACCCTAACTCCTCACCTCCCCCTCAACTCCCTAAACTCCCCATAACTGACCCCTTGTTTAATAAATGACAACTCCACTCATTTAATGTAGTGGAGACTCTCCTCATTCTATCTCTCTCTCATATTTTAATGTTTGGGAACACAAGATAATTAATGCTTTCAAACTCATAAATTATTTAATTAAGGGATTTAAATTTTGAATGTTTGGGAAGTGTAATTAAAATAAGGAGTATACTTATTATAATTTGGTAGACACTTGTTGTGTTTAGGGAATTTTTTTGATAGTGATCCATTGTGAAAGTGGAAGAGAGTTCCTCCTCTGTTAAAGAACACCACCCTTCACGAAGAACGGTTCTCCTTCCGTCTTATCTCCAATGAACGACGCTCGAGCCGAGATCTAAGGCCCTTGCTGAAACGTTGAATGCCCATGACTGTCGTACACTTCATCTCATACCTTGCCATGACTTCAATGAGCCGACGTCTGCCCTTTCATGATACCATCATCCACGATGCTCAGCTACCGATGACCTTTCTTGAGGAAGGGGATTTTTTTTATTTATCTTTTGAGTGGTTTTATCTCACTAGAATTTGAGTTTATTTAAATTATGGTAGTAGAAAAATTTCTTGAATAAATTATACCCTTGTCATTGTTGAAATCTTGAGTTTATTTATTTCTATTTGATAACACCTAATGCGAAGGGCGCTGGCAGAACGATCACAGCCCGACAACCCTCCGTAGATTGTTTGTTGATGTGTGGATTGACGGAAATGAAGAAATAGGCCGCAATGGCGATTTGAAGCCTCCGCGGTGATGTTTGGGTCCCGACAAGATCAATGGTGTAGACGAAAGTTAAAACGGACAACCGGAGCAACTCTGGTGGCCCACAGAAGTTCCTGGCGGGGCGGGTCGCCGGCGCGACGGCGACGGCGACCGGAGGTGGCGGCCAGAGCCGTCCAGAAGCCCGGATGTGGCGGCTCCCCAGCACGCCACCAGAAAAATTGCACCACGGAAAAATATGTGGTGGCTGTGCATCGGATCCCACGGCCGTGCGGGATCCCGGTACGATAGGGCGGTTCCAGCTGGCGCCGGCGACATCAATTAACGATGGGGGGCCGCGCCCCCCGCTCCGCGCATCTCGCTCGGCCATGCTAGCCGAGCCATGACCAGCCACGCGGGCAAGGCAGCGCCCAATCGGGATGGACTCGGACCCGGATTGGGTCGACCCTATTCGGGCCGACCTAGGGGGTGTTGGGCCAAGTCGTACTAAGACTAGACCCCCTAATTTCGAATTGTTTTCGGTTAAACATACATATCTTGAGTTGTGGAGCTCCAATCAATGCACCATCAGTTTCATAGGATTCCTTTGATCGAGGAAGTCATTTCAGTATATTACACTCAAGGTTTCGGCGACGTTTGGGTATGGCCGGGTTCGTTCGAGCTCGAAACCTACCGGGCCCTCAGAGCGGAAACGATTGTAACTTGAGCTCCGGACGTTCGATTGATGTGTCGTCGACATTGTTCGATTCCTCTTGATGAGGCGATTCATTTAGTATACATCACCTTAGGTTTGGATGCATTTGGAGTATGGATGGGTTGGATAGTACCTAAATCCAACTGGGCCCCTGGAACGGAAATTCTAATAACTCTCAGACCATCCATCCTTTTGACGAACCATCAGCGGTGTTGGTAATCACGTTGAAAAACAGTTAATTTGAGTATACCCCGTGAAATTTCGGGTTAATGTTGAGATATGGCTGCGTTGGTACGTACATGAAACCAACTGGGCCCCCAAGTCAAAAGTCTAATAACTCACATACTGGGCGTCTGATTGACGTGTCGTCTGTTGCGTTGAGACCCCTTTTGATGAGGTGGTCCTTTGTGATCCTTTTACGTGAGACTTAGTGACACATGGATGTAATGACCAGTAGCTTGTGGAGCGGACTCTCCTAGAGATGAGATTAAAGAGTGTGGAGGCCGAGTAGCTGTAGACCTGACGATTGATTGACCGATTCGACTTGTAGTGATTCGGTTAGCCCAGTGGACGAAGCACCTGGTATTTGGCGGCAAACCCATGGAGGAAGGAGTGCCTGGTAGTTGGCAGCAGACCTGTGGTACTCGACATGAGGTGTACCTCTGTACGCTATTAGGGAGAGCGCCCGGTATTTGGTAGCAGACCCTTAGTGGACGGAGCACCCAGTAGTTGGCAACAGACCTGCGGTAGTCGACAGGAGGAGTAACTCAGCAGTCTAAGGTTAGTGAGTAGCTCCTCGGAGTCATGATAGGGCCAGTTTACTTGACAGAAGTGGAGTTCTCCAGCAGTTGTGGTTTTGATAATGAAAGTCTTGGTTTGAGCTGAGTCAATGACCTTTGTGTATACCTCATTATTGAGATGGGTAATTTGATAACATAGGTATATGTATGGGCATATACTTATGTCGTGGTTTCAGTTGATTTCATAACCTTTGTGTACCTCATGATTAAGATGGGTTAAATGATAACTTATGTATCAGTATGGGATTATACCTATGTAAGGGTTATCTATTGAGATCCTTAGTTGTGGTTATCGTTGTTGGATTTAGTGATACATTCAGGGTATTGGGGTCCCTACTGAGTATCGTTATACTCACCCCTGCACGGGCTATGCCTGCACCTCATTGTGTTCGATGCAGACGACATACAACGTTGACAGAGACCAAGCGTACGACAACAGGACGGTGCCCAAAGGTGGACCTCATGATGATTCAGTACCCGGAGGTGGACTTCACGAAGATATGGTACTAGGAGGAGGATGGCGGGTGAGAGCGTTGAGGAGGCTATCTGGACCTACCCTTCAGGTAGGATCCGAGGTGGATAACCTAGGAGCTTCTTCTATCTTCCAGTAGTTTGTATTTTCTATTTTACTTTTGTTCAGTTGTATCAGTACATTCCAGTTGGGTTTGTATTCTGGCCCATTTAATTTTTAGCACTTTCTTTTTTATTTTGTTTATTACTTCCGATTGTACTCTGGTTGGATGTGTTTAAGTTTCATAGATGCAATTCTTTCCCAGTTATCGGGATTTACACCATTGGTGCTTGTCACCAGCCCCTATCCTATGGAAGGCGGGATTGGGGTAGTCACGGCACTGGCCCCGAGGATGGGTCGTGTCATAGACTGTATCAAATCGAGTGTGTTTTTTAATTATTTTTTAAGATTATTATATATATCAACCATTATATCATAGAATTTATTTTTGTTATTTACATATATAAATATATATATATGTTTTTATATTTGATTTTTCATTATTCTAATTTTATAATTTTTTGTTAATTTTGTGTTATGATTATCCACAAATACACATTATATTTTGTTTAGTTACATTATTTTTCATATATAAATATATTTTTTGATTTCTATCCAATTTAGAGAATTGTCTTAACAGAATCCTAGGTGGTGATCGATAAGTGTTTATGGAGAGTGAAATGATTAAAAAATTCCAATGGAATACATTATTGACACCGAATCACTATTTGGTAGATCATGTGGATCGAGAACACCCTACTGGCCTCATAGTGGGATGGTCCTAGTGGTGTGTCCTGTCATCTAGAGATATTTCAATTTTATTGTTATAAATTGAATGATTTTTAAAATGGATTATTTTCATTTATCAATATATTATTATTCTAGAGGACTACTACTATAGAGATTTTATTTCATAACTTGAGGGTTATTATGAGGAATCTAAAGATATAACATTATAAATTGATCCTCTTGATTTAGGTTTTTTGGGTACATGAATTAATATTTGGGTTATGGTCTATAATTATTTGGTATATATTTTTATTAAAATTGATTTCACATTAAATTATTTTCTATATATCTGTGATTTTGAAATTTTCATAGTGTGTTGGGGAAAATGGAGATGGAAATGGATGTGTATGATTATCTTACATAGGAAAGCCTCTCGTCTAATCCTTTATCAATGGCTTTGAATTCCAAACCTAATGATATTGTGAAATTGTTTCATGAATTACATAGGAATGAATTAAATTTTTTTACAGTACTATAACCTAATTTTTTTAGCAAATGCCCATTCACTCTCAAATTGATTATGACAATGTTTGGATTCCTTGTAGGTGAATATATAAGATTATTAATAGTGTTTTCATGGAATTATAATGGATTATATTTTTCCCATTTATTTGTATTTTTATTGTCGATATTTATTTTTGGATAAGGGGATAAATTATTCAATAATTTTTATTTAATGGAATATTTATGAAAAAATGGAATTCGTTTTTAAAATAAAAGTTCAAGGATTTATAATATATTAGTGTTAATTTATGGAGAGTATTCTAATAGTGGTCTGTGTTTAAAAAAATTGAAATGAGATTTGAAATTTAATAATTTAAGTCATTTTTTTAACAATTCAATAGATTTGTTAATTTTTTTAGAAAAGTAGATGTTTTTTAAAAATATAATGGAATCATGAAAACAATTTTTTCTCTCCATATGAAACTTTTATATGGATATAATAGTGTCCCATACATTCATTAATAAATATTAAATCTTATTAGTTTATTATTTGTCACATAACATTACCATTCATTCTAAAATCTTAATGGTTTATTGTCATTAGAAGCAAGGATATATAAAAAGTTGTACCTAGATGATGCAGATTATCTACCATATATAATTTTAAAACTAAAACCCCTCAATTTCACATCATTCAAAAAAAATTCACCATATCCCCCGTCAAACAAAATATAATAAATGATGAGATCAGAAGATTGGTAATGGTAAACATTGGATTTATCAATGATCATTTGAATATAACATGAAAATAATGTTTATGATTACATGATGATAACCTTTTAAATCATAGCCATAATTTCATTGAAAATAATAATATGTCATTTAATATATCATGGATATTGAATAGACATGAAGAATAAAGGACGCAAAGAACATGAGAGATGCAAACATTAAATTAGAAGGAGATCATGTCATAAAAATTTACATATGTATTTAATAATTAAAATAAAAGAAATATTTTTTTATGGATACCCCCTGAGAAATCCATAAAATTTTAGTATTGTACTAACTACCTTTGTACATACTTCATTATTGAAATAACATCCCTTGTACCCTATTTTGGGAATGGGATAACCCATCACCTACCCTTTCTTAGTATTGGGAAAAACTCATATGCATCCAATCATCTCATAAAATAGAAATCATTAGATAATTTATTATAGTTCAATATAATTATGGTTCCACTGATCACATTATTATAAACACATTCATATGTGTGTCATGGGATCATAAAAACATTCATTATAACACAACCCATAGAAATAAAAAGAGATTATTCTATATTTCATTATCATTACTATATACAATTTCAATAAAGAATTGACATGGTATCATTAGATCAAATCAAAAATATATTTTATCTAATAAGAAAAGATCTTATTATAGGTAAAAAATCCATTATAATATCATAGGTATATTCTTTGTGGAAAATACACATTTCATTTTTAAATGACATTTTTAAAAATATATTTCGAAAATGTTAGGGGAATAATTTTATTTAAAAATGAACATGGAAACAAGTTAATTATTATTAATATCATTGGACCATTTTGATAATGGGAAATTTTATTCATTCCCTCTATGTTAAATCAATAATTCCTTTCACATTTTCATAAATTTCAAAAGTACCACATTTAGAAAAAAAAACATGAATATTCCATTGAAACAATGACATATAAAGTAAAAAATCATTTTAATTTCTTTACAAAATAATTTTATATTATTAAATACGATATTGAAATAATTTTTGAAAACATTGATATAAAAGAACAATGTTTTCTAACTAAATAGATATTTAATGTTGACTTTTCATAAAAACGTTATTTAGTATCATGTGTAATTGAAGGGATAAAAATCAATGGAAACATTTAATAAATAAATATAGAAAAATGATAATATATATAAATTGTTTTTTTTTCTAGAAATTATCATATGATATCCTTAAATGGATATTGAAAAATAAACAATCCTAAGTAAAATGGGATTGAATCAAAAATCTATTACGATAAGTTATCCATGAATTAAATGAATAATAAAATGTAAATATTTTTTTAAAATTTATTATAAACCTATATATGAGTCATAAAATTACATATAATTTCATAAATGATATAATTAAATAATTTAAAAACTAATTTATTAAAATAGCCTTAATAAAAGAATTATTTATGAGGGTTAACTATTTCATTTTTAACAATTTTTTATGAAGTTCCCATCATTATACAATGATAATCTATAAATTATATATAGTGTTTTATTACTTATATTAATATAATATATATTAATTGTATAAATATCTGTAATTATCAATAAATGGTAAACATAGTAAAATAAATTACATTTTTCATTAAGATGGTATGACATATGTACACATGTGTGCTATTATAACTTTTCAACAAATGTAATAAATTGAGATAAATAATAATTCTCCGTTACAAAATTATTATTATAACATATATATATTTATTACATATTATTAAAACATATTTGTATTATAATTCAATAAATTAAATAATGAAAAATTAAATCACATCTCTTTCTAGTGGTTGTTGTGCACAAATAATCATGATGGAAAATATCATTTTTAAACTAATTAATATATAAGAAGGTAGATATAATGTTATAAATATTGAAGAATAATTATATTATAAATATAACATAAAAAATTTAACTAACCATTATAATATTCCATGTATGAATTTGATGGGAAATGAATTATATCCTTATGTGGAAGCTCTAGTCCACACGTTTTCATGAATGATACATTCCCTTCCCAAATGATATAATGTATGGTGAATAATAATAAATAGATAATAATAATAATAATCACTGTTATATTTATTTAAAATCATGAATTCATTATTTTATTCTTAATAAAATAAATTTGGACGAGGTAGAAGATGAAATTAACTGAAAGAGGTCTATTATAAATATTACATCTTATTTGATAAGCTTCCATTATATTCTCTCATAAGGTCCATGGAATCGTCAATTAATAAGACAAAAAATTTAATTTGAATCAATGAAATTGTAAATGTTAATTGTGAAATAATTTTTAATATAAATAGCTCAATGTTTATTAATGAAGGGAATGAATGGGAATCCCTTTATAGGTATTGGAGATGACACACCTGAAATTTAATATATGGTTTAAATATATTAAACTTATAATCTAAAAAAATTCATCCAATAGGTCATAGAATCAAAGGTTATATATGATTTTCTTTATTTATTTACATATATTTATAAATAGACAAGTTATTTTAAAAATTATCCTTCATTATTGGTTTATCCCCCACTGGTAAACATATTTTTACAATATCCTTGGTAACCTATCATTCAGGTTTTTTCTATTCATTATGAGAAATAAATTATTTAACTTTTTCAATAAATATTAACTATACAAAATTTAAATTATAAAGCCTTTTTATCACATTAAATTAAATGATGTAAGTTGATTTAATATAATATTAATCTCACAAAATGAAATGAAAAGTAAATTTGGGAAAAACTTTTCAGAAGTATAATATTTTTTTTTGAAAATATGTCATAATATTATTTATTATGATATATAATGGATTATTTATTTCACAAATGAGATAAATTTACATGTGAATTATTATAAATTTTTTTTCATTTTATATTATTCAAATGAAATGACAGTTTTCAATAAATAATAGTTTTACTCACTCTTCGTAATAAACCCAATCCTTTAAAAATAGTTTAAAATTTTACTATATGATAATTTATTTATATGAATTTAAAAATTAATTTTACTTATTAATTTCAATATAAACAATTCAAAAAAAATTAATTTTTAAAAAGTGTATAAAAATAAATTTTTCGGAATTTTTTTGGGGAAAATAATATCTTTACTAAATATTGAGTATATATATATATATCAATATATTTTATTTTAAAAAAATTACCTTTCTTACTAAAATATTTGAATTCATTATACCATTTTTTAGGACTTGTTTGTCATGGTATAATTTATAGTGGTTCATCCAGATTTGAGATAGCATGTACCTCATGCAATTGATGAGATTAAATATTTTTTAAGATAAATATATAATAAAATTGCTATGTGTTAAATCACATCACATTCAAATGAATTCATAGTTGAAATTTTATCACTCAGATTAAAAATGTGGATATCCTTATTTGATCACAACCTTAGGTTTAGAAATATCTACTTCGAATTTTGGATTCTTCTAATGAAATTTAACAGGAGGAGTCATCTAATTCCATTGAAATTTATCTCTTTGATCCCTAATTGATATCGATTTTCTTTATAGGAATTATTATGATTTAGTATTATTACCTATTTGTCTAGTTCATGTTTAGAATGAGTTATTTACTTTTACATTAGAGATACATAGATCACATCATGAACATGAGGTAGGTTCGGTGGAAGTGTAAAAGGATAAGCTACAATCCATAATAATGAATGAATAACTTATGGGACAATATCAATAGGGATTCACTTTCCATACTTTCTAAATCACATTATGTTATCCCTTGGTGAAATTTATAGGAATACATTATTACCATCATTTCATTATATCTCTCACTGAGGATTTTGAGTATCAATTTTTTATAAAATATGAGTTACTCTTTTTTATTTTTTAATGGATATGACATTCATTTTCATTTACGAAGCTAGAACTATTTTTAGTATATTTATTTCTCTAACTCCCCCACCAGATTAGAGTGTGACACTTCCTTCTATAGAGGTATTCAATATGATCCATATTAATGATCAAGTGAAATCTATTGTAATATATACGTATTAGTGTAGGGTGATAATCCAATCCATGAATGAAATTTATTGAAAAAACATCAACATAACCTTAGGGTTTTGTATGGTTAATTTAGATTGTCAATTTATCCATGGATAACAAGTAGTACTGAAATACAAATTAGAATATAGGTATTGTTGAATTATTTACTAGATCATCATGGTAAACCATGGATTTTGGCCAGACACAACAATATAATGAATTTCATTAATCCATTAAAATTACAAAATATTTTTAATGAAAATATAATTAAAATAAAAAAAATTCTCTGATGGTTATAATGTGTGTTGAATTCGTAATGTAATTGGCTATAACAAATTATTTTAATGGAATTAAGACATTATAGGTATTGAAATGATAAAATATATGGGGATTTTTTCTATTTAATTTTTTGGTATGAACAATCGGTGTAACATCCCCTTCTAATTATCTCTCTCATAATTAAGATAGAAATATATCATGAAAACAGAATCACAAACTTCAATATCTATAATCATGTTTCCCTATTAGAAATAATCTTCATGATCTCTCATAATTTTCTTACATATTTGATTTATAGAAAATGATAAAAATTGATCTTTATCCAATAAATCATTATGCATGTAATGTATTCCTTTGATAAATACATAGTTCTTGATCGATTCCCTTCTATTAAAATCATCGTAGAACTTGGGATAATGAACAACTATCATTTTTTTATCTATGTCATCCCCACAAAACTCATTCATATTCAAATGGATATAGGGTTAAACATTTATTTTTTAATTATACTATTTATCTCCTTGCATCGTGATTTTATGATACGTACTTATAAAATCTTGAAATATGGGATCTTTTATGATCCTCATCATAGATAATCTCTCTGGATATTTTTTAAAATGGGCATAAATGATCTTGTTAACAATTTGGGGGTTTTAATTTATTAAGATGTAATTATACTTAGTCAACTCAAATCATCTTCTCTTTCACAGATATAACTATTTATAAGAGAATATAAACAATTTTATCTTTTATTATTAGTATTTATGTCACGCAATTCACCATAAATGTAATTTATCTCTATGTTTATTAAAAAATTTCCATAACTATCTCCAAATCATTAGTTCAATAATTTATACCATGAACCTTCAATTGTCCTGAAAAATAGGTTAATACCATATCATTCAGCACGATGATACACCCTAAAAACATGTTTTATGAATTATTAATGATCATATACACTTATCCATTATATGGTAGAGTAATTATTTGGGATCTAACTAATCATCGATCAAGTACATTGAAATTTTCTTTACATTCATCTGTCTAGTGGGACCCGGTCTCCTTACGAGTTATCTTGACAATTGGATTAGATATCCATGAAAAAATAAAAAAAATTTGAAATAATAACAAACCAAACAAAAATAATCCATTAATCTAAGTCATAGTTGCTAGTCTCATAAAATGTTCAATAACTATGAACATGAATGGATTCCCTAATATTCCCTCACTTGAGATTATATGACTAAAATATGATACTTTTCTTAAAATAAATTTTGTAGTGAAATTTTTTTATACCCCATAGAGTTTATTATTCATTAGTATATTTCACGATTGATCATCATGAATTTATTCTAGAATATATTATAATATCCTATATAATGACTAACATAAAATGTTGATGGTAATATCAAAATACTCTATTCAATAAATCAATGAATAAAGTTGGGGTATTAGTAAGACCATGTAGCTTCACAATAAATGATTTGTGTATATACATTGTATGAATGTTTTCATCGGATTATAATTTCTATTTAACAACAATTAATGGTATCAAAATTGAATATTATTATTCTAAAAATATTTAAATACAAATATATGAACAAAAAAATATTCAATATTAAGAAGAGGATCCTTATTCTTGATCATGAACTCATGAAGTTATTGGTATTCAATGAAGATTAAAATTGATCATTTTTTCTTTAACAATATAACAGAATCACTATAATTTAATAAACATTGCCAAATGAATCCCTTTTCACAATTCTCATGGAACAAATTAATCAATTCTCACAACATAATCGAAGCAATTTTATATAGGAATTGAAACAGTTTACCACACTATGTATGAGTTCTGTTGAAAACTGAACATAATAATATGGTGTAAGACTTGGATAATATGGTAAAAACTATAATGAAATTTTCATACGATTTTAATATCCTTGATAGTGATTTTATGTAAATATATATTAGATATACTCCCATTTTTAAGACTAATTATTCACCCTATAATGTAATACATTTCCATCGGAGATTCATATTTATCATATCACTGATATAATATCATAATTTTGTGTGGAATATAAAATGTTTAATCCATTACTCATAAATTAATGATGGATTTTTTTAATTAAATCCATTTCATTATTAAGATTAAAAAAATTCATCTAAATGGACAAAAGGCATTTTCCGAAGGCACATTCCAACAAACCTCACTCATATAAGAATCAAAAAAAAATTGAGGCGAAATAATTATACCATTAGGGTTTTCACTACTAATTTATCATCTAATAATTGGGATGGTATTTTTATACTATTAGAATAATATTTAAATATAAAAAATTTTATTTATTCCTTATCAACTAAGGTAACTATTTGTCCTAGAGTGGATAAAAACAATACCATTCAACATTTCTTTATAATACCCAGAAAAATAAATGATGATCACATTAGATATCCCATTACCTATATCATTTAGTATTTTATTACATCTATCATCATATATAACTATATTATTTTAGAATATATTAGAAAAAGTCAATGTACTCATTAAATTAAAAACACTATATTGTGTACTGTGATTTCATGATCCATTTTTCTCCATCATTACATGTCATCTTCCCATATCATCACTATTAAAATGACATATAACCTTATTCTCTACAATTAATTCATTTATATGTCCACATAATAAAATTTAATCTATGTATCATTTAATTCTTTTAAAATAATTTATGCTTAATCTTCTTCGCTTCGTGATTTTGATTAATAGACTTTCCCTTTAGTTAAATGATTCATTTCTAATAAAAACCATTATATATATGGGTTACTAAAATATAAATTTATACTGTGGAAGCACATTTAATTACTTAATCGTCACTATATATTTTCATTATGGATAATTCTATTCAGAGACATGTTATTGAGCCACTAAGTAAAAGATCCATATTACGTGTTTCTTCAATTGAAATCATGTTAGCATATCTCATAAATCAAGATAAATTTTTCTCATTTTTACAAATTAATAAATCATCCTTCACAATTATTTAATATAACTCATTCCCAATTTTCATAAAAATAATAATTTGAAATATTATTTTGAAAAAATCATTCTAAAGTCATCCTAATATATAAAGACATCTTCTTACTATTCCCATATCTAATAGATGAGATTACACATTCTATTTAAATCACCTCAAACTTTATTGAAAAAAAAATTACATTTTTCATGAAATGAACACTAGTGAAAAGATTATATAATTTCAATTTTACCAATCGATTTCTTAGTTACAAGTGGAGCAATATATCCATTAAAAATGGATGATGTTTCCTAATGAACAACCCAATCAAGCATTGTTCCATCCAATTAAATTGTGTATTCTCATCATGATTCAATGATTTAGAATGCATCGTTATTATTGAAATGTGATTTTAAATAATACCTCCTAAAATTTTTTTTGACATGGAGAAATATCATTGAATTTAGATTTATTATTAGAATTAATATATTTTTTCTTGTTCTAGACATTGACTAAAACCAAAAAATTTACTATGAGAAATAATAATCATTATTTGAAAAAACATAATCACGAAAACTAATTTATAGGATTTTGAATTCATGAAATATTCCACTCATTATATTTCACGTTAGGTTTATCCTAGTTCATCTGTCATCATCATTTCAATGCATATTTCATAATTATAAGTAAATATAATTTTAATAAACTCTATATTATTCTCTAATATAGTATATAAAAAATCATTGTTAAGGGAACATATATAGTAAATCAGAATGATATCCCTGATATACCCAGGGAGCTCCATTGGGAGTCATTACCTCTATAATCATCTTTCCTAAAACCAAATTCAATTGTAGTATACATACATGGATTATTATTATAGATAAAAAAATTATTTATAATAAATGAGAAAATTATCATATAAATAAAAGTATAATAAATATTCCTAGTAATGTTTTATCATCCTTGTTTCTGAGGGAAAACAACCCATCTATGGTATCATATACAGAGACCCATACTTTGCATATATAAATATCATATCATATTAGATGAATATTCATTACATAACATTATGATCCACTATATAATTATAATGTATATTAGTATTTAGTATGTTGGATACATTATAAATTTGAATATAAATGTCCATCATCGTCTATCACATAGTATTTCACAACTAGTACGCTCTTTAGAAATATAGAATATAAAACCTTAATTCATGACATTAGGAATATAAATAATTATAAGGGATATTGTTCAATTCTTAATTTCTATTATGAAGAGAGATATTAAGGATAATATAATCATAAAATGATCCTAAAATTTATGTGATTGTGATAATTTACATCTAAAATCCTACACATCAATTCATAGATAATAAACACGAGTAATGGTATATTTCTTATTATTTTTTACTAATAGATCAAAAAATAGTTGAAGTAGTATCGAATAATCCAAATCATAGAAATATTATTTCAAAGATACCCACCCATAAATTAAGAACATGTTATTCATGGGATTACATTTCATATACCATCTTCTCTAACAATATTTACTCACGTGTTGCCCCAATATAACTTGGGATAAATCCCTTAGAACTCCATTTCTGGGTTACGATAACTTCATGTATACCCATTTCGATCATAGAACATTAATATAATACCAATTAATTAGAAGGATATATAATTCTTGGCCCACCCATTATATAATCATAAAATAATTATTATGTATTTCATGAGATTGTAAAATAATTCATCAAAATATCTCAAGTGGAAAAGAAAAATGAATTGAACAATATCTAACCATCTAAACTATAAAATATCAAAATAAATAATATTGATCATTTATTATTATCATGTCCCCATTAAATCATTTGTAACATAAATGGATGTTATCATAGATGAAAAATTCTTTTAAAATATCATTGAAATATTTCATGAGAAAAATAACATTATCATTTATAAATACCAAACATAGAAAATAAATAATATTATAACATTAAAAAAATCATTGAAAAATATCCTAGGAGACATTTAAAGTATGATTCATATAATTTATTTGTCATAATAGTAGGAAATTATATTCACTCCATGTATGATAAAACCTATATTCCATTATAAATTTCTGTAAAATGTCAATTATATCTTGTTATAAAAATAATAGTAAGATTCCTTATAATTTTTCTAAAAGGTAAAAAAAATTTATAAATGAAATAATAAAATCCTTAGAGATTAGTAAAATAAATAATTAAAAAAAATTCAAAGGACATGGATATAGAAGAAAAATTATATCCAACAAAAGTGTGAATTAATATCGTTTTTCAAAAAAATATTCTCTTTGAATCATTGGTACAAAATTTTTGTTAAATGTTTTGGAAAATGTTATTCTACATAAATAAAAATAATGGAATTTTATAATGATATAATAATAATATAATCACAATATTTTCTTCAATGTAAATTTTATATGAAACAATCCATGTTAAAATATTATCTATACATTAAAGCATCACTTAATGTTCAACTTTCTTTGTAGGTTCTATAACATCATGTATAAAAGAGTTAATTTTATTTTTATTATATAACATAATCATTTATATACTTATAATATAATATGTAATCCCATTATAGAATTTAATTTCCCATTTATTAATAATTCATTTTTAATGTATTCTTTTTTGAGTATAAAAATCTCAATTTTAATGATGATTTGGTTAACAAGTTCTTATAATTATATGTAGGTCGTGGATAAATAATATATTTTTTTTTATAAATTTCATATATTTTAATTATATTTGTAATTATAAATATCCATTAAATGTATATACATATAGATGAATGATAACAGTCCTTGACATGGTATGTTTTATGAATGCAAGATTGATGTTTTCAATTTTTTAAGGATAGAATAGAATAATGATAAATACTAATTATCCATTACATAATAATTATTAAAACATATATATTCATTAAATATTTCTTCACTTCAATAAATTATTTCATAAATAAAGTATGAATCCTATTGATTTGTGGGTGTGGTAGTCCACAGATATGTATGGGAGATATTATAGTAACTATGATGCATGGGATGATATGTAGGTAAATCTGATATAATAGTCATTGAAAAATAAATATATAATAAATATAATATATAAATATTAAAAAAAATAATTAACATCAAAAAATAATGGTAATGGAAAATGAAATGTATCATTCTGTGGTGGTGTAGTCCAGACATATACATAATTGATACATTCACATACCATTTGAGGGAAAACTATGTGAATAATTTATTTTAAATAATGATTATAACAATTTAGCATTATTATTATACTGATTTTAGTATTTAATTTTAAATAATAATTATTTAATTTAGTCAAGAGATTAAATAAATTTTAATACATTTGGTAGGATGGTTTCTATTTCTTATGCGTACAACCATTTTATCCCATATTATGGAAAACATTTATTGTATTTTTAGAGGAACCAAACATCTATTTAATGTATTGGTATGCTTATAATTTAATTTTTAATATTATTTTTTATCTAGATGTCCCATAGTGCTAAAATGAATAGAAAGAAGGAGTGTCATTTTATAAGAATAGCGATTCACATTTAATTTCGTAAAAGATTAAAATATAATAGATTCATAGTCAATAAAAATGAATCCAAAGGAACATTGATTTATATTTTGGATATAATGAGGTATAATTATAAATATTTAACATTATTTCCACAAGATGTATTAGAAAGAGTACTTTATTTCATTATTTAACAGCTGGTAAATTAGATTTCATATCATTAAAAATAAAATATATTCAATATTTTTAATATTCATAATGAAAATTATTATTTTAAATTATTAAAAAATAATAATATCTTTGATTAAAAATATGAAATATATTTTATGGTGTTAAATTCACAATAGTGGAATTATTAAATTTGGAACTAAACCCATAGGACAAAATAAAAAGTTTTGCTGAAAATATATTTTCTTATGAGTAAAAATAATTTATATATAAAATAAACCTAAAATCATTTTTAATTCCCATAATTAGATTATATAAAAGATAAATGAATTAATAATAAATTTCTGACAAGTTAAAAAAACTTCTTTTTTTAATTCATTAAATGAAAATTTAATTTTCAATAAAAACACTATTTTCGTATCACATCAAAAAATCATTCTTTTTAGAAAATAATATAAAATTCAGTGAATGATTATTTTGAAATGATGATTTCAAAATTAATATAATATTTTTTTAAAAATATAAACAATTGTGTAAAATTAATTATATTAAATTCCCAAAAAAATAAATAAATGTAATTTTGAAGGAATTGTTTTTCGTAATGTATAAATAAATAATTTAAAATAAAGTATATATTTTTAATCAAATATTCACTATCTATAACCATTATAAATAATGTAGATATTTTCCCTATTTTTTACTAATTTAATAAAATTTCAATTATTGTATTCTATATAATAGTTCATTGACACTCGTGTTATCATGTTTCCCATGATGTCAAATACTTTTTATTTTTTGAGGAATAATATATCATTAATATTTTGTGTTAGTGAAAATTATTAAGATTATGATGCTTTGTTTTTTTGAAGACAATTCTTCTATTTTTAATTTTTTTGAGTGTTTTTAATGGATATGGGGTTATTTAGTAAATATTTTAAATGACGGATCCCTTATAAGAGGGTGTGTTGTTAGAAAAATTATTTCATGATTTTTAATAAATGTTTATCGATTGAAATTGGGTAAAAATTAATGATAACATAAATATAAATAATAATGTTATTGGTTTAGTGTTTTAGTGTTACATTAATTTTTATATATCATTTTAATTATGCAATGTATAAGGAATAGGTGAGGATTTTATTTGTGTTATGAGGAATATTCCATATATAAGGGGATATATATAAGATAAAAACAATTTTCAATATTATTTCAAGTCATTATATTAGATTTGTATTTCTAGTGAATGAGTATACCTAAGCCCTGAATAATGTAGTGGATATGAGGGTATAGTATATCATTGGATTCAATCATGAGTTGAATTTTTCATCACTTTTCTCTTATTGAAATTTCTTAGTATGTCCTTATAATCAATAGTAGAAAATATAAAAAGTAAATTATCATGATTTGTTATATATATCATCTCATATTTATGACTAATTATGATTTTGATGTAGTTTATATATAATTATTTTTTCCAAGATTCTATTTTGAAGATCATTATTGATTTTAAGGTTTTTGAGTGTGATCATGCATCACTGGTAGATTATTTATGTTCATTGATGATGTTTTGATTTGATTATAGTTTTTGGTTTGCCATTTTTTTAAGGATTGAACATGGGTTATAGCTCGGTTGTGAATATATTTCTTAAGATATGATTTTAGTTTGAGAGGCCAATTATCTTACAGTACTATACATTTATTCTTAAAAATTCACTATGACATGGTGACCCAAGGTTTTGGTCCTTGATTACATTGGTTTTCAGTATTGATACATACCATAAGTGCCCATGTTGTTTGTAATGGGGGCATGATCGTAGGATAAAAAAAATTTTGGTTACAAATTTTTGATCACATATTGGACGAATATTTTGTTTATCTTTTAAATTTTAGTATGGTAATTTCATACAATTGATAATGTGATTTTTTCTAATGATTAGTTAGTGCAGTTTGAGGCAGGGGTCAATATCATCGATCTTTGTTGATGTTTTATATAGAGGAATGTTTTTCATCAACCCAAACATTTTAGATTAATTATAAATAATTGGGAGATATTTTCTATGTAATTTTCTTATTCATGTTATTGTTGATGGTCCTTGAGTGGATATTGATAGAGCAATTTTTGAGTGATCATTGAGCAATGGATTCATGGGTAGAAAATTACATTTTAGTAAAATTAATTCTAGTTCTGCTATCATACTCCCAAAAGAAGGTATTAGATGATTTAGTTTCAACCATTAATTTCATTTTCTTTTACAATATAATTTATTGGGGTTAAATATTTAATGGTGTGGAGAATATTGAAACTCACCTATCACTATTGTGTTTTATTTTAGATTAATAAAATTTTTTAAATTTTTTTACTTTTTTTATTGATTAGAACATCATTTAAAAAAATTTAATCTATTAAAAAATTTTAATGACTATTTTAGGGAAACCATTGATGTGATCCTTGAATAATCACTTTTTTAGATAATATTTTTCTTTCACTCTATATCTGCAAGGATAGTTCAAAGATGGGTCCAAAACATTTGAAAACTAGGGAAATCAGGAAAGTATAATTTTTGGGTGTTTTCAATTGAATTTTGAAGAGTTAGGTGTAACTATTTTGGTATACTATGAATATTTTGTTAATTTTTTTAATTATGTTTTCCTTTTTCTGAATTTGGTTTTTAAAACAGTGATTCCAAATCATGTAGGGTGTCTTGGTTTGTCTAATATGATCATCAGAGTTGGAACACAGTTTATCCAATCATGTAACCTAATAATGAGATATTAAGTTATTCACATAATATGAAAAACAATAATTATTTAAATTTCAAAATTTAAAAACATATCCTCCCTTTTTCATTCCCATTTAATTAAAAAAATGTTTTTAAACCAGTAGGTTTCTAGACTCGCCCATCATTAAATATCATGACCATCCTTATTGATTCCACATGGTTTCATACAATGCAATCCATCCTCTTATTTTTTTTCTAGTTCCCTGTATTTATCTCCCATTTCCCTTTGGTTATTCGTCATTGTTTAAACTCGATATATTGTGTAGTTATAATTTAGGGTTTTCTGTCTGTCAGTAAAAAGTTTCTTGATTGTTGGGGCTTGTATAAGGTTTGTTTGTACATTTTTTAGTATTTTGTATAGATTATATAATGTGTTGGAATTTGTTTTTCTTGATCCAAGGTATTATTTTTGTGTGAAATACCATTTAATATAATATCACTAACTACATGATTTTTTATAGCCATAGTTTTTTTCTATATGCATATATTTATTAGTCTTAGTGAATTTTATGATAATTTGAAATCCCTTATCACTTAGAGAAAATGTTTTTATTGTTATTTGGTTAATTTTATGTAACGATTATTTATAACAGGTGCCTTTGAAATTACTGATTTGTAAATTTTTTGTGTATTTTAATCGTTAGGATAATTATTCAATTTTTTGGTCTATAGGATTGAAACAAATGATTTTTAAAGTTTATTATTTAATCAAATGATATATTTTTGGATTGTCTAGTTGATTTTAATGAAATAATATTGATCAATTTGTGAATACTAGTTATAATTTTTCATATTTTGTTTTGATGTTTAGTCTGAAACAAAATTTAAAATTATGGAAATCACATAGACTCCCATTTCAATTAATGAAAATTATTTTTTACAAATTTTGAAATCATTTTACGAAAACTAGTTATACCTTATTATTTCCCCATTTTTCTTCTGTTTCATATTTTTAGGATATTCATTATTGTAGTGGATTATAAATATTTTAAAACATTAACTAATTACGGAAAACATTTTTTTAACACAATGTTATTGGGTGTGATATGGAGTTTATATTAAAAGGTTTATTCTATATTATTCATCAATCCTATGGTATTTTCATATTTATCAATTCCATTTACAATTAATAGAACCTTTATTAGAGGGTTATAATGATTATATTTGGGTTACAGTAACATGGTATGATCTCAAAATCCAGTGCACATCAAGAGTAACACACTTATATAGGTACATATTATTCTTTGTGACCAAAAGGGGTTCCAGATGATGATATTACAATCACATATAGTGGTCCCTTTGAACGGAGTTATCCAAATAGATTTAGTCGAATATCATTCATTTTAGAGCCTATTGAGTTACCCATGATACATTTGTAGTTGATGAAAATGTGATTGGGATTTACTTTTTTCCTTCTTGAGAACAATAGATTAATTTTCATGAATTCTAAAAATCTGTGTTTGTGTTTGTAATTTTCGTTTAATTGGGTGATGAAGTGGTACCTCTATAGATTTTATAACTTCTTTACAAACATGGTTATGTCATTAAAAATATTATTTGGAATGGTGGTTTTTAAAAATTTATTGGATATTATAATTACTATATGAAGTGATGAATAATTAATTCATTATGATTTTATCTAAAAATAATTCAATATAATAATGTAATGTGTGTCCTGAAATGATCTAATAACCAACATCAATGGTTTAATGTTGATAACATAATGTGATTAGTTTTTTCCTAAGTTTAATATTAAATGATTAGTGCTTAAAAATAAAAATTTATTTTATTTTTTTCATGTGCCTATGGTTAATTGAATTTATTATTATGGTCTGGAAGAAAATTATGAAATTCCATTTGAAATGAACTATTGAAACTCATTTTTGATATCCCACTGGTTTTATTTTTATCAAACCCTATATAAATATATGAATTTATGTAATTCTCGTTTTTTCACTAAGATTCCTCTTTTTGGAATTCCAATAAGGATTCTCATTTTATTTTTTATTCAATAGCGTTGGTATATTGTGAGTGACCCTATGGAAAATGTGTTTGGATTATATAGGTTTGATTTTTTATTGTTTTATGTTTTATATGATTATATAAATATTTACCCTCTTTTCAAAGACCAATATTTTAGTTATATATATATATATGTCATTTGTTGTTTTCATTATATATTTTTAATAATATATCATTGTATGGGTTATTTTATTCAAAATTAATGTGTTAAAATATATTTGATTTATTTATTTATTTTATAATGATTTGTTATATACATATGAATTTGATTCACTAATAGGTTATACTAGAATCCTGTATGGGGTTCCGTAGGTAATTATATAGATTCAATGAGTGAAATAATTCCCAATGAATACTTTCATGGAAACTATGTACTTGTTCTTATAACATGGGGATTGGTAAAACCCATTAGAATACCGATGGGACTTATAGAGTGGTGTGGATGGTCAGCCCAATATGGTATGTTGTCATTCTAGTTTAGTGTCTCTCAGAAAATCTATTATAGTTCTAAAATCATTAATGGGATTAAATTATAAATTAAAAGACTATAACCAAATGAAAAACTGGGGAAGTTTTTTTCTATAATTTTTTTATAGGGGAATGGTAAAATCCACTAACTAGAAACGTACATATGGTGTGTAGATTTGGTGGATTCAATATCCCACGCCGGGGAATCCTAGAATACCCACCAAAGGTCCCTCTATGGTATAATACATGAGGTTTTTCATGTGGAGATTCCCCCTTCATGTCACATTACAATGTGTAATCCATGATGTATTGCACTAAATCCCATGAAGTCATTTGCAACCCCATATCCACCTCTAATTATCAATGGTGTAGCCCCATCAGCTATTCTATGATCTTTCTAAACAAGGAAAGGGTCATTATATATCTTGTTCCCAAGGGATGTGGTGTAGCCTCCATGGGTTGGATTACCAACCCTAAGGTTGTCCCCCATATGGAATAACCCTAATAGAAATATCATAGGTAATCCAGCATGGAAATCTAACCAGAGATGATCTTCCATGATTTTTTACTGACCTATGTAAAAATTGGAAACTAAGTCACATCCTTCATGGTTGAATAGTTGTGGATTCATGCAGTTAATATTTCATATATATGGCCACCCTGACCATTCTTCATTGCTCACTAAACCACCTAACAACTCAATAAATAAGTATTCTATTTTTAAGAAATATTCGTAACATTTTCATACATGTGGATTCCTTGTATTAAAACAGGTTTCAGGAAACCAATCCCCACACGAGGAATAAAATTAAAATATTATATGAAACATAATGACCAAAAAATATATGGGGCATTAAAACCATCCCAAAATATGAACACTTGTTCAAAATAAGTAAATTTAGTCCTCTAATATTGATCCCCATCCTACCATGGTAATCAAATGACCAAGGACATGATTTTTTCCATATATAAATACAAAATGTTATTTCTCTATGAAATTATAAAAAAAATTATAATATTGTGCCTAAAATAATCCACCTACTCTTCATGAATGCTAAACATGAGTCAATTATCACTACACATTTATATCCATATACACCATCATGTTATCATCTAATATATTCATGAAATCTCCCTGATCCCAACCATAAGGCTCTACATATAACGTCTGACTCTCATAGGTGATTCTCTCCTCCATATGAATTGTTGGGTCACACCCATAAAATGGCCACATGACAATATCAATGTTATTTCACCACATAGCACGTCCAATTCTAGGAAAAAATATCATTTTCTCTACCCCTGAGAAATATTTCCATTAAATTTTCAATCTCACCACCAAAAAAACAATAAACATACCTTATAGAAGATTCCATAACTTATGGGGTATCCATTAGATTTTCAAAGAACTGAAAACAAATTCCCAACCAATTGGTTGGTGTAATTCAATATTTTAGTCATCAAATTATTACTTGGGGTATCATATTTTTTCTATGAACACATGTAAATCACAAATCTAACTCCTCCTCAGACCACCAAACTATACATATAATTTCATATGGGGCTTTTGCATCACAATTTCATCAAATTAAACAATAATTTAATCATAATTACTTAAAATAATTTTTTATGATGTTGTTGGAAATAGACATTCCAAAGTAATTTTTTTCACCTATGAACTCATTCTGAAAGCACTGTAAGATGTCATATCCCACACATAAATAATAATTAAATCATATTGGATGTATCTCTATATTCATTTAATTATATCCTAATAATAATAACTAAATTAGTACATCCACTAAGATGATAGAGATTTATAAAAGCACCAAATTGTAGATGATGTAATATTATTGATGACATAAAACTAATTGAAGATGTTTATGGCACTCGTTTAATATGAGATAATGTCTCAAATTAATGAGAGAGAGAGATTTATGTTTTTAAGTGGATTTATATTTTAGGTATTCTATTATATTAATTAATTTTTGACATCTAGATTTCTAATGATGTAGCTTAGGATTGGGAGATGAATATACCCAACATGCCCGATGAATTGATTGAATGAAACTAGTGGTTTATTCAAATTAAGATATTTTATTTGAGGATTAATAATGAGATGATCAAAGATGTAAAATTATAACATGGTCTAACTCACATAATAGTCATATGAAAATACATGTAAGGCTAAAGTCACATTTTTTAATGTAGCATAAAGGTAAACAAAAACTCAGGGCACTATTTAAGAGTACTTTCAAGGATTGTAAGAACTACATAAGGTTGAGTCAAACACTTATGTTATGGTATAATTCCAAAACTCATTCTCACATACTAATAATTAGACACATGTTAATGAGTAACTTTGGTTCACATAAAAGAAATGTCCCACAATGGATGGGTACAGCGTGAAATACATAATGGTCAGTCTAAAAATCATCTCTCTTATTAGGGTTGTTCTTTATGATTGAAAGTTACATCATGGAGAATTAATCCTTGTGTATATGTATTGAATGTAGTCAAAACAAGCTCCATGATGGTACATAATATGATACCAAAATATGTAAAAATAATTTGCTGCTCACTCTCTGATGGAAATATGGCTTAGATATCCCCTAAAAATTTACTATTGGGATTATAAAGATTTCATGTATAGGTATTTCAATGACCAATAAAATATATTAATTCAATCATATGTAATTAATATATTCTATAAGATAACATATTTAAAGTTATATGGGTGGAGGTTATTTAAAAATACAATATAATGGTTATATATATGTTGGGAACCTATATATTGAATTCAGCGAGTTTGGAATACTATATAAATTTAAAAATATGTGTATTAATTAATGGGTTACACTAAAATTATAAATTAAAAATAAACTTCCATGGATTATTTGAACTAGATGAATATATATGATTTTATAATTTTCATGACTATTAGAGATTTTGGAAAATATTGGGTTGAACTATAATTTACATCCAAATACGATAAATCAATGACCATTTTGGTGGAGAATATTAATATTTATGATCATTTCTAGAGATAAAAAAATGACCATAATAAGTGGTTACTTGTTCTATGTGTAGTCCTTGGATATGCCTTTGGATTTGATATCAATACCTATAATCATAAGGGAAAAATTAGTATTGGACTTGGTTTGGGATTTGGGTGGGTTCATACAAGCTGGACCAGAAAAATATTTGGGGCATCCATATATCACACTTTGTGAAGGATATTTTCTCTTATAATAGGTTTTAAAAGTGTTCTTAATTTTTTATATAAATATGGGTCTTTTGAAAAGATTTTATATTCTTGATTCTTCTATGAATGAGTCTCTTTATTTTTTCAATAATTTTATTAATTGAATATTTATATATAATGTGTTTTTTTATTCTTTAATTATATTTTTATAACATTCATAAATTAATTGGTATCCATCTTGGTCACTCCATATTAATAAATTATTATACTTATCAAATATTCAAATTTCATGAAAATCATCATTCTCTTCTAATCTCTTGGATAGACATGATTGATAAAATTTCATAGTACAACACAATAATGGAATGATTTATTCGATACTCTCTATCCTTTAGTGTATTCCCACTTCATCATTAGTTTCACTTAAGTGTGTAATTGAAATGTGGTTGTGAGATAGTATAAAATTCGTATGATATTTTTACATTTTATGATACATTTTATGTAAGATATTTTTTTGGGTGATTATTTTCAAAGTTAAGGATATTACGTAATGTATAAGGATTCCTCTACAAACTTGGTTATCATTTTCTTTTTGATTAATGTGTTCCATTTAAGATAATGAATGATAATTAGTTTTGTATTTTTAATGATGATTAAATTTTTAAGAGATCAGTTAATGATATAAGATGTCGATCTAATTAGGACTAATTTGGTTTCTCACTAACCATCATTTTTATCTTCTTTTTTCACCCTTTTTATTTTCATTTTTTACTCATTATTTTTTTAATATTATAATAGTTTTTTATTTATATTAATAGTTTAAAAATAAATGAAAATGTTATGTGAGAATCACAATGTTGAATTCATAACCACAATGATATAAGCACGTGGATAAACTATTATCTATATAAGGAGTTTAACAATTAATTTTGACATAGGAAATAATATACCCTTCCCAGAGGTAGAATTATTTTTTGGGATGGATTTTTTCCCTATGTGTTCCCCAATTTATATTTATATATTTTAAATTAACAGTTATCAATACTAATTATATTTATTCTACTTCACTATTCAAGTAACACTACAAGAAAAATAGGTATTTGCGAAGGGATCCCGTCGCAAATGGCCGTTTGCGATGGGGGACCGTCGCAAATGACCCATCGCAGAAAACGGCATCGCAACAACAATTATTTGCGACGGGCCCGTCGCTAAAGACGTTATTTGCGACGGGGATTTTTCCCGTCGCAAATATTACTCCGTATATTTTTAAAAACTTTTAAAATAGTATTTACAACGGGGCCTGTTGCAACTACTATTTTCGATAGGCCCGTCGTAACTAGTATTTGCGACGAGCCCCGTCGCAAATACTATTTAAAAAAAATAAAAACTATTAATAAATTATTTTAATGAATATTATAATAATACTATTTGTGACAGGTATAGTATCCCGTCACAAATACTATAAAAAAATAAAATTAATAAATTATTAATAAATTATTTTAATTAATATAATAATAATCCAATTATAATTCAAAAATAAATAATAATAAAACATTAATAAATGATTTTCATTAATATATTAATAGAATTATAATTTTCAAATAAAAATAACAAATTATTAATAAATTATTTTAATTAATATAATAATAATAGAATTATAATTCAAAAATAAAAAATAATAGAATATTAATAAATGATTTAATTAATATAATAATAATAGAATTATAAGTCTTAAATAAAAAAAATATTAATAAGTTATTTTAATTAATATAAAAATAATAGAAAGATTTTACATTCAAATATTAAAATAATTCAAATATTACAAAAAAATATAATTAAATTATAATATTATAAAATTTTAATATATATATATAATTTAATATTATAAAATATAAATAATATTATTATTCATATTAATATTGTTATTTCAAAATATAATATTATTAATATTTTATAATGAGACAGAAACTACGAATAGAAAAAAATTCATATTTTGATTTAACAAACTTTATAACATAAAAACAAACTCTAATCTGAAGGAGGGGGAGGAGGGGATCTGCAGATGCTGGTGGAGGAAAATTCATCCCTAAAGCATGAGTGAGTTGGCGCATGTACTCCATCTGCTCCTACTGCTACTGCTGCCACCGACTCATCTGTTCCCCGTACAGCTGCTGCTGGCATCAATGCTCCTCCTCATGTTGTTGTTGCTGCTGAAGCATCTGCTCCTACTCCTGTCAGAGACTCTCTATCAGTGCAGTCTGAGATCGCAACTGATCCTCATACTGTGTCATAGAAGAAGATGCACGAGCTCCTCTCGAGCTGGACGCTGACATCGCATCACTTCCATAATAATCTCTGGAAGTCAGTCGAGCGCTGATACCAACTACCTGGCCCTTCTTGAAGGCATACTGGGTGGCCTGAATCCATGTCGCCTCATCATACTAACGGCCAGTGGTCTGATCTGATGACTCGGCCTGACTCTCAGGCTGGGTCTGCGACGCTGCGGCCTCATATGACTCCTGTAGTTTCAATTTAAAATTAAAATTGTGAATATATTATATGCAGTTAGATTTTAAACTTGAAAACAAATAATACTGACCACGATATGATGCTGACGATCACCTCTGAGCTCCCCAATAGCAGGATCACTATACATCCTCCAATATACGTCGTACTCTATGATATCGGGGTGCTCGACAGCCTATAAGAATAAAAAATAAACTGTTAATATTTATAGTTATATAAATTATTTATAAATAATGTACGTACCAGATGCTGTCTATGAGTACTGAAAGAATGACTCCCAGCTCGATGAGTCACCTCATGTCTCCCCCGATTCTGCATCCCCACTGATTATCTCCTCTGAAAGGCACCACTCAACAAGTGCACACATAATCTATCCCATACATGGGGTGAAATGTACTCTGGTCGGTGTTCTCTACATGACTCATCAAAATCTGACACTCCTGCTTTCTTCGTGGAAGCTTTTCTTAAATTGTGCAAAAACTGACGAAAGCGATCACGCATGGCCACCTCCCATGCCTCGTGGATGGTGTCATGCATGGTATCCTCGATCGGATACCATAAACCCTATAAATAAATCAAAATATCAAGTTAAAAATGAAATAATTTTAAAAATAAAAATTCTTTATTTACGTACGTACCAACCAATGGCCGAACATGGCCTACTGCACATCAATGGGAATCTGCTCCCATGTGGTCCATGACTGAGAGAATAGTTGCGCAAAATAGTGTTGCCCTGTCTGACTACTATATGCGGAAAACTGTAAAAATAATAAACATTTATTATGTGAATAGATTAATTAAATCTCAGTCAAATCCACAGGTTATCACACAGGTTTTCACACCTCTGTGTGCGTGGATCAAACCCAAGATGTGGACATTGCTCGAGGACGGGGTCAGGAATCATCCATCGTGCAAGACCGCGCCCCCTCCACGTACTCCCTGGAGTGCCTGCAGGCTGAGGGTCATCTGCCAGCAATTCATCCGCGTCGAAAGGCAGGTCAGCATCTGCCAACTCACGAAATGTGTCATCATCCATCTGAAATAGAAAATGTTATTGTTGTTAGAAAATAATTTATAATTACTATTATATATACATATATATATATATATATATATTATGATTGTATATGACTACCACAGAATTCTATCAGTGTTCATCTTCATCATCATCTTCATATATGTCAATGCCATATTCATATTCCTCCTCAACATCATCGATATCCATTCGAGTTCCAGTTGCTTCATCGCTTACCATTTCAAATTCATATCTGACATCATTAACATCATCGTCATCACCGACCTTTAAATGTGGGGTGTCGTCATCGATACTCATATCTCTTTGTAAAAAAGATTGATTTTGAGTACTCTCTTAAAAAACTTCAATTCTTTGCACATCAGTGAAAGCACATTTACTTTGACTAAACTGATAGTCTGGAATTTTGATTTTTATTACACTCCACCAATCATTCAAGTCTCCTTATATAGCACAGTACTTTGCATAATAAACTTGATGTGCCTGTTGTGCCAATAAGAATGGTTCATTTACTGCGAGAACACTTTTACATTTAATATCGATGATTCCATGAGTCAGATGAACACGCACGCCTCTCTCTATATCCAAACACCGACATTTGAACATGGTTATGTAATTTTGTCCAAGATAACAGAGTTCAATGATTTCATCATGTATGCCATAAAAGTCAACTTCATTTTCTCTATGATGAGATCCTCTCAAGCTAACTCCACTGTTCATTGTTTTTTTTTGATTCCCCATATTCATGTGTGTGAAATCGAAATCCATTCACCACATAAGCATTATATGTTTTAATAAGTTTGGAAGGTGGGTTACTCAATATACATAGCCATTTGTCAATTTTATCAGCATGTCGAGACACCTGAAAATTTGTGAAATAATTATCAATATAGTAAACTATTCATTGAATGAGTTGCTAAAAGATAAAGAATTTATGTTACCAGTTTTTGAAACCACTGAGAGAAATTTTTCTGTCAGTGTTCTTCGAGAGCAGCTTCTATAATTTGTGGAATTTGTATCTTGATATGATTATCATACAACCTATAAAAAACAATGTGATTTTCTGTAACATAAATTATAGAATAAGTGATATAAACACTTATAGTACAACTAATGTTATCTCTTCACATTTGAGCAGAACATACGTATGAGCTCTGTGATGTTCATCATCCGAAAGACATCATTCATAAACTTCACCAAAACCATTCTCTGGCTGGTTGAAAACAGATAATTGATTGTCGATTTCATCAATATTCCTCGCGTTCCTTCCCATTCTGTTGTGTTTTGAAGGATACCTTGATTCAAAATAATGAGAGCAGAAAAAAGATATTTCCTCTTGCAAATTATCTTCTGCAATAGATCCTTCAACAGATGCTTTGTTTCGTACTTTTATTTTCAATTTTTTCATGCATTATTCAAATGGGTACAACCATCGAAACTGTACTGGACCTCCACATTTGGCTTCATATAGAAAAATTTAACATCAAATGTTCCATTGAGTCGAATAAAGACGACAGAAATATTTTTTCCAGTTTACATATAATTACCACAACATCTTCTTCAAGTTTGCATAGAGCACCATAATCTGTTGTAGCCGCACACATTTCCTGAAAAAAATGAGACATGTTTGTTATGGAATCACAAATCACAGAATTCAACAGACCTCTTCATCCAATGGGTAGAAGTCTTTCCATTATAACATGACAATCATGACTTTTTAATCCAGTAATATGACCATTATTTAATCATCTACCCAAATTGGAAGCACAGCCATATGGAAGTCTCAAATCTTCAATCCACTGGAAAAATAATAAACGGTTTTCTTTAGACAGTTTATAAGCTGCTTTTAGTTTCAGTAACCTTTCTTTTCTGATATTCTCAAACAGTACTAGTTCTGGACACCTGCAAATTTGGGCAAGATCTAAACATGCATTTACATTGTCTTTTCTCTTTCCAGGCATATCCAAAACTGTATGAAACAAATTATCAAAACAGTTCTTCTCAATATGCCTGATATCCAACATGTGGTAGACCAAAAAATCAGACCAATATGGAAATCCCAAAATATGCAAATTTTAATCCAATTGTTTTCTTTCCCAAAACCAGAAATTTTCTGTTGGTTTATTGTGGGACCAAAAGTGATGGGAGGTAATGAAAATACAACTGATTTTAACTCCAAACCTGATAGCATTTTTGGAGGTCCATCCCTTTCAATTGTTCCTTTTCTGAAATGAGATCTGTTTTTGCGAAAAGGATGATCAGCTGGAAGAAATATGCGATGACAGTCAAAATAATAAAGGTTTATTTCCATGAATGAGCATAAATGCTTTTTTATCTCCCATATAGTGAGGACATGATTTCTGACCATGTGTACTCCAACCAGATAACATCCCATAAGCCAGTAAGTTACTAATTTTCCACATCAATTCTGCTCTTAGTATGAAATTCTGTTTCATAGCAACATCATATGTACTAACACCAGTACTCCACAATAAACATAATTCATCAATCAATGGTTTCAAATAAACATCAATATTTATCTTCGGATGTCATAGAATTAGTAAAGTCAAAAAGATATATGGATCCTTCATCAACATCCATGTAGGTAAATTGTACGGAGTTAAAAAAATAGGCCAACATGAAAATTGACTACCATAAGATCTGAACGGACAGAAACCATCAGTGGAAAGGCACAGTCACACATTTATAGCTTCTAAAGAAATGGATGGATGCACTCTATCAAAATTTTTCCATGAATCACCATCGGCTGGATGATTCTTTCTTTTATCGGTTGAAATATTCTCTTTATGAAATGACATCATTATCACTGTATTCTTAGACATGAATAAACGCTGAAGTCTGGATGTAAGCGGAAAATATCTCAACTATTTTACAGGAATCAAATCAGACTTCCCATGTTGCCCTTCTTTATATCTCAGTTTCCCACATGTGGGACAACTATCCAACGACTCATTTTCCCCAGAATATAAAATGCAGTCATTTGAACATGCATTAATCTTCTGTCAATTAAGTCCCAAATTTCGAACCAGCCTCTTACTCTTATAGTAATTTGTAGGCAAAACATTTCTTTCGAGTAACAGTGTTTTAAGCAAAGAAAATATCTGGTGAAAACAGGTGTTTGAAATTCCATTATCTGATTTGATAGCCATAAATTTTGCAACTACTTCTAATTTTCTCATCTTGCAGCCAGGAAATAATGCATCCTCAGCAGACCTCAACAACTCATAAAATTCAGACGGTGCCAACTTAGGATTTGAATCTATATCAGATGGAGTTTCTGTATGTTGAATAGATGAACCTGCAACATCATGTACTAAATCTTGAAACCGGGATGGATCCAGAATCAAGTTGGTATCACCTACTCTGGAACTGCATTCACTGTTTTGATACCAAAAAACATAATCTGGTTAAAAACCAAAACGCAAGAGATGTCACCCCACGTTGTCAAACGTGTCAAACGTTCTCAATGCACATTTTCTACAAGGGCATTTTATTTTTCCTTATAAAACAAATTCTGGATTTGATGCCAAAATGATAAAAAATTCTCCACACCCTCTATATATATTGGATTTAAACCAGAACCGTTTGGATTTCTACGTTGATTTATCCATATGCGGTCATCTAATAATGACTGTTGATGACCTCGTTGTTCCATATTTTTCTATAAAATATAAAATCATTACTGGTTTTGAATAATTTTTTAGAAAAAACACTCAATCAAGGATTTAATATGTTGAGAATAAAGCAAAACCTATTACAAATATTGATAATTTTAATATTATATTGATTTTCTATTATTTTAATAATACTAATATAATTTTTTCATAAATATTAATTATATAATAATAACATTATTACATTATTAGTATATTTTATAATTAATATTAAAATAATATAATTTTCTATATTATATACAATTCTCCTTTCATCTATGTGTTTAACATTATGTCTCCACATGTAATATTTGCATTCACTTTCACCTCTCCATTGGCGAGTAGGTTGATAATTTTGAAAAAGAATGCAAATATTACATGTGGAGACAGAAAACACACAGATGAAAAGAGAATTGTATATAATATAGAAAATTATATTATTTTAATATTAATAATAAAATATACAAATATTGTAATAATGTTATTATTCCTAATTTTTGGTAATTATTCCAAATTATTGGTAATTATTCTTAATTATTGGTAAATATTCCTAATTATTGGTAGATATTGGTAATTATTGGTAAATATCTGTAAATATTGGTAAATATTGGAAAATATTGGAAAATATTGGTAAATATTGGTAAATATTGGTAAATATTGGAAAATATTGGTAAATATTGGTAAATATTGGGAAATAATGGTTATTATTGGAAAATATTGGTAATTATTGGAAAATATTGGTAATTATTACTAATTATTACTAATTATTACTAATTATTACTAATTATTGGTAATTATTACTAATTATTGGTAATTATTACTAATTATTGGTTATTGTTGGTAATTATTGGTAATTATTACTAATTATTGGTAATTATTACTAATTATTGTTAATTATTACTAATTATTAATAATTATTACTAATTATTTGTAAATATTACTAATTATTGGTAATTATTACTAATTATTGGTAATTATAACTAATTATTGGTATTTATTGGTAATTATTACTAATTATTGGTAATTATTACTAATTATTGGTAATTATTACTAATTATTGGTAGTTATTACTAATTATTGGTAATTATTACTAATTATTTGTAATTATTACTAATTATTTGTAATTATTACTAATTATTGGTAATTATTACTAATTATTTGTAATTATTACGAATTATTACTAATTGTTGTTAATTATTTCTAATTGTTGGTAATTATTACTAATTATTGGTAATTATTACTAATTATTGGTAATTATTACTAATTATTGGTAATTATTACTCATTATTAGTAATTATTACTCATTATTGGTAATTATTGGTATTTTTTGGTAATTTTTGTTAATTTTTGGTAATTATTACTAATTATTGGTAATTATTACTAATTATTGGTAATTATTACTAATTATTGGTAAGTATTACTAATTATTGGTAATTATTATGAATTATTGGTAATTATTACTAATTATTGGTAATTATTACTAATTATTGGGAATTATTACAAATTATGGGTAATTGTTGGTAATTATTACTAATTATTGGTAATTATTACTAATTATTGGTAATTATTACTAATTATTTGTAATTATTACTAATTATTGGTAATTATTAATAATTATTGGTAATTATTACTGATTATTGGTAATTATTACTGGTTATTGGTAATTATGACTAATTATTGGTAATTATTTTTAATTATTGGTAATTATTGGTAATTAGTGGTAATTATTGGTAATTATTGGTAATTATTGGTAATTATTACTAATTAATATTAATTATTACTAATTATTTGTAATTATTACTAATTATTGGTAATTATTACTAATTATTGATAATTATTACTAATTATTGGTAATTATTACTAAATGTTGGTAATTATTACTAATTGTTGGTAATTATTACTAATTGTTGGTAATTATTGGTAATTATTACTAATTATTGGTAATTATTACTAATTATTGCTAATTATTGGTAATTATTACTAGTTATTGGTCATTATTACTAATTATTTGTAATTATTTCTAATTATTGTTAATTATTACTAATTATTGGTAATTATTGGTAATTATTACGAATTATTGGTAATTGTTACTAATTATTGGAAATTATTATTAATTATTGGTAATTATTACTAATTATTTGTAATTATTACTAATTAGTGGTAATTATTACTAATTATTGGTAATTATTACTAATTATTACTAATTATTGGTAATTATTACTAATTATTGTTAATTATTGGTAATTATTACTAATTATTGGAAATGATTACTAATTATTGGTAATTATTACTAATTATTGGTAATTATTACTAATTATTGGTAAATAATACTAATTATTGGTAATTATTACTAATTATTACTAATTATTGGTAATTATTTGTAATTATAGGTAATTATTACTAATTATTGGAAATTATTGGTAATTATTGGTAATTATTGGTAATTATTACTAATTATTGGTCATTATTTCTAATTATTGGTAATTATTACTAATTATTGGTAATTATTAGTAATTATTACTAATTATTACTAATTATAACTAATTATTACTAATTATTACTAATTATTACTAATTGTTACTAATTATTACTAATTATTACTAATTATTGGTAATTATTGGAAATTATTACTAATTATTGGTAATTATTACTAATAATTAGTAATTATTACAAATTATTGTTAATTATTGGTAATTATTACTAATTATTCTTAATTATTGGTATTTATTACTAATTATTAGTATTTATTCTTAATTATTACTAATTATTCCTAATTACCATTAACTATAAACCATGAATACTAATAATTTAAATTTATTAAATAACAAAACACTGTAAACATAATTAAATTACAACTAATTAAGAATAATTGAAACTAATAAAAAATTTAAAATAAATATTAAATTAAAATAAACATAAATACTTTTAAAATTGATCTGAGGTTGATCTCTGATCGTTGTTGAAAACTTCAATATCAACTCCGGAAAAAAAAATTAAACTTAAGAAACGCTGAACTCTAAAAATAGAGTTTTGAGAGAAGTAGAAGATAGAGTTTGAGAATGAATGAAAAAAAAACGGATGGGGGTATTTATAGGATAGCTTATTTGCGATGAGTATATTTGCGACGGTACCCATCACAAATAACTTAGTCCGCATTTATTACGGTCAACAGTTAAATAGTTATTTGCGACGGGTCCCATCGCAAATAATAACCTGTCGACATACTATTTGCGACAGGGGTATATTCCCGTCGCAAATATCTTTTACCGCCGCCGGTTATTTGCGACGGTCGGTAACCACCCGTCGCAAATAACTTTCCCGCGATTTGGCGCGCAAAGCGCACCAGTCCTTTTGCGACGGCTTAGCTTTCACTGTCGCAAATAACTACTTATTTGCGACGGGCAAATTCCCCCATCGCAAATAAGTTTTTAACGAGACTATTTGCGATGGGGATAAATCCCATCGCAAATAACCCGTTGCAAATACCAATTTTTCCCGTAGTGTAAAAACAAGAATACGAAAATTATTAGAATTTGATATCATTTCAGGTTTGGAATTGAATATGAAATGATAGTGAATTTGATAATGACTAAATGAATTTTCTCATCAAATGATATTAATGTTCACAAAAGTTATTAGTAAAATCAATTAGGATCAATAATTTAAATAATTACATCATTTAAATTCCTTAAGATAATGTTTAAAAAAACCAGTGCTTCCTACAATACAACATGGCATTCCCTTGGATACATTGATTGGATTAAAATTCAACTTATAGATAATGGGGTCTTAGTATAAAAAGATATATATATTGTTGATATACAATGATAATGAATGGTTTTATAATATCAATTACTTTTTGATAAACAATTAGGTAATTTCAATTGTATAAAATAGGTAAATTGTCTTTCTATTATTAAACTAATTAATCTTATAAGAGGGACACTATCTTTTACCATAAAAGATTCTAGAACTGATGTGTTTTGTTTTGAGGATATGCAAGGGGAGGATGGATACCATTAACATTATCTTGACATACCCCAATGAAAAATGTATTTAAGATGAATATAAATAAAAACACATTTAGGGGTTTTATTATTTTATTAGAGTGGCTGTTTTTATATATTTTTACAATTATATTGGTACTGATCCGGACTGTGCTTCTTCCTTTATATGTACTCTAGTGCTTATTGAAATTTATAAATTTCGGTAGATTATATATGAATATAATAATTTAAAATCTTATAAAACTTATAAACACACAAATTAAAATAAAAAATACAAATCCATGATTTTCTTAAAAGGATTGATTTGAAGCCACAATTTATATCAAAGAAGGTGAAAAATATGTAGTTGAAAAATATAGAAGATTAACATCTCCATTTTCATTCCAAATTATTTATTGTAATAAATTTAATATGTAAATGTATTAATACTAGCTTATTCATATTAAATATATCTACAATTTTAAAATGTAAGAGAAAATAATAACATTAATAGTTTAATATTTCAGGTCCAACAATGAAAAAACAAACGTTGCTTTAACGTTTGAAAACCATATCCACCATCTGATTTTGGATGAAAAAATGGTTGTTAATCTTTTGGATTATAAATATGTCACACTTTATGAGGGTTATCAAGATATTTTATTACCATTTCATCTTTTTTATGATTCTCATTTTTTAAACATCAGTTTAATATAATAGCTCATATTATTTTTATATTTGTTTTTTGAAAATAAAGGTGACGTGGATTCCAAAAAATAAATAACATTATTTATCCATTTTATAAATTAATAAAATATTTTATAGGTTCTATCTATATATAATAACAATTTATGTTTTTAAATTATTACTTTTTTCCTCTCAATAAGGGTATGTGGGGGATGTAATACAATTTACTTACATAATCATTTTTAATTAAAAAAATAGTACATAAATGGATATTACTTTTTTATAATTTACTATTTATGATATTTTTGAATTAGATAATTTATGATATCTATATATTAAATTTTTTAATTTATATTTGTAGGTGAAATATATTGTGCTATTAATATTATTTAATTTTATAGATTACAATATTGAAAAAAATCATATTTTTTGCATAAATTTTTTTCCCGTCTAAAATGTGGTTTCATACTAAAATCAATGTCAACAAATATGATATTATTAAATGATATATTGAAATTTAATTTGTATTTCAAAAGAAGAATTCATATAAATTATAATTTTTTCATTCTTAGTGCTTTAGAGGGAAGATCATTGATACTATTCTTATACAATTCAATATATATTTTCATACCTAATAAGAGTAGCATAGTAAAGAATTTTATAAATTAAATTTCAACGAAATTTTATATAATTCTATATCACATTTGTTATTAAAATTACTATAATAAAATTATATTACATATATTCTGAGGGGATGAGTTTGGGTAATCTGAGTTGTCTCAATGGTAAATGGATGGATGTGTTATTTCACATACATAATAATGTAAATATTTCATATTAGGTGAGTAATTAGATTAATTTTTTATACAATTTATAAATATCTAATACTAAATGAATTACCTTAACTCCTATTTCTTGGGATTAAACATTAGAATTAGGATTTTAAAATCACGTTTTATAATCGGAAAAAAAAATTAATGAACATACTACTAGATTTTTATTTTCTATAATACCACTTTTTTCTCCTTATGGTTTCAATTTTTATTTTATAATTACATTAAAAAATATATTTAAATTAATATTCTTAAATATATTTTACATAAAAATAAATAGAATTTCTGTGAAATGTATCGGTAGTAACTAGTGTAATCCTTCTTAGACTCTATAATTAGTTGAGTTTTTTTTGTGTTTAGTGTAGAATATAATAATTTATAAAGATTTACACCCCTAAACATAAATTATCATTATTTATTATAAATGTTTCTTTGAAAATGTTATTTTATATTTTTAATCCATATTAAGATCAATTTTTGAGAAAAATGTTCTGTGTTATGTGTGAGGGATGGGTTTTTAATTATAAAAAATTATTCATCATATAGTTAATATATGATTAAATATTAATGATTATTTTTTAATTTATAGTGTTTGTAAATTAATATTCATAATAAATTATTGAAAATATATTTTATTTTTAAAGGATATTTTGATTTTTTTAATAGGATAGTATTTAGAATTTAGAGATGAAATTTATTTGGTATATATTTTAATATCTCTATTATTTAAATTACCATTTTTATCATTGAATGTAAATTTTAAAATTTTGATTTAATTTTATAATTATTATTGGAATTATTATCACATGATTTTAATCTAAATAGGTTATGAGAAAACACTTAATACTTGACACATCATTATAATATAATCTAAAATAGTTAGATTTTTCAATGATTCATTCATTTTGAAATATTTAACTTATGCATCAATTTATTTATCTGTAAAAATTTATGATAAATTATTTGAGTTTGTTAATTTTGAAAAATTTGTTTATTGGAAGGGGGATTGAATAAAAATTTATATCTGTTTAATTATTTTAATTAATATTAGTTTATTCATTTTGGTAAAATCATATCCAAATTATTAATAAACAATTTATTTAAATGGATTAATTATTTTTTGTTACAAAGATAGTACAATTTTGTCAATAAAACAAAAAAAATTATTGGAACATTATATCATCATTTATTTAATAATATTTCTTCCATAATATTTTTATAAATGATTTCTTTAGGATATAAAATTTACTATGTGTCAGGGAATTTTTTTCAATGACATTCCTACATTCTTTTCACATATATCTTTTATGAAAAAAATTATCTTTTAATTTAATTTTTTTCAATAAATATATAATTTTAAATTTTTAGTTTATCTGGAATGATTTTTTATTTTATAATATTCTTATAATATTTTATGATTTTCTTACATAATTTATTGATAATTCATGGGTTAATTTCATCATATATTATGATCATAAATTTTATTTAATTTTTGTTGAATAATAATTATTGATTTCTTCATAAAATTAATAAAAAAATTGGTTTGATTTTTAATATTCATTATTTCAGGATTTACTCATAGAATATAATTTATAATTTAAAATATATTTTTTATATATGTGAAACATTGGAATTTTTAAGAAAACATGATTTAGATATGTTATGTTTTTTGTAACAATTTATTTTCTGTCACATAGTTTAATTCCTATAGAGAGTCTATCATTTCTATATGTATTACATTTTCATATTCCATTGTTAAAATCTTATGTTTTTTCTAATTATAATAAGTCCCTTTAGGTTTTCATTTCCTTTCACTCCATTACAATTTTCTATATCTCAACCCATTTTGAAATTGATTGAAATTACGATTTAAATGAATATAATCCTTTTCCATATAGAATTAATAATAAAATAAAAAATATCATATTAAATTTTTTGGGTATGTGATATTAATAATACATATTAGAACTTTCAATCCTAATATGATTATATAATAAAATATTACACATAAAAAAGGAAATAGATTAATTTGAAGAAATAATTATCTATGTAAATTTAATGTTCTGTAAAAGTTTTTTATGCAATGAATAAAATAATGTCAAATAAACACCATATAAGGAATTATTGAATTAAGGATAAAAAAATCATTCTGAATAATATTTATTAATTGATGATCATGCAGACACTAATGCTGTACAAGATGGTTATTCAATGGAGTGGGATAAGGATTATTGTTCTCTGGATAATGATTGATTATAGATATCCATTATATTTAATATAATGGATCCTCTAATTTTATAATTAATGTATATAAATCCATTATAGATAATTCACTTCTTCAAATTAATTTAATGAAAGATATCATTAAAGAGGTGTAACACCAAAAGTTGATAGCTTATGTAATGTAAATTTGAAAAATAACATTAGGGTAAAGACATATTTTATAATGATACATCAAGATGTTGAAAAATTCAATGAAATATATAAGGTTACATTCATTATTCTCAGGGACTATAAAAGTGATATTTAAAAACTTGAGTAATGGTAGATTCTATGAACTCGTTCCAATGTAAAAGAAATTATAGATTTATTAATGGGAAACTTGGGCTCCCTGAAAGGTTGTATTGTGAAACGCGTGGGTAAATCTAGGAATCCAATAAGGTTATCACAAGGATATCTCCCTAACAATAGTACAGTGATCTGTGGTAGAAGTATTGTTACATAAAAATTATATATATATAAGTTTCATATTTTTGGATGAATATTAATTAAATTGCATAAACTCATGTTTGTAGTTCAAAAGTTTATTTTTCATTGGGAAACATGGAATTAATATAATTAGTTAATATGTGAAATACATAATCTTCCAATATAATCTTAACATCTATAAAAATTATTAAAAATATCATACATTACAAATTTCATCATAATATGAGGAAAGGAAACATATTAATGTGTTATATTATACTCTCAATATGCGTAAACAAGGTAGAAACGTAATAATAACACAACATGTAAGTCTGAGAATGTGATTATAACATTTGAAAACCATTACATGAATATCAAATATCATAATCATGACCAATGGACTATATTTTGGAAGTTCCGAAGACATGAATCATAGATTATAGTACATGAGATCATAACATTAGCATAATACATGGAATGTTGGAATACCCATAAGGATAGGAAATAACTTCCATAGTAGAAAAGAATCACTTAAAATGATATAAATGTAGAATTTGTTGACTACCCAAACCATTATTGTAGTTATTTTAGTACTTCCAAGGCCATCATATCAAAAAAAATCCTTGAATTAACTTGTTTCACTACAAAATATAGTAATTTTTATCCCATAATAAATTAATTATTACGAAATTATTTTGAGGATGATATTGGTCATAACTATATCATACTGAAAACCAATATATATGTTCATTGCGATCATATAAAACTCATAATATCAAAACCATTGAAATAAAACGGGTTTCATAAATATTTAGTCATATCATAACTAATGTAAAAGAGGTTGGTTTTATAATTATTTTATAATTTCATCATACTATTACACATGATAATAAAGGTTGGTTTTATAAGCATTTTCTCAAAGTATTTCTTGTAGAAATTAAATGGGGTTTAAAAACATAATTTCATCATTAATATAAACGATTTAGAGTTAAAAAATATTAATTTTATACAAAAATCATATTGTAGATTTAAAAATGACACTTCAAATGATGTCATCTAATGTGGAAAATGAAATGGGTGATACACTTGGAACATGTGTTGAGGAATATTAGATTTCATTTGAAAATCACATTTTAAAATAAAACATTTATATAATGTATAAAATTAAATTGTTATTAAATAAATATTAAAACATATATAAGGAATAATTGAAAAAAATTTAAAAATTATTTTATGGGAAATGTCCTTCCCACATTCAGAACACCTTTTCTAAATTTAAACATTTTAAAAAGAGTTAACTATGTAAATAAATAATAAAATATATAACAGATGTCGTGAATATATTTTAACACATTTATTGAGAAAAATATCCTTTTCAATTTGAGAAAAAAAATTTATAACATATTTTGAAAAAAAATCAATTTATTCTAAAATACCCTTTAAAACATATAGTGTATGATTTTCTTAAATAATGGTTATGAGGATAAAAAATTCTATTCATGTTGTAAATGCTAAAACAATAGTTCCTTCCATATTTTTGGTAAAATGAAAACAATGGTTGTTTAAGAAAATAACAAGAATGTTACTATCCATAAAAAAAATTAAAAATTAAATAATGTATAAAAATATCTTTAATAAATCAATGTGATAATGTTAAATGAATTTTGTTATTTTCTTCAAAAACATGGTTATAGAAGAAAAACAAATTTGACTAAAGTGATAAGTAGTTAATATTTTTCATAATTTTTTTAAAAATCTTGAGAATATTGGATCTATTGGATGACATAAGAGAAACTATGAATCGTGTGGGGCTGATCAATTTAATATTATTTTCAACAATAAATCAGATATATCTTCGAATATAAATGATAAAATAGGGATGAAGGAACTATGTTCTCTCTCTGTACCACGTAACATAAAACCTTTGAATCAAGTAGATACTTCTAATCCCTCTGGATCATATAAAAACATCAAAATTATTTTATGCTCTGTACCGTACCTATCCTTCTCGGATTTTGACTATCCTTCTCTAGGTAGGATTATTAAACACCATATTGTTTATCCCTTTTATGTAAATATAGATAACAATGATTAATGTCCTAGACTTTTGAATTCTCCATCATCTCATATGTTCATACAAGAAAACAGAAAGGATACGGAAAGTCCATGATCTTAATAGGAGTGATGTAGTGTGGGGCTTTGAATACTGGATAATGAAAAATATCGAAATATGGTTTATCAGATTTTCTTTCTTAATCATGAATCTAAAAATGAGGGTTTCAATATTCATCTCGATTCCACTTAATCCTTGAAATCTATGGATTTACGATTAAGAATGAAATTTTTAGCTATTCAATCAAACAAATACACATGTACACCTTTTTATTTTCTAATATAATCTCTATTTTTTATACTTGAATCCTTGAATTCCATAGAATACTTTAACCATGTTCAGAAATCAAATTATAGTGGATCAGCAAACTATGAATATAAGAATTAGGATTTTATGTTGAGTAATTGTTGTAATTTATATGGAAATCAATTTCTCGGAATAATTTTTTGCATTACGATGGATTATATGATCTTCCTGGAGATTTTATATGAATTTATGCCAACATTGTGCAAATAATGCCACATATTTGAACACATTTATGAGGAATGTAAGATATCTGTTATTTTTCCTTTTTATCAAGGAAAATTGATTGATGAATATATATATATATATATAATAACAAAAGGAAAATGGGTTTACCACACACTTCCCATTACCATATGAATCATCCAATTGAATATGATGGAATTGTTCTAAATGAAGAGATTTTTTCCCTTTGATGTGTTTTGATGGCTGTATTGGTTGTTAAGGATATTTTTTTTTCAGGATGTGTGCCATTATAGAGTCTTGAATATATATCATAATGTTCTGCAGTATATTGTACATTATTATGAGGTTCATGATGCTCTTCTGAAAAAATACACTGATGATACTACCCCCAGTTTTTATCTTATTCAGGAATATGACTTGTTGTATAACATGAATTAGAATCTCTAATGAAAAAAATACTACTTGTGTTTGTATGGTTTAAATACTTTCTATGATCCCTTTCACCTAATGTATAAGGCTCTTAATGGTAAGTATGGTCCTTATTATGCGCTTGATTCTGATCAAGGTAACATGGAACACCCATAGATGCCTCAACAACACTATAGTGACCCCTTTGAGAACACTAATTGTGTGATGCATTGTTAAAAATATCTTGAAAAGGATGATGATGTCCGTTCTATAGAGCTTGATGTTTTTTTTCAAATTTAATTGATATTAAAAGTAAGATGTTTTAGTTACCCATACCACTATTGAAGAATCCTAAGATATAATTATATTTTCCTTGGGGGTTAATTCCTCTCATAACACATTGATGCACTCTCAACATATGATTGATACTCCTGATTCCATCCATGAGGAAAACCTATATACCATTTAAAACTCCATGTATATGGATCTTGTGTTGGGAAACCTAGGGAAAATACAGACTCAGCTTCAAGGGAAGGAACTCCCTCAAGATAATCTTCAGGATATGAAGATGAATTACTATCATGAAGATGGTGCTTGATTCACATAGTTTCTCTCAAAGAAGACACCTATGAGTTGGCACATTGATGAAATGGAAATGGGAATAAAATAGTATTTTATTACATTTATCCCACTTACTTGTGTGTTTTGAGTTGATAATAATATGAATATCTCACCATATTTTGACTCGGATGATGAGGATAAGAAAACTAAAAAACATAATCCATATAATCAAATTGATTAAAATAAATAGAACGTGAATGGAGAAATATAAAAAAGTATCTACACATGATGGGGCTCAAAATTTGGGCAAGCATGTCTTGAAAACATGAAGATAACATTTTTTTAATTTTCATGGTATTTGGAATGGTCCCACATTCAAAAACCATTTAAATCTCACTATGACTAAGAAAACCCATGTTGAATGGATTTTTTTATCTAATGATAATTTTTTAATGATTTAATGCTTTCAACTAGAATTATATTTGTTATAATATAATTTCACACATCCTATATTAGTATTATGTAGAGAACCTATGGGCGATTAAAAATGATTTTATTAGTCTTATCTCTTGTAATGAAAGTCACAGGATTTTCCAATCCTCTGTTGACATGTAGATCTCCCCTCGATTAATGTCCTTCCACAAGGTTTCTAATTTTATATTGAAATAATTTAGTTTGGGCGTGATTGGGAGTGATATCTAATTATATTTCTCAAAACTAGATTATTTTGGGTCACTTCAATAACCTTCATTAACTTGAGTGGAAAAAATTGATATCATTATAGATAAAATATATCAAAGGGGTTTTCACAATGAATTGAAAAATTGACCCTGGTTGAGGAACCAACTATTGGTATTGATTTTACATGAGGTATATAGACTCTTAAATGAAGGAATGAAAAAAAATTGGATAGGTTAATTGACCAAGTTGTTGAAAAGAATGAAATGGTTAATTTCGATGACCTCATTACTAAAAAAAGATACACTGATCAAAATCCATTTATGATTGATATCCATAATGTTGGTGTATTATTACACCCTATTCCCTTGTGATTCAACAATCATTGTATGTTAATCCTTGGCTATATAGAGGTCAACAACGATGCATTGAAAATTTTGGTCCCTATTATCCCTCTTCAGATTAAATCATCTAAATTCAAAATGTAAAATATTATGAATAATGAATAGGTAAATCCCTCTTTCTACATGTTTGACAAGGAATTAAATTCACTTAAAAACCACCAATATCACTATCAGAATATTAGTCAACTTAAATATATGACCTATTTATATAAAATAAAATACCTCTATATGATTGAGGTCATTTATCATTCCAATGGATAATATGAACAAATCCCAATTCAATTTAATTTTGCTAAAGGAATGGTGTAGAAACACTAAATTTATTCCTCACCTCCATATATAATAAAATTGGGAGGTGAGTCACTACCATCCTGATTAATGGATAATTTCTTACATAAAAAATGTGATATCCAATGTTGTGAATAATAATTGTTTCTAATATGTATTTAGAAAATGGAAATTAAAATAATCACAATATAATTGATAACATCACACAAATAATTGATGAACCAAAAAATAAGAAATTAGTTAAGGCCCCCTGGGATAAAGATATCAAGGAATACCTATTCTACAAAATGTTGACAGTGTGGTAGGGAAAAATGGTTTCACCAAAATGTAATTCATGTTCAATTTGGAAATTCGGAATGATGAGGTAATAAATGTAGTGATAGAAATTTTTACCCAATATTCTATGCCTTATGGAGTTACCTCTAACATCATTTCTCTAATCCCAAAAGAGGATAATGATGGGGATATCAGGGATATAAAACAGGTTGAAATTTTTATAACTATAACATAAATAAATAGTAAAATTATTTCATTATGGATGGGTATTATTTCCAGCGATTTCATAACATAGATTTAATTTGTACTTTTTCCAAGAAGGGATATTCATAATTGTATCTCACTACTAGTGATTGCATTAATTTCATGAAGAATACTGTCAAATATGGAAACTATCCTTGAAAAATTGATATCTCTAAGGCCATTGACACTATAAAATGGATTTCTATTTTCTCTACTATCAATAATCTAGGCTTGTCCACCTCTTTTATAAATATAATTCATACCACCCTCATAATTTCCTGGATATCCCATATTGGTAGTGGGTCTCTAAGGGGTTTATTTAATGTTCTATGGAGTTAGGAAATGTGACCCCATGTCTGCCCCCTTTTTTCTACAGCTGATGACTACTTGAGTTTATGTGAATGTGATATTGTAATGTATAGGTTAAACAAGAAGGTCATGGATTTGATAATTCTTCATATATCGACCCTACTCTTTATAAAAATATACTATTGATTAATTACATAAAATTTCACTTCATGAAACACCATATATCAAGAATTATTATATATTTGGGAATTAGGTACGTGGTATAACATATTGAATATGTGATACAACAATAATATAAAATAATCAGTAATATTCCTTTAATAAGTCAATGTCTATTTAAATAGCACAAGATAAATGGTGAAAAATATGAAATTGGTTACCTATAAGGCATGGTATAGGAATAAACTAAGAATAACATGAAGAATATATTATATTTTATCAAATATTCATATCAACAGAGAATAAAAGTAATATTATTAATAAGGCATGATATAATGTGACTATCCAATCACAGGAAATGTGACAACAACTTACAAAACTGAATCATAAAAATAAGTCAAAGAAAAACCCTCCAATATGTCATGGTTAAAAAATTAAAATAATGGAATTAGGTTCACTCCGTTTTCCAACATGGCATATGATGATAAAATATATTACCTAATTAGTTGGAGTTCTAGTTGGATGCACCCATAAAATTAATTTCGTTATATTTCATAGGTGATCTATAGATATCATAAATCATATTTTTATTCACCATCATAAACTATTCCAAAATAATAGAGTATGGAATAAATATATTTAAGTCCCTAATAAAAATTTATATTACAGTAAATATGAACAATATTTTTAAAAAATGGTTATGGTATTCACTACACAACTATTTTGGAATGGAATATAACGATGACATTTTGGTAGAATGTAGACGTCACATAGAAATTTTAAAACATGTGTTCATGAAAAATAAAAACGTACTATTATATCATAGAAATAAATAAAATGTAATAGGTACATTGAAAATAAAATCCAAATAATATAAGGTTTTAAATAGAAGTGCAAAGATAATAAAGAAATATGAATAGAGTGAATAACCATTTCAATATTTCAGCATGTTAAAAGGTGTACATAATATATCATGGTATTATTATAGAGAGTTTATTGGGTTTCACATTATTAAAAAAGAAAATTACATAATTTTTGAAAATTATGAACATATCACAACATGGAAAAATGTGATTTTGGAGGCATATCATAAAATAGGTCCCTGAATAAAATGAAGAGAGGGAGATCCATTAAAAAATATCAGCACAATAATGTCTTAGATAAAGGAAAGAACGAGTGAGGATAAATAAGATCTCATAAAAATAATATAAATTTGGGTGTAGGGGAACTTTTATAATTAAATTAATTTAAAAAAATTGTAATTAAAATAAAAAATTCAAATTACAGTTCTTAAAATGAAATGAGGAGAGGTAGGTGAGGATCTCATACGTTAGTCTGTAACAACAATTTCTTTGGAGGGGATTCTTGAATTCATAGGAAACATTAAATGGAATCTAGAGAGAAGTGGGAATGGAATGGATGTGCTCCAAATGATGCTTTATTGGATTGAAATGGGATCTTGGGTGGGCATATATTGGAAATGAGTGAGATTTCATTATTATTTAGGTTTAAGAAAATAAATAATAAAATATTCAAAACCCCAAACCATTCAGTGGTTTTTTCTAGGGTTTCTTCAAAATATGAGTGTCTTTCATTATTTTATACGTCCATTTACCAAAAATTATAATATAATTTTTATTATAATGTGGTCATGAGGTATACTATTAATTATATGATTTTAAAACCATAAAAAGTTTAAATGGTTTGGAAAATTCATAAAGGATATATAATGTTATCCAAATAAACATAAAATAATATTAATTTAACTAGAAAACACATATTTGGTATTTTATACCATTTATTATATTTATTACAGAAATTTTATATAATTATGATGTAATAATATAAAAAATAATATTTATATTGTATTTAGTTTTTTCCCAAACAAATCTTCAATCTTAAGAAAATATGAAAAATCCAATGTTTGATAATTTTGATGTTATGATTGAAGAAAAAAATTATTATTTAAAAATATATATCTAAATATGTGAATTTACAATTTTTATATAATAATGAACATTTAATGAAAAGTTATGGGTTTTTTGACAACAATAGTTTTTGAACAATTTTTACAATTAACATTGCCTTCAAAAAAATTATACGAAAATTTTAATTCAATAAAACATATTTTATAATAAAATTTTATTAAAATATCTTTTTTTTAAAATACATTAATTCAACTAATGATTTTTCTTAATTAAAATTCTATATTACTTAAAAATATAATATATTTTTTATCATATATTTTTTTAATCATTCTTGTTACAAAATATGAAATTATGTAAAAAATGAAGAATAAATATAATCATCATTTTAATGAAGTGGAAATAAGAATATTCATTCTATTATAATTAATTTGTGTCTTGTATTTTTTAATTATTTTACCCTTAATTAACCTATTTTAATTTTGATGTGGTAATTAATATTTACTACATTTTCTATTCATATTATTCAAAAAAAATAGTTTAACTTATTACGAAATATAAATTATTATTATTAAAAATATGTTATCCATTTAATGTGAATAAATTCATAGAGGTGGTGAATTTAATTTAAAATTAATCTAGCAAGCGTGATGTAAAATAGTTTTCTAAAAAATTATAGAATAAAAATTATTCCTTCAAATAAAATTAAATGTATATTTATAATATTAAATTAATTAATTTATCAATATAAAAGAAAATTTTTCATAAAAATTATATTTTACAATATTTACTTAGAAATCTATATTTTCTAAAAAATTGCACATTTTCACAATAAGTAAATTATGATATGGTGTATTTTAATGTGGTTTTTATTATATAACATAAATTTTATAAAATATATAGAATATAATTATAATTTATTTTTTGAAAAAATAAATAATTTATAAAATAAATCATATAGAAGAAAATTACCAAAAAATTTGATTTGTTGTTTACTAATCATTTATCAATATATTTATGAAATATCTAAACATCAAAAATTACATAATCTTAATCATACACATAAATTTAATATAATTTTTAATATAACCATATAAAAATAATAATTTTATCATTGGGTGTTGTGTTACATATCAGATAAAATATTGAACAATGTTTTCACAATAAAAAATTCGGGTAATTATGTTCTTCCTCATATTAACAAATAGGGCCCAAAAATATAATACTGAAATTGATAAAAAAATGTTTTGTCATTTCTAAATGTCTTTATTTAATACAAAAATTTTAAATGGGGGTTGACCATACATTATCATGAAAATATATAAAGGTAAGTATGGAGTTCATCACGTAACTATGTTTCTAATTAAGAGAATGTTAATGGGAAATCAAAACATTGACCAGGATGAGTATGATAAAACCATGTCACTAATTTAGTGATATAGAGAACATGGTAAAGATAAAATAAATTACCACAAAATAATTAATATGTGAATGATGAAATGAAAATCAATTAATCAGAATATGAAAACATCTTTGATTTATGATTATTTCTCCAGAGTCAATGACTTCCTCTATAATCTTAAATATTATAATAAAGGAATTTTATTTCATGAATAGGAAAAAAAATTTATTATAATCTTATCATTTTCACAAAAAAATTTCAACCCAATATGATTTTATATACATGAAGCACTTGAAAAAAAATTTAATTGATCACTAACTAATCCAATGAACAAAAATATATCCCTAATGTGTTTACTAAATCCAAAATTATTAGAATAAATTTAGATTATATCTTTTGACACTAGTCTCCAAAATTATATAATAATCCAATTGATTTACCTATATTTTTCCTTAAATAGAAACCCTTATAAAACCATAATAACCACAAAATTATTGAGTGTTTTAACATCATATGATGTTTCATACAATTATTTTTAAAAATCCAATATTTTTAAATCATTCATCTAAGGTGACCCTAATATATATATATATTACTCAACAACAAAAAACCTCAACCAAAATATGTTTAATCCCATAAAAATAAGAATAATTATTCATGTAATATGTTTCCAAAAATATCATACTAAACACTCATAATATAAATATTCAAAAGTTGTTTGTTAAACATACATTTAGAATTAAAAATAGTAACCAAATAATATTTATAGTTTTGGCATAATCAATCACCTTTTATGGATCTTCAGTCCCTCAATCATGTGATTATTAAATTTGAAATTATCATTAAGTCACTTTTATAGGCTACCAGTATAATTAAAATAAATTTCAATCCTTATTGAAAAAAATTTATGAAAATTTACCTCGATGATTCTTGAATCTTATAAATAGAATATCATTTATATAATTATTTTAAAAAATTAATATAAAATACCGATGAATAATCATGTTAATATTTACACTAAAAAATTCATAAAAGAGCCCCTTCTTTTGTCCCAGACATTTGATATTGATCACCTTATTTATAGTGAAATAAAATCATTACTATAGAATATTAAACCACCCCCATTTAATTTTATAGAATCGATGGTTGATTCAGTCTATGGATGTCTAATTCAATATCACAATATGTTATATTGGATTTCTAGGTGGACAACCATTCCATGACTGGGATAAAAAAATTACACAGAAGGATGAGTGATAATATTTTAAAAGTGAAAATTTCAACTAACATCAAGCTGGTATACATAGTCATCATTGTATGATTTCAAATTATTTTGGGTGGTGAATCGATATTATAATAAATCAAACAAGTATTATATTTCGGAATAAACTGAAATAAAAAAATAAATACACTACTTTGGAGTAATGGATATATGTGCATTAGTTATAATGATCCATCTCAGTATTAGACTTTCCCTATTTACTTCATTTAAAGAGATTAGTGATGCTCATCATTTTTCATATTTCTTAGAATATATCATTGGTATTTATAACTCAAAAATTCTACAAATTTATGATATAGAATTTTATAAGATACTATTTATTTATTTTTATTTTCACCCATTAGTTTTATGTTTTCTATAGAAATTGGACACCTAATTCACCATATTCACATACATAAAACATATCCTAGTCCTTTTTTGACATTTCATATGGTGAAACTTTCCACACTTATTATACAAATAAACTATGAAACACATTTCCATATCACCATAATCACATTGACTTCTCTAAAATTTCATCATCTTATATATTTACTAGTTTAGACATCCAACAATGTTTCCATTGTGAATTCTGAATTTTGATAGTTAGTTTGGAATAATGACAATATATTTTACATGATCTACCATCTGATTGATAATCTCATTTGGGAAATCATCAAATTATCATTCACATAGGTTGTTTACTAGGTTACTCATATTTCTATCCATTGGAAAAAATAATGGGGGATAAATAAAGGTTCATATTTTTAAAAAACACATAAATGGATATATAGTGATATTAAAGTGGTAAATTATAAATAAAATACATTTCCTTCAATTATGAATATCTTGTTTTAAATCTATGTTATCCAGGATCTATCTTATGACATTTACACTTATGATAATTTCTTATCACTTAATAATTGGACATAATGATCTTTTTAATTTACCAATGTATTTACACTAGGAATTTTAAACTAGGTGTAGAGTATGGGATATTATCATGTACTAGGTTACCCTGAGTTAGGATTGGAACACATTGTCAGAATTTTTACCCATAGGTGTATTTTTACAAGAAAAACATCCACTTTTAGTATCTATACATGGATTTAATTTCATGATATAACACCTACTCTAATAATAATAAATTTTTATGAATTTTTATACCCTTATAATTATCCCTAATGTTTTCTATAGAGTTTTATAATCCTTATCCCAAAAATAACTAAACCTTTTCTATAATACCAACTATATTGAACCTTCTCTTTATTACACATTAATTATTGATTTATTACATAAAATTATTGTTAATACAAACCAAATGTTCAATATGTTTATTAAAATTTTGAATTATTTACATGTAATAACATATTTAACATGGGATACCAAAACATTATTAAAAAATTATTTAACTTGCTTCTAAGAATTCCAGGCCTTTTAAAATAGCAAGGGATAACCTAGGGAAAAGAATAAAAAAGGTGTGACCAATAAAACCATTATTGGAATAGACATAGAATATCTTGAAAAAGATAACCCATTTTATAAATTAGGAATATCATTTTAGTATAATGTAATATTATTAATAAGTAAAAAATATAACATGATAATCATAACATATGAAATTTAGCACAATAGAGAGCACAGAATCATAAAAATAATCAAGGGTAAACCCACAAAGACTTTATGGTGTACAATTTCCCATGATGAAATATTGTTCAATCAATATCCCATCATGATGTATCATGATACTCAACATTACACAATGTAGTGGAGCGCTATCTCGAAAAACCAACCATATTTATTTCATTCTCATGATTTAGTCCGCGTCATAGATCATAAAACATAGATTCATTCATAATCATAATTTATTCCAAAATCATGGAATTTTGAATAAATATGTGTATGTCCCATATCAAAATTTATAGCTTCATAAATATGTGAACCCTTGATTAGAAATGTGTATGGTATTCATTACACCAAGGTTTTTTGCATTGAAGATAGCACTGACATTTCAACTGCAAAGAAGTCTCAAATAATAATTTGAAAAAATTGTTTAATGAGATAGAAATAAGTATATCATCATATAGAAAACAATATAACGAAATAGTTATATGGGAAATAATGTTACAACATTAGAAATTTTTAAATCGAAGGCAAAATGTAATGAAGAGACATGAATATATAGATAAATCATTATGAAATTTCCACATCGTAACATGTGAAAATAAAGGATCCTAAAAGGATTAATGAGAGTGGGAAGGGTATATAATATTATATAAAATAAAAGAAAAATATGTGGGATATAGATGAATATATCCAAACATGACCGAATGGAAATTCAACGGTATTTCATAAAAGTGGTTCTTGAATAAAAATAAGAGATGGAGATCCCTTAAAAAATATATTAATAAAAATGACTTACATAAATGTAAAAATGAGAGATTATAAATAATATCTCATTAAAATTAAAATAAATTTCATATTAAGAGATCGAATAAAAAAATTACGTTATAAACAACTGTAAATATGATGTCAAATTCCAAGGATCATGCGTATATTAAAATGATGAGATGAATGTAAGGATTCCTAACTTGAGTTTGTGAATCTAAATGCTTGGTAAGGAATTCATGAGATATTGGTGAACATTTAGAGAATTCCATAGAGGGTATGGTAGAGTATGGATGTGCTCCAAGTAGTTTTATTGAAGATAAATTGGATAATTAGTGGGTTTATATAGGAAATGAAAGATTTTTTTATTTATGTTTGGGATTATACATAATAAAATTTTCTAAACCAGAAACCATCCAATGGTTTTTCCCATGGAATCATCCAAAATAGAGTGGTCTTCATTATTTTATACAAAAAATTGTCGAAATAATAAAATAACTACCTTTATTTTGTGGAGGTGAGTCATACTATAAATTAAATGACATTAAAACACTAAAAAATATCAATGGTATTTGATGTTTTATAAATGTGTTATAAAATTTAAAAAATAAACTTAAAATCAAAATATTTTTATGTAAAAAACTTTATTTGGTCTTGGATACCATTTCTAATATTTATTACATCACTTTTATGGCATCATGAGATCAGAATATATAAATTATATTTATATAGTATTAAATTTTTAATCGAAAAATCGATTCTCAAAAAAAATAATGAAAATTTTACCCTTAGATAATTTCAAAATATTTATTCCAAAAATCAAATTATTTTGAATATATATATATATATATATATACATCACCTTCTAAAATAATAACTGAAATTAATTGAATCATGCTTTATTTTTAATAATATGTGTCTTAGAACCATTAAAAAACTTAAATTTGACTTCATAAAAATTAAATAATAATAGATATCTAATAGAAAATATTTTATGACAATATTTTGTTTAAAAAAATTAAAAAAATAAATTAATTCATTAAATGAAATTTCTTAATTTAAATCTCAAATTAATTATAAATACAATTGGTGTTTACAGAAGAAATTTTTATCAATGTTATATCAAAATCATTTATAATGTAAAATAAATATGGAATAAATATAAAAATAATTTTAATGAAATTGAAATATAAATAATCATACTATTAGAGTTTGTTTTTTTTCTAGTATTTGTTTAATTAGTTTTACCTGTAATTAATCTATTTTTTTAACATGGTAATAAATATTTTCTAAAATTTCATTTCATATAGTTAAAAAATTAATTCTAACTTATTAAATAATATTAAATAATATTATTAAAAATATTGATTCCATTTTATGAAAATAAATTCACAATGGTAGTGGAATTTAATTTAAAATAAAACCTGTAAGCATTATGTAAGGTAGTTTTCTCGAAAATACATTTTCTTAGGAAGAAATACTTTAAATTTAATTATATAACTGTTAATATTAATTATATGGATTTATGTTGAAAAATATTGATATTTAATCTAAACATTTAATTTATATTAATTTTCATCAGAGTATTTTTTAATTAATTATAATCAAGATACATTTTTGAATTTAAAAAAATTTTCTAAAAAAATTCATTAGAAGCATAAAGATAATATTATACTAAAGTATAGTATAATGATTATTTAAAATTTAATTAATGGATAAATGTTAAAGAATACATAATTTTACATGAAATAAAATTTAATAGATAAATATAGTTTTAAAATAAATAAATTATCAATGCAAAAAACTATTTCACATACAGGCATTATATTTCTCTATTCACTAAAAAATCTAAATTTTCTAAAAAATTTCATAATTTCACAGTATGAAAAATCGTAATGATGATATCAAAAATTTTGTACATTTTATCAAATAAATTATCTATATTTTATAGATAATATTTATAATATATTTTTCCATAAATGAAATAAAAAGAATATATATATATATTATATAAAAAGGAATATTCCAAAAAATATAGATTATTTACTAATTATTTAAGAATATAGGTAGGAATCACATATATTTTATAAATTAGTTAATTAAAATCATATCAATAAATTTAATAGAATGTATAAAACCATCTTATTTAAATAATAATTTTCTATTTGGGATTAGTGTTACACATCACATAGGATATCGAACAATGTTTTCTCTTTTCGAAAATAGGGAATTATAATTTATACTCCATCACATATATTATATAGTGATGTGATTATTCTACTTTCGAAATATTATAAGGGTGGTATTTGTTATATCAAATCCAAGTATTGGCATTATGAATATTTTCCTGGCTAATACATCAGTTGAAAAAAATATTCATTTTCACAAGGGATGGGGTCCACATCAACAATAAAAAAATGTTGACATGTCTATAAGTGTCAATAGAGGTTCTCTGTCCTTTAATTAAAATGGGAATCCTCTTGTTTTGGGTAGTGATAAAAGGTTATATTTTGTGAATATTTTTTCCAAAAATAATTTTTCAAATGTCAACGTAGTAGGGAAAAACAATATCTAAATTAGGAAGAATTTACATTATTATCTTGGTGATCAAATCATTTTTTTATATATTATATATATAGATAGAATAAGGCCCTCATAAAATAGTTACAAGGGTTGATCAAGAACATAATATAAAATTATTATATTCATGATAAAAAGATGGTCACCATAGATTGGAATGACTGTATGAAGCCCACTAATGTGGTTGTTTTTGGTATTAAATATATGAATCTCTTCAATAAAGCTATGATAAAAAAAATCCGAGAGTATACATACATGCACTAAATGTTACTGTATTTTATATTAAAAATATTTACTAAAAACATTCATGGTGGATAATATTTTAATTTAACATCCTATCTGTGGATAGCTCACTAATCTTTATACAACCACCTCATGCAATGTTTAAAATTGATTATATAATAATAGTATAATCAGATTTCCTAGAGAAAAAAAATTGGTTGACCATGCTTATACATGATGTTCTAGATTTCCCCATTACAATAATTCATGCCTCCATAGATAATTTACATGCTGAATGCTGTAATTCTTATGAATTCATTCTTTACCAAATTCAGCTAGAAATCCAGACATATTATTTTATTAACAGGGATACTCTCTTTTAGAATCCACACACCAGTGGAAACCTCATCACCATATCAATGGTATGGTAATATTTTTGATGGCCACACTGGTGTCCCTCAATGTCTTATGACATTCAAAATGCAACTATTCATATTTCATCTCCAATACTTCTATAGGGGATCAGATATAAGAGGATGTCTCTTCACAACTGACTGTAAAATGTAATGCATATTAATTTATCCATAAACCATTGTTTATCTAATAAGAAATGTATTGATAATTTTTTCCCAACTTCATGTTCAATTGGAATTTATGTAGCGACACACAGTCTATTTTTGGCTAAAATATTCAAATTCACATCACTGAGGGTGTCCATGTAACAGCCCGAGATTTTATGAAAAATATTCTTTTTAATTTTATTAATGTCTTGTATTGTACGCAACACCAAAAGAATCTTTCACAACACGCATCATTGACTTTCCTTCCATTACACGCAATCGCGACCTTCCACGATAGCGTGTGTTGTACGCAACACCGAGTTTCGCTAAACAATGATATGCTATTAAGATATTATTAAAACTAGCCGTTATGAATAGTAATAACCACTTTTTCAAATTTTGTAAATTTTATTTTTCAAAATAGATATCATTTATGGATTCGGAATATCGAAATTATCTTAGGTTGAAATTTTGGTGATTTTCGGATAACTTTCATATTTTGATGAATAGTGAAAATGACTAAATTTTAATTAAAAACAACTTTTTTAATCGAAATAATTAATGGTGATAAATTATTAATTTGAGTGATTTTAATGTATATTTAGAATATATTTTTACAATTCAATACAATGTTGGACATTGGATGTAATTTCACATTTACACCAGACATAAACAAGTGTTAATCTTTTGATAGTTATTATCTCTTAAAAACACGCTATTTGTTGTGACAGCGGAAATTAATTATAAAATTAATTAATGCAACTTATATCTTGGGAATTTTGTAAAATAGAAATCATTTTTGAATTCGGAATATCAATTATAGCTTAGGGTGAAATTTTGGCATTTTTCTGAAAAACTTCAATTTTTGATGAATAATGAAACCACTAAGTGGTAGGTTAAAAACTGAATTTTGCATAAAACTTAATTTTAACGCTTCTGTGAGTGGAATTTCGAAAATCCGAGAGACACGGTTAATATCAAGGACTAAAATGTGGTTCAATGAGATGAAAATAATTTTTGGTGAATAGTAACTTTTTACTTTTTTTACCGCGGTTAATAGTAAATAGGGTAACTAAGGGTAAATATGATATTACTATTACCCTAACACATGTCCTAATTCTATTGGATAAGTGTAATTCGACCAAAAACAACCTTATGAATATAATATGACCATTTAGGTCCACTTGGATTAGATTAGGACATTTATTATTATTTAATTCAAAGAAGAGTTAAAAGAGTTAAAATCAAAGTTTATTTACTAAACCATTTTTAATATGGGGTTATACATAAGATAAATTCGACTATAAATATTCATTAGATAGATAAAAAGATTTCCTACATAATGATATTTTATTTATAATTTTTAGACTTTAAATAAATTAATTTATTGATGACACAACGATGATGCAGTAATTACCCTTTTAAGGAAATATTAACATAATTGATGTTATAAATGCTCAAATGAATGTAATTTGAGACTTTTTATGAATTCCACTAATTTTCTAGGTTACTATGATATATTATTGTTGCTCGAATCAACTTGGTTCGAACATATAATTCTGTTATAACTTTCACAAAAATCATATATCAAATACTGTCAAAATTGACACAAAATAGTTTTTAAATAAAATATTATATTATTAATTGTTATTTTATTCATAAAAATCTAAGGTTCGGCCAAATGACTTAGCTAAAGATATATATATTAATAATAAACAATTTGGGGATCTTTTGGCATGTTATAGTAAGTGTATTAACCATATAGTGAAAGAAAACAAAAAGACACGGTAAAAGTTAAATTATTTAACTTAGATTTAAATCTAATTGATAAGGTTAAAGTAATACCCTAAACTTGTCTAAATCTTATTGGTTGATAGTATTTCGACCCATCCCCACTTTAGCTTCGAAATATGACCCTTTGGAACCATTATAAACCGATTTTGACTTTAATATAAAATAATATTTTGAGATATTCCTAAGGTGCCCCTCTCCTCCCCTATAAAAGGACACCCCCTCCCCCTCCTCCTCACACCAATTTGAGCTCTCAAGCTCGGCCAAACCCTGCCAAACTCTCTTCTCCACTTCCCTAGAAACATCCTAGAGGTTCTGGTCTTCCTCAAAAACCAATTTTAGTGCCCTAAGAGGAGGTCTCAAAGAGGCACTTCAAAGAAGAGGTAATTACCGTTACCAATTCTTTCATCTTTATTTCTTCGTCCACTTCTTCTTCTTAGGTTGTTTCATTATGAAGTAATAACATCAGTATCACTCATATACTGATATGTTATTATAAGTATGAAACAACCCTATTTCTCCATCTATCCATCCTATGGAAAAAGAAATCACCGCGCGTGCGTACGTACGGAATACCGTCTCCACGCCGTGGTGTAATCTATTTTCCACCACCACCTTACATGGATGGGTATAATGGTGTAAAGAATAACTATACATAGTTATTACAACATCATATTGATTCTGATATATTGTATAATCCACTCCAATTCAATTCAATATTTATTGAAATGATATCATCGCTCGTGCGTACGTACGGACTACCGTCTCCACGACGCGATGAGATTCATTCTCCATGTTAACCATTTAAGAATTATTATAATGTATATATAAGAAATAATAATGAAATATATGACATTATAAAGCTACTGGATTTATGTATTTTTATACATAGGTATGTCATCTACTTACTTCCATTTCAAGACAATAAGGAAAGGAAAACAACGTTCATGCGTACGTACGGACTACCGTCTCCATGAACGGTGTTTTTCATTTTATTTATCTACCTATTATATATATATATATATATACTGAATATATATGATATATAAATCATATTTTATATTCTGGAAGTGAGTAAATTATGATATAAGTAATAATGATGTCAAGAAAAACAAGTCAAAACACCTACGATAAATGAAACGATTTTACCCAAAACGCTTCTTTAACAAGGAATTTACAAAAGAACAGGTAATATAATGTCATAAGTGAACCATATATGATATCATAACAATGAATATGATTCTGTAATAAGTCAATTACATTATTTAAATCATTATACAGGAGGTTCGGACACATAAGAAGCAAATCAGACCTAAGGTAAGGGAAATATCACAATCTCATTTTTATCCGAGATTGTTTATTCGTAAGTATTTACTGGGGTGTATTTTATCATCCACATCCATGTTTTATCAATATGTAATATTATTTCCATCCACCTAAAATTGTTTAAATCCATTTTTACCCTTCGGTGAGTTTTTAGTAATACGTATGAAAGGAATCTTTTGTCGTTTTTCGTACGAGGTACTTTTTGACTTTTCCGACAAAAGTACGAAGAATGTTTTTTTAACTTATACGGCACGAACGGATTTCTACTGTTTTATAAAGCCTTATTTTCATGAAGCTTCCTCTAAAAGATTTCATGACTATTTTCAATAAAATCTCTTTCTTTTAAAATTGCATGATGTTTTGTGAAAAGAAATTGATTTTGAAGAAGAAAGGATATTTTCCTCAAGAATTCAATTCAAGTGTTTTATCAAAATTATTTTCCATCTAAGATAATAAAGAGTTCTGTTTCTATCCATATTTTTACATTGATTTGACTATGTTGTGATGGAATTATGTTTATGAATTCCTTTATCTTATATGAATTGATTTATGATGTCATGATGTTTCAAGAATCCCATTTTTGTTACATGTGTTATGCGATGATGTATGTTTTATGATTATGTGGCACACATAAGAAAGGATTCATTATAAGATGGGTGGGACCTATATCTCCCTCCAATGCATTGGGTAAAGATTTTATATCTCATGAGATAGACATGGCTGGAATGGTAGGTTATACCGGTTCAGTGAAACAGGACTGAAACGAGGGTTACTCGATTCAGAAAGGGACTTTGTCCACTAAGATAGTCTTGGCAATGAGTCTTGACTAACAAGAAATGATTCTCTATGATTATGTGTGAATGCCACAAAGTTTCATGTTTTAAGTTATGATTATTGTGATTAAATTTCACTGCCATGATTTATCCCATGTTATGAAATTATGCTCTCTTTTGCAGGTTAAGATTTCCAAAATGTTATGTTCATTTGAATATGATGTGATTGATATTTCTGTTGTTTACCCTTACTGAGCATTTGAGCTCACCCTTTTATGTCTTCTTTTCCCCAGGATATAAATAAAGGTTTTCGGTAAAAAAAAGGAAGATCTTTATGGGAGATGTTGAAGATCTTTCACCAGGATTAGAAGATTACGTTCCGAGTTTCCAAAGACACTAAACTATTACGATCCTTGTGTGTGTGTTTTTGTTATGTACTAAGTATTCCGCAAAAGTAATGTAATGTCCATGTACGTCAGGCTTCGGGTCTCTACAGTTGGTATCAGAGGAAAGGTTTAGTCAACCTTTGGAAACTAGGATGCGAGAACTTTAGTGAGATCCCTAGAGATATTTCTAAGGTATGTCTAGGGATGTCCCTAAGGTTAAGTATACGTATAGGTTATAGTACTAGAACTACGCTAACGATCATAGAATTAAACCTAAGATGTTAGATATTGAAGGTACTCCCCCTTTATTATGTTGTTTTCCCTAGCATGATTTTTGCCTCTCACACTATTTTTTTTGGGTTTTAGAAAATGGCTGGAAACAAGATGATTCACGATAATGGAGGATATGATGGAAAATGGAATGATATTTTTCAAAATGAAATGGGATTTGGAAGTCTAAACATCATTATTATGCCGAATCAGCAATCTCATAATATGATCAATAAAGTAAAATTTGGTAAGTTTTCTGACTCGGCTAATAAGAGAAAGATGGAGTTTCATGATGATCATAGAGGAAAGAAAGTTCAATTTCCCCTATGTAAATCATGTGGGAAGAGGCATCAAGGAGAATGTTTCAAAGGAACTGGAAGATGCTTTGGGTGTGGAAAAGAAGGACACAAAGCAAGTAAATGCAAAGGAAAAGGTTCATTTAACAACATGGATGAGGATAATGGTATTGCTACGACATCAACAATTGTTAAATGTTTTAAATGTGGAATGTGCGGGCATTATGCAAACCAATGCCCTAAGGGAAAGTCTCATGAAGATAATCAGTATGGTCGTATGGGAAGTATTTATGTGGATGATGATGAAGAGACTACAAATGATATGTGAGATGAAAGAATTGTTGAAGCTCGGTCAATGGTTTAAGAATGTAGTGGAATGATTACATGTTTATCATGTGTAATGTTGTATAAGTAATCACATGGTACTATGGAATAAAGAGACATGTAAGGATTGTTACACTATTGTCTGATTAATGTTACCAGTATCCATGAAAGGTTATTCAGATATTTTTGGAATTTAGATGATATGCGCATAATGAAGGGATAAGGAGAAAATTAAATGTTTGATAGTATTCATGAGCTCATGATTGATATAAGGACTAAGTGATATCATGGTTTGAGTATATAGAATTTTGAGGATTTTGTTATGTGGAAAGTGTTAACTTTTAATAGAATTCATGTTTTCAATAAGGTTCAATGGGTATTCAAGGGAGTACAAGATTAAGGCCTTTGAATGTTTGGAATGTGACCAACAAGATATATCTTATGATATATGGGGATCAACGATGGTATTAAATCTCTGGTAATCGTTTTCACTATGTTATGAGAATGGACTGCAGTATTATGGATAAGCCTAAAGATTGGAATGGATTATGTTGGACATATGTTAGTATTGTTTAAGGATAGAAGTTTTTTCGATATTATTGATGGGATGTTATAGTAATATAGTTTTAGAAAAAGGAAAACCTGCAGGACGGGCGACAACCCATCGCGTCGGACAAGGATGTGGGAATCGAACCCACAACCGAAATGCAACTGGCCTTTATCACCTACCACTGGCCTACAGGAAGTCCCTGTTTAGTAGAAACTAGTTTTATTTTATTAATAGGTATGATATATGAAGTATAAGTTCATTTTTGGAACCATATATGATTAATATAACCATAAGATGAACTTATAACTTTTCAAACCTTTTGTTTGAGACAGATGGAATGACCCATCATTCTATTACATGATCTGCTAACACATCACGAATGACAAATTCAACTTCATTTCTTTAAGAGATGAAGTGGAAATTGTCCAAAGAACGACCAACGGTGAGACTATACCGAAATCACGAAAGTATTTCTTCTAAATTCCAATTTCTTCAACTTTAGGGAAATGATCTTGAAAACCAAAAATGTTGTCCTAGTGATCTTATACCTGATGAATCAGATGGTACCTTAGATCGTCACAAATTTATGGATTTGTGATTAATGGATTTTCCATAGCCATGTTCTCTACCACTCTCCATCAGAACATGATGGTTAGATTTCTCTTCCATATCCATATTTTCACCTATGTGGAAACCCAGTGATTAGTTTATTTGGGTAACCGTTACGTTTCATACTTTTGTTTTTAAAGATTGGTTTTGATATTCCTTTTTACGATGTGGGTTTCTATTAATGAAACTTTCGATTAGTAAACCATTTATAACCCCGACGAATTTCGAGGGCGAAATTCATTTTAAGGGGGTAGAATGTAACAGCCCGAGATTTTATGAAAAATATTCTTTTTAATTTTATTAATGTCTTGTATTGTACGCTACACCAAAAGAAGCTTTCACAACACGCACCATTGACTTTCCTTCCATTACACGCAATCGCGACCTTCCACGATAGCGTGTGTTGTACGCAACACCGAGTTTCGCTAATCAATGATATGCTATTAAGATATTATTAAAACTAGCAGTTATGAATAGTAATAACCACTTTTTGAAATTTTGTAAATTTTATTTTTCAAAATAGACATCATTTATGGATTCGGAATATCGAAATTATCTTAGGTTGAAATTTTGGTGATTTTCGGATAACTTTCATATTTTGATGAATATTGAAAATGACTAAATTTTAATTAAAAACAAATTTTTTAATCGAAATAATTAATGGTTATAAATTATTAATTTGAGTGATTTTAAAGTATATTTAGAATATATTTTTACAATTCAATACAATGTTGGTCATTGGATGTAATTTCACATTTACACCAGACATAAACAAGTGTTAATCTTTTGATAGTTATTATCTCTTAAAAACACGCTATTTGTTGTGACAGCGGAAATTAATTATAAAATTAATTAATGCAACTTATATGTTGGGAATTTTGTAAAATAGAAATCATTTTTGAATTCGGAATATCAAATATAGCTTAGGGTGAAATTTTGGCATTTTTCTGAAAAACTTCAATTTTTGATGAATAGTGAAACCACTAAGTGGTAGGTTAAAAACTGAATTTTGCATAAAACATAATTTTAACGCTTCTGTGAGTGGAATTTCGAAAATCCGAGAGACACGGTTAATATCAAGGACTAAAATGTGGTTCAATGAGATGAAAATAATTTTTGGTGAATAGTAACTTTTTACTTTTTTTACTGCGGTTAATAGTAAATAGGGTAACTAAGGGTAAATATGATATTACTATTACCCTAACACATTTCCTAATTCTATTAGATAAGTGTAATTCGACCAAAAACAACCTTATAAATATAATATGACCATTTAGGTCCAGTTGGATTAGATTAGGACATTTATTGTTATTTAATTCAAATAAGAGTTAAAAGAGTTAAAATCAAAGTTTATTTACTAAACCATTTTTAATATGGGGTTATACATAAGATAAATTCGACTATAAATATTCATTAGAAAGCTAAAAAGATTTCCTACATAATGATATTTTATTTATAATTTTTAGACTTTAAATAAATTAATTTATTGATGACACAACGATGATGCAGTAATTACCCTTTTAAGGAAATATTAACATAATTGATGTTATAAATGCTCAAATGAATGTAATTTGAGACTTTTTATGAATTCCACTAATTTTCTAGGTTACTATGATATATTATTGTTGCTCTAATCAACTTGGTTAGAACATATAATTCTTTTATGACTTTCACAAAAATCATATATCAAATAGTGTCAAAATTGACACAAAATAGTTTTTAAATCAAATATTATATTATTAATTATTATTTTACTCCTAAAAATCTAAGGTTCGGCCAAATGACTTAGATAAGGATATATATATTAATAATAAACAATTTGGGGATCGTTTGGCATGTTATAGTAAGTGTATTAACCATATAGTGAAAGAAAACAAAAAGACACGGTAAAAGTTAAATTATTTAACTTAGATTTAAATCTAATTGATAAGGTTAAAGTAATACCCTAAACTTGTCTAAATATTATTGTTTGATAGGATTTCGACCCATCCCCACTTTATCTTCGAAATAAGACCCTTTGGAACCATTATAAACCGATTTTGACTTTAATATAAAATAATATTTTGAGATATTCCTAAGGTGCCCCTCTCCTCCCCTATAAAAGGACACCCCCTCCCCCTCCTCCTCACACCAATTTGAGCTCTCAAGCTCGGCCATCCCCTGCCAAAATCTCTTCTCCACTTCCCTAGAAACATCCTAGAGGTTCTGGTCTTCCTCAAAGACCAATTTTAGTGCCCTAAGAGGAGGTCTCAAAGAGGCACTTCAAAGAAGAGGTAATTACCGTTACCAATTCTTTCATCTTTATTTCTTCTTCCACTTCTTCTTATTAGGTTGTTTCATTATGAAGTAGTAACATCAGTATCACTAATATACTGATATGTTATTATAAGTATGAAACAACCCTATTTCACCATCTATCCATCCAACGGAAAAAGAAATCACCGCGCGTGCGTACGTACGGAATACCGTCTCCACGCCGTGGTGTAATCTATTTTCCACCACCACCTTACATGGATGGGTATAATGGTGTAAAGAATAACTATACATAGTTATTACAACATCATATTGATTCTAATATATTGTATAATCCACTCCAATTCAATTCAATATTTATAGAAATGATATCATCGCTCGTGCGTACGTACGGACTACCGTCTCCACGACGCGATGAGATTCATTCTCCATGTTAACCATTTAAGAATGATTATAATGTATATATAAGAAATAATAATGAAATATATGACATTATAAAGCTACTGGATTTATGTATATATATACATATGTATGTCATCTACTTACTTCCATTTCAAGACAATAAAGAAAGGAAAACAGCGTTCATGCGTACGTACGGACTACCGTCTCCATGAACGGTGTTTTTCATTTTATTTATCTACCTATTATATATATATATATACTGAATATATATGATATATAAATCATATTTTATATTCTGGAAGTGAGTAAATAATGATATAAGTAATAATGATGTCAAGAAAAACAAGTCAAAACACCTACGATAAATGAAACGATTTTACCCAAAACGCTTCTTTAACAAGGAATTTACAAAAGAACGGGTAATATAATGTCATAAGTGAACCATATATGATATCATAACAATGAATATGATTCTGTAATAAGTCAATGACATTATTTAAATCATTATACAGGAGGTTCGGACACATACGAAGCACATCGGACCTAAGGTAAGGGAAATATCACAATCTCATTTTTATCCGAGATTGTTTATTCGTAAGTATTTACTGGGGTGTATTTTATCATCCACATCCATGTTTTATCAATATGTAATATTATTTCCATCCACCTAAAAAATTTTAAATCCATTTTTACCCTTCGGTGAGTTTTTAGTAATACGTATGAAAGGAATCTTTTGTCGTTTTTCGTACGAGGTACTTTTTGACTTTTCCGACAAAAGTACGATGAATGTTTTTTTTAACTTATACGGCACGAACGGATTTCTACTGTTTTATAAAGCCTTATTTTCATGAAGCTTCCTCTAAAAGATTTCATGACTATTTTCAATAAAATCTCTTTCTTTTAAAATTTCATGATGTTTTGTGAAAAGAAATTGATTTTGAAGAAGAAAGGATATTTTCCTCAAGAATTCAATTCAAGTGTTTTATCAAAATTATTTTCCATCTAAGATAATAAAGAGTTCTGTTTCTATCCATATTTTTACATTGATTTGACTATGTTGTGATGGAATTATGTTTATGAATTCCTTTATCTTATATGAATTGATTTATGATGTCATGATGTTTCAAGAATCCCATTTTTGTTACATGTGTTATGCGATGATGTATGTTTTATGATTATGTGGCACACATAAGAAAGGATTCATTATAAGATGGGTGGGACCTATATCTCCCTCCAATGCATTGGGTAAAGATTTTATATCTCATGAGATAGACATGGCTGGAATGGTAGGTTATACCGGTTCAGTGAAACTGGACTGAAACGAGGGTTACTCGATTCAGAAAGGGACTTTGTCCACTAAGATATTCTTGGCAATGAGTCTTGACTAACAAGAAATGATTCTCTATGATTATGTGTGAATGCCACAAAGTTTCATGTTTTAAGTTATGATTATTGTGATTAAATTTCACTGCCATGATTTATCCCATGTTATGAAATTATGCTCTCTTTTGCAGGTTAAGATTTCCAAAATGTTATGTTCTTTTGAATATGATGTGATTGATATTTCTGTTGTTTACCCTTACTGAGCATTTGAGCTCACCCTTTTATGTCTTCTTTTCCCCAGGATATAAAGAAAGGTTTTAGGTAAAAAAAGGAAGATCTTTATGGGAGATGTTGAAGATCTTTCACCAGGATTAGAAGATTACGTTCCGAGTTTCCAAAGACACTAAACTATTACGATCCTTGTGTGTGTGTTTTTGTTATGTACTAAGTATTCCGCAAAAGTAATGTAATGTCCATGTACGTCAGGCTTCGGGTCTCTACAGTCCAGGATTCCTTTCTCGCAACTATCTACAATAAAAGTTTAAAGGCATGTTGTTGGTAGAATGTCATTCTATAATTGACAAAGTATGGATAGAACAAAATTGTATGTCCTTTGAAAATAATGCACCAACAATTCATGAAAGAGAAAAGGTAATTCATATGGTTGTTAAAAAAACCTTAAATACTCATACAAGATGGATGAAAAATGACATGATTGATCTCATTATTCATCGATGTTTTGTTCATCTTGGAAAGAGCATAAATCCACTAGTGTAGATCTTGATTAGGTTGATCCACCCAAAACTCCATATTTAATGAATGTTAACATGGACTGGGTAGATTTATGAACAATTGGAGCACCAGTTTATGATGTCTAATTTTGTGATCATTAGTGATTTCTTGAAGGTTATATATACCACAACATGGTAAATGGATATTATATAGAGGTTGAGTATTATTCCACGATCAACACAATAAAATATTATTTCCATTATGGATGGATTTTTTTGGATGGAATATAATTCTATTCTACTATTATACTTCTGAATGAAATATTATAGGAATTTCCCTTGGAAACTTTTATCACCTGATATCAAATTTCATCATCTCACTAGTATTATTACTCATGATTTGACACATGTCTATTTGGATACAAATCAAGATGCTAATACTATATCAAAGAATTAAAATTTTGACGATATATCTGGATAAACATTTATGGTATTAAAGTTATACTCCAACTAATATGAATATGATTCACTAGTTACCCTTTATAATAGTCTATTTTATCTCCACATAGGATTTCATCAATTTTACTTAGATTAATGAAATATGATAGTAGTGGGTTCACATGGCTGGTTGACCATTTTTGGCATTATAAAGTCTATTGAGTACATAATGGAAGAAAATATATTGAAAAAATTCATTACCAATAAATAAAATTATAAAAATAAAATTGATAATGTTCTTGAGATATAGATTAATATTTTTCTTTCATGTAGTTGAAATCATAAAAAGTTATGGCATGTGATGAGATTCTAAAATAAATAATATAAGACATATGAAACATTGAATTATACGCACCAAAAAGTAATAAAATCAATTGAAAATTTTAATATAATTAAATTAATTATAAACATGATATAACATTTCAAAATGGTTTTATATACACAAAAACAAATAAGTGGTGACTTTTCAGATCTCACCATGAAAGAAAAGAGAGACTATAAATATCATATGATAAGTTTCAAATTCCATCACACAAGTCGAAATTTACAATATAATAAATATATGTATAAAATAAATATTTTATATAATATTTAATGAATATTTAATATAATATTTGAAATACTTTATAATATTTTATTATGCTTTTATTATCACCTCCATTTTAATGTCATATTTTGAGCCATTCTATCTTTGGTTTTGTGCATGATTTCATTTGATCTATTTTACATTTTCATACCTTGATCAAGGATACATAATATCTTTAATAATAAAAATTATATGTATATTATATGTATTCAGTATATATGTATTTTATTAATACATAAATTTTATCGGGGAAAAATTTAATTGACCAACCATGGAGATGATTTGCGATACAAAAACATTAGTACTATTTCCATTTTCTTAGTTGGTTGAATGAATCAATGATAAAAATATATTTAAAAAATTATAATTCTATATATACCACATATTATCATTAAAACCATCCTTATAAGGTTACATTTAATGCTTTAATGAATCAAACAACTTTTTATGGTTGTAGTCTGCCATACAAACAAGCGACATTAACTTATTCTTAGAAAATAGAATGTTAGAAATTGAACATATGATATAACGAATCCATATTTATATTTATGTTGAAATATAATATATATTTATATTTATACATTATATCTTCCATAATATCCATCTTCAATATGTGGTACTATAAAAACGAATTACATAGGTTTGCGAGGTGAGGGTTGGCCATACATAATAATAATGATTTCGTAAAAAATTAATGGAAGAGTAATTGATTTATGTTATTATATTATCATAAAAACAAATTATTATATATTATATAAAGATTTATTATATTATAAATTTATATAAATAATTAATATTTGAGAAATAGGAATAAAATAGTTTGATCATACTTTAAACAATTAGATTCTCTTAGAAGATCCTCATTTAAATCTATTATAAAGAACCATAGTGTTGGTCTTTAGGGAGGTCCACAAGTACAAGATCAATGATAGGGATTTTGGGGTGGGATAAATAGGGTATTTTCAAATTTATATTCATTTATAGGTGTTAGGTAGATGAGGGTTGTTATGTCCTTTTTACATGGGGGGAAAAGAACTGAGTTGAATTCTACATGGAAATTAAACAAATGAATACTAAATAAAATGGTCACTACCTATCCAAAATCATCCAAATGACAATATATTTAAAAAAATATGGATTGTATTGAAAATTTTCCTTGTAAATAGGTATTTGACATTAATTATGGTCATTTTCATAGCTATATTTTTATTATAACCCTCGATAATCCAATTTTTACGATAACCATGCTAATTTATTTTTTCTTTTCACTGTTAATTTTTTAAAAAATTAATCTCATTATATGATATTATAAATTTTTATAATACAAAATATGTAATTAATTTTTAAAAATAGAATTAGTTTTTTGGTATTATTTAATTTATAATTAATCTCGTATACACAATGATTAAGTTATTTTTCAAAGAGAGAATATTAAAATGATTTCAATGATTTTTTATCAATTTAAAATAATAAAATGATTCCAATAACCTAAATAGGTTAAATTCATATATAATATTACTAATTAAATGATAATATAAAATTAAAATAAAATTTAACTGTATAAAAAATTTAAATGAAAATGCAGTTTTAAATAATATATCACTATTTTTTACTATTCATATAAAATAATATATTATGAAAATTCTCAAAAATTCTCTGTTGGATAACATTAAATTTTTTTATACAAAATAATGATTATATTGAAAATTTAGAAATATATAATTTTGAATAATTACTTTTATATGTATTCATAATAATAATAAAAAATCATCAATTTTTGGCTAAATATTATTTTTGAAATATGTAAAGATTTTATTCAAAAATTATATAAATTTTTATATAAATTTTTTTATGTAATATAATTATGATAATTATTAAAAAAAATATTTATTACTATTTATTTCATTATATTTAAAATATATATTATTAAGCCACAATAGACTAAATTAATAATTTATCATGATTTTATTAAAATTAGTGTTGCCTGTAAAAAAAGCTAACCTAGTGTTGCAAGTAAAGAATGTATAATAGTGTGTTCCAGGTAATGAATGATATCGAAAATGACTAATTTACTCAAAAATAATAATAAATTAAAACACTTTGTGTTATATTCTACCAACGTTCAAATAAATTTCATCATACATATTTATCACTCAAATACAAAAAATTAGGATTCTTGTGCCTCATAATTTCTTCATGTTCCCATATACCATCATCAAACATGTTGGTACACCAAAAACATTTACCATGTTAGTTGTATTGTATTGTAATATCTTTCTATATAATCCGAAATCACCACTAATTTTTCCTTTTATTATTTTTTTACCTATTGTTAGAGCCTCTATGTTCAGTAAAAGTGATGATATGTTATTTACATTCTCATGAGAGATACATGCCTCACCTAACATACATGGGAGATGGATTTTGGATGATCCAACAAATTGGATAATATTTTGATATTATCAAGAATATTAACTGACCCAACTTACATAGGTATTAGTTTTCATTTCATGCCAAATCATATATCCATATAATAAGAATAAATTGATAGAAACCCCTTTTTCATCAAAAAAATATCATGATGTTCATTGTCATCATAAAATTTCCAGTAACTCTGAGATTCCATTATTTCTTGTAGATGAATATAATAATCTCTATTATTTCATCAACTTTCTCACGTCCCAATATTTTTCTTTCTCAATCATCATTCCATCAAATTGGAGCTCTAATTTTTTTCCCATAGAATGTTTTATAAGTATCCAATTTAATTAATCAGTAAAATCTATTATTTTAATAAATATAGACTAGATGGAGTTTATGATCCCAAACAACCTTGAAAACTAATGAAAAATATCTCAAAAAATCATCTCAAGTTTTAAATTTTCTATAAGAATAACTATCTATCATAGGATGATACATAGTGGTTATACTCAACATTATATAAATATCTTTCTAAAGGAATCAGTTGAACTTTTTGGAAATGATCATATCGTGATCAGAGAAAATGTAATGTGGTACTCCATGAAAATGTACTAACTCACACACACACACACATATATATATATTCGAGTATTGATCTATAAAGAAGTATACTCTCATAAAAATTCAATGTGATGACTTGGTATGGTGATCAACAATGACCTAAATAGAATTATGACCATTAGATATTTTTGGTGAGTCTTAGAACAAAACCTACTGAGTTGTTATCCCATTTTCTTTCAGGTATCAGTAATTGTTGTATCACCCCTTAAATATACCATCTGTAACATTTGTATATACTATTCACCAAGATAAAAACTCTATAATATCTCACTTCATTTTATATCATCAGAAGTATTCATTCAATTTTGTACACATATTCATACAACTATGATGAATATAGAATGAAGAACTGGGATAATCTACTAAAAACACCTCATACAAGTCAATTATTGATGGAACACATACACATTTCATTAACCTTGTCCTATTATCATGTTCTTGTTTAATCTAAAGAACATTTCTATCATTAATTTACAGCACCACATCCTCATTGTCTCATATTTATTCTCCATTGGATAGATATTTTTACATTCATTATAGTAATATTGGATTTCCACCTTCTTATAAATTTGCAGATCCAATTTAAATTCGATAAATATTGTATATTTTTTCTCCTAATTCTAGATAAGGTATCATGATTCATTCGTCCCAATGCAATGGTTACCATGGACAATTTTGCAGGGTGGTAATATTTAAGAAGTCATAATCATTAATCATGTCTAGCCATCTTCTCTTATGAGTATTTTAATTCTTCTATGATAATGTATACATAAGTTTTTTATAGGTATTTATATCATGCATTTTTATATAATGATAATGAATCAATATCTTTTTGGAATAATGTATCACAACAAACACCAAATCAAAATTTGGGTCATTTTTCTTATGAACCTTCAACTATCATGAGGCGTTAGATATAACCATTTCATTATACATAATAACTCATCCAAATATCTTTCATGATTCATCACAATATATTAAACCTCCATATCCAGGACAGGGTAATGTTATCCGTAGAGTTCCATCTAATTTTTTCATCAGTTCCTCAAAATTTTCATCACATATGTCCTGTGTAACATGGATACAATCCGAGTAAACATTATTACTAAATTATATGGACATAATAAATTATCAACAACTAATTTTTAATATGATGATAATCCCATAATACTACTGATGTCATTCAATAAATTTAGTCTTGGACAATAGTCCATAGTCTTTATCCTTTATAGATCTACTCATATACCCTCTATTGATATTATATATAGATAAGTAAATCATTTAAAGTTATATTTCACACATTCTAAAATTTTCATATATTTCCAATTCTCTAGGGTATTCAGTAAAATTATCATATAATGTTAATGATATTACCCTATCATTTAATTTATTATAATATCAACAATAAAGACAATGAAAAATGGATCAATATAATATATAATTCCAATGATCATTGAATCCTTGAAGATATAAGGTGAGTTAGTATGAGAAATTGGCATCACTATATATTATAGATTCCATTCTTTGTATGGAATAAGGTATTGAGTATATCCCAATTATTGAACCTCATTTTATGATAGAAAAAAATGAAAAACATATTGGGAATGAATTAATCTATGCATAATCGATCAATACATGGTAGAGAACACTCGTTTTGGATCATTATTTAGAACCTCTCAGGATAACCAATGAATATTCGTATCGATCCATATTTATTTCCAATAATATAAATATATGAATTCCATGGTAAAACCATTGTATCACTTAATCCACTTCCAAATATATCCCAGAGTTTTTTCTTAAATAACAACTACATAATTTGGTCCTTTCTATAAGGATTGATAAAAATTGATAGTTCACAATGTATGTGTTCTCGTGAAAAATAAATAAAAATATTAAGGGGAATAATTTGTTACTATTTTATAAATAGATCAGAAAATCATTGAATAATAGTAATATTATAAAAATCATGTTCCTCACAATATATTTGATATAAATTCACATTATAAATAGAAATTTAGACCCATAAAATGGATGTTCTATCAATTAGATATTTTTACAAATCATAACATTGATAGAAAATCATTGTATGGTCTGGAATATCAAATGTGACTCTCCATCCTTGATAATTGACGTAATATTTATATAGAGAATGAAAATGAATTCTTAATAAATAAACAAATATATTGATTAGAATGGTGTAATTATTTGGGGAAATTACAATCCCACTAATTTCAAATGAAGAGGAGTTATATAATTCTTATATGACCATCATACCACTAAGAGATTTCATAACTATTTAAATATAATTTTTTTTGTGGAATCATTGAACCCTTGAAAATTTTATACTAATTTATAGAATGGGTATATCGAGTGTAATATAATATATTTTTAGTTTTATATTTTTTGGTAATTGTTTCTTTCACCAGGTTGTTATCACACCACTCACAAAATCTAATGATCGTATGATATTTCCCATTTTCTATGTGTATAAGAGGTTTCTAGCATTGATCATCACCATTAAAATCTGGATTTGGGAATTGTTTAGAATAAATTATATACGTTATTCATTTAAAAAAATTGTATTGTGGGTGGTCCATTCTATATTGATTTATATCTATTCTCATTATTAGTTAACTTTTTCCCATCAATTAAGAAATCTATTTCTATATGACCATCCATATCACATTTTATACATTTACTAGTCACTTTAATAATGTATCAAATAATTTTATTCCTAAACATATTTTATAAAAGAAAAACTCATTTCCTTCTCTACATGGTATTTAGATTCTCCGTAGAATTAGATTTTTCCCATGTTATAAAAACCACTGTATTGATATAAATATCCAATTGATATGTCAACCATGATTGAACATAGAAAAATATCTTCATAGATATAGATGTCTCCTATATAAAATATTTTTTGATAATTGGTCTTTAGAAACGAAAAAATTTATCAACTATACTTGTGGGTTAGATGATAATAAGAGAACCTTACATCACAATCCTTGTAAATTTTTTACAAATGGATTAAACATATTTTGATATAGCTCACAGAATTATTTTTCAATTTTTTTATAGATAATATGGGGAAATTAACAATATAATAATATTTCCATGAACTCATACCAATATATGGTTTTAATTTAACCATGATACTTTATATTCTATATAAGAGTCCACCAGATATACTCTTCATTATCTAATAAGTTGACTACAAAAATGTATTTTTTATGTTCAAAACACTGGATAAAAAAAAATTTCATCAGCGTTGATAAATTTTCCAACACATAGTTGGTCATAATACCCTTTAGTATAATGTTTATCTTTATATTTGAATGTCTCAATTAAATTCTTGTTCCATGCTTTATTAATTTGGAAGTCCATCATGATTCATATCATGAAATATTTTTCTGAGCAGAGTAGTCAAATCTTTTCTTCTAACTTCCAATGGTAATAATGCTCATGTGTCAAATAATTTCATTTTCCATCACACATAACATTAATAATGTTCCATTGGGATCTAACCATTAAGTAATATAAAATATAATTTTTTATTTTATAATAATTATCGCCAGGAACCAAAAAATCTATTAATATCACATATAAGATATCTAAAAAATAAAATATTCTTTTTAATTTAGAAAAGAATTGGGTTATCCTAGGTTATTCATAGTTATTATATGTTTAATTCATTTAAGAAGGATTATAAATAGCATCTTAATTACTATGTCATATCCCATGAATGAGTAAAGCCATGTGTGATGTGGGGCACATTTTCATACACATGTTAACGATCAAGTTCAACTCAATGTTTATATTTCAATGTTATTACACCTATGAACCTATAAAGAATATTCTCATCCATATTTAAGATCCATATAGGGTTTTAATTTCATTGAAACAACTCACTCTTTACATTACAGAAATTCATGGAAAGATTCCTATTCTTCGACCCATGTCTTGAATTTTTCAGAGAAATATACCTACAAGCATTCAAAAAAATATCCCCTAGGTATCTGATTGATTTTTTCTCATCCTAGTATATAAATCATACATAAATAAATCGACTTATATAATATGGGAAAACAATGAATTCAATACATATATATTGTATTATTTATTAATATTCTTTCCATTACCCAATCATAATCCAGATGGTTGTAATAATATATAGCCTTTAGAAAATTGAATACATAAAAAATATGTTCATATTTGTACTATATAGGAATCCACTAAGTTCTCCATAACTACCATCCTATAGTGGATAATCATAGATAATAAATTTCTATATAACCTTCTGAAAGGAAACCCAATAAAGGATGATATCTAAAGCTCGATAAGTGTAAATAATTGAGATAAAATGAATAACATGAGCTTAAGTGTATGAGAAAAAGAGAATAAAATTCCATAATGATACCATTGATATAAAATATCATAATATTAAATAATCGAATGATGATATGAAGGTCAGAAGACATGAATCAATATGTAGTCAAAGAAAATGAGCCACTATATAATAACATTTTCATAATACTTGTAATTATTGAATAACCATTCAAATAGAAAACCATTTCCATAGAAATCAATGATCACAACCCTGGTTTCTATTGTGAAATGGTTTCACTCCCCAAATAGTCATTATAGTCAAGGATTACTCGAACGATCATCAAAGAAGAAAAAATTCCCTATTGGAATGAAGATCACCCCCTGTGAATTTTATATATATCTCATGTGAGATAAATGATTAAAAAATACATTAGAGGGAGATAGGGGTCCCACCATTCTCATAAAGTAATTCTTATTTATGTGTACCCCAAGATCATAAAACATTCATCATATCGTAACAAATGAAATAAAATGGGATTCATAAACATTTATTGATATCATAAATATTTAAAAAGAGGATGGTTTCATAACCATTTTTTCATTTTTTCATAGAAAAACTAACAAAATGAGAAGAATTATTAATTGATATTTTATCATTGTAGATCCCATGGACAAGAAATGGGATTCATAAATATCTTTTTATAATAATTATAAACCATTAAGGGAATGAATAATTATGGTATCCATGGGAATATATTGACTAATATAAAAATCACATCAAAATATTCCATTATAGTGGGAAATGTATTTATATAATATAATTGGATCATTTTTTTAGAAAAATTAATTTTCAATGAAAATAACTTTTTTGAAAACGAAATATTTATATTCATTTTTGAAATTTCCATATTCAAAAATAAATAATAAAACATTTATGTTATTCATTTAAATTTTATAAATAAATTTAATGAGGAAAATATATTCTCTTTTATGACAAGCTCTTTTTTCAATATTAAAAATTGAAAACATATTTTTCCTGGAAAATAACCTCAAAGACTAATAGAGGAAACTTAATAATCATTTAAATGATTTTTTTTGGAAAATACACATTCCAAAATGAAAAAAATTAAAACATGAAATATGTTGACATTCCTTATATATGAAGGCTAAATTAAAAATAATAATTTAATCCTCAAAAATAATAATTATAATAATAGAGGATAATTATATTCTTGTTATATATTTTAAAAGAATTATTCCATTCACTTTTTCAAGAAATCCAAATATGAATTTTTTAAATTGATATGAATATTCATTTTTGATATTTTTTTCACAATCATTCATCGGAAGATATATTTTTAATAAATACATTTCATCTTGTTAATTCCTTTTTGAATTATATTATAAAAACTAATTTTTAATGAAAATTGATATTTTTTTCAAAAGGAAAAATGTTAAAAAAGTTATTGAAAACATTTTTTTAAAATAATGATTAAGGAAAGAGAAGAAAATGAAGAGAAAATAATTATTCTATATCTAAAACTATGTGATAAGTAAATTAATATTTTATTTGTGAGGTAAATGATAATATTTTATAATTGGAATCAAAATCATAAACATTCTTGATAAATGTTGTGATTATAACATAAAATTCTTGATACATTGGTGAAACAGAATCATAATCTAAATTAAAGAAAAACATTAAATATATCATATAATATCATCAAAATAGTGAGATCCATTATATAACATGTCATAGGGGAAGTATATACACCACAAAAAGGAATCTAGTGGGTATTTTTCATATGTGTCCCATAAATAAGAGTGACTTGAAATAAAATAAACTATGTCTCGACATGATTTGTGGACCTTAGACACTTATATATAATCAATATTTGTTTATTGTAATTTTATTAAAAATAATAATACATATATCCTACCATTTATGATATACTTATGACCTTTTAATAACAGCTTATTAATAAATCCTTGTAAATTCAAAATATGATAAATAACATCTTTGTTTTTCATGAATGTTTTTATTTTTCATACTGTTAGATCACAGTAATTAATAATGGATAAATAATATGATAGATTTTAATGGGAAATAAATATAATATATATTCAGTAAATACGCATTTAAATTTATCCATGAAATATAAATGTATAATATCAAATGTACTATTTATGGTGATGGTTTGTTGTATGTATACATCAATACTATTTCCATTTTATTGAAGGGAATTAAGAATGTAAGGTAAAAACTATATTACTAATCCATAATAACTTTATATTTAATATATATACATTTATATTAGATATTTTCATTACTCCCATCTATATTACTCTATATTTAATGCATGAAGGAATCACATCACTTCATGAGGCGATATCATGGCGTACACGGGAGTAAAGTTATAATTTTTCCAATAAAATTGAATGTGAAAAGGTATATATGATATATAGATTCCTAAAGGTATAATTATTATATAAATATAAAATATATACATTACACACATCATAAAAAAAACTCAGATAAGTGGTCATCGAAAAATAAATGTCATCGTTTTGTGGGGCGGTAGTCCACTGTATACATGAATGATGGTTTTTCGAACAATTTAATGGAATTATAAATGTTTGAAGGTTTATAAGTTCACAATTTAAATTTATTTATATATTATATACCTATGTTATTATATTTTTTAATACATATATAATTTTGGAAAAAATATAATGAAAATTAAAGAGATTTGTGAATACAGTTACATTTGATTATAAGTGTCACCTTTGGATATTTTATTATAGACTGTAGTGTTGTTTTTTAAGGTGGAAAAGAAATTTAATAGCATTGATATGTACGTTGGTGATTTATTTTTTTAGGGTGTGTCTCAACCAGATAGAAAAGGTGGTGTGAAAAATTAGATAGTAGTGGTGGCCATTTTTATATTGGGGAAAGTAACCTACATGGAATCTATTTAGAAATCTTCCAAAAGAACCGATATTAAATATTTAATAATCAATAATAAATCATCTTAAATTAATATATATTATAAATTGTAAAGGGTAAAAATTTAATATGTCCATATAATTGTAGTTTGACATGTTTTAGGGTAATTTTAACCCTTATATCCTCATTTTAACCACCAGTATACCCATTCTTACCATTTTCATTGTAATAAATTTTTATTAAATTCAATATTAATTTTTGTATAAAAATATTTTTAACATATTTGATAATATAAATTATACATATAACATATTTAGAATCAATCTTTTCCAAAATATAATTCGTATAATTTATTAAAAAATTATTAAAAACTTATCCCGCATACACTATTAGGCCGTCTGTTTTAAAAGAGAGAATGTTTAAATTATTACATTGTTTTTATTTGAAAATTTAATATGAAAATAACTAAAATTACCTAAAATTTATTAATAGGTTTATAATTGAAGGAATATTACATTTAGAAAAAATTGAAACAAAATATATTTCAAAAAAAATTAAATAAGAATGTTGATTTGAAATATAATTCAGTATTATCCACTATTCATAATGAAGTAAAATTTTCAAAATTATTTTAAAAAACCCAAAGATAATATTTAAATTATTATATAAAAAGGTTTCTTATATTATCACTTTAATTTTATATATGTTAAAAATAAATTATATATCATTTCCGAAAAAGAGGGAAAAAATATTGATTGAGAAAATAGTATTTCTGAACTATATATAGTGATTATTGAAATAAGATGTATTTATTTATCAATATATATTATTTATATAAAATACTTATGATAATAGTTATAATTTATTTATTATTATTCTAAAATCTATGTATAACGATTGTTTGATAAGAGTTGTGTTAAAATAATATTAAAAATATGTCTTAGTTTTTTAAAAACACATTTTAATTTGTAATACAAGTTAACATAGTTTTTTTGTGTAACAAAATATTAACCTGGTGTTATGTATTCCACAAGATATCATGTTTTTTTAATTATTTAAAATATCAATTCAGAAAAACATTTTTTCTTCCATAAATGATATGTTGTTTTGATGTACACGCTATTTAATAATAGAGACCATGGGAAAACTAAGCTATGTGATGGTTGATTTATTAAAGGTCTCCAAAATAATGGTTATTGAGGAATTATTTCAAGGTAATTTTATTTTTTTACAGTAACCATTTATGGGTGATTGTGTTAATTAACATTTCTCAAATAATAGTGAATGAATTCTCAACCACATTTTTTAAAAGGTTGGGGATAAAGTCTCATTTATTATTAAACCAAAGCACAAACCTCTTTAACTGGGTAGAGGGAGACCCATTACATCACCCCAAGGCCCAATGGGAATTTAGACCATTACATGGCCCGTATGTCCATTTTTTGTCCCATTACCCATTTTGTGAATAGTACTGCTACAATACACACACTCTTACTGTTCCACATAGTACCCGCTGCTGCTACGATACCCTGCTACCGCTATAGTACCTTCTCTCCGTGACAGTGTCCGCCATTGCAATAGTGCCACCACTGTTATAGTACGCTACAAACTGCCAGAGTAACCTACAGCCAATGGGGTTTCAACCCTCATTTTACATGTATAATTAAGGGGTACTTACCACTGAGACAAACCACAACTACTCAATTATCAACAACATGATTAAAGGTGTTGTTTCTCCTCTCAATAAATTAGTATGTCTAGGAGCATTAAGGTACTCAAATTTTTTTTCCAATGTTTCCATTTAAGGGTAACCATATAGATTGAATAACACATATGGGTGGATTATTCATGTTTTGAGTGTTTTATAAAGGTTAAAATAAGGAGATTCATTATAGGTGTTTATAAAATCATCAAATAAATATCAATGGAAAAGAAGAAATTCATCTTAATAATGATATGTTCTATTAGTTCATCAATTATTTTTAGAGAAGGTAATACAAAGCTATTAAATTTTATGTTTTTATCCAAATTAAATATAAGACTAGACCACTTAAGAGTAGTGAATTTGATTGTAGTATTTTTCTCACAGAACAAAAAAATGATATTATAAATACTTAAAAGTATCACATTGAATATTTGGATGTGACATTAGATTCATGTTGAATACTTATTACTTATTGTAAATAAATGGTATTAGATTTTATTTATAATTATTTTATCATAATAGGATATCGAATAGATAAATCTAACATTTAGTTTAGGATCTCATTATGTGTAAGATACTACCTCATAGTATCATTTGAAAACGAATTATTTTTCTTTCTAAAACTTGTGGGTATGTACTCAGGATTCAATATTATTATTCAACTCTAAAGGACTATATTTATTCCCACTAAACCTATATATAATTTCTATTTTTATGTAATGTGTCTTGTTTTCATCACTCAAGTTGTTATTATACCTTCAAAAACAATTGTGGATCCTCATTAGAATGTCTATGGAAATAATTATCAATATTTTCACATGATTGAAATTTCTTGAAGATCATCATTGATTTCTATTCTCTAATAATGCATGTATAACGAAATTTGAAGGTAACGACACATTCAAAAAAGGATTTATTTGATTCATTCTTTCAATTTCCATTTTCCCTAAATTAATTAATTCCACTAAAATGACTGAATTATGTGTTATTATGTGATAAGATGACCTCTATAGGATCAGTTATTATACTACGATACATAATTACTTATATAATTATATTTAATGGTTATTTTTAGGGATAGTGATATTACATCATGTACTGTGAGGAATTCCATGAATGGGTGATAATTATTATAATGAGAAAAGAGTTTGATTAAAGAAAATGATTAAAAATTGAGTTAGGATTATAGTTATTTTTTAAATATGTTCATCATATTTATAAAAGTAATAAGAGGTGGGTTATCATAAAAATGTTTTGTTTTCTCCTAAACTTCATTACTCATGTTATTAATTTTCTATTTCTTAGTTCAATATTATTTTCATCCTTTAGTATTTATTGTCTTTCTAGTTTTTTACTAATTTTGATACACGAAAATAAATTCCAAAAACTATTTTGAAGAATCACATTAATGAAAAAAAATTATCCTTGACACGAAAATGAAGTTATACACTAGGTTATATCTATGGAGTATAAAATGATTTATTATTAATCCCATGGAAGCCTCTTATAAAATCCATTTTTTCCAATTTCATGTTCTATCCAAAATATGATGCACTACTGCATGACTTGTGAAAAATAGGTTGAGGGATATAGCTCATTCAGTGTATTTCCACATAAATACATTCTACATTGAAATATTGTAAAATTCAATTCTATCTACCCAAACTCCCATATAACCAAAAAATGGTGTGCCAATCTTATACAGATATATATCACAATGATCATGTAATAACCATGAATTTTATCAATGGAAATTAAATTATTATAATTATTTCATATATTATAATCACATAGAATAAAGACCATAACACAATACAATAATTATAAATGAATAATGAATAAAATAAAAGGAATTTGTAAAAGTTAAGGAGCATATACCAAAGGAATAGTAACATGACCTTTGGAATATTAATATGAACCTTATAAATATTAAACCACAAAAGTGAAAGTAAACCAAAACACTGTATTTATAAAAATATTTATCCTTATTATAAGTGAAAATATGATACAATTATACCATTGTGTAAATAAATATTTTAAAAATTATTAATTAATTATTGGTATTTTAGTTAATTCAAAAAAACATCACCATAATTTGATGATGAATATAGTAATTTGAAAGAATATTTTTTTCCCTAAAATGTATTCATAAATTATTATTTTTAATTCATGATATTTTAGGATAATATTTTGATCCCATAGTTTAATTTCCAATGTGTTGGGAAATCTGTTATAATTTTAAAATATGTTTTGGGAATGTAAATTATTATTTTTATAAAAAAATAAATTTATCATATATGATAAATTATTTTCATAAAATATAGTTCATTTTTTAATTCAGAATGTAAAAAAATGATTTGGGTGAAATATTGGGTTTTTTTTTCTGAAATACCATAATTTTTAGTGAATAGTGAAATATAGTAATGTACAGTATAGTCTAAATATATGATTTATTGAGTCATAGGTTATTTATTGAAGATTTAGGCACCACTATTTTGAAGTCACATCATCTATTTACATAATTATTTCTCAATAGTCAATAATATTTCTTTTCGTGAATTGATAAAAAAAATTAGAAATCACCCCTCTTATGCACTATAAATACCACCCCTCACCACCTCTCCACCAGGAAAAACTCAATCACTATTCGTTTTCCAAATTCAAATCACATATCTTCAAAAATAAATCATGAACATCAAAAATCATTTGTTCTTAAAAAAGATCCAAGACCAATATCCTAAGGAGGTTCTCAATAAGAAGGCATCTAGAGGTTAAAACCTCTTCATTTTGTTTTAATTTTTTCCAAGTTAATATTATTTAATATTCTATTCTCACATACACTGTTACAAATTCAATTAAAAGTCTATTAAGATTAATAAACTACAATTTTTTATATTAATTGAAAAATTTAGCATAATTTTTTCTTCCCTAAAATTTTATACTGAAAATGAAAACATCATCCGAGATGTGTTAATTTATCACATTCAAGGAAGATGAAGTTTATAATTTCAATTTCATTCTTCATGGTCTAATCATGAAAAAATTTTTATGGTATAACCATATTATAACATATGTATTATATCTTATATAATGTTCTGGAATCATTTTTGACACATGATATTAACTTATAAAACAAATTGAGCTCGTATGGAACAAACACTACAAAAAAAACCCAAAAAACTATCATTGACTATTTATCTAATCATTCTTCCTCATTCAATTAAACCAATGGATATATAATAAAAATAGGACCATAGGATATAATTTATTTCCAACAAGTTCAATTCTGGTTAATTACACCAACATTACAAAATCATTAGTACATGTATTGAAGTAAACAAATCCTGAAAACCTAGGAAACCAATGATTTCAAATGATGAAATTGAATCTGTTAACCCAAAAAATCCATAAATAAACATGATAATGTAAAAAAATCATATAAATGTAGAATCGGTTTGTAACATTTTAAATAGTTAATCTAATTTGATTATCTATGACATTAGGATCATGTGAAGAACACCTTCTAACATCAGGTATGGGATTCTACCCAACACTCCATTATTCCATCGAGTTATACATTATCAATTTTAACCCACATTTAATAATACAACATTATGGTGAAAATATATGAAATTATATTTACAGGTTCCAAACTCACGTATCATAATCTTTTAAACATTCTTTTTTGAGATATAAATATTTTTGAATGGTTCCCCGGTCAATTATTCCCTATATGTAATCCAGATTTTAGTGGACTACCCAAATAGTTATCCATTTTTTTATGTACACTAAAATATATTAGAGGCCACCATTTTTTTCCTAAGTACATATTTTTATTATTAATACTATATTTTTCACTTCTTCTTTTATAAAAACTATTATACCATTTTCTATTTCAAAGCTCTTAAATATTTTTCATAAAACACACTAAAACGTTTTCATTATAATGATTCGTACATACACTTTTTTTACATTTTATAACATCATTTTGATATCACATATAATTATGAATTCTTATTTTAACTTATTAATTTACATGAATAATTTAAATACTTTATTTTATAGAAAACATTGAAACATTCTCTTATGTTATTTATTTTGACAACATAGAAATATTCTCTTATGTCATTTCTTATGATACCTAATTTGTTCCATTAGTAACCCTTATGTTTATCATTGATACCTTGTTTATGATTATCTTATGGAACACAAATTCATGAACAAGTTATGATGGGTTAAACTTGATAGGGATCCAATGCATCTAGTAATGATTAGTCTCATGATACATCATGTGAAACAGTCTTGGTGGTTAATGTTGACTCGTGCTCCATGTGCAACGGTCATGGTGGTTGGACATGACTCATTCTTCTCAATGATCAATGATCCTAAAATCATGATAAATTCCTGATTTATATTTATTATACATTACTATGATTCCATTATTATATGATTCCATATTCTATAGGTTATGATTCTATATTTTAACCATGTTCCTTGCCTTATCATATCATTATTCTATGTTGTATAGCCCACATACAATTATTTAATTTAATGTTTTTTACTATTATTTATAGCTCATACATTTTTAATGTTACCTTCTTGTAAACATCAGAAATTATGGTTTCCTAATTGATGTTTGGAGCGCATTATATATTTTAATTAATTTTTTTTCATGATTTTTAATTATATAAATAATATTCCAATGACAATAGACTTCATGAAACATGTATTTCCATTTTATGGGTAATTATGTTTAAAATACTGTAATGATATAAGAAAAAGAGTTGGGTTTCTATAGTTGGTATTAGAGAAATGTCACATTATTTTGGAGATTAGTGTTATATCACATTAGAAAGAACACTGGGGATAAGCCTAAGTACAAGAAAAAACCCCCAAAATTTTTTTATGTATATTGTATGTGGGTTATCAAGAAAATAATTCATTCCTAGATAATACAAGTGGTTGTTGTTATGATCATATATTCTTAAGAGTACGAACTCCATCAATGTGTAATAGGCCTTACTCACGGTAACATGTTACACAAAAATGGGCCTTACTACACACCTAGTTTGACACTCCTGGGGGTATGCATTGGTAAATTCATAAGATTATTATGAACCATTGGTAAGGGAAAAAATTACCATAATAAAATATATATTATGAAACATATAATAGAAAACATCGATTGAAACCTATAAAATTACTAGTTAGGATATTCTTTTCCATTTAGAGTGTATACATTTATGTTTTAAGATAAATTTTTATTCATATTATTTATATGTTAAAGAACTATAATTGCACATTAGTTTTCATAGAAAATGTCTATAAATAGATGAAAAAATTCCAAAATTCAATGCGACAATAAATGTGATGATTACCCCAATGATATGCGAAATATAATGAGAAAATATTCAAAAAAAATTGTAACAGTACTTTCTTAGATGGATCATGTTATTAATAATAACATTATTTGTGGGGATCTCCCTTCTTCTCCTAGGAAAGAGGCTGTTTCCATCAATTATTTCATGTGGAAAATGATCCTCATGTTTAGTGGGTCTTCTAATCCCATCCTCGTAGAACAGTGGATTATTTCTATTGTAAATATATTCTTTATCCACGAGTTCTTATAAAAAGATTAATTTGTGCTAGTGTTCAATCTTTTTGATAGGGAATCCTATGAGTTGTGGAAATTGATAAAAAATATTAACTCTAATGAGAAAATTGATTCTATGGATTGAGAGGAATTTAAGAAATTGCTTTTCAATAAATAGTATCTTTAGACACTCCATCTCAATATTGAAACAGAGTTACATAGTCTCAAGTGTAGTGATGATGAGTCTTTCCTGTTTATGAATAAATAATAACAAGGCTTTCAATATGTGTCTATATCTTTTTAATGAACACATAATGTAAGGAGAATTTCTTATTTAGCATACTAATGTTGTGTCATAAAATAATTTTCAATTTTAGACTTCTATTTTTATGAGGATAATTCCCATTGTGCCATCAATATTTTAATGGAGGTCGGGGAATATTAGTGGGCTCATGGGTCTAGTGGAAAAAATAAGAAAATTTAGTCTAATTTTTTAGCATCACCAGATAAATCCCATCATAGAAAGAAGACTGAATATCCCAAATGTCCAAATTATTGGAAGAAGAATTCATGGAACTATCTAATTGGAACTATTATGTGAATAAAATGTGGAAGAAGGGGAAATATAAGTATGATTTGTTGAATGGATATAGATAATTCCACTACTGTGGAAGAAGAAAGGATTATTTAGAAGAATACTCAGCCTGTATTGTAGTGTTTCAACTATAAGGAACTTGGGAATTATGTCAACCATGATCCTAAGACAATAGTTTTTATAGGAAAAAAAACATCCAAGTAAACTTTCAGGGTATTATATTATAAAAACATCTTATTTAGAGCAGGAAAATGATGTGGTGATGGGTACGTTGGTTATTCATTCAAAAATAGTGAATATACTATTTGATTATAGCAGTACACCTTACTTCTAATATTTCCCAATTAGTATAACTATTCAAACAATACCTAATAATATAGATGATGAATTATCTATGGGAACATTAAATGGGGAAATTATTACATTCAACGTATATTTCTCCTCCCCAATTAATTTTTATGGACAAAATCTCCCCGAAAAGATCATAGTACTTCATTTGGTGGAGTTTGATGGTATATTGGGCATGGATTGCATATCTTTACACCAAGAAAACATCATCTATTATTAAAGGGATACCCCTATTCCGATCCCAAAGAAAACACCAATTCTGTACATGTTTAAGGAGGGGGACAAATCTCTTTCAAAATTATCATCTAAATTGTGGATATTACCACCTTATGAGAAAGAATATCTAGGTAAAATGATTAAGAAAAAAGATTGAATCATGCTCAAAGTCATCACCATCATGAGAATTACACTTATTTATTCATTGAGGAATTTTCTAGTCTTCGGCTTGATGGAGAGGTTGAGCTCCCTATTGAACATCTTCATATATCTGTACCTATATCAAAGACACCTTATAGAATGGCCATTGGTGAGCTAGAAGAGCTAAATAAGTAGTTAGTGGTGAATTTGGAAAAAGATCATATATGCACATGTTCTTCTTAATGGTTGGCTCAGTACTCTTCATTATGAAAAAGGATGAATAAATCCACCTTTTCATTGATTATCATGAGCTAAATAACATCAACAAAAAGAAAAACTATCCCCAACCATAGAAATATGATTTGTTTGATCAGTTATATGGGATTGTTATTTATCTAAGGGGGTGTTAAATTGAGATATCACCAATTAATGGTGTTGAAGGAAGATGTTCCAAAGACTGCATTTTGAATGAGGTATAGACACTACGATTTCAAAATGATCCATTTTAGACCCACTAATGATCCAATAGTTTTCATTGATTAAATTAAAATAGACATTATATATTTCCTCCAAAAATATTTGGTAGATTTGATGGATGATATTTTGATATAATTCAAGAGAAAGGTTGTTCACAAGTAGAATTTTATATTGGGATGAATAATTTGTGTAGGGAGAAAATATATTAAATTTACAATAAATATGAATTTTTTATGAATGTTGTATCATTCTTGTGGTATGTTATCACTAATAATTGTATATCTATGGAGAAATATAGGATATAGGCAAATGATGAGTTTCCCAAGAAAAGATCTATAACAAAGATCCATATTTTTCTTGGCCTATCTTGGTATTATAAATGATTTGTGGAGAAATTCTCATGATTTTTAAACCCAATGAATATGCAATCATGGATTGGAGTGACCATTGTCTGGACTCATGAATGAGAGGAAATAATTATAAGGATAAAAAATAGGGTTATTTAAATGATATTACTCACACTATCAGATATTGGAGAACTATTTTGTGTATAAAATTATTTATCAATGAAAGTATTAGGTTGTGTACTAATTCAAAATGATAATGTGAAAGACTATGCCTCATGGTAGTAAAAAAATCATGATAGAAAATAGTATACGCATGATATGTACTTAGGAAACATGATATATTCATTTAAAATATGAAATCATATTCTGTATGTGGAGAAGTGTGAAATATATAATTATTAGAAGATTCATAATTATATAGTATCATAGAAGTATCCTAATATGAGATAGTGAATATCGTTAGAGATCATTATGGATTAATAAATCTAAATCCCCAATCATCCTAGTAAGGAAAAAAAATTTGGTGGATTCTCTAAATATAAATGATATTGCATCATTATCAATGATAATAATTTATAAGAATCCAATATTAAAGTATTTGAAAATGATGGACATTTGAATCATTAATGGAGGAACAACATCTATTTTTTCTCATATGATTTCTCAACCATTTATCATGGAGAAAATACAGGATACTCAATGCAAATTTATGTAATTTTAAAAATGGCTAGAATCTATCAAAAATGGAAAATCCTCTGTGTTCAATATTGATAGGGATGTATTCATAAGATTTGTGTCACAATTATGTGTACCATATGATCTATAGATAATGATTGGGAATCTGAATGATGCAAATTGATTGACATTATCTGTCCAGCTGGGTAGAATAATGATGTTTCAATACTTGTCAGAGAAATATTTTTTGGAAAATATGAAGAATGATATTGTTGAATATACATTAATGATCATGTTATTTACTCAAGTCAAGGATGATAGAAAAGTTTATAAATATTTGATACAACTATGGACTACACCACCATGGAAACAGGAATACATCACCACAGTCATTTTCACTAGACATCCAAAGGCACCCAGCAGGAGCAATGATATATGGGTTATTGTGGATCATGTTCTAAGACAACTGAGTATATCCCAATTCAATAGTATTTCTCATTGGATCAACATCCATTGATATATATCAAATTGGTGGTAAGGCTGCATGGAGTGAAAATATCTATTATATCTATGTCACGAACCATCCACAAGACCCGTACCGTGACTACCCCAAGCCCGCCTTCCATAGGCCAGGGGCTGGAGGCTAGCAACAAGGCATAAATCCAGACAAAAAGGGGAAGGTGTTGCCTTTATTAAGTAAACAAACACTATATAGTAATCCAGCAGAAGTAAACACTATGTAAACTGACTACAATAGTAAGTGCAGAATGTAAATGGGCCACAATACAAACCCAAATGAAAGTAATGTTCAACTGGAAAGAAAGTACAACAACTGAAAAGTAAAGCAGAAACATCGAGCCATCCCCTGGAAGTCCCACTTGAATGGTGGGTACAGATAGTCTTCTCAGCTCCTTGGGTCCAGCCGTCTACTCCATGTAGGTCTCACCCAGTGGTCCACCTCCAGGTACTGACTTGCTCCACAAGCCTAAAACATGTTTAGCGCTGTCCGTCATCTGCATCCAACACAACGTAGTGCAGCCATAGCCCATGCAGGGGTGAGTATACGCTACTCAGTAGGGACCCCGAGACCCTCGAATGTCTCCCAGAATCCAAATTGGTTAATCCACAAAGGAAAGATACAATCACGAAATAACCTCCAACACTACTTAGGTATATGACCATACATATACCTAAGTCATCAATTCCTGTTCGGCTCCAACATCTAAGCCCATGTTCGATCACATCCACATAGGATAGTACAACCCAATCCACATATGAAAGCACAACCCAATTCACATTGGAAAGAAAGTCAATCATATCGAAAATAATGATTTAAAGTTAAGAATCAGCTCACACAGGTATAATTCATCATAAGGTGATAGATATGATCAGATGTAGCCACTGATTGATCTAAGCTAAGACCCACATAGTATACTAGACCAGCTATGTTGTCGGACCCACGTAGGATACAACACCAGCTACTCTGCTGGACCCACATAGGATACAAGTACAGAGTCAAATAGTACCAGACCCACATAGGATACCAAAACAATAGTACCATTGGACCCACATAGGATACAAGAACAATATTCATCACCGTCGAACCCATGGAGGATTTCAGTACGGTCGTCATCACTGCTGAACCCACCGAGGATTTCAGTGCAGTCGTCGTCGTCGTTGCAGTCGTAGTCAGCTCTAGGGTTCTTACACACAACATGCTCCTTCCTGGGAGGGTTCGCTCCATGAGCCAAGGGTTCGATACATCAACTGACATGTATTTCGGAGTTGATATATTCCAATGTTCCATCTCGGCAAAAGGAACTCAACGCGACAGATAGTGTGTCAATCGGATGCCCGGTCTGAGAGTTATTAGCGTTTTCGTTCTAGGGGCCCGGTTGGTTTTTAAGTCAAAACCAACCTGACCGTACTCCGACTGCATCCAAACCTCGATCGGAGTAAGAAAAAAGGTCCTTCTTACTAAGAGGATTCCAACAAAGTCGACAGCACGCCAATTAGACGTTTGGAGCTCAAGTTATAGGCGTTTCCGCTCAGAGGGCCCGATTGGTTTTGTGTTCGAACCATCCCGGCCGTACCCAATGTTCTCTGAAACCTTGAGTGTAAAATACCAAAACGACCGCCTCGATCCAAGAATCGTATGACAACTAACGGTGTGTCGATCAAAGGTTCGTAGCCCATGTTTCATGCATTTAAACAAACCTGTACGTTTTTAGGGGGTTTTGGGCCCGAACCACCCGGCCCGAGACCACCCGGGTCGACCCGACCCGGGTCCGGGTCTGGGCCACTAGAGTGCGTCCCGGCCCGGTGCGGCCGGTCCGGCTGGCATGGGTGCCGCATGGTGCATGAGCGTGGAAGGGGGGGAACCGCCACCCCCTTCGATGAAACGGAGGACCCGCGGGGGGTCCGCCAAGCTGCACTAACTGAGGGTCAAACCCTAGGTCTTTATGGATCTTGCCGGCCGTAACGGCAGGCCAGCGCACCACGCGGGACCAGTTGTCCTACCCTCTAGAGCACTGGTGGCTGCCGGATCTCGACGCCTTCCCTTCCTCCGCCGCGGCCACAGGCCTCGGCCTGGGTTCGACCGGCGCGGCGCGATGGTGCCGTGCCCCTCTACCGCGGCCCAGCTCCTGTCGCGGCCTCCTCGAGGTTCTCCGGCGCGACGCGACGCCGCCGCGTCCCTTCGCCGTGGTCCGACTCCGGCCGCGGTTTCTTTCAGCCTCAACGGCGCGATGTGATGGCACCACACTTCTTCGCCGCATTCCTCTTTATTTCCGCGTGGTTCCATTGCACTGTGCTGCCTTCGTTCGTGCCACAACAAGTACAACATCAAAGGTGGAGGAGGGTCAGTCGTGTTTGTGCGGTCCAACCTCCTCCTGTTATAACGACAACAGGTGGCCAAAAGGAAATAACTTCGAGAAAGAATGAACAATTTTAATTCATTAAATTTGAACTCAAACCCCTACCTCAAGGAGTTGTCGAACGATGGTTGTTGCGGAAAACGGCGTCGCGGAAGACGGCGTCGCAGAAAACAGCGTCGCAGAAGACGGCATCGTGGAAGACGGCGTCGCAGAACGTGGCTCCGTATACGTCATTGTGGAAGACGGTGTCGCAGAAAACGGTGTCGCAGAATGAGGCTCCGTATAAATCGTCGGTGCACACCCGATGTAGGATGCAGTGTTCCCCTCTCTTGACGGGGAAAGAAGATCGAGAAGTGTGTCGGTGTTCTTAACGTTCTTCTCCGAGGAAGAAGAAGATCTCCAAAACTTGAGTTCTCCATTCCAAAAATCTCCACACAACCATTCAACCGTAATAAAATACGAATTTTCCTTATATTTTTACTCATGAAAACTCTTTTTGAAATTCATAAGATCACATTCATTTAATTGACTTAATTGAAGAGCGTTTAATAATCCAATTAATTTCGAGAGTTGACATGTCATTTAAAAGGGGGTGCGGGTGTGTTACACCAATATATTGCAAGAGGGAGGTTTAATGGAATTGAAGGTGTGGGGATCGTGTGGGCCCCACATAACTAATATCCTCCCAAGTGGAGTTAGGATGTAGTAGGCCCCACTCCAACATCCATGCATAGGATAAAAATATATAGAGTAGAAAATAAAAATTTTAGCACACTTTTTTCCCATTCTTTAGTTTACCCATTTATTTAATAACCTCACCCGAGAAAACGCAACTCCAGAAAAGGTGTTCCTAAGCAATTACCAGTACTGCGGTTTCATTGGTGCCCTCAGATTTTGATTCCGAGCACCATATCAAAAGTTAGGAAAAACCTGCTTGTTCGTTCACTGAACATACCCGAGCTAAACATCGGAAATTGATTCCGGGAACACCGGGCCTCGAAATCAGGTGCTGTCAGAAACTGCGTACTTGTAAAATCCCAAAGAAAATTAAGAAAAAATTTCCTTTTAAATTTAAGTGTCTATACATTACTCCTTCCTCAGGGCTTTAAGTCCCCATAAAGATACATCACAAACTAGGGGAACAAATGAGGGTAATGAGCACGCATTTGAGCCTCCCACTCACAAGTTATCTCCTGGAGGTTCTCATGTTGTCATCTGATGCGCACTAGAGGAATCGACCTTCCATGTAGGACCCACTCCTTTCAATCCTCGATCTCCACTGGGACCTCCGCAAAAGTCGCCCCATCATCAATTTCTAGCTCCCAATGGTCGATGATATGCGTCGGGCCGTGCACGTAACTCCTCAGCATAGATACGTGGAAGACGTCGTGCACCCGGTGCAACTGAGGTAGTAGAGCCAGGCAATAAGCCACCTCGTCTATCCTGTTGAGAACCTGGAATGGTCTGATGAAGGGTGGAGATAACTTTCGCACCGGCCAAACCTCCTTAATCCACATCGAGGTGAGACCCATAAGAAAACATGTTCTCCATCCTCGAACTCCAGTGGTCTCTGCCTCCTATCATCATAAGACTAACGTCGGCTCTGAGATGTCCTCATCTACTCGTGGATGACCTGGACCTTTTCTATCATGGCCTGGACCATCTCTGGTCCCACAAGTCCTGACTCCCTAGGGTCTGTCCAGCATAGAGGTGATCTGTAAGGTCGGTCGTACAATGCCTCGTATGGTGCCATCCCGATGGTGGAGTGGTAGTTGTTTTTTTTACGCAAACTCCACCTAGGTTAGGTTATCCTCCCAGCTATGACCAATGTCGACGACATGTGAATACAGCATTTCCTCGAGTGTCTGAATGGTCCCCTACATCTGGCCATCCTTATGAGGGTGAAAGGCGATGCTCAGACGTAGCTGCGTCCTGAATGCCTCCAGCATCCCCTTCCAAAGCCGGGAAGTAAATCGAGGATCTCGATCGGAGATGATAGAAGATGGAACACCATGAATCCATACAATATCCTGAACATAGTGGCGCCCCATGCTCTCCAATGAGACCTGCTCCCTGATGGGTAGGAAGTGGGCCAACATGTTGAGTATGTCGACAATCACCCAAATGGAGTCATGACCTCTAGAAGTGCATGGAAGTCCAGTCACGAAATCCATAGATATCCCATCCGGCATCCACTCCGGGACCACCAAGTGTTGTACCAAGCCTGCTGGTACCTGTTGCTCTACCTTGACCTGCTGGCAGGTGAGTCATCGTGAAACGAACTCTACCACATCCTTCTTCATACCCGACCACTAGTGTAGCCGTCTGAGATCCTGGTACATCTTCACCACTCCTGGATGTACCACTAAAGGGGAAGTGTGAAACTCTTTCAGCACCTCCTCCTCTAAAGCAGCTGGTACCATGGTACATCTTCTAAAAAGGACGACGTTCTCTCCTACCATAGAAAAACTATAAGGTGCATGTCCCATGGAAATCTATGAATGTCGCATCTCACAATCAGCGTCCCCACGCTGTGAATCTCTGACCTGCTGTAGTAGTGGAGTGACTATGAGTGACTGAAGAAAGGCTGCTCCATCTCTATCCACGAAGGATATCTACAAAGCGGAAAGTTGTTCTGTCGCCTCCCCAAGTAGCTGAATACTTGTCATCCTACTGAGGTCATCAGCTACTACGTTCCCATTTCCAATAGTATAGATTATCTCAAAGTCATATTCCTGGAGGAACTTGAGTCATCGCCGATGTCTCAGGTTCAGGTCGTTCTGCGAGAAGATGTACCTGAAAATCTGGTGGTCAGAATTGACTGTAAAGAGCTCTTCCATCAGATAGTGTCGCTACATCATCAGAGTGAAGAACACTGCTTCTAACTCCGGTTCATGGGTAGCATAGTTCTGCTCATGCTACCTCAACTGTCATGATCCATAGGCGATCACTTCCCTCTCCTGCATTAGGACACATCAAAGTCCGGTCAATGATGCATCGTAGTAGACTACGTACCCTACCCACTCCTCTGGTAGCCTCAAGATAGGTGTGCTGGTCAATCTCTTTCTCAGCTCCTGGATGTTCTGCTGACATCTATCTGACCACACAAAGGGTTTCCCCTTCTTTTTCAAAGATGAAAGTGGTGTCGCAACTCTGGAGAAGTCTGGCACAAACCTAAGATATTATCCATCTTGACCCAAGAAACTCCGCACCTCCATCACACTCCTAGGTGGCTCCCAAGCTAGCACTATCCTGATCTTCATAGGATCCACGACAACACCCGCCTAAGAGATAACGTGTCCCATGAAGTGGAACTCACGTAACCAAAAATTATACTTTGAGAGATTACCATAAAGCTGGTTCTCTCGGAATGTGTCCAGTACAACCCGGAAGTGGTAGGCGTGCTCCTCCTCAATGGTCGAGTATATCAATATGTCGTCGATGAAGACCACGACAAATCGATCGAGGTATGACCGAAAGATCCTGTTCATGAAACTCATGAAAACTAATGGATCGTTGTTTATGCCAAAATTCATAACCATGAAATCATAGTGGCTATACCGACATCTGAAGGCCATCTTCTGCACGTCTTTATCCCGAACTCTGAGCTGATGATAGCCTGACCTGAGGTCTATCTTCGAGAACCACCATTCTCTCTTGAGCTGATTGAAGAGGTCTTCAATTCTCAGTAGCAGATACTTGTTCCTCACGGTCACCTGGTTCAGGTGACAATAGTCGAAACACAGTCGCAAACTCCCATCCCCCTTCTTGGCGAACAAAATCAGGGAAGCTCAGGGTGAAACACTGGGTCAGATGAGTCCCTTTCCCTACAAGTCCTCCAACTGTACCCGTAGCTATTGAAGACCAGCGGGGACATACGATATGATGGAGTGGATATCGGGGTTTTCTAGGGGTACAAGTCAATATAGAAGTCTACCTCTCTGCGAGGAGGTAGTTCTGTAACGTCATCAGGGAAAACGTCTGTATACTGATCCACCACTACAGGAAAACTAGGACTCCGCACGTCAACTGCTCCTAGGATGAGGCTATCAAACCGATGAGTGATCTGCTGTCCTCTCCTCTGTGTGAGTCCATCCTGCACTGCAATGGCTCCCCTCTCGCCTATGAAGGTGAACCTACTCCCATTGGTGCAAACACACCGCACCTTGCGCCTAATATAGTCGATCTGAACTTGGACTGTAGATAACCAATCCATGCCCAAGATGATGTCCTAAGGCCTCGACGCCGCTACATGAAGATCCCAGCCGAAGCTCTCACCTCTTATAGTAAGATCAAACTGCCAGCACCAGTGTGTAATCGTCGAGTCTGCTCCTATATGAGTCTCTAGCCGTAAGGATCGAGCCAACAGATCCATCGAAATCTCCGAGCTCTGAACAAGGGAAGCAGAAATGAATGAATGACTCACTCCCATGTCTATAAGAACTACAACAAGGGTGGAGTAGACAAAGATATTACCTCGAATCATCTCTGGTGGGCCGTGGTCGTAGGCCTCCACTGCCTGAAGCTGAGCCTGCCTCTGCCCGCAATCTACATGTGGTCGGGGTGTACCTCCTGGTGGTGGTGGTGGTGGTAAAGCCTCAAAGCGTCACCCACCACCTGCTACTCGGCCAGCTCAGCTGCCTCATTCGCCTTCTCCCTGCGGACCGCCACTGTCGACCCTCAGCCTCTACCTGGGTGGCCCATCAACCGTCTGCTGCTCCTCTACACGGAAGGTTGGGTAGTCACGAGCCATGTGGCCCTACCCGCCGCATGTGTAGCACTGTCTGCTCCTCTTAAGACTGGCTCTGCGTCGTGTGCCCCGATCCTCTAAGACGGTGTCCTGAGGTAGTCCACCTGATGGTCTGGTCTTCCTGGACCCCTATGACATCCATCGACTGCCAGATGCAGAAGACTCAGCTACATGCCCCCCTGCGATAGGTCTCGCTGCAGGTGTAGGCTCAGTAGGAAATCTCTCTATGATAAGGGCTCCCTCCAGTACTCCTACATGCGTCAAAATTCTAAGGGAGATCATCGATGCCATGATCTCATGCCTCTATCCCTGCACGATGGTCCGGAATTGGATGAATGGTTCTCATACCACGTCCATCGATTAACACGAGAGATTGGTAAATCTAGCAGAGTACTAGGCTACCATCATGATTCCCTACCACAGCTGTAGTAGCTCCTAGATCCGCACCACACGTAGGGTGGATGGGAAGAACTCTGAGTGGAAGTGTCTCTCAATGTCCATCCAGAGGAGAGATGCCTCGTCATGCACCTAGAGCATCAAACTCCATCATCTGCCTGCAGTTGCGTGTAGTAGGCTCGCTGCAAAGATCACCATGAGGTCAGATGGTGTCCCCACTAACATGGAAACTAAAACAACAGCCTCCATCCAATCCTCAGCTTCCTGAGGATCCATCTCCCCACTTTACCTGGGTGGTCTCTGATGCTGAAACACATGAATTGCACTATGGCGATGTACACTCTCAGCGGCTGGGGCTGGTGGCATCAGAGACTTGATGGGTAGAGGTATCGTGGGTGCCTATGCTGTAAAAGGGCCTTGCATCGAGGCCATGTCACTCGGTGGGTTGTCGTCTCACATAAATCTTTGAACCCTAGCTATTTACCATCGTGGGTCCATCCTGAATAGAAATTGGTGCACCACGGTCAAAAGAGTATACCTGGTGAGCTGACACAATGTAATCACAATGAAATTTTTTGAAATACACATGCAATCAATGTTTTAATGCAATAACTCAGAAATCAGAAGTCAACATCCTGGTGTATGGATACGTAGGCCTCCACACTAATACTGGAATCTCTGGACTGATAAGCACACTCAATACCCTTAACACTATTTCTTCACATAGATGGAATATCGGAATCCTGAGTTCTATGGTGGAACCGAACTCCTTTTATACTAATTCGTCACGACCCATCCTCAGGATCCATGTCATGATGACCCCCAGCCCGCCTTCCATAGGCCAGGGGCTGGCGACTAGCACCAAGGAGTAAATCCCAACAAAAATGGGAAGGCATTGCCTTTATTACGTAAACTAACACCACAGAGTAATCCTGCAGAAGTAAACAAAAAGTAAACTGATTACAATAGTAAGTGCGGAAAGTAAATGGGCCAGAAGACAAACCCAAACTGAAAGTATAGTACAACTGGAAAGAAAGTACAGAAACTGAAAATTAAAGAAGCAAAGTCAAGTCGTCCACTAGAAGTCCCACCTGATTGGTGGGTACAAATAGTCTCCTCATCTCCTCGGGTTTAGCCGTCTGCTTCGTGTACATCCCGCCCAGTGGTCCACCTCTAGGTACAAACATTCTCCACAAGCCTCAACCACGATCAGCGATGTCCGCTGTCTACATCCAAGACAATGTAGTGCGGGCATAGCCCGTGTAGGGGTGAGTATACGCTACTCAGGAGGGACCCCGAGACCCCCAAAGGTCTCCCAGAATCCACAAAGGATAATCCACAACGGAATGATACAATCACGAAGTAACATCCAAAACTACTTAGTTATATGCCCATATATATACCTATGTCATCATTCTAGTTCGGCTCCAACATCCGAGCCCATGTTTGATCATGTCCACAGAGGATACTACAACCTAATCCACACAGGAAAGCACAACCAAATCCACATAGGAAGGCAAGTCAATCATATCAGAAATAATGATTGAATGTCAAGACTCAGCTCACACAAGTATACTTCTTCGTAAGGTGATAGAGATGATCAGATGTAGACACTGATTCATCTAAGCTAGGACCCATGTAGGATACTAGACCAGCTAAGCTGTCAAACCCATGTAGGATACAAGACCAGCTACACTTCCGGACCCACGTAGGATACAAGTACAGAGTCAAATACTGTTGGACCCACGTAGGATACAAGAACAGTAGTACTATCAGACCCACGTAGGATACATGAATAGTAGACATCATTGTCGAACCCGCAGGGGATTTCAGTAAGGTCGTCATTGCTACCGAACCCACGGAGAATTTTAGTGCAGTCGTCGTAATCGTCGTAGTCGCAGCCAGCTCTAGGGTTGCCGCACACAGCATGCTCGTTCCTGGGAGGGTCCGCTCCATGAGCCAAGGTGTCCATAAATAAACTAACACGTAGTACGGAGTTTATGTATCCCAAAGATCCATCTCGACAAAAGTAACTCAACAAAACAGACGGTGCATCAATCAGACGCCCGGTCTGAGAGTTATTGGCTTTTTCATTCCAGGGGCCCGGTTGGTTTTTATGTCAAAACCAACCCAATCGTAATCCGATTGCATCCAAACCTTGAGAGTAGTAATCCAAAAGGTCAGTCTCACTAAGAGGAATCCAAAAAACTCGACTACACGCCAATCGAACGTCCGGAGCTATAGGCGTTTCTGCTCCAAGGGCCCGATTGGTTTCATGTTCGAACCAACCCGGCCATACCAAAAGTTCTCTGAAACCTTGAGTGTAATATACCAAAATGAACGTCTGGATCCAAGGATCGCATCTCAAATGACGGTGTGTCGATTGGAGGTACATATCTCATGTTACAAGCATTTAAACGAACCTGTCCGGTTTTATGGGTTTTGGGCCCGGACCGACCCGGCCCGAGACCCCCTAGGGCGGCCAAAACTGGGTCGACCCGACCCGGGTCCAGGTCCGGCCCACTAAGGCGCGGCCAGGCCTAGAAGGTGTATCCCTGCCCCGCCGATGTGGCCGGTCCAGGCCGGCACGGGCACCGCGCGACGAGTGAGCACGGAAGGGGGGAACCACTACCCCCTTCGACGAAACGACAGATCCACGGTGGGTCCGCCCAGCTGCGCTGACCGGGGGTCAAACCCCCAGTCTTTCCGGATCTTCCCGGCCGTAACGGCCAGCCAGCGCACCATGCGGGACCGGTTGGTCCCGCCCTCTAGAGCCCCTGTGGCCGGCGGCTCTGGTCGCCTTCCCTTGCTCCATCGCGGCCTTGGTTTCAAAGGGGCGGCGCGATGGCACCGCGCCCCTCGGTCATGGCCCCGCTCCGGCCGAGGCCTCCTCGAGGTTCTCCAGCGTGGTGCGATGAGGCTACACCCCTTCACCGCGGCCCGACTCCAGCCGAAGCTTCTTTCAGCGTCAACGGCATGGCGTGACGGCGCAATGCTTCTTCGCCATGTTCCTCTTTGTTTCCGCGCGGTGTCATTGCACCGCGATGCCTTTCTTCGTGCCCCAACAAATACGACATCAAAGGGGGAGGAGGGTCGGCCCTGTTCATCCGGTACGACCTCCTCCCTTTACAACGATAACAAGCGGCCCAAAATAAAATAACTTTGAAAAATAAAGCACAAATTTAATCCAGTAAATTTGAACTGAAACCCCTACGTCAAGGAGGTATCGAACGATGGTCATCGTGAAAAAACGGTGTCGCGGATGATGGTGTCGCAGAAGACGGCGTCACGAAAGAAGGTGTCGCGGAAGACGGCATCGCGGAAGACGGCGTCACGGAATATGGCGTCGCAGAAGACGGTGTCGCGGAATACGGAATCACGGAAGACGACGTCTTGAAAGACGGTGTTGCGAAACGAGGCTCTGTATACGTCGTCGGTGCACGCATGATGTAGGATTCGGCATTCCCCTCTCTTGACGCATAAAGAAGATCAAGAAGTGTGTTGGTGTTCTTCGCGTTCTTCTCCGAGGAAGAAGAAGATCTCGAAGACTTGAGTTCTCCTCTCCAAAAATCTCCACACAATGATTCAACCATAATAAAATAAGGCCTTGCCTTATTTTATTACTCATTCCAACCCTTTTCGAAATACAAAAGATCACATTCAAATAATTGGCTTAATTTAAGAGAGTTTAATAATCCAATTAATTTCGAGAGTTGACATATCTTTTAAAAGGGGGTGCGAGTGTGTGAAACAAATAAATTGCAAGAGGGAGGTTTAATGGAATGGAAGGGGTGGGGCTCGTGTGGGGCCCACTTCACTAATATCCTACCAAGTGGAGTTAGGATGTAGTGGGCCCCACTCCAACATCCACACATAGGTTAAAACTACATAGAATAGAAAATAAAAATTGTAGCACAAATTTTTATTCCATTCTTTAGTTAACCCATTTATTTAATAACCACACCCGATGGGACTGGTGTTCCTGATCCAAGATTGTATGATAAATTTGGGATTCCTCAACCTTTTGATTGTCACCATGAAATTCAGAAGTTATTGAACTCATCTAGGGTTGTTGATAAGTGGGGTGACATCTCTGATACAGAAGGGGTGAAAACAGGAATCAGTGATCCTACCTCTTTTAAGGATTCCCTCTTATCTAGAAACGGAAGGACAAATGAAACAAATGCTTCCTTGAAGAGAATGCCGAGGAATGATTACTATAACACACCTCTCACTGTCTCTACCTGATCTTCTTTGAAGTTGTCAAGAAAGTTCAATTTTGATATTGTTAATATCATAAACCATGGTACTTCTTAGACTTAATGGGAAACAGGAGAAGATTTTATATATGGGAATGATATCTCTTATTATGATCTTTAATTTTGTACTTGACGTATGAGGGAAAGGTTCCCCTATTTGACCCCGATCGTATCCTTTGTACTTTTTCTATTATTTTTAATAAATGGTCTGAAGAATAGCTTCTGGCTAATGTTTCTGGTACATATAATTTCATAAGGTATACATTTTAATTCCTTGGTGTTTGAATATTGTAATATAGAAATAACCACTATAGAAGGATTCTATTTTTAATATTTATTTTTTGGGGTTTGGATCCTTTAAAATCATGGGGGTTGTCTCAATTGTTTTTAAATAGTGAAACCAATGTGACAATACCAATCACATCACAGTATGATGATATGTTTCTTTATTATCATTATAGATTCATGTTACCCTTCAGAATACCTCTAACTCAATTGAAATCCTATAAATCCTATCAATAATGTAGCTCATCATTTGTTTAATTTGACCATATGTTAGTTTTTTATGATCATTATATTCAAAAAAAATTAAGTTTATATCCAAGGAATGATTCCATTTACTTATATTTATTTTATTCATTATATTTATTATTGAGGATTCACTATGATTGGAGTTGGTTTTCATTTGTAGAATTCATGACCTGGTAATTGATATAGGCTTATGTTTCATGGGTTTTTATGGAAATACGCAGAGATTACTATAATTTAAATTGTTTTTTATCCATATTATAACATGATAATTGGTGAATCTATGATTTATGTGAGGGATTTGAGATTTTTGTTACAAGTTTAAGTGTTAAAATATATTTATAATTCTTATATTATCATTGTAAAGATAGTTTTAATTAACCTAACAATGATAGTGGAATATATCATAAATTAATGGGGGTAATGTTATTTTCTTTTGTATTATAAAATAACATGTTGTTAAATTGGTTTTTTTTCATTTTAATTTTTTTTTTCAATGATGCAAATTATTAGTTAATAAGCCTAAAATATTTTAAATATTTATAACTACTTATAGGTGATATAAAATTTGATGAATGGAAATATTGAAATATTAAATAATTTTCTTTGTCTAAGATGTTTTAAATGGATATGTATATATGAATAATCTCTTATATTTTCAGTGTTATTATCTTACAAATGTTTTAAATTTTCTAGATTTTATATTCATTTTGGGTTATTGAAAAGTGGTTGTATGTGAGGAATTGTGTCTAGTTTGGGTAGATATTATGATATGGATTATTTGTTATCTGTTTCATAAATATGTATTTATTTTGTTATTGTATTGAAAATTATTATTTATGAAAAAAGTGGGTGACATTTTTGGAATGAATTGATTTTACATTTTGGCTACTTTCATGGGATATTTTAATTGATAAATTGGTTTTCCAAGAGGTTGTTTTAATTTTTTCATTTTTGAATAAAAATATTGATGGTTATGTGTTGATGAAACTACTAATATCGAGGGTATAAAAAGAAATTTAAAATGGTTTTGAATTAACTAATAAATTATTTATTAATGGTTATGTGGTAAATGGAAATGACATTAAATAACTAATGTTTTTTATACAAGTGGCCTTACAGAAATGTGTAATTAACTGCAATGTGGCTTGTAAATAGTGAAAATTGAATTTTTAATTATATTATCAAAAAATGAAGGTGTGATTTTTGTGTAACAGTTTTTTTATTGGTCTTATGTGACTAGTTATGTATGTTTTTTTCATGTGAGTTAGTTTGAAATATGTTATATTTAATTAATAGACATTGAATTTTGAATTCAAAACTTTTGTGGGGATTATGTGATCTATTATATATCTATTTATTTTTTCAATTTATTAGAAACAATAACCCTATTATGGTAACCTAGATTATTCATATTCAAGGATGTGGGTTCGGGGAGTTTCCCCAAGTATCTAGGAATTGGGTAAAACATAGGGTTTACTACACTTCTTGATCATTAAGACTACTAGGAAACATATTTGACATAATTATCTTAGGGTGTGTTCCACGAGCTGTAAATCCTTGTGTGTAGTGTTCTTATGATGTGATGTGGCCATGATATTATGTTAGTGATTTTATGTGTATTGGTTTACTATCTAAAAGGAGAGAATTAGTATTATGTAAATCATATAAAAATTTTACCAATATAATGAGAATGTTTTGAATATGTAATAGTGATTTGGAAATAATATCTTGTATATGGAAATTGATATGACAAAGTGTGTGTGATGTGGATGTGTGGTGAACTGGTATGTGGTTTTTGAAATGTGATATGGAGTTTGTGTGAGAATTGATACTTATGTTATTGGGTCATGGGGGAAACAAAAATAGAGGTGGATTCGTTATGGGGTACCTACTTTATATATTATTTTGATCATTATTAATGTATTATACATGGATATGGTGTTGAGTGAGTAATATTTTTTTGCAGATGGGAGGTTTTTTTCAGGGAAAAGGGGAGAAGTAGCATCTAATGTTTACTCATGGATGCATTAGTATGCCTCTCCATGATTTCACAATAGGTTTTATAAAGTATCCTAGTTAGTACTCTTTTATGATCACACACACAAATATTTTTTAATATGTATTAATGTTGTTGGTAGATATCAATATGGTCCAAAGATTCATTAGAAGTATGTGATTCATGTTGGTTTGAATTTTATATAAGCTTTATTGGTGTTATGTTTTGGATAAAACTGTATTCTTAGGTAATATAGATGAATTATGTTTGGAATTACATATCTTTTATCTGGTTTATTGACTGTTTTCACCCTATCGTACTAGGATTTATTAGATTAATTCCACATATAAAGGTATTTTATATCCTTCATTCAGGTAACCCAAACATAAACTATTGATTAATATATTTTATGTAAAATCTATTCGTTGCTATTTTTTTGATGTGTTCCAATGATAGAAGGTTCTAAAAAATGCAATAAAATAATCATTCGTGTTAGTTCAACAACAATGAAAAAGTTCATATGGAAAACTATATATAACATCATTGACATGATTTAGTAGATGTAATCATCATGAAATCAAGTATACCTAGAGGAAATACCAATTTGACAATATGATATATGAGATATATTTCTTAAAATCATAGTCAATAAACAAATAGTTAATGAAATAACATATCCAATCATAAAGAAAGAATAATTTATATGATGTGGATGCAACAATGATGCTAATAAGTAATAGAATAATGGATGGGAAATGGTTCTATATTACCGAGAGGGAATAACATATCCAACCTCTTAGGTAACTAATTACATTATTGGAAGCAACATTCTCAAACCAATTACCTTGAATATAAGATAATGAGAATTTTATCTAAATTATGAGGATTTTATTACATATCCCACCTCATGAGGTGGAATCCAATATGTATTCTAAACATGTACACACAAATAACCCATAAACATGTGACCCTTAACACCAAACAACACCAAGAATATAATTTCAACACTTGTCATATATTCATATTATTCAATTTCTCAATGATTAACCTTGGGTCTAGACACTATGATCTTAAATAGATATCACCACAACCCACATAGATTAGAACATTACCTTAAACAAAAAAATTAAATATCTCATGTTTATATCTTAGAAAAAAAGTAATCCTTCAACAATAATTTCCCTAGAATGATATTAATTCAATAACTATATTTATATTAAAGGAGTAGTTTCTTAATCATTTATTGAATATTAAAAACCCCATCTTATTAACTACAATTTTCATAATTTATCTTAGTTCCCCTAACTTCATTTGATTTTTTAATGTTAAACAAGTATATTAGACACAATTTTATTATTATAGGTCGTAATTATAATTTTAAGTCCATGAAATCTACATAGAGTAGTTCTTATCTCATCAAAACCACTCTTACAAACAGGAATTTAGTTATTTAATGTATAAAAAAATAAAAAAATAAAAATATTCATCACCACTATCCAATATTCATTATGTTATTTCTCCATGATTCTCATAAATAGATAAATCCCCAATTATGTGCAAATAATAGACATGAAATAACCCCAAAAGGATTTCGGTGGGCACCATCTAAGATGAAAAATAAAGCGAAAATTGTGTCACAGATGGAATTAACATACATATTAAATATTATTGTATTTATGGAACATCGATATGATACCAAATGAATTTACATCAAAAAAAGGCATAATGGATTATATCAAAACATATTGGAATTAAACATTCAAACAAGGGATGGAAAAAAGAAAATGTTTTAAAATAACTTGGTATTAAAACAATCAACCTCGCCATTATAATAGGGTTACAATTTCACATTTGAACCCTGATAGAGTCCCACAACCCTCTCAATTTCCCACTAAGATATCAATGTAAAAAATTATGCCTTGGGTGGACTTCTTAGTGAATAATTACAAATATTTACCAATGGGTATATATATTTTTGACATAAAACTTTTCTTTTAGTGGGAGAAAAATTGTCCCAACATTTCTTGTGGTCCTCCCTTCTCATTTTTTACATATAACCCACTTTAAAACCATTGTATTGAAATTATATTAAATTAAATACAAATAAACATATATATTAAAATCATATATTATATTTTTTAGTTCATTAAATTATGTCTGTAACCTTCCAAATGGGAATGATGGTGGAGAAAATCAAGGATAATGTGTCCAATGACCCTAATTTTATCATTTAATAATTTATAATATTATACGGATTATTTAATGAGTTAGGTGCCGAAACATTTTGATTTTTTGAAGGATATGTAATCCTAGAATTGATATTTGAAAAAAATTAAATATCATGTATACATACATTTCATGAAAAAGTGGCATAATCATAATGTAGAGATAAAATAAAAAAAAATTAGACCACGGATGGTTCAATAATATTGAAATTTTACTAGGTTTTACATATCTACTTCAGCATTGGGAATTTTGGTGATATGTTTAAATAGGACCAAATAATAAAATAAATTAATATTTAGTTATTTTTTTAATAATTGTGACATATAATCCTAGAGTACTTCATTTAAAATGGATATTCCTAATACCTTGGGTTATCCAAAAAAAAATTGATTGAGTTGAGTTGTGGTAGAGGATCCATTGGGGGATTTTTATTCGATAACATCAGACCAGATCGAGGAAATGGTCATTACGACATCAGAGTTCATGGATCACACCATTGGTGGTGATGAAAGAAATGTACTCATAATAAATCAATCTAAAACTCTTTTTATAATATATTATTTTATTGAATATTTCCCCATTATTTATCTTGATCGAACACAAATCAATTAAATGGAAAATAATTTTTTCAAGCTTCAATGGTTGTTTTATTTTCAATTGATTTATTAGTATGTGTGGATTATTCCCTATAAATTATTATAATTAACCTACAATAGATCATGGATAAAATGAAAAAAATCTAGTAGGCCATTCCTTATGATTATTTTTCATAGATTTCTACACCAATTTCATTGGAGATTCATTATGGTAACTTTACTGGGCCTATTGATTGATGAATACCCTATATTTGATCATTTTTTTCAACATTAATCAATGCGATGTACTGTGAGTATATATTTTTGGTGAGGTTGGTATCTGAGGGAAAAAGATAATGATGGGATATTCATTGTGGAATGAGACTAGATCATAGGTTATTTATTTTACCACAACATTTCACGGTAACTTTGACGACATAGGTGGATTCAAAATCCATTTTCATGGACTGAATGTGATAAGAAGTTGATGGTGAGCCTCAGTATGACCAAATCTGAGTTCCATGGGAATGAATTATCTACATGGGGTAGATTCTAGAAATTCCAAAAAATTCACGAGTTTATGGAAAATATTTTATTACATAGTGTGGGATCTGGAATTAAACTCCATATCGGACCCTTAGTCATACCATTGGGTTCCTATGGAGAAGATAAGACAACATGTTACGTCACATATATCACACATTGGTTGAACTGTGCTTGTGGTTTGGAATTTTTCATAGATGATTCCTTGGAATGGGTAGGTTGATGTACATGGGCATGTTTATAATAAATTGGAAAAGTAGTGTCTTCGGTCATATTCATGTATAAACAACCACTTCTAGGATTACATGGTTGGTACATGTGAATGACCATATGTACATTTTCATGGTATTATGGCATGGGTAAAATTAATAAATAACTATAAACACCGTGTATAATTAAATTAAAGCCGATTATTTTGATATTTACATGTCATTAGATGTAGGGACACACATGAAGGCCAAGGGTATGATGACATGTCATATACCCTCAATACATACCATGTAACCCCTTTGAGGGTGTTTGGAAAACCTAGTTTCTTTAGTATTGATAATTATCATTTCATTCTATTCCCATATTCCATCTGCATGATTCTAACATGTGGAATTGAATATACATCTCAGAATTTTGACCCCACTAGGGAGTATGACTCTTAGATTGAGTTTATGGTGTCCCTATGTGATTATCAAGTGTCATCATCTATTATTAATTTTTATAACTAATTCGGGGATTGTGGAACTGGTGGGACATCCATGAAATTGGTGTTTATCCTCCATTTATTATGTAGTTATATTTGGGTTCATTTTATACCCAACATACAATCCAATATATATATGTTTGATCCAGATTTGGTTTATAATATGACCTACCAGTACTAGGCATGATCCTTAGTCTGAGTACAATATATTTTGAGATAGTGAGTTTTATTGGGCGGGGACCAACAATAATGACCTACTGGATGAGTGTCTCTATTGATATAATGAGTTTTATTACGCATTCTATTAGAAAAATCATTTCCTAGACGCATCAAGAAAATTCATGTTGCACACTTTTCAGTCGATCCAAACAAGAAAAGGGATTTACTTATTTAGTATATATTTATTTGTAACTAATTTTTATATACATTTTATGATCTAAAAACTATTTTATATATTTTTAGTGTTCTGGTGGGTTTAATAGGGTATTTTTATACTCACCATTGTAGGGTCTATGGCTACATTTTCTGTGTCATTTGAGGAAGACAACCCTATTGATAGTGTACTGGGAGGAAAAGAAGGAGGTGTATCATAGTAATTTCAAGACATAATGACATGTTATATTGTTTAAATCTTTTTATAGTTTTCTTGTCCCTATTAACAGGTTTTCCTCTCTAACTTTATTTCATTGGGATCGTATTTTTATATTTTATCACATTCGTTTCATAATTATCATTCTTTGATTGTGGGATTATATTTGTATACATGCATTAGTTTTAATTTTTGACATTTCATCATTGTATATACCTACATATGTTTTCTTCTGTACATGTACATTAGGTTAATTCCCACCATGTGTGTGATATTCCTACTCGACAGAAATCTTCAGCCATGGCCTATTGGATAAGGGATAGGTGTAGGTATGGCTCAGGTCCCATTGTTTTTCGTTGTGATAAATTTATATTATATGTAAGTTCTACTATAGTGATAGAGTCTTTGACATTGTTTTGGAATTTTTGGATATAATTTTATAGTTTTTATAGTTTGTATTTCTGGATAGGGACAATAGTATTGGTATGCAAGACAATGTATCCATTCACATTTCCATTTAATACCTTCTTTGTTGACCTTTTACTAGAAGATAATTTTTTCATGGGAAACAATGGAATTTTCATAATTTTCTAATGGGGTGTTGGTATCTATTCCCTCTTTGATACATTACCTAAAAAACTCCTTGAACAAGTTATTTCTTTTTCATTTCATTTTTTCTCCATAAAGGATTCCATCTATGATTCAACTACATTATCGTGAGGATAATATTATCACTATGGATGATTTATTACAATATCATGTATTGGATATAGTACATTTGGTTAGTTTATGAGATACTAAAATTCCCATTTATTAGATGTTTAACCACTAATAATAGATGAGGATGCACCCTGGATGAGTGCACTACATGAGTTCATGAGGATGTAACCTCATTAGTTTTGGATATATCATGAATGAAAATTTATGATTACTAGAAAGAGGATGTCAATATAGTTTTTCACATTTTTTAATGGCCTAAAATTAGATGTCAGTTATCATTGGAAGTCTCTTACAAGGATCAGATTGGTGATGGTTGATATAGGTGACTAAGTCCCGTGATGAGGAAAATCTCTTGAGGTCAAATATCAAGAAGCACTTTTTGATGATTTTTATTCTTTCACATTGAGATATTTTCACATAAAATAGATTCTTAATATGAATTAGGGATTTATGGTCATGTAATAGTATTTAGGGATGTATGCTGTTAAGGATTTGAAGTCCATAGATATAGTTCTACATCAGTACCTTATATATCATACCATTTAGATGATCTAACAACATGAAATTTTTGGTTCAATGATATCTATTTTCATTCACATATATGCTGGTGTTCATTTTAGGGACATTTTACTATAGATATTCCTCGATGTTTAGATGCTAATAGTTGGTGTTGGTTGTGGTCACCCAGGATATGAGACCAAGGAAGTAGGAAAGTAATAGATATTCCATAGGTTTAGGCATATCAAAATATTTTTGTGAAGATATTATTATAAAGGATATGTGGTACATGTATATATTGATGTCAATAATTTTGCATGAAAAATCTGGTGTTTCTATAATGAAATTCAGGGACATCTTGTCGGGTATTTAATGACATATTGTACTAATGATTGAGAGATGGGCGAGGGACCTCCACACTAGAAAATAGGTAAAATCATGGAGTTTTGTAGGGATTTAAATGTAGTAGAGGGTTAGTTAGAGAATATGGTGGTGGTTTAAGGTTTTAACTATTAAGGCCTTCAATCCTAGTAGTCCAATCTATGGACATGGTGTTGGTGTACAAGGATAAAGATTGTAGAATGCAATTGATTCCTATGACCTTGTGGATCCAACGATGAAACAATAAACAATTATTTCCATTTTTAAATTAGGTGTATTACTAATAGACATCGGTTCGAGTCATCCATATCATTCCACTTCTCTTTTTGTGTCCTAGATATTTCGGTATATTAATTGGATCATCCCATACACTTAACAAATCTACTAAGATGTGACATCACAATTTTTCACTTCTTGTGATAGTTTGATCTGACATGTGGAAGTGAGAAAATTGGATGGGATCTTTTTTTAGAAACATTTAGTTCATATCACGTCATTTAAAGATTATGATATGTAAAAATAGAAATATATATTTATATTTTGTTACCATAATTATGTGTTTATATTTTCCAATGTGAAAAAAACCCACATCATTGTTCAGGGGACATCATAATGAGATCATTTATCCATTCATAGACATAATTATTGTGGTCTTCATCGATGATAACATAGTGTACTCAATATTATAGGAGGATCAATTGAGACACTTTACTGGGATATTGGACACAGTCCAAGAAAAATTGTGAGGTGAGATGCCCTTAAAGTGTTAATTAAGTAATTCAATGTCAACTTCCTATTACCCATCTTCATAGAGGTATGAGTTATAGTAGAACAGGTGAAGGTTGAGAAAATTCATTCATGGGATCCATCCAAGTGTTTAATTATGGTGTAATGATTTATTAGGTTGGAGAGTTAATATCTAAAGTTTACACACAATTTCTCCAAAGATGAGTAAACATTGAATGATTTGATCATAAAGGCTAATCCATTATTGTGGATGCAATTGTTATATTAGGATATTCATGAGTTGAGGTAAAGGTGTAAGGGCACCCCCAGAATAATATTTATAGAGTATGGTGTCATGTTCATATTGTTTTTCAATGACTTAGGGCATGGCTTGGCTGTTTCATGATATTGAGATATGAAATGATTTCCTATTTATTGGAGAATTTCATCACACATGAGATGAACTATTTGTTCCATTAAATTTTTCTAGTAGTGTTACTCATCATTATAAATATATTGTGAAACTACCATATGGGCGAGTGGTTCATCATATACATTGAAGACATGGGTCTCGTGTATTCCTTCTCTAAGATGTATCCTAAAATTAGATAGAGGTGATTTCTATCATTCTCCAAGGAAAATGATGTCAATATTATCCATAATCATTGGAAGAGTAATTTGGTGGTTGATTTTCACATCATGAGATATTTTTATCAATTGTTGGAAATGAAATAAAATAAGTTATCCACAATGCAGTTGTACATAGTAAAAATGTATAGTTCCACACACCCAATGTTGATTGAATTTATCTCATCTATTTTATATCTTGATAGGGAAATAATTAATGGAGATACTTACTTTGAGATGTTATATTCTCATATATTTAATAGATATGATTGTAAATTATTTTTTTATGTTGTGAAGCATGTTATCATTTTTGGTGAATGAACAATGGTATAAGTGACATTAAATTAGTTGGTAATGAGATAGTTTCCAACATACCATTTTGTGGTACATCCATAAGTATAAAATATCTACAATATACTCTAATGATAGTTTTTGTGGCCATATATAAAATGATGCGTGGTAGATTTTTTCACTTGAAGCCTCAGTTTTCTATGGTGATGGGTGTGAACCATGATAATGTGGGTTTAACGCAAACCAATAAGGATCCATATTAGGAGTGGAATGGGATATACCTAAACATCATTATACAGTTACCAAATACCTCCATGGGGCCATCTGGTTGATCATAGGACATCTCACCTAGCCATCACAGTTCCATTCTACTAGAAATTGGAGTTAAGTAGAGAGAACACGACAAATATATGTAGTACAGATTGTCTAACTTGATAGAGTCACCCTAACTATCATTTTACGCTATTATTACCACTTTATTTCTATATTATGTAAATTATTGATGTAGTCATTTGGGACTTATATGGAGTTGATCATAGGGTTTCGCCCAAAAACTAATTGTCATAATGAGCATACTATTCTCGAATTAGTGGAAACACTAATTGATTTCATTTTAATCTATACCATAGTTTATAGGATCATATAATCATGTTAATGTTTTCATTAAGAAATTAATATTATTCAACCACCAATAGAGAACCATTTGAGTCTTTTTTTCGGTTACTGTACTTGTCACCAATATGTTCCACTGATCTAAGTGTGTTAGTACTAATGGGACTATTGATGGTACAAATTCTATAGAGAAGGAGTAGATCATATAGGGGAGTATAGAGATGCATAGTGACATCATGACCCATATGATGTTAAACAAAGAGGGCCCACAATGTTTGATGAAGGATACCACATGTTAATGGGGGACTCACCACAACATTTATTATAGTTGATAAACTAAAAAATCATGCAATCTCTGAGATTCATCTTACCTTAAAAAATATTATGTTGAGTTAGTGAGATAGAATATATCTTATACCTACCACAATAGTTAGGCTAGGTACATGACATCTTTCACACATCGTAGTTGTGTAGGTACATGGATGACCCTCCTCAAATTATCATCTTGGGAATGATAGACATCATGGTTGGGATACAATAGATGAGTTACTGATGGAGATCGAGGGTCAGTGGTAGTGGATCCCTATTGGGTTATTTATAACCTTATAAAATTATTGGTGGTAGTTTAAGAAGCTTCAAGAATGAACATGGGTGCGATAGTCATATATACGAGGCTTTCACCCTCATCTCTTTGGGTATTATGTCACTTATTGGGATGAAAATTCTTTAAGATATGAGAATATAATGCACAAATTTTTTAATATGTCCCATATATTTATTATATGGGTTATTTTTTGATCCATGCATTGAGAATGAATGAGATTTCAACACTATGTGATCCAAGAATTTATATATTCAAAATATTAAGAATATTAATTTTATGCTAACATAATTTTACTAAAATGTGGAATAAATATTAAATAGTGACATAAATTAGAAACTTGAGGCTCTTGTTGAGTTAAAATCCTGAATTTTACTATAGGGATGATATAATTTTTTTCATCTTTTTTCATGTTGAAACTTTTATATCATGGATACAAATTATTAAATAAACATATTTAATTATTTAGTTTTTTTATTTGAAGAATGAAACCTAGTATCCTATATTTGATCATGGCAACGAAAAATCACTTATGGTAGCCACATAACATATATATTGAAAGGATCCATTATAGTTGATAATTTAGAGGGTTATTAGTTGATGACATTGAACCATATCAAGACCGATGAACATTATTCCATCAGAGTTCACTATTCAAGGAAATAGTGGTAACAAATTGACCATTATTTGTTTATGATCGATCCAATCTCATGGATCGATGTTTTATTTTTGTTATTATTTCCAATTTCTATATAAAAATAAAATAAAAATAAATTTTATTAACATTAATTTATCCCCCAACAACGTTTCATTTATTTATAATTGATTAATTTTTATGTTAATTATTAACTCGTTAATTGTAAAATTCTTCAACAAGGGATTGAAGATGAAAAAAATGGGCAGGTTTCTTCCTCAATATATGATTTAATGGATTTATCAAACTATTTATTTTTAAATTTATCATGACTGTTTTTTATGGATTGTGGATCTAGGATTCCAAGTATTTTATATTTGTGTGACTATACATTAGGAAAACTAATCGTTAGCGTGTGTATGACTTGATATTCTGGTTCAATTTTTTAGATAGAAGATGATGAAATTTTTGTAATAGATGAATGAATAAAAATTATATTTTTCCAATTTTTATGATGTGGGACATAGTGAAATAGAATATTGATGTGGGTTCGAGATCCATTTTAGTGGCTAAAATCTATTGAGTAGGTGATAGTTAGCCATAGTTGGACCAAATATGATGTCATTGGAAATGATTGATGGAATACGTGGTAGATCAATTATAATTGTGAATCATGAATTATATTTTGTAAAATACTACATTAAATAAAATATCATCAAGGGTCACATGTCATGTGGGTCCCTCTATGTGGCATTTTGGATTCCAAAAAGAATAAAATACACTTGTCGTGTGATAACTACTACACATCATTAGAACGATGATAGAGAATAAACATTTATCTGAGTGAAATCATGGGAAATTTATTCTAATTATTTATTGAAATATTTATAGTACAAAGTCACATCCATGTACTAGGACATTACTATGTTTACACAAGAACTCATAGGTGTAAACAAGTTGGTACACTGGCATGACATGAACTACAAGGGAACGGATATATGGACTGTGAACAGTGCTGGAAGTCCTTTATATGATGTGTATACTATCATTTATTCCTTCATTGTATTTATATTGTTTTTTTTGATATAGTGACACACTTGTAGACAAGGTGTTGGATATAATCATCATATACCACTAGTATACGCATTATACCCACATTGAATGTGTCTTTATCCAATTTTCCATTTGTTTATTCTTGTATCAATTCAGTGTGTTCCCTTTATACATATCCTAATGTGTAAATTGTTGAATCACATCCACATATTAGGATTTTGATCCCCCTTAGAGGATGATTGTCATATAGAGTTTATTGTTTCACTCTATGAGACCGATGTGTGATCCTCTATCATTACTTTTAATATACATTGTGTGGGTATTTAGAATATGAATGATCTACATGAATTGAGGGTTTATCCTCAATATATATGTTTTTTTAAGTAGTTTTTTATATTAAAGTCATATGGTATTACATAATGCTGTTTGATCTCAAATATGTTTTTGGTGACCCCAACAATATTGCGTGTGAGACCCTATTAGAGTATTGATATCTTATTAGACCAAGGTGTTTTCATTGAATATTAATAATGACCATGACCACTTAAATGAGTTTTTCTATTGATATAATGGTGAATACATTGTATTCACATAGAAGAATAATTTCATTTATTTTTTTGAGATGACTATGGTGGGTGGTACTTTGGTTGGGACCACCTAGAGGCATGTTGTCTATCCTTATTATATATTGGAATTTTTTATTTATATATACTTGTTATTAGAATAATAATAATTCATTTATGAATTTAGTTTTTTATGGAGTCCTAATGGTTATTTTTATATCCACACCTTCATGGGGTCTTCTCACATGCGTCGTTCATTATGCAGAATGCATCTTTTTTTATGGTTTCCTAGGACGATAAGGAGGAAGATTAGCATACATTAGTTTAGATAGAATGATTAGATTACAGGTAAAATTTACTTTTTCAATAGTGAAATATATTTCAGTAGGTTTTTATCTTGGTAGTTTATTGTTTTTGAACTTGTATTTTTCTCGGTTACTACTTTCAATATAATAATTTTGTTCTCCGAATGTAGGGTTGTTGATGTATCCATTCATTGGTTTTGGTTTTTTTATTTCTAAAATGTATAATCATCTTGATGTGTGCTTTTTTGCTTGTAAATTAGGATAAATCCTTCCATGTTAGTGATATGGGAACTTTTCAGTAGTCACCATCCCCTAACATATTATTGACAGGCCTGGGGATGTTGTAGCATGGGCCCCATTATACTAGGTCATCAAAATGTGAATATTAAAATGGTGGCAACAATGGATCTATTTTATTATAATATTTTTAAAAATACATTGGGGTTATCTATGAATGGATAAAATTTGAATATTGTATTTTATAAATTCTATAAAAAATAAGAAAATAAAATTCATTAGTTCATTAATACATTTTCTAGTAATGAAATAACAATTAAAAGAGGTATTCTATAATACAGGCTAGATTATACAAAAAGAGAATTTTTAAAAATCATAAAACTAATTTTTTCTTTAATTTTTGGAATTATTTTGGGTATAAACATACATTAAGTTGTTAAACATATTTTATGACCTAAAAAATATTTAATTTAGTGGATGAAAAAATGTTCAATTAAGATGGTAAAAAACTGAAAAACTATGTTTGGTATCTCAAAATAATTTTGTAAAAATTGTTTTTTAGAAGAATTCATATTTATGATGATTATTAGTGTGAATATATTTATATATGATACTATTGGATGTGAAAAAATTAGGGTAGTAATATAAATTAATTATTCTTATTTGGATATCCTTTTTGGATAATGATAAATCTAACTAACCTTGATTTTTTTGGAAATTTTAAAATAATATATTCTTTGGCCATCACACCATTGGATAATATTAAATGTATTATAAGATATATATTGACAAAATATTGAATAATTTTTTTAAATTTTTTATAGTTTATCAGAAAATGACGAATAAAAAAAATTGAAGTAGTTATATATCAAGTTTATGTAAATCTTATAAATATATTTACCAGTAATAAAATATCTAATTTTAGGGAATAAATCAGTGATACCGCTATTGATTCAACTTATATTATTCATTATTATGCAACTTTGTTAAATATTTCATACATGATATGTTTACAATGTTGTCGTTGAAATATGATTATATATAATTCAATTTATTATCAATTGATTAATTGATGTTCCCAATGGGTTATAATTTTATTCACTGAAAAAAATATTTTAATGAAAAATATGATTTTCAATAAATGATATGTTTTTTTGATAAAAAATATACTCTTTCATCATTTATAAAAAGTCTTATAAACTATAAGATTTAAATTCATTAATATTTAATGGAATTTTTTAAATTCTATCCTAGAGAAATAAAGGGTCATTAAACCATTAAAATGACCATCAAATTGGATTCTTATCATATATAATTTTAGTTTAGAATGTTTTGGTCACCATTATGTATATTATTGGCATGAATAATAGAAATTTATAATATTATCTCATTTATTTATTTAATTATTTAAAATAAAAGACACTCATTTTCAGAATTTATCTCAACAAATTATATAATCTTATAAATTATATTCTATAATATGATTCTTTTTTCAATGTATTTTGTATGAAAATATTTATCATGTAATAATAAAATAAATTAATATTAATCTTCAAGGTAAACCAATGGATAATTTCTTCTTTAAATAAATATTTTATTTTTTCAATCCTCATTCTAAAATTTTATAAGTTTACTCAAATAAAAAAATTCGAACGAAATACTTGAGTTTTATTGGTCCAGTTGGGATATATGTTTATAAATTAATTTATAATTATAAATGTTTATCTCAAATTTAATTATCACGTTTTATTTATATTTTTTAGAAAGATAAAATTATATTTGAGATTTTTTAGTGTACTAATTCTTCCAAAATTATTTATAATACGATCAGAGTGTATGTTGGATGGACCATCAAAACACTATCACTAATTAATTCATAGATTGAATGAGTGATATAACTACAAAATTATCACATTAAAAAATGGATATTAATATCGCATTCATTGTCAGGTTTTTGTCAAACAAAATGGGAAATGTGGTCATGTGAATTGGTGATGGTAAAAGGGGATTTTCATGATAAAACCATCGAAATGTAGTTTTCAGTGTAGGATCTAGAAGAGTGTTCTTTAATCACACAAATTGAATCATATATCTGACTTCTCTATGGTGATAAAATGAAAATGAGAATTGTACGATATTGAATGGGCCACAATAACTAATATATAGTTGTAAGATCCCAACTTTAAACAATCCCTAAATTGTATAATTATATAATATTTCATTTTGGTTCATTCTTGAATGTAATTTATGATTGGATTATCCAAGAATTAATAAATATTCCATAAAAATAAAATATTTCACCATAATGTCGTCCCTCCATCATAGTATTTGTTATTACAACAATAAAAAATAAATATGATATAAAATGATTAATTATGATGAAATGTCCTCAAAATTATAGTGTTGAGTTCATATATCTACCTATTCATCATAAAACACTATGAATGGGATATTAAAATGTTGTAAAACAAATAAAATATCCAAAAAGACATATAAAAGTAATGAAGGAATCTAATTAGTGTGAAAAGAATAATAAAAAATTCATTTTCAAATAATGTTTTGTCAGAAAATAAAAAATTAAATACCTATAAAATCAACGTTAATGAAAAAATCATTTAATAAAACAATAAAAAATAAAATTAATGGAAAAATAAATACTAAATTTTTTCATTAAAATCATAGAATTCATGAAATATTTTCCCAAATTTATACATTTCACCCATAAGAAGTGATACAAATCATATTAAAAGTAATTATATTATCTTACCTTTTGGAATCAGAATATTTTAATCAAATCCCATATAATGAATAGATAAATATATTATTTATCCTTGGTCATTATTTCTATATCACTCTATCCATTAATATTACAAATGTGACAACCTACCAAAAAAATCATATAATATATTAGGAGAAACGTATAACCGGTTATATTCACCCATTTACCCAATACATTGGACCACTATATTTGTATCAACAGTAAAGATGTGTTACATCTATCTCACCGATAATCATGAGATTTATTAGGATCAGCCGTATTCATCAAAAACTCCCAATAAAAATTATATAATAATAAAATATTAAATCATTCATTTCCATATTCATACACATAATAATATATTCTTTACACCAATAAAATGAAGTTCTGTAAATTGAAAAATATAGTCCATTTGAAACCTATATAAAGAATATCCACATTAATGGGTAGATGATTTTATTCTATAAAGAAAAATTTGAAGCGTGTAAAATAATCCAATCAATAATTAATGATTATGGTCTTAGGAAATAAAATGTAATTGTATATGATAAATTTTTAAAACATTTTTTCAATTTTTAAAGAAACTAAAAACATTATTTATGAAATACATTATGAGAATAATTTTTAAACCCATTTTTAAAAGACATAATATTCATATAATATCAATCATTATTAATTTAGTTACATATAAATACATTCATAAAATAATTCTTTGAATATGTAACCCCCAAATACTATACAATATTTTCCATTTAGATTAAATTAAATTTTTATTCCATGATTTCATTATATGGAAAACCTGGTTAATATTATTCCCGATGAATCATAAAATATATAATTATTAACACTAATCAACAATGTTATATTGTCTTACAAGAAAGACTCGATCTCCTCGATGTCTTGTGTCACATGAACAATAGTGTTTTAGCAAAAAATCATATAATATTAAAAATATTATAAGATAATATAATAAGATATAACCAATATGTTATATTAGTGTTATGAATAATATTTACTAAATTTTGAAAATATATAGTTTACTAAATATATGATTAATTCACTTGTTTATAATTAAATATAATAGAAAATATTAACCAATTTAATGTTAATGAAATAATTTTTTAATATTATTGAGTTAAATAAATGAAATTTGTATATTATATATCTAATAAAATATTTTTGATACTCATCAAATAGATTTAATATAAAAAATATAAGAAAAAACCGAATTCTATTTATAAAAAACGATATTATTATAGAGATAGTTTAACCACCATTTAATGGAGAAATTATATTAAATTTAATTTTGATACTTTTTTTTATTTTAAATATCCACAGAACAAAATAATATAAAATTTATTAAAAAAAATTCTTTGAATTATTTTTTGGTATTTTTCTATGAGGAATCATTTTTTCTTGAATAATTCTAAATAAATATTTTTTATTCAAAAATGCTTTTTCGTTGAATTTATATTCAATGATAAATGGTATTTCTAATTTTTTTACACGTTTAATTAGATAAGTTTTAAATCAATTAACAAATTTTATGACATTTTAATAAATTTTAATTCGAAATTGTGTATAAAAAACATGAAAAATGTTAAACATTTTTATTTTAAAAACCGTTGTTGTCATAATGTTTACAGGAATAATTTTAAATTAATTTCGACCAGAATGTGATTATAAATTGAAAAAACGAATTACATATTTGGAATCATAATAAATTATTAATTTTTATTTGATTAAAATTTTTTTTGACCAAACTTTTTTTATCAATTATTATTATTTACTATAGCAAGGAAGGAAAAAAATAGCTTAACAGACAACTAAACCTTCAACATACATCCTACAATTACCGATATTCTTTTACATAAGCCATTTTATAACCATATTTCGACCCAATATTCATATTTATGGTATTTATACCATTATATAATACATGTTCGATGGAAATAATGTTTTTGGAATTACCATTCTAAAAAGATAGTAGAATTCCACTCCACTAATGTAAAAATACACTCACCCCTACCACATATCAACACCACTTATTCCTTTTTCACACCCATAATATGATCAAATAATCACCCAATGTCCATCGACTCATCATATATGACTCTATTTGGATAAAACACTTTCCATGGAATACCATTGGTGCAAACCAAAAGGAATCATCTAAAGAAAAGGTAACATCATTCTTCATGATCAATTTTTCATTATCATTATCCACCCCTAAAATATTCATTCTATATTTTTATATAATAACATTACTATCTTAAACATAATAATTTTTTATAAAATTATTTTTTCAGCCTACAAATATAGACACTTCCATCAAATGGGTATCAAACATACAATTTATGTGTTTGGTGAACTTCCACATCAAGAAATGATATCATTCATTTTTTCTACTACCAAATATCATGTATTGGAATTATGATGTAAAATAAATTTATATAATATATATATGAAATTTATAATTCCATAATGTTTCTAAAATTAATATATAACCGAAAAATTTATGCTTCCCTTTTTTGGGAACAAGATAAAATCATTTGTGGAAGTGTAAACTATAGCCACCTCAAATCTATGTTATTCATTCTCACTAAAAATGAAATGTATAATGGATAGTTTTTATAAAAATATATGAAATATATGACATTAATATTATATTATAATTATAATATAAATTTATATCATGTACATTTATGTCTTTTATTATTAAAGAAAATAAAATGTTATGTTCATGCTTACGTACAACCTACTGGCCTCATGAATGGTGTATTTTATTTCTTATCTCCAACAATTATGGACTAGTCTTAATATATATATTATTAATATATATTATAATTTAATCATGGTTTACATTCAAAAAATGAAATAATAATGTTCTATGTTATAGGAACATAAAATAGCATGTAAAAACTTACAGGAGAAACTGTGCATATTAACTAACTGTATAGTGAGTAATAATGAATGTGTACTTATACACTTAATAAGATATTATTATATGATCATTAATTATATAATTAATATTAATATGGTTATCTAATATGTTATTTACATTCATAAAATTAGTATATATCATGATAAAGTATGTTCCCACATAAGTATTAACAAGGTAAGAGATTTTGTCTCATTTTCATTTAATCAAGGGATATTATAATGTATTCCTCCTAGATTCTTTTTATGGTTTAAATGAAAACATTTGAAATTTTAGATAATGAATAGAATTATTATAATTATATTATATGATTCCTTTAATGTAATTAATTCATGTTTAGTTTGATACCAAATGAATCTATGCGGTATGTGACACTTTGAAATGTTTAAATATTAATTACATTAATAATGTTTTCAATGGAATTTCCATTTAAAAACCAAAAAAATAATTTTTAGTTATCCTCAATTACATAATTATTGATAAATTATTTTTATTTATTATAAATAGATATTGGATGATAAAGGATTTTTTTATAAATTGAATATATTATTTAATATACGAGGAATGTAATGCCCTGACCCCAGTTACCTAGAGTCGGTGCATTATTACATAACATTGGCATGATCACAAGAAAGATCAAATATTGAAAGATCTATTGGTTTAGTAGCCTTGGAAACAGTAGATATATTCATACAGTTTTACATTACATCATAAAGTGAAAAAGTACCACAACAACATAGTCTCCATATCTAACACTCATATCCCCACATACTATCCCAGCAGGTCATTCATAAATTACTTCTTCACATCTTTGGAAAAATAAAACAAAGAAAAGGGGTGAGCTCAAATGCCCAGTAAGGATAACAATATAGCGTAAACATTCATAAATAAGAATAAATATTTAAGGCAATGTATAACTTAAAATAAAATCCTTTTAAACTTGAACTTCAATATAGTATGGAAAAATAAAATGAAATGATTCCATTTACTTATTCACATGGATATTCTAATAATCAAATAACGACATGCAATATCAATTACCACTTTCATAATGATGGAATGCATAATTCCAGACTATCATAACCACATAGCCAAGGCCTCATGCCAAGACTACAAATAAGATTTTGCCAAGGCCTTGTGCCAAGACACTAGTTTGTCTCATGATACCTACTGATGGATCGAGGAGCTATAGCGGGCTCCACCCGTCACATATTAAGTCCAATGCATTACTATATGAAAAGGTTTAAACATAACATACACATTCATATTAAAACTAGCATACAAAATGTCAACACTTTCACCATAAACCATGAATGGTATAAAAATATCACATCCACAGTCAAACATATCACAAAACCTTCAATACAATATATAAGTTTTGTATCATAATAAATCAACTTCAAATAAGCATAAAATCCATCAAAGGATATTGACATAGATGAAATCAAAACTGTTTTTAGAGAAATATCTCTTTCTATTTTGAAATCTTTTAAGAGTCATATATTTATAAAAGAAAACATTTTCTTTGAAAATATTATTATAAGCTTGTAAGGTAATATTCGACGATTTTATAAAGGCGGAAAATAGCCGCACCCGCCGTATAAGTTAAAAAAGACATTCTTACCTTAATTCTGTCGAAAAGGTTAAAAAGAACCTTGTTTGGAAAATGGCGGAAAGATTCCTTTATAAAACTCTTATAAAAATTCAAACAAGGGTATAAATGACATAAAACCATATTCTTGTAAATAGTAAAAATGTTTTAAAATACATTTTTAAGAAACATGGATGTGGATGATAATGAGATCCTAGTAGATTATTACGTATAAACAACCTCAGATAATGAAGAGATTGTGAAATAAACCCTTACCTTGTACTTTTCCTTGGTTAAGGTTAGGTTAACCTCATGTATAATGGTGAAATAATTGTTATTAAATTATAAAAGAATCATATATATTAATATGATAACATATGTGATCTTTTAACATTGCTTTGTAAACAATATCTTAGTATTATCGTCATTTCGGGTGTTAACTTACTTGTTTTCTTTTATATGTTTTGTTACGTAAGCCATGTTTTTCATGGATAGGATATATCTTATTCATATCCAGAATGATATCAAGTCCAGAAACATTATTTTTAAAACATAAAATGATAATTATAATTGAATGGATACGATGGGGAATGAATCTCATCGCGTTCGTGGAGACGGTAGTCCATACGTACACACGAGCGACAATATCATTCTTTTGATATTAAAATAATATATAATTGGATAGTGTATAATATATACTGAATCATTATCATGTTATATTTATTATTTACATGATTTACACATCATTATTATACCCATCCAAATAATAATATATTGAATAACAATTACACCACGACGTGGAGACGGTAAGTCGTACGTACACACGTATGGTGACATGTTACTCAAAGGGTGGATAGAATACTGAATATGGTTGTACCATATTTATAATTAAATCAAAGTATATATAAGATACTAGAGTTAATATTTTATAATGGTAATAACAAAGAAAGAATATGTGGAAGAAGAAATTAATTTGAAAAAGGGTGGTGAAAACATTACATCTTCTTCGGGTTCTTCCTTTTTGATTTGATAACAAGGAATCCTTAGGATGGCTTTATGATCAAACTAAGACCTCTAGGTTGTATTGAGGGATGTTGAGAGAGTATTTCGGCAGAGTTTTCCCAAACCAAAAGGCTTTGAAGGTGTGAAGTAATGAGAAGGGGGAGTGGCCTTTTATGAGAGGGGTGAGGTGCACCTTTGGAAAAGCTAGAAATATTAATTTATAATAAATTCATATTCTGTTTCTAATGGCTCCAAAGATGAATATTAAACGTTTAATGTGGGTATCTGTTGAAAAAAATTCAAACAATAGAATTTATATAGGTTTGGGTTACTATATTAACCTTATCTTTTAGTTTTAACTCTTAGTTAATTAGTTTGACATTTACCATGTCACTTTGTATTTTTATATTATATAGTTAATAAACATACTATATACATCCAAGCGACCCCCTAGTGGTCCATTAACGATACAACTATCATTATATAAGTATCTTGGACTAACATTAGATTTTTAGGAATTTAATATCAATTAATAATATAATATTTGTTTTAAAAACTCTTTTATGTCAATTTTGACACTATTCAATAGATGATTTTTGTGAAACTTATAACAGAATAATTACTTTGAACAAAATCAATTAAATAAATCCAAATATTTTATATTATCCTAGAAAATTATTTTAATTCATTAAAAGTTTCAAATTATATTTATTTGGGTATTTATAATATCAATTATTTTAATTTTTCAATATTATGGTAATTACTGCATAATAATTGTGTCATAAATAAATTATATTATTTAATGTCTAAAAATTATAAAGAAAATATAATTATGTAGGAAATCGTTTTATATTTCTAATTAATATTTACAATCGAATTTATCTTCTGTATAACCTTATATTAAAAATGTTTCAGTAAATAAACATTGATTTTAACTCTTTTAACTCTTCTTTGAATTAAATAATAATAAATGTCCTAATCTAATCCAAGTGGACCTAAATGATAATATTTACTCCTAAGGTTGTTCTTGGTCGATATAAACTTGTCCAATAGAGTTAGGACATGTGTTAGGGTAATAGTAATATCATTTTTACCCTTAATTACCCTATTTACTTTTAACAGTGGTAAATAAAAGTAAAAAGTTACTATTCACCAAAAATTATTTTCATCTCATTGGACCAAATTTTACTTCTTGATATTAACTGTGTCTCTCGTATTTTTGAAATTATATTCACAGAAGTGGTAAAATTATGTTTTATGAAAAATTTAATTTTTTAACTACCACTTAGTAGTTTCACTATTTATCAATAATTGAAGTTATTCAGAACAATGCCAAAATTTTACCCTAAGCTATAATTGATATTCCGAATTTAAAAATGATGTCTATTTTTCAAAATTCCAAAAAAATTAGTTCCATTAATTAATTTTATAATTAATTCCCACTGTCACAACAAATAGCGTGTTTTTAAGAAACAATATATACCAAAAGATTGACAATTGTTTAGGTCCAATTTCAAAGTGAAATTAATTCTAATGAACACCATTGGATAAAATGGTAAAAATATATTAAAATTATACTTTAAAACCACTCAATAATATAATTTATCGCTATAAATTATTTTGATTAAAAAAGTTGTTTTTAAGTATTTTTCACTATTCATAAAAATTAGATGTTCTCAGAAAAATACAAAAAATTCATCTTAGGATAATTATGATATTCCAAAACCAAAAATGAAGTACATTTTGAAATATAAAATATATAAAATTTCAAAAATTAGGTATTACTATTCATAACTGCTATTTTGATTGGTTGGGGAGTGTTAGAACTCGATGTTGCGTACAACACACGCTATCGCATTATTCAAAGAGAAGCGTACCATAGAAGCTTGGGGTGTTACAAGGAATACTTTGGATAGGTACAACATGGGAGGTCCTATTTATAGATATCCCATATATATACCTGTTGTCTAATATGATCAGATAGTTTGAAAATTAGATACATTTTTACTCGATATGCTAGAATATCATGTGAAATGTATTTATGGTAATAATACGATGTACCTAGGGATCATTTCATCCAAAAATTAAGAAATTCCCATATTAATATAATGTTAAAAATTATCAAACATTTTTTCATCAACATATTTATGAATTCATTTCATTCTCAATTTATTGATTAAATTATGGGTTTTTTCAATTTATTACATTTTAATATTTATTATGTCTTCTCCAGTTATTTTTATTTAATTTTTCATACATTATTTAACATTCCTTATTGAATTACACTCATCAATTAATTATTAATTTTACTTTACATAACAACAAAGATGATTTGAACAAACTCTTATTATAATTCCATTCACAATGTTACAAATAAGATATATTTGAACGAGTTTAATTGTTTATTTTTCTCATTTTTATTATGTTTAATGTTTTAATTTAAATTTCCCAATGTATTATGTGTATCATGTACATAATTTGTGTGTCCAAAACTACTGACCAATTCAATACCTTGGGATTTGAAGCATGTGTTTAATCAAATGAAATAAAGCATGATACTATCACCAAGCTACGGTTTTTGGGGTGCTATAGCTGGTATAATTATAGGTATTACAAAAAAATTGGAATATATATTTCAAAATATTGATTTAATAACATAACCATAAAATAGAACATTATTGTATATTTATAATAACATCCTTGTATTTTTGTTAGGTTTTTATTATCTGGGTCTTTCAAGAAATATATCAATTTTTTTATATGAAAAGTGGATGTCGTTCTGGAAAATAATTTCCTAGGGGTAACAACTCTGACAAGGGGCATCGATCATGACATGATCATAACCTCGTAAATTAAAACATGACTAATTATGAAACATTTTTGACACTCATGGGGGATATTCATAGGATAATTTAAATTTCTTAATATTTATAAAGTATTTATATTTACAACTCCTGTCGATGAAATGATGTATATGATTATTAGATTACATATGAATAATATTTTTTAAATTATGTGGATTATTTTACTATTTTTGGGGTTATAAATTATTTTTTATTAGGATGTGACATAATTTTGGGCATGTAATGATTTAAAAATGGAACCTAGAAGAATGAATGTGTACCTCAATGCACATGACCCAATGAGTAAGAGGGATCATATATTTTATGCACATAGACAAATATTTTTATGTAAAATAATCTCCCATGTATTCTAATCAAATGAGGACATAGTATTAGTTAATAACAGGTTAGGTAATAATTCATCAAGTCCTATTTCTATGAATGAAAGAGTTAAATTAAAAGGATAATAGGTAAATATATGTATATGTATTATAATGAAGTGAAGTATTTTCCTTCATGTAATAAATCAGGAAATAGAAATCCTAGAATATTCATGAAGGGAATGGATGTTATTATAAGTTTTGGAAAAGGGGAAACCTTTTTCACAATTGTAGTGGAAAAATATAATATTAAAATGTGAAATTATTCTATTGTAGTGATAAGAGACACAATGAAAATCAATGTCTCATGTGTCAATCGAATTGACCCCAAAAGTGGCTAATAAATTATTTTCATTGTTATGATACTACAATAGACCACAAATAATGATTAATGTTATCTTCATGTATTGGTGAATTATTTCATTTGAGTATTGTATCAATGATGTATGAGTTATAAAAATTATTTAATATATGAATATTATATTATTGAACCTATTCATTATTTATTTTAGATCATATGTTGAATGTTACCAAGATTAGTTTTCAATATAAAGAAAATCATTTTATAAAACCCATGGATGAGCGAAAGATAACCCCAATAAGTTTTTGATGGTATGAAAATTTTGTTTGGATAATTATATGATTGGTTTTGAAATTATATTTTTGATAAGTGAAGAAAGATAAGGAATTGGGTAACGATTTATTCACAATGTGTATTATTCTACCATTGTTAGAGTTTAAATAATTTTTGGATTTAATGAATATATCCAAAAAACTATATTCTTATTAAGAAATAATAAGAATCCATGTTTTTATTATGATTTTATGGTAATTCATGTTATTAACATATTCACATGTTTGGTATGTGATGATTATAAGGCGTTATATGTTGATTGATAAGTTGGTTTTGGAATTTTGGTAACCAACCACATAAAGTGTTGGATCATAATATTTTAGAAAAGTTACCCATTTATGGACAATTTTAATATTTTTATTGGATGAGGTTTTGTAGGTTAAAATATTACAGCCAGAAATGATAATACTAATTCTATGAAATGAGATATAAATTACTCATTGATGAACCATTGGATAATATTGAATTTATGAAATGTAAAAATATGTTAATATATATTCATATATAGTGGAATTTTTCTCTACTATAGGGAAAATGGTCTTGAATCAAAAATGTTTTCATTTGGTAATATATTGTTTTATGACATTAATGAAAACTACAAAACAATGGTTTAATGATTTATAGTCTTCAAAAGTAAGCTGATCATGTTCTATTGAAATCCATATTAGAACATGATTTCTAGATATTTCATTAGTTAACATGATTCAATTTCCCATATATGTTCTTCTATAAGAGAACCTAGTGTCATGACCATTGTACATTCCTTACTCAAATATTTATAACTACATTTATTATCCCAATTAATGATGTGGGGTTTTAAATAATTTTATGCTCCCACATATCAATCCCTTGACTATCGAGATCATGTTAATATTACCTGGAAGTGATATACCTATTTCAAGGAGAATGTAACACCCAAATACATTGAAATATTTTCATTATAAATTAAATTTAATTATTCATCATAGATTCATTTATATGATACACATTGAAATGAATATGTTAACTAAAAATAATTTTTTTCATTCTTTACATCAAACACTATGGTTACCTTGTGTTACATGGTAGACTGACTCTCCTCGATGGATTCTGTAACACGGAAGACAACGTTTTATCTGACAATAATATATTAATAAAAATATTTTTATTTATTAAAAAATTTTATAAACTATAATTTCAAATAATGGTTAGTAATTTAATTATCTAACTGATGAAATAATATGGATAACATATTATATGATTTATTCATTTATTTCGAATTAGTTAGAAAAAAAATATTAACCGATTTAATATAAATGAAATATATTTTTAATGATCACATAGATTTTTAATCCTAATAAATTAAATTAATCATTATTAGTGAATGATATTAATAAAATTTAATTATTATATATCTTTAAAAAATTTAATATACACATAAAATTGAATTTATAGGCATAAGATACGAAGAAACCCAATTTTATGCACAAATACTATATTTTTATAATGGTAGTTTTACATCTATTTAATGGGTGTCTATTTTAAATTCTATTTCTAGAAAATTTATTGATTATATATGTCAAAGTAAACATTATATGTTAAATATGAACACATAAAGTAGGTCAGCGTAAATTAGTTGTATTTTTTCAATGGTGTTTCTTTTTTTGATGTATAGTAGAAAATATAGATTGTTAATTAAAAATGGATTTACCATATCATTTATTTGTAAGGATAAATTATATATTTAATTGGTATTAAAGATTAAATATTTCAATTCTACATAAATTAATAAAAAATATTTAATCAATTTCAATGAAAAAAATTGATAAAATAACATTGCAAAACATTTTAACATTTTAACTTTATAAACCCACATTGTCATCCCGTATAAAATATTAATTTTAAAATGTTTTTTTCATGTTCTATGATATTAATTTAGAAAAAATAGAATCAATATTTATAAAAATAATAATTTATAATTTCTAATAAGGGCATCAAGTTTTTTCACGCAAAATATTAGTGAATATGATTAGCATTAGTTACATTCATTGAGAAAAAATTTATCCATAAATGACTAAAAAATAAAAGTAAGGACCACAATTTTTTATACAAATGTAAAAAACCCATTTCATAATTTATTTCACTCTATTAAATTTAATACATTTAATACCATTATTTGATCAACATTACATGGAATAATGTTTGGTTGAATTTACTTTCAATAAAATTTACTAGAATGCCATTCCTCCTCCACTATAAGAAGTCACTCACCCCTCATACTTATTAATAATAATAAAGATAAATGTAGCACCATAATTGTTATATAATAAGATCCCAAAATACCTCATCTCATCCTAGAGTCCTCGTATTTGTAGTAATTTCATCCAAGGGATCCCATTTGTGCAAACCAAAAGGAGTTACAAAAAGAAGAGGTGGCATCATTCTAGAAGATCTATTGTTTTATTTTCACCCTCCACCCAAAAAATATTATTATATATTTCATAAATAACTTCTAAAGATTAATAAATATACTGGTATGTTTTAAAATTATGAATTTGACCTATAATAACACACAAACCCATTAAATGTGTATAGAACATATCGTTCATGTATATGGTGAACTACTTCCTCACAAAACAATGCGGTTTGTTTTTCCTTTACAACCTTCCATGGTTTGGAAATATGATTTAAAATATTTTTATATAAGATATATATGACATTTATAAATTATATATTATTATTTATATATTATTTAATTTATTAATTTATTATTTTCATTTTTTTGGGAATATGATAACATTATTTGTGGATGTGTGGCCTATGGCCTTCTCAATGTGATGTGATCCATTCACGAAGTACATGGAATGTATGATTGATGGTTTTAATAATAATATGTGAAAAAAATTGAAAAAAAATGATACAGGAATTAAAATATTCATATATATATATATAATCTAATTTTCATTCTTTTAAAATAACTAGGAAATGAATGCATTATTATTGTATATGTATGACCTACCGTTTCCTGGAATGGTGCATTACATTTTTTATATACAAATATGATGGATAATTATAAATTCAAATATACATAATATATATGAAAATTAAATATTTTTTACATTGTATAGTAGATGAAAACATGATATATGTAATAGGAACAACAAATAAAAAGTCATAACTTACTAGAGAAACTAGGAAATTAACACCTGATACAGTGAAAACAATGAAAGAATATGAAAAAACTGGTAATAAGATTTTTTACATGGATAATATATGATAGGATAAATATTAATATTGTTATTTAATAATTTAGTATCCCTATTATTACAATTATACATGAAATTAATGTTTGTTTCCATAAAATTAAAAACAAGGTATGGGATTTCATCCCAATTTCATTTCATTGAGGCACATTTCAATGTTATGCACCGAGTTAATTTTTTATGGTGTACATACATCCCTTTGGAATGTCACATAAATAATATCATTATCGTCATGGTGTTTTATGTTTGGTTTAATTTCATTCCTTCAGTGGGATTATTATTCAAAGTGATTCAAAGTGGTATGAGCCACTTTATAATGTTTAATGAAAATTTTCCTAAAAATGATTTTATGGTCTTTTAAAGGTATTTACATTTATCAAGATCAAATGACTTTAATTATTCCTATACTCCAATAAGGAACCGAGGATAAATCCATATAACTTATTCAATATGTATTTTTATTATAATTAGTATTCTATCACATGCAATATATTTTTTCATATATGTAGAATGCTTTGGAAAGGTTCATCGTAGGTGGGATGTAGTTATAGATATCTCGTTGATTAATTGATTGTCTCATGAGATAAATAAGATGGTAAAATTATATTACTTTTTTCCCAATATTGTAAATTTTATTATGAAAGGTCAAGATAGTAAAGTTTCCATGTATATAAGAAACATGGAGTCAAATTATTACGAATTTCTCTCATTTTTACTCAGTTACTATTTATAAATGATATTTTTCATCAACATATTTATGAGGGAATTTCATTATCATATTATTTATCATATATATTTTTTATGTTTCTTACACTTCCATATTGATTTTTTCTTATCTTGTTGTTTTAACAGAATTTGTTATAATTTATTTAAATTTATCTCTCGATTAAATCTCATCAATTCAGTATTTCTTCCAATTTTCATCGAATTAGTAATCACAAGATCTGTCCCATATTATTTTTACATTCCCATGTTAAATAATATGATTACATTGAAGTATATTTTAATATTATATTTATATCATTTTAGTTTGTATCATGATTTTATGTTCTTTACGCAATGTATTATTGGAATAATTTTTTTAATCTATTGTTGTAAGACATTTAATAATGTGGTCTGTTAAAATTTTATGCTTTTATATATTGATATTTTATAATTTAATTCACAGATTATAAGATTCTAGGTTTGGGGTGATAAGAAATTTGTATGATGGCAAATATTATTGAATGAACAACTCATAAAAACATTTAAAACAAGGTGAAATGTTGAAGAGTCTCTTACAATGATTCTGACTTATCACTTACATTCTTAATCATCATTAATAAATAATATTTTAATTTATTTATTGATTAAAAATAAATCATTTTTTGTTTATTTTAGTTTATTAATTAAAATTATATTTTCCAAAACTAAATTAATTTTTTTGACAGAAAATGTTTTTAAGATAATAATATCTCAAATATCACTTAAATAGTTTGACAATTGTCCATGAAATCATTAATCTATTTTATAAAAAATATTAATCATTATTAAAATATAAATTTAGTTTATTAGTTATTCATTTAAAATAATCAATGAATAATGGTTATGAAAAATAAATAATTTTACAATCTTTGACATACTATGTTGTAGATACACATGAGTAAGATTTTCATTTTTCAAATATGATAAGGGGCATAAGGTTAGTTTAATATTATCATCACATAAATATTAACATATAGTAAATATTAACTTATTTTTTTTAAATAATCATATAAATACAATCTATGTGATTTTTTGATGAAAAATCAATCACATAACTTTGTGGAGGTGGTAATCAACAAATACACACAATCGATGTAATTATATTTCAATGGGATGAAATATATGAAAATAGATTATATATTATATTTATATAATTATAATTATATAATAAATATAATATGAATACATTAAATGCACCATTATTATCAATCATGAGATGTGGTAATGGGAAATGAACTATATCGGTTTGAGAGATGGTTGTCCATTGTGAAAATGAATGATGAATCTGTTTCCAATTTAGTTGAAGAGGATATGAATATATGTTTTTACATTAATATAAAAACATACTAGTATATTATTTTTATGGATATTATTATTCCACCATTGTTGAATATGCTTTTTAATGGGTATAAATGGATATAAAATGCCAATTGTCAGTTAAGAACTATAATATATCATTAGAAAACCCTTTTAGGTTTATACATTAATCCTTCATAGATTTTCATTTTTATAACTACATGCTCTATAGGATATGTGGTGAAATTATAGGATATATCGTTGGTAGTAATTAAAAAAAATCATTAAATATTCATCGGAGAGGAGTGTCAATTTCCTTTTATAAGTGGGGATGATAACATGCTTGAAAGTGTTAAAAAATATAAAACGCATTAATGTATTACATTATAAAAGTGACTAAATAAAGTATTTTTTTAATATTATATATGTTATGGAAGAAATATTTCAAAAATAATAGATTTATATAATTTTTAGGTCATTTTAACTCAAATCACATTAGTTTAACCCCCAATAAATCTGTTATAACCTTAACTATTGTAATAGATTTTAACTTTTTGTGTTTCTCCTAATGATTAAAAATTATGTTCAACAAAATAAAAAATATAAATTATTATTATTCCAAGTATTTAAAAAATATAAAAATATTCTTTTCACATAATTTAATGTATTTTATTTAAAATTAAAAAAATAAACACATTTGAGAAATAGTTTTCTAGATAACTACAGTTTTGAAAATAAAATTATTCATTAAAAAATTTCAGAAAAATATTTATTACAATAAAATACAGTAGAATATTTTTAATAAAAACAAATTAATTATTTTATATTTAATTAAAATTGTATTTTTAATTTTTAAAAAATTAATAAAACTTTTTTCATTAAAAAAAGTTATTTTTAATTATTCTTTGAAAAATAATATATTGAATAAAATTATCAAAAAAATATCTGTTTCTAATTTTAACAGCAATAATTCCCACATAATGTTAATTTTTTTATTTAAAATTATTATACATCGAAATAAAACATTTATGAAAACCATAAAAATCATGAAAATCCATTTTTTACCAATGTATCCTATTCATTTTAACTGAAAAATAATCAAATATTATTATAATCAATATAAATCAATTATACCTAATGAATTAATATTAATAATATATATAAATTGTTAAAATTAAAATTAACAGTGTTGTTAAATCATTTTCCCTTATAGAAATTACATCATGTCAATTTTATCTATTACATAAACTAGTGGAGATATGTCTCTTTCATTTTTTTTATTCTTATATTTCTTCTCCAAACGTATGACTTTAATAAAATCATAACATGGTAAATAATTTTTTGACACTACACATTCCCTCTATGATCAAGAATTTATACTAGTTGTTACCCAAAATAATTTATTTCATCCATCTGAACTACTTTAGGGAATAAAATATGATATTAATATAACACATATTTCCATAAAAATGATACATGAAATATTAAATGTCCTAAAGATAAATAAAGAAAATTTATATTAATAAAATACCAATCCAATATCATCTGGAATATCATACAGTTCAATTAACCAGAGATATAAATTCTTTTTTTACAAATACACACTTCACATATACTTGGATATTATTTAGGAAAAAACATGATCATCTACCAGAAATGAATAATAATTTCTCTAGTAATATCCCTATAATTTTTACAACTTATGAAAATTTCCTAAAATAGTTTAAATCATCATAAACTTATAGAAAATTACATTTTAAAATTATAGCCCCACAAATTTGTTACACTTTTTTATCTAAAAATATAGTGTACAACCCCAAAATCCATATAATACTTCAAAAGATACCATGATTATACTAGAATGAAAAATAATTTTTATATTAATAAATAATTAAATACATATTTTTATCCCAAAATACCAACCAATCAATTGAGTAATATAGAATCATATCCTCCAATGTCTAAATTGTATTCTCAAATGTTCAATCATATGGTGTAAAATTTATTTTACATTAATTTAATTATATACTCAATGACTTCTATAGTTTGTTGCAAATATTATATCTTAATCTAGAATCGTGAGTACATATAATGGGAGGGGGGACAATATGTAATATAATAATATATTTACACTAATTTAAAAAAAGTTTTTGAAAATTTTATATCATCTAAAATGGGATGAATATGTGTGATTTTTTAATCAATCTACAAATATCAAATTCTAGTTAATACATTATGATTTAATTGGTAATACCACCATGAAATAGATGGATATGTTATCCAATATCCATTATTGAAGAGGGAATATCTTAATATTCCACCTTCGTAATTTTTTAATTAATTTATCATATTAAAATTTCCACCATTTCATTTTAGAATCATCTAAATAATTCTTTATTCTATATAAGAAGAAATTTTCCCGAATGTATTCAAAATTTTTTCTACCATGATGAATAAAAAATTAAGACTTATGAGCCTCAATAAATAATTATTTCCTCATTTGGTGGTCCTATAAATAACATAATCCTTTTAGAAATGTAAAAAAGCCATCATTATCAATATTTAATTCCATTAATATAAATTTCTTTACAAATAATAACTATTTTGATTAATCATGTTTTGTATTCTACAGTTTCAAAATCAAGTATGGTAGATAATGTTATATTGAAATCTCAAAAATATGTGTTTTTCTTGAATGATAAATTTATAATCCAATATCTATCCAATAATTATCCAATGATTCTTATTGTAGACACAGTATAATTTATTATTCATTAACATTCATTCTCATAGAATCAACACATTTTATCACTTTCCATGATGGTAATTGATTATTAAGTGTTACTTTTTTCAATTGTATCCATGCCCTCTTTCTCAGGTTCCACTCTTTCTGAGTAAATATATTCATTAAACTTTTTTATTAGCATATATTTTAGAATTTTATCTACATTAATGACGTATATACTCTTTAATAGAGAAAAACATAGATTCCACATCAAGTTTGTTTAGGAAAAAAAATTCCCTTTTGGTTTTAATGGAAATAATATATAACATATTACCTAATAATTTAGAATTAACAAAACTATCCTCTCACATGAATGAAGCCTCAATTTTTATAAAAAGCTAACATTTTTTATGGATGTGAAAAATCCAAAACATTCAATAATATTTATTTCATTTCTGGGAAGCAGTCACCTTAATTATTTTTCAAGATAAATGAAAATCCATCCCCTGTAAACGTGGATATAGGGATAGATATTAATATGAATATTTTTTTGATAAAACACTAGTAATATCCTACTAGTACAAGAAAAATATGATTCTTTGAAACATCTATTTTCCATTTCCATTCATAAACTATGTTTGTTTTTTAAGGATTAATAGTTATGCATCATTATTTATGATATTTCCAAGGATTTATATCTACAATAACAAAAAATTCGTAGTAAAAAAAAATTAATTTAATATTAATTTCAATCAATAATTTATGAATGAAATATTTTTTTTGATATTCAATGTTGTTAAATATTAAAAAATAGGATCAAGAACCACAATAACATAAATAATGAAATATTCATGGAAAACATCAATCATATGGTCCATGAATATATATAGATAATTAAAATACCCAAAATGTGTAAAAACTCATTTATATTATACCTACAATAATAAATTTTCATCATGATATATCCCACATTTGATTTCATCTAATAGTAATTTGACCCGAGTAAAACCTTCAAATAATGTTAACCTCCCAAGTGTAGATCAAATAGGTCATAGATACGAGGAATTAGATACATATTATTTACCTTGAACTGATTCAATTCACTATAATTTTTTAAACTCATAAAAAATTTTTTACACTAAACATATAAAATACATTCACCACAAGGTGATGTAATTATTTGAAGGGAATATTCATTAAGAAATTATTTCAATAGATATTTCAATTTCTTATGGTTTACCTAATCCATTTGATATTTTTTTTGAAATTTGATTACCATATGATACTAATTGAGATTCAAAATTAGAATTTTAGAAATGAATAATAATTTGAAACTAATTAGTTAAAAAATACTTATATTATTTTATTACCTTCATATTATTAATAAAAATAGTTCCATAATTTTGATGTTTATCAAAAAGATAACATTTATTTCCAATATTAAATTATTTTATGATTCATGATATATAAAAAATATATGAATTGATTTTCATTTAAGAATAGAAATTCACTAAAATGATTATAGTAATGTAATCTATATCAGTAATATAAAATGAAAATGAATCCATACCTAAAAGAAAATAAACTTTTATAATGTCCAAGACAATATTGTTTATTTGGATAATCCATCCCTAGATGAACATATAATGATTTTTTAAATTAATATTGTTTTAATACTTCCCCCAATTATTTATTCTCAATGTAATGACTTCCGTTCAATTGTTTAAATTTTCATGGAATCTATAAATTTTTCGAAAATTTGGGAACACATTGATAATGAATAAACCAATATAGTAGAATAATAGGAATAAAAATTTAATTTACTTATTATAAATTCATTTTATGGCCCAATATATACAAATAAATTTCACATTACTTCTAAAAAACACTTTTTATTATGTCTTCATGATTCTTATTATTAATGAACTTTTTCAGACAAATATTTATATAATTAACAATCTCATTACATTTAAGACACAATATTTCCCTACTAATTAAAATTATTATTATGATAAATAATATAATTTTATATCTAGTTTTTATCCATATTAATATTATTTCCATATTAAAAGAACTATAAATGTTTCATAATATATTATCTAATGGATTTTTAACAGACCAACTAAAAACTAAAAACATTATTTTCCTAGATTACGAATTAGTTTGATTGATTTTCCATATTTTACTACATCCTATATATATTTTTCTACTTTTTTTAATAAGTAATCCAGTACATGAAATTACTCTATTTTTAGCTTATCACTATATTGAACAATATCCATAGAACATTTAATTTTGAATGATTCAGAATATTATCTATATAATGGGTTTAATTAATTGATTAAATTATTAATTTCCTTTCAATATCCCAGATAAAATTTTTATAATACATTTACAATCAAGGAAATTTCATTCATATTCTTCCACAAAATATTCTATAGGTTATTCCAATAAGAATAATTTTTTCTACCTAGTAGAAATAACCATTGAACAATATTTCACTAAAATAATATTATATAATGTATAAAATTACGTATGGTAAATCTATTCTCTTACTCTAGTATTATTATACATTTTCCACCATTGATCAGATTCACCTTCAAAATGATAAATACAAACTATTACATTTTTACTAATTGAACAACCAATGACCTTGAATATCTTTTATTAAAATTCAATACATCCCTCACCTACCACTAAATAAAAATATCCACTGAATTATAGAGACTATATTCTGATAAATTATCCACTATTGATATCTTATTCCCTGGTAAATCAATTTATTATCTAAAATGGGTAAAAAAATTAAAGGCTATTTAAACTAATCCATCTCAGTAAAAAACTAACCAGTTGAAATTCCAACATTTCTTTGTTGTTTATTTGGAATGGTATTCTCTACATGGATTCATCCTACCTCATCTTCTTTTTTTTACTTTGTAGAAAACATTTCATTATATAAAATATTTATATTATGAAACATGATAATTTCTATTTGATATTTTCTAATAAAAATAAATTATATTCTCTAAGGGTACATACAAATAATATCCTAACCACTAATATTATTTAAATCTATCAAAAAATACCAATTATGAAGACCAAATTTTAATGAATCTATAAATAGTTTATTTTCATAATATTAAATTTTATTACATTCCCAAACATATTTAAATTTTTAGTTTTAATTAAATTGGACATTACAATTAAAATTTTAAATTTTACTAAGTAAATAGGTAATATCCAATTTTTAACTATTTTTACAAAAAACAATATGATATATAAAACATTAATTTTAATGAAATTTAATTAAAACTTTTCATTTTAACTTTTCATTTTTCATACAAATCTATAAAACCATATGACACACATTTTAAAAAATTGTATTAGTACACAAAAATCATTAAGGTACATATCCATTGAATGAATGAGTCTCATTTGACTATGTATAATCATATAAATAATAATATTCCAAGATAATCATTGTGTTCAAAATTAACAATTTTGTTCTTATTAAATTATCTTCACTAACAATATATTTTAATTAAATATTTTATAATAATAATTAATTTAAAAATAAAACACATAATGTTTTCTTTCAAATCCATAAAAACTCATGAAATTATTTTAACATATTTTCAAATTTCACCATTAAGATATCTCCTGAACTACCCTTTAGTATTATGTTCATAAATTTATGCTATAAAATTATAAAATTTTGATGATAAATTTGAATGAAGAAAATATTGAGTGTAACATAAACTTTATTTTTATTTACCACTTATATTCAATCATATAAATGGAATAACCTACCTAATATGTTCCAATAATCACTCAGGAGAAACCTATAACTAGTTAACTCCATTGATTTTTTAAATTATATAGAGAGATAAATTAGGTTGACCAGTGATAGTGAGAGATACACATCTCACCAATTATCATAACCTGTATCGGGATCACCCACCATCAAAACAAATTGATAAAAATTATAACATTACCATTTCACGAGGAATCATAAATTCCCATCATCATAATCACAAAAGTATTCATTAAAGCCAAAATAAAAACATATTTCTATATCAAAATATTCTTCTAATTTAAAAAAATTCCAAACAAACCTAAAAAATGGAAGTACAAGATTTAATTTAATGAAAATATATAATATTTAATAGGAATCTAAAATTAAAATAATGGTAAATGTGGTGGGAAATGTCATTGATATCAATTTTTTTAAATTAAACATTAATTTTTCCTTTTATAATAAAATTAAATATATTATATATAAAATAAATCAAAATATTCTTTCTGAATCCGATTTATAGAATGTAAAAATATACATAAAAATAATTTATAATTATATTATTTTCAAGTAAATGAATATATGAAATAATTTTATAAATTCGGACATGAAATAAAAAAATTCATAAAATAAATCATTAAAACACATGAAATAATGTTTCATGGTATATTGTTCCCTTCCATTATTTTCACTCATCAGGTACACTATTTATATTTCAAAATATAACACATATATTTATTATTTACTTGATTAATAATATTTTTAATCTTTACTGACACATTTCTTTTCTTCATTACCAAGCTAAATTAAAATAAATAATCAAATAAGATAATGTAAAATGTTTTGATGATATTAGAATAATGTCCAAACGTATTTTGATATGGTGAATAGGGTTTAGGTGTAACACCTTCTAATTTGGAAATATAAAAATTTTATTCGATATTTTTTATAACAAAAAATACCTTCCATGTAAGGGATTATAATATCATGATATTTCGCAATATATTTTCTATTTTATATAATATAATTTTTTGATATAGATTGGAGTGCTTGTGATAATGTGATATTGTTCATTGCACGCAGCAACAACATTCTTCAATGCCATTTTTTTACATGCAATACCATATTTTACCAAACAATAATGAATTATTAAAATATTTTTACATAATACAATAAGATATAATTTATTGTTAACATATTAGTTGAGAATATGATTAAATATCTTATGAAAATATATTGATCATAAGAATATAAAATTTATTCATTTTATAAACGATAATTATAATTTAATATTAGAACTAATTGAATATAAATGGAATTTTTTATAGATGAATATTATTATGATCAAAAATATTATTTATCCGAATAAATTAAATTTATTAATATTAGTGAAATATGTTAAATAATTAAATATCTTATATATTGAATAAAATATTTTTGACATTTTTTCAATATAATTGATTGGAATAAAATAAAAAGTCATTTTGTTTTTTACATAATAATTGTGATTTTCTAAAGAGTCAATTTTATTGCATGATAATGGAGAACCAATTTTATATCCCATTTAAGGATGTTTTTTAAATATTATATATTAAAATTGAAATAATTTTCTAAATCATAACATAAAACATAGGCTATAGTAAATTTTTTATATTTTTCTTTGATGTTTAAACAATTAGGAATATTTATATATTTTCATTTTAAAATCACAACATATTTTTTGTCAAATTTTTTAAAATGATAAATTATATTGATAGTTTTTTATTATAATTATAAATGAAATAATAATTTTTTTCTAATAAATTTCACATGGGAATTGGATTTTAAAAAATCTCTTACATTTGAAAATTTTTACTTTAGTACCCCTATTTAACATCCATTAGTGGTATTAAATTTAAATACATTTCTGCCACTTCTATGATTATAATTTTAAAAAATGGTTTCCGTATTTGTAATTAGAATAATTTATAAAATCCAAGAATTTAAACATAGTTTTTGACTAAAATGAATTGAAAATTTTCATTAAATTAATTAAATTGATTTGAAGGAAAAATAAAATAACATGGTGATTGAGTACGACTTATGATGAGAAAGGAGGGATTACAGAAGGTGCACTCTCTCTCTCTAAACAGCTGGCAGATTAGGGTTCATGGCGGTGAACATCCCACCTAGTCACTTCAACACCCATCTATTTTTCATAATTGGGACCTCAAAGGATACGACATCAGCTGATGAAGAAGTCCATGCTTTTTATTGCAAAATCAAGATAGTGAATAGGGGGAATACGGTCTCGGCTTCTATGACTGAGCAGCTTCCAACGGTGGCATCTAGCTCTATTGTTTCATGGTGTGCGGCGGAGCAAACTGATTTTTAAGATGATCAAGATCTCACGGAGAATTTCCCGAAGTGGAATATAACTATGAGTGAGTGAGTTTCTATGATGGCGGTGGAATACGAGGCTTGTGATAATGGAGAACATGTGGCGATGAGTAAGGATTTTTTGGTATGGCCTCACACTCATGACACAGATGCAAGATGTACGCATTATTTTTTTGTGGATGCAGGCTCAACAAAATATATACATAAGTCTATGTCTGGGATGGTCAAGGAAGGAATTGTAGGCCACATAATGATTCACTTTTATTCTTTTGTAGTACTAGTGAACCAAAAGGTGATACAGGTTCCTTATGATGGGAACTCTTTGAATCGAACTTTTTCTTGCCTCAAGGGTATGTATGACTCATCTATTTGAAGAAAGGAAAATGTTTCAAAAATCAATGTGAATCCCTACTATATTTTTTAATGGCTTAAAATGGGTGTGTTATATATTATTTCTCTATTATTTCTCCTTGAGGCTATCATAATTTGAATATTGATGAACAGAAGAAGAATATTTCATCAATTTGGGGATTTAAATCCATGAAATGTATCTCTCTTGGACCATAATACTTCCATATTTTCATCAACGTAGAAGAAATGAATGTTCATGATTGGGTATTTTGTTCCATTTATCTCACACCAATTATTGATCACCTCCATGAATGGGATAAAAAATTCAACCCCTTTGAGGTTGGTAACGCCACAACCGAAATTTGGGTAAGAGTGAATAGATTGAATTATATTCATTTGAATCAAAAAAATTTATGATATTACTCTTTCAGTTGAGATTCCTATCATAATTTACAAATAAATAGAAGTGATTCATTTTGGATAGTACCCCATGTTCATAGTTGATGCTAAACTGGGATCAAACCTTATTGATAAGGTTATTATTACAATTGATGATGGTAATGTTGAATTGAATATCACCATTGAAAGAATTACATTTTTTAAATATTGTAACATTATAGGTAATTACTCATCTACTTATAGGTGATCAACATTTTGTATATTTATTTCTTAACATGGTCATGAGAGGAGCTATTGTCATGAATGGAATAAAATTACACATTTTTGGAATTGTAATTCTAATGGTGAGGTTGGGACTTCTATTACTTCTAATAACCAATAATTACATGGAGCAGCTTATGAGGATATTGCCAATCAAACTGATAAATAGGAGGGTGATTAGGCATTTATCACACCCAGCATCATTACCTCAACTTATGAGAATACATCAAAGTAATTGGCTTCCATATTTTACTAGGATAAAAAATTGAAAATTGTTAATTCTAATTATCAAGAAAAATGTTATGGTTTGCATCAAATAAACATTTTCCATCTCCTAAAATAACACTTCATGATGATACCATCAAAGATGGTATAGAAGAAATGTTTGATTAGGATATTTGTAAGGATGATAATGTTTTAGAAATTAAATCTCAATTAATTTATAAAACATATACTGATTATTCAAAACCCACTGTGGACAATGAATGATTTTTTCATACTTCTTACAAGTATGAAACATCTGTAGGTGGCTTGATTATAGGTAATCCTTCCTTTGATCAACATATTGATAAAATCACTAAAATGCATGATACCACTTAGGGCCATCCTATTTAGACTTACTAGATCATTTCCCAAGCTAATACAACTAAGGGAGTCTCTTTTCATTGAAAAGGAAAGGAACATGAATAAATATTTGATTTTGATTGCACTAATGATGAGACAATTTTATAATGGATTCAAGTTATTCCTTCGTATTGATAAAGATCAAGAGGCTGGGGGCATGGTCACAAAGTGGTGTAGTTTCATGAAATTCAAGAAGAAGATAGAAATATAACTTCTAGATTGATGAAAAAGATTAGCAGATAATTTTCATCCTTGGACTATTATTTTTTTCTATACTCTTTTGAGATACATTTCTTTAATTAATTTTAAATAAAAATCTTGATATAATTGGACCACCACATGCGTCATGAAAAATAACATAACAGAATTATAAACATTTAATGTAAGAGAAAAAAGGAAATATAATCTTCTAAAAAAGTAATTTTATTTTCATATTTAGAACCTATACTCTATTAAATATAATATTTTCAATTAATGGAGACCCATTTCATAGGAAAAATGTGGCTAAAATTCCCATTTAAAAATTACAAAAGACTATCACTACTCCACTATAAAAAGGCACTAACACTTCCCACATCCAAACACCTCTAATGACACATTAGATCTACAAATATTTCCCCAAATCTCACATAAAAATCCATCCTTTATTCTATATTACTTTATATTTAAATAAAACCATCCAGGGAATCCCTTAGGTGTATACCACAATGATATTTCCAAATAAAAGGTATTGTCCTTCAAAATGATCTTTTGTTTTAGTTTCATATATAACCCATCAACTCTTATTATTGTTTGATTAAAAAATAACATAATTATCCTAAATAGAATAACATGTTTTCAAAATATTTATTTGACCGACACTTTCACACATACCCTTTAAATGTGTAACGAACTTACTATTTATTTTTGGGGAACTACCACCTCAAGAAGCAACGGTAATTCGTTTTTCCTTTACCACATCTCATGGTTTTTTATTATGATGGACATTGTTTTTTCATATTTTATATATGTTATTTAAAATTACATTATGATTTTGTAATTATTTTATAACACATACCTTAATCATTTCATTTTACGTAAATATTATAACATTATTTGAGTAAGGGTGGACTTCCACCTCCTCAATGTGATATGATTCATTCATGCAATACAAGATTTGGGTAAATGATTTTTTAATAAAAATATGTAATTTAAATGACATATATATGGTACTAAAATAATAAGATACAAATATATAAATTACTTATCATTACATTAAACAAGATAATGAAATGAAAGTAGCGTTAATTCATACATACGATCTACCATCTCCGTGAATAGTGTATTTCATTTCTTATATAGAAATATTTTGGATTACTATAGAAACATGTATAATGGAAATATATGATATTTAAATCAAATTTAACATTCAATAGAAGATACAATAACAAACTAAATAATAATAAGAACATGTTACTAGTACAAAAATATTGGACAAACTCACCAATTCACAATTCAAATAGTGAAAATAATGAACGATTATTAACAAACAGGTTCTAAGATTTTAAAAAAAGGTAATATATGATTTTATAAATATTATATATTTTTTGTTTAATTTATTGAAAATATCAAATCCATATTACAATAGGATAAAAGAATTTCACCTAAAAGAAACCCCAATGTATGAGATTTTTGTCTCACTTTTCATTGTGGCAGGCACATTCTATTAGCACCACATACTACACTAGGGTGGTATACCTACTTCCACATTGGATAAAATATATCCTTATATATTTTTTATTCCTTTAATTTATGTTTTTCTATATAATATTTTTACATTATGGTTTTTCGATTCATATGCTTCCAGAATAATAAAGGGCATCGTCTCAATTTCCCTTCTTTGAGGCATACATTGTTGTTGTGTGCCTAATTTCTCACATATGGTGTATTTAATTATATTTGTTACATGTAATATAATGATTCATTCATTATTCAATTTACTTTTAGGTTTAATTTTTATTGTTTCATCAAATTGTATTTACACTTATTATAACCCATGTCATTAATACATTTCATAACTCAATTACTATTCATTGGGTTATAATACTTTCTCATTTTCATTTATATTATATGAATATGTTTTTAGTCACATTATAATATATATTTTTTTATTCACAATTGTTTTATTTTTATAAACATTTTACACACACAGTCTATCTATTGATTGATTCTCACATCAACCTTACAGTATTTTAATGTGTTTACTTCGAAATCTGAATTTATTCCTTTTTATTCATACATTAATTTCAAAATGAGGATATAATTTTATAAAATTTTAATAATTAAATTCATTTTATTATCCACTACTTATTAATTACCTTTTTATATAATATTATTATTTTTCTATACTTGGTTCTCAAAATGATTAAGAAAATGTTTTTATGAAACCATGACTGCATTTCCCTATTTAGTTGGAGAACCTATTTTCTTCTAGAAATCCTATTTTATTAAAACGTATTAATAAATTTTTAACCTTTTAAAAATTATTTATTAATTATATTTTTAATCTTTTTGATTATTTTATTCAAGTAAATTTTCATGTTACATTCTAGATAATGAATTTTTCTAACCATTTACCATGAAAAGGGATTATTTTTTACCATATATATAATATATATATTTCCATCTAGAATTTTATTATTAATTATTTTAGTTTTTAGAAGAATAATTTTAAAAGAAATTTATTTTGAATTAAATTTTCCAAAATTAGTATTTGCAAAATATTTTTACGAGTAAAAATTATATTTTCCTCAGGAATGTTTTTAAAATATATATTTATTGTATCTTCATTCATCGATGACAAAAAAATTATCCTTACACCACATGAGATATGTTGTATTAATTATATCAGTATTCTTCCTATAGATAGTTTTTTATTGATGTGGCCAGATATTGTATTTAAAATAAATTCCTCAATTTCTTTGTTAGTCCCCTTAAAATATTTAATTTCCAATGATCACTAAATATTTAATTTACCCTATTTATCTATATCGTGAATATTATTAGTGGATGAACTATATACCATTTTTTAAATATGGTGTTTAATTTTATTGTTTTTTGACTATCCAAGGAAATTCTGACAAATCAATATTCATTATTTAATAAGAATATTTTATAAAATATAGTATTTCTATCGATTAATTTATATGTGGAAGTATTTGGACTTGAAATGGATTCTTGGTCACTAACATAATATATCCCTTTGATGCATCAATATGTTCTCAAGTGAAAAATTTGTTGTGGAAATTAAATACATTTCTACCTATAGTTTTAATACTTGTTGTGAATGATCTTGACAGTATAGGTTTTTATGTTTTTAATATATCTTGTTAAATAATAAATCATTTATTTTATTTTGATTAAGTATTTATTATACCTAAAATTTTAAATATAAAAAATTATATCGATACATTTCATTCACAGTGTATTTATAAAATGATGTTTTTTTTAGTTATTTACCATAAAATATTATTTTTTATCCAATTATTTAAATGGAATCAGATTCTAGTTATTAACATTCCTTGTTGTTTAAGTATATCCTTCTCAGTATTTTGAATACATGTCATTATTTTTCAATTATTTACCCTAGCATATTGACTATTTCTCATTGATTCATTATTTATTCTACTATACATTACTTTTAAAGAAAATTTGATCTCATCATTATTTTATATAACATCCACAATATCTCTTGATGTATTCTACAAAATTATGAAAGTATATCCTAAATTGAATAATGTAATTATCATAGAATTAAAAAAATATTTTTTAATATTCATAATTATTTGAAATAAAATTATCATGTATATTTATTTTTTACAATGTCTACTAAACTATTTCGTCTCATGGGACAATATTTACATGTTTTTTTATACAAATTTACTTTTATCATGACTCTGTCTCATAGGTTATATGTTTATGTTAATAAAAATAATCCATTCAAACCATAATGAAGGATACGAATATATACCGACAATGAATGACCAAAGTTAAACATTAGATAATGTAAGGATATATACTCTAATGAATTAATTATTTATTTATATATTGTGGTTGTATTGAATCACAATGTTAAAAAGTAATTTAATGATACAATTTCTGGGATGTCCAAAATATTTATTTTAAAAATTATATTAATATGGTTTTCGTAAATGAAAAAATTTATTTATAGATACAAACCATCATGTCTAGAATGGCTGTGGGACTTGAACCCCCAACAAAAAAGATGATAATTATTTCACACAAAACACTAACCTTCTCAATGTGATTGTAAATTTATATTGTTCTTAGTTAAAAAATTTGTGGGATAAATATTAACAATGATCTTTTACTATTAATTTTTAGGTTTAGTGATTAATGTATAAACCATATTGTCATTGGAGTATAGTTAGAGATAAATATTTAGTCTTTTCACAACATGATGTCCCAAAAGATATATTAAGAGTATATTTTTGTGTGCCAGATATTTAATTTATTTTTAGGATATCCATTACATAAAGTAATAAATAAATTATAAATTAATAAAATTGCAGCTAAAGCATGATATGTTTTTTAGAAATGTTTCATGTAATTATGTTTCTTTATAATGATAGACAATAAATAAATTAATCAATATTTAGAAAATGATGTTGACATAAAATGATTTATTAATACCTTAATTTTTGTCAATCTTATAGTCTTATAAATCACCACATACTTATATATTGGAGGCCCTCAACATTAGATAGAAAAATCACTTGATTATTATGGGTGAACTCAATCACTCCATTTAAATATTTATTCTTTTCCACCAGTAATGTATCTCCACATTCCAGTAATGTTCACCTTCGTAGATATATAGTTATATGGCAGTCCATGTGACAATTTAAATTTCTATTCTCAATTTTCTAGATGATGTTTTATAAACCCTAATGAAAATATGGGATTTAATCATAGGAAATATAAAATCATTTATTAAATTTGTTGATATTAATCTAATCGGGAAAACATTATTTATGTTAAGGATAATATAACACACCCAAATTATTAAATTAAGAAACCATATTTGATAACATGTACAACACACAACACCAAACACATAAGCGAATTTAACATCTCCAAAAATAAAAATATAATTAATATGTTAATTAAAATTATTCTATGATATAACATTAAATTCACATGACACTGAGTTAGAATGTTCTGGATGAAACAACGATTTTCTTCAATGGCATGTGTTACATGCAATCCAAATTCAACCCAACCAAAATATATTATTAAAAAATGGATATTTTTTATAATAATATATGACATAAATATTTACTTAGAGGATGAAAATATGACTAAAAAACTAATGAAAATATATGTTAAAAAAATATAAATTGAATTCGTTTTTTAAAAATTAGTTATAAATTAATATATTACCCAATTTAATATAAAGGAAATATTTTTATAGATAAAAGTTTATATGATCAAACTGTTATTTTAACATAAAAAATTAATTACATTAATAATACTGAGTGATATTAATGAAATATATAGGATATATTTTCAATAAGTTTTTTTTATATTAATCTAGTATATTTTATAGGAGTAATATAAGAATAAATATATTCTTATTCTTAAAATATGTTTTTTTTAAATGAAACATTTTTACCACTATTTAATTGTGATATCACTAGAAATAAATTTATTTTAACTATTTTAAACTTCTATTTAAATATTTAATTTTATAAATCATAACACAAAAAATTAGATGAGGTAAATTTTCGTATTTTTATGAGAAGATTCAATATATAAAAAATATTGAAAAATAATGAATTTTAATTCATAACTTGTTTATCATCTATATTATTATTAACGATTAGTTATATTTAATATTGGTTTTAAATATTAATTTATTAAATTTCATATAATTTATTTCAATTTATGTAATTTTAATCAATTTCACGTTTCGATTGTATATAAAAACATCTCCACCTTCTTAGCATTTTATAATTAAAAACAGGTTTTATCGTCCCTTATATGAGATTATATTCAAATTAATTTCAACCAATTATGTTATTGGAATTTGGAAAAATGGATTCCATATTTTTAGTAAGATAAATTTAAAAATTATAATATATTCATGTTTTTTGGTAACAAATTAGATAATGTAATTTAAATTGAATACTAAAATTAATAAGAAAATTAGCTTAACAGGGTTCTAAACCAGAATAATAAGAAATGAAATAGACTAGAAACATATCTAAAATAAATTTATTTTTACTATTTCAAACCTATTATAACATCAATATTTTTTTCCACTTTGGATCCAATTTTCATAGGAATAATGTTGGTGAAATTACCTATTTAAAAATTAAAAAGAATGTCATTTCATCTCCACTATAAAAAGTCACTCACCCATCCAACATAATGATAACTAAAATGCCTTTTTGGATCGACCAATATTTTCCTATATATCTCCAAAAAATCCATAACCTCATCCTAAAATCCCTCGTTTTCTATGAAATCCATTCAAGGATCCATAATGGTGCAAACCGAATGGACATACCTAAATAAGAAGTAACATACTTCATCAATATCTTTTGGTTTATATTCATTATACTCCCCCCCTAAGATGTAATTATTAAATTATTACATATTAAAATTACTATATTAAATATAATAAGATGATTTTATTTTAATATTTCTACCTACATTTATACATATTACCATCTAATGGGTAACAAACTTACCTTGCGTGTACGGAGAACAAGCCCATCAGGAAATGATGACTTTTTCTTTTTTTATTTATCAACTCTTATGGGTTGTAAAATGGATATAAACAACATTTTTATATATTATATATCATATAATGTATTTATGATTGTTTAATTTTCTTAAAATTTAAACCTTATTCTTTTAGTTATATATAAATAAGATATCGTTGATTATAGAAGTATAGACTACTACCTCCTCAAAGAGATGTGATTCATTCATGAAATACATGGAATGTATAATGGGTGATTTTAACAACACTATTTAATATATAAGAAATATAAATTATTCTAGAATTATAATATACCTATATGTAAATTAATTTTCATTATTTTAAAAATGAAATATAAATGAATGTAGCATTGATGTATAAGTACAACATACCATCTCCATGAATTGTACATTTCATGTTTTTTCTGGAAATTTTATGTATTATATATATATGAGATATATAGGATATTAAAATCATGTTTTTTATTATATATTTTAGGAAATAATGATTGAATTAATATGTAAAACAAGTATCCTTTTAAAATACCATTGAAAAACTATGAAATTTACACAAAAAACTGTTAAAGTAGTCAATGATTATTAACAAACCAGAAATGATATCATTCAAGAAAATCATTTCTAATGTTATAAATATTAGTATGGTTTTGGATTAAGTTATTATTACTTTTAAAACCATTTTTCCGAAGGTTAATATACCTTCACTAGAATAGAAACACGAGGTAATGGATTATTTCATGATTTTTTATTTCTATGAAGCAGATTCCATTAACATCACTAAATACATTTTTTTGGTGTACCTACATCCCAGATTAATATACTAAGTCATGAATTATATTATCTATATGTTACTTAAATATTTCATTTTATTATTTCTAATTTTATATCTTTCAAATCACATTATACTATAGTGGTAAGGGACTTCATCTCAATTCTCATTCTTTGAGGAATAATTTGTTGGTATGCACCAAATTTCCTATATTTTGTGTACATATTACAAAATAGACATAAAATATAATAATTATATTTTTATTAATTATATTTTTATTTTATTTTTAATTATTTTATCTAAGATGATTTACAATTAATGTTACATAGGTGGTAATGAAATTTTATAACACAGTTAATATTATTTTTGATATTTTACATCATCGCTATTGTCAATATTCTATGAATATGTGTGCTATAACCTTATAATATATATATTATTATTTAATAATGATTTATGATGTTTTAAATTTAAAACCTGAAATCTATTCATTTAGTGATTATCACATAAATATTATGATCTTTTGAAGTGTATACAACAGAAACTCACTTCATTTGGGAGTATTTACAGGAAAATATACATTAGACGAAATTATTTGATAATAATTTTATAAAACCATTTATTTTATTCTTTTTTGGTTATATATTATCTTTTTTTAAGTAATAATACATATTTTCAAATCATTGGTACTAAAATGTTTTTATAATTTTTATAAAAAATTGACATCATTTCTCACTCTAAACAGAGAACTTGCTCTCGGCGGAAAACAATATATTCATCAAACATTTTCAAATTTTTATAACATTAAATTGTTTTTATTAGAGATAATTTTTACATTTTTTATATTACAACTATTTTAAAAGTATTCTTATTTCTACATTATTTACAATTAATATTCCTAACACTTTACCATAATTTTTTTTTTTACATTTTAGATCATGTACATATTTATATTCCATCATTTCATGGAAGATTAAATGAAATATTTAAGAGGATTAATTTTAAGGAAAAATATTTTAATAATAATATTATGAAATTTTTTTCCATTTTTTTTCAAAATATGATGAATGTTTTCCATAAGAATTTCTTAAAATATTTTTTTATATTATTTTAATTTATAAACAAATATCCCTTTATCCTTAATCCAAACGGGACAAGTTTTATTGATTCCATTCCAATTTTTATTCTTGATGGTTTATGAATGATTTTACCAAGGATAGTATTAACATTCCATTGATTGATTCAATTTTTCACCCCATAGAAATATTCAATTTCCAATTATCATTGAGCATTGAATTCAATATAGTTATCCATATAAGGTATATTATTATTACCTAATATTTATACCATTTTAACATAAGGTGTTAAATTTGAATGTTATTTGATTTTTTAGAAAAATATTGATACATCTAAATTTTTATTCAATACTGATATTAGATAATGCATTTTGGTGGTCTTGATTAATTGATATAAAGAATTAATTAGACTAGAAATGATGGGTGGGGCCCAAAATTAATATATCCCTTTGATGCATCATAATGATCTCATGATACATGATAGTTTCACAATTTAAATATATTTATATCTATTGTTTTAAATAATCTTGTGAAAGTTCGTTATGGTATAGGTTTTCATTTACCTTATAGATGACATCTAATATTTAATCATTACATTGATTATGAATCATTTTTTATTATGCATAAATATTTCACATTGAAAAAGTCTATGTATTCATTTAATTAAATTTTTATTGAATATATAAAATGTTTTTTTTGTTTTTTACATTTATATATTGATTTATCATCATCCAGTTATTTAAATTGCATGATTTTCTAGTTATTATCATTCCATATTGTTTATGAACTTATATATCAAATTGATGATTAGATGGCATGGGTCATTATTTATTCATCCTTCCATAAATACTATTTTTCACTGATTTATAATTTCTTTAATTTTAACATATCCTTTCAAAGAATTTTATCTCACTCTTAATATATACACCTTCCCCAAGAATCAGTGATGTGTGATATGAAATAAGAAAAAGATATTGTCGATGGAATAATGGTCATTTCCAAGAAATAATGAAATTTTATTTTAATTTCTGAATTAATTTATAATAATGTACTTATGAATTTATCTATTTTAAAAAGACTAGTAAATTATTCATTCCAACAGTATATGATTTACTTTTATCTTATTATAATTTATTCTACCAAAGCATTGGCTCTTGGCTTACATGAATTGCGTTTAGAAAAAGTGATATTAATTTACCATCAAATTTAGAAAAAAATAACCATTAATAACCTTAATATTCAAATATTATTTATAAATTTCATGTTGATAATAATTTAATGTTTTGAAAAATTATTTATGATATAATCATTGTGAGGGTAGGCCATACGTTATCATGATATACATTTTCATTTTACAATGGGAATGATGGAAATGAATTAAGGTACATTTTATCAATATATAATTATTATATTACCAAAAATATTATGTTATATCATTAGATAAACTTTTATATAATATCCATGAGATGTGGAAATTAATAATGAATCACAACAATTCATAGAGGTGGTAATCCACACTTTTTCATGAACTCTATTTTCATTTTTAAATGTATAAAATGGTATGAAAAATTAAAATATATTATATTTATAAAATGATAATATTTTCATTAATGTCAAATAGATACATTAAATCCATCACTATTATCATATGTGAGAGGCGGTGAGAGAGAAAATAATTACATAGGATCATGAGGTCGTATTCCTCCAAACACAATAATGATAGTTCTATTTTAAATTTGATAAAAAATTGATGGTGATATTTTCATCCCTAAAAATATTAACATACATGTTAATGGAACATAATGATGCCATTATTTTAGAAATTTTTTATAATAACTATGGTTTCAGAGGAATAAATAACAAAAAATTAGAAGTTAAGACTAATACATCTTCAAAGACAACCCATTTAGGATAGTTCATAATGCCTTACAAGATATGTTTTTTATAAAAAAGGGAGTATTAGATATTGGTAGGGACATTATGACTTATATTTACTGGAATTTCCTTATTAATAATATACAGTTCATGTATTGAGATTACATGACAGGGGGTGTCCTTTTATATGTGGATGTAAGGACACACATTTAATTTTGAAAACGATTAAATTACACTAATTTCTTACTGAATACAAAAGGATAAAAAATAATACATTACCAAATATTAAACATGATAGGATCTTAACATTGAAATAAAATGGCATTTATAAATATTAAAGGTCATTTTAGCCATTATAGATTTTCTTACCCCATGATATATCTTTTTAAACCTTATCCCTGGTAACATGTTTTATCAATTATGAATATTCGTTATGAAAAAAAATTAGATTAACATAGTACCTAATATAAATTATTATTTCTCCAAATATTAAAATAACTATAAAAAATCAACTAATAGATGTGGAAAATTTTATATTATATATAATCTCAATAATGGTGATTAAAATTGGGTTTTCATTATAATTATTTTTGAAATATAAGTTTCTATAAATTTTTAATGTATATTTATTGATTTATATATAATTAAATGAAATATTTTTAATATAAAACATTTGATTATTAAAATAATCCAAAATATTATGTGACCTTGTAAATATTGTATATAAAGGATAGTTTTCAATTAAAGACATTGTCTTTAATATTCATTGAAAAATATATTTATTCTTAAAAATAAAGATAATTCATCCAAATATAATTTTCACATAATAAACTAAAATATGACACTCCTATTCTCAAATAAAATTCTATAATTATATAATAATTATTCTAAATGAACCCATATATTAATTGAAATCAAAATTTGGATAGAAATAATTCTTTTTCATTTTGACAGATCAAATTCAAAATAATAATTAATATAATATAACTATATAATATATAATTAAGGAATCTATGTTCTATACTAAATGTTGATGACATATTCATATGTGTCACATTTGTATGCTTCTACATCACCATGAAAATAAATTCCTCCTCCCCAATATTGTGATCCACTACACATGGTCACTCTTTAACCCTCCATTCTAGGGTTCCCACTGTGATTCCTCTCAGCTTCTACTATAGTTCTAAAAAACCAGCATCACTATCCTTACGATTATTCTCGTCTCCTCCTAGGGATCATGCTTACTATTCACCTCAACACCTACAATGGTTCACACATATCTTATTATCACTTTATCATCGAACAAGTACACATCATAAGTTTAACACCACTCCATTTCGATCAAATAACTACCCATCCATTTCTCCATTCCCATTACATTCTCATATTGTTTTCGGTTTGTATCATCTCTCTTCAAATAACCATTAGATCAAATTTTTATCACCTATATCTATAATAACTAGGCATTTTAAATTTAATCCCTTCAAGGGTGGATGCAAACATGAAGGGTCTAATTGTGTTTAGGGTCTCCTAGTTAAGAATATTCATATCAATCATGTTCTTAATATTACTAAACCAAAATACCATTCACTATAGTACCATTTTATGATTTTCTCATCAACTGAGGGGAACATTTAACATTGGTTTATTCAATATATTATCATGAACTTAATACCTATCCTGCTAACATGATACCATCAAATCGTTCTTACATGGAAAATTCATCCTTATAATATTTAATGGAATTTATTTTGTTTATATTGTAAGATAAAAATGAACTGATTTTTAGGACCTTACGAATATTGTGATAGTTCATTTGTTCTTTTCAATGACATTATGCATGATCTTCATGATGGAAAACTATGAATTAATTAAAAATATTATTGTAGCTAGTTATTTTTATAAAACAATGATTTATTTATCCTTTTGGTGTTTTTTAAATAAAACTCATTGTTAATGGAAATGTTCTAAAGTCTTGTGAGATATGATCACTAAACCTGTTTGGGGTCATAACTGAATGGAAATATTTCTAGGTAGGTTTAATGTTTGTGATTCTGGGGATAATTCAAGTCATGAAGATATGTTTAAATAATTTGAATCTTTTAGGACACATTTGACTATAAAATTTGTATTTTGGCTTTCATTTTCATGGGATATTTTTAATTGAGCCTTGAATTTTCATAATTTATTTTTTATATATTTTTGTTAATCATCCATGCACAATTTGGATCAGAAAAAAATTATTTTATTAATGGAGTGATTCAATAATTTTTAGGGTCTCAATTTGATAAAGTTACCCCTGCCATATGTATTTAATGAATCGTTATATTATTTTTACCAAATGAAAATACCCTTCACCATATTCTCAATTTACAGTTTTCTTAATTGTTTGTGGGACCTTTAAACATTTTTTTAATCAATGTACATAATTGATCTTAATATCCATTCGGCTTACCTGAGATAACCAAATATTCCTTACATAACAAGTGTATCCTTATTACCTTTAATGACATTAATTTTTTTATCATTTAATCAAAAAATGAAAAGATTTTTAAAGACATTAAAAATAATTTTATTGTTCATATGATCATTTCAATTCCTTAATCCATTATATTCATGATATAAATATCATATTTAGATGAAAAAAAAGCATTATAGATCATGTTTTTTTATAAAACATCAAATTATTTTTCATTTGGGTGTTTTTTGGATATAAAACTCTTTGTTTGCAGAATTTTTTCAATCTAATGTTTAACTGGAGCATTGAATGTGTTTACTATAATGACTGAATGGTGTTATTTCTAGTTATCTTTCCGATATGGTCTTTCCAGGATATATTCTTGTATGGAGGTATGTTTCACTAAATTGAATCTAATTGGACCCATTTGACTATAAGAATTTTCATTTTGATTTTATTTTCAATGTTTTTTTTACGTTTACCTTCTGTTTTCACAATTATTTTTTTAATTATTTTTGAACATCCACCCAAAAATTATCTCAATCCACACTTATGTATGAATTGATCAAACCCACAATGAACTGGTAATCAATGACAAAAATGAAGCCTACCTTCAATGTTATTTTTGAGACTATAAATTGAGAGGATATGGGAAATATTAACACAAAACACCCATTAAACTCAAAAGAAGAATTAAATCATTTTTATTCTTATTAATAATGTGTCACTCAAACATCCCAATCTCATATGCCAATATTACTGGTTATCGATGCCCAGTCTAAATATTTTTTTTCAATATTTTTTATTGTAATTCACTCAATATTGTTTCATATTCTGGGAAATTGATTTGTATAGAACATTTTTTAATTTATATCTAATTAAACTATTGTGTTTCTCACTATTTTTATTTTTTAAAAAATAATCTAACATTATTTGGGTTTTTATTTCATATTTAAATTTATTAAACATAATTTCATGTTTTGTAATTTATTTCATATCAGTAAGTTAGAAATATCATTTTTTAACACATATATATATTATTTCCCATATATCCTTCATCATATATACCTTTATTCATAGAGCTTAATATTAGATATTGGATTATATTATTAACTACAATCAATTCATATTTTTGAAATCCTTTTATGTACTATATTTCAAATCCTAAAATCTATCAACTCCAACTATATACTCTTTATCATTGTGATTAAATTTTTTTCAACTCTAACTATATACTATCTATCAATGCATACTAGGTATTTTGTTTATGGAAGAAAAATAATATTTAAAAAATTATGATGCTCTTCAGATAATAAGAAATTTTGACTGTGGTGGTGTGTTATATTTGGGAACACATACAACCTCACAGAGTTTTTTACTACAGTATTTCATAAAATTAATTATAATAGAGTGATATAATTGATTACTTTTTTTGATAAAAATAAACGTGATATGCTATTTCAATTTCCATGTTACCAAAGCATATATTTCTCACATCTAGTATGCACATCAATGTTATTGACTAGGGGGTTTCTCTTCTATGGGAGAACATTTAAATGGGTTCTCTATTTGAGATTATACAACTCTCATGGTTTGTTTAATTTCATATATTGTATCATTAATGACATTTTTGACATAGAGGGATTATTTCCTGTATAATTTCATTTTGTATGTTATATACTAGATAATATCATGGGTGGAATAATAAAATGTAAATAAATATGATTTTCAGGATTTAATGATACATTATTTGATACATCCCATGTAAATAATTAATATCACATTTCTATATTTATTATTATTTGTAAATTATATATTAATTTTACTTTAAATGGATTTATATGTTTGATGGAGTACCCGATACGCAACAACGTGTTTCTTTCAAATCTTCCAATGCACACTAATAATATAATAATATTATTTTAAACGGTAGTTATCACCTAGTCTTTGTATTGATGGGAATTAATAGAACAAACTAAAATATTTTTATATATGTTTGTTAAATGTTTTTACATTTATCCAATAAAAGTTAGAGGCTTAAAATGTTAATGAATCTATGTTTATGCATAATTTAACTTAAATGGTTGATTTACCGCCTTTTGATGGATAATACACTTTCAATATAGCTATATTAATTTCATATGTTATATTTTACCGGATAAATTTCTTCTTTAGAATTGGGAAATCAATATTTAATTTGGGTATATTTTTAGTGCTTTTTTGATAAAATTCATTTTTTATGAATAATGAAAAATATTGTATTTTAATTCAAAAGTTCCTTTTAGTCTACTTTATTTATGTGGTTACATCATATTATTAATGGGGTTTAATGTGTAATATATTATGTTTTTACCATTTAATCCAATTTCGGTCATTGGAATTAATTTCAATTTGAAATTTGATATAAACCTGTATCAATCTTTTGATAGATATTATTTGTTAAAAACATGCTATTAGTTTTGAAAATGGGGTTTAATTTTAAATTAATTAATAACACTTCTATGTTTTCAATTTTTTAAAATATCCATAATTTTTGAATTTGGAATATCAAATATAGTATTGGCTTAATTTTTGGAGATTTTCTGAAAAACATCAATTTTTTAGGAATACCAAAACCACTAAGTAGTAGTTAAAAAACTAAAATTTTCATATAAATGAAATTTTACAACTTAATTGAATTTTATTTATAAAATCCAACAGACATGGTTATTATTAGTAATTAAAATTTTGTCCATTGAGGTGAAAATAATTTTTTGTGAATAGTAACTTTGGACTTTTATTTACCGAGATTAAAGTTAAATAGAGTAATTTAATGTAAAAAATAATATTATAATAATAAATAATTACCTTAAACCTTGTCCAACCCATATTGGTTGATTCATAGCCGACCATGGTAATCCTTGGGTCTATTTTGGGACCATATGGAGCCACTTCGGAGTGATAATGACACTTTAGATTAATTAACTTAAAGTAATGTCAAAAATGATATAATCAAATATCTTTTTTCTAAATTAGTTTTTACAAGGGATTATATAAATTATCCATTAGACTATAAATATTAATTTGAAATATAAAATTATTTCCCTAATAGTGAAATTTTATTATAATTTCTAGACATTAATAAATTAAATTATTTATGACACAATAAAGATGCAGTATTTACTTCATTAATAAATGATTTAAATAAATAAGATTATAAATATTTAAACAATATCCAAAACTAGTCCAGTTATTATTGGATGATTTCATTTCGCCCATTATTCATATTTTCGTTGACTTTAATTAGTAATGGACCTTTAAAAATTGAATATCATTATATAATAAAATAATATTTTCACACTTTCCTAAATAGCCCCTCCTCCCCCTTATAAAAAGACCTCACTTCTAACTCATTACTCACACTAATCAAGAACCCTGGCTCGTAAAAACCCTACAAAAATATTCATTCAATATTTCTCTCCTCTTCTTAGAAGACTTACCTTTGTTAGAAGGCACATGATTAAGTCCTTTTGGTGAAAACCAAAAGGAGTTACACAAATTAAATGTAAAAGTTTCTCTTAAATTATTTTCTTTTATTTTTCTTCTCCCACCCCTAAAATATTTTTATCCCTTTATTTTATAACCCCCCCAGTATCCTCAATATACTAGGATGTTTTTATGAGAATTAATCGAACTAAAATTATACACACCTTCATCTAATGGGTGAAGAACATACAATTTCTATGGCTGCAAAACTAACACCTCTCGAAACACAGATTGTTCGATTATCTCGTACAGCCTCTCATGGTGTCCATTATGATCAAAATATGTTTATATAAAATATATATTATGTTTATGTTTTTTTATTATTCTGTATTTTTTTATTTATAGAATACCTTTAAGGTTTCCATTATGAGTAAACATGATAATTTCATTTGAGGAAATGCGGACTACCGCCCCATCAAAGAGATATGACTCGTTCATACCATATGTGGGACATATAAAGGATGGAGTTATTGAAATTATATATTATATTATAATTTAATTATAATATATCTATGTATGAAACATTTTTCAATCAATTATTATAGAAAATAGAAATTAAAGTAGCATTCAAGTGTACATACAATTTGACGTCTCCATGAACGATGCATTTCATTTATTATCTCCAAATGTTATGTATAATTATAAATACATATATTTATAGTATATTATCATATATATTATATCTGAATCTTGAATATCATTTGGAGATAATGTAATATATACCACATAGTCAACTTTTAATTATAAGGTGTTCATTTTTTACTCTAGTACCAAATATCGACAAAACGATCATTATAAACATTTATGGTTACATATTGTGTATAACATGGTAATAAGGGATATAAAAGAAATAATAAAATTTAAAACGTGTAATTAATCAAGTATAAATTAACATATGTTTATTATTTAGGATGAACAAGGAACAAATAAGTCAAGTCAGACACGAGTTAATGAGTTTCTTATCTCACTTTTAATTCCGTGAGATTTCCATTGTTCGCCACTTATTTATCGCATGTGGTGTATTGTGTACATCCCTTTGATATATATTATCATGATTCCATTTATATTAATTTTATTCTGTGAATCATTTCTCGGTTAGTAGCTTTTTTTCATATGACTCGATTGATTGCAACGTGGTAAGGGAATTTCATCTCACTCTTTATTCCCGTGAGATGCATGAAAAATTACCCAGTATTTCCTTTTGTGTGGTGTACATACTTCCCATGATTTTATTAATTGTGTAATATACGTTAATTTATTTATATTTACATAATCATTTTTTACTCTTTCTTTCAGGGGTTGTATGTTTCATACGTTACCAATTCAGTAAGGGAAACTTTTAACCCAATTTTTTATTCCTTGTGTTAATATTCTAATTTATCATTACATCATGATAATATTACCTGTGGAATCCCTATTTATTTATTTATGTTTTAATTTACACTTCCATTTTTGTGTATATACTTATAATACACATTATCACACCATTTATAAATTCTCAAGTCATTGATATGAACTTGATAAGAGTAATTTTAACTAAATTTTCATTCAATGAGTTAAACATCAAAGTCATTGTATTTGTCTTAAAAAGAACATGTGTGAATTTCCAATTATTGATTTACACTGAATAACTAATTATTTTGAGTGTATTTATATTGTTCACACATTTTACGTAATTGTTTTTTCCTTAATCTAAGGACACAATTTTTATTAGGGATTTTATCTCAATTACCATTCTATTGAGACTTCATTGTTGTGATGCACTGATTCACTCTCAGATGGTGTATATACTATCCTTTGGAATATTATACCATTAATACCTTTATTCTCATGATATTATAATGTTTTCATTCAATTTTATTCCTCAATTATTTGTATTCAAGAGTCTCTCATTTTGATAAAAAATATTTAACTAAAATATCTTTTTAAATATTTTAATTATTTATTCTTCTAAATATTTATCGATGATTTCCATGTTTTAAAAATGGGTTTAAGAATTTATTTTAATGAAATTAGTTTTTTAAAATGTTAATTTATTTAAAATAATCAATTTTGTATGGGAAACTTTGATTAAAAAATCTCTTTATTGACTTTTTTAAATTCTTTTCAAAAAAGTATGATAAAGAATTGTTTATTTCAATATTTTGATTTAATTAATATGAAAATGTTATATTTAATTTATACTTGTGTTATGTGTTGTAATTATGTTATGGTTATTGGAAATAGTTTACATATACGGGTGATTCTATGATAAACCTAGGGAGGGTGATCCCGAGATAGCTCTACAATGCACTGGGTAAAGTGATGGTTGTAAATGTTGATGTTTCTTCTACGAGATTTAGGGAATATACTATGATGGGTATTCGAAATGTGACTCCATATGTATCTATGATTGCTACAATTTAAGTATGTTATGAATTACAAAAGTTATCTTTATGATTTATGATTTTTGTGTGTTATCCTTAAATGTTATGATTTCGTAAGGTACGTTTTGAATAAAAAGTATGGCTTCATAGATTTGTATATAATGAGGGGATAATGTTTTCCTTCACTATTATATAACCCTTACGGATCTTTTTATGCTAATCCCATGTTTTGATATGTTATTCATAGGACATAATGATGAATAGGGTCGGGGATGGGATCAAGGAAAAGTCATGCTTTCTAAAACATGGGACTAGACATGAATCTTTTTTTCAAGACTTTTTATTTAATGAAAAAAATAGATACTGAGTAGAATTGTCTACATGTAATATTAATGTTGTTATGTAAATTTTATGACCTAATTCTCTAAAATCTAAAACTGAAAATAACCTCAATGTGAGTTATTCATTTAATTCAAGATTATGTAATGTTTAAGTTCAGGTCCTTAAAGTTGGTATCAGAGGTCAGTTTAGATAACTTTAGTAGTCAGGGTTTTATTTAATCATAAGTTACATAACCATAATGGTTATCATATAAGAAAGAGTCGTAGATTTTTAGATGAAGTGAAGGTGTTTAAAATAACATTAATATGACTATATTATTATTCACCCTCCTCATAAGATATTATATAATGATTTTAATGATATACTCTCACTAAATTTTTTGTTATTTGAAAATTGATGGATCTAGAAGGCACCAAAGTAATAGTGGATGTAACGAAAACTGTGATGATTTTATGAATGAGAAAATGAATGAAATGGGAGATGGAGTGAGAACATTTGTGGTTATTATCAACCTACTATATGGAGTCTGGATTGACCACCTCAACCTTGGTAATTTTTATAAGGAATCATATATGTGAGAAAAATATCCCCACAACAGTTCAGGTAATAATCGTTAAGGTAATTATATTCAAAACCCTATGTTTCAAGGATGTGGAATGAAAAACATAAGAAAATCATTCAAGGGGATGGGAAGATGCTATACATGTTGGAATTTCGGTCATAAAGCAAGAACCTCCCATGAAAAAAGGAATCATCAAGATGACTCTATGAAAGGGATAAAATTAATTTCTGAGGGATCAATTGAATGTTTAAAATGTGGTGTGCATGGTCATTATATAAACAGATGTCCTATGAAGAAGTTTGGTGAATGAGATCACCATGATCTTAAAAATTATTATTTAACAATACTTAATTCCATTCTGGTTGAGGATGATGAAACTGAAAATGTCCAAGGAATGTTATGGATTATTTCATAACATATGTTTTGATATTATTGAGTCTTATTATATGATTCATGATTTTTATTGTTGGAAAGTAGTATTTCAGAATAAGTTAATAATGAATGGTAAATAGATCATGAATGAAGTTGAATGAGGAAGAATTCAACATGTAAGGGATTCAGGAGTTGTGGTAAATTTTAAGATGATGAAATTACTAAAAGTATTAAGGCTACTTTGATTATGGGATTACAATGGATTACTTTTCATATTATTTGTAACCCTGAAGTTTGATATATGAAAATGTTATTCAAGTAATAATTAACTATTCATAAATGGAATAATGGTGGAATTTTATTTTGGAAGAATCCATTTTTGTATTATGGCCATAAGAAGATTTGGGTTATTTATAGAAAGGATGAACCTATCATAAACAATATGTGATTAGGTTAATTACACTTCAGAATGTGACCTTACGACTATTTGATGTTTTTGGAGATAAATGTTAATATTTAATTTGGAGGACAATGTGATAAAATCCTTCTATATTTTGGGTTTCAATATTAGTTTTGATTACTTTTATGTTTTTTATGGATAGATGTTTATTGAATTGTCTTTATGGATCTTTGGGAATTTTTTGACAAATTGTGGAGATTAAGAGTTGTTTTTCTTTTTGTAAAAGATTTTACCTTTTGGGGTTATCTAATCAGATAATAAATTTTTTTGGTTAATATATAAAGATAGTGGAAATATATGGTTCATATTTTTTGGATCATGTTATTCTCTATAAGTTGATAATAGTGCTTTTAATGTGAACAAGTCATCTTGAATACTTACCGTTTGGAGAAAAGATGAGTTTGTGGTAAATGTTTTTTAAAGGATGACACTCTACATGACAGGTAAGTATATTTCCATATGATCATAGTCTAGTTATTAATAAAATTCATCAACTCTATGAAAAAGATCTGGATGAAAAAATGTTATAATCCTTATTTTATCATCAGACATTAACCCAACCACTAATTTATGGTATTGTGGTGGGTAAAATTCTGTGATCATGTTCTCTATCACTCCCTATTAATATATGAGAGTTTTCTTCTCTTCAATATCAATGTCTTCATGGAATATTAGTACCTGTTGTCTCAGGTAACCTTTGCACTTCTCTTTCATGATTCTAAATTTATAGATTTATTGACTCTTTTATTCAATGTGGGACATTCAATGAAATTTTTGAGCCCAATTTTAAAATTGTGAGGATGCAATTCCCAAAAGGGGGGATAGATGTAACATCCCAGGTAAATAAATAATATAAAATTTTCATATTTACTAATATTATTAAATTAAATAATAATTTTACTTTAATGGGGTTTCAATGTTCAATGGCGTACCTGATACGCAACAATGTGTTTCTTTTAAATGTTTCGTTGCACACTAATAATATAATAATTTTATTTTAATTGGTAGTTATTTCATAGTAGTTGTGTTGAAGATAACAAATTGAACTAACTACAATATGATTATACATGTTTGATAAATATTTTTAAATTAATCCAATAAATGTTATAGGCTTAAAAGGTGAATGTATCTAATTTTAATCATAATTTACCTTAAATGGTTCACTTATATCCTTTTGATGGAAAACCCTATTTAAATATAGTTATATATAGTTCTATAGTTTCTATTGGACCAAATGAAATTCTTTTTTAGAATCTAGACATCAAAATTAACTTTTTGTAAATTTTTGGTATTTTTCAAATAATATTCATTTTTTATGAATTGTGAAAAATATTATATTTTAATTTAAAAGTTAGTTTTAATATAATTTATTTATATTGATAGATTATATTTTTAATTGGTATTAAACATTAATCCTATTATGTTTCCACCATTTAATCCAATGTTGGTCATTGGAATTAATTTCACATTGAAATTGGATATAAACAAGTAATAATATTTTGATAGTTATTGTCTCTTATAAAAACGCTATTTGTTTTGATTATGTGAATTAATATTAAAATAATTAATCCAAATTCAATTTTTTAAATTAGGTAAAATATAGAAATTTTTTTAATTTGGATTATCAAATATAACTTATGCTGAATTTTTGGTCTTTTTCTAAAAAACATCAATTTATAATGAATAGTGAAACCTCAAATTAGTAGTTAAAAAAATAACTTTTTCATTTAAATATTATTTTTCCAATTATGTGATTTTTATTTCTAAATTAGAACATACATGGTTGTTATTTTTAAGTAAAATGTGGATGAATAAGATGAAAATAAGTTTTGGTGAATAGTAACTTTTCACTTTTATTTACCCCGGTTAATGGTAAATTGTGTAATTCAAGGTAAAATGTATATTATAATAATAAAAAATTACATTAAAATTTTTCATATCATTTTTGGATGAGTCATGTTCGACCATGGGAATTTTTGGGTCTATTTTGGGACCCCATAGAGCCACATCGGAGTGATAATGACACTTTAGATTAATTAACTTCAAATAAAGGCAAAAATTACATAAACAAATATATTTTTGTAAATTAATTTTTCCATAGGGATATATAAATTATAATTTCAAATATAAATATTTATTGGAAATCTAAAATCATTTCTTATAATATGGAATTTTTTTTATAATTTTTAGACATCAAATAAATTAAATTATATATGACACAATAAGGATGCATTGTTTACCTCATTAATAAATGGGTTAAATAAATAAGATTATAAATATTAAACAAATATCAAAAAAACTATCAAATTATTATTGGTTGATTTTATTTAGAACATTTTTCATCTTATCTTATAATTTTATTAGTTTTTGACCATTACAAACCAAATATCATTATATAATAAAATAATTTTTTCACACTTTCCTTAAGAGCCCCTCCTCCCTCTTATAATAAGACTTCACTTCAAAGTCATTCCTCACATATCTCAAGCTCATTGGATCATACAACCCCTACCCAAATAATATTTCAATATCCCTCTCCTCCTCCTTGATGAATTAACTTAGGAATAAGTCACTATATGAATTCCTTTTGGTTCAATTCAATGAGAGTTACCTAAATTAAAGATAACAGTTTCTCTTAAATTATTTTCCTTTATTTTACTTCTCTAACACCTAAAATATTTATATACCTTTATTTTATAATCAAAAAAGTATAATAAATATTCTTATATGTTTTTATGAGATGTATTTGAACTAAACTTACACACACCACCATATAATGGTTGAAGAACATACTGTTTCTGTTGATTGATATCAAACGCCTCACGAAATGCTAATTGTTCGATTATCTGGTACCACATCACATAATGGCCATTATGATGAAACTCTATTTATATATGATATATATTTTTATTATGTTTTACTTCTGCTTCATTATATTTAATTTATATCATACCATAATGGTTTCAATTAAGAGTAAACACAATAATTTCATTTGAGGAATTGCGGACTACCACCCCCTTAATGTTACATGATTCATTAATACCATATGTGGGACCTATAAAGGATGAATTTGTTGAAATTATATATTATATTTTACATAAATTATAATATAACTTTTAATACTTAATTTTATATCAATTAATATATGAAATTGAAATGAAAGTATCATCTATGCCTACGTATGGCTTACCGTCACTATAAACAGTGCATTTCATATCTTATCTGCAAATGTTATGGACTATTTTAAATACAAATATATACTGGATATATATGAGATATAAGATATCTAAATCATGAATATAATTTTGGAGATAATTTAGTCTTGACCACATGGACAACTTTTAATTATAAGGTATTCATTTATTACTCAATTAACAAATATCGACAAAACGACCATTATTAAAAAAAATGATTACATATTGTTTAATAAATGTTAATAAGTGATATAAATGTAATAATAAACATGAAAAAGGGTTCTTTATCAAGTATAAATTAACTTAAGTTTATTATTTAGGAATAACAATGAACAAACAAGTCTTGTCGGACACGAGGAATGGGGTTTCTTATCTCACTTTTAATTCCGTGAGATTTCCATTATTCGCAAATTATTTATTGCATGTGGGGTATTGTGTACTGTAATTTGATATATATTATCATTATTATATTTATATTCATTTAATTCTGTGAATAATTTGGCGGTTATTAACTTTTAGTCATACGACTCGATTGATTACAACGTGGTAAGGGATTTTCATCTCACTCTTTATTCCTGTGAGATTCATGCTATTTTTTCACTATTTCCTTTTCTATGGTGTATGTACTACCCATTATTGTATTCATGGTGTAATATAATTCAATTTATAAGAATTTACATCTTCATTTTATTTTTTTTCCTTTCATGGGTTGTATGTTTCATAATTTACTAAATCGATAAGGGAAGCATTTAACCCAATTTCTATTCCTTGGGTTAATCTTCAAATTCTTAATTATGTCATGATATGATTATGTATGGAATCACTATTTATTTATTTATGTTGTAATTTCCACATACCTTTGTGTGTATTTACTTTTTATAGACATAATCATTCCATTTATAAATTCTCAAATAATCGATATGAACTTGATAAGAGTAAATTTAACTCAATTTTCATTCATTGAGTTAAACATCCAAGTCATTGGTTTTGTCTTAAAAGGATCATGTGTGAATTTAAAATGATTTATTAACATGTAATATCTAATCATATTTAGTGCATTTATATTTTTCAAACATTATTATGTAATTGATTTATCCTTAATCTCAGTTGTTATAAGGGATTTTCTTCTCAATTTATATTCCATTGAGACTTCATTGTTGTTATGAACCAATTCACTCTTAGATGGTGTATATACTGTCCTTTGTAATATTATATCATGAATCCATTTATTCTCATGATATTATAATGTTTTTATTCAATTTTATTAGTCAATTATTTCTATTCACGAGTCTATCATTTTGTTAATAAAATCTTTAACAAAAATATCGCTTTAAATGATTTAACGATTCATACTTCTAAATATTTATCATTAATGTCCATGTTTTAAAAATTGTTTTAAGTATCTATTTATATATACAGTAAATATTTAATATGTTAATTTATTTAAAATAATCAATGTTTTATGGAACTCTTTGATTCAATAATCTCTTTATTAAATGTTTTAAAAGGTTTTGAAAATGGTTTGATAAAGAATTGTTTATTTCAATATCATGATTTGATATAATGGAATTTGAAATGTTATATTTCATTTTTTCATGTTTTATGTGTTATGATTATGTTATGGTTATTTGGAATTTTTTATGTATACAGGTTGTTCCTTAAAAATCCCGGGGCGGGTGTACCCGAGATAGCTCACTAATGCATTGGGTAATGTGACGGAGGTAAACGTTAATTTTTCTCATATGATATTTCTGTAATATAATGTTATGGGTATTACAAATGTGAAACCTTATGTAGTAATGATATCTACATTGTAACTATGTTATTTATATCATATGTAACCTTTATGGATTATGATTTATGTGTGCTATTCATAAATCTTATGATTTAATAATGTTTGTTATGATTGAAAAGTATGGTTTCATTGATTTATATTTAATAATGGGATAATGTTTTCCTTCCTTGTTATATAACGCTTACTGAGATTCTTATTCTCATCCCATGTTTTCAAATGCTTTTCACTGGACATAAGATGAATAGGTTAAAGGATGGGATCAAGGTAAAGTCATGTTTCCTAAAACATGGGACTAGAAATGAGTCTTTTTTTCAAGAGTTTTTATTTTATTAAAAAATGGATACTCAGTATAATTGTCTATAGGTTATATTCATGTTGGTAAATAAATGTTAATAAATAATTCTCTAAAACTCTAAACTTGAAAAGATCCTCAATGAGAATTATTCATTTCATTCAAGATTATGTAATGTTTAAGGCTAGGTCTATATATTATTATTTTTGAAGATACTGAGGTTGTGAAAGTAGATTTATTTTTTTCCCTTTCTTCATATCTCATATGTTCCCCCAACGTACCTTGTCCTTATTTCTATTATTTTTTACTATTCATGGGAGCTATGTTGGTAAAAAATTTTGCCTCCAAGGAGACTTCAATACTTGGATTGGACACATATCACATGAAATATTATCTTTTCGTTGCATCAGATACCACATCCATTTATTGGTACTCATGTAATAATTATTTATAAAAACTCTACATGGGTCCAACACTCTAGATGTGATATATAATTTGGTATCATTTTACACTATAGAATTGGATATTTATTAGTTAATTTTTTTCCATGTTGTGTGAGATCATTATATCACCAAATTTAATAATATCGAATGTTTTTAATTACATTTCTTTGATACATAGATGCCTAGAAATGGGTTATACTTAAAAACCACAAATTACTGGTACAAAATTTTTTTAATAGATTCTACTTTTCCATAACAATAAATTGGAAGAGTTCACATATATAGATCCTACCGAATATCCTTACATTTATCATCACAGTTGTTAAAAAAATTGAGTGAATATGTTTTTATCCATGGATGGTCAATTTTTATTTCAATTCAATATTAATGATGGATTCTCTCAAATACAGACTAAACATTTATTTATGTATTGTATTTTTAAACCGTGGAATTAAAGGAATTAAGGTTTTTTTTCTATTTCAAACATATCTAGTTATTGTTATATTTTTCTCATTTAAACTATTAAACATCCTATTTGGGATTAAATGATATTATTTGTAAAGAAAACATTCTATTAATCATTAATTTCAATTCATTTATGTTTTGAAAACTAGAGTTGGTGGTATGTTAACAAACATTCATGGTCATTGGATGAGGAATTTTTCATAATTTTTTCCATTATATCTTTTAATTCAAATATCATCACATTAACACATACCTCTTCCATTAGTTGATAGGAACACTGAATTTGGATCGGCTATAAAGTTCCATCCAACTAAAAACATGGAATCCCATAATTGACCAAACAAGAAGATTAGAGAGATGGGAGTGAATATGAAGACATCACAAGTATAATCTCATGTTCAATAAAGGGGAGATTATTATGTTCTCCATTTCATTGAATCCTTGAGGTTTTTCCATTTATAATTTCATGATTGATTCATACTAAATTATAAAAATATGTATTCAAAATATTTTATCCTTCCATCATTTTTGTATGTACAAGGAAGTGTTAGTGTTGCATTTGTATTTATATTAATTTTTATGAATTATATTTCTAATTTTTGAATTGTTATCTATATATATTATTCAATGTTTTAAATGATATTGAAGTAAAATATTCAGTAAAATAGTAAAATGTGATTAACCTTTATGTTTTATACAATTTTAACAATATCCCTATTTAATCGACTTTTATTGAAATATTATGTACCACTAATTTATGAATTCAATATATTTAATATTATCAATATTAAGGTTCGGTTATTATCTATCATAAAATGTGACATGGTGGAGATAAAGTGATAATAATGACTTAATGTTTCTATAGAAATTTCAAGGTAAATATACTATTGGATTAATTCATTAATTTTCAAATTTTATTTATGATAAAATTTCACAACAAGAAGTTTATTAGTCTATCTGATATATGTAATAGTTATTTTATTTTTTTACCCAATTTTATGAATGAGCCTCTAGAATGGATTTTACATCTCATCTATTCACATATGTTGTATACAGGATGTTTTATGATGATGTTCACATATGTTCTGTTCAAATATGTTATATATGTTTTTTTGCATCTGTTCACATTTGTTCTATTCTATTTTAAGTGTTTTCTGGATTTTTATGTGGTGACTCCTTTATCAATGGAATATATGGTCTGCTCCATAAGTTATTCCATTTTTTCCTTTCAAAATTTATTTGTTTTTTGTTCTTTATAAATTATTTATATGGTATATAGAAGCAAAATGACTCCATTTTTTGGTCTAGGAGATCATATACTAATAAAAGTTCTTTAACTAGGGGGCATACTATATAGATTGATATGGTTAATTAGGATTGTAGTATCTAGAGATTCCCTTAGTGTGACACCCCCACCATATTTCATGTGTAATAATCATATTTTATGGTTTTTCTTCATTTAATTATCATGATAACAAAATAATGTTTTCAAAGTAAAAAAATTCATTTTTTATTTAAATAAACACTGAAATGATTACATTGCATCAAGGTCAAATGAAATGTACTACCCTAAGATACCTACTAGGAAACCTATCAAGATTACACGGAGACCATCGAATAAAACAAAAATCCAATGAAAATTGTGATGGTTCATTAGATCCATCACGATGAAGATCATTATATCCAGAACCACAATAACAGTGCTAAGATTTAGAGGAATGATGACCACCATATATTCCATGTTTTCATGATGTTTGAACACCCTAATCATGTTATTATAATTCCTTCAAGTAAATTTGACTGTTTCCTTCTTTAGGTGACTGTTGAATCTATAACGGTTATTTGACTATTATAGTCATTGGGTATTCTAGTTATATTTTTTAATGTATTTAAGTTTATTGATATTTCAAAAAAATTTATGTATGCATGAAAGTTATACCATTAAACATGTAGTAACTACCTCTATTTATTATTTAATGGATAATGTTTCAAATTTTAAATTGGATTTGATATCATAATCCTATTATTTTATTGAAAATACCCCTAGGAGTACTAAAACGTTACTCCACGGTTTTTGGTACATTGAAATATGATTTTTATGTTTGAAATCAAACTTTGTACAGATGAAACAAACTACTATTTTTATATTTAGTATTTTATCTATACTTGGCGAATTGGGTATTTATGTATATAAATTGTTTTAAAAAGTTACCTATAATTTTTTTCATCATTAGATGAATAAAAACATGGTTATAATTAAAAAATATGTTTTGGATTTTAGATATAAAACTAGTATGGGATTTCATTTAAGATATATTATAAATTGATTTTTGTGATTTAACATTGATGTTTTGAAACTCAAATATTTATAAAATAAAAAAATGCTGGTTTTTCGGATTTTGTATAACCATAGTATAGAATTTATATTCCTTGATTTTAAGGGACATTTATTCATATAAACCTATTATTATATTAAAAAAAAGTGAATTAATTATTGAAAAAATTAGGTGACTCCCCCACATAACTAAATTTAAAGACCCGTATATTTTAAGAAAATTTTTTTTCTTAATTTTCTTTGGAATTTTACAAGAACGCAGTTTCTGACGATGCTTGATTCTGAGGCCCGGTGTGCCCAGAATCAATTTCTGAAGTTTAGCTCGGGTATGTTTAGTGATCGAACGAGCGGGTTTTTCTAACTTCTGAACTTGTGCTCGGAATCGAATTTTGATGGCACCAATGGAATTGCAACGCCGATATTTTCTTAGAAACACCTTTTCCAGAGTTGCGTTTTCTCGGGTGTGGTTTTTTATTTTTTTGGGGGTCATGTGAAGAAAATAAAATAAAGTGGTGTGACAACTTTATTTTATTTAACTAAAATCCACTTAAAGCCACTTAATTCTACTTAAACTGAGTTGAAGCGGATAGGGTGCAATCCAAAATATCCTACCCTCTTGGTAGGATATTTGTGATGTGGGGGCCACACGAGCCTCACCGTTTCTTTTCCTCTAAATAACACACCCGCGAAACCTCCTCTTTAATGAATGTTAACCGTGCATTTTTTTGGATAAGAAATGCCCCAATTAATTGGGCAGTTAAATCGTTACAATTAATTGTTTGTTTCATATCTTTTGAATTTCAAAAGCATAGGTCAATAATTAAATAAGGGTTGAACTTATTTTATTTATTTGGACTTGTGGCATGGAGAGAATTTGGGAGGAAAGCGTTCTTCTTCGACGAAGAACGCGAAGAACGCGAAAAACGCTCTGACCTCCGACGAAGAACGCCTAACCCTCAGAGATCGACGACGCGACGCTGTGTATCACGATGTCAACGACGCTTCTTCTGCGATTCTCCCTCCGCGACGCTTCTTCCACGACGATCCAACCCCGCGACATCCTTCGATCGGCAACGACATGGTAGGGGGTAGCGCTCCTTTTTAATTCTTTTTGGTTTATAACATCAACATGGATTTAATTATTATAATTAAATCCGTATGTTCTCGATCCTTGGAGTTTGTCGACGCGACACCGAGTACTGCACGACAGCGACGCCCTTCCGCGACGCAGCGACCCTTTCTTCCGCGACGGTCGATCTCGCATCCGACGACGAAGTTAAGGTAGGTGTTTGATTTTTTAAATCTTTGTGATTAAATCTTCGACCGTTTAAATATTTTTGGACGATTATCTTTAAAACCGCTAACCCAGTGGGTGCAGACGAACAATCAAGTCCGAACCCACTGTACCTTTTCGTTCTTGGTGCGTGAAACGGCGGACGACAACAAACGGGGCCGCAAGGGCGATTCGAGGGCCCGGCAGTGATGATCGGGTCCCGGGAGGACCACTGGCGAAGACCGCATGCAAAACGGACCACCGGATCGCGTCTGGTGGCCTGCGGAAGCTCCCACCGGTGTGCCGCCGGCAAAACCCGCCACGGCTGAAGCCGCAGCGGCAAGCCGGTTCCGCGGCCGCGCGGAACCGGGAGGAGGGACGCGGCCCAGCCACCTCGTCCGCTGGCGTGGCGGTCCCACCTGGGGCCACGACGTTTCTTCACGCGGGGGCAGCAAGCCCCTCGCGGCTTCCTCTGGCTCAGCCGCTCGGACGAGCTGAGCCGGGCCGGGTGGACCCAAATCTGGTCGACCCGGTTCGGGCTCACCCAGGGGGTGGGGGGTCGGGCCTGGCCCAAACTCCCCGTTTTCGGACCCCTCACGATCGTTATCCCATATCTTGAGCTGTAGACCTATGATTGACGAACCGTCAGCGGTGATGCGATCCATGGATCAGGACGGTCGTTTCGGTATATCGCACTCAAAGTTCCAGAACACTATGGGTTCAGCTGGGTTGGTTTGGATACGAAACGAACCGGGCCCTCGGAGCGGAAACACTCATATATTGAGCTCCGGACGTCCGATTGACATGCCGTCGACTTTGATGGATTCCTCTAAGTGAGACGGATCTTTTGGATTACTCTGCTTGAGGTTTGGATGTCGTCGGAGTGCGTTCGGGTTGGTTTTCTCACGAAATCCAACCGGGCCCCTGGAACGAAAAAGCCAATAACTCACAGACCGGTCGTCTGATTGACGTGCTGTCTATCTCGTTGACTTCCTCTTGATGAGATGGAACTTTTGGCATACTTCGCCCGAGTTTTGGTTGCTGTTGGATAGTGTTCGGGTTGGATTGTACCCGAAATCCAACTAGGCCACTAGAACGGAAAAGCTGATATCTTTTAGACCAGACGTCCGTTTGACGAACCATCTACGGCGTTGGTGATCTCGTTGAGAAATGGTCCCTTTATGTTTACCCTAAGAGAGTTGGGGTACAGTTGAGATACGGCCTGGGTGGTTCGTACACGAGAGCAACCGGGCCCCTGGGACGAAAATGCTAATAACTCACAGACCGGGTGTCCGATTGACGCGCCGTCTGTTGTGTTGAGACCCCTGTGACGAGGTGGTCCTTTGAGACACTTCTTCGTGGGAATTTTTGATACTTGGGGTATCGACCAGTAGCTTGTGGAGCGGACCCTCCTGGAGACGAGCGTGCGGAGTACGGAGACCGTGTAGCCGGTTGAGACCTGACGACTGCTTGACCGATTGATTCTGTGTGTTTCTGATAGCCCAGTGGGGAGCGCTTTGTTGTAGCAGCATACCCACGACGGATGAGCGTTTGGTTGTAGTGGCAGACCCGCGGTACTCAACTGAAGGAGTACCTCTGTAGGATTTTAGGGGGAGCGCTTGGTTGAAGTGGGAGACCCACGGCGGATGAGCGCTTGGTTGTAGCGGCAGACCCGCGGTACTCAACAGAAGGAGTACCTCTTGTGGCTATGAGGGGGAGTGTTTGGTTGTAGCGGAATACCCATGGTGGGAAGCGCTTCGTGGTAGCAGCAGGCCCACGGTACTCGATAGGAGGAGTACCTCAGCAGTCTTAGGTTAGCGAGCAGTACCTCGGAGTCGTGACAGGACCACTGTACACTCCAGAGATGGGGGTCTTCAGCAGTTACGGTTTCGATAATGAAAATCCTAGTTTGAGCTGAGACTTTTGACCTTTTTGTTTACCTCATGATTGAGATGGGTCACTTGATAACTTAGGTATATGTATGGGCATATACCTGGGTTGTGGTTATTTGTTGAGATCTTCATTGTGGTTATCCTTGTTGGTTTTTAGTGAGACCTTGAGGGTCTCAGGGTCCCTACTGAGTATCGTTATACTCACCCCTACACGGGCTATGCCCACACCTCGCCGTGTTGGTTGCAGACGACGGGCAGTGCTGACGGAGGCCGAGTGTTCGAGGATTGGACGGTACCCGGAGGTGGACTACATGACGAGTCAGTACCCAGTGGTGGACTACATGACAAGTCAGTATCTGGAGGTGGACATCACGGCGAGACGATACTCGGAGGAGGTTGATGGGTGAGAGCATTGTGGAGGCTATCAATACCTACCCTTCAGGTAGGATCCGTGGTGGACGATCCAGGATCTCTGCAATCTGTACCTACCCTTCAGGTAGGATCCGAGTTGGATGACCCAGGAGCCGCTTCCATCCTTCCAGCTATTGTCTTTTTCTGTTGTACTTTGTTCAGTTGTAGTTGTAATTTCTTTTGGGTTTTTATTCTGGCCCATTTACCTTCTGCACTTCTCTTTGTACTTATTGTTTTACTTCCACTTGTACTATGTGGTGTTTTTTTACTTTCATAAAGGCAATGTCTTCCTAGTTATCGGGATTTACGCCTTTGGTGCTAGTCACCAGCCCCTCGCCTATGGAAGGCGGGTTTGGGGTAGTCACAGCACAAGCCCCAAGGATGGGTCATGACAAATTGGTATCAGAGGAGTCGGTTCTACCGCAGAACTTATAACTCTGATATTTTCTTTCTGTGAATCAATAGTGTTAAGAGTACCGAGTGTGGTTTTCAGTTCAGGGAGTCCTGTGTTGGTGCGGGCGGCCGACGTATCCATACACCAGGACCCTCACAACTGATTTTAGACTTTGTGCACGAAAACACTGATTGCGTGTCTGTTTCCAGAAGTTTTTAAATGTTACCTCAAATCAGGTCAGCTCACCAGGTATAATCGTTTGACCGTGTCACGTTGTTTCTTTCAGGATTCCTTTTCATGGATGACCAGCTTGAGCCCAGAGGGATGAGCGTACTGACAGCCTACCGAGCGACGAGGCTTCGGTAAAGGGCCCTCTTGCAGTTGAGGCACCAGCGGAGGCACCAGCGGTACTACAATACGTTGGGCCACCAATGCCACCAGCCCTAGAAGTAGGCAATGCACACCACTTGAGCGCGCTGCATGAGTTCCAGCACCAGAGACCACCCAGGTTCTAGGGAGAGACGGACCCGCAGGCGGCTGAGGATTGGCTGGAGGCTGTGGTGAGAGTCTTCAAGCTAGTGGGGACGCCGGCAGACCTCATGGTGTTCTTTTCTTCCAGCCTTCTTCAGGTAGCAACATGCAGGTGGTGGAGACACTTGTTCCAGTTTTGCGACGGGATGACCTTCACTTGGGAAGACTTCGAGACCTTCTTCAGGGTGGAGTTTGTGCCAGTAGCTCTACACCCCGAGCGTGTACTGGAGCTTCTGCCTTTGCCGTAGGGTTTTCGATCTGTAGCCGAGTCATTTGTGGGTAGTAGACAGATGATGCAGAGGTCCAAGTGGACTAGAGACAGCCATATGAGGAGTAGGAAGTGTTATGAATGCGGCAGGAAGGGTCACCTGGCACATGACTGTCCGACTCCTCGTACAGATGATCCGCAGGCTTTGGAGGAGCCACCGAGGCAGAAGCAGCGGCAGGTGCTTGAGCAACAGCAGAGTAGTGGACAAGGCAGTAGAGCTCCAGGAGCAGGTGGACAGGGGAGGAACTAGTGGATACATCCCTTGTACATCTAGTTCCATGTTTCTGTTGTATTCGTGTCTTTGTACTATGAGCTGCAATAATAAAAAGACACTTATCTTTGTGATGTTTTCTTTCCTGTCCTTTTGTTTGGTTGATACTGAGTGGTCCTGGTTAAGACTGTTTACATGACCCTCTCTTTCGATATTTCTACTGGATGAGACCCGGTGACCTCACACTGATGCCGACAATGTGACTCGACCCTTGGAGGTGAGAGTGACAGTTGGATCTCTTGGTTGTTACGTCGAGGCCTTACGACGTCATCCATGGCATGAATACATCATTCATGTCAGGATTGACTGTATTAGGCAATGGGCGTGGTTCATCCAGGGGATGAGACCGAGTTTCTCTTTTCGGAAAAGGAGAAATTTTAGCAGCTCTTTCAGATCGTAGGTAAAGAAGGTGCAGATCATCCAGGAGTAGATGAAGACTGCACAGTGCAGTAAGAAACAACAAACTGGCACATGTCTTGGAGACTCGGGCATTTTAAAAGTTTCCATAAGAGGAATCTTAATGGAGAGATGAGTCTACGAAGCAGTAGACGTGGAGGAAGATCTAGGAGAGTAGCATGAGGTGGTGTATATCTTAACATGCTACAACCAGCCGCCTTAGTTATCCCCGTCAGGCTGAGGGAGCTGGAGGGTGGAGGAAGAGTGCGGCTGCATGCGGTCAAGGAGAGTGACCTGATTGCTCTAAGAATGATTCAAGGGACAGTCTATGTCCACTACTAGCTGCTGTAGTAATGGACGTTGATATGAATCATTCCTTCCTTCCACAAATCTTATCCCAGACCTAGAGTTTCCGGTAAGCCATAGACTTCACCCTCACGTTTGGAGATACTATGGGAGAAGACTCGATAATCACACTTACGCCGATGGTGTGGTCAGTCCCTTGAGGCGAGAGTTTCGGTTGGAATCTCTTGGTGGCAGCGTCTAGGCCTTACGACGTTGGTTTGAGTATGGATTTGGAAATCACAGTTCATACACAAATTGACGGTATTAGGAAAAAAGTTTATGGTTTAACTACGACGTCGGGATGGTTTTTCCTTGGTCAGTGAAAAGGAAACCCCAGGAAGCACAGGATAAACTCATGCACATGAGGGTGCGACCGATCACTCTTGAGTCGGTCAACCTTACCCTCATGGTAGAAGATGTTTTGAGTTTTAATAGGAATTGGAGACCTCTAGAGTTCAGGGATGACGATCACGTCCTTATATGGGTCTCACCTCGACGAGGTTTACGGAGATGTGGCCAAGGCGGCAAGTTATCTGTGATGTTCTATGGACCATTCAAGGTCCTCAACTGGGTAGGCAGGGTGGTTTACCGCTTGACCAATCCACCTCAGTTGCACCAGGTGCACGACAATTTCCACGTATCTCCACTACAGAGATACGTGCTCGACCCTTCGCATATCCTCGACCATGAGGAGCTTGACGATGGCGATGAGGTGACTTCCACGGAGGTTCCAGTGGGGATCGAGGATCGACATGAGCGGATACTAGGAAGACGGTCGATTCCACTTGTGCACATTCTTTTGAGCACGAGAACCTCCAGGTGAGCACATGGGAGAGGAAGGCTCATATGCGTCCTCAGTACCGCTTTTGTAACCCTAGTTTGTGTTAAAGCTTTACGAGGACGTAAAGCCCTGAGCTGGTAGTGATGTAAAGACCTGTAAATTTCAAGGAATTTTTTTTCTTATTTTTCTTTGGAATATTACAAGAACGCAGATTCTGATGGCGCCTGATTCTGAGGCCCGGTGTGCCTGAAATCAATTTCCGAAGATTAGCATGGGTATGTCCAGTGAACGAACGAGCGGGTTTTTCTAACTTCTGAACCGGTGCTCGGAATCTAATTTCGAGGGCACCGATGGAATCGCATTGCCAATATTTTCATAGAAGCGCCTTTTCTGGAGTTGCATTTGCTCGGGTGTGGTTTTTTATTTTTTTGGGGGTTAAGTAAAGAAAATAAAATAAAGTGGTGCGACAACTTTATTTTATTTCACTTAAAGACACATAAAGCTACTTATGTAGAGTTGAAGTAGATAGGGTGAAATCTAAAATATCCTACCCTATTGGTAGGATATTTGTGAGGTGGGGCCCGCACGAGCCTAACCGTTTCATTTCCTCTAAGTAACGCACCCGCGAAACCACCTCTTTAATGAAAGTCAACCGTGCGTTTTTCTAGTTAAGAAACACCGAAATTAATTGTGCAGTTAAATCATTACAATTAATTGTTCGTTTTTATCTTTTGAATTTCAAAAGCATAGGTCAATAATAAAATAAAGGTTGAACTTATTTTATTGATTTGGACTTATGGCGTGGAGAGAATTTGGGAGGAAAGCGTTCTTCTTCGACGAAGAACGTGAAGAACGCTCCGACCTCCGACGAAGAACGCCAAACCCTCAGAGATTGACGACGCGACGCCGTGTACCGCGACATCAACGATGCTTCTTCCACGATTCTCCCCCCGCGACGCTTTTTCCATGATGATCCAACCCCGTGACAATCGTCGATCGACAACGATAAGGTAGGGGGTAGCGCTTCTTTTTTAATTATTTTTGGTTTATAACATCAACATTGATTTAATTATTATAATTAAATCTGTATGTTCTCGTTCCTCGGAGTTCGTCGACGCGACGCCGAGTACCGCACGACAGCGACACCCTTCTGCGATGCAGTGACCCTTTCTTCCGCGACGGTCGATCTCGCGTCCGACGACGATGTTAAAGTAGGGGTTTGATTCTTTAAATCATTGTGATTAAATCCCCGGTCGTTTAAATATTGTTGGGCGATTATATTTAAAATCGCTAACCCGGTGGGTGCGGACGAACAAACAAGTTCGAACCCACCACACCTTTTCGTTCCTGGTGTGCGAAATGGTGGACAAAAACAAACGGGGCCGCAAGGGCGATTCGAGGGCCCGACAGTGAAGATCGGGTCCCGGGAGGACCACTGGCGAAGAACGCATGCAAAACGGACCACCAGAGGGTCTCCAGTGGCCCGTGGAAGCTCCCGCCTATGCGCCACGCCGGTTCGGTGGCTTTTCCCGGCATGCCGCCAGCAAAACCCGCCTCTACTGAAGCCGCGGTGGCAAGCCGGTTCCGCGGCCGCGCGGAACCGGGAGGAGGGACGCGGCCCGGCCGCCGTGTGCACTGGCGATGCGGCCCCACCCGGGGCCGCGACGTTTCCTCACGCGGGGGTAGCAAGCACCCCGCGGCTTCCTCTCGCTCGGCCGCTCGGCCGAGCCGAGCCGGGCCGGGCGGACCTGAATCGGGTCGACCCGGGGGGTGTCGGGCCGGGTCGGTCCGGGCCCAGACCCCACTTTTTCGGACCCCTCTCGGTCTTTCGCCCATATCATGAGCTGTAGACCTCCGATCAATGCACCCTCAGTGGAGATGTGATCCTTGATTCGAGACGGTACTTTCGGTATATCGCACTCAAAGTTTCGGAACACTTTGGGTTCAGCCAGGTTGGTCAGGATACGAAACCAACCGTGCCCTCAGAGTGGGAACACTCATATCTTGAGCTCCGGACGTCCGATTGACGTGCCGTCGACTCTGATGGAAACCTCTAAGTGAGACGGATCTTTTGTCTTACTCCTCTTGAGTTTTGGATGACGTCGGAGTGCGTTTGGGTTGGTTTGCTCACGAAATCAAACCGGGCCCTGGAACGAAAAAGCCAATAACTCACAGACCAGGCGTCCGATTGACGCGCCATCTATCTCGTTGATTTCCTCTTAACGAGACAGAACTTTTGGCAAACATCGCCCATGTTTTGGTTGCTGTTGGATAGTGGCCGGGTTGGATTGTACCCGAAATCCAACCGGGCCCCTGGAACGGAAAAGCGGATATCTTTCAAACCAGACGTCCGTTTGACGAACCGTCTGCGGCGTTGGTGATCTCGTTGAGAAACGGTCCCTTTAAGTTTACCCAATGAGACTTGGGGTATAGTTGAGATATGGCCGGGTTGGTTCGTACACGAGACCAACCGGGCCCCTGGGACGAAAAGGCTAATAACTCACAGACTGGGCGTCCGATTGATGCCTCGTCTGTTGTGTTGAGACCCCTGTGACGAGGCGGTCCTTTGAGACACTTCTTCATGGGACTTTTTGATACATGGGGTATCGACCATTATCTCGTGGAGCGGACCCTCCTGGAGACGAGCGTGCGGAGTACGGAGACCGTGTAGCCGGTTGAGTCCTGACGACTGCTGGACAGATCGATTCGGTGTGTTTCAGATAGCCCAGTGGGGAGCTCTTGGTTGTAGCGGAAGACCCACGGCGGATGAGTGCTTGGTTGTAGCGGAAAACCTGCGGTACTCAAATGAAGGAGTACCTCTGGAGGCTATTAGGGGGAGCGTTTGGTTGTAGCGGCAGACCCACGGCGAATGAGCGCTTGGTTGTAGCGGCAGACCCGCGGTACTAAATAGATGGAGTACCTCTTGAGGCTATGAGGGGGAGCGCTTGGTTGTAGCGGCCGACCCATGGTGGGAAGAACTTGGTTGTAGCAGCAGGCCCACAGTACTCGACAGGAGGAGTACCTCAGTAGTCTTAGGTTAGTGAGAAGTACCTTGGAGCCGTGATAGGACCACTGTACACTCCAGAGACGGGGGACTTTAGCAGTTACAATATCTATAATCAAAATCCTAGTTTGAGATGAGACTTCTGACCTTTGTGTTTACCTCATGATTGAGATGGGTCACTTGATAAAATAGGTATATGTATGGGCATATACCTGGGTAGTGGTTATCTGTTGAGATCTTCTTTGTGGTTATCCTTGTTGGTTTTTAGTGAGACCTTGAGGGCCTCGTGGTCCCTACTGAGTATCGTTATACTCACCCCTGCACAGGCTATGCCCGCACCTCGTTGTGCTGGTTGCAGACGATGGGAAGTGCTGACGGAGGCTGAGTGTTCGGCGATTGGACGGTACCCGGAGGTTGACTACACAACGAGTCAGTACACGGCGGGGGACTACACGACGAGTCAGTATCTGGAGGTGGAATTCACGGCGAGATGACACTCGGAGGAGGTTGACGGGCGAGAGCATTGTGGAGGCTATATGTACCTACCCTTAAGGTAGGATCTGTGGTGGACGATCCAGGAGTTGCGCCATCTGTACCTACCCTTCAGTTAGGATATGAGGAGGACGACCCAGGAGCCGCTTCCATCCTTACAGCTGTTGTCTTTTTCTATTGTACTTTGTTCAGTTGTAATTGTACTTTCTTTTGGGTTTGTATTCTGGCCCATTTACCTTCATCACTTCTCTTTATACTTAGTGTTTTACTTCTGCTTATACTCTTTGGTGTATTGTTTACTTTTATAGAGGCAATGTCTTCCCAGTTATCGGGATTTACGCCTTTGGTGCTAGTCGCCGGCCCCTGGCCTATGGAAGGCGGGCTTGGGGTAGTCACGGCACGGGCCCCGAGGACGGGTCGTGACATTAAAGGTGGATTAGAAGGCCAATCCCCTCAATACCTTGGAGGGAATCCTACTCAATTCACATAATCTAATAACCCAGGGGTGTACACATATCATCGATGATAAATTGAGCTTGTAGTTGTGCATAACAAGGCCCTATGTGCTCAAAGGCATGTGAAAGGGGGCCAGAACGAACTGCTGTGTAGGGAGGCTTGACGACAGGGGTGGGTAAAAAAGATCTCCCGCATAGACCTGGAATGTGGCGGCACCAGGGATGGGGTGGGAGATTACTGAGTTCCATCCAGGTGTTCCAGGGTTATAAATGGGCCACTAAACTTATTCCGTATAAATGTGGGATGATTTAAAAAAAACGATCGAGCCTGTTCGATTGAGCTTGATGAAATCTAGTACGTCTGTTGCTCCCGATTTGGAAATCTCCACTGTCGTGGTTTCCTTTGCGTATTAAATGGGTTTTCCGATCCTCTCCAAAATCTAATTTTAGTCATTCATGAAATTTTAAATTTATGCATCACTCGCAACCATTTGATCAATGTTGGGTCTTGATCTCAACTAAAACATCCTTTTAAAACCCCGTGAACTCTTATCAAACATTAAGTCAAATGGTGGACTAATCCGGACCGTCCATTTCTTCTTCGCATATACACCATGGCCTTCTTCTTCATCCCACGTGGGCCTCATGAGTTTCTATCACTACATGAAATTCTTCTCTGTTTTCCACCCTTGTGACACGTGGTGTCCCCTTCTCTGTTTATTTTTCCACATGAACAATGTACTCAGTCTTTACATAAGCTGAACTACTTCAAATTCCCTTCCTAATTTCATTAAAATACATATTATATAGTGTATATATATATGACCATTTTTTACTAATACCCTATGGGTTTATTCTACATCAAGCACCACCACCAGTCTTTGATCTTCTACTTCTTATTCTTCAAAAAATGTAATGGCCCTTGGTGGTGGGTTTATTTTAATTACGGGTTGTATATGTATATATATATACAACTTTATTTATATATATACAAGAATATGTTATTTTAAATCCTTAATATTTTTTAATGATGATCTTATAAAATAAAATTCTTGTTTGTAAAAATGTTCTTGTAATGGAAATCAAGATAGGGATTTATGTTTGTTCTTAAAATTGTTCTTAATATATATATAATCATATGTATATATGAGTAATTAATAAAACTATATCTGTTTCATTATTTAAAGGAAGAATAACCTCTACTCTAATGGAATTCATAATTAATGGGATCCATGCTAGGTTTAGTGGTGTTTCATGTCGATGAAATTGTAAGTATATGTGTATTCTTATATATATATATATATATACTTTTTGGTAAAATAGACACTCAGATTTGCATTATGATTTTCAAATATTGATGTTTTGTTTAAATTCTGATTTTATTGTATATAAAATATGTATTGCTTTCCTAATTTTTTGAAAAGAACCCTGAAGTACAGAAAATTTTATATATATATATATATATATATATATATATCATGGTATTAATATGGGTTCACAATGGATTGATAAAAATTTATATAATGTTTTTTGATGTTTGAAAATTTTCTGTGGATCAATTTTGAATTTGTTTTAGTAATAAAAACCTTTATAATCAGTTTATTGAATATACAGATTACACACATATTTTCATATGTTTCAATGGTATTGGATATGTTAGTAATATGTGTGGTTTTTTTCCTGCATTTAAATTTATAAATTTGGGTTAAGTATTTGGGAGTACACTATTAGGTTTTTTACAAACATGAAAAGTAAAGTGTGTTTATGAAATTATGAATTCAAAACCTCACATGAAATAATTTGTTCACAATTAAATAGATTATGATTTCAACACAATATGAATTTGTCTCTGTGTATGATCTTTTTATTTATGATTATGATTTTTCCACGTGAAATTTCCATTTATGAGTTCATGATTTCAGCATAAATAAAATATATTTTTATTTCATAAATATGCATTTTAATGCATTGAATGTTTACAACCTTTGAACATGGTTTTTTGAATCTTATAATTCTATGTGATAATAAAACAATTTATTATTCATTTATCACTTAGGATAATTTATGAAATATGAATTGAATTGTTCAAAGCGGTATGCGACAATTTAGATAAGAGACAAAATTTAATAAATCTATGTCATATAGGACACTGTGATTAAGCGACATATAGACATATATGGATGCATTTGACAAAGAAATTGTTGGGTGGGACCCGCTATAGTCCCTCAGAGCATTAGTAGGTCTCACGAGACAAATCATGTGATGGATTAAGGCTTAGAAAACATTACGGTTGGGGAACAAGGCCTTGATAGGGAGTTTATGGTCTTAGAATGAGGCTTTGACACAGTCCCAAATTATACATTGTCTCATTATGTTTATAATATTAAATTAATCATGTGAATATTTGACAAAAAGAATATACTTGGATAAGATTCTTTACTTGCGAGTAGCAGAAGAAGTCAATGCTCATGGTATAATGTTTAATTAGTACGTAGAATTTTTTTTACCAATTTATGATTTATAGTGTATAAGGAATGAAATTAGATTTTTTTTTATTTTTGAAAAACATTGATAATGTATTACTTTCATTTTTAAATTCTATACACTCACTTTTCCAGGTCTTACGTAGTATAGCTAGAGTAACTCTTGATTTATATGATGCACACAATATATTCCTTGTATGAAAGCCTATGTTTGGAACATGTTATATTATTTCACTATAAATGTTCCAAAAATGTACATTGATTGTTCATGGAATGAATGTTATGTAATGAATCATTTATTGCTGCTTTATTTGAGAAGATTTTTTAGGATGAATTTTTAATGGAATTTTCTTTAAAATGATTTAATTGAAATATAATTTTATTTTAAAACTCTATTAATTGGAATTCATATTCTCACCCAAGATTTTCATTTAAATAATTAAGAGTTTAGTTGATTTGAGTTACACTATTTTGTAGCAGTATTGTAGTGTATTTTCTGTATAGATTTTGAAGGATTTTAAAATCTGTATATGGTTCTCTAGATCCTAAAATGCAACGATATTATGTTTTGAAACATGATGTTTGATTATTTATCTTTTCTACGTATAAATAAAATCACACACCATGATTTATTCAAACCGAACTGGCTATGGGGCTGTCTGGGGGCGGGGCATGACAGTTGGTATGAGAAAATCTATTTAGAAAACCCTATAAAATTAACAGAACATTAAAAACAATATTATTCCTAACTAAGTAGAATCCATATTAAAATTTGCAGGATGGTAGACGAAATAAATCCTTTTGTCTCTTGCAATGGAAATACTAGTGTATATTGTGGGAAAATCATTGTTATAAGGATATAAGACTTTTGAAAACCGTCTTTTGTTATGGAAACACCTCTACCATGTATCCAATTCTCCTCATGTACTTCAACTCCACTGAGGATCAGGCTATGTTTATTTCATTAATAAAAATTCTCAATTTCTGTTCACTAAGTGCAAGGTAATGTAGGTTGAGAAGATTGTTTAAAATATTTACCTTGGCCGTGAATGATTCCTCCCTTGATTACTTCCAATAAACTTCCTAGGAGAGTGACCTCCGAGCAGCTTACCGTGGTCAAATCTTGAACTTCATTCTTTCTAGTCAGGTTATTGATTTTATATTTTTTTTGTATGAGTCTTCCCATTTTTTTATCAATATCATGTTCATACTAATGTTTCACAAAATTATACACATCAGTTTTTCAAGATGCCCATATATTATTGGGTCCAAAGAGATCGATGAGTTTTGAACCACTTTAGGGATCCCTTTGACTAGGAACTAGGGAATTCACCAGCACCAGTGGTACCTGTGAAGAGACGTCAGTTGGGATGTCAAAAAATCCATACTAGTGAGTTTTGAGTGGGAGAGAGTGGTTATGCAACACCTTGATTTTTATAAACCTTATATAAATGAATAATATTATATTTTATGTTTTGGTATTTTATTCTGCTATTACGAATTATCTACTTGATAAAATATGGTTATGCATTACTGGGTAAAACATGTTCCATGAAATATTCAGATGGAAGATGTCGGTTTACCAACAAACCCCTTATTACTTCCTACTAAATTACTAGATTCTGAAATCATTAAGTCATTTTTAGGGTAGTACTACCCTTTTTCACACCTACTCCTGTCTTAAAAATCCCACAATAAAGTTTCCCTTAGCCAAAATTTCCTCCGGGCCTATCAGGGAGACAATAATTTTTTTGTCGCATGAAAAATACAAAATTAACAAATTAGAGATAGAGGTGTATGTATAATGATGTTCTCTTCCTATGTCTCACCTTGTACGAGAACTACCCAGCTTTGGGAAAGCTTCAAGATTCTTCTATTGTAGGGTGACCTCCGAGTGGCTTTTTTGTTCCACGTATTTTGTTTTAATATTTATGGGGTGCTCTAAGAACATCAATGTTTTCCATCACAATGTAGTTTCATGGAATTTTAGGGAACTAGTACACTCTCAAATATTTGATCTCTACACTGCATAAGCCTCCCTCTAGAAACCTGAATGCTTTATGTATAATGGTAATCATATCTTCTCACGGTTTATATAGACCGAAAAAATTATAAGTATTAGAAATTAATCTAGGGATCCAGCTGAGGATGATATCAGATATTCCCCAATGGTTTAATTGGTGATTGGATGTGGAAAGTAACATATTACTGTTTTGCTGGTGGAAGTGTAAGAGTGTTTGAGAATTGTGAGAGAGCAATTCTTTGATGGTGGGAAAATGTGACACCCCAAACCTTTTTCATGTGTAATTATCATATTTTATGGTTTTACTTGCTCTAATTTTCATGCTATCAAAACAATGTTTACAATATAAAAATATGGCATGTTAAATTTAATTAAACCTTGAAATGATTAAATTGAATCAAGGAAGAAAAGAAACGTACAACCCTACGATACCTACTATGATACCAATCAAGAATAAATGGAGACCACCCAACACATCCAAAAGACCATGAAAATGGTGGGGGTCCTTCAGATCCTTCATGATAAAGATCTGTATAGCCAGAACCACAAAAACAATTATATGCATCAGAGGAATGATGAGCACCATCTTCCCCATGTTGTCTTGAATTTAGAACACCCTAATAATTTTTTAATAAGGCCTTAAAGTAAATTCGATTATTGCCTCCTTTAGGTGACTATTGAATATATAATGGTTAATAGAGAATTATTGTTTTTGGTTATTCTAGTTATTTTATTTTATGTATTTATATATATTGATATTTCATATTGTTTTACGTATGCCTAAAATTGTATCCTTAAACATGTTGTAATTATCTCATTTAATATTTTGAAAGGATAATGATTAATGTTTAAAATGGATTTGAAATCATAACCCTTATGTTTTAAAGAAAATACCAAGAAGATTTCACTCATGTAACTCCTTGGTTTTTGGCACATTGAAATATGCTATTATTTTTGAAATCATACTTTGGACAAATTAAATTAATGACTATGGTTGTATTTTGTATTTTATCTATTCATGGTGAATTGGGTATTTAAGTATTTAAAATCATTAAAAAATTTACCTATAAATATTTTCCTCCTTGTATGAATTAAAACCTTCTTTTAATTTAAAAATATGTTTTCGATTTTAAATATAAAAATATTATGGGATTTCATTTAAAAAATATTAAACTTTTATTTTAGCTTTTAAAATTTGATGTTTTACAATTATATATTTATAAACTAATGAAAATTTCAGTTTTTGATATTTTTTTATCCATAATATAGAATTTTCATTCCTTGTTTTTAATGAAACTTTATATATATAATCATATTCTTATGTTGAACTGAAAAATGAATTTAACTTTTCCAAAATTTATCGAGTCCCCCACCTACCCAGGGGAGCCCTAGAAGACTATGCCACTCAAGAACTTGGTGGCTATCACACTCAAATCCCCTAGGCCAATGTCCCATGGTAGTGCACACACAGTTGGATATAAGTCACGTCTGTAGGTGTGATTATCCGAGCCCTAAGTGTGCATGGGAATGTGAAAGGGATTCCAGAACACACCACCGTGTAAGGTGGCCTGAGAATAGGGATGGGTGCAGAAGAACGCCCATAGAGACTAGTACGGAGTGGTACTAGGGAGCCAGAGGGTGATTTTTGAGATATTTCTGGGAGATCTGGGGTTATAAACCAGCTATTAATCCTATCTCATTACTATGAGGGATGAGTTTTTTAAGAAAAATGTGATCCAGGTAATCTAATCAAGCTGGATGAAATATTGTTCATTAGTTCCTTACAACCTTCGATTATCCACAATTCTGGATTCCTACAGATTTTTCTTGGGCTGTCCAATCCACTCCACGGTCTAATCTCGCCAGTTCAAGCCTTTTTAAAATCCTGCATCACTCGTAGAAATCCGATTGGAGTTGCATCATGATCTCAACTATTCATCCTTTTAAAAACCCACAAACACTCATCATCTTCTTGATAAAATTATGGTTAAATCCTGACTATCCATTTCTTATTCACATCTCTTCTGTCATATTCTTCTTCCCCCTTCTTGTGCTGCACCTATAGTTATCACTACTCGACTTATTTCCCCCTCCCCCCCATGACACCAGGAGGCCCCTACACTGTTTTTTTCTAGAATGACAAAACACTTGGTCTTTGTTTAATCCATAGTGCCTCAGATTACCTTTCTAGTTTCCTTAAAATATATATTAAAAAATGTTTATATATATGTGTCTCATTTTTCACTCAAACCATATCGGTTTCTTCTCCATCGTTCGCCTCCATTAACCTCTGATGTTGTCCTTCTTCTTCATCTAACCAGGTAATGGTCGTAGGTTTTTCCTTTCTTTCATTTTCTGTTTGTACATGTATATATATACAGATGATTTTTAAATCTGGCTGATTTTACTTGGATGAACATATAAAATGAAATACATGTTTTTGAAAATGTTCTTTTAATGAAAATCATGAATGGGGTTTATGTTTGTAACTAAAATTGGTGTCACTATATATATACAAATATTTATATATGTGTTCTTAAAAAAACCATATCATTTTCTTTATTTAAATGAAGAAGAAATTCTACACTAATGGAATTCATAATGAATGAGATTCGTGCTAGGTTTAGTGTTGTTTTATGTTGATGAAATTATAAATATTTATGTATTCATATATATATATATGTATGTATATTGTTAAAAAAACCCTCGGTTTTAAATTTTGATATTAAAATATTGATCTTTTGTTTAAATTATGTTTTTGTTATACATAAAATATGTATTTGATTCTTAAATATTATTGAAGAACCCCTAATTACATACGATTGAATATATTTATATATGTATATGATTTATAAAGATATTAATATGGGTTCAAAATATTGGATCGCAATGGATTGATATAAATTTATAACAACTGTTTTAATGTGTGAAATGATTTTAATAATGAATTTATATTTTTAAGTAATAAATACCCTTTTTAATCACATTATGTATATAGATATTACAAAAATATTTTCATAAGTTTAAATGGTATTGGTTATGTTCATAATTTGTGTATTTGGTTTTCATGATTTTAATTTAATTACTTTTGGATTCATATTTTGATGTTCCCTGTAATGATTATTTACAAAAAAATCATAGTAATCTGTGATTAGGAAATTAGGCATTCAATAGCTCACATGATATATATATTTTTTTATTTTAACTGATTATGTTTTCAACCCATGATGAATTTGTCTCTATGTATGTTTTTGTTTATTTATGTTTATGATATAGCCACTTGTCATTTCTATTTATCAGTTAATTATTTGATCATAAATAATATCCATCTTGATGTTATAAACATTAATTTTAATTCATTGAATGTTTTCTACCCAGGGAAAATGGAGTTTTAAAAGTTGTTATTTTAGGTGATAATAAAACAATTTATTATTCACTATCAGTTATGCTAATTTATGAAAGATGAATTTAATTGTTCAAAGTGGTAATGGAAACATTAAATAAGAGAAATACTTTAATATGTCAATTTGGAATGGGACACAATGATTTAAATACATTACGACATATGTGGAATGCATTGGACATAGAAAGTGTCGGGTGGGCCCCGCAATAACCCCTCATTGTATCGTTAGGTATCATGAGACAAATCAGGACATGGCATGAAGCCTAAGAAAAATAATGGCCTTCACACATTGCGTTGATAGAGAGTTTATGGTTTTGGCTTGAGGTTTTGACAGAGTCCCGCATTATACATTCCCTCATTATGTTTATAATATTTTATTAACCAAGTGATTATTCGACTAGCTGAATATATACTTTGTTAAGATCATGTACTTGTGTGTATGAGAAGAAGTAAATGCACATGGAATAATGTTTAATCTGTAGTCATAAATGTTTCTACTAATTTATGATTTTTCAATTAGTAATGAAATAAATTGGTTTTTATTTATGCCCAACTCTGCTCATGTATTACTTTCATTTGTAAATTATTTACTCACACATTCACATGTCTCCCATAGTATAGTTAGGGAAACTCTTCATTTATATGATGCTAACCGAATATTTTCTTAAGAATTACTATGTTTGGAACATGTATAATTGTATCCCTGTTAATGTTCATTAAAATGTACACAGGTAGTTGTTGCAAAAATGGTTATGTTATACTTCATGTATTGCCGCTTTTGAGAAGAAAATGTTTGATGAATAGTTTTTAAAAGAAATTTTTTAAAAGGTTTTAATTGAAATATTAATTTTTTAACCCCCTTACGGGGAATTAGTATGATCAACATATGTTTCACTTTACGTATTTACAGGTTTAGTAGATTTGAGTTACATTTATTTGTGGCAGCTTTGTGGAGTCATTTATATATATCTTTTGAAGGATTTTAATATCTATATCTGGTTTTCGAGATCCTAAAATGAAAAGATCACATGTAGTGAAACATGATGTGTAATTCTATAGATTTTTTTATATAAAATTTACATACCATGTTTTATTGAAACCGCACTATCCCTGAAGCAGGCCAGGTCTGGGGCGTGACACATAGGGTCAGTTACACAATAAATCAAAGGTTCTTGGGTTGGAAGCCAAAATTATTATGTTGGAAGGATATATGTTTTGATCAGATTCTCTATACATAGAGAATAGTTCAGTTTGACCATCATAGGTATGGTTTTCATTTCATTGAGTATTTCTATTTTATTTTATGATATAAAATAATACTATTTTTTAATTTCATATCTAGTTATTTCTGGGGAGGGGTTAAGCATCATGCTTTTCCCCGAGATGATGTTACCTAATATATATTTTTTAAATTTTTGTATTTTGTTTATATATTTCCATATGAAACCATATTTGTTGCAGGCTATGAGAATATATTGGACTTCTGAATTTTTGATATAATAAACTTATATTTAATCTTCAATATGGATTGATTGATATTTTTTTCATCTCAATGACTTCTTGAAGAGGGAAATGTCCTTTAGATCCAATATGGTACATGGTTATTTTCTTCTGGTAGTCTAGAACGTGATGGAAGATGATCATGGCCCATTATCTATAATATTGGAGTAATTATAATGCTTGTGGATGTTAGGTCTCTTTCCATTGATTATGTGAAAATTAAATATTCTTACCCATAATAGAGGACCATTTTTATTATTCTCTCCTTCATGTATTCTGTTCGGAACATGTACATGACTGTTGAATAAATCTGACATGTCTAGAAAAAATTATTGTTTTCAAATTTCACTATAACTTTTAATAAATTTGAAAATTTATATTTCTAATTTTTGTCACTATTTATATATATATATTATTATATATATTTAATGATATTTAGGTTATTTATTTATTAAAAATATATAATGACATTATGCTATATTTATTATACTATCTAATCTATCTGCATATGTATAGACAAATTTTATTTTATAAATTCGTTACAACTAATTTATGCTTTTAATATAATCAATATATTCAGTATTAATGTAGGTTTTTTATACTACATAAAATCTGATATGTTTTACTATATCTTGATTGTAGTGAAATACAACATTATTGAACTTAGAAGAAGTGGTACATTTAGGAGCATTGAACGTTTTTTTTCCTAATTTATTAGTTTTTATTACTTCTACTAAATATCACGTTTGATACCTGTTTTTGAAAATTTGTTTATGTACACTTTTTGATGAAGGTATTATGTCTTTAATATGAAATGTTGATTTTTTAGATAATTGGATAATATATTATATTTGAGGAGTGAATCATGAATTTTAGTTGTGTATTGGAGCATTTTTTATACGATTGGATGATATCACTCTGAAAACACATTGGAAAGTAATTGTATTAAGAATAATTGATAATGAATTAACTTAATATTAACATGGTTTTTAGAAAAATATTTCTATAGGTGTTTAGAGGCCATCAATGCTATGTTATATGATATTATAGTTAGATTTGGATGTGTGCGAGGTGATTGGTAAACATATTATTATTCTATTGAATGTCTAGATGAAACCATGATACGGAGGATATAGAATAGGATGTTAAGTGTACCATCCCACTTGAAATTAAAGGTTTATTTATTATGGGATATTAATAGGGTGGTACATGGAATTGGAATTCCTTATATTTTTTGTATAGATGTAGTAATCTAGTAGGTCATGTAGATAGCCCATCCCAAAAGAAATCATTAACTTTTGGTAAACCCAACATATGAGGAGAATGAATATTATTTCCATAAATTCTCCACTTATTTATTAAAACCATTCAATTTTTACAATTTATTATTATTAAGTATCCAAAAAAGTAGTTTTCCCTGATGTTCGAATATTATAATTATTTAGCAGATTTCATTTGTTTTTTTGTATGTCATTGTATTGATATTTTTGGATGTTGAACGTGATTACATAGAGGTAATATTACATTACACTCCATTACTAAGAAACTATTAGGTCTAACAATGAGACAATGTGAGACCCTAAAATTCAACTTTTAACATGCCTTGGGGTTGGCATTATAACCATTTGTTTATCATCAAAATAAGTAGAAGGAATTACCTATTAAAAATATTAAATTTAAATCTAAAATAATAATATAATTTATTTAGCATCCAAAATATTTAAATAATGAAAATAATTCCATGTCATTACATGAATTGTAAGAAAAAAATATATAAGAAATCAAAATTGTCTATAATCATTTTTATATATTCAATAATGTATAATTCTATTTTACCACTGCCAGAAAGTCTCTTTTAGAGATTCTATGGAATCTTGAAACCATACCAATATCTACCAATAAAAAAGTAATATTATTATTGTTGTTATTATTATATATATAATTTATTGTAATTTTATTATAGTAAATTGTATCCAGCATCAATTTCCCAGGAGTCTATGTGAGTGAAGGATACTAATGTGTATATGTATATAATGAATAAAACAAGACATTCAATCAACACTTATCTCGCAAAAATCAAATTTAAACCACTTTGATTCAAAACCTCATTATTATCTCACATTTTTTGACACCTCACATTCCCCATCACATGTCACCTCAAAATGACCTTTGAATGAATATCCGCTAAAAATATCATTAGAATGATCCAAATATTATCCCCAAATAGAGAACTCAATGGAATATCATTATATGGTTGACCATTCATGAGGACCTCATTATTATATCACTAGAACTATGCAGAAAACAACCCATTAAATTTTTTTAAATGTATGTATCAGAATGTCGTTATAAAAAAATGAAGATCTCTATAACCCATTTTCAAGATGAATTGTCTATTTTCCCCCATGTAACTAACTACCACACCAAAATCCTAATTTAGTTATCCACAATCATCGAACATGAAGTCACATCTAAATATGAGCTTTGTAATATTTGTGCAAGTAAACATTTATCACATCTGTATCACAATGTACTCAACAACTCATACATAACCAAATCTATCATAAATTATGATAGTTGAAATCTAACCATAATGGATCTAATTTGTTTTTGTATATCCCCCATTTGGTAATCTTTCCACCACCACATTAATAGGTTGGTTTTAATTCCATCCTCATGCACACTCAAGGAATTACTATGTTTTCCACTAATAGTCCTTCACCTCCTTGTCTTCCATAATCACTACTACACATCACATATATAATATGGATTTCAATATCATAAAAACCATCATCATCATCATTATTATCATCACACATCACAATCACTATTTCTGTAATATTTATTTCATCTGTATTGATATAACAAAATAAAAATATATGTAGAACCTATCCCTCAATTTATTTTTACCACCTTCAAATGAACACATTGGATAGTCCAATAAAATATTATCACACCACATACATTTATCGAAATACTACCATGTTCATCCACCAATAAATCATAGGGAATAATATATTTTATCACTGATATTCATAACACATGGGAATACACAACTCACAATATAATAATATTAGATAATAAACAACTCCATTGAATATCTTGATAAATAGATGTTCTCTACTATAATATGAAAAAAATGTCGTCAAAAAAATAAAACATTTAATACTTTTAATATCAAGAAATAAAATCCAAAAGAGATTTTTCTATATTGGATAAGAAAATGATAAATTATATCACCTCCAGTGTTCAATGAAAATGTTTCAATAATTCATGATCCATATATGTGATTAAATTTCATGGATAGTTAATTGTTGTGACATTACTTCATTATCAATTAGGATAATTATTTTGAGTGATATTTTCCAAATTCATGGAAATGTATGCAAAAAACGTCAATGAAAACCATAATGAAGTATAAAATACTTCATAAGGAATACAAATATATTGAATTTTTCATTCATTAATTATAAAAATTGTGGGATGGAAGATTAATAACTGTACCAGAAAGAACTATTTTGATGGATTTTGAATAGTTATGACAATGTATTTATTTATTTTTTTACAAATAACTGCACCAATTAACACATAATTAAATTAAAATAACATTATTTTTTTGTACACAATGAAGATATTTTATACAGAAATTCCCTACTATTTTATTAATATCATATGTGAAATAAATATTTAACTATTTGTTACATTTAACAACATTGTGAAATCTCAATGATGTTGTTTACATCAATACTCTGTACTATATTAGAAAAAAAACCATGAAATGTACCAATAATTTTTAGTAATTATAAAAATAATTTATTTGGTCAATAATTTATTTTGGATAATTAAGAACACTCAATAATAATATAGAATAGAATGATTTAAGAAAAAAACGAGCTATGAGAGATATTGACATTGATTTTGACCGCATTTAATTCTTAAAATGAGGGGATATTTTATGTAAGAATAGTCATAACGAATTAAGAAACCCTCAATAAATATTTTAATAGGATGGTTTATCATTAAGAGAGAACACATATATGAACATGATCATGGAAAATGGAGATATTTCTAAAAGTGAAATAATAGAGGTGGGTATATATGTATGGAAAAACATGTAGAGAAATCTCAAGAACAATACCTATAAATATATATGTCTTTTTTTTACAATAATTTTGGATATCAAGTTGAATGTATGATTTTAATTTATTAGATATTGAGATTCCACTAATTTTATACTTTTAATAATGGGTCATTTTTTCGTTTTGGGATTCTTGTATGGATTTTTGGCTTTGATAAGAAAAAAATCAATTTTTTCAGAAGCATTTTATTGTCTCGATAATGGTTTTGTGGATTTCATTGGCTAGAAGATGGTTTCAATTTTAGTTTATAACAAAAGGTGTCACCAATTTCCATGTGAGTTATAATTATGGAATAGTGTCCAATAAGGGACATTATATAATTAGAGGACCGTTACTAGGAACCATGTAGGCCCTATACTATTTTACAATTTTTTATTAATTTCCCTTCATATCTATTTATTCCTCTTATTATTGCAAACGGGTATCATTACATCAACCTAGTTAATGAAATTGATCATTCAAACTCAAAATCTCCTTCCATACCTTTCAAATCATAATTCAAGGATTAATTGTGTGTGATCCTCTTGTATAATCAAGGTAAATGCGACAATCGTCTCTTCCCTCCTCACTATCCATTGTATTATTTGATCATGATTCTGTATTTTGACTATGATTTCCCAATGAAATGGTGAAAATTCCATTAATATTAGGGATTAAAGTATCTATAAATAATTTAATCCCTAGTGAGTTGGTTTATTTCAATTTATTATAATATTTAAATATGTGACTACATGAAAGAACTATCGACCCCATCCAAATCAGCACCATAAATGATCCACAATTGACCTAATGGAACTCCCCAATCCCCCATATACAAAACCATGTGTTAGGGGTATTGTGAATAACCAATTTGGATGATTTAACAATTATGAACCAAAAACTAAAAAATTATTCTCATCATATAAACCAAAAACTATTATCTATATCTTCAATGAAATTATTAAATAAATTAAAATTTTCATGAACTAAGACATCTAAAAGTGGCATGACAATATATAAATAATAATAAATTGTAGAAATGGATTTTATCCCATTTATTATAAGGATTAGAATAATATAAACTAAAACAAGTAAAATATAATAGGCCAAATAGTATGAAACACAACCAATCCAAACTGGCACACAGAAATCAAATGACAAAATGCAATGTCTATACGACACTTGAGTTACCACTATAACATGAAAAATTGTATTCCTCCCATGTAAAATGGAACTAAAACAAATATGAAATCCATGCAGTAATGAATCTATCATAAGACATAAATACTAAATACTAAATAATTTGAGTATATAGGGATTTATCCAAAGGATAGTGGGATAACACTAGTAATACATTTTATTCATTATTAAAATATAATCGGTCTACATGTTTGAAAATAAATGTAAGAATATTTTTTTTCACATTAATGTAATTGAAAATAATTAAAGAATGAAATAAATTTTTTCATAAAATAATATATTTGATAAAATTATTTAAATTTGAATCACCATAGTGATAATATTTCAAAACAAACCATTACACAATAAACTAACATGTAATTTATAATAAATAAGGTAATAATTATGTTTTCAATTAATAAACCGGTTAATATTTTGAAACAAGGCCACCTATTTTCTTTAGAATCCTAAATACACCCATATAATAAACATACTGAAAAAGTAATAATCCATAATAAATGAGAACCCCATGGAATGTAACAATTGAAAATGATTATAGTGAGTCACAATGAACCACATAGAATTAAATATAAATATTCATAAGTATATCATTTAGTATAGAAAAAATAGTTATAAGAGAATAAAATTAGAAACATGCAGTAAAAAAACATAACATATGATACATATCATGAATAAATACAATATATTTTATTGGGAATTTCTATATATATATGCAAAGGTCATCCTATTATTATGAGGTTAACGTTCACACATCTTGTCACCCAAATCACTCTCAACTACTATCATTTTTGACACATGTTATCTATGTTATAACATTATACTATTGGATACTAGCCGATGAGTAAATATCACATAGTGTAGGTCCACCCATTGACTCCACAATTAGTTTCCTAGTGAACCTTATATAATATATAATTCAGGTGGGCCTTTTTTAATCTAATGACAAACAAACAAGAATCACAATCTCTAAGGGTTTTACTAAAATTACATTCTTAAGGCAATTAATATTCACCTGTATGAGATCCCCAACACTATAATCATAACATGAATCAAAATTCAAATATCTATAACATTGATATATATAATCTGTTTAAATACACTATTTATCAACTAGGGAATGACTAACTAGTAATTCCAATTTTATTTAAATAAAATTCAATAGGAATTTTCTATTATAAGATATAAAATATACATTTAGTAATCCCATCAAAAAATAATTGTAAGTCATAAATATACAAGTGAACTAACAATTAACAACATATCCAAATATAAAAATAAAATAAATGAAATAACAGAATAGTTTCATAATATAATTTACCCCCATTAACCATATAATCACTTTGGAACATAATAAATTACCACTTATAATTCATTTTTGATCTATGAAAACTAAATTAATCATATTATCTATGATCAATTTCATCTGATTTTTCAACCATGTGTATTTCAAAAAAAAACTCATTTACATCAATGTTTTTTTCATTATATCATTCCAAAAAATATGCCAATATAAAAATTGATGTTAAAGGAAAATATTGATAATTAGACTATAAAAACATATAGCATATTTATATCGATAATAAATAAATTTAGAATGACATGATTATTTGGAGCTTTTCAAGAATTCCAAAATGGAAGGAAAAAAACAACCTCATGTGTTATAACCAAATCAAAATTAATAGAACCACCAGATTATGTCTCAATTGATGGAACATAACTCCATGAAGTTGATCTAGTATGATATAACATGTATAAATTGGAACATTTTATAAATTAACAACCCCATCACTTCATGGATGATCTGTATTTATTGTAACAAAAGGATGTATCTATTCCATATAGTACAAATTTCATGCCATGTGATTTTCATAATGTCAAAACCTTATCATTTCAATTTTGGTTATTAGTGATGAAGTTAACAGATGGTTGTGTTTTGTTATAGAGTATATATATACCGATGATCTTGATGAAATGCAGTGGGATAAATTTATTAATACTTTATATGAATAATATTCCCCTAGGGGTTTTTAGATTATGATGGATAAAAAATTAATAGAATTTATGAAAAATGATTCTCACTCAGGGGATTCATGAGAATCAAATTTTAAAATAATTTCTATTTATGTAATCAATTTTATTCTGTATCATGATAGAAAAAATAATGAGGATTTATCATCATTCAATCTATCGTTACAAAGAAAATATTTTTCATGAGATTTTAATTATTATGAAAAATATTACCTTATGTTGAGAAATCCATGATGGGGTTTTTTTGACACTATCATACTTCGAGATGACAACTATAAGTAAAAATAATGGTGGAAGGAAATAGATAAGAATCCAGATATTTAGTCATGATGTATTCCCCACACATGTTCCATGATTGGTAAAAAATATTATGGTTAATTTTTATAAGGACTTGTAATGCAATAACATTTTTGTAAGATTGGTCACATTTCTCATAATGAAAAGTGTACTTATAAATCAAAGAACGAGATAGTAGATATCATATCAATCATGATATTTGAAGCTATAATTAGTTTGTACATAATTATAATTTGTTTCCAGTGTTTCATTCTCAGGGTGGAAATCACCTTTATATGAAATCAAATTTATTTTAAAAATAATTTTATTGTACTACAGTGGATGTTGGGCCATCTAGTGAAGTGGTGAAAACTCGAAGGTGATCAGTATTTTTTAGGTCCAATCATATGTTCAGGTATTTTTACAACACATTTGATTATTTAGGTTTTTATATATTAATTTTATTAATTTAATATTTTAGGTTTTTTATAGTTTTAGTATATGAAATTTAAAATTTAAACTTAAATTATTACTTCACCTTCATTGGAAAGGATAATTAATATATATAAAACCATTATGTTTTAAAGGATACTTGATTATTTTTGTTTTTTTAAATAATCATTTATCTAAGGATGTTATGAGTTAAAAAATTTATGCAAAATGGATAGCGTGAAGGCTAGATGAAAACTCATCACATCCGTCAAGGCCACAATGTTTTGACCCACTATCAAATGGTGATAATGGTGGAATGGATTCATGCGACCTACGTTATTTACTAAAGACCATGAAATCATACTTTTTAACTGAAAAATTATAAACATAATGAAAATTTTGATTTTCATGTCATATGTTTTATCATATAGATTACAATGTGATTGAAAATTGATTGGGGGAATAACTGAATAGTGTAATTTTGGAAGAGTATCCCTATAATTATGAGATAAATTTTACCTTATGGAAATTTTTTTTTATGATTAATTTCATATTATAATTTAAATACATATTATTCATTTTTTGTATTATATTTTCCATTATATGTTCATTTTAGATATTTTGATTGGAAAAAATCTATTAGGACACTCATTGTTAGAGAAGTTATGAGAGTGTGGTGGAAATGTATTATTAGAGAAAATTACACTTGTCATGTAATTATATATCCTTCTAATTTTGGACATGATGTTAAATTAATTCATCCAATCTTGTAATAATGTCATTAAAATGGAAATTTACTCTAATAAAGTCAATTTATGATAACTCAAATTATCTTTTAACACATAATATAATTATTATTTTGAGATCCCTAAGAATATATGGATCAGTTAAATTCTTGTGATCAATTATCTCTATCACTCCCCTCATTATTTAGAAATTATAAATTATTCCTCTTCCAAATTATCACATCCAACCAATTTTTTCATATTTGAAATATTATTAGGTTTTATTTCGTATAAAATTCTTACATCCTTTTCTATATTATCAAGAAAATGTCTTATTAGAAGTTTTACATGATGTAGATTACAAAAAATATTATTTTATAATTTATAAATTTTTCTTAAGGTGTAAAATTCAAAAATATTCGGATTAAATTTTTTTTCCTGGTGGGGTTTTTAACATTCATATATTACTAAATGAATAGACTTACCTTCAATATTATATTTAACACATAACCCCAAGCATAGATGACCCTCAAAATATATGATAATTATAACCTAGATGTTGAATTTTCCAATATGAATATTATTAAATATTTTATGATATATATATATATAAATTTATATATATTTACAATTCAATATAAATTATTTTAAAAAAATTAGTAAATAATCAATAAACATTTAGTAATGTATGTTTGATCTTTAATTTAATGTTTTCTTCAATAAGTATTTTAATTTTTTTCTGAGAGAACAACATAAATAAATCTTAATAAAATTAGGAAAATGAATAAAATATAATATAATATAATTTTCAAATAATCATATCATAATTTACATAAGGATATATTTTGGTATTTTTCATAAAATACAAATTTCATGTGAATACTGAAAAATTTGAAATTTTATAATATTATCATTTATTTTCAATAAATTAAGTAATTTTAAAGTACCATTATTTATTTGACTAATATATAAATTAACATAAGTATTATTTAATTATATATAAATCACTTAACTAAATTTCAATCATCTTTACAATATTTGTTTAATAATATTAGTTTTGAGTTTAAAACAAAGTCTTTTTTGAAAATTAATTTCATATGAATAATGATTATCAATATTAAATAATTATCATAATATATAATGATGAATGATTAAAATTAAAATTAAAATTATATATTATAAATAAATATATATTAATTTTTTCTATTAAAATCATAAGTTATATTCATAAAGTAAATATATAAAAAAATATCCTTGAAAAAAACATTTCCTTAAAACCATATTTTTCATCATAAATACTAGTTTTGATTTGAATTAAAATTTCATACTTTAATAAATTTAATTTGGAAATTGGATATGATATTTATAATCATCATAATTTATATATCTTAAAAGGATAACTAATTGTTTCACTTAATTGAATAGTGAAAATAGAAAAATTAAATTACTAGAGTTAAAGATAAAATGAGTTTAATGTTTTTCATCAAAAATGATAAGTCATAAAAATACCTAAAAATTCATAAATTCTTTTTATAGACATATATACTCCATATCATGTAAACTTACTGATAATGGAACATTTTTGTACTCTTTATCATATGAAAAATGTGGGTATAACATTTTATTTTCAAAATAGATATGTATTCCATTCACAACACTTATAAATTTCCACCTCTATCCTCTTATAATACAACCATAAAATCCCATTGGATATGAAAATACCTACCCAAATACATTCATAATTTATTAAACATTACCAATATCTATTATTCTAATCATAATTAAATGTTGTGGAGGCTTTGGGTGCTTCCCTAAGGAGGTTGTCTGATGAAGAGGTGTCATGATTAGCCAATATTATTTATTTTATTTGTTCTACAAAATACTTAACATATTATTCTTATGTTCTCATATAATAAAAAATTGTATCCCATTTTTTTATATGTTATTATTTTAATTCAATAACCCAAAACTATATCCTATTCTATCAAATGGGATTTGAAATCTTAACTCATTTGTATGTGGAACAACGGTCTCAAAAACCAATGTCATTTGTTTTCATACGTAGCCATTCATAGCTAGTTTTAATTTTATATTTGAATTATATATGTTTTATTTATTAAATAATTATTGCTTTGGAGAAATTATATCACAAATAAAATCTTAGTTTCAATTTCTAGGAGATACAATAATGTTTCTAGAGTGTATATCGGACTGACACCTTGTGGAGCGAGGTGATCTGTCTTCCATTAACACTAAAAAAGGAATTTAATATTGAAAATATTAATGAATATATGTCATATTAATAATAAAAATTATATTCATGACATATTTATCATAATCAATTTATAATATATCAATTTTCTTCTAAAACTATCACTCGTTAAAAAATGGTAACATTGTTCGTGAGTACGTGTGTACTACCACCTCCATAATGAAATGTGATTTCTTTTTCAGAACCACATAACATGGATGATATATAAATGTATATATTCTATTTATGAAATTATAATCATTTTTCGGATGATAAAATACAACATAACTTATTTACATAAAAATATTTAAAAATGCAATTGTCATTCATGCATATGTACGACCAAAAATATTTAGGATTGTAACCTAATTCATTTTTCATAACCATCATACAATTTTTTTCATAAATGTATAAATGATATAAAAATTATAGTTATTTCATTATTATTATTCATGTTATTTTTACATAAAATCAACATTGACCAATATTCAACCAACTGAAGCCATTTTGGACACATAAGCTAAATATTATTGAAACACGCTATATATAATTAATTGGATACAAAATTTTATAGAACATTTATTAAATGTTATAAATTTAATAATGACCATTAAAATTAATAATAATAATAATATTTATTTACTTATGTTTATCATTCATTATATTAAATAATGAACGTAGTTAATAGAATGTGAGGTAAGATACTTCTTCTAAATTTGATTTCATTAAGGGATATTGTAATGTTATAAAGCAATATAATTTTATGAGGTGTATATACAAACCCTTGGACATGATATATCATGAATTTTCCAATTTTCATGGTATTTAAATACATTTAATGTTATTATTTAATGGATATTTTGATTGAAAATTTTCCAATGTGGTATGGGGATTTTCTATAATAAAAGTTATATTTTAATGTTATCATTATAAATCTCATTATCAAACATCTTATTGTCTTTAAAATTTGTTTATTATTTACATGAGTGTTTAATAAAATAATTTTTCTTATTTATATCAATTTGTTTCATAAAAAAATATAACATTATATAGAAATTAGGGGTTTATTTACAAAAAAATTATATTTTAGAAAATATAAAATCATTTATTATCATATCCTCGTAACAATTTTTTATGTTTGGCTTCCATTAAAAGAATTTATGTTTTAATTAATGAAAACCCCTTGTTCAGATTTAATATGTATTGTTTCATTTAAAATGTATTTTTTTAAGGAAACAGTATTTAGGTTTTGAATAAATATTTGACAATGAAATGGTATGTTGATATTCGAAATATATTTCCATATAGGAACTAAATTGTTTTCAAAATTGTTTTTTAATGAAAATTATAATGAATTAATTAATTTTTTCAAGATATGTTACATGGAAATTATATGAGATACTAGTAAGCTTGAAATAATATATGTGATGGGTTTATCCACATTATATCTCTCAGGTGAGCCTAATATAGCTTATATGAAGTGTTGTGCCCCATTATATATGATTAAAAATGTGTGATCCCAACATAACTTATGAAAATTATGACTACCATTATAGCTCTCTGATTTATTATTTAATGATTATGTTATTTGGAGAATTCAATTATAATACTTCTATATGTTTATTCCAATTTAAAGAGTTGAAAAAGGTTTTGTTAATATGATTCTATATGTTTTCAAAAGGATATTTCTTTTAATTTTTTAAAGTATTTTTTTGTGGAAAAAAAAATTTAATTTTCATGCAGAAATTTTATATTTCATATTATAAATAATCATTTAAAATTAGGGTTAATATTATATGGGGTCTGATGTTTTTCACTTTACTAAAAAATTTAATCTTTTTTGTCTCTTACATATCTCTTATTATTCCTCCTATATTTTAATAAAGATTTACATAGGGTTTAATGAGTCATAAAGGAAATGAAGAATTCAAGTATAAATTCATTAAAATTATTACTGATAATAAATCACTCTTCTTCTCAAATGTTTCTTATTATGTAAAAATGAATACTAAACCGAAGAGGAAAAATTATAATTAATAATTTTTATATTTGGTGTATGAACTATTTCCTTAAAACAATAATACTAAAATATCATTGGGAATAGAAGAAATTTTGTTAGTGTTTAAAATCAAAAGAACATAAAATTTTTATGAATTTTCTTCATAGATCACACAATATATACACAATTTCAAAAAAAAAATTAAAAAATATCCATCATTTTTTCCACCATAACAATAATTTATAATTTCCTTCAAATTGTTAATCATATTATAATACTATCAAAATTATTAATTTATTTACACATCAACATGTTAACTATTAATAACATAACTAATATTATTAATCATTAGAGAAATTAGATTGTAATTTTATCATATATAATTAGGAAGAAATTTCAAAAATTTATTTTGGTGAACCACATTCATATATATTCTAGGACTGGATAAACAAAACCCCAATCTGTAGTTTTTATTTGACCAAGTAAATTAAAAAAATTACACTTTCACTCGAGCCAATATTACTTTATATAAAACATCATTACTCTTTGTGAAACCATAATAACACCAATTATTTTGATTTTCTTATTTATCAATTGAAATATGGAATAAAAAATGACCATTCAATTATTCATTTTTCCATGAACTACAATGCAAACATATGAGTCCTTTTATTATTTAAAATAATTTTGAATTCCCCAAATACATAAATATATGTAAACAATGGTCCCCAATGAAATATATTTTATACCAAAGCTAAAATGGGAGGCCTATGGAGATCATAAATAAATAAAAATAACTATTGTATTAACATATCCATAATCACATACTTCTCTATATACCAAATAAATTAATATATGATAAATTTTTAAAAACATTTAGTGACTATTATAAAATAATGATTCAATCTATTAGAATAAATATTATATATTAATTGTTGTGAAATGTAAACAATTATTTTAATATATACATCACCTCAATTTTGGTCATTTTTTATCGTATCACATATCACTCAACAAAGACTTACAATGAATATTCCATGTCTAATTTAATCATTGGAATAGATTTCATAATTCTTTCTATATAGATTAGGATCAGTGTCATGAATTTCTAGATAATATTATAAAAATGGGGATGATGAAGGGATTTTTTAGTCAATGTATAAACTACAATGACCTCAACAAAAATTTCCTGATGGATTAATTCATAGTAGTGATCATGGAGTTTTTAATAAAATAAATAATGTTTTTCCCAGGGCTAACCTTCATGTATAGATACTCTAGATATAATATAATTTTGATTTACCCAAATGATGCAATGGAAATATAACATCTCATTCTTAACCTACATAGATATTAGACCACATTGGATTATTACTAAAAACATTTAACAAAAAGATTCCCAAAGGCCATATTCTTTTAATTCAATTGGAAACATGTAATAAAAAATACTAGTACATCAGTGAGGTAAATTACCTCCCACAAGGTTTATCATTACTACAATCATTGTTAGAAACATCATATATAATAAAAATGTTACTAAAAAAGGGGGGTAACATAAAAATGGGGTGAGATGAGATGATTAGAAAGTGTAAACATGGTTGGAATGTAATAATAAATATGAGTATAAGATTACAAAAATGTGATCATAACATTAAAATATTATCAATGATTATCTACGATCATAAAAAATAGTCATGGTATAAAACATAGTATTTCATAATACATGAATCACCAGGTAAATATGATCATATGTGATGAAATCAAAAAATGGGAAGAAGGCATAATATTGTGGCATATGTAAAGACCCGGAATTTCTGTGGAAATTTTTTTCTTAAGTACATGGGAATTTAACGAAATCGCAGTTTATGACGTCGCTTGATTCCGAGGCATGTTGTGCTTGAAATCAATTTTTGGAGTTTTTTTCAGGTATGTTCAGTAACCGTACATTTTAGATTTTATAAATTTTGAACCGGTGATCGGAATTAAAATCCGAGGACACAGTTGGACTCACAGAGTCGGTGATTGCTTAGTGAGACCTTCAACGGACTTGCGTTATGATGAGTTTGGAAGATAGTTTTGGGGGGAATTTAATTATATTGAATAAAATAAAGTATGAAATTTATTTTATTTGGGTGGTTAAAACTTACAAGGGGAGGATGGATGTGGGGGCCACCCCACCCCAACCCCTGATGGGAGGTTGTAGTGGTGGGCCCCACTCATGTATAACCTCCCATCGGAGGATATTATTATGTGGGACCCACATGAGTATTAAACTCCTTGTGACTCTCCATAATGTGGGGGAAACCATTAAAAATATTCACCTTCCTTCCCCCATTAAAGCAACAACTCCACATGAATTAATTAATGGTTCATTAATTAATTATTTGATTTATTTTTAATTGATGAAAACAATAAAATAATATGCAAAGCTATTATTATATTTTGGGTGGAAAATTCATCTAGTAGATCCTTGGAGAAATTGATAGAACATCCACTCCAACAAAGAACCACCGAATAACGACGAACGTCGTCTTCTTCTTTCTTCTACCAGGGCAAGAATGTGATGTGTCGCCACTCATGAAGAACGCCGAGGATGTCGTCTTCGACTCGAATTCTCCAAAATCTTCCTCCTTCGACATTAACAGAACGACACCACCTTTTCCCGTGACTTCTTCTACAAACAACAAACGAGGTAGGGGGATTTTAAGTGTTTCTATACCCCTTCTACAACGATGAGATTTTGGTTTGAGAACTGAATGATATCACTGTAAAGAGGAGGGTTCGGACCGAATGAACACGACCCGACCCTCCCCTTTTGTTTTTACCATTTTATGATGATGTAGGCGGACCACGAATGAACTGGCGGCACAAGGCCGCTGGGTCAACACAAGGGCACGACACCGTCGTGTCGCGCTGGAAACCGAGCAACGGCTAGGTGGGCCACGGCTGTGCCGTAGTGGCGCAGTGTCGTCGCACCGTGCTGGGAGGAAGGTTCACAGTCGGGAGTACCGTGACGGTCGAATGATGATCTTAGCACCATCGCACCTCCCGGAGGAGCCAGAGGCCACTACCAGGCGGGGCCACGGCGGAGGAGGCGTGGTGCCGACGCGCCCACAGAGGCCAACAGAACTACGAAACCATTGTGCCACAGTGGAGGAGACAGGGGCAGTCGGATGAGCCACACTGGCCAACCACACCCCCCACGGTGTGGCCATCTGGGCCACGTGGGCCAACCAGGCCACCCCTCGGCCGAACCACCCCTCGGTCGGGCTGCCCTCGGCTGGTCCGCCCTTCGGTCGGGGCACCCTTGGTCGGGCCGCCCAAAGGCGGGGTCTCCCTAGGCCGGGTCGCCCCTTTGAGCCAGGCCACCCAATCGGACCGGGTCACTTCCTTGGACTAGGTCATACCCTCAATTCGGGTCAGACCCCAGTTCGGACCGGGTCGGGACTAGTCGGTCTGACTTTGTCAGACCGGATCCGGACCCTCTATGGCCCATTTACACCTTTTTGCCTCCATCATGGGCTATGGGTGTCCAATCTATGAACCGTCTATGATGATAGAAATATTAGAGCAATAAGTTTCCTTTGGCATACCCGACATGAGTTTTGGATACAGTTATGGTACAGTCAGGTTGGTTTGAACCTAAATACCAAATGGGCCCCTGGAACAGAAATGCCAATAACTCCCAAATCGGTCGTCCAACTGACACGCCGTCAATTGAATTGAGATCCCTATGACGTGTCGGACCTTTGAGATACTTCATTTATGGCACTTTGCGACAGTTGGAGTTTTTCCTATAAGATTTTGGAGTGAATCCTTCCAGTGTCAAGAAGAAAAAGTGCAGAGACCTAGTAGCTAACAGACCTGATGACTGCTTGACAAATTCAACTAGCCTATTGGAGAGTGCCAGGTATTTGGCAGCATACCCATGGTGGAGGAGCGCCTGGTAGTTGGCGGAAGACCCATGTTAATCGACAAGATGAGTATCTCTGCAGGCTATTAGGGGGAGTGCCTAGTAGATGGCAGCACACCCACATGGGATGAGCGCCTGGTAGTTGGCAGCAGACCCGCGGTACTCGACTGGTGGATTACCTCAGCAGTCCAAGGTTAGTGAGAAGCTCCTTGGTGTCGCGACATGCCCACAATTCTCTACACAGGAGGAGTTCTCCAGCAGTCGTGGTTTCAATAATGATAATCCTTGTTTGAGCTAAGACAATGAAATTTGTGTTTTCCTCATGATTGAGATGGGTTACTAGATAAATTAGGTATATGTATGAGCATATACTTAATAATTGGTTATCCATTGATTCATACATTTTGGTTTATTCTTGTTGGTTTTTGTGAGACCTTGAGGGTCTCAAGGTCCCTACTGAGTATATTTATACTCACCCATGATTGGGTTATTCCCATACCTCATTGTGTTGGATGCAGACAATGGACATTGCTGACCGAGGAGGAGTGTGCGACGACTGGACGGTTCCCGCAGGTGGAACTCACGATGAGACGGTAACTGGAGGAGACGGACAGACGTGAAGCACTTAGAATGCTATCTGTTCCTACCATTCAATTAGGATCCATGGTGGACGATCTAGGAGCTTCTATAAAGCTTCTCTCTATTTGCCTTTTATTTGTACATGTTTTGTCTTTCCCTTGTACTTTACTGTAGGGCTTGTATTTCTGGCCCCATAAACATTCTAGCACATCATTTGTATACAATTTATACTCAGTGTTTTACGTCCTGTTGTGTACTCTGATTGTGGGTGTTTACTTTTAAAAAGGAATTCCTTCCAATATTAGGGATTTACGCCTTTGGTGCTAGTCTCTATCCCCTATCCTATAGAAGGCGGGCTTGGGGTAGTCTCGGCATGATCCCTGAGGACGGTTTGTGAAAAATTGGTATCAGAGGAGTCAGTTCTACCGCAGAACTCTAGACTCTGATCATTCATTTCTGTGAAGCAATAGTGTTAATGGTACCGAGTGTGATTTTCTATTCAGGGAGTCCAATTTTGGTGTGACAACCGACGTATACATACACCAGGACCCTGACTAATGATTTCCAACTTAGTGCACGAAAACACTAATTGCGTGTGTGTTTTGAAAAGTTTTTCTTCACGTCAGCTCAACCATGTCAGCTCACCTAGTATAATCATTTGACCGTGTCACATCTGTTTCTTTCAGGATGCCTCCCCACAGAAGTCCAGTTAGAGCCCTGAGTTGTATGCATTAACAGCCCACCGAGCGACGAGGCCTCAGTTCATGGCCACATTTCAACTGAGACACCAGTTGAGGAACCAGCGGTACCACCCCCCACTAGGCACCGATGGCACTAACACCAATAGCAGATGTTGCACGCCATTTGAGCGTGTTGAATGAGTTCTAGAACCAGAGGCCATGTAGATTCTAGGGAGAGATGGAACCATAGGCGGCTGAGGATTGGCTAGAGGTTGTGGTGAGAGTCTTCAGGCCAGTAGGGAAACCAGCAGACTACAAGGTGATCCTAGCTTCTAGCCTCCTTCAGGCAGCAGCAGGCAGATGGTGGAGCCTGATTCTCAAGGTCCACGATGAGGCAGCACTACTCTTGACAGACTTCAGGAGTCTGTTCCATGCATAGTTTTTTCCAGAGACTCTACGAGCGGTGTGGATACGAAAGCTACTTCATCTACAGCAGGGTAGCATGACAGCAGCGTAGTCCTCAACGGGGTTCGCTGACCTCTCTTGCTACTCCATAGATATGGTACGAGACACATTCATCAGGGCCCAAACCGTCGAGAAGGAACTATGGTGAGAGATTAGATCCTCGATGATCTCCCTAATAATCACGACGATGGTGGGGGTGTTATAGGGAGCACTTCTGGTAGAGAGTTTTCTTGCTGAGCAATTACTAGCAGCGAGAACAACTACTTGTTGATACACAACGGAGTCTTCTACAACTAGCACTAGACAGTTTTTACAGAGGTCCAAGAGGACCAAAACTATAGTTGGACGACCGAATGACTCGAGATCGGTTGTGCAGGGCACCCAGAGTGGAGAAAGAGCCAGACACTTCGGGAGTGGACATTGTTACTCACGCGGTGGGCTTGGTCACATGGCTCGTGAATCTCCGACCCGCCATTCTAAAGATCATCAGTCAGTTGAGGGACCTCCTAGTAAGAGGAAGTGGTTCCATCTAGGTGGTCCGAAGGGAGTAGGATTACGTGGAAGAGGAGTTGGTCGAGCAGCTGGTGGTGGATGGCATTTCCAGGTGTTTCCACCACCACCACCAGGAGGTCGACCCCGACCACAGGGAGCGGGTGGATATGGGAGAGCTCGGCTTTTGGCAGAATAGGCATACGACCACGGTTCTCTGAAGATGACTTGAGGTATGATCTTTGTCTACTCCACCTTAGCTACAATTATTATAGACACATTTTTTAGTCAATCATTCATTTCAACTACCCTCGTTCAATGATAGGAGATTCCGACGGAGACTTTGCCTCGATCCTTATGGCTAGAGACTCCTACAGAAGATGACTCGACGATTATGCACAGGTTTCAGCAGTGTGAGCTTACTCTAGGAGGCAAGATCTTCGGCTGGGATCTCCTGATAGCGGTATCAAGGACTTACGATGTCATCTTGGGAATGGAATGGTTATCTATAGTCCATGCGCAAATTGATTATATTAGGCACAAAGTGTTGTGTGTCCACACGGATGGGACCAGGTTCACCTTCACCGGCGAGAAGGGAACCTTTGCAGCATGGGACTAACATACATGGAGGTGGGTGAAACCGATCACTTATCGGTTGGCGTGCCTTACCCTCGGAGTAGTTGATGTGGAGAGTCCAACTTATCCTGTAGTGGTGGACCAGTACACAAATGTTTTCCCTGACTATGTTCATGGACTACCTCCTCACATAGAGGTGGAAATCTACTTTGACCTATACCCCAGGACGACACCGATATCTACTACATCATATCAGATGTCTCTCGCAGAGCTTCGTGTGCTGAAGTTACAACTTGAGGACTTGTAGGGGAAGGGATTCATCCAACCTAGTGTTTCTTCCTAGGAAGCCCCAATTCTATTCGCCAAGAAGGAGGATGGGAGCATGAGGCTCTATGTCGACTATCGTAGCATGAACCAGGTGACCGTGAGGAACAAGTACCCACTTCCTAGGAATGACGAGCTCTTTGATCAGCTCGTGGGAGCACGATGGTTCTCAAAGATAGACCTCAGATCAGGTTATCACCATCTCAGAGTTCAGGATAAGGATGTCCAGAAGACGGCCTTTAAGAGTCGGTACGACCATTACGAGGTATTGTATATTCCCTTTGGCATAACCAACACTCCATCAGTGTTCATAAGTCTCATGAACAGGATCTTATAGCCTTACCGTGATCCCTTTGTCGTAGTCTTCATTGGTGACATTCTGATATACTCAACTACTGAGGAGGAGCATTCCTACCATTGGACAGTAGTACTGGATACAATATGAGAGCACCAGCTTTATGGTAATCTCTTGAAGTTCCGGTTTTGGATTTGAAAGGTTCACTTCTTGGTACACGTCATCTCGGATGATGGAGTTGTAGTGGATCCAGTGAAGATTGAGGATGTGCTTTCTTGGGAGCCACCTAGGAGTGTGACGGAGATGCAGAGATCGATGGGCATGGCTGGATACTAACGGAGATTCGATCCAGACTTCTCCAAAGTTGAATAACCTTAATCATCCTTGACGAAGAAGGGGAAACCATTCGCGTGGTTGGAGATATTCTATTAGAGATTCCAAGAGCAGATGCAGAGGCTGACTAGTTCCCCCATTTTGTGGCTTCTAGAGGAAGGTTTAGGGTACTTAGTATACTGTGACGCATTAGGGACCAGGATCGGGTGTGTCGTAATGCAGGAGCAGGCTGTGATCGCATATGGTTCTCGTTAGTCGAGACAGCATGAGCAGAGCTACACTACCATGAACTGAAGTGAGCAGTAGTGGTCTTCACCATGAAGATGTGGTGGAACAATTTGATAGGAGAACATTTTTCCATGTACACTGATCACAAGAGTCTCAGGGATATCTTCTCTCAGAAGGACCTGAACCTGAGACAACAGTGTTGGCTTGAGTTCCTCTAGGACTATGACATTGGGATAGTCTATACTCATGGGAAATGAAATGTTGTTGCAGATTCTCTCAGTAGGATATCAGGCATTCATCTTCTAGGAGAGGCGATAAAGAAGCTAGATGCCTTCAATATATCCTTTGGAGATAGGGATGGAGAAGCCTATCATAAGTCTCTTATAATCACTCATCCACTTCTTCAGCGAGTCAGGAAGGCGCAACATTGGGATGTTGACTTCGAGACACGATGTGATCAAGTATCCACAGGGCATGCACCTGATGTATTTTATGAAGGTGGGGAGCACGTCATCCTATTCAGAGGACATAACCTAGTAATAGATTCACATTTGGAGGTAGTGTTGAGGTAGTTCCACACTTCCCCTCTAGTGGTACATCCAGGAGTGGAGAAGATGTACCAAGACCTTTGATGTTAGCATTGGTGTACAGGTATGAAGAAGGTTGTAGCAGAGTTTGTCTCATGGCGACTCACTTGTCAGCAAATGAAGGCAGAGCACCATGTACCAGCAAGCATGGTTCAGCCTATAAAGGTCCCAGAGTGGAAGTGGTATGGGATATCCATGGACTTCATGATGGGTCTTCCACGTACATCCAGGAGTCATGACTCTATATGGGTTATCATTGACCAACTCATCATGTTGTCCCACTTCATACCGATCAGAGAGAATGGATCAGTTGAGAGCATGGGACGCCTCTATGTGTAGGAGATAGTGCATTTACATGCAGTTTCGTCCTCAATTGTCTCCGACTAAGACACACGGTTTACTTCCCTACTATGTAAGGGGTTGTAGGAAGCATTCGAGACACATATTTTCTTAATCACCGTCTTCCATCCGTAGAAGGATGGTCAGACCGATAAGACCATTCATACCATCGAGGACATGCTCTGTGCATGTGTCCTAGACATCAGTCGCAGCTAGGAGGATCACTTACCTTTTATGGATATTTCCTACAACAACAACTATCACTTCACCACAGGTATGGCATCTTTTGAGGCATTGCACGAGCGACCTTGCAGATCACCAAAGTGCTGGACAGACCAATGGGTGTCAGCACTAGTGTGACCAGAGATGGTACGGGCTACCACAGAGATGGTGTAGATCATCCAGGAGCATATGAAGACAACACAAAGCAATTATAAGACGTATGAGGACAGGAAACAGAGGCCTCTGGAGTTCGAGGATGGTGACCACATCTTTCTACAGGTCTCACCTCGATGAGGACTACAGAGATTTGGCCGAGGTGTCATGTTTTCTCCACGGTTCATCAGACCATTCCAGGCCCTCAGTAGAGTATATGAGGTGGATTACTGCTTAGCTCTTCCACCTCAGTTGCACCGGGTGAATGACGTCATCCACATATCTCAAGTGAGGTGATACGTGCATGACCCATCCCACATCATCGATCACAGGGAGTTGGTAATCAATAACAGGGCAACTTTCATGGAGGTTCCATTAAGGAATGAGGATCGATAGGACTAGGTCCTACGTGGATGGTCGATACCTCTGGTGTGAGTTCGTTGGTAGCACGAGAACCTCCAAGAGAGCACATGGGTGCAGGAGGCTCATATGCATGCCCAACACCCCCATTTGTTCACTTAGTTTGAGTTGTAGCTTATGAGGTTGTAAATCCCTAAGGTGGGAAGAATGTAAAGACCATGAATTTCCCTAGAAATGTTTTTCTTAAATACCTGGGAATTTTACGAGTCTGTAGTTTTTGACAGTTCTTGATTTTGAGGCCAGGTGTGCCCAAAATCAATTTCTATGGTTTTGTTCAGGTATGTTTAGTAAACGTACATATGAGATTTTATAAATTTTTAATCGTGGTTTAGAATTGAAATCTGGGGGCACCATTGAACTCACATCGTCGGTGATTTATTAGTGATACCTTCATCGCAGTTGCATTCTGACGAGTAAGGAAGATAGTTTTTGGGGTTTTTAATTAAATATAATTAAATAAAGTATAAAGTTTATTTTATCTGGGTTGTTAAACCCTCCACGGGCAGGTTGGAGGTGAGGGCCACCACACCCGAACCTCCCATGGGAGGTTTTGGTGGTGGGGCCCACCCGATGATAACCTCCATTGGGAGGATATTATTAGGGGGGACCCACATGACCTTTAACCTCCCTATATCATTCCATATAGTGGGGGAAACCTTTGAAATTTTTCACCTTGCTTCCCTCATTAAAGTGCCAACTCCACAGGAATTAATTAATGGTTCATTAATTAATTATTTGAGTTATTTTCAATTCATGCCAAAAATAAAATAATAGGTAAAGCTATTATTTTTTTTGGTTGGAACTTTCATCTGGATGAGCCTTGAAGGAATTGAGAAAACATCCTCTCCAACAAAGAACCACCAAAGAATGAAGAACACTGTCATCTTCATTCTTCAACTGGGGAATGAAAGGGATGCGTCTCCACTCTCAAAGAATGTCGAGGACCTCTTCTTCGACCCGTATTCTCAAATATCTTCCTCCTACAACATCAATGGAATGACGCTGCATTTTCCTGAGACTTCCTCTACGAACAACAAATGAGGTAGAGGTGTTTGAATTTTTTTGATACCCATTCCACATTGTTGAAATTATGGGTTGAGAATCCAATGATATCACTATAACTTGGAGGGATCAGACAGCATGAATATGGCCTAACTCTCCCCTTTTTTTTGTTCCCGTTAGATGACAGCGGGGGAAGACCACAAAGGAACGGGCAGCGCAAGGCCACCAGATCACAACATGGGCGCGACACTGTCGTGCCGTGCTTAGAACCGAGTTGCGGCCATGTGGGCTGCGATGATATCAGAGGGGTGTGGTGTCGTCGCACTGCACCAGGAGGAAGGGTTGCGGTCAGGAGGTCAGTGGCGTTCGGATGAAGAGCATGGTGCCATAGCGCCGCACAGAAGAGAGGGAGGCCACGACCAGTCCGAGCTGTGGCGGAGAAGGCATGGCGCCGACGCGCCACGGGGAGGCCAGAAGAATCGTGGCGTTGTTGCGCCATGGTGGAGGAGACAGAAAAGGCAAGGTGAGTTGGCTACCTATGCGCGCTACAGGAAAGACCCATCCGGTCATGCGGGATTCACCGAACCGGCGCCTAGCACCGGTTTCTTCAGGAACTGGGTGGCGCCGGACCCCCCCCCCCCACGGCAGGGCCAGCTGGGCCACGCGGGCCAACCGGGCCGCCGGGGTGCCCTTCGGCTGGGCATCCCCTTGGTTGGGCCGCACCGTGGCCGCACAACCCCTAGCCGGGACATCGTTCGTCTGGGCCACCCCTAGGACCGTCCCACTTCCTCGGACCCAGACCCAATATAGCCCGTTTAAACATTCTTTCCCGCATCTTGCGCTACGGGTGTCTGATCTACGAACCGTCTATAGTGATAGAAATCTTAGAGAGAGACCGTTCTTTTTTGCATACCCTAGTTGATGTTTGGATATAGTCAGGGTACGGTCAGGTTGGTATGAGCATAAAAACCAACTGGGCCCTTGAAACAGAAATGTCAATAACTCATAGACATGTCGTCCGACTGACGCGTCATATGTTGAGTTGAGATACCTATGACGTGGCCGACCTTTGAGATACTTAATCCTGGGACTTCGTGAAATTTGTATTTTTTCCCAGTAGCTCATGCAGCAGATCCTTCCAGTGACGAACAGACCGAGTTTGGAAACCTAGTAGCTGACAGACCTGATGAATGCTTGCCTAATTCGACTACCCCAGTGGGGAGTGCTTGGTAGTTGGCGGCAGACCCATGGCGGAGGAGCGCACGGTAGTTGGTGGCAGACCCACGGTACTCGATTGGAGGAGTACCTCTCCATGATATTAGGGAGAGTGCCTTGTAGATGGAGGTAGACCCACAGTGGAGGAGCACCTGGTTGTTGGCAGCAGACCCACATTACTTGATAAGAGGAGTACCTCAGCAGTCCATGGTTATTGAGAATCGCCTTAGTGTCACGACATGCCCACTGTTCTCGACAGAGGAGGAGTTCTCCAGTAGTCGTGGTTTCGATAATGAAAATCCTGATTTTTGTTGAGTCAATGACATTTGTGTTTTCTCATGATTGAGATGGGTTACCAGATAACATAGGTATGTGTATGGGCATATACCTAAGTAATGGTTATCTGTTGATTCATACTTCGTGGTTTATCCTTGTTGGATTTTGTGAGACCTTGAGGGTCTCAGGGTCCTTACTGAGTATCGTTATACTCAGCCCTACACAGGCTATGCCCGAACATCCTTTTGTTGGATGCAGCCGATAGACAGCGCTGATCAAGGCAGAGTGTGTGAGGACTGGACGGTACCTGGAGGTGGAACTCACGACGAGATGGTAGCCAAAGGAGATGGACGAACGTGGAGCGCTGAGTAGGCTATCTGTACCTACCATTCATGTAGGATCTGTGGTGGATGATCCAATAGTTTCTAGACACCTTCCAGCTATTTGTCTTTTAGTTTTACAAGTTTTGTCTTTTTCTGGTACATTACTGCTGGGATTGTATTTCTGTTTCCTTTTACTTTCCAGCACAACTTTTGTATACAGTTTCTACTTTCTGTTTTACTTCCAGCAGTGTATTATTATTGTGGGTGTTTACTTTTAAAAATGAAATGCCTTACCAGCTTTGGGATTTACACCTTTGGTGCTAGTCCCCAGCCCCTGGCCTCTGGAAGGCAGGCTTGGGGTAGTCACGGCACGGGCCCTGAGGACGGGTCATGAAAACATACACCAAAACATGTATTATCATTCCAAAGAAGTCAAGATATATTTCAAGAAAATATCAAATAACATAATGGGGTATACGCCTATAAGGTGGGACACAACACCATCCCCAGACATAGTCATTTCCTTGTAATGGATTGAGTTTCCCCAAAATTAAATAGTGGATCAGTTTTACCAATCTTCCGACAGCGGATCGGGATTCACAATCATCCCTTAGTGGATTGGGTTTCCCAATTTTTCAACTTCATGGGGAATTCACATACTCGGTGGTCCAAACCACCATCCATAGTTATAATCATTTCCTTATCTGGGATTGGGTTTCTCTATCGTACCATTATTGATCAAGAACATCGACTTTATTACCATAATTTTCTAATCAGGTATAAATCCTTACCAGATTAATTCATGTGAGATGTAGGTCCCATAAATTACATAATAAAATAAATTATACAAGTTTTAGAATATAAATAAATTCATTATATCATTAACATCAAATAGATATGTCTTTCATAAACATCATATCATAACCCATGAAATGAAATTATTGTCACATGCATTTGATAATATCCTACCCTATGTAAATATTATTTTTTACTAATCATTTAAAAAAATATTCCCCATGAAACATGTGTTTTTCATAAACAAATTACCCTTGAAAATTAGTGTCTTTCATAGGCATATATTCCAAGAATGAGAAATGATTTTTATAAAAATCATGCCATCAAAATATATTCCATTTATGGAATGGATTGGAATGGAACCTTTGGATTATTTCCCCATAAATTAATGACTATTATTAATGGATTCCATCATAGATGAAAAAAATTAAATTTATTTCAAAAAAATATGATGAGTTAATTTAATTTATTATTTTAAAAAATACATTTATAACATAAAACCTTTTGAAAAACATTTTCATTTAAAATACCTAGAAAAACTTGTATGATGTTTTGAAATAATTTAGAGAAAAATAATGGAAACTTATAAAATAATATGGAAATAATTTTTAGAAAATTTTACCATGAAAACATATAAATTTATACCAAAAATATTTAATATCAATTTTTGTTAGAAAAAACATAAAATAATCTTGAAAACATTTCGAAAACCATTTGTTTGAAAACACATTAAAAACTTAAGTGAAAGAATAAAAATATTTCAAAACCATTTATTTGAAATTACATTGATAACATAAATAGAAATATTCAATACAATATGAAGACAATAAAATTTTTAAATCATTGAAAGCTAATAATTAAATTTTATAAATGTTTTGAAAAACATTTAATAAAACATGTATTTTACGGAATATGTTTTATCCACCCAAAAGAGTGGTAATGACAAAATTTTATAAAAACCACTCATATATCATATAATATGAAAAAAGAGGAATAATACTATCAATACATGAATATATCAAGAATATATACAGGGGAATAAAATTCATGAGTACTCTTGGGAGATGTTTCATTATATTTTATCAATGGATGCATAATAAAAAACAATATCAAAAAGCGATGAGATTTTTTCTTTAAATCATTACCACAGTGGTAAAAGTATATCATGATTAAATGGATAAAATTACTTGAAACAAAAAATATGACGAAAAAAGTATATTTATGATATAAAAATTGAAAATTAATTATATACACCCCATAGAAATACATAGGTTAATGACATGGAATGTGTCTCATGTAAAGAAATTTGATAGATGATTCATGTAAAAAATTATTATCATAAGAATTACAACCATCAATGAAATAATCATCATAAAATGGATATGTAAATATCCATAAATGTAAGTATATGAGTCATTTGCATCCATGGGTACTATACACCCCACGTATAAAAAATTTAAGGAGAACTTGTCTTGTGTCACCCTAAAAATAAATGTGAGTCGTGAAAACCCATACTACTTGAGTAACATTTGAATAATGATACCCATGAGAAAATAATGAAATTTAAATAAATTAATATCATTTAATAAATTAAATTAATGATATAACACATCATATCATAGTATATACACCACGAAAAAATGTGAGTGGTTAATATGGAATGATTCTCATGGAAATAAATTAAGTTAATGTCGACTAATATTATGTATTGACTCTCATCATACTCATAAAATAAAACTATATAATAAATAATTTCTTATTATAACTATTTTAAAGAAACCTATTTTTAAACATATTGTCATATTTTATTTTATTATTACATCATATTATCCTCTTTTCTCGAAATAAATAACAAGGTTACACTTATGGTACATTCATTTTTTCTTACATGAGTCTTAATTTGTTATATATTTTTATTCAAACATATATCATGATTACCAGAATTTAAATCATGATAGAAAAATCATATATATATTTTATATTATTATTTGTAATAATGTATAATATATAGAATAATGTAATAAATTAAAAAATATATATAGATGGTATATTCTACATATGCATTAATGTTGTTTATGTTTCATTAGAATAAATATTGAAAGATTGTAAATAATATATATATATATAATTATATTGTCATTATAATATCATATATATCACATATTTTCAATAAAATCATCCATTATACATTCCATGTAGAGTGTGAATGAATCATATCACATTATGGAGGCTCTAGTCCACATTTACCGGAAAACAATTATCATATTTATACAAAATGGAATAAATAAAAAGAAGATTTTTATAATAATTAAAGAAACATATCTACATCTTTAATATCATATAAATCATAAAAATATATTTCCTATCATAATTCCTCACCTTGATAATTGGTAAATGATAGTGTAGATGATCATATTGTGAGAGAGTTGTTTTGAGTTGAGAAAGTCAGTTACACAATGTATTAAAGTGTATGTTTGTATAGGTCAATCAATTAACATCACAAAATATAATTATATTGACGATACTAATATTATTATTGTTATTGGTAAAAAAATTAAGGTGGAGGATGCATAAAATTAAATTATATGAGCTCAAGGCAGGATGTTACCACTTCATTGCATAAGACAATTTAATTTTCACAAAAGGTCTTACATGGATGAATTTCTCACCAAATGAAGTCTTAACGGAGGAAGGGGGAATTTTGGGTTTTTAATTTCGAGGATCATGTCCGATATTATGTGAATTTAGTGTGGTGAAGTATGGAGAGATTATGGGGCCTTTGAAAAGAGATAGTGGGGATATACATGGCATTTCTGAAAACAAGTCATGCGTTGAAACATTTTTACCTAAAAAATTCATAAAAAACAAAAAAAAACTAAAAAATGGATGATTTATGGAAACAAATGTCAATATAATTGGTGGTAGATAAGTTTATAGGTCATCATATACCTTATTAATTCAGTTTAGTTCCATGTAATGCTTAATTTTTTCTTTTATCACTATTATTAATTTCAATCACATTCACTAATAATTTTGGTCAAAAATTAAGTTGAGATTATAAGAATATAAATATTATTATGATTAAAAATATTTATATATATGTTATTCTAAATTTAATTCACATAATTTAAATTTTTTTTAATGACAATCTTGTAGACATGGTGAGAATGTCAGTTTTTAATGTGAGAATCCTAAATATATAATTACACATTAATATCTAAACTAAATATAAAAATGATTCCAATTGCCTAAATTGAATTAATATATTTATAATTTTCAATATTTAAATTAAAAATTATATATAATATAATTTATATATATAAATAAATTATATGAAATTACAATTTTGAATTGAAACATAGTGTTATTCATTTTTTATTAAAAAATGACTTTTCAATAAAAAATATAAAATTTTCCCCAAAATATAATTTTGAAATTATGAATTCAGAAATGATATTTTTTTCAAATTTAATGTATAAATATTTCTTGTTTTTATAGTTTCATATAAAATTTAGTTCATTTTAGAGAATTTTATTTTCTAACAAATGAATACTTTACAAAAAAATATATGTCTTATTTTCATGATTTTTTTTAATATATAAAAATTATTTATTACTATTCATATCTCTATGTTTTATTCTTATGATAAAACTATCTAGTGTAAATAATTATAAGAATATAATGTTGTTTTTTTAACTATGTCTTGTGCATAACACTACCCAAGTCATTGTTTCATGTTAAAAAATATAAAAATTATGTTTTTTAAATTGTATGATTAAAATTTTTTATGTGAATAACACAATATCAACATAGATAATTAAAATTAATATATATATATTTTATTTTTCTAAAAAACATTGATATCAAAAGTATTAAATTTATTCAATTAAATCTAATTCAAAAAATCATGGGGTGTTACATTATTCCGCCTTAAAATAAATTTCTCCCCCAAAATTCATCTAGTTTATTAATGGATTAATACAAGAATGTTATATGCATAGAACCCCACATCGTAGAAATGAAAATTAACACTTCCTTTAAAAATGGAATTTTGGAAGAAATATAGTTACATAATGTTACTCATTACAAGGTTTTGACATGGGGGAACATGGGATGAAGTGAAAATATGGATTCCAAAGATAAATCATACAATTATGTTATGATGAACATATTTTTAGGATATTGACTAAGAGAATATGGTGTTCATAAAACCTTAAATACCTGTTAATGTAAGATAATATATAATTCATTATACATAATGGATCTATGTTATTTTTTTTTCAATATACATTTACTAGATTTTAGGAATTCATTAAATTTTAGGGGATATAATGAAATAGAAATAATTAATTTAATTCCATTAACTATTTTTCAAATATCACCATTATTTTTCTATTGATCAATTCCTACAACGTCTCTTATAGTAGAGAATGATGGAGAATTTTTCATTCTGGAAGACCTCACAAATCATGAGATCTATAAATAGAATATAAATTCATTCCATCATCTTTTATATGACATCAGATAAAAATGGATATAAGTGGATAACAAACATGCACAAATCCTCATATAATGAGATATTACTTTAATCTCATGAAAATTATCTACTGATTATCTTATTTCCTTCAATAATTTTATACTAGTAACTCTTCTAGAATATGAAAATATAAAACATTACAAATGATATCAGGAAATCATCTTAACATTGATCTACCATATATATTAAATTTTCTCTTCATTTTCAAATTACAAATATTTCAATACCCTCATCAAATATTCCATTGAAAAAATAAATAACCTAAATTTCTGTAAATCATTTTTGAAAACATTCATGAATCATTATTCCAAATATTTCTATATATATTAATAAAATCCATGAAGTTATGAAATTCATCCATTATGAGATAGAAAACATTATCAAAAATTCCATTGTATGTATTAATTTCCTAGATACTATATAAATTACTTTATCCAAATCAATTTCCAGACTATCCAATCTAAAAACTATTTTTATTACATATTGATCACATTATGGGTTTCTTTCCTTTCATCAAAATGTTACTTTTTATAAAATTCATCAACATTCAACATGTCTTTTTCAAACCTTGAGAAAAAAATTAAACTAAAAAAATAAAAATAAAAATATATATAATTATTCATATAACATATTTTTTGAATTCCAAAAAATATACACATCATTCAACCAACATTATTCTTAAAAAATTAGTTTGGATTCATCCTAATATTTTTTAATAAGTATTTTCTATAATATGAATTATTAATCTTTTATTGTGGTTTCTCAAAATAAATCTAAAAATGCATCTTACATTTAATGTAAACAATACTGGAAGAATATCCCATTCCTTTCATCTATATATTGTGATCCCATTTTCATTATTATTAAAAAAAACTAGAGGAATTATTTGATTATATTTATTATTTTCAAAAAAATATAATATATTTTTCTCAACCATATACATTCCAAATCTAAAAAAAATTGTAAAAATGTTACTTCTAGTCCCCATAGTAGATTAAAACTATAAATAATAGTGTGGGAAACATTTATCATACCAGAAAACCTCATAATACTAAAAACCCACATCTAGGATGATTCATTCATGTCACAAACTCCATTGATCTATGAAATATTAGGTTTATCCTAGGTTATTCAAAGTAATATTATTTATATCCTTCATTATGGTTCATAAATTATTTTTTAATTCCAAAATTATATCCCCAAGGACTGTCAAACCAGTTGTGTTGTAAGACTCATAGTTGTATACCATGTTACCCTTGAGTTAAAGGTGACCAAAATTTTCTTATTTGTTACTCCTTGGTAATTCTATTGCAGAAATAAATCCACTTGTAATATCCAGACATTAATGTATTTCTATTAAAACACTCACTATATGTGTTACCAACATTCCAGGACATTTACCTAAATCTATAAATATCCTTAGACTTACATTTAGTGACATCCCAACACATATCTTTAGAAAAATCTAGAGGCATCTCACTAATATTTTCTCTATAATGTTTCAAATGGATGACTAAAATTTTCTATAGTACAAAATATAACAACCTAGTCTTATTGTACGTGGACAATACAACACTTTTTATGAATGGACAAAAAATTAAATAATAGATTCCACCTAAATACTATATTTGTTTAGGTACTTCTGATTCATGGAAACATAAACACTAATATATGTGTGTGCTACAATATCTCACATTATGTTCTTTTTTACTAGTACCATTATAATAAACAACCATTATATTAGAAATCAACATAATATATGGATGGAAACATAAAAAATGAGTGATATTAGATTCTATGGAATAGAAAACAAGGGAAACATATAAGTATAAATATGATAATATGGGTATGACATTGTGATCATAACATTAGATGTTCCTACCCATGATATCCAATATAATTTACATAAATCAAGGAAAAATGATTGTATGTTCATAACACATTTATTATAAGAGAAATAATATCATAATCCATGAAGGAATAAGATATGAATAATATAGGGAATTATGTTATACAAATTAACATGAAGTATAATTCCTTATAATTAAAGAAACATTTATAGATCATATCTCAAAACATCATCACGCCTAAACATACTGGCCATAACACAACAAAAGAACTAGTCACAAAACAATCATTATAGGGTATCTGGTTTCCACATCTCCCCATTGGGGATTAGGTTTACCCAACATCCATATTCATGGGGAATACACTTAATCTGGGGTACACAACACAATCACACGTCACATTCTTTTCATTGTAAGGGATCATGTTTCCCAATCATCACATGGGTAGTCAATCCCATCGACATGATTTATATAATTATCTATTGTGATCTAAAGCATTAAAAAATTCATTTTATGTAAATATGGGTCCCATGAATATCAAAATAAAATCATTCATACATGTGCGACAGATAATAAACTATTTTCTATATCATGACCCTAAAATGAGATTGGTTTCAAAAACATACTACCATAACCCATAAAATGAAATAGTTGTCAGAAATAGGTAATAATATAAAAAATATTTTGAAAATTATAGATTCCTAGTCATTTCATTATATTATAACCCATGATCACAACTGAGTCTCTTAAGAATATAACCGGTGAAATGGTGAAGGTTAATAAAAAAATAAGTCCTGAAATAAAAATAGTTTTGATAAATATCATTCCATAAAAACCTAATCCATTCGGTGAAGGAATAAGACTGAAACCTTTTTTTCATTTCCATAGAAAGTAATGAGAAACATTTGTTGATGTTATCATACATAGAATATAATTTTAAAATTTATTTAATAAAAATTTCATAAGGAAATTATAATTTCATCTTTGAAAAATATTTTTAATTATATAAAACCATTTAAAACCCATTTTCATTCAATATACATTGAAAAATTAAAAAGAAGGCTTCAAATAAATTTTGAAAACCATTTCCTGGAAAACATATCAAGGAAGATAGAAAAACATTATAAAAACATTTTCCATGAAAATTTATAAAATTATATTATAAATTTTTAAAAACATATTTAATTAAAATAAATTTTAAATATTTAAAAATAATTATTGGAAACATTCTAAATTCCTTTTCTTTGAAAACAAATTAATAACATAGAAAGAAATATTGAAAACATTTTGGAAACCATTACATTGAAAATAAATTGAAAAATTAAAATGAAATCATGAAAAGAATTTAAATAACATTTCCTTAAAAATAAATTGAAACATTATAAATATTTCTTAAAAATTATTTGAATCAAATTTTAGAAAACATTTTTTCTTTAAAAACCCCATATTTCATACCTAAGAGAGAAGAAATGTATGACTTTCATAAAAAAAACATTCTTAATAATCATATGTAGAAAATTGTAGTAAATGTTTTCAAAACATTATCATTTGATAAATATGTAGAGGACAAAAAATTTCAAATGTTATCTTGATAAATGGATCATATGGTTTCATGATTGGATGCATAATCATTAACAATTTAAAAAAATATGTGATTGAAGTAGTAAATTGATACCAAATTTTTAATTTTAAAACACAATGGAATGAATAAATGTACAAAAATCATAAAATATCCATAAAATAAAGAGATTCGTTATATGAAATTTCTAAACAAATCTTATTTACCTCTTTCAAAAATATAGGTGTATAACGTGGAATGTGTATCAATAATTGAAATTGTAACACAAATATTAATGATCTATTAACCTTACAAACATAACCCGCATGAATAATATATTATAAAATTGATATGTAAATACCCATACATTTATGTATAATAATCATATAATACATCAATTTGTCTTATACACAACACTTATAATAAATAGGATGTTAAGAAGGATTGTGTATTACGAAAAATAAAAGTGAGATGAAAAAACCCTTACTACATGAGTAACATTAGATTCGTGATCGCCATGGGGGAATAAATTTATATAAATAATTTAATTTATTTAAAAATAATTTATTAATAACATCAACTTACAGAAGTCAGTACATTCACCACACAATATAAGTGAGTGGTGAATATGGAATGTATCTCACCAAAATAAAAAGAAATATGAAATCCTCTTAACCAATTTCATGACTCTCATTATAATAATACAAAACTATTTTCTGAGAAATATATGTTTATTATAAATATTTCTTGTATCCATATTCTTATTACTAATATCATATAATTTTTTATGAATTTATATTATATTCTTATTAACAATTCCATGTTTGGGTTACTTTTCAGGTAAGATCATTTTTGGTTTTCATGCATCTGACTTAATTTGTTATATTTTTAATCCTCATACTTATATCATGATTACCTGCAACGCCCCAACCCCAGCTACCCAGAGTCGGTGCGTTAGTTCGTAATATTGGCATGATCACAAAAGATCAAGTCTAGAAAGACCGATTAGTTTAGTAGCCTTGGAAACACTAGATACATTCGTAAATGTTACATTGCATCATAAAGTGAAAAACTACAATAACAAAGTCTCCATAGTCCACACTCATATCCTCTTCTGACAATCCCTGCAGGTCATTCACAAAATACTTCTTCACATCCTGGAAAATATTAAAACATTGAAAGGGGTGAGCTCAGATGCTCAGTAAGGATAACAATATTGCGGAAGCTTTCATAAATAAACATAAAAATTTAAGTCAATGTATAACTAAAACAAAATCCTTTTAAACTTGAACATCAACATAATATGGCAAAAGTAAAATGAGATAATGTCATTCACTTCTTCACATGGATATTCTACTGGTCGAATAATCACATGAAATAACAATAACCACTTTCATAATGATGGAATGCATAATGCCAGACTATCATAACCACGTAGCCAAGGCCTCGTGCCAAGACCACAAATATGATTTTGCCAAGGCCTTGTGCCAAGACACTATTTTGTCTCATGAGACCTGCCGATGCATCGAGGAGCTATAGCGGGCTCCACCCGTCACTTATTAAGTCCAATGCATTCCTCATATGAATAGGTTTAAACATATCATAAACCATAACATAATCGTATCACATAAAATATGCATAAAGGAAACATAACATTTCCACATTTCAATCACAATATATCTATACAACACATTGATATAATAAAAACTCTTTAAAAATCATTTTCAATACCAAAATAAAAGAAAGTTAAAACTTTGTATTTATCATTCATTAAAAAAATGATGGCTTGTAGAGGAAGCCGAAACTCAAATAATGGCCACGGCAGCGGAGAAGTCGTTGTCGCTGCATAAGTACGGAAAGAAAAACATTCCCTTTTGTCATTTAGCAAAACGCTTCGTATAAAAAAATATTCCTTTTGAATAAATGTGAAAGTCAAAGGGGTTTATACACCGTATAAAAGAAAGTTGTGTATAAAACCAAATATGCCTCAATGAAAGGGGATTGAGACGAAGTCCTTAAAAAGATCATTTTTTTAATAAAGTACATATATAATGTGTATTCACTATAAGTACACATAAATAATGTAAAAATACAAGATAGGACATAATAATATCATGACATAATTTGAAAGTAGGAGATTAACCCAAAGAATGGATGTTGGGTTATGAAATTCCCTTACCTTGCGTCCTGTCCTGACTCGACCGTTCTTTAACCTCCTGAATAATAAACTATAGTTAATTTATATTTACTTAAGAACCTTTTTCATGTTCATTATTCCTTTTATATCCCTTATTACCATGTTATGAACATTATTTAATTATTTAAGTTAATAACGGTTGTTTTGTCGATCTTTGGTACTTGAGTCAAAAATAAACTTCTTATAATTACAAGTTTATCATGTGGTGAAATATCCATTATATCCAGAATTATATTCTTGATGTATATATCATATATATCATATATATACATTATATACATTCATTCATAATGTCACGTAACATTTAGAGGTAAGAAATGAAATGCACCGTTCATGGAGACGGTAAGCCGTACGTACGCATGAACGCTACTTTCATTTATATTTCGTTTTTAATGGAATGAAATCATAATGATATAAAGGTATAATATAGTTCCAGTATAATATCATATATAATATCATTTACTCCATCCTTTATACATCCCACATATGGCATTAACGATTCACATCACTTTGAGGGGGCGGTAGTCCGTACTTCCTAAAATGAAATTATCACGTTTACCCATAATGGAAATCATAAAGTATGCCATAAATGAGAAATACAGAAGCATAAAGAAAACATAAACATAATATATATATCATATATGAAAATAGTGTCATCAAAATGGCCACCTTTATAGGTGTTAAAAGAATTTGAACAATCATCGTTTCGTGAGGCATTATTTCGCCACCCACAGAAACAGTATGTTCTTTAACCATTAGAAGAATGTGTGTGTAAGTGTAAACCAAATACTTATCATAACAAAATCCTAGTATATTTTAGATACTGGTGTTGTTTCAAAAGAAAGGAATGAAAAAATTTTAATGGGTTGGAGAAGCAAAATGAAACAAAACAACATTAGAGAAGACATTACCTTAAAAATAGGGTAGCTCTTTTTGATTTGAGCCAAAGGATTCCTTGGGAAGAATTCTGCCCAAATTGAGGATTCTAGGAGTAAGGGAGGGATGTTGGGAGAGTATTTGGGCAGAGTTTGGCTGAGCCAAATGGCTTGAAGGTGTGAATAAGGTGGGAGAGGTGGGGGCCTTTTATAAGTGGAGAGGAGGGGCACTCTTGGAAAGTAAAGAAAAGTCACTTTATTATAAAATGATTTTGGGATTTTAGAGGTCCCAAACTTATATAATTCGTGGATAAGGTGATAAGGGTTCGAAATATCCTCATAAAATAGGCTTTGGACATGTTTAAGCCTTTGGTTTTGTATTATCTTCTCATTTTATTTAAATCATTAAATAATAAGGCCATCGTTGCATCATAATTATGTCATAAATAATTTAATTTATATAATGTCTAAAAATTATGAAAAAATACTATGATGTAGGAAATATTTTTAGATTTATAATGAATATTTATAGTCAAAATTTGACTTGTTTAACCCCACTTAAAAACTGTTTTAGTAAAACAACTCATGTTTGTGTCAATTTAATTTTAACATTAAATAAATATATATCAATGTCATTTGGCAACCAAAGTGGCTCCATGGGGTCCCAAAGTTGACCCATGGGTTGTCTTGGTCGGCCATTACTCATCCAATAGGAGTAGGACAAGTTTCAAGCTCATATCATATTATTAAAACATTGTTTTTACCTTAAACTACACTAATTACCTCTAATCACCATTAAGAACTTAAAAGTTACTATTCACCAAAAAATTATTTTAATCTCATTGAACCACATTTTACTTCTTAATGACAACCATTTATGTCAGATTTTTTAAAATCAAATCACAGAAGTGGTAATATTTCGTTTAAATGAAAAATCAGTTATTTAACTACCACTTAGTGGTTTCACTATTCATAAAAAATTGATGTTTTTCAGAACAATGCCAAAATTTCATCCTAATCTATAATTGATATTCCGAAATCAAAAATGATGTCTATTTTACAAAATTCCAAACATATATGTTGCATTAATTAATTTTATAATTAATTCCCGCTGTCACAACAAATAGCATGTTTTTAAGAAACAATTTATATCAAAAGATTGACAATTGTTTATGTCCAATTTCAATGTTAAATTAATTATATTGACCACCATTGGATAAAATCGTAAAAATATATTCTAATTATACTTTAAAACCACTAAATAGTATAATTTATCACGATAAATTATTTTGATTAAAAAAGTTGTTTTAAGTATTTTTCCATATTCATAAAAAAATTGGATGTTCTCAGAAAGTTACAAAAAATTCACCTTAGGATAATTTCGATATTACGAATACAAAAATGAAGTCCATTTTGAAATATAAAATTTCTATAATTTTAAAAAGTGGTTATTACTATTCATAACGGCTACTTTGATTAGTCGCGGTGTTTTAGAACTCGAAGTTGTGTATAATGCAAGCTATTGCATTATTGAATGAGAAGCGTATCGTGGAAGCTCGGGGTGTTACATTCTCCCCTCCTTCAATAAATTGCGTCCTCGCAATTTGAAATTTTTCATTGAAAGTAAAAGTTTGAAAAGAGAAAATACCTTTGAGGAAAACCCACATCGGAAATAAGATTAATAAAATTTAGCCTTAATAAGAGGGAATGGGAAATGAAAAAGTCACCACCCAATTATGATCTCGATTAGGAGAACATTGGTGGAAATTAGAGACATATAATTGGAGGAAAAATGTAAATATTTGTAGGGAGTGATTGAGGTCATCAATCACAATCAACTGTCAAATTGAGGGCCTCAAAGCCTTCAATCTATATTGATTTAAAATATCATCAGTTCAACAAGACATAAGGTATTAGGATAACACATTTTTTTTTGTTTTAATATCCCTTTACTAAAGTTTAAGAATTAATTTATTCTTTGAATAAGAGATAGGTATATATATATTTATGCTTGACAATTAGAGTTTCAACCTTCAACTCATCTTTCACTCAAAAAGATAATAGAACTCATAAATATTATACTTATCCTAATTGTATAAGGTTCCAAATGTTAACACATACCATTTAGATTAGTAAAATTATTTTGTAATAACTGGGGACTTCCTGTAGGCTAGTGGTAGGAAATAAAGGCCTGTCGCACTATGATTGTGGGTTCGATTCCTGCAGCTTTGTCTGATGCGACGGGTTATGCCCCACCCTGCAGGTTTTCCTTTTCCTAAAACTATAGTATCATAATATTTCAAAAATAATCTTCATAAATGCTTTAACCTTAAACAATACTATCCATGGTTTAACATAATCCATTCCAACCATAATAGTTATCCAAAATACCTCCATCCAGACTTTCTCTAAAAGGACTCTAAATTCCAAAATCAATTGTAACATCAGATTCCCCAAACAAAGAAAAGTTTCTCTTATTGTCACATACTAAAAATATGATTACCTTAATCATATTACCTTAATCAAAAAGTACTGCAGTACAATCTTTATATATATCCCATTAATCTAAAAACCAAAATATAATCCATGAGTCCAAAAGCACCAATACATTAATTATTCTGCTTCAACTGTAGTCACAACATAAGATTGGCCCTGATCCCTTGGCCTTTTCTAAGGTAAGTTTCCTTGACACTTAGGACATTCATTTTCATAATGCCCCATTTCCCTAAAATTATAGCATTCAACTTTGACATCCTCTTTCTTTACCTTGCAATCACGAGCCTGGTGACCCTTTTCTCCACATTTATAACAAACTCCCATTCCTTTTAGGCACGTACCAGGGTGATTCTTCCCACAATTATCACATAATGGAAAATCCTTCTTTCCCTTTTTCCCTTTATCTGTCTCTTGTTCCCCCGTTCTCTTCTTCTCTTTCTTTACATTGTTGTCATAAGACTTAGAGAATTCCTTTTTTGTCTTGATAGCACACGAGACAATATCTTCGTATGATGAGAAGGATTGTGATACTAAAGCTCGACGGAGAAATGGTTTTAACCCATCAAGGAAACGATCAATCTTACTCCTTGGGTTACGTATATAATCAGTAGCATGCCTCACTAACCTTGTAAAGTTAGCCTCATACTTTGCGACATTCTCATCCTCCTTCTGCCTTAAACTCAGAAATTGCCTTTCCATATCTGCTCGATGGTCGCGAGGAAAGTATTTTTCTAAGAAAAGTTCTTTGAACTCCCTCCATTCCATATTCAATACGTCATCATCATCCTTTGTGTTTTGAATCAGCGACCACCACTGATCGACATCTCCAGTGAGGCGGTAAACTTCCATGACAACCTTCTCCCTTTCGCTACTCCCCAAGTCATGGAATATTTTCTCTAAGTAGTTTATCCATTGCTCAGCTACTAACGGATTTGTACCCCCATTGAAGGTTGGTGGTTGTTGCCTCATGAAACAGTCTAGCATTGATCCTCCACGTTGCAGATCAGGGTGCTCCATACGAGTAAGGTTATTATTCATAACCTGAGTAAGTTGTCCCAGTATGGTGATTAGCTTATCGGAACCAGTTGCATCACCAACCCCACTATAATTCTCTTGAGCAGGAGGGAAATCCCTACATGGAGTGCGTGCATTGATACGGTTTCCATTTCTTCAACTAGGCGCCGTTTCTAAAAAATTGCATAAACTAGATCAGTTTATGAATCAAAATATATAATCCCATACTTATAAAACACTTAACATAAATTGAACTATTTATGGATATAATCCATAATCATAAAAATGTTTTCTTTGAGGAAGTATATACTCATAAACCCTTCATAATGATTTGTAAAGAAAATAAGAGTTGTCCTAAGCATATCCCCCGGGAGTGTCGTAACCAAGAGTGCAGTAAGGCCCGTTGTCATGCACCAGTTCCCGTTCGAGTCTAGCTCAAAGCGGTGTTTTCAGGTTTTACCCCTAGGTACATCTGTGCCAGATCCGCCTCTACCTTCTCGTATCCAGACTGGGATGTATTGCTCGGAAAACTCACAAAATTTCTACAATACCATAATTCTAGGAAGTTCTTCTATAGTAATCCTCAAAGTTCATCTTAGGTCTACGTGCTCTAAACAGAGTTTTTCTAAATCTAGCTTCCAAGATGTGTACTAAACTTCCTCTGATACCAACTGTAACGCCCCGACCCCAGCTACCCAGAGTCGGTGCGTTAGTTCGTAACATTGGCATGATCACAAAAGATCAAGTCTCGAAAGACCGATTAGTTTAGTAGCCTTGGAAACACTAGATACATTCGTAAACATTACATTGCATCATAAAGTGAAAAACTACAATAACAAAGTCTCCATAGTCCACACTCATATCCTCTTCGGACAATCCCTACAGGTCATTCACAAAATACTTCTTCACATCCTGGAAAATATTAAAACATTGAAAGGGGTGAGCTCAGATTTACAGTAAGGATAACAATATTGCGGAAGGTTTCATAAATAGACATAAAAATTTAATTCAATGTATAACTAAAACAAAAGCCTTTTAAGCTTGAACATCAACATAATATGGAAAAAGTAAAATGAGATAATGTCATTCACTTCTTCACATGGATATTCTACTGGTCGAAAAATCACATGAAATAACAATAACCACTTTCATAATGATGGAATGCATAATGCCAGACTATCATAACCACGTAGCCAAGGCCTCGTTCCAAGACCACAAATAAGATTTTGCCAAGGCCTTGTGCCAAGACACTATTTTGTCTCATGAGACCTGCCGATGCATCGAGGAGCTATAGCGGGCTCCACCCGTCACTTATTAAGTCCAATGCATTCCTCATATGAATAGGTTTAAACATATCATAAACCATAACATACTCGTATCACATAAAACATGCATAAAGGAAACATAACATTTCCACATTTCAATCACAAGATATCTATACAACACATTGATATAATAAAAACTCTTTAAAAATCATTTTAAATACCAATATAAAAGAAAGTTAAAACTTTGTATTTATTTTTCATTAAAAAAATGATGGCTTGTAGAGGAAGCCGAAACTCAAATAATGGTCACGGTGGCGGAGAAGTCGTTGTCGCCGCATAAGTACGGAAATAAAAACATTCCCTTTTGTCTTTTAGCAAAACGCTTCGTATAAAAAAAGATTCCTTTTGAATAAACATGAAAGTCAAAGGGGTTTATACACCGGATAAAAGAAAGTTGTGTATAAAACCAAATATGCCTCAATGAAAGGGGATTGAGACGAATTCCTTAAAAAGATCATTTTTTTAATAAAGTACATCTATAATGTATATTCACTATAAGTACACATAAATAATATAAAAATACAAGATAGGACATAATAATATCATGACATAATTTGAAAGTAGGAGATTAACCCAAAGAATGGAAGTTGGGTTATGAAATTCCCTTACCTTGCGTCCTGTCCTGACTCGACCGTTCTTTAACCTCCGGAATAATAAACTATAGTTAATTTATATTTACTTAAGAACTTTTTTCATGTTCATTATTTCTTTTATATCCCCTATTACCATGTTATGAACATTATTTAATTATTTAAGTTAATAACGGTCGTTTTGTCGATCTTTGGTACTTGAGTCAAAAATAAACTTCTTATAATTACAAGTTGTTCATGTGGTGAAATATCCATTATATCCAGAATTATATTCATGATGTAGATATCATATATATCATATATATACATTATATACATTCATTCATAATGTCACGTAACATTTAGAGGTAAGAAATGAAATGCACCGTTCATGGAGACGGTAAGCCGTACGTACGCATGAACGCTACTTTCATTTCTATTTCGTATTTAATGGAATGAAATCATAATGATATAAAGTTTTAATATAGTTCCAGTATAATATCATATATAATATCATTTACTCCATCCTTTATACATCCCACATATGGCATTAACGATTCACATCACTTTGAGGGGGTGGTAGTCCGCACTTCCTAAAATGAAATTATCGCGTTTACCCATAATGGAAATCATAAAGTATGCCATAAATGAAAAATACATAAGAATAATGAAAACATAAACATAATATATATATCATATATGAAAATAGTGTCATAAAAATGGCCACCTTTATAGGTGTGAAAAGAATTTGAACAATCATCGTTTCGTGAGGCAGTATTTCGCCACCCACAGAAACAATATTTTCATTAACCATTAAATGAATGTGTGTGTAAGTGTAAACCAAATACTTATCATAACAACATCCTAGTATATTTTAGATACTTGTGTTGTTACAAAATAAAGGAATGAAAAGAGTTTAAGGGGTTGGAGAAGCAAAATGAAACAAAACAACATTAGAGAAGACATTACCTTAAAAATAGGGTAGTTCTTTTTGATTTTAGCCAAAGGATTCCATGGGAAGAATTCTGCCCAAAGTGAGGCTTCTAGGAGTAAGGGAGGGATGTTGGGAGAGTATTTGGGCAGAGGTTGGCCGAGCCAAATGGCTTGAAGGTGTGAATAAGGTGGGAGAGGTGGGGGCCTTTTATAAGTGGAGAGGAGGGGCACTCTTGGAAAGTAAAGAAAAGTCACTTTATTATATAATGAGTTTCGGATTTTAGAGGCCCCACACTTATATAATTCGTGGATAAGGTGATAAGGGTTCTAAATATCCTCATCCAATAGGCTTTGGACAAGTGTAATCCTTGGATATTTCATTATCTTCTCATTTTATTTAAATCGTTAAATAATAAGGTCATCGTTGCATCATAATTATGTCATAAATAATTTAATTTAAATAATGTCTAAAAATTATAAAAAAATACTATGATGTAGGAAATATTTTTAGCTTTCTAATTAATATTTATAGTCAAAATTTTGACTTGTCTAACCCCACTTAAAAACTATTTTATTAAAACAACTCATGTTTGTGTCAATTTAATTTTAACATTAAATAAATATATATTAATGTCATTTTCCAACCAATGTGGCTCCATGGGGTCCCCAAGTTGACCCATGGGTTGTCTTGGTCGGCCATGACTCATCCAATATGAGTAGGACAAGTTTCAAGCTCATATCATATTATTAAAACATTGTTTTTACCTTAAACTACACTAATTACCTCTAATCGCGATTAAGAACTTAAAAGTTACTATTCAACAAAAAATTATTTTAATCTCATTGAACCACATTTTACTTCTTAATGACAACCATTTATGTCGGATTTTTGAAAATCAAATCACAGAAGTGGTAATATTTCGTTTAAACGAAAAATCAGTTATTTAACTACCACTTAGTGGTTTCACTATTCATCAAAAATTGAAGTTTTTCAGAACAATGCCAAAATTTCATCCTAAGCTATAATTGATATTCCGAATTAAAAAATGATGTCTATTTTAAAAAATTCCAAACATATTAGTTTAATTAATTAATTTTATAATTAATTCCCGCTGTCACAACAAATAGCGTGTTTTTAAGAAACAATTTATATCAAAAGATTGGCAATTGTTTATGTCCAATTTCAATGTTAAAATAATTATAATGACCACCATTGGATAAAATGGTAAAAATTTATTCTAATTATACTTTAAAACCACTAAATAGTATAATTTATCACAATAAATTATTTTGATTAAAGAAGTTGTTTTATGTATTTTTTCACTATTAATAAAAAATTGGAAGTTCTCAGAAAGTTACAAAAAATTCAACTTAGGATATTTTCGATATTACGAATACAAAAATGAAGTCCATTTTGAAATATAAAATTTCTATAATTATAAAAAGTGGTTATTACTATTCATAACGGCTACTTTGATTAGTCGCGGTGTTTTAGAACTCGAAGTTGCGTACAATGAAAGCTATTGCATTATTGAATGAGAAGCGTATTGTGGAAGCTCGAGGTGTTACATTTCCAGAATTTTAATCATGACTGAAAAATAATATATATTTATTATATACAAATTTTTAACACTTTATAAAAAATATAATGGTTAAATGGTATACACCGTTCAGGAAGAAATTGGGTTGTACATATGCATGAAAGTTGTTTCTATTTTATTTTCCTATTGAAAAAATAATGAAATTAAATCACATATATTTATATATATATCATTATTAAATTAGTATTATTATATCATATATTTTATATATGTAAATTAATACCATCCTTATTCAATTCCATGTAGAGTTCTATTTAGTCACTTCACATTGAAGTGATGGTAGTCCATAGTTCCCAAAAAAATTATCATATTTATATAAAATTGAAATAATGAATTCTTGCTCTATATAATAATTAAAAAAATAAATAAATCAATTTTTCATATATATCATTATAAAATACATTTCCATCATAATTATTATCTATGATATGTTTTAAAAGGAAAACAAAGTACATCATTTTGTGATGCGATAGTTCACCATACAAAATGTATGTTACCAATTAGATGGAAGTGTGTTTATGTTACGGTTGAAAAATTAGTTTAATGATATATAATTATATTAAGGATTCATTTATATTATTTAAGAACCAAATTAGTTATATTGATTTTATGAAAAATGATAATAAAATAGTGGATGATTCAAACACGAATTTTGTGGGAAGTGAATTAGTTATACAATTTTTGATCATATATGGATTTAGAGGTGTGAATAATGGGATATTTGTAATGACCCAAACATTAATTAATGGAAATACCACTTGATAAAATTAAATATCTCTTTATGTAAAATGTTTATATAAATTTTCAACTTCGTTGGTTTTATGTTATTAATTTTGACCATTGCTAATATAGTTGTGGAGTGGTGATCACATTATTAGTATAAATATAAGGCTTTAACAAATCCAATTTACTCAGACAAAGGATGCGATGGGCTCATCTAGTAGATGTTCCCCATAATAATCACATTCATCTGAGCTCAAAAAAAGGTGGCGTTATTGGGATTCTCTCTTGACCAAGCCCAAGTCGATCTTCAATATGTTATGCTTGAGTGAGACCGCCTACGATAGAAGTTGAAGTTGATAGAGATTACCACCCGAGCAATGTTATCTGAGCCACCCAAAGAGTTCGTCAAAATCTCACACCATACTCTTCGGTCTTTTTCTGTTGTAATAAGGGGTTATATAACAAGACAATAGCACTATGGTTATGTACATTATTTTTGTATATAATAATGAATATACATTCATTTTATTATTATTATCTTGTAAATTATATTTAAATCTCTAATGGTATTTTTAGTTAATGTTCAACTAGGAACTCTATTTTGATGAATTAGTGTATTTTTTAATTAAATAATATTTTAATATAATATAATTATAATAATAATAATAATTTTTATTATATATAAATGATCATATAATTTTATGAATCCAATTGTAATTTTTATTAAGGTTTGAAATGCATTTCTGTCAAAACCCATTAAATTTCGATAATTGTTGAGTGTTGTTTTAAAAGTGAAAATTAACATATTTAGGAAATTATTTAGAGAAAATGAATATTATTTCTTGAATCAGGATGTCAAATTCTTCCAACAGTGATTTTTTCATAATTTTCTGAGAGAGTAAAATTTTTTGGTAAAAAATTAATACCGTTTAAATATATAATGTGTTTTTTGACATCATAAAGACCCAATAGTGTAGTAATAATGTTCAATAATCTTTATGTTCGGACAATGTATATTTTACCATTAAAATAATGTGATTTTGGGTTTTTTTATTTATTTTACAATTCTTTAGTAGACCTTTCACGACTTATTAAACATTTTGTCTTCTTAAATTTTTTTCTTTGGGAGTGTGACTCACCTCCATATAAGAAACCCCATTATTTTTAAGATGATCGGACTCTGCCCTTATAAAATATTATTTTACAATTCCCTTTTCCAAAAACTAGGGGAAAAACCCATGGTTTGGTTTGTGGTTTGGATTAGTTTAATGTGAGGTGTCCCAAACCTAAATAATGAAGAATTAGCTCACCTTTCCTATATAAAAACACCCATGATCCCACTTACTCCTCACTCAAAGCCTTTCTTGTTCGTCCAACCTCTTCCCTCCTCTGTCTATAATCCTCCCAAGGTTCCCCAAGCTCCCAATAAGCTTCTCTCAAGCCTTTGGAAGCACATTTCCATGTAAGGGTTTTCTCTTCCTTTCTCATTTTTGTACAATATTCATTAAATTGTTATGTCCTTTTAATTTCAATTATAAATGTAGGGGTATGGTTTCACACATCCCCCACATTTCCCTCATTATATTTTAATGATGGTATACACCTTTATCTCTCATTTAATACCTCCCATTTACACCCATTTCTATGCCGAAATTCCAAAAGTATTATCTCTCTCCTCATTTACATTAAAGCGATTATTTTGTATCATGATTGTAAATTACACTAAATTTGCACGGACATGTATATATATAACCCACTTATTATTCATGTCATGTAATTATTATGATACACCCATTTTTCTCTCATCAACCATTTTTATGAGTTCTTATATCACGTCGTTATGCTTCTGAAATTGCACTGTGCTTTTCCAAGCCAAAGTCACTGTATAGTAAATACCATGCTCATTTCTCTATTAAGGATATTCAACTTTACTGACATTTATTTATTGTTTAAAGAGTTTAATGTATGTATTACACACTCGTTTATCGTGGAATAAAAGATTATCTTGAATGATTCAATGTTTTATGATTCATTTGTCACACTTATGCATGAAATGAAATGTTTAAGAAGGGTGTGCCATTATAGCACTCTAATGCATTGGGTAATGTATTGTATCAAGATACTTCATGTGGAATGGGTTTTTAATCATTCTAATTCATGTTCAATGAGGGTTTACTCTTTATTCATGTTCAATGAGGGATTACTCATGCTCCATATGCAATGAGCCTTTGCTCATGATAATTCCATGTTATGTGTTGTTGCCATATTTCCATGTTATGGTTATCATGATTTATCATGCCTTTATGTTTAATCTTATATTTTTCTCTATTGATATTCCTATTGTATACAATTTATTGTATCCCTCATGTTATTCCATGATTACTCCCTTACTGGGTTGTATTGCCCACCCTTTTCTTATGCATGTCCTCAGGTTATCCCATGCAACGCTAAACATATGGGAATGTACTGTTCATGTAAAGGATGTTTTCATTAAATTTTTTGTTTTTCATGTTTATGTTTTTATGTAATTATCCTAAGCCCCAAAGACACTAGTCCTATTGATCTTCTATGTTGTATCATGTGAATCATATATAACAAATTATGATTAATTGTGTAATAAAAAGTTGGGTTTTTATAGTTGGTATCAGAGGATAGGGTTAGTTATTTTTGGGATTAGTATTAGAAAACCCAAGTGAATACTTAAGGGTAATAATAAGTATAATAAAAACATCCATAAGTATTGTTGAGTATTTAGTAAGTGGTTTATCAAGCAAATACATCCATGTCTGGATTTCAGTAGTTAAAGGTGGCTCTAGCATAGATGTATCCTAGGGGTAAAACCCAAAAACACAGCATTGAGCTAGACTCGAACGTGAACTAGTGCATGAAAACAGGCCATGATGCTATCTTGGTTACGACACTCTTGGAGGATATTCTTTGGTAAATTAACAAGATTAGTATGAACCATTATTAAGGTGAAAAAATTCCCTAAGACTATATTTTTGAAAGACGGTCATGGATAACATAGACTGAATCCATTAGATTCATATGTTTAGAAAATAACAGTTATTTATTAGTCATTAGGTTTGAACTTTTATTACACTATATGTGTTACCCCTAACATTCCTTTTATTCCACCAATGGCTGATAATATGAGGAATCATGATAACAACCGATGTAAAGATCAATATGATGATTGTACTAATGAGATGTGAAATCCAATAGGAGAGGGAATCATGAACATTATCATGCTTCTCTCTCAGCTATCTCAAGCATTTAATAGAAACATCTTTCAAGAGGATCGTTCAATCCCCCCTAAGAAATAACATGTCACTATTGAGAGCTTCATGAGACAAAGGACACATACTTTTAATGGATCATATGATCCCTCAATCGTTGAACAATGGTCAACTCCATTGAAAAAATCTTATCCATCCATCAATGTTCTGAACATAAGATGTTTCTCATCTATGCTTATTGTTTGGTGGTTGAAACTGATCAATGGTGGACATTGATCAAAAATACGAATCCTGAGTAGGAGAACGACGTGTTGTAATGGAAGGATTTCTAGAAGATTTTTTTCGATAAATATTTTCCGTGCACCCTCCATCTTAAGATGGAAATGGACTTCGTTTCCCGCAAACAAAAAGATGATGAATCCGTCGAATCGTATGAGGGAAACTTGACAAGGCTTGCACGATATGCCTCTGGCTTTTTCATTACCCCCAAATGAAAGGTTGACCACTTCATTGGTGGGATGAATCCTTGCATGTAGAAAGCGCTGGCGATCTGTGACTTCGACAGCTATGAAGAAATGGTCTGATATTCCTTCATGGTCAAAATGGATATAAGAGAATCTAAGGGGTATCATGGAGATAAGAAGCGTAAGGTGGACTTTAATGCGGGTGATCCTATGGATAAATCCTATGGTGCTATGAAGATACAACACCCCACATGCCAATGGTGCAGAATGAAGAACCCTGGTAATTGCCTGAAGGGGGTGAGGAAATGCTTTATGTGTGGAAGAGAAGGGAACCAAGCAATAATCTATTAGCAAGAAAGACTTGCAGCTGCGATAGAGGAGAGGAATGATCCATTCTAACCTCAATGTGTGGTTCATTTATACAACTACAATGAACCAGGGAATCTTGAAAATCAGTTCTCTAAGCCAAGGGTTTTCGGAGGCAAAAACCTCCAAGGTCGTAAGGGTAAGCTTATGCCATAACTGATGCTAAAGTGAACCCTGAAAACGATGTGTTGATAGGTATGCTAGTTAATAATTAAAGAATAGTGAACAAACTTTGTGATTCTAGTTCTACACATTCTTTTATATCTCAAAATTTTTGTAGAACAATCCTAGCACCACTACAAATCATGGAAGTGAAGATTTCATTGAGTTCATAAAAAGGGGAAATCAATACATCCCTTGAATATAACTCCTCCCTTGTCATAATCTGTGGATTTAACTTCCCGTAGAACCTTTTCATAATCCCTCTAGTATAATTTGATGCAATTCAGGACATGGATTGGATTTCCTTATATATAACCAACATAAATTTCCGGGAGAGGGAAATCACTCTCCATGTGGAGAATTTACCAATGATTCTTTATAAGTGCACGGAGGAAGATAAATCTTCTTTAGCTCCATCATCTAAAAACTGGATATTACATCCCTGTGATCATGCATATCTAGCTCATATGATTGAGTCTAAAGAGGAAACCATCCAATAAGTCATGCCAATTGTGAGGGAACTTACTGAAGTGTTTCTTGGGAAATTTTTTGGTCTTACACATAGAAGAGATGTTGAATTATCAATTGATCTTATACCTATGGTGTTTCCAATATCAAATACTCTATATAAAATGGATGTTGTGGAGCTTGAGTATCTGAATAAACAACTACATTAGAATATGGATAAAGGGTTTATATGCCCAAGGGCTTCACTATGGGGTGAACCCGTCCTCTTCGTGAAGAAGACGGTTGGGTCAATTCACCTTTACATCAATTATTGTGAGCTTAAAAAAATCATGATAAAGAACAAGTATCATGTCCCATGAATTGATGATTTGTTCTATTAGCTGCATGAAGGACAATACTTCTCCAAGGTGGATTTGTGTTTGGGATATTATCAAGTAAGGGTGAAGAAGGAATATTTCCCCAAGACTATTCTTTGTACAAGAAATGGGCTCTATGAATTCATAGTAATGACTTTCAGACTCATTAATTCTCCAAAAAAATACATGGACCTGATGAATAGAGACTTTAGAGATTACCTTGACAAATTTGTGGTAGTATTTATAGATGACATTCTGAAATACTCTAAAACCAAGGAGGATCATGAGAAGCATCTAAGAACTATATTTGAGACCTTGAATAAGGAGAAGCACTACGAAAAGTACATCAAGTGTGAGTTCTTGTTGAAGGAGGTATGATTCTTGGGCCATATCATCACATGAAGTGGGATATCTATGGATACCTCTAATACAAATGCAACTGAGGGAAGGTTGAGGCCAACACCAGTAACGGATATCCGTAGATTCTTGGGGTTTACTGGATATTATCAAAGATTTGTGAGAAATTCATCATGGTTTTCCAACCCTTTTACCAAGATAACTCATTAGAGCATAAAGTTTTTGTGGAGTGATGAATGTGAAGAAAGCTTCAAGGAGTTGAAAAGGAGGCTGGTCACTACACCCGTGATCACTTTACCCATAACTGTAGAACTTTTTTTTGGTATTCAGTGATGCGTCGAAGAAGGGCCTCAGATGTGTGTTAATATGAAATGAGAAAGTCATTGCCTATGCCTCAAGTCAATTGAAGGTTCATGAAAAGAACTATCCATCACATGACCTCGAGTTGGCTGTAGTGATCTTTTCATTGAAAATTTGGAAGCATTATCACTTTGGGGAGAAGTTTGAAATATATACGGACCACAAAAACATCACGTATTTATTCACACAGTAAGAGTATAACATGTGCCAACGAAGATGGTTAATGATGATCAAAGACAATGATTGCTCAATCCATTACCACCCTGTGAATGAGAACTAGGTGTTGGATTCCCAAATTAGAAAGGACCCATCGATTCAATCGTTGATGAAAATTGAAAAGGATGCAATTATCTTAAATTTGATCAAGATGGAAATCGGAATCATAAAGAAGGGAACATCATCAATCCTTTCACAAATTATTTCTCAACAGTAAGTTTTAGAAAGGTTAAAGGACGCATACATGGATGATATCGGAATTTAGGAAAAATTGGAAACTATCGGAAAAGGGAAATCCTCGGATTTTAATATCAATGATGAAGGAATTGTGAGATTTGGGAAAAGACTAGGTGTTCCATCAAGTCCAGAGCAGAAGAAGGATATTTTGGATGATGCATATAGTTCAAATTACTCTATTCACCCATGAAACACAAAGTTGAATAGATATCTTTCAGTGTATTATTAGTGGGATAATATGAATAAGGAAACAGCTGAATATACATCAATGTGCCTGGTGTGTCAACAATTGAACATAGAGAGGCATAATTCTATGTGTTTGATGAAACCATTTCCCATACTAAAATTTAAATGGGAGAACATCACCATGGACTTTATCACCAGACTTCTGCTGACATCCAAAGGAAATAATGCAATATTGGTTGTTGTGTTTCATATTACAAAGGTAAAACATTTCCTTGATTTTGGGGTGGATTTCTCATTAGATCAATTGGCACAGATATATATCAGGGAAGTGGTAAGGCTTCATGGAGTACCACTATCTTTTGTGTCTGATCAAGATCCAATAATTCACTTCTATGTTATCAAAGAGTCTTCAACATGCTCTGAATACAGAACTGAACATCATTACGGCCTATCATCCTCAAACTAATGTCTAATATGATCATACTAACCAAACACTTGAGGACATGTTGAGAGCATGCTCAATGGACATCAAAGGATGGTGGGGTCAACATCTTCCTCTATTCTTGTTCTCTGATAATAACAGTTTCCACTCAAACATTGAAATGGCACCTTATGAATCCCTTTAGGGTAAAAGGTGTAGAATAACGACGTGTTGGGATGAGGTCAATGAGCGTAAACTGCTTAGACCAGAAATGGTCGAAGAAATGGTAGAGAAGGTGAAAACCATTTAGCAGCATATCAAGGAATCCCAGAGTCAATAGAATAGTTATGAAGATAACCTTCAATGTGACCTTGATTTTAATGTTGGAGACATGGTATTTTTATGTATATCTCCATGGAAGAAGGTCACGAGGTTTGGAAATAAAGGGAAGTTAAGTCCAAGGTACATCATCCCCTTCGAGATTCTTGATCGTGTCGAGGGAGTGGCATATCGACTACACCTTAAACCTATAATGGCCAAAGTATGTGATGTCTTTCATGTATCCCTCTTATTAAAGTACATACTAGGCCCTTCACATGTACTCTCTTCAGATGTAGTACAGCTATAGGATGATATTTCTTATGAGAAGCATCTTGTGAAAATCTTAGATCGTAGAGAAAAAGTTCTATGAAATAAGACAATGCCCCTCGTCAAGGTGTTATGGCGAAACCACAAGTATGAAGAAGATACATGGGAATCCGAGGTAATGATAAATCAGAGTTACCTACATCTGTTTTAGTGTGGGAAAATGAAAATTCGATGGTGAAATTTCATAAGGGGAGAAGATTGTAACAACCCAAACTTTCATTAATGGAAATCCCAATTGATCTAATTAAATGTCTCTGTATGTAAAATGTTTATATAAATGTCAACTTCTTTGGTTTTATGTTAATAATTTTGACCACTGATAATATAGTTTTTGAATAGTGATCACATGATTATTATAAATATAAGGCTTTAATAAATCCAAATTACTCAGACAGAGGTAGTGTTGGCCTCATCTAGTAGATGTGCCCTGTACGAAGCCCATTTTCCTGAGATTGGAAAGGTAGTGGAGTCATTGGGCTTCTCTCCTTACCAAGACCATTTTGAGCATGAATATGTTAAGATCGAGTGGGACCGCCTATGAAATAAGTGGAAGTTGATAGGCATTACCACCCAAGTAATGTTATCCGAGCCACCCCAAGAGTCTATCACCATCACACAACTTGCTCTACGGTCTTATGCGGGTGTTATAAGGTGTTATGTAATAAGACCATAGCATAATGATTATGTACATTATTTTTGTATATAATAATGAATATACTTTCCTTTTATTAATATTACATTTTGAATAGTTTTTAAAGCTCAAATAGTATTTCTAGTTAAAGATCAACAAGGAAATCTATTTTGATGAAGTAATGGATTTTTGAATTAAATAATATTATAACAAATTATTATTATTATTATTATTAAATTATTTTTTATTAAATATAAATTATCATATAATTTTATGAATTCAATTCTAAATTTAATTAAGGTTTGAAATCCATTTTTATCAAAACCCATGAATTGTTTATAAATGTTGGGTTTTATTTTAAAAGTGAAACTTAAAATATTTATAAAATTATAGAGATCAAATGAATATTATTTCAGGTATTAAAATGTCGAAATTAACCAAAATTAACTTTTTCATAATTTTCAGAGATAATCAATTTTTTGGGTAAAAATTTAATACCGTTTAAATATATAATGTGTTTTTTGACATCAAAATCACCCAATAGTGATGTAATAAAACAGTATAAAATTTATCTTCGACCCATATATGTTTTACCATAAAAATAATATGATTTTGGGTTTGTTTGATTTATTTTGAAATTATTTAGTGTACCAATAAATACTTATTAAAAATTTTGTCTTTTTAAATTATTTTCCTTGGGTGTGTGTCTCACCTCCACAAAAGCAACACCATTATTTTAAGAATTTCAGACATGGGCCTTATAAAATATTTTTTTCCACATCCCTTTTCCAAAATACATGGGATAAAACCATGGTCTGGTTTGTGGTTTGGATTAGTTTATTGTGAGGTCTCCCAAACCAAAATAATAAAGAATTCCCCCACCTTTTCTATATAATCCCACCCATGATCCCACATCCTCATCACTCATAGCCATTGGAGTTCGTCCAAACTCTTCCCTCCTTTCTCTAGAATCCTCCCAAGATGCCCCAATCTCCCATGAATACTCTCTAAATAATCCCCAAAGCCTTTGGAAGTACACTTCCATGTAAGGGTTTTTTCTTCCTTTCTCATTTTTGTCCAATATACTTTAAATTTTTATGCCCATTTAATATCAATTATAAATGTTGGGGTATAGTTTCTAACCAACCCCATGCTGCCCAATATATGTTTGAATTATGGGAGACCCCTTTCTCTCTCATTTAATGCCTCCCACATACACCCATTATAATGATGAAATTCCGAAAGGATTTTCTCTCTCTTCATTTACATTCAAGAAATTCTTTTGTATCATGGATCTAAATTCCACTAAATTTGTTGGAACATGTATCTATATGACCCATTTACTATCCATATAATGTAAATATTATGAGACACCCATTTCTCTCTTATCAAATTTTTTTCTGAGTTCTTATGTCACGTGTTTGTGCTTCTAAAATTGTGTCGCGCTTTTCCAAGCCAAAGTCAATGTTTAATGAATACCATGCCCATTTCTCTATCAAGGGTGTTAAACATTATGTACATTTACATAATGTTTAAAGAGTTTCATTTATTTATTCCACATTCATTTATCATGGAATAAATGATTATGTAGAATTATTTAATGTTTTAGGATCCATGTGGGACACTTATGCATGAAATGAAATGTTTAAGAATGGTGTGCCCTTATAGCGCTCCAATGCTTTATGTAAAGTATAGTATCATGATATGTCTTGTGAAATGGGTGTTTAATCATTATAATTTATGCGAATCAATGGTTTTCTAATGCTTCATATGCATGGAGGGTTTACTCATTCTCTATGTATTATGATCCTTGTCTCATGCTAATTCCATATTAAGTGTTGTTGCAACATTTCCATGTTATGATTATCATGCTTTATCATGCCTTTATGTTTATTCTTCTTTTATTCTCTATTGATATGCCTATTTTTTTAACAAATATTGTAATCCTCATGTTATTCCATGATTATTCCCTTACTGGGATTTATAGATCGCCCTTTTCTTATGCATGTGCTTAGGTTATCCCATGCAATGCTAAGTGTGATGGAATGTAGTTTTCATGTAAAATATGTTTTCAATAAAATTGTGGTATTTCATGTTTTATGTTGTTATGTAATGATCATAATCCTCAAAGGTAGAAGGCAACTCGATCTTATATGTTGCATCAAGTGATGTGTATATAATAAAATATGTTCAATAGTGTAATAAAAAGTAGGGTTGTCATAATATCTGAGGACCTTTTATAATGCTGGGAGGGGACAGACATGGAATTATAGAAAAAAAACCATGTATAACAACATTTTTAACTAAAAAATAATCAAAACACAAAAAAATTAAATAATTTATGGTTTTCGTAAGAAATATGGCCAGAAAAGTGGTGTCAGACGTATTTATAGATCAACATGGCCCATAAGATTTTGATTTAGACCCTAAGTAAGCTTTATTTTACCATAATCACTGTAATCATTTTTTATTGCATTCCCTAATATTTCTAAGTGGAAAATTATGTTTAAATTTTTAGAAAATAAATATTATAATAATTAAATGTACATATGTCCATTTTTCTAAATTCATGTACCACATTTTTAAAATTTTAGTTTAATGCAATTCTTGTAGGCATGGTGAGAATGTAGGTTTTTAATGAGTGAATATTCCAATGTCCATTATATTTATGTATCTAAATTTACTATTAAAATGAATAAAATGAAAAATATTTTATTATTATATTTTATTATTTATTAATATTTACATAAAAATTATAATATAATTTTACTAGATAAACTAATTAGACAAAAAATTAGTTTTCTGCTAAAAATCAGTTTTTTTCACTATTCCTAAAAAATGAATCTTCTCAAAAAAAGTACAAATATTTACACAATTATAATTTTTAAATTCTAAATTCATAATTTTTTATTGTATAAAATTATATTTCTAAAATAATATAAAATAATATTTATTATTCTTCATAGAATGATATAAAAAGAAGTTCTTTTAAAAAAATGTTAATTTCAATCATATAAAGGCCTTACTAAAAAAAATTTCTTTATTATTATCAAGATCATTTATAATAGTTAAAAAGTTTTTTTTAATATTAATAACTCTATATTTAATTTTTCGTTATAACAATACTATTTAAATAATTATAATAATAAAATGTTCTTTTGAAGAAACATTGTGGAGTGTGTTGCGCAATCCAATTCTATGTTTCATATAGCACAAGATAAAAAAAATATTTTTCTTGTTTTATATTATTAAAATGGTGTTTCATAAAATAAATAAAAACATGCTTTATTTATTTATAAAATTTTGTTTTTAATTTTTTAGGAAATTAAATATCTCAAAAATATTAAAATAATTATATAATATTAATTCACAAAATATCAGGCTATTATAGGGCATGTTGATTTTACCTCAAGGGGTGAACTATTTTTTGTGGATTCCATTTAGTTTGTAAATATTACAAAAACTATTTAGTCTGAAAGGAATATAATTTTTTCCCTCCTTGGGTGGATGGATGAATTCTCTACGGAGGACCCAAATGTCAAAAAATTATGTTGAAATAACTATTTTCTATACTTCATGGTGGTGTTCACCAAACAATAAATATAAAATTTTAATGTTCTGAATTCTCATATTTAGTATATTATTATTTCTCTATCATGAAATATAGGTTGATACTGATGTGTGTAGTCTATTCGCCTATATTCCCCATCCATTGATTCACTGAGAGTTAAGATCCCTCAATGTATACCTTTCCAACATCTAATGTTTCAATATGAACCTCACAAGATAATTTTTACTCTTCACAAAATTAATGATAAAATTAATATCTTATAAATGGTATCATAATATTATTTGTTATTTTGATGATCTCAAATAATATCATTCCCACCCTATAGTATCAATGACACCCACAGCCAGAAAAACTACTCTTATAATTAATTCATAGACCAGTCTACTAGTCCTCTTCTAAATCAAATTAATATTTATTTAAAATAATATATAATATAAATACATGTTCAAACCATGTCTATGATCTAAAAAAATATATCATGTTTTATAATAATTGTCGCAGTCTAATATAAAAAATGTAAATGTTGTCTCATTACATAAAGCACCATGTTGTCCATATAGTTTCTTATATGCATCCCCTCAAACACATCCTCAATAAACCCAAAATAAATATTTTTATGTATAAATACATACATTATTATAAAAATTAAATTCATATTTAATATATAAAAAGTATATCAACGAGAATGGGATGGATGACATTATTTTCACCCATCTAACTCTGGAGAAAGTACCATTCGCCTAGAAACATATGGCAGAATATGTACTATCAAAAACAGATATATCATTGTTAATGGTATATAATTTATTTTTAATCATATATTATAATTGAAATATGGATACAATACCATATTCTAAATAATTATAGCTGAGGAATTTTACATACATCCCCAATAATGGCACATAATTTATAATTGTTTCTCCTAGAGTAGGGACATATCATGAATATGGTATAATACTATTCCTTGATCATTAGCCTCAAATTGGTTATCAAAATATTTATTACCGACCATGATATCAATGGAAACTTAGATTCAGTAATCTAGAAAAAATTGGAGAATATTGCCTTCTGTGGAAATAACTAGTTACCATAATTCATTACACATTAGAGTGATGGTGAAATTTTCCAAGGATCTAGTAATTTATTAAATATCATAATATTATAATTCCCCTAATTTTGAACTAGGTAATTTGGTGGAAGTATTTCGAATACAGATAAGGATAAAATTATCATTCGTGTTGTGCATCAAAAATTGGTCACCCCCTTTATCAGTAATGTGAAAAAATAGGTTTCCATTATTGACATAATGTCTCAATATTATCATCTATTACAAAAATTATGTATGTTTATTTTTAGTTATCCCTAATCATGTGTTATCATTTATAAGGAACTCCTTTATATTAATTTGTATAAAAATTGAAAATTTGTATATGATTAGTGAATTTCATCATTTCTGGAGGATTCAAATCCAAATGAATTCTGAACAAGAATATCATTGATATGGTTATCATTGGGGGAATAGAAAGAGTGGACACCCTTGAAGCCACGGTGAATATTTAATCAATATTATCAAGGACACACAAAAATGGACCTAGACATCCCATAATATTAGGATATATGGGATGTTTTTTCCCTTGTAAATTCATGAATGTATTATTTTAATATCAATATTACATTTATGTTGAATTCAAGCAAACTTTATTCACTATACTAGGGAGATTCTTAATTATTCAATGTTCAATTATAAATTTTATATTTAGGTAATGGATGTTATCAAAATGTATCACCCATTTACTTTGTGGTAGATGTAGTTCACCTTAAAGTCCATTAATTTATTCTCCATGTGGGATTTCTAAGTTCCCTTTATGGAGGTTGATTCACATTACTTCATTTCCTTCCCCAATAGAAACATAATTGTAATATTTTTATTATATAGTACTATCATCATTTACAGTGGGATTAATAATTTCACGCATGAGATGAAAAGGATCTATGTGAAGCATGTGATCCATTATAACAACTATTCATACTATAATACATCTACTAATATGTGGGTGTATGATTTTAATAATTGTACGTACAATATTCTACAAATTATTATGAGTTGGAATAAGATAATAATTACAGAAAGTCTTCTTAAGGGGATGGGTGATTATCATTCTATTTTTCACACCCTCACTTAAGGGATCCCACTCTCTAGTGTATCGTACTAAAGAAATTATTCCCATAGAAATATATTTTCCTCACAAATAATGTCTATATTGGAGCTTCCAGCCAGTGATTATTGATCCCCATTCCATCTTCTTGAATAAGCGAGACATAGTGATAACAGATTGCAAGCATCATAAAACATTGAGGTTTGAGAATGTATAGTATGCCAATTAATATACAAGATGATTCACCGTTGAACAGTCATTCAAGGGGATATGGTTATCCTTCAGAGGATGGTAATGATACATATAAGGAGGATACTAATGTTGTAATAAATATGGGATGATCCCAACACAATTCACATGTTCTTCACTGGTGAAGTATATTTCTTAATAATAGAGGATAGAGGACATATCACACCTCCCACCAATGAATTTTTTTTAATTTCTATGTTAGGTTCACAAAATAATAATTAAACCCTTTATTCATGACATTAAACTACCTGTCCTAAGGACATTACAACATTAGTCTAAACTATAAAATCCATGTTAAATCTCAATTGACAATAAAATAATTGTATATATCGATCATATATGAAAATTGTAATTCATTACTACAATTAATTCACTAGATTTATTTATATAGGCCCACAGTTTTCCTTATGTGATTTGAATTACATCATAAAACTGAATTTCAATCTATAAAAAGATAAGGTCTATATAACCAATGAATATTATTCCCATTCTATATGTTTAATCCATGCCATATTTATTTTCCGAACTAATTTGAATTCCATTATAGCTAAACATAGACTATGTGTGTATAAATATATTTAAACATTATATATAGAAGATATCTCTTTCATTATATAAATTTTTTCTATAAAATATATTTTGAAATTATTAGGTTCATATACTTGATTAAAATAGTTTCCCTATGTCCATAGACTATGTGTTGGATAATATATATTAGCTTAGGTAACTTAGTGACACATGCATTCTTTTTAAAAGGTACATCCCCGCATTTTATTCAATTCACCTCCCAATTCATACATGGTGGCTATTACAGTTTTATTTTATTGTAGTTCAACCTAGATAGCTCAAATCAATGTTATATCCATCTAATTTTCCTATTGTATGATCCTGATATACATAGAGAACATTATACATGATGATTTTATAGATTGAATCATATAACTGTAGAATAAATTATGAATCACATATGATTTTTATTAATTATGACCATAAATTTTATTGAGTCGAAATTAATATTACATTTTTGTGTTTTTTACTTCACAAATTCACTAACAATCATATACCCAAAATAATTACTTTAATGAGAGATCCAGGTGGATTAATTCTTATTACAACAGAATATATAGTAACAATAAAATATCTTAATTCGGACCCATCCATAGTTATCCACTTATAATATATTTCATATATTATCATAAAAATAGGATCCCATAACTTATTTTATGAATGATCCCACCCCTTATCATGATTACATTATTTGTCAGACATTTTAGTTAATGTTATATGAATGAAATCTTCATCCATATATTAATAAAAAATTATTACAATAAACTTATGAAATATATTTCTGAATGAATAATGACCTTAATATTTATACATACATTACTTCATAATCCATGGAAAAAATTATCTGACATGATTTTTGTTGGAATGAAAGACCTTAAACTAAAGGATTAGGAGACACAAATATACCTAGGTTGAAAACTCATAAATAGAACCCAGAAAAAGTTCATCCCTCCCATGTAGATCCAAATCAAGAGATTGAAGATATTTTGATGGAATAAATAAATAGATGAGATAAATATGTGGTAGGATTTCACTATAAATGAACTCATCCCTTGTATTATAGACGCACTGTTTCATGAATAAAATTAGAGCTCTCATTGATCATTTATACTACAAATTTTTTGTGGCTTGACAGGAGTTCTAATAATTCCATTTCATTCTACAAAATCAATCCCTGATAAATCCATTCATTACTATACCCCTATATCGTGTTATCAATCACCTTAAGTAATAAGACCATAATAGGGAATCAAATCATCTTGTTTTGAAATCATTTAACATATTTTGGACATAAAACCCACCAATACAAATCCAAAATCGCATGTCACAGAGTAAAATCATTCAATCTCGTTCCCTAATAAATAATAATTAACATATGATAACTTCACATTAAGCCTATATAAAGGCCACATATACCCATATTGATGAACACATTTGGTATAAATTGGAGCCTTATAATATTATCTAAAAACCAAACCCATGTTTTGATTATTTTACATATTCTCTATTTGAATCATACCAATACCAATTCAAGTGAGAACATTTAAAGGATGAGTTCCCTATCATAACACATATTTTTTTCAATCATGTTTAATTGTGATTTTTAAAACCCTCCTATTTATAGTGAAGAAAACATTAAATACTACTAAAATTATTTCTACATAATCCTTTATGAAAATATTAAGGCAATAAAATTATTTTTAATAAATATTCTTTATTACATCATAATAGAAAAAGGACAATTCTTAACTCTCTACTTTTTCAATTATTGAATTAAATTATTTTCTATCCTAGACAAAAATAATGATGACAAATAACGTTATTGAATATTTATATATTTTCATTGAATTATATTATTTGAGATACCACACTAGAAAAACTACTCATTAAATAGATTGACATCTTAGTTATTTTTTCAATCATTCTTCATAATGGGATATATTTCATTTTGAACAAATAAAATTATTAGGGTGAAGAAATTGTTAACACGAACATCAGATTGAAAGTCACTTTATGAGGACCATGATCCTTATATGGATGACATCAAAAAGGGTATACTTACTCAATAAATAATAAAAAAATTAGAATTATGGTTGAGAAATGATTTCTCATTAACTAAGGGATGTGGATTTATTAAAAAAATTCATTTTATTGATTTGGGGTGAGAACCTCCTACTTTATGTAGTCCATGAATTTCATCAATCGTTTATGAAAAGTATTATATAAACTTAAAATGATATCTAAAATATCTATAGACTATTTTAGCCACTAATATGTGTTTTGATAGTCCCAATGATAATGATATAGATCATTTATTAGGATTTAATTCGAAATATTGGGGATTGAACAAAGAATTATAGATATCACGTTAGGATTATTTTATGTTTTTAATAAAATTTGGAAAAATTAAACATATTTTAAAATGTAATTATAACTAAATAACAACATTTAAAAGTTTGTTTCATCGGAGAACATACATTAACATATTTTTTATTCCATGTAACTCCTCATCCATGATCCAAAAATCATAAATCATATGTGAATTAGGTTTGTAGCCTCAAAACATCTTCCTTCGATTTCATAAACCCCATAACCTCATTTCCAATATTTTCCATAAAATTATAGAATTTTAATTCATAATAGACCCAATTTGAATGGTCATTATATTTTGAAATTGAAAAAGTTTCCCATTTGTCACCTTGGATTCTAGGAATATTTTTTTATAATTTTATATAAATGTTATTATAATTTTAAAAGTGGTTAATTTCATGATATATCGACGTACCATCAAGAAAATGCATGGGAACACATAGTTCATTCAAATTACTAAATTCACAAATCACACGACAATTGGTTCATGAATTATGAACACTATATAGAATATCAATGACCACATTTACTATAAACAGATGATGTCCCTATTAATTTTAATGGATAAAAAATTAGAGAATCTAGAGGGGAACATGATCTCTAAAAAACAATTTCCCTTCTATATTTCATTATCCTCCCTTAATTAAATACACGAGATTAATATTTGTATTAAATGACATTCACATTCCACATTACAAACTTTCATTTCATATATTTCATAATGCTCTTTTGGTGCATCCCATAAAATTTTAGGTCTTTCATTAGACTATAATGTGTAATAGTCTTGTGGAAATCATTTATAATTTAATAATATTTACGTAGATGATGATGTAGTCAACATAGGTAGTGACTCATCATCAAATTCATGCCTAACCCCATATCTATAATTTGAATATTCATGAAATTTGTCCATAAAATGTCTAAATATATGAAATAATACCCCTCTAATGACATGTGGATGATCCCATGCACCTTAGTTGTCACATTAATGACCATGTTCTCCTTATTCTCTCACTAGTATGAACATGTTACCAGAATTAGTCATATTGGTGGCTAAAAATATGATCAGATATTTAGAATTCTAGCATGGGCATAGAAATTTTGATTATTTACATATACATTATAGTGAATCCGAACACAAATTCTATTTCTTTTTTAGTTATGAATTATAGAATATACCTTTTTATACCAATTTATATTCACATGATTTATGAATAGTACTTATTCACAAGGGTTTTTTTCAGTTCATATTAATATTAATCATTATTATTATACCCATGGATAAAACAAAATTAAAAAATTCTAATTGGAAGCCACCACGTAATTCAACATCCTCTTCTAGGTCATTCTCTGTGATAAATTCAACACCATAATGATAATTAGAACCCTTAAATTTAATATGCTATAGTGTACCTCATCAGACTATGATATATCATTATTGTTGAAGAAATATGTTACTCATTAAGGTATATGAGCTCTAATGAACCCTATGCATCTAATATTATCCTAATTCCCAAGGAAAAAATGCACCTTTTTCAAGAAATTTTTCATCATTTCCCACAGAAAGCATGTCAGAATTACATCATCTTGTCTTTCAACCCAATGTAAGACCAAATGTTCTCTAATAGATTGGGTAATGGTTTATATATAAATTAGATATCATTCTAACAAAAACCACTTAATCATTTACTGAGGATAGTAGAGAATTTTATTTCATGGAACTTTATCCATAGTGTAATCCACATAAATCCATCCCATAAGTCATCTACCATGTTATATTGAGTGGTTTTTCCTCATGTTTATCCCTGAACATAATCCATTTATTGATACCTGTCACCATGTAGTGGCTTCTACATGAAATTAAATTTCTATGAATCACCCCTATTTAAAAATCTTTAAATATAACTACATAATGATATTGGGAACATAATCATAAAATGAGATTAATTAGTCATCAATATATGAATGTAAAAGGATCAATTATTTTCTTTATAACATTTACATAAATGAAATGATGTTCCTTCTTAAATGGGACCAAACAATACGGGGTTTGAATACCATTACAAGGAAACATAAGTATCTTATCCCACATGTGAAATACTAAAATAAATAAAACAATATTCTTATAAATATTCTATATAGAAGGGTACAAAAACCTATCACAATTTCAAGGAATCCTTGATGACTATAAATCCCAAGTGTCCCCGGAATCCATACAAGGTAGCATGAAACTATACTGTATTGTTCAAGCCCTACAAGAGGACCTTATATAACAACATAACCAAAATACATTATATTTGTAAAAATAAATAAATAGTTCATTTCAGTTCTCTTGAAAACATATAAATCCTAGAATTCCCATAACACTTACATAAAGGCTTGTAACCCCGCCGTACTATTATATACTCCTAAAAATCATTAAAATCCGAGGTACCCTTAATCCTTTCAAGATAAAATGAAACTGTTTAATTATTTTAACTCCTTCTAGGAGATCATAAATCTCATTATACCCCGAAGCATTCATGTATAGAAAAAAATTACATCATACATTCATGCCCACTTTGGGTAACATAATCCTCAATTATATATTGATCCTTCATAGATGGAATAAAATAGTAACATACCATAAATTAATTATAAGAGATGATAAATCCTATTATCACATATTCCATATTAGATGTAATTAAAATATAGTGTAACCATTATATCCCAATAGGTTAAAATGATACCCAACAATCACATATGACATCCTTGTTGGATTGAAACCCTACTGTAAATTCATACCTTTCAACAAAAAATTAAAACCCATTATACTTATATTTCTTTTATGATGTCACAAAACTCTAGTGTAATTTCAATACCAAAAAGGTATCCTCAAATAACAATGTAACAGTAGTCCATCCAAGATGTATTGAAACTATTATATTTATTTAACTTTTCAATGGAGTTCATAAATACTTGAAAAGTTGTATGGATTCATATATAGATTCATATATAAAATAACTCTAAACTCCTATTATGGGACATTATATCCTAGAATAAATATAAATCCATCAGGGATGGAAAAAAACCTTAGAGATACCATCATTCCCACATGTGAGACAATAAATTCTAGGATATCCTTTTATAATTATTAGATAAAATGAAACTCGAGTATAACTCATTTTTACCAATTCACTAGGAATTAGTAAATATGTACTATTTTATACTCCTTCATAGACAAATGTTAATTGATGATTACATTATTATATTGATTTAAAATAGAGTAACTATTCACATCATATATAATTCATTAAATTCCACATTATGAGAAAAATCACATAAATCATTTTAGACCAAAATAAAAATAATAATAAAAAAACTGTCTCCTTAATTTGATTTCTCCTCGCTTTATTAATGATCAATATAGAAGAAATTGGTTTTTTAAATTTATTTACATAATTAATATATTCTTAAATATATGAAATAATTTCAAACCAGGTAAAAATATTTTTCCAATGATAAGTTACAACCCATCATCTTAGTTTTGATATACGAACATTGATGTATCATTATTTCAACGTATATACTGTCTACTATTTTAAACAAGGTAGATTATAAAAAATAATTGAATAATATGAGAATTGTATTAATGAAAATTAAAATATTGATAAATATTTCAAAAATGAATTCAAAATAATATAAATAGGACTGGAATTTTATAAATTATGTATATATAACTTTTAGAGAACATTAATTTAACAAATAATTAATGAAATATGAAGTATATGTAATTTTATAATGTTTATAAGATGGAAAAAATATTAAAATTACAATAATTATTGTAAATTGGCCATTATAATAGTATTTTGACCTTGATAATATTAAAATTTTATGTAGATAATATTCCCCATGAATAATCTATGTAAATATAAATAATTGAATTCCTAAAATGAATTTTCAAATCAATTATCTTGTAAAAATTAATAACTGAAAACTTATAATAATGTACCCTTTAACATATTTTGTGAAACATATATTTTTAATTTTAAAAACAAAATGATATTATTACGTAATATTGATTTTTTTGTATAAAAAAGTTCAACTTTTTTAAATCTTTATATTAAAATTAGATATGGTGGACTTTTTCTATATTTATAAAATGATAAATATTTGTTCGAATAAGAAAAATGTTTTATTTATGAAAAAAATGATTTTTATACAATCCTTATTTTTAAAAAAAAACAATCAATAATTTTTAATGTATCATAAAATCATAAAATTTATTTAAAAAGTAATATCTTATATTTAAAAAGTAAAAATTTTATTTCCAAATGTATAAATCAATATATATGGTATAATCCAAAATTTATTTTTATAGTAATTAATTATTAATATAGATTTGGAAATCAATATTATAATGATAACATGTTGTTCTCAATGTTTACAAATTACAGAATTGAAATTTTTTAATAAAAAACATTCTATACTGAGGAAAAAAATTCAAATAATTTTTTTTTGGGAAAATAACACATTATTCAATATTTTATTTGAAAACAAACCAATACTTCATATATAAAAGGGAAATTCACCACCCATTTTTCTACACTTTAAAAATAAATTTCTAAAAATATTCAAAATATCTCCCCTAAATTGATTATAAGAAATTTATAATCCCATGTTTGATTGAAGGGATTTAATCTAGAGAAATATATTTTATGCCAATAGAGTCATTACAATTCATGTAAAATTAATTTCACATCAGTTATTTGTATTTTCATTTAGTTCCAAAAACATCAAAACTCTATGATACAACACTAATTAAATGACTGATGTACACTAATTCTATCTTATTATAATTTTATATATATAATATTGATAATTTATAATTTCCTTTACATATTCTAAAAAACAGCTTCTTTGGTTGTTTTTAAATATCAATACATGTAATTATTTTTTTCATTTCCACCTATCACTTTTGGTTTTAAAAATGAATTTTTATTAAAAAATTTGAAAATAAATAAGAGTAATTCATTTTAAATAATTTTTTAATTTAAAAAAAATCAATTTATTATTAATTTAAACGTTAAGACACATTAAATGTCCCATAGTATTAAATATTCACGAAAATAGATGTGAATTAGTGTTTTATTATTAATTTATAAGTGAATTTGATTTTTTTGATTCAGATATACACATGGACGTTTTGAACTAATTTAAAAATTATTTTATGTTGTGTTGATAGTGAAACTGTGAGTATAAAATATAGAAAATGGTTTATAGATTTCAAGTATGTTTCAAGGATTTAGGTGTCAACCATATTACATTATGTTCCTATTTTTTTACCATAAGGTATTCAGTGGATCATCAAATGGGTTTTCCCACATTTTATGATAACTAGCGGATGGTTTTTTTCCACCTATATTACAATGATCTTACAAAAAACAGTAGAGTCCAATCAGGTAAACATTAGGACCCATGCCAAATTTTTTTATACAAGGGAGAAATATGTTTTTAACCCATTCTTATTTGGATACACACTTGTTTTTTCATCTATTGGTGGTTCATAAACACTAATGAAGCTTTCCCTCCTCCCACTGATTTTAATTTTTCTCTTCTATATTTGATCCGAGTGGTCTGTTTTTTGAAAACATCTTTTTACTCTTGTATCCCTCTTTAATGTTTTGTAAACACTTTTTAAATTTTTTTTATATCTTGTAGTGTTTATCATTGGTTGTTTTGATGGGAAAATAGTGGGTTCTTCTAAATTTTTCAACTGTAGATGATTTTGTATCATCGTTCTATTGGTTGAGTCATAAGTTATGACATTATGAAATAGATACCAAATATGAGAAGTATGGTTCTATGAAATTATTTTTGAATCTATATCCATATTTGGAATATCTATGATGTTGAGGGGTGGTTGTGGATTGATGGAATCGAGGTAATGATTTGTTATTTATAGAAATTTTAAGGCCACTATTTTGTTGTTGTTGGTTGAGGCATAATAATTGTATGGGGTTATGGGATAATGTGTGGTGGTGGATTAGGATATTCATAGTTTACCCCTATGATTTTAGGATATATGGTATTGAAGATTCCATATATATTAGGCATTGTTTGACCAATAGAGATATGGTGTGGTCTCTGGAGATACACTATAGAGTAACTTATATCAGATAGATATCCGTCAAAGTCCATTGGGATACACCACATTCCCATTTTAAATAGATTATCTAAAATTATCCCCAAGATCCTAAAACATGCTTTGATTAAATATTTTACTATAAACCATTAGGTTCCCTGGAAATATTTTCAATGGATGTTGGACCCCTTTTCCATTAGTTTCAACACAATCATTCCAAACATGGTCTTCCAAGAATAGAAATTGTAGGGATATAAGGGTGAGAGGAAAACTGTTATCATGAACATTGAATGTGTATATACATATTCTTGTTTTCAGGTGTGTTATATTAAATATCCCTTTTGTATTTGTGGATTACGTTTTCTATTTTAAATTTGTATACTCACGTTTTAATAATGAATGTGAACCTAAAAATGGGATTAAAATCTTTGTGATGGGTTACAAATGTATGATCTTCATAATATATATTGTTGGGTATTTTTTTTATTTTCTATACATTTTTCCACCTGATAGGTGTCCTAGATGTTGAACTTACTTGAGATAAGGATTGTTAGATCATTATACCCTTGAAATTATGGTTTCAAGAATTGATGTATTAATATTATGATGCCACATAACTTATGAAAATTTGGTTAATGCATGAGATAATGCGACATCAAATAAAACCAATCAATTGGAATATATTCAAAATCAGTGGTCTAAATAATAATTTAAACTGATTTGATGCAATTTTGATGGTAGTTTCAATTTTGACATTTTGTGATACAAATAAATATATAAAAGGAAAAATAATGAATAGATCATAATGTCTTGTGATAAATTATGGTAACAAATGTTCTATTTATTTTTTAGTTAATATATGTCAAGGATTAGTAATGATGTCATTAAAATATGTATTCTCCTTATTAAACTATAATTCTTATAGTTCTTGGCCTAATTATGTTGTAATACATATAGGGATTGTCTATGTAATGTGTAATACTTAGAGGGAGAGGACTAGTAATGTTGTAATTCATATGAGGATTTTCTTGGATAACTTATAGTTATTTATCTCTATATCATTGGAGGGTTAACTAAAATTTTCAGCTTATTCCAACACATGATTAGGTATATTTGGATTTGTGCTATTTAATGATAGTGTATACCCAAATATTAAATATTTATTTCATGGATATGTGGATTTATTTATGATACTATATTAGTTGAATAAATTAATACACTGCTATTTTCATTATTACATACACAATATGTTTGAAGTTTTATTTTTTTTGACATAGTGGTCTTGACCTGCTATGTTGTACTCACACCATCGATAGGACATCATTTGTAACCTTGATGGATTTCAAGGATACATTAATTGAAAAAATGAAAGGGATAATTTTTTATTTTCACCAGTATGATAGTATGGAATTTGGAGATGGGACCAACATGGGGTTCCCAACATATATCGTAGATTATTTTATTAAAATCAAAATATACTACTTTTTTCTATCCTTTATTAATTTATTATTTATATATTATCTTGTAAATACATTAATCAACTATTATTGAGTTTTTATTTATTCATCTATTCATAAATGTTGTTGATTATTATTTTTGATAAATTTGGATTTTAATTCCACCTTTTCACTATTATTTTTCCATAGGGTATAGTATACACCCTACACCATTTTCTCAAACAATACTAACCAAAAAACTCAGGTGTATATGGAGCCATTTCATAGGTTTTTGATCCAAACCCAATTCATTCATGTGAGTTTGTACCCATCTAGTTGATGTTAGAAAGTCGAATCAGAGGGGGAGGTTTTATTTTTTCTTTTTTTTACTATTTTCGAAGGAAAGAAAAGAATTTTTTTGGGGAATGGTAAAGAGATTTTTCTTGGTAGTATATAAACCATATATAGTGTTAAATAAGAGTACCCAAAGATTGTATTTTTTTTATTCTCTTGTTTTATTTTTAATGTTATACTTTCTAGGGTAATTCAGTTGTTTATTGATGTTATTGATTATATTGTTTTGTAAATCATGGAAATATATGGAATGATATGAGTTTTGATATATCATGATAGGAATATTGAGATTATATATATATATATTGACATTAATTGTTCAGAATAGGGTTATATTATCCAGATGCCATATACATTGCAATGTCAATTTTGAGATGAAATCCATTGATATACCGAATATAAATGATTAATGGGAATATTTTGTTAATCCATACCAAATTCCAAACCTAGTGTAGTGGAACCTTTATCCATTCATTCTACGTCGATATCACTTGTGGAGTTGGTACCTATTCAGTTCAAATGTTTTCAGCAATGGGTTTTCCTTTATAGGGAGAATTCCTTCACATCGCCTTTGAGTTGAGCACCAGGAGAATGGAAATCAGAAAAATCACAACATTGTGGAGTTGGAACTTCTCATATCCCTGAATAATTTTTTGCATGATCAACTACAATACTACTTCTAGAGTGTCATGCGATCCACAGATAAGGAGAAAGTTCACACCATAACTGTGATGTCCTCAATAACAATAGTTTTCTAACTGCAACATACATCTACATTCACTTGGGATGAAGGACCCTAACTATCTTATTTATAGAATGTGTTAGTCTATATTAACTTCAAAAACCATGATAATCCCACTTAAATGAGGCTAAATGTGTCTTCTTATGTTTATACTACTATACTTGTAATTGTGGGACATCCAACTATGAGCTGGGCAGTGGGAGGAGTTATCATGAAAGTACATTGAAGCCACATTTTTTGAGCAAATTTTATTTAGAGAAATTGAGGTATGATGCTTATCATGGGTTCATGAACATAAAAGTGTAGTTAATATTAGTGAAATACTATTTAAGACTCTTCATAAAAATAAAATACTTTTTTATATACTTGTGATATTATGAGGTCACAAAGAAATGAGAATTCCTAGATTGGCTTCACTGTGAGATCGGGTCAGAGGAGAAAGTATTTTGATTGAGTAGCTTTATAGATGTGAGGAAAAATGATTTATTCAATGATGAAAATATTAATGAGGTTATGAAAGGTGTTAAGGATGTTTGTCTAGGTCAATTTGGGAGCTCATCGTCTGTAAATCGGAATCACTCCTAAGATTGTTACTATCAGGGTAGTAGTTGGTATATCAACCCATGAAGTGGGTATTCAAATCTTGATAGTGTTCTTTTACAATGATACTATCTTCCAAAGGATATCTACAAGTTCCATCTATATTTATTACATACATTTTTTTTTCTTGTAGAATATTTGGTCATGGTCAATGGTTTTCCATAGAGTGACTTTATTAAAAAATTTTAAGGGGATCAAGAAAATATCCATAGTAATTGAGGGAATATCTTTCGCCATTGATGTTTAGTGGCTACTATTCCACCAGATGTTCTATATGTGGTAGTGGATGTGGTACAATATATTTTGGGAAACATAACACTTAACATGGAATATGAAAAGGGAGTCTGATTGGTCCCTAGTGAAGTGGGGAATGTAATATACATGCTTTATAGTATACTCTATCTAGCTATGATGTAGGGTCATCTACCATCAGAGATATGATAGTTGTATCCTCTAAACATTTTAAAAATAAATAAATTTATCCCATTCTGTAATGACTCATTATATTATCAATGGAATTCCCATATTATAATTATTTCATATAACATAATAATTTATAATAACATTAGTAAACTCCAAGTAAAATCATGATTAAAAGACCTATTAAAATCTATCTTACTTTTAAAAATATTTTTTCCACTAATGTGATTAGATTTTTGAAAATCAGACACACAATGTTGCGATTCGTAAAATGTTTAAAGCCTAATAGGACACACATAATAATTGGACAAAAGTAACAAACCATTATGAATATTAATATTACCCATATGAATAGTAATATGACACTTGTGAATACTAAATCATCCATGTGGATAGTTACATTCCCAATAATAGTAAAAATAAAAATTTTCCATCCTATAAGAAGTGATATGATATAATTTTATTATAGTGTTGGTAATTTTGTATGTCATGAATATTTAAGGATTAATTTAATAATTTAAAATAATTAGTTACATAAAATTTATTCATAAACTAGTATTTTGGTGTCTATTGATTACATGATAATTTAACGAGACATTAAATAATTTTTCTATGTGTTAGAAGATATGTTTTTAATAAATATTTGTATTTTTTAAATAAAATATAAATTTAACTAAAAATTAATTTACAAATTTTTATATATTAATTTTTAAAAAATTGAGTTATTTTCTGAATTTACATGTTGATAATAGGTTTAGGTTTAATTTTTAGTTTTTTGAAATACATGAATTTTCTGTGAATTGTAAAATACAGTAATTTACAGTATTAATACATTATAAGTAAAATACACTATTTCTAACATCATGAGTGATGTAAGAACCCAAATATTGAAATCACATGATATATTTACTATATTTATTCATGTAATAATTTCTATTTCTTATATTGTGGGAAATTATTAAATTAATGTTTTTTGGAGTGAGAAAACCCCTCTCCCCTCAAAAAACAAATACCACCCATCACAAACTCATTTCTTAAAACCTCTAAAGCTACAATTATTGCCAAAATTCTACCCAAATATCATCCATTTCCCTTCACCCATATGTGTGAGCCCTTGGGATCATCAAAATCCCAAGCCTATGCTCCTTGAGGAGGATCTAAATAAGAGATTTCAAGTGGTAATTCCTCTCTCCCTTTTCTAACAATTTCCTTTAAAATTTCATTTATATTCATCACTTATCTGAAAATTCACTTATCAAAATTTAATGATAACTCCTGTATTATTTATATAATATTATTTTGTAATCATAATGAAATATTATTCATTAATCTCCCCATCTATATCTGTTATTTTTTTAAATGAATTCATTTCCCTTGATGTGGAAATTTACCATTATCGTCGGTGATGCGCCATCATTTTCTTTAAAAGAGTTAATGTATATCAACAAGACCATTAAACGGTTAAATAAAGATTTTAATATTTTTTTTGTAACTACTTTTATGATCTGAAAAAAAATTATACATATAACTAATTTATAAAAAAACACGTATATTATGATCCAAAAAACGCCCCCATTAACCTAAAACTATCATCATTAAATTTTGCCTAATGAATCATCCTCATGGTATTTATAAAATTAATAATAATATATTTTAAAAATTTTTAAGTCCACTAATAAAATGTAACATTAATTCTATATTTTTATCCAATTTATATAGAAACATTCATTCATGTTTTCATGTGAACCTTCCATGAAAACAAAAGAAAAAGAACACCCCGAAATATAAATTTAAACTCTATTAAACAATGAACGAACCATAAAAGAACATTATAACACCATAATGAATCATATTAATATAAAAAAGGTTCTTCAATTGTAAATTAATGAATATATTTTGATTATAGTGTATATTAACATGACAGAAGCATTCAGACAAAATATTAGGGAAATTAATGAACCCAACAGTCTTTAATTGTGTATTCCCTATTTCATACCATTTTCAATTTGTTTATTACATAAAAATAATTTAGTCATAATTATCTTAACCATTCTGGGATAAATATTTTTAATAATTTAGTTTATGACAATCACATTGTTTTCCAAAAGAACTCTATTTTCAAAAAAAAACACCATTTACTTATCAACATTAATACCTTCACTCATGGTTGATGATTACTGTATTTTATTACCGCTTTCATTTGAGAACCCAATGATTATAATTTTATTCTTATGAAATGAAACCAATTCCATTCCGTGGATTATTATATGGCCATGATTGATGCATGTTCTATGTGGCATGCATAATAATGTAAATATTTAGATGTGATGGGTGGACCCAAAATTATATAGCATGGTGTAAATGTTATGATGAGATATGTGTTATCTTAATTATATAGCACTCATATGCCTTAGTTAGTGGTAATAACAGGATGAGTAAATAGATATATGTCTGAACATGATGATATATTCTTTTCTAGTTAAAAATATTATTATAAAAATTTTCTAACACCTATCATAATCCTATTGGATGACTAAATTAGACCCTCATAATCTTTTATTTTTCGAAATTATATCACTTAACATCATTATAACCATGAATGTGACATTAATTTTATTTAAATCAAGGATTGTGATAAATGGTCACACATACTTTTTATATTAGTATATTAATTTTAATATATGGATAACAAGGAAATAATATCAACTATAGATAGTATATGGAAAGATAAAAAATTTACCTACATCATAGATATTTATTTATAATTTTTAGAAATCAAGTATTTACCATTAAGAATGACACAATTGTGAGAGGGAAATTATTTTCTTAATTTAAATATGAAATAAATGATTTTAAAAATATATAAAAATATATTTTGAATTAATTAATGTTCTCATGAATTTCGTAGGTTATTATGAAATGTTTGGAATAAATTAAATATTTTTTTAGTTATCATCATTGTTTATTTTTTTAAAATCAATGAAATGAATAGATTCAAAATTTACACTATTGATATTTTATAATAATAAAATTTTATTAAATAATTTAATAAATTATAAAATTATTGAATCATCACAAAGAGATTGTTATAATGTCTAAAATTTCATAAAATATCCATTTATGGTGAATCAACATCATATAAGTAAATATGTATGAAAAATAAAAATTTAGAATATATTATAACAATTAAAATAAAATAGATTAATTGTGGATATATCAAAATGACAAGGTTTAAAACAAAATAAATAGATGTATATATTTTTTTTTGATTGAAAGGATTTATACCCATCCTAATAAAATATTCTATATAAATCACATTGGAGGAATTTTTATATAATAATTAATTTATATTTATTTAATTGTTTCTGTATTTCCAAAGGAGCCCCTCCCCTCTCTTATAAAAGCGCACCTCTCATTTGCATTAAATTACACATATCATGCTATTTTTTCTCTGACAAATCCTACCTATTTCCTCTCAAAACTTCACTCAATTCATCCTAGAGGCCACACCTGGGAAAAATCCATATTAATGAGGCCATTTGGTCGGTCGGAACGGCCCGAAGGCCATCATTTTTTAATTACTTTGATAATCCGCCTTCGTGGGGTGAGGTGGAACCCTTACAAAGACAGAAGTCCTATGGACAATTACATGACCTATTGGTCTTAAAGGGATTAACCCAGGAAAGACAACTTGGAACTGATCCTCCCCAGCATATGTCTTCTTTTAATTATCTTATTATGTCATTTCAATACTATAATAATAATTAAACTATATTATAAATGATGAATGTTACTATAATTATGGGACAACTTTATACCTTCTTTTTTCTATCCATTAAATTACAATATCACCATGCTTGTGTATGTATGTCTTACCATTTCCATGCCATGGTGTAATTTCTAATTCCATAATGAGATATTTGGATGGGTATAATGGTGGTTATAATGGATTTATAAAATTAATATAACATTATAATCATTCTTTATAATTAATATACCAACAAATTCTCATACTATTTAACCATCAAGGTGAAATATATCATCACTCATGCGTGCGTACGACCTACAGTCTCCACGATGCGTGGAGATTCATTCTCCATGTTAACAATTCAATAATGGTTATAAGATTAATATGTTACAAAAAATAATAATTATGAATTTAATTTCATTATATACATAAATAAAATAAATTCTAATTATAAAAACATTACTTACATGTTAAAATACTAATGGGAAAACAAAGCAGTTACCACCAGAAATAATGTGGATATCAAAACACTATTAACAAAATTATATAATAGGATCATATATTTTATAATAAATATGAATATTGTTATGTAATAGTTTAGTATCATACATTAAAAATTATACAGGAGGATTAGATATATATGAAGGATATCAAATCAATGGTAAGGGATGACTTTGAAAATTAGGTTTTTTATTTGAGATTGAAAATTCATAAGTATTTACTAGGGTATATTTGTCATCTATGTCCAGGTTTCATAAATATATATTTCAATATACTATTTCTATCCTTCTTTAAATTTTTAATGTCAAATTTACACATTGGATAATTTTAACAATGAGGATATGAATATAATATTAGTTCCACTTCGGTATGAGGTACATTTTTACTTTTCCAATAAAATTATGAAGATAATAAAATTTAATCATATATGACATGAATGTATTTTTAACAGTTTCATGAAAAATTATTTCTATGAATCTTACTCTACATGATTTCATTATTATTTTCAAATAAATCAATTTTTTTAAAATTTCATATCATTTTGAGGAAGGAAAACATTTTTGAAAAAGAACGTATTTTTTTCATAGGAATACAATTATATTATTTTATCAAAATTATTTTTTATATAAGATGAAATATTGTTTTTTTTATATCAATATTATTAATTTTATTTTATTGTTTTTATCATGTAATAATTTTTATTAAATCCCATTATTTGAAATGGATTATGATGGAATCATGTTTAAGAAACCCATTTTATGTTTCATAGGTTATTCAAATAAAACAGTTTATGTTTTGGTGGAACACATAAGAATGTATTCATATTGAGGTTGGTGGGAATTATATATGCCTCCAATGAATTGGATAAATATTTATACCTCGTGAGAAAAACATGAAGGGAATGACATGAAAATTTGCTTTAGTAATATAGGGCTAGAACGACAAGTAAACCTAGTTCAGCAATGGAATTTCTCTGATTAGATGGTATTTTATAGGAGCCTTGGATAATATAGAAATGATTTTATATGCATTAATGTATGCCCAAAAACATCATACCTACTGATATGACTTTTGGGTTTATTTCGATTAATTCATAGGAACTTTTATCTCATCACATGATATCATGAAATTTTTTATTCTTTGTATGATTTTAAAATGATATGTTCTTATGTATTATGATTATGATATGATTTATATTTCAATTGTATACCCTTATTGAGCATTTGAGCTCAAACTTTCATTTTTTTCTTTTCCTCACATCATGAATATGGTTATTAAGTATGCTATATCAAAAAAGTGTATATATTATAAGATGTTAGGGGAAGATAATGTAGATGTTTTATGAATGAGTAATTAATGTTTCCAATTTTATATAGACACTATACTTATATGGTCCTTTCATGGATTTATTTAATGTTGCAATGAATGTACATCAATTTTGAAGTAATATCAATGTGCGTAAAGTATGGGTCATTATAGTTGACATAATTAGAAAGATATAATTAACCATTTGAATCTAGTATGAGAAAACCATAGTATGAACCCTATGGATATTTCTAAATATCGGTTACAATCATATTGTTTTATAAATGACCATGAATAACATAAGATAATAATTAATATGTCTTAATTGAAATTCTATCCTTGATTATGTGGTTTCCCCACTATGAATGGTTTTTCTAAAACTATGCTTCTTGGTTTTTGTCAATGGATAGAACCTCAAGGAACCATGTTCATGCTAAATACGATGGGAAATGAAATGATTTTCCCCCATAGAAACCAAATGTTATGATAGATGGAATAAAAAATATTTTATCAATGCTCACTCATCATTCTCAGGCTATGTATCATGCAGGTATTCCAAACGAGCAAAGGAGGGTGGAACATTCTTTAGAGTCATTAATGAGGCAGCTCCAACCATCATTCAAAAGGTCTTCTGAGCCATTAGTAGATAAACAATGGATCAATACCACAGAAAAGTTATTTCCAGTTATATAATTTTATGAAAATTCCAGTGTAATCATACCAGTCTATCGTTTTGAGGGTTAAGATGATCAATTTTGAATCCAATTATGAATACAAGTAAAGGAGATGAAAATGTGTCCATGGCATGTGATGAGTTCAAAAACATGTTTCTTAATAAGTACATTCCTCATATTCTATGAACAAAGGTGGAGGTGGAGTTCCTTGAACGTAAGAAAAAAAATGATGAATCTATTGGCACCTACGAATAAAATTTTGCAAGACTTGCAAGGTATGCTTCTGGAATTATTATCCAAACTTTAAGTAAAATTGATAAATTTTATAGTGTCTTAAAACATTTTCATTGAATGGAATTAGCCTAAAGATATTTTTTAGCTACAAGGAAATTGTTCAATGTGCTCTCAAGGTTGAGATGGAGATTTGAGTAAACCATTAGTCCTAGTTCTTTGATATGAAGAGAAAAATGTAATTCAAAGAAAAATATAAATACCATAGTAAATAGAAAATAAGTTTCAATTATGAAAAATTTGTGGAATGAAACATGGAGGAAATTCTCTTATGGTGAATAGTAAATGTTTTAAATATGAAGAAGAAGGTCACTGAATAGTTTATTGTTTAAGTGAATGGAAGAAGACATATAACGATGCGAAAAAAGAAAACGCTACAGAGAATTGACACCATATTCTTCAATGATATATTTGTAATGAAATGCGGCATTATTCCAATAAATTTCCTAATGCAAGTGTTATTTATGATGATCAACGTCAAAAAACACTTTAGCCCAATGATAAATGAATGTCACATGCATTCATAAACGGTGACATGGAGTATGATAAAAAAGTGGTGAAAGATACACATATAATCGACTCTAATGTATTGCATGTTTTATATGAATCTTGATCCACACAATCTTTTATTTATGATTAATTTTGTTAAGGTATAAGTGTATTACATCAATAATTGGTTGTTGAGTTAAGTGTTATGAGTCCTAATGGAGAAACAATTGCATAAATTGCTTATAATTCTTCATTAGTTGATGTTTGTGGGAAATTGCTTCCTGGAAATCTTATGATCCTGCCAATAGTGGAATACCATGTGATTCGTGGAACATATTGACTTTATCAATATGGAGATAATATCAATTTCCTAGGGAGTGAAGTAACATTTCATATTCTAAACCATTCTATGATCATCTATCGATGCAATGATGAACATAACCACTGATTAAATTTTTTTTCCATATAATGAGGTTTGACACCTAGAAATGAAGGTTATTTATCTCAATTGGATGATGAGAAACTCACAATTAATAATACTCCCAATGTACGGTAGTTTGATGATATCTATCTGGAAGATTTTCAAGGTAATCCACTAAATCAAGATGATAAGTTTTCAGTAGGACTCATACAGGGTGATATTCTTCTTTTAAATACACCTTATATAATTTCCCCAATTCAGTTATAGGAATTGAAGACAAAACTCCAATAGAGTCTTCATAATGGATTTATATGCCCTAGTGCATCACCATAGGGAGAACCTATTTTATTTTTTAATAATAAAGATGCATCAACGAGACTTTGAATTGATTAACTTGAACATAACAAGGTCACTATCAAAAAATAATATCATATTCTATACATTGATGACTTATTCAACCAACTACACTAATATCTATACATTTCCAAGATTTATCATCATTTAGGATATCAACATTTAAGGGTCAAGAAGAAGGATATATCAATGAGAGAATTCTTTTCAATGTATGGACATAATGAATTTACAGTCATGTATTTGGTTCTTCTAATTCCCTCATTATCATCATGGATCTAATGAATAGATCATTTAGAGACTATCTTGAACAGATTGTGGTAGTTTTTATAGATGACATTTTTGTTTATTGGAAGTGCAATGAAGAACATGTAGACAACATGAGAATTGTACCAATGACCCTGAGAAAACATAACATTTATTCAAAATGTTCCCAGTCTAAAATTTGTCTCAAAAAGGTTAATTTTTTGGTCAGATAATCGCACTATATAGGATATATGTGGATCTATCAAAAATAACGTTTTTTAAATTTATGTGAGACCAAATACAGTGACCGAGATCCAATGTTTTCTTGGTTTTGATGGAAATTATCATCATTATGTGAATGATTTTTCATGATTTTCATATCTACTCCCCATGTTGACTTGGAAAGGAGTGAATTTACTATGGATGAAATAATGTTAATATAATTTCAATGATATAAAATGAATTTTATATAGGGCGCATGTTCTCACACTGCCTTATAGAAGATAATCTTTTGTATTCTATTATCATGTATCCAAGAAGAGGTTATGATGAGTTCTCCTAAAAATGATATGGTGATATCTTATGCATCATATTATTGTGAAAATCCACTATCAAAATTACCCTACTAAATGTTTGGAGTATGATGTGGTAATCATGGAAATAATGATATGATGACATTATCTTTATGGTGATAGGTGTTTTATTTATACTAATAATAATAGTTTATGATATAATTTCACTCAAAAGGAGACGAATATGCGCCAATGAAAATGGTTGGAGTTTCTTAAATATTATGACTACTCAATATATTACTACCTTGGGAACGGAAAAAATGATGTAGATGCTTCGAGTTGACAAGACCAGGCTAGACAGTCCATGATGAGGATCACAAAAGATCCAATGATTATTAATTTACAAAGGATAGATCGTTAAATTTTAATGTTTTGGGGGAAATATTATCTTTCTCCAATGAATCTACAACTATATATATAAGTAGAGATTAAGGAGGTGCAGAAGAAAGATGTAGATCAACAATAAAAGGTATGAAATGTACCAAAATTAATCCTTGATTGTTATGAAATAATAAGGTTTAGGAAGTCGGTTTTTATTCTTCTCACACAAGATTTAAATAAGGAGATATTGGATAATGCTCATAGTTCTTTTTTCTCTATTCACCTAGGAACTACAAAGATGTACATAGACATGAAATATTATTCATGGGGGGATGGAATAAAAAAAATGATGTCTCAGAATATATCTCTTGTTTCTAGGTTTATTAGATTGTAAATGCTAAGATATATAAGTCTAAGGGGATGTTACAAATATAACCCATACTAGAATTGAAATGGGAAACATCACTATAGACTTTTTCATCGTAATTCAAAAAACATCCCTCGACCATAATGTTATCTGGGCTATAATTGATCTTCTTATAATTTCAGAACACTTCATTGTTATGAGAGATGATTTCCCTCTTAATCAATTTTCTAGGTTATATATAAATGATGTGTTAAGATTGGATGGATTAGATCTTTCAATTATATCTGATTGGGAAATGACATTTACCTCAATGTTCCCATAATTTCTTCAGCATGCTATGGATAAGGAGTTATGTTTCAACACTACATATCATCCTATGATAGATTGGCAGTCTGAGAAAAAAATTCAAAATTTGGAAGACATGTTGAGAGCTTTCTCTATGGATTTAAGTGGTGGTTGGGATCAACAAATACCTTTGGTTGAATTTTATTAAAAGAATATAACTCTAGTATTCAGATGGATCCTTATGAGTCCCTATCAAGAATTAAGTGTAGAACTCCAACGTTCTAGGATGAATTTGGGGAAATGATGATATAAAAACATGATCTTGATGATGAAATGACAGAAAATGTCATATCTATTCAATAACACATAAGAGTAAATCATTGTATATAAAAACAATATGTAGAAAACTGATGGAATGACCTATATTTTGAAGTTGGTGATAAAGTGTTTTTAGGAATATATCCATGTAATAGAGTAATGAGATTTGGAATGAAGGTAATGCAGAGCCATAAGTATATCAGTCCTTTTAAAAATCTTGATTTTGTTGGGAAGGTAGTTTACCGATTGGAACTTATATCGAGTCTCATTCAAGTTCATGATGTGTTCCATGTGTCTCCCATAAGAAAGATCATTCTAAATCCCTTACATGTACTAAACTCATAAGTCACCCAACTGGACCAAGATCCTTCTAATGAAGAACAATACATAGATATTGTGGATCATAGATAAAATTATCTATGAAACAAGACCACTGACTTGGTTAAAATTTTATGGAGGAACCACAAATTTTTATAAGCTACATGGTAACATTTTGGTATAATTAGTGAGTGGTATCACTATCTATTTGTTTCTAAGAGATAAATTTCAAGGGTTAAAATTATTTTTAGGGGGTAAAATATAACACCAGGATGTTTTTATGAAATATTTTATTTAAATAATTTTTATTACTCAGTAGCTTTCATTGCATGAAATCATGAGTTCAAATGAACCGAGAGATATGGTTAGTATAAAATTACCTATATAACCTAATTGTTTGGCTAGCAGGAATTCGTATGAATGAATTATGAAAATGCATTGTGAATTCATTGGTTATCAATTATTTATGAAAAATATAAATCAATTAAATATTTTTATTATTGAGTTAATTTCATTTTGTAATGAAATGAATGAGATATTAATTTTTTATATACTTAATAAAATATTTTTGATAATCATCTAATGGATATTTAAGTCATATGGAATGATAAAACCAATTTGATATATATAAAAAATATTTTTTTAAAGGTTAATTTTATTCCATTGAATGGAAAACCCATTCAAATTAAGATATTTACACATTAATACTTTTTATAAGAAAAACAAGATATATCGCGTGGGGATATAAATATTTACTTAGTATGAATTTCTGACATTTTTCTGATAACATTCATGTTTTGATGAATAGTAAAAATACAATAACATTTTAAAGAAATAAATTAATTTCATCAAAATAATATATATGGATAGATTATAATATTGAAGGTATATAAATTATAAATTGAATATATTTTTTTAATTCAATATAATGTATGTCATTAGAATTAATTTTACATTAAATTTATATGAAAAATATTTCAACCTTTTTCAATGTTTTATCTTATAAAAACTCATTCTCTCATTATGAAAATGAGATTTGTTTTCAAATAATTATTGAAACATCTATATTTTAAGTTTTTTAAAATTGAATCCATATTTGGAATGATTAGGTCCAAGTTAGTTTAATAAGATACTTTTATTTTAGGACATTCTGAATAATAACATTGATAATTATTTTTATTGCTATATTTGAAGGTAAATAGGGTAATTAAATGTAAAAATATTATTATAAAATTTCCTTAACACCTAAAAACCCCAATTTAGGGAGTATATTAGACCCCTATCATATATTTTTCTAAATAGAAACACTTTATTTCCAATTTATCATGGTTATGTCATTAATATTTCAAAATTCAATGAATGTGACAAAATGTCACAAATTCATTTTATATAAGTATATTGATTTTAATACATGGATAACCAGAAAATAATATCGACTATAGATAGTCTATGAAAATATAAAATAATTACCTACATTATAGAAATTTCATTATAAATTTTTGAAATTAAATAATTACCATTATGGATGACATAATAGCAATGAAAAAATTATTTTATTAATAGATGTAACAAATAAATGATTTTAAAAATATTAAATGAAATATAATATTCTATATATTCTAATTTTGGATTTCCATGTACCACTTGTCAAAATCCAATTCTTCGATATCATTTTTTCCTTGCGATCCATTTCTCCATTCTTCCATGTCACCCTTCTCCCGCATAATACCTCTTTCTGCATCTTCCTCTCTCTCCCGATCCGGCTGATTTTGTCACGCATCATGGAACACACATCACTGAAACCCTCACCTTCATTGACCTAGAATTCATGGTCAACCAAAACATAGTCTACCTCAATCTCTGACGTCTTCTTCTACCAGTTTCTACTCTACCCTCCACCCTTTTCCATCAATCGCTCACGGTCGGGATTCAGTTCTTCACATCCTTGGTTTCCCACAAAATCTCAATGAGGGCATCACATTGGGTTCTCATTCATTCTTTCTCCTCTCACATTTTGGTGAATAGCCATCCTAATACATGGTTTTAATTCTCTATAACTCCTACCAGAAATCCTCCCTCAACCCACTTTGGCGATGTTCTGTCTTCATTCTTATCTTCATGCAATCCACCATCGAATCATCCATAATGTTTGATTCCTCTAGAAAACTGGGACATCCTTCTAATCCACCAAATAATTTTCGAGAGAATTTATTAAAACACTGGCATTGTCCTCTAGCTCCTCCACTTGAATTATGTTTCTCTCTTAACCATGCCTCCATCGTGATCATGCTGCTGGTTCCCACAGAACTATGTAGGAATCATGATATTTATCATAGTTTCTCTCTGATTATCCTCTAATTGTGTATTTGATGATATGAGTACTCATATTTTATAAATAAATGGTATGAAACTCACATTAACATTTAATTTGTGAAACATTCATTATGTACAACTATTGGATCATTTGAGTTTCGAATCCTGTTTTATATTGTGATTCTTTTGAAAAATGTGAATTTATTTTCCTCATTATTGACAATGTAAATTTTGGAATATTATTAATTAAGTACAACCATTTTAAGCGATTTCATGGGGATATTCTTCTGGTTTTGAGTTTTCGGAGACTTTCAATAGAGAACCACATCAATCAACCTTGATTTCCACTATTTCACCAGCGAAGTTTTTCAATAAGAGAAATCATGGACTAATCCCAGTTGTTGATGCTTTGTTAGAGTTCATATTTTATCACCTCAATAACATTCATACTGCTTATGAGATTCATCTAACATTATAATGGTCGTTTGATAGGTCAAATATTGTGTTTTAATCCGTGGGTTTCTTTGAGCACCCAAAAAGTTGTCTATGAATGATATAAGGTGAAAGAAGGAATGCAGAGCATTTAGAGTCATCAATGAAATATGTTTTCATAATTGCCTCTAGAAATTAATTTTTAGTATCTCTTGTAGTCCATGAATAATGAAATACCCTATTTTAATTTGTTTCTTCAAAATAATCCAATATATAATTTAACTTATACTTTGTAGTTTTGGATCATTTTATATTATGTATTTCCATAACATCAAAATTTTATTTTATTGAATATTTTTTTAATAGCTAGGATAGAGATGATTTTATGTTTTTAACTAAAAAAATATTATTGATCTTGTCTGGTATTACTGATTACATGTGTATGAAATATGAGGAATACTATGAGTCAGAGTAAAATGGTAAGAGGAGTAGGATGGGATGTTTCTACATTAAAAAATAGTTTGTTTCATTCCATGATCCATCTAAGGTGAATTTTTTAATGGTTAATGTTTTAATGGATAAATATATGTTATGATAATACTTGATGTAGCTCACAATTTCCATAAGATACTCTTATATTTCTCACTCACAATTTCCCTATTATCAACCTACGGTTCTTATTGAACTATACTGGAATCATTCACCCGCTCCGGGTTTTCATTTTGACTCCAGAAAGAAATCCCAAAGAGTATATCAAGCATCATACTTCAGAAAACCTAATTTTCATCTTTCCCATTCATTTTCACCCCTCCAGACCCACTCATACTTGTGATTTCCCTCAGCTTTTCCCTCTCGCTAATCATCTATGCTCTTTAAAGGGTTCCCATAGAATAACGTTGGATGCTTCAATGATGCATGATAATAAAATATTGATGTGAATGAAACTGATAATATAAAAATTGTACCTATGATAAAAAACAATGGTTGGTTGATCCCTATGGTAAGCATAGTTATATATATTAATGTTATTTTTGATGAAAGAAACCTCAAATATTTGTGAAGATAGAATTTGAAATGAAATAATTATGTCGACGATAAAATTACATATATTCATTATTACAATAAAATTAAAAAACATGAATTGTTTGTAAAACAATATGAAACAAATATTTTTTAGTGTCTCCTATTGCCAATGAATTAAGAAAACCATTATTTATCATTTGGCTAACAAGGATCATTCCAAATACAATGGTACTACAACTTTGTAAGTTTGGTTTATTTTATATTATGGCACCCCAAATCATCAACATGTTCTTTTATTGCATCCAAATTTATTATCTATGATAGATATGATTTTTTGAACTACCATTTTTTTTTCAACGATAAATGTTGCTAAACATATCATTGGAATACATGTGCCATATAGATTCAACCGTACCACAATCATACCATTAATCGTAGGTAGATGATGCCCTATATTTGCACATGTTGATCATATTAGTGGAAAAAATAGATTCACTACTGATGTTTTTATCAAATATATTGTTTTCATTCATTTTCCAGGTTTTATGGAACGAAACATGGAATTTTTTTTAGAAGATATTATATATGTACAATGAAGATTGTTAAAAATAGAAGGTTAATGTTTGTTTACCCCTTATAGATGCGTGCCTGAAAATAGAATATGACCTCTTTTTTTGTATTTATTTTTTAAGCATTGCTGATTTTTTTGGATGTATACATTCTATTTACATCTATAATATGGTCACTTTATTTGTTGGATAAACCTACATCCCTACTTACATATTTATACTGTTCTACCTATGATATCATTATATTACATGGAAATATCTTTTAGGTTCACCTGTATTTGGATGGCCATGAGTTTTACATAATTTCATACACATTGTTAAAATCATATTGTTTTAATATTTTTTATATGTATCTATTTCCATATTTGTTATACATAGTTATTTATGGATTGATTATTCAATTGTTTCCCAATTTCTAACAAAATATATTTTTACACATTTTTAATGCACAACCATTTTTCATGTTTCTTATGCATTAATTTCTCCATATTTTTTATGATCACCATTTTATATTTATTTGGATATTTTAATATTCAACATTATTGTGTAATGAATGAATCTCGTTAGGCTATAATATTTTACTATGTTAATATGGCCAAGGTAATCTTCAAAAACCATGAGTTCCAACATAAGAAGAGATTAATTTTTATTATGTGTTTCTTCTTAATAAATGATTCCATATTTATTATGGAATTTTTTTCAGGATTTCCTATGATCTCCATATAATGTTCATATGGATAGTTTGATATGTGGTATTAGTATGTAATAAATGATTCCCTATAGGAAATGTGGATTGAATATATAATATGGACAAGGTTATCTTCATTAGTATGTATTATTATTTTTAAAAATTATTCTTATTATTGGTAAAAATGTTGGGTGATTTTGTAGGTGATGAAATTCCTAGATCATTACATCTTATTCCACAACTATAGCTTAGAAATAAAAATCTTGGTAAATCTACAGCTTTATTTTGGATGATTTTGTATGTACTAAAACTCCTGTGGGTCAGCCATTTTACAATGCTAGAATATGTAGAAGGATGAAAGTTGGAGGTGGTATGGAAATCTGGTATGGAATATTAATTAAATTTCCATTACTATAGGTATGTCAATTGATTTTCAATGATGTATTAAAATAATTTTTTTCATGGAAACATTTTCTACATTTTTAGTGGACATATCTTACTACATTTCCTTTATTCAAGGATGATATGCAGCTAATGGTTATACTTTAGAATTATTTGGTATGATTTTGATTATTCTTGGATGTTCTAGCATAGAGGAAGAGAGGTATGTACAATGTTAGAGTTCCCCCTTAACCGGAAAACTAAATACTATACATCAGATTCATGACATTGAATTTTCATTAGGTACTAAAATAGTGGAAACATCATTGAAGCCTCATGTTCAAGGATTTTTTTACTCATGGCCTCTAGATAAGATCATTCATAATGAAATTTGTAGTCGGTTAGACTTTTTGAAATTGATTAATTTTCATTATTTTTTGTTTTATAAAAACATGATTCGTGATAACAGAAATATGAGGTTAAAAACATATGTTTTTACTGTAATAGTTTAGTAGTCCATAGTTTTCAAATAATTTATATTCTAAAAAAATGTAATTTCATCCAAATTGTTTCATAAATTCTATTTTTCAATGACAACAGCTATATTGATATATGTTGATTTAATTTTTGTATAACTAATATTATCCTTATGTAATTTCAGTATCACTAAAACAATGGGTTCTTCTTTACAATATGCTATTTTTAAATATTATTTTTATGTGTTAGCTTCAAAACTGTGAAAATTATTATTATTGAATATCATATCATATGTTTGAATAGAGGGAACACACACCTTCAAACAATAATGAATTCTTCATGAAGAGTAGGCTGTAGAGAGTAATATTCCTATTGAGACGTATGTATATTATTATTATTAATTTTATTTCATGTTCGTGTCTGCATGATATATAATCAATTTAATTTATCACCCACATTACAGGGTTATCTATTAGAACAACTATCTTAACTTCTTATAAACTCAAAAAACAAACTTCTACTTCAATGGAGTTGTCTCCAACAATCCTATGGATCCAAGGAAACCCTCTTGGAGCTCAAATTCCCACTTTTTCAGGAGTTTGTATTAGAGGTACGATATCCCTCTTCTTCAAACAAGGGGCATGTCGACTCATTGAAAATAATTTTTACTGTATTCCATTAGTTCTATTATAATATGTTGATGATATACATTATCTACGAATGTTTTGTTGTCAGGATTGCTATAATACTCCAAATGAATATATTATAGGCTTGAAATATCGTAATTTTCCAAGTAATAGATGGTGTCTCATATCTAAACTAGAGAATTCATAAAGCAGATGAGATGAGTATACCTATTACAATCCACTGTTGGCCCTTGATGTATGAGAATGAAATGTAATGGATCAACGATTGTGAGGCTTCATCAGCTTTTGAATGTATAATGTGGTGTTTTTTTCACCACTTACAGCTCTTCAATTAGCCCCAAATGTCTGTCAAACTGATGGGGAGTTTAGGTATGATTTCATAAATTTTGTTTTTTAATATTCAATCCTATTAATCGTTTTCTCTAACCTTAGTAGATTGGAGGATTCAGTAGTTTTTCCACCAGATTCATCATTCTTCTTCTTGATTTCGATGTGATTTAATGCCACCAAAACATTTATAGATAATAATATTGTTGATGTGCTTCCCATTATGGGTTGACCATAACCATGTTCTGTTAGGATATATTTTTTCACTTAATAATACATTGTGTCATAATAGGAATTCAAACATGGTAGATTTGGACACCCATGATATTTGTTTTTGGTTTTTCCAGTTGGTCTCCCTTTTTTGTGGGTTGCAATTCTATTCTGATTTCTATTGGGGATGTATATGTATCAACATTGTTTTTAAACATTTATCTCATGTTGATTATTCATTGGAAAAGAAAAATTGTGTGGTAGATATGTGGAGGATTTTTTATGGTTTCCGCTTATCCAAAAAGTGTCTTCATAGGAAAATGGATTTTATGTGTAAAATATATTATACATACCTAAATAAATAAACTAAAATTAATCGTTCTATTTTTTCTCAATATGTATTATTTATTTATGCCCAAATTTATTCATTTTTTAGTTAATATTATTATTTCTTCTCAAATTTGATAAATATAGTTCTTTTATTAAATGAAATACTAGTAATCCATTATGTTATGCAATAGAACAGGTGAGTAGTAGTTTTAATAAATTATGGTTATCCATGAATTTTACACGTTATTATTAAATTTATTTAGTATATTATTATTTTTAGAAGTTCTGTTCTGTTTTTATTTTATTTAAAATCAATGAAATCAATAGGGCTAAAATTGGCTGTATTGATTTTTAATAAAAATAACATTTTATTAAATTACATAAAATTCATAAAAATATTTCAAAATTACAAGTTGATTATTATAAGGTCAAATATTTCATCAAATATTCATTTATTAAGAATTAAAATCATATAAGAAAATATTTATGACCATTACTCTTTTAGAATATATTACCTCTATAATAACTATAAAGATAATATAAGGGTAAGTCAAAATGATATGGTTTAAAATAAAATAAAAACATTTAAAAATTTTATTGGTTGTGATGATTTCATCCCATTTTCATCTAATATTCTAAATAATATTCTTTGTTGGAATTTTAATTTATTTATTATTTTATACTAATTTAATAGTTCTGGTATTTCAAATGGTTCCCCACCCCTCTCTTATAACATGGAAGTTATCCATCCGTTTTAGTAGCACCTCTAATTCTCATTTTCTAGTACAACACATACCCATTTACAATCAATAATTCCCTCACTTAATCCCATAGCCCAAACATTGGGCATACAAACATCATAAGTAGGGCTTTTGGGTAAACAAAATGCTGATACATGAAAAAGAGGTAATTTGTTTATCACATTTCAAAATTCATTTCATATTTTACATCATAATAATATGTTTTTTCCACAAGAATGTAATAAATATAGTATCTTATACATTATAAGATATTATCATTTTAATGTTACAACATTATACATCCATCTATCCACACTACAAATAACAACACTACCATGCATAAGTATGCACGGGTTACCGTCTTCTCGTCGTGGTGGAATTTTTTATTCCCCATCACATTATTTATATGGTTATAATGATGGGTATAATTGTTTTAAAAAAATATAAAATTATTATTATGTATAATTAATATACCACAAAATTATATACTAATTAACCATTAAATGTAATTATATCATCCCATGTTCGTACATACGGACTACCGTCTTCACAATACGGTGAGATTCATTCACCACGTTAAATGTTCAAGAATTATTATAATATTTATATGATGAGTAAATATTATAATAATGAACATCATTACATTATGGATATGAATAAAATACATCACATACATGGAAAACAGTAATGATAAAATGAGGAAGTTAACAGTTGAAATAATGGGAATATTGAAACACTATTTACAAAATTATATAATACGGTAACATTGGATAACATAAATTTTAATATGGTTACAACATAATATAATAACATACTTTATCCACTATACAATATGTTTAGATAAATAGGAAGGATATCATACCTAAGTTAAGGGATAACTTTGAAAATTTTGTTTTTATCTGAGATTGATTATTCATAAGTATTTACTGGGGTATATTTGTCATGCATGTCCATGATTCCTAAATATTTTTTTCAAAATATTTTTATATATCCATATATAATTTTAAAATTCAATTTTTACCATTGGTGAATTTTTACTACATTGTATGAATGGAATATTTTTGTTGTTTTTGGTATGAGGTAATTTTCTAATTTTATGGAAAATGTATGAGAATAATTTTTTTGAAACATATATTTCATTAATTGGTTTCATATAATTTCATGAAACCTTATTTACATGAAGAATTCTCTAAAATTTTTCATTATTATTTTCAACTAAATTTTTTTCTTTTAAAGTTTTGAGACATTTTGCGAAAAGTAATAAATTGTGCAAAATAATGTATATTTTCCTGAGGAATTTTGTTCATGTGTTTTATCAAAAATATTTTCCATATAAGATGAAATATGGTGATTTTTATATCCCAATTATTAAATTGATTTTATTTTTTTTATTAAAGAATTATTTTTATGAAATCCATTTATTTTAGATGTATTACGAAGGAATGATGTTTAAAAACCCATTTTTTGTTTATTGGGTTATAATGTGATGAATGGATTTTGTTTTGTTTCCCAAAAAAATGGTGTCTTTATGTGATGAGTGGGATAGAGATATCCCTCCAATTAATTGGGTAACGATTTATATCTCATTATATTGACATTACTGTAATGGAAAGTAAATCTAGTTCAGATATACATTAATGGAAAGACATGTAAACCTAGTTTATAAATGGACTATTTTTACTATGATTGTCTTGAATGTGATCTACGGATAATATGGAAATGATTTGATAAGATTATATGTATACCACAAGACTTATTATCTCCTGTTATGAATTTTGGGATAATTTCCGTTAATTAATATAAACATTGATCCCATGAAATGATATCACGATATTTCATATATAGGATAAGATTATAAAGTATTATGTCCTCATGTATTATGGTTATGAAAAGACTGATCTTTCACTTGTATACCCATACTGAGCATTTTAACTCACCCTTTCACATGTTTCATTTCCCCAAGCCATGAAAAAGGGTATTATGTATGCTATATCTGAAAGTAGTCCAGTTATTTAGAAAAAATTGGAATACAATGTAGATTATTTATAATAAATTGTTTTTGTATCCCAGTTTCTATCGACATTATAACTATATAGGAAGTCCATGGATTTATTATATTTTTTAATGAATATAAATAAATTATGATGTAATATCAATGTGTGAAATTTATGGTTCATTATATATACCTTCAATACAAGGTATGTACACTGTGAGTTTCTAATTATTCCCTTTAGACATTCTAATTAATAAGAAATCATCCTAAATTTGATGAATATAGTCTTTGGAAATTTCATTGTCATTTTTTGGTAGTGTTGATCGAGGATATTATCAACTACTCCATGATACATGTGAAATATGATTATCATCTAAGACATGTGATGGTAACATTAATGAATGATATGTTGTATTTCGTGTTTAGCATGTATGACTTTTGGATGCAGCATGTCATGTTATTGGGACTTCTGATCACATGTGAGGGAATTTTTGTGGACCCTTCAAAAGCCAAGGCAATTGATGAATTTCTGAAACACTCTAGTGTCATATAAATCCCAAGTTTTCATGGAATAGTTTGGTACTACCAACTTTTTTTTTGAAATATCCTAGGATTATCAATCCCACTAACTATGTTAATAAATAAAGGGGTTAAGTACTTCTAATTGGAGAAATATTTGGAATGTGTCATGGAGAAAATGAAGTGATAGTTCATTAAATCGGTACTAAAAATACTGACTAGTGGAGAATTTTTTGGGATATATAGTGATTCTTTTATGAATGTATTGTGTTTTGTACTCATGAAAAAATATAAATTGATAGAATACACTTCAGGATAGTTGAATATCCATGAAAAAATAATCTGACATGTGATCTAGAGTTGGATATTATGATTTATTCCTTGAAAATATTTTCTCACAACTTCTATGTTGAGAAGTGTGAAAATATACTCATAAAAAGAGACGAATGTATATATTCACACAAAAGGATATCATCATTCTTCAAATGAGGTGGATAGAGCTAATCAAAGTATATTATTTATCAATTCACAATCATCCCGGTAATGCGAACAATGTAGTAAAAACATTTTGTATAGAAGAACCTCTAACTCTATCTAGAGAGAAAATTGAGAAAGAAACTTTCCCCATGGAAATTAAAATCATGGATTGGGAAATCATAACAGTAGAGAATACATCCTAACATTAATAAATGATTCCCCAACCATCTATCCTACAGAATATTAATGAGGCTGAAAGGGATGATCCAAACATTTAAAATAGGCTGGATGTATTAATGGAAGGGAAACTGCAGGATTTCTATATCGATGATGATGGTGTAATTAACTTTTGGAACAAGGATATGTGTTCCTTAATCACCCATGAAAAATAATGATCCATTTGAAAATGCAAATATATCAATATTCTCTATCCATACATATAGCACAAAGATGTATCATGATCTCTAATAAAACTTCTTCTGGGATAATATGAAGAAAACAATTATTGAGTATATTTCATGGTGAATGATATGCCATCAAGTTAATTTAGAGTTATATAAGTCTAACGGAATGATAAAACTATTGCCTATAACCATGTGGAAATGGGAGAATGTCAATGTGGACTTTTTCATGGGTCTCGTGAAGACACCAAAAGGAAATAATGATATATGGATTGTGGTAAAATGACTCACCAAGACTGCTCACTTTATCGCAATTTGAGAAGACCTCTATTCAGAAAAACAATAAATGATATATGTGAATGAAGTGGTGAGATTTCATGGGGTTACACTCTCGATTGTATTTGATGGTGATCTCATGTTCACATCCATATTCTAGTGGGGTCATTAGCATCCCTTGAGAATTGAATTGAATTTCAGCATGGCCTATAACGCCCAAAAAATGTCCAATCATAAATGAAAATTCATATGCTTAAAGATATTCAAATATAATTATATTTAGAATTAAAAGGTGGATTGTATTATCATCTCAAATTGGTTGTATTCTCATTCAACAATACCTTTCACTCATGTGTTTAGATGGATCAATAAGAAAGTCTATAATGATGGTGATATAGAACTCTATCCTTTTGCAATGAAGTTGGGGAAAGAATGTTGCTTGGACCTAATCTTATACATGATATGATTGAAAAATGTCCATTCCATCTAGTAACGCATCAAAGATACTCATAGTCTGAAAAATAGATATGTACAATCATCCATCGATGGGACTTGGAGTTCGACGTTGGACATAATTTCTTCATTCAGACATCTCCATAGAATAGAGTCATTCATTTCGGAAGGAAAGCAATGCAATGAAAAAGGTACATTGGACCCTTTAAGACTCTTGATCACATATGAGCCATAGAATATTGGTTTATTTTCCCACAAAATGTGGATCAAGATCATGATTTATTTCACTAATCACTCCTAATAAAGTACATACCATATCCCTCACTTATACTGAACTTAGAGGAGGTATTGTTTGAAGATTATCTCACTTAAGAGGAGTAGCTAGATAATATTAATGATCTAAGAGATAAGGTTCTATACGAAAAGATAACCATCACTATCAAACTGTTGTGTATGAACCATAAGTATGAAAAGGAAACTTGGGACCTGGAGGATGTGAAGATAGAGAAGTACACTGACCTGTTTATGTTAAACAAAATTTTGAGGTATAAATTTTAAAATGGAGGAATAATTTAACGACCCAATGTTCTATATATGGATTTTAATTCTTATAATTAGGGAATATATTATAATAAAATAAAGTAACATTAGTAAATACAATAAAACATCTTTCATTAATGAATTACTAAATTCTGTGTGACCATTAGGCATAATTTTACCACTTATGTTATTTGAATTATAAAAAGCTGACATACACATTTGCGATCAATAAAACATTTAGATTTTGATAGGAAAAACATAATTTTTTGGCAAATAGTAACATATCGTAGGAATATTAATGCTACACTTATGAATGGTATTATTTCCTTTGTAAATATTAAATCATACAAGTGAATAGTAACCTTAGCAACGATGGTTGAAATAAAATTTATCCAACCTATATGTCAAAATATGATAAAATTATATTATAGTGTATGTATCTTTTTAATTCATGAAAATTTAATGATTAATTAAATAATATAATAGAAAATTTATTTTCATAACTATTTTTTTCATAAACTAGTATATAGATTTATTATTAATATTTGTCAACTTTATGAGCCCTTAATTTATTTCTCAAAGTGTTAGAAGGGAAGATTGAATTATAAAATTTATATTTTCCATTTAAATTATTATTCCAATTTAATTTTATATAAATAATTTTTTTAAAATTATTTTCATAAAATGGAGTTCATTTTTAAATAATAAATTTCATATCATGGTTTGGGTGAATTTATTTAGATTTATCTTAAATACTCTATGTTTTGTGGAATAGTAAAATACAAAAAATTTATATTATTAATACATTATAAGTTAAATCCATTATTCCTGACATCATTAGTGATGTAAGAATTGAAATTTAGAAATCACTTTCCCTCTTTACATTATTTAGTCTTGTAATCATTACCATTTCTTTTCTTGAGGAAAATTAACAAACAAATGAATTAAATATTGATAAAAACCCTCTCCCCTCCACAATAAAGACTACCCTCCATACCTCATTTACCCATGCCTCTGGAGATTATATCCATTTCCAAATTATTCACAATTCTCTCCCCTCACCCCTCCCCCATGTACAAAAGATAATTGAATCATTATAAGTCCAATCCTAGGTTTCATGATGAGGATCTCAATAAGAGATTTCAAGACTTTATTCCTCTCTCTCTCTTTTATCTCAATTGACATTCAAATTTCATTTAATTTATTCTATTATACTCAACATATATTATCATAATTTCGTGATAATTCCAATAATATTTATATACATGTATTGTATCATGTTAATGACATTTTATTCATAAAATCCTCTATATATCATTTTTATTTTTTAAAATGAAATCACTTCCTGTGATGTGTCAATTTACCATCAGCCGGGATGATGCCTCTCTATTTTCCATCATAGAAATCAAGGATGTTAACTAAAAAATTAAATGATTAAAAAATATTTCATATGAATATTTTATCCCCTTTTATGTTCTGGAAAAAACATTTATACATAATAATAAATGATAAAACTAAACATGTTTTTTTTGGGAAAAAAACCACACAAAACAACCTAAAACGATCATGAATAAATTTTATTTAATGATTTATCCCCATGGTAAATTAAAAATTAATTTTAAGATAATTAAAACTCTTCTAATATATTTAATATGATGTAATAGAAATTCTATATGTTTATACCTATTCTAGAAAAAATTATTCATGTGTACAAGTGAACTGCTCATGAAAAATGAGAAAAATAACACTCCCAAACAATCATTTTAAATACTAAAACAAAAAAAAGGGACATGAAAGAACATAATAACACCCAAATAATTTTTATGCATATCTAAAAGTTTCTAAAAATATTATATAATTAATCTAATTTTATTATATAGTTTATTAATGTGAATGAATATTTCAGACAAAAGGTAAGAGGAATTGTTGAACCAAACTCTAATTATTTGTGTTTTCCATATTTCACTCCAATTTTAGTATAGATGATACATAATAATCATTATTTAATAATTATATTACATTTTTTGGAATAATTTTTTTCTTAATTGTGTTTATAAAAAACAAATTGTCTTCCATAAGAACTATTCTTTCAAAAAAATACCATTTAACTATCTAGAAGGTTTCCTACAATAAAGGTTGATGATTCTTATTTGTTATTATCTGTTTCAATTTCAAACCCAATAATTTTGAATCTATTATTATTGGATGAATACCATTTCATTAAATGGGTTATTATATGTTCATAATTGATATATGTTCTATGTGGCATGTAAAATAATGTAAATGTTGTGATGGTATGGGAGTGCTTGGGATTTTATTGCATAATGTAAATGTTATGATGATACCAGTGAACCCAGAATTATATAGAACTAAAATTCATTGGGTAATGTGGAAAACCTAAGGATTAAATTTAAATATTCATGAACACTATGTAATCATTTTTCACAACTATGTGTTGTAGTTCTCAACTAATATATGGTGTTTAATTTTTATGTAATACCACGTTCCAAGTTATTATCGAATTAGTCATATAATATCTATAAGGATGATTTTAGTATTATTATCACCCAATTTTATATTTTCTGATGTTCTTATATATCCTATTAATATTCTTTTTATCTCACTTTTTTTGATATATATCCTGAGGTGTTTACATATATAGAGAATTAAACACGGGCCAATAAGAAGCTAGAGAAGAAGTAATTAAATAAATGTTTATTTTTTAAGATGTAAATGTTATGTATAGTCCTAGTTTTCCCAAGACACGAATCCATTAAATACTTTGATTTTAAATGTTTTTCTATTGTTTAAAATTAAAATTATTTAAAATCAATGTACAAAAATGTGTGTCACTATACAATCGTTTTTATCAGACCATCATCAAAATGGTTACGGTTAATTTGTAGAGTGATCAGATGGAATTCTGACTATTGAAACACCATTGGGAGTATGGTAACAGAATGTCAGACATTACAAGACATTTTATCTATAAATATTTGTCTACCAATGACATTGGATGATGTTTTTTTATAACAAATGGAAGTATTTGATTTGATTCAATTTATGTATATGATAAAGTTTTGATTAAATCATATCAATTTATATTGACGTATATTTACTTATCACTCACCTGAAGGGGGTATATCTCTTATCTAGGGTGAATGGTATCTTTTGACTGGTTATATAGGACCAATTTTTTGTATTTTGGATTGTCTCATGGATCAGATTGAAAGACATACTGTGGAAGAAGGTAAAATAAAAAAAGATGTATTTTTTTGTAGTTTTGAATTATTTTAATTATATATATATATATATGATTTATCCAAATTACTGTTGATGACATTTATTTATTTCATTAATCACTTAGTGTTTGAAGATAAAAAGTATATATTTTTCTTTATAGGTTTATACCATGAATGATCCAAGAGATGTTAGTCTAGTTGGATGATCATGATCCCAAAGGTGTCATATGACCTAATACATTACTATGGGGTTCTACCATTCAATTATCCCTAAATTTTTATTATACATTGCAATTATGTGTGGATTATTAGTGATGGAAGTAGATGATGGTCATGAACTGGTATCCCCTTCCATGCATCAATGATCTTTTCTATTAAATGATATGTTCCAACATCATATCTAGGATTTTTATGAGGTCACTATAACCATATATTGGCATAATACCATCAAATAATCCATAGACTACATATAGAAGTGGGTATGGATTGCACGAGTGTGTGGTGATGTAGTTCATTATAGTAATCACCTCAATGGTATTCATATAAATTTATAAATATAAGCATCCATCTATTACTTAATATATTACAAGGTTTTTTTTGAAATACATCTTATTGTACTTCCACATGGTATATGATCCTTCCCAACATAATTACATAATCATGACAAAAGTGAGAGGGAATAAACCTTATGTAATGATTTCTAAATGCAACATCTAGATTGAATGAGTGGATAACGTGGGTCCTGACATCTCAATGGATAGAGAGATGGTGAACCCAAATAAATTAATAGTAAATTTGTATTGGGAGTGGCCTAGGAATTCTATAACGATTCAATTTTCAAGAGTTTAGTAGATAATTTTTAGTGTTTTATTTATAACTTCTCCCATTTTAATGTATTTATTTTCATTCTGAACAAGATGTGGGATTTTTTTGTTTGCTCAGATACATGTGAGAGATAATTTCAAGGGACAAAAATAATGATGTCTCCATTACTGATCCTCTATAATCATATTCTATGAGAGGATTATAGACAATACTGTGACTCATCTAGAATAAATTTTGGAGAAGTACAAATATATAAATATTGATTCATTTATTATGGATAGAGGCAAATAATAATGCATTAGGTAAATTACCCTACTCATGATCTAGATACAGGTATATTACAACACACTTTCAGATGTTAGAGAGACCATCTATTAAAAAATGATAGTTGTATTCAAGAAATACTACAGCCTCATGCACATATTTTCATAGTGAGACATGAACCATTGATAGTGGAGTTTTGTTTAGTACCATTAGTATTTTGATGTTGAGTTGGAATACATTCCAGGAAAATGAATTTATTTTTCAAATTATTTAATACCTAAGATGCTTGTAGTGGCAGTTTTGGAGTCATGTGATGAGTGTAGGCTGATGGTTGTCTTTATGGTCATGCATTTCAATGGTCAAGAGTCCCAAGGAAGAGTATCCATGGCTTTGACATTGGATAGAATATTTCTATATGACTATTAAATGGTGGTTTAGTAATCTTATTCATAGGTAATAGATTTGAGATATGAAATTTTTGTTGAGGATAAAAAAATAGGATGGTCTCTTGGTAGTGGCAGTGTATGTCATTTTGTGGCTGAGAATGGGTCACATGGGGTTATCATGGAGAGACAATGGGGGAGTTTAATAAATCCAAATGGGTTGAATAATAGATCTAAAAAATATGTATCGTGATATTTTTATCCATCACTTGTGTATCATGATAAAATATGAGATATTAGGATTTGTGGTGAGATGTTTCACATGTCATAATTAAAAGCTAGTCATCCGAAGTAGGTTGGGGTATTGCAGAACCTACCAATTCCAAACATTTAATAGTATGATTTCATGATGGATATTGTAGGGGGTTACTAGGAGACCTAGTAAATATGATGTTTTCTGGGTGTGAATAGATCAAAGGCTGAAAGCATCTCACTTATTTCCTATTAGGGAGACCATCACTATGAATGAACTATATAGTCTCTATATTTTGTAGATAGTTATATTATATGGTGTTCTATATAGGACATTTATTAATGAGATCATCATATTACATATCATATTTCATAGGGTCTTTATAATTCTATGTTATCATAGGTACTTATGAGTACAACCTATCACCCTCATACTAAGAGGAAATATGAGTAGAATCTTGAAATTCTAGAGGATATGTTTGGATCATGTGTCTTTGATATCAACTGATCATAGGGGTAGCACTAAGAGAATTACGAGTTACCCTATAATAGTAGTTTTCAGAAAAAAAATCCAAAGTGATTGTTATTAGTATTTGTATGAACGACCATTCCATTCACCTAAAATCTTCTTGGAGGTCAGGGATTCCGTGATCATTGGAACTAGAATCCTTCTAGAGATATATTAATAGGTTTATGTAATCCGAATTTGGTTGGTGACCATGAAATACTGGAATAAATCTTATTTTGAATGTCATAGGTTATATCAATAGTTTTAGGTTAGAAATTGTGTTTCACCATAGTTTTCTACAATATTGTAGAAGTAATATTATAAAATAAGGGATGATAGTGAAAATTTTTGTTAGGTTGTTTCATTTTTTATAATGGGTATATCTAATGGAACGCTATTTATCCCTTTCATAGTGCTACTACTCCATTCATGATTTTTTTAATAGATGTTATGTTCAATGATATAATTTTGATCCTTATCTCATTATAGACACTAATTATATTTTGTTTTATGATTTTGTGTTCATTTAGGACCATATGATTTTTATTTTGGAAAATAGTGATATGATTCACTAGGGAATGAATGTATTTATAGTGAGAGTGTAGTGGAAGAATGGTTGTGTGTAGGAGAATACCTTGGACAAGGTGTTAGATATGGAGCCATAGTGAGAAAAATTGTTCATAGATACCCAAGAGTGATTCTTGTTGGATCTCAGGGATGAGTTATTATACAATGATGATGATATAATATCAAATATTTTTCTATAATAGTCCATATTTAATGTTTTATAAAAAAAAATAATTAGGTATTCACGTTTTTCGGTCAATGATGGGTTGTTCTGGATGGGAGAACTAGATATATAGGGTTTAATTTCATAGAGACAAAATATTATATGATATAGAGATAAGGGTTGATATCTATGGTAGGACATCGCATCATTGAGATCATGGATTTAGAATTGGGTTATGGGATTGTATTTTCAATGATAACACATTATTAGAAAATTATATGGTTTGGAAGTGTAGAAATAATGAAACTACCCTGGGAAATATATTGGCTACTTCTACCAAATTTATCACCCCAATATTGTAGAGGATAGATGTATCATAGCCTTCTCTCAATGTTTCAAGGTGATATGGTGTGGTTTCATAGAAAGTTCCATATAATATCTATGTGATTATAAAATCAAATGAATAACAACCTATGTGTATCATTGATATGTTTTGAAAATCATGGAGTTTTGTAGGGTCCCTTTGGATATGATAAATTATACCGCAAGATTGAATATTTTATATCATGGTCCACTTTTTATCACCTTGTCTATAAATACCCCAAAGACCCTCCAAATTAATTTTGATCCTATCATTTCTTCTGAACCCCTAGTCTCCCAAGAAATCCTTAAAATAGTGGTTTGGATGTATTTTCTTTTTCTTGAACCTGTTTCATCCACCATTGGTGTTTATAGTATAAAGAATGAATGGATTAAAGGGTGAGGAACCATGAACTAATTTGGGAGTCTAGATGCCTATTAATTGGTTAAAGGTGGGTGGTATAGAACATATACATTATTTCCATTTTAATATATTCTTGTATTTTATACACATTTGATAACACTTGAACACCATGTGCAATAACAATATAATTTACATAACATATTATTAATGATTTACTGATCTACAAACCACAAATGGAATATCATTTAGTCAACAGAATTTGTGATCAAGGCATGTGGCCACTCGATAAGTGTTCAATCCAATGACATTACATGAGGCATTTTTATTTATGAAAAACACCCATTGAAATTTTGGTTTTGGTGATTTATGGATTAATATTATGAATTTTTATTACCTATGGAATTGCTATTATTGATATAGATAGAATAAAATAAACTAAAATTCAATTTCTAGTATACTAACAATCATGTATGTTAAAATGATAATGGAATAATAATTGCTATATTTTTTATGATAGTTGGTATTACACCCTTATTAGTTGTAAATGGAATGATAGTATTTCAATTTGATAAATTACACAAAATGAATGTTGTGACATGTGTTATTCCTTATTATCATTATGATATAATTCTTTGTTTGATATTACCCTATATAATAAAATTTTTATAGTTCATGGACCATTTATATTTTAAATCTTATGTGGATTTTACAATTAATTCTTTAATTCATATATGTATTAGAATTGTTATGATATAAATAAATAAGGTCTTGGTTCAACAATGCTATAATGTTTTTGTGGATCATCACAATTATCTAGAGATAATTTATGGCTATGCCACAAGGTGTTTATTCAAATAGTTGGCATGGTCCTCTAAAATACTCATAGGCAACTATTTTCATTTTAAATTAGCTTCGAGATGGATTGGCTATGAACCACAATCTAAACTATCATTATATTTATTCCACCTGAAGTATTAATTTATTAAATTAATACCCTGTAATTTTTCATTATTTAATTCACTATATGGAAAATATTGGATTTTTTAGACACATTTGTTTGGACATAATATTTTGTACTTATACACTGGATGTGAAGAAATTTTTTTATTTTTAGAAATCTCGTGGATATATATTTTCTCAATGAAAAAGGACCCTATTATTGGTTGTTTTTTTCATAATGGGTTTATGATTAGTGTTGTGACTGAAATGGGGATTATGGTCGAGATTAGGGATTATATTATTTGTGTCTTTAAATACCTCATTTGTTTTATCATCAATATGTAATTAGTTACATTTCATAGTTTCATTACAATAATATACTTTAAGTGATTATTTTAATATTATGGTATGGATAAATGTTGATGATTATTTTTTTCACTCCTGTTTTATATTATTTGTACTATATTACTACATTTATTCTACGTGGAATTGTCTCTATACAATATCTATTACACCATCACATCTAGATGGAAGTCTCTGGAATACTGGGTGGTTCACCTAAGATAACATATCAAAAATATGTTTAGTCGCATATGGGAATACTATTCTTGATGATGTTACATTTAGAGCTTGTTCATCATAGTGATTCAGGGTTATATTTTCCACTTATTACCCCTTTATTCATCTATTTCATTATATAACATTATTACTAACTCATATGGTTTTAGATGATGATTCAAATGAATCATTATATAATCATCATACTTTAATTTTCATTGATGTTTTGTGTACACATGTTTTGTATGGGTTTTATATTTTGGTCATAACATAACGTTCATATTAATCTATATTGATCTAATGTTCTTTATAGGTTTTTGTAAAATTTAATTTGATTACACTAAAATCTGAGTTTATAAAGAATTAATTGTATTTGTCTTAGGATTTATTATAAGTTGATAGAGTATTTTCCTAGTCACTTTTTCTTTTAGAATTATAGAGGTGCCAAGTGTGTTTGAAGACACCTCCACCAACTGTGTATTGTGATTTTATTAGGATGATTTACAAAATTTTGTTATTTTATGATAAAGATAAGATTATGGGGGATATATGTCTAACAACATGAGATAAATATTTGTAAATTTATCTCTATTTTAGGTTGGAATCCTCTACAATATTTTGTATCATTGACTATTGAGATATTATAATTATGTGTGGTTATCATTAGTATTAATGGATTGTTTTGTGGAATTTTGTGATATGAACAAAAAAATTGTATGGGATCACATATCCCATATATAAAAAATGTTACCATATATTTTTCAAAATATTTATTTTGGCTCCATTTATGTTCTCGTATTGGTGTGAAATTGTTTTCTATATTTCGGTAGTGTGATATAAAGTTTGAAAAGTGAAAGTATTTTTTTATTTTATAATGATGTTTATAGAGGGATTGGTTGAATGTAATATTAGTACAAGAATTATTTTTTATCCTTTTATATTTATATAATTTTTATATTATTTTAATGATATTAATAATGATAATGATTTTGAAATGAGTGTCACCATAAAAAATATTGGTTATATAGAGGTTGGAATGAAATAAAACTCTAAACATAGAATTCTTCTATCCAATAGTTTTTTACTATATTTGTATATGGTCATCAAGTAAGAATGTTCGGAAGTTTATTTACCTTTTAATAATATTTAATATGAAATTTGGATTAGTATTTTTATATAAAGGAAGGTTCATTTTTATAAAAGATATTAATCTTGACAGGGTTGAAAACTATCTTCAAAAACATGTTTGTTTTGTGAACTAAATTATAAATGGATTATTTAGATTCTAACATTAGTAAACTGAATATTACAGGCTATAATTCAACCAAAGAGAAACCATCCTTTTTTATGATGGATGATAGTGGATTATAATATTAGATAGGTATATTTTATCTATTGATAAATATTAAAATTGGGATACCCTTATGATGGGGGTGATCATTTAATATTTACCACATAATGGATGAGTTTTTAAACACATTAATTTTCATAATTATTAAGGTAGGTGGATGATATATCACACTTAGATCGTTATTAAAAGTAATTGTCAATAACCGTGGTTGTTGAGTTGGGATATAGCTTCTTGGGTTCATTAATCAACATATTGGACTTGAATTATGGGTAATTGTCCAAGTGAATTAATTTTCACTGGTATCTATCATGATATTGGAGTACCAGTTAGGATATATGTCCACTATGTTATTGAAAATAATTTGTTTTTTCCCGATTGAATAATTTTTTGTCACCAATATAATATAGAGAAACATGAAATGTAGCAACTGAGGTAGTGGGACTAGTGTGACTAACTTAGAAACTGAGTACTAATACCTATTTTTTATTACCAATTGACTAATGATTGACTTCAAAACCAATGATGAGTGACTAGAAATACAGCACATGAGGTAGTGAGACTAGTGTGACTAACCTACTGATTGAGTACTGATACCTATGGTTAATTAATTCATGGAAAAACATAAGTTTATATATTCATCATGAAGTATCCCATGTTAAATTTAATGTGTAATTGTGTGAATTATTTATTATTCTAATTGACATACAACTAGTTTTAGATGTTCTCTTCCCAATGGGCATCTAAATATATTGTGATGGATAATGAGATACTAGGATGAATGGTGGTATAATAATATTTGTTTGACTGAATAAAATAAAACTAGTCATAGTCTTATAGCATTGTTATATGATCATACCATGGGAGGAATCACTAGGTACAAAATGTGACATGATAGATCATTCTAGTAGTACATTATGGGAATATTGAGAATATCCCATTTAAGGACTGATATGATGACTAGGTTCGTAGAATGAGATATATGATATTCTATTAGATACTAAAATTCCAGAAAAAAATTATTTTTAATTTGACTATTAACGTTTCAATTTTCATTCAAAATTAATATATTCATGGTCCCATCATTTAACCTTTTTGAATTTTCTAATTTATTGATTCCCTTGATGATTAGACCCTCCCTAAAGAACCCTAAACAATAAATCTAATTCATGGTTTTTTGAACACTAAATTTTACAAATAATGTTTGATCCCAATATTTATTTAGAATTGTGAAATTAAAAAAATTCACATTAACATTATATCTAAAATCATTGTAAATCAATTAATAGAACTATTTATTTTAGTGTCTTTTAGGTCAATTAACATATGAAATTTATTATATAATAAATATGAACTGTTCTATATAATATATCTCAAATATAATCCCTTTAATATTTCTCCTATATTATAAATATCATTATAGCTAGTGGAATGGGGACATACTATAGGGGTGATCTCTAATTCCCACTATTTGGAAACATATAGATATGTCAAAAAGGGTTAGTTAATAATTATTTGTGAAAATATGGATTGGTGAGAAATTCCTTCTTTAATAGAATATGGAATATAAATATTTTAATATAAATTATTATAGAATGAAATTTAATCTAAAATTAAAAAAATTACGCATTGAAAAATATATTACAATCATAAGATGGTAATCATGGACCATGGATTATTATAATAGGCATATAATAAGAAAATACTCCAAAAACATGAATCATAGAATAAAAAAATAAAATTTGAATAATAGTTATAATATATAAACTATAAAATTATAAATGAAAAAAATTTCCAAAATTAGTTTTGTGAAAAAATGTAGTTTCTTCATGTTTTGAATAATTAATTTATATGCCTTTTCTTTTGAACAAATTAATCCCATAAATAGAATCCTCATATTATGAAATATAAATCAATTAACAATACATTTAAATAGATATAGGACCCACCAATATATAAAAAATATATATTATTTAAAATAAAAATATTCAATCATAAAAAATAAAACCTATATTAAAAATTGGTTATACATTTCTCATTGATTTTATCATAAAAATAGTCCTCAATAATTAAAATGATTAATACCGAAAATTCAATAACACAAAAAGTGTATTTTATATGAAATATTATTGGGAGATTAAAAAAGTTTTACTTCTAAAGAATAAATTACATTTTAGATAAAGGGGAAAGGTGGAGTATAATTATAAGATAGTTTTTATATAACACTTTTTAAATTGTAATTTGTTATGAAGTGAATTTCCAAATTGATTTTTTATGGTGAATATAATTTTTTTTGAAAAATAATGAAATTTAAAACAGAAATACAATAATTGACAATTGAAAAAGTAAATATAATTGGGAAAACGTTTTGTGAATAATGTTTTTTAAAATATTTTTTAAAAAAAGTATCCCACAAAAAATTATCACATAAAAACATTATAGTTTGAATACAATTGTTATTTATTAGATGAATCATTTTATTTTGAAACATTCTAGATCCTTTTTATTATTATTATAAACATTTTTTGTAATCCCAAATCATAAAAATATTAACAAAATATAATTATTTAAAAATAGGATGAAAAAATTATTAATATATCACATAAATTTTTATCGATTTATAAATGAGATATTTAGCAGGAAATGATATATTTATAAGGTTATTGTCCATTGTAAACGTGGATGTTAATTTTTCACGAAAATGACTTAAATTTTATTATTATGAAATATAATGAGGTTTAATATTTGAATTGAAACTATCATTTTTTTAATAGATTAATAAAAGGTACAATGAAATAAATTCTTAAGGTAGAATTAACAAATTCTGGTAGGATTATGTTCATGAATGCCCATTATAACTCGACGAAGGGAGTTGATCTAACACAAACACATTCAGTAATGCTAATGTATGTATTAAATGAATATATATATATATATATTGATATGACAATTTTAATATCATGAATATAATATTATTAATTATACATGAGATGAATAGGTTTGTTAAGACACAATATAAGAATTACAATTTTCAAAATATGTAACATGTCTCATGAATTAACTAAAGTGTCAATGAAACCCTTAACATATATTCCAACTTAATCGAATAAAATATAAACACATTTATAACAAAAATTAATATATTATACTAACCGTTTTTATAATATTTTTTATATCAATATCTTTTTATAAAATTATTCATTATATATATTTTTAATTTGTTCTATATTTTCAATATTGGTTATCATTAGTTATAGTCATTTTGAAATAATTTCATTGTATTAGGGTTAATTATTGTTATCAAACCTTATGTAATAATTAAACTATTATTTATGATATTATTAAAAAGTTCCTATGATTAATGTTGTCTCATTTCTTTTGGTGGATGTCATGGATATAGATTATAAAAATATAAATTTCGATTAACTGGTTCTCACATTTTTATTTATAAAAGTGTGATATAGCATTGAAAATATTAATATAATATAATATTTTTCTATAAAATGAGTAAAATATTCAACATAATTTTGTTAAATTATAATACCATTGTATAAAATTTGCAAAACACTATTGTTTTAAACATTACATCATCATTCACGTAGGTGGTAAAACCCGACTCAAACTAAAGCCTCTTATAATGATTTTATAAGTATTATTTTTTTATATAAATTAAATATAATATTTATCTAATAATAATAATGTCCTAAATATCATACTTCTTCATAAAAATAATTACTATAATCATCCATTCTGTTTTATAAAGAAAAATGAAAATTTTCATTCACTAAAGGAATAGTTTATAAAAACAAGATTAACGTTTCAATTTATCATTCGTTGGTATAGAATAAAGTAATTTGATAAGTTATAACATCATTATTCTAAATTTAAAATGATAATCAAATTAATTAACATAATTTGTTATATATATCATCTACAAATGGCAGTGCTGAAAAAATCCATCGTTTTATTGTGGTGGTATTCCAAATGAACACATGATCGATGTGGTTTTATTAATATACATGAAATAAATAATTGAATATTAGCCACCAAATTAATATATTTACATTATATTTCAACAATAATACTATATTAAAAATATATTGTGGTATTTAAGTTGTTTTGAAGAGGTATCTTATGAATGAAAATATAAGAAGTATCCAAAGCTTTGGGTTTTAACATGTGATTTGTCATACTAATGTACAAGGAAATAAAAAACTATGTAAATATAAATTAGAAAAAAATATTGATAAAATGAGATAAAATTATAATAAAGGAAATATTAAATATTTTATGGATAAAATTAAAAGGAATAGAATATGAATTATTTTTTGGTAGTGCACCCCTTTTAAAAATAAATAAAACATGACATTAGGAATATATAATTATTTAATAATTAAATCAATCAATTCAAGGATAAATTGACATAAATTTTTTAACAAAATGGATTTCTACGGTGATATATGGATGATAAATCCTCAACCCATGATTTTATTAAAAATTTTAAATATGTATCATACAATTTATTAGATTATTTTTACATATTTCCATTTTAATATAACTAGTTTTTTCACTAGTTGTAAATTTTATTTTAAAAATACAATTTAACTGTTAAAACCAAAATTCTATGTTTTAAAACTAATTTTTGAAATATTTTCTTTTTCAATTTCAAATTAATATAAATTTATCTTATAAATTATAAATTTTAATATATCAAAAAAATTATATCTTAGAAAAATATTGATTTTCACAACAGGTGTTGTAAATATCATATATCACTTGTTACCAATTACATTAATTATAATTTATTTTTGTGATGGGTATTTTTTCTAATTCGTTATATAAAATATTTGAATTCAATTTATTATAAAATTTTATAATCATTAATAAAATAATTATTGAAAATAAAATTGTCTCCAATATCAAATAAATTAACATTAATCTGAGTAATCATTATTTATTAATAAAATATGAAAATAAATTTTTTCAATAATATGAATATGTCGATATAAAATTTGAAATAATTTATTTATATTAATGAACAATAAGTATAATTTTCAAGATAGGTGAATAAAATTGTTTAGGGAGTAATAAGTAACTCTTGATTCAAAAATGATAAACATTCATACAAAATAAAATTTCATATTCATAAATAATTTAATTTAATTATAAATATATATTTTATTTAAAACAATTGAAAATATATAGGAAGTTATTTTATTGATATTATGTAACAATGTAAGGTAATTATTCAAAATTCAATTTAAAATAATGCACATAGAATTAAACCAGTTTAGAAAAAATTAAAATAGTCCCATAAATCTATTTTTGATATGATAAATATGAAAATTATTTTTTTTAATTTTTATGTTATATTGTTTAGATATTTTTTATTTTAAATTCAATCATAAGATATAATTAATTTTATTAGAAATAAAATAACATTTTTGATATTAACTATCCCTAGTTTCATTTCATAGAATTTTCTTATTAAATTAGTGATAGTATATTATTATATCAATAATTTATATGATATAATATATATTTTGTTTCTTAGAATAATATTCTTCAATTTTTTTTAAATTAAATATATTTAACTCAGGAGCTGAAAATATTATTTATATATTTACATTATCTTTATCAAGGAATTACTATAAAAATTGAATTTATTTTATTTATCTTTTTTTCTAATTTGGTATCATCTATTTTTACTATCCAATTTAGTAGATTAATATTAATTGTAATGTATTTATATGACATTAAATTAAAAAAAAATTCTTTGATTAGATGGAATCTGCCAATCATAGTACTAATTTATTGAAGAAATACATTCCAAAATCAAAGGGTGTAAATTTATCCACAATTAATTATATTTTGGAATATCTATTTTTATTAGAATTTTAAAAATGATAATTAAAATGGTATCTACATGATATAATTGGACCATGATGTAATTAATTGAAAACTTATAGTTTAACTAAGAAATATTTTTACCATAATAGTTTTATTTCTCAAACAATTTTTTCCAAGATACATCAATTATTTAGCATGATAACCCATCCTAAATTGTTAACTACGAATTATTGGTCATATTAATCATTAGATTTATATTCAATCCTTGGTAAACCTGAAATTTTATGTCATAATTGAAATTTAGTTTTCTTCTAAATGATGTAAACCAAACATTTAATAACATTAAATTTATCTAACAGACAAAAACCATGAGTTGTTTTAATTATAATCCTACAATCCAAGAAAACAATTTATATTACTTTGAGGTAATATTCATAAAAAATGATTTTATTTATTTTTAATTTTTTATCTAATAGATTGTTGAACCTCAAAACCACAATACATCAATAAAAAGATAGTGAATGATACCGATAACCATTTTATTACAACTATCAACATTGAAATTAATCTTTTCATAAGCATTCCCTTATTCAATTACATTAATATGTATATCAGGTCTATTATATTTATTATACCATGTAATAGTGCCATAATTTTCATAATTTCTAATTTGGATAAATTATATTTATTTAAAATCCTTCACATTCACTTGATTAATTATATTCTTCTCTTCATCTACAGAGTCACATGATCAATCTCTAATACATCCACAATCGAAACATCTATTTTCTCCTTTTAGAAATTGACTTTTTTTATTCATTCAACATTATTGAAACATCAAGAGATGAATATCGTTACATTAATGTACAAAATGTCTTTTATTAAATTGTTTATTCCTATATCAATACATTTTGAAAACCAAGATGTGTTTACATGAGTGAAAAACAACTATAACTATTTAAGAATTATTATAAAAATAATAAGACTCGAAATATTTTACAAGATAAATTTACCATATTGGATTCATGACCATCCTAAATTCCTCATAGAAAAAACTAGGTTTCCTTTGGTTGAGTTATTTCATATTATGTTATCCAGTTCATTTAAATACAAATACCATCATAATATCATATAAAAATAGTATGATTAACCATGGAATTTATATTAATATTTTCAAAAAACGTGTTTAGTTAGTCAGCATTATCATACATTTTGTGTTGATTGAATTAATACCCAATACACACCACATTGGGCTACTAAACATTGGTATACTTGTTCTAGATCCTTCATCCACTTTTTTATCCATATTGTGACTTCATTTCTATGAAAATAAGAAAATATATACCATAACAAAATTTTAGGATGTTTCTTATAAAAAAATATATCCCTTACTGTTTTCCACATGGGATTCACTAAATCCCACTCAACTAATAAAAAAAATATAGTCCTCATAAAAAATAAACACACCTTTCACACCAATTTTAGATCTATAGAACTAAAATCCTAGTTCCAGTGTTAAAAAAACATAATTCACAATTTAACTATTTTTCCATGTGAGATTATCAAATCCATACTTACAAGAATTTCATATTTTTATCACATATTAATGTAATTTCACTGGAATCTGATATCCTTTGAGTTTATTGTATTTTAGGACTAGATACATAAACAATTTATTTTATAACACATGCGATCAATTACGATAATCATATTCCTCTAGGCACCCTTTTATACTTCCCTCATGTTATCCCTATATTCCTCACCAATGGAATTTTATCAATATAAATGGTTTATATCATATTAAATTTAAGGGATAAGTTATAAACAATCATTAAGGAATATATCAAAAAATGATTTAACATGGTATGAGGAGATTATTTAATTGAAAATAAAATGCCAAAATTTCCTAAATTTCTTATTTTTTTTTTGAATCATCCACCTTTTATGGTTTTATGGGGTACCCTTACATTACCCCTATTCCCAAGGCACAAGGCACATACATGTCCTAATACATTAATTTAAATTCCAAAGACCTAAAACAATGGAAATAGTCCCTCCCTATCATCTGAATCTTGAAGGCACCTCGCTCCCCACCACTCATGGCTGATCAAATAGTATTTACCTTGGTAGAGTTGTATGGTACCTGGTCCTGATATTAATTACTATACCCTCTCATTAATCCAATATGGTAAGCTCTTCTATTTTGGCATTAAATTTTCTCAATATATGTGTCTAGTCCTGCTTTTATGTTGTATTCCTAAATTTTTTCATTTCTATGGCCTGATAGTTCAATGGCATAAAGGCCATTGGTGGCCCGAAGGCCCTACATCTCGGTGGACCAATTCCTAAAGGCCATTAGTGGCCCTAATGGCATAAAAATTCATATACCGTTGAAAAGTTTGTGGAATCATGATATGATAAAAAATGAATAATGGATAAATATATTTTGAATATTACATAAAAATACAAAAAAAAACTTGAATCATATCAAAGAAATTATATTTAGCACAAAAATATCATTGATAAATTATAACATTGTAAAAAAAATTCACAGGTATCCTTATTGGAAGAGAGAAAAAATTCATGGTTCTATTAGTGATTTTTTTTCACACATTATATTGAGAAAAAATGAAGTTCATGTTCAAAAAACTCTTTTCCCATGAGATACCAATTCATAAATAAATCATTTGAAGGTGATATAGTAATCGAGGCATAACATACATAGAAATTATATCATTTTTTATGAATATTTATTATATTACCAAAGTACATGGTCGATGGCCATAATAATATAGTGTCCTGGGAAACATATGATGAAATATTCTAACTAGGTGAAAGATCATCATTATATTGAATAAAGAGATTACTTTTTTGTACATCTACCTAAATCACTACTTTATAACCTAGGTAAATGAAACATAAGAAAGGGGGAGCTCGAATTCCTTGTATGTGCAAATAAGGGAAATGAGTAAGAATAACCTGAATATAAGGGTATGAAAGCATGAGAATAACATTTGTATGTCCTAACCTCCATATCAAATATCATTATCGTGATACATGGCATAAATATTTGGAATTCATAACTCATGAATCACAGGTAAATATATTGAATAAGCCATATTAGCGTAAAATATAAATATGGCATGGAAGTGTGGAATATAAATTAATATACAACATTGTGAAGATATATATGCAGAGTTAGGTTCAAAAAATAAGTAAATGACAGGAAATCTATCCCTCGTATTGGATTATAGACATCCATCTAGGTCCATACATAATTTTATGAACATATAAGCAGCTTCACGCATAACATTGCGATCACGTAATCAGGTTCACTCATAAATGTATGGAAGATAAATGAGAACCATTAACAAAATTGTGAACATGTATTCAGGTTCACACAAAACATTATGAAAAAATAATATGTTTCACTCATAACATTTTGAACATATAATCTGGTTCACTAATAGACATACAGACATGCAACCATGTCAATACATAAAATTTGGAACATGTATTCAGGTTCTTGCATAACAATTATACTCATGATTCATCTATTGTTACCCAAATAATTGGATGGATATATTGGTACCTCCCTTCACATATTGAAAAAATACAAGAAATTTCCACAAAACAATCATCATACCATAACCCAGGAAAAGGTATTTGTTCTATAAACATCAGATCATAACCCATGAAATGAAATGAGTATCATTAAAATTTCATTAAATCATTACCTATGGATATGAGATAGGATTCATAATTGTTCTATCAAATCATATCCTATTAAAATAAGTGGTTTTTAAAATAATCTTACTCATGAAATATAAATGGGGGTTGTAAGAATCATTCCATAAAAACATAATCCCTTCATGAATTAATATAAATTGAAATATTTGATCATTTATTAGATGTTCTTGAGTAACATAATTATATTTCATCTTAAATGGAAAATAAAATTTAAATATATAAAAATAATCATGATAATAATATCCAATCCTCATTGAAGATTGTTATTAAAACATAAATCCCTAATAAGACAATTTTCATCGAAAATGAAAATAAAATATTAAATGAAGTGTTTAAATAATTTTAAAATAAATTCTATTGAAATAATATAAAATATTCTTGAAATAATTTTTGTAATACCTTATCCTAGAAAAAAATTATGATTTAAAACGTTTTTATAACTATTTCATTGAAATTACTATCAAAATTAATAAATATGGCTTGAAAATATTTTCAAATCTAATTACCTTGAAAATTTATAATGTGTAACATCCCAGGTAAATAAAGAATAATACATTTTCATATTTATTAATATTTACTAATTAAATATTAATTTTACTTTAAAGGGGTTTCTATGTTCGATAGTGTACCCGATACGCAACAAAGAGTTTTTTTGAAATCATATGTTGCACACTAGTAAAAAATATTATTATTTTAAATGGTAGTTAACACATAGACATTGTATTGGAGAGAATGAATAGAAATAAGTAAAATATGATTATATATTTTTGTTAGATGTTTTTACATTTGTCCAATAAAAGATAAATGCTTAAAATAAGAAAAGAATTCAATTTTAGGCATAGATACTCTAATATTCACTAAAGGTCGACTTATCGCCTTTTCATGGCGAACCTTCTTTAAATATATCTTTTTTCACTATTATACATTCTATTGGACCAAATAAAATTCATCTTTAGAATCGGGAAAACAAAATTAACTTTGTGTAAATTTTTGGTATTTTTCCGATAAAGTTCATTTTTTTAATGAATAGTGAAAAATGTTGTATTTTAAATCAAAACCTCTTTTTAATGTAAATAATTTATATGATTATATTATCATTTTAATTGGTTTTAAATTGAAATTATAATATATTTTTAGAATTTAATCCAATAGTGGTCATTGAAATTAATTTCACTTTGAAATTGGACTTAAACTAGTGTGAATCTTTTGATACATACTCTTTCATAAAAACATGCTATTTGTTCTGACAGCGGAAATTAATTATTAAATTAATTAATGTAACTTATATGTTTTGAATTTTTTAAAATAGACATCATTTTTTAATTTGGAATATCAAATATTGTTTAGGGTGAAGTATTGGTATTTTTCTGAAAAACTTCAATTTTTGATGAATAGTGAAACCACTAAGTGGTACTTAAAAACGGATTTTTCATTTAAATGAAATTTTACCACCTCTTTGTTTTGAATTTCAAAAATATGAAATACATGTTTTTCATTAATAATTAAAATGTTGTTCAATGGGATTAAAATAATTTTTTGGTGAATAGTAACTTTTATGTTTTTAATCGCGATTAGAGGTAATTAGAGTAATTTAAGGTAAGAATAATCTTTTAATAATATGAAATGAACTTGAAACATGTCATACCCTTATTGTATGTGTCATGGAAGACCAAGATAATCCATGGGTCAACTTGGGGACCCCATGGATCCACCTTTCTAGGAAAATTCATTAATATCTTTTTATTTAATGTTAAAATAAAAATGTCACAAACATGAGTTGTTTTACTAAAACAATTTTTAAATGGTGTTATACAAGTAATATTTTTGACTATAAATATTTATTAGAAAGCTAAAAATATTTCCTACATAATGATAGTTTTTTTTATAAATTTTAGACCTTAAATAAATTAAATTATTTATGACACCATGATGATGCAGCGATTACCTCATTATTTAACGATTTAATTAAAATAAAAAGATAATGTAAAATCTAAAACTTACTCATGTCAAAAACCTATTGGATGGGTGGATTTTGAACTATTATAACTTATCCTCTAAATATATAATTTTTTGGCCCTTTTTATCTGAAAATCATTTTAAAATAAAGTGTCTTTTCTTAACTTTCCAAGAGTGCCCCTCCTCTCCTTCTATAAAAGGCCTTCACCTCTACCACCTTACCCACACCCCTCAAGTCATTGGTTCGGAAAATATCTACTATTTGTGTCTCTAAACATCCCTATATTACTCCTAGAAGCCTCAATTTGTGCAGAAGGCTTACCAAGGAAGCCTTTGAGCTCAAATCCAAGAGAGTTGCCCGATTTTAAGGTAATGTCTTCACTTGTGTTCTTTTGTTTTATTTTTATTCTCCAACCACCTAAACTGTTTTTATTCATTTTTTTGTAAAAAATCCAGTATATTGAATATACTAGGATGTTGTTATAAGAATAATTAGAGCTACACTTACACACACCTACATCTAATGGTTAAAGAACATACTGTTTCTGTGGATGGAAAATTTCTGCCTCACGAAACGATGATTGTTCAATATTCTTCCAACACCACAAAATGTGGCCATTAAGATGTCACTATATTTATATATTATATATAATATGTTAATTTTATCCTTAGTATTCTGTATTTTTCATTTATGGCATACCTTTATGGCTTCCTTTATGGGTATATGTGATATCTTCATTTAAGGAAGTGCGCACTACCGCCCACTCAAAGTGATTTGATTCTTTATTGCCATATGTGGGACGTATAAAGGATAGATTTTAAGAAATTATATATGATTTTATACTGTAATTATAACATACCTTTATATCATTATTATTTCTTTCCATTAAAGTATGAGATAGAAATTAATGTTGTGTTCATGCGTACCTACGGCTTACCGTCTCCATGAACGGTGCACTTCATTTCTTATCCCCAAATGTAATGTACTATTATAAGTACATATATATAATGGATATATATGATGTATGTTACATCTAAATGATTATGTAATATTATAAACACATGTATATGCTAGATATATATGATATATATGATATCCAAATCATGAATATCATTATGGATATAATGAACCTCTGACCACACGAACAACATGCAATTGTAAGAAGTCCACTTTCGACATAAGAACCAAATATCAAAAAAACAAACATTATTAACTTAAATGATTAAATAATGTTTATAACATGTTAATAAGTCATATAAAATTAATAATGAACTTGAAAAAGGTTCTTAAGGAAGTAGAAATTAACTCAAGTTTATTTTTCAGGACGTTAAAGAACGATCGAGTCAAGTCGGACCCGAGGTAAGGGACTTCGTCTCATTCTCCTTTCATTAAGGAATATTTTGTTTTATACACAACTTTATTTTATACGGTGTATAAACCCCTTTGACTTTTAATTTTATTCAAGAGGAATTTTTTTATATGAAGCGTTTTACTAAATGACTAAAAGGAATGTTTCTTTTAACGTACGCAGTGACAATGACCTTCTCCGCTGCCGTGAGTATTATTTGGTCTTTAGCTTCCTCATAAAGACATGATGTTTTTTAAAATGAAATAAATAGAATATACTCTTTTATGTATTTTGGTATTGAAAATGGTTTTTATAATGGATTTGTTATGTCAATATATTTAAGTGTTCTATTGTGATCAAAGTGTGGAAATGTTTTCGTTCCATTATATTTGTTTTATGAATTATGATTTTATAATTCTACTTGGACATTTGATGGGTGGTTACGTGATAAACCATATGACGGGTGGTTCCGTGAATACCAGGATGGGTGGTTACGTTATAACCTCCAATGCATTGGGTATGGAAGTCGGCCGTATGGTTATTCTATTAAGTGATATGTGTGGTAGTCGACCGTATGGTTATTCCATTTATGTATGTTTATGTCCCAAGTTACCTTTATATGTTATGTGTTATTTATATGGACTTTATGGTAAGATTTTGGTTACATAAGGGTAAGTATTGATCTTTTATTCAGTGAAGATTTTTTATTACTTCATAAAGGTGAAAAGTGTTACATTGATAAAGTATACATGGATTACATGTTGTTTTGAAAAAATAACAGTTTTCATTCTTTATGTTTCCCTTACAAAGCTTTTTATGCTCACCCCAAGTTTTTTTGAAATGTTTTTCACATGATATAATGTGGAATAATGTCAAGGATGTGATCAAGGGAAATTCATGCTATATAAAACATGGAACTAGACATGTTTCTTTCTAAGAGTATTTATTTTATGGAAACTTTATAGAAGTGTCTACTTTGTAAAAATTTGAGATGTAATAGTTAAGATCTAGTTCTCTAAAACTCTAAAACTGAAAAGATCCTCAATGGGAGTTATTCATTTAATTCAATGTGATGCGATTTGGTAAGAAAAGAAAGCTGAGTCCAAGTTTCATTGGACCATATGAAATTCTGGAGAGAGTTGGATCAGTTTCATACCGAGTGGCTTTACCTCCGAGTTTATCTTAGGTACACAATGTTTTTCATGCTTCGATGCTGAGAAATTATAGTCCAGATCCATCTCATGTTTTGAGCCCAGATATAGTTCAGTTGGAAGAGAATCTCTCTTTTGAAGAACAACCAGTCCGGATTCTTGACCGAAGAGGGCAAGTGTTGCGAAATAAGGTAGTTCACCAGGTAAAGGTTTTGTGGAAATACCATATGGTTGAAGAGGCCACGTGGGAATCTGAAAATGCTATGATGGATAAATACCCCCACTTATTTTGATAAGTGAATAAAATTGCGAGGACACAATTTCCAAAAGGGGGGAAGGATATAACATCCCAGGTAAATAAGGAATAATAGATTTTCATATTTATTAATATTTACAAATTAAATATTAAGTTTACTTTAAAGGGGTTTCTATGTTCGATAGCGTACCTGATACGCAACAAAGAGTTTCTTTGAAATCTTACGTTGTACACTAGTAATAAAATAATATTATTTTAAATGGTAGTTAACACATTGTCGTTGTATTGGAAAGAATGAATAGAAATAACTAAAATATGATTATATATTTTTTTATATGTTTTTAAATTTATCCAATAAAAGATAAAGGCTTAATATAAGAAAAGAATTCAATTTTAGGCATAGATACTCTAATATTCACTAAAGGTCGACTTATCGCCTTTTCATGGAGAATCTTCATTAAATATAGTTTTGGTCAATCTTATACATTCTATTGGACCAAATAAAATTTTTCTTTAGAATCAGGACATCAAAATTTACTTTGTGTAAATTTTTGGTATTTTTCCGATAAAGTTCATTTTTAAATGAATAGTGAAAAATGTTTTATTTTAATTCAAAACCTCTTTTTAATTTAATTAATTTATATGATTATATTATCTTTTGAATTGGTTTTAAAGTGAAATTAGAATATATTTTTACAATTTAATCCAATAGTGGATGTAGGAATTAATTTCACTTTCAAATTGGACTTAAACTAGTGTGAATCATTAGATACTTATTGTTTCATAAAAACACACTAATTGTTCTGACAGTGGAAATTAATTATTAAATTAATTAATGTAACTTATATGTTTTGAATTTTGTAAAATAGACATAATTTTTTAATTTGGAATATCAAATATAACTTAGGGCGATGTTTTGGTATTTTCCTGAAAAACTTCAATTTTTTTTGAATAGTGAAACCACTAGGTGGTACTTAAAAAACTGATTTTTCATATAAATGAAATTTTACCGCCTCTGTGTTTTGAATTTCCAAAATACAACATACATGGTTGTAATTAAGAATTAAAATGTGGTTCAATGGTATTAATATAATTTTTTGGTGAATAGTAACTTTTATGTTTTTAATCGCGATTAGAGGTAATTAGTTTAATTTAAACTAAGAATAATGTTTTATTACTATGAAATGAACTTGACACATGTCCTAACCTTATTTGATGTGTCATGTCCGACAATGAAAATCCATGGGTCAACTTCGGGACCCCATGGAGCCACTTTGGTAGGAAAATGAAATTAATATCTTTTTATTTAAAGTTAAAAAAAAATGCCACAAACATGAGTTGTTTTACTAAAACAATTTTTAAATGGGGTTATACAAGTAATATTTTTGACTATAAATATTCATTATAAAGATAAAAATATTTCCTATATCATTATGTTTTTTCTTATAATTTTTATACATTAAATAAAATAAATTATTTATGACACCATGTTGATGCAACGATTACCTCATTATTTAACGATTTAAATAAAATGAAAAGATAATGTAAAATATAAGACCTAAAAATGTCAAAAACCTATTGTATGGGTGCATTTATAACCCTTTTCACCTTATCCTCTAAATATATAATTGTGGGAGCCTTTTTATCTGAAAATCATTTTATAATAATGTATATTTTCTTATCTTTCCAAGAGTGCCCCTCCTCTCCTCTTATAAAAGGCCCCCACCTCTACCACCTTACCGACACATCTCAAGCCTTTGGTTTGGAAAATATCTTCACTTTTTGTCTCTCCACATCCCTCTCTTACTCCTAGAAGCCTCACATTGGGCAGAAGTATTTCCGAGGAATCCTTGGAGCTCAATTTAGAGAGTTACCCGATTTTAAGGTAATGTCTTAACTTGTGTTCTTTGGTTTTATTTCACTTCTCCAACCCCCTAAAATATTTTTATTCATTTATTTTGTAACAACTTCAGTATCTTCTATATACTAGGATTTTTTTATAAGAATAATTCGAGCTACAATTACACACACCTACATCAAATGGTTAATGAACATACTATTTCTGTGGATGGCGAATTTCTGCCTCACAAAACGATGATTGTTCAATATTATTCTAACACCTTCAAAAGTGGACATTAAGATGTCAATATATTTATATATGATATATAATATGTTTATGTTCTCCTTAAGCTTCTGTATTTTTCATTTATGGCTGACCTTTATGGATTCCAATAAGGGTATACACGATATCTTCATTTTAGGAAGTGCGGACTAGAGCCCCCTCAAAGTGATTTGATTATTTAATGCCATATGTGGGACATATAAAGGATGGATTTAAAGTTATTATATATTATTTTATACTGCAATTATAATATAACTTTATACCATTATTATTTCTTTCCATTAAAGTATGATATATAAATTAAAGTAGCGTTCATGCGTACGTACGGCTTACCGTCTCAATGAACGGTGCATTTCATTTCTTATCCCCAAATGTAATGTACTATTATAAGTACATATATATAATGGATATATATTATTCATGTTACATCTAAATTACTATGTAAAATTATAAATACATGTATATGGTGGATATATATGATATAAGTCATATCCAAATCATGAATATCATTCTGGATATAATGAACCTCTGACCACACAAACAACATGTAATTGTAAGAATTCCACTTTCGACATAAGAACCAAATATCAACAAAACAAAAATTATTAACAAAAATTATTAAATAATTTTTATAACATGGTAATATGTGATATAAAAGTAATATTGAACTTGATAAAGGTTCTTAAGAAAGTAGAAATTAACTCATATTTATTATTCAGGACGTTAAAGAATGATAGAGTCAAGTCGGACCCGGGGTAAGGGACATCATCTCAATCTCCTTTCATTGAGGCATATTTTTTTTATACACAAATTTATTTTATATGGTGTATAAACCCCTTTGAATTTTAATTTTATTCAAAATTAATCTTTTTATACGAAGCATTTTACTAAATGACAAAAAGTAATATTTCTTTTAACCTACGCGGTTAAAATGATCTTTTCCGCCACCGCGAGTATTATTTGGTCGTTGGCTTCCTCAACAAGCAGTGATGTTTTTTAAAATGAAATAAATACCATATAATCTTTTATATATTTTGGTATTGAAAATTGTTCTTATAATGGATTTGTTATGTCAATATATTTAAGTGTTATATTGTGATCAAAGTGTGGAAATGTTATCTTTCCGTTATATATGTTGTATGTGTTATGATTTTATAATGGTACAAGGACATTTGACGGGTGGTTACGCGATAAAGCATATGACGGGTGGTTCCGTGAATACCAGGATCAGTCGTTACGTTATAACCTCTAATTCATTGGGTATGGAAGTCGGTCATGTGGCTATTCCATTAAGTGATATGTGTGGAAGTCAACCGTATGGTTATTCTATTTATGTATGTTTATGTTCCTAGTTACCGTTATATGTTATGTGTTCTTTATAAGGGTTTTATGGTAATCTTTTTGTTAAAAAAGTGTAAGTATTGATCTTTTATTCATTGAATAGTTTTTACAACTTCATAAAGGTGAAAAGTGTTACTTTGATAAAGTATAAATGGTTTACTTTTTGTTTTGAAAAACTACCAGTTTTTATTCGTTATGATTCCCTTACTAAGCTTTTTATGCTTACCCCGTGTTTTTTTGAATTTTTTTTTCACAGGACTTAGTGTTGAATAGTGTAAAGGATGTGATCAAGGGAAATTCATGCTATATAAAACATGGAACTAGAAATTTTTCTTTTTAAGAGTATTTATTTTATGGAAACTTAGTATAAGTGTATACTTTGTAATCTTTTGAGATGTAATAGTTATGATCTAATTCTCTAGAACTCTAAACCTGGAAAGATCCTCAATGTGAATTATTCATTTAATTCAATGTTAAGTAATGTTTAAGGCTGGGGACTTATATAATGTGTATAGATTATTTTTATGAATTTATTGAAAATTATTTCATATAAACTTCTTTAAATAATATACTTTTAATAATGTAATCGATGATTCTCATAAATGAAAATCTGTAAATCCATACATATTATATAAGGTAAAAATAACATTCCATTATCATAGTAATAATGTTAACAAAATACATTTTTCATAAAGTGATTAGAAAATTATTTTAAAAACATTGTTAAAAGAATAATTGGGTATTATTTTCATTTACTTATTATATAATATTTGAATATTCTTGGAAACAATTTTTGAAAACATGGATTTATGGAGCTCAGATTTCCATATGAAGGGAGGGTAATGTCTGGCTTTCATAAATAAACATTGTTAACTATTTTATATAATAATGTGTAGAAAAATTGTACTAATACATGAATATATTTTGAATATATGGAGGATATGAAAATTCATGAATTTTCATGAGATATGTATCTTAATAATTCATATAAAGATTCATAAACAGAAACAATCTCAAAAAGAGATGATATTGTTGAAATAAACTCTTACAACTAGGGAACTTTGAACAAAACATCCCATTTTAGAAAAATAAAATTTCATTAAGACTAAATTATCTTTTGAAAAAATGAGATTCATAACATTCAATTACAATGGTAGTATATATCATCAGATAAATATATGGTATTATAACATGGAATGTGTCTCAAAGAATGTAATATGAGACACATTGACTTTACCGATTTAGAGACTTTTGATATGTAATCCCCATGAATGAATGTTCAAATAATGGATATGTAAATACCCATAATTAGATGTATACTAATCATAGAATACATCCATTGTAAGTAAAAATACTACAAAAAGGTAATGGGTGGTTAATATATCAGGTATCACATATAAATAAAATTTGAGATCAAATCCCCATACATTGTTTCTTGACTATAGTGGTACTCATACAAACCACCACATAATCATGTAACACCTTTTGGTTTTTGTCTAAATAGTTATTTTTACCACTACATTCCCAAGATCTAGTTTTGAAGAGGAATTGATGCATTTTTAAATGTTTATTGGGTAGTGATTTTTAGAACCAATGTCATTTTAGTGATGTGAATAAGAGAGAGAGGAGGTGGCCTTAAATAGGTATTGAAAATGAAACTCCTAGAATTTTTAAAAACTAGTTAGATATTCCCTCATTTCATAAAATGTCATAAAAAACAAGTTGAGCTCAATAATGGAATATTTATGGACAAATAATGGACATAAAATTGGTTTTGGACATGTTTATAGGATGTTTTTTACATAAATTTTTAGTTTAGTACATGGATTGCAAAAATTTTATCTTAATCATTGTATTAAATTTTAATAACATTAACTAATATTTTTTGGTCAAAATAAAATTTGACCTTATTATACAATATAAATTAATATGATTAAAATTAAGGAATCCATTTTCCAATTCTAATCTCAAAAGTGTATGAAATTAATTTAAAAATAACCCTACTGATGGGATGACACCGTAGTCTATTAAGGTAAAAAATTCCAAATGTTTACGATGATTTTATAACCATTTTAAAATTGAATTTTTTTCAAATTATCTTTAATAAATTAATTATCTAATTATTCATTAAAACAAATTTAAAATATAGTTTTACCATATAAGTGAATTAGATTTAAACTAGTTTGAATTAATATTCAATATTTAAACTATTGATCAAAAAATAAACCCTAAAATAGAAATAAAAAAAATTTATTATAACCTAAATTTAATATATCTATTTCAAACAAAAAATTTATTTTTACATTTTTAATATATTATTTTAAAAATATTGTATTTAAAATGGGTTCACCACTAAAAGGCGCTAAAACTACCTTTATAAAAAATATGATTTATTGCATAAAATTATGTATGTTATTATCTTATATATATGAAATATGTTGGATGAATATAAAAAATATATGTCTAATTATAACAAATTAATATTAAATAAATATTTTTAAATACTACTAATTTATTTAACTTAATTATATAAATAACCATTTCTCATAAAATAGAGTTTTATAAAATTCGTCAATTTATATTCATTTGGATTATATATTAATTTCTAATTATTATTTAAACAATGAATTCTTCCATATATATTCATAATTTAGTAAATCATACAATCTTTCATTTAATGGACATTTTATATCCTATTAAATAATAAAATTTTAAAAAATTATTATTCAGCAACACTCGGTCTTGCATGATACATAAGCAATCAAGGAAGATTAATCTTGTGTGTAATTTAAGTTATCCATGGTGTTGTATTTAGAGAATGAAAAAATTTATGTTGTCTCTAGTGCATGATTAACATTATATTTCATATAACACAAACCAGTCATTTTTCAGTAACAAAAACTAATCCATTTTAATAATGTTGTGTAAAGAAAAATATCAAAGAGATTAAATTAATTTGGGAAAAATATTACACAAAATCTCATGATGTTACATTATGCCTCCCATCAAATGAATATCACCTTTGAAATTATTCTGGGTTTTAATGTGTTTAATATATAATTTTTTCATTATTAAAATCTCACATCTTAAAAATGAATGCTAAAAAATACCTTAGAAAGGGAATGATGGAACCATAATTGTTACCCAATGTAACTCATAACAATATTCCCTATATAGGAGAACATTTGTGGGAAGTGAAAAACTACACATGGAAGTGAAGTAAAACTATCATGTTATGGGAGATAGTGATAGTGAACCTTGTCAGAAGAATGTTAACAATTAGAAAGGTAAAAATCTAAAATTTTATAAGGGGTCATTTGATTAATTGTAAAATAAAGTACAATAATTACATTTTTTGTTTTAAAATACTTACCCTTTGTCGGAATAAATTTAAGGAGATGTTATAATTTCATGATTTCATTCCATTTCATTTGAAAAATCTAACCATTTGGTCATTTATTGACCAGTTTCTACTTTACCACTTTCATATAAAAGGATGGTGAATTTAGCCATTCATAAATTATAAAAAGAACTTGAGATCCATGATAAGTCATGTCATATATCTTTAGATACCATAAACACAAATAGGATATCCAAAATTCCTAAGCCCTAATGTGGTAGGATAAGATATTAATATCATAACATTAATAAAATTATACATAAAAATTCCAAAAAATAAAACCTTATAACACATACATAATATAATTTACCATTTATTCGTTAAATATTATCTTATCTTATACCAATAAATTTTTAGTTTTATAATTGGGTTCATCATTGTAGTGATAGAACATTAAATTTGATTAATGTTTTAAAAATCCATGAATAGATATATAATAAGATGAATCTTTAGAAATATGTGACCAAAAATATTATTATTAGGATTATTCATACAAAGAAATATGAACTTATAATCAAGGGGGAATGGATGTGTCTCCCTTTATTTTCAAATATTTATGTAATCCATCTGGATTCATAATCATTCCATTTGTACTTTTTTCTTCAGATGTTATTTCATCTTATAATCCTTTCAGACCTTAGGATGAGTTATTTATTCACAGAATTTCCAAACTCCAATAACACGAATAATTAATGTGTGGTTTGATAATTCATTCAATATTTCTCTCAAATCATTTCAAGGATTTTACTATTATCATCACTTATAAATTCTTGTATTTAGATCCCATGAATCCCACACTTTAAAAAAATCATGTTCCATTCAATAACTCACATATTTTCTCATTCCCATAGTTTTGGAAAGTACAATTTTGATACATTTTCATCAATCAATGGTTTGTAGATTCCCCTTTGAACTACGTGCTCTGCAATTTTGTTAAATACTTGATATTAAAAAGCTAATCTAGCTTCTATTTGAAATTTTATTACATAATGAAAAATGTCTTCATAGATATTAATGTTTCTTATTTTCAATAACCTTCTGAGACATTGATTTAATAATCTACTGAACCTATTAAATTTATATTTTGGTTGGATGATTAAACTAGAATTTTACCTCACAAGTCTGTAGAAATTATCCCTATAGGTACTGGAATATTCATCATCCATTTTCATCAACTAAAAAAATCTAAATTTTCATATTTGAATGAAGAACAAAAGAGAATTATATATTTAATAATAAGTTGGTGAACTCATCCCAATACATTTTTTCATCTACATATTGCTTCATCATATTCTTTATTAGTGCCCAACACAAGTATTATTTATCTTGTAAAGTATAAATAGCCAGAATGGCCTTGTAATTATCCAAAACCATGAAAATGCATGATATAATTTCAGTTTTAATAATTTAGTATTTTGAAAAATGGGGATCAGAAGAACCTCTAATGGAATTTGGGTATTTCCCCTTGAAGGGATCAACAAAACGTTGTTCCATCATATTCTTGATTGGAAAATCATCAAAATTTCTAGCTTGATTATGATGTGAGGGTAAAGAAAAAGGGTTTTGTATACAATCACCAATATCATTAAGATCTTCAGGATAAGAATCATTTAGTTTTCCCCCTCAATCACCATTAATGTGGTTTCTTTAGGTTCTAGCTATTGACTGAAACCAAAAGCATAGATAACAAAATAGCAATCATATTGTAGATCTATATAATAACATAAATACAATTATATGATGTCTAATGTATAACACCATCTTTAATCTATGAAACTTTAGGATTATCCTAGTTTATTTATATCCAAATTATAATTAAATCCTTCCCAACAGTTTGTGATGAGTTCATGAATTCCCAAAGCATATCCCCATGGAGTGTCAAACCAAGACAACAAAAAGGCATTATATTAGGTACCATATTACCCCACAGTTGTCCCAAAAAATTATTTCTATTTGTATAATCCGATGTAATTATGTCCCACAGCCACAATCACATATAGTATCATGATAGGGGTGTATTTCCTAGATACCATTACTCAATCCATTACAAAAATTCAACAAAATCTTCCAATACATTATATTATAATTAGAAAAGTCCCTAGACATTTAATTATAGTTATTAGTAATTTATTCTCATCCTATCATATAATGTTAGACCAAATCCTTACATTGATACCGACTATAGAGACCCATGATTAACATCAATGAATATTACATTATTTTTTATTAATATTCAGCATACATTAAAAGTAAAAGCTCAAGAACTGTAATAGTTTAGTGTATTTGGAAACATGGAACAAAGTCATCTAAATTGGAGAAATATCTACAATGTCCCTAGTAATGATATTCCCATGTAGTAATTCTATATAAAATTTTCTATCATAACCAAGGGAATGAAAACACAATTAATGGTTGAGATCGATTACTCAGTAAGTTTAAAAAATAGAAATGTGTATGAAAAAAATGATCTTAATGGAATGAGAATGTCAGAATAAAATATGAATACCTTACCCTATATTTCACAGATCAATATCCAGTGATATGTTATAAACATTGGATGTTCATTATACTTGAATAATAGGGAAATCAAGAGAATAAGCTATGGAAGCGTAATATATGAATAAGACATCGAATTGCGGAATACACATAAGCCTATAACACTATGAATATATATATATATATGTATAAACAAGTTAACACATTAATTTAATGAAATAAAATCAGGCACTATCATATTCTAATGGACATGCATCTCAGTCCACACATAATGTTTTCAACATGCAATCAGATTCACACATAACACTATGAACCTGTAATTCACTTCGTGCATAAACATATGGAAATGAAACCAAATCCATGAATAAAATTATGAAAATGTTTCCCGGATTATAGCATAACATTATGAACAGAAAATAAGGATCACTCATAATATTATAACCATGTAATCAAGTTCACGCATAAACTTATAGACATACAACAAGGTCCATACATAACAGTGAGAACATATAATTAGGTTTAGGAAAAACAATTTTATTGATGAGTCTAGTATCAGTAATGAATTAGTTATAATGATATATAGGTCCCACTGGTCACATAATGAAATCATTCATGCATGATCTACAAATTATTAAGCCTATCAAAACACATGAAAAGACATGGTTTATATAAAAATAATAGGATATCCTATGAAATGAAATGGGTATCATTAAAATTTCATTAAATTATAACAAATAGAAATGATAGTGAACTCCTAATATTTTATTCAAATCATAACTAGTGAAAATATGTCGGTTTTAAAATAATATAACACTTGGAAATGTAATGGGTGACATAATAATCATTATATAAAAACAAAATTCCTTCAATAATGAATATAAATGGGACTATTAGATCATTGACTATATAAGGTTGAATAACATCAAAGGATTTCATCATATATGAGAAATAACATGGTAAGATATATTGAAAAATAAATTTCGTGGAAATTATATCCTTTCATCAATGAATTTTCGTTCTAAAACATAATATATTTAGAAAAAATTTTCATTTGCAAAATCATTGAAAACAATGAATGAAGGATTTAAATCATTTTGAAAAACATTTCCATTAACAACTTATAAAACAATCATTTAATAATTTTTGAAAATTATTTCCTTGAATGATTTTAAAATACGTTGGAAGAAATTTTGATGACCATTTCATTGTAAATAAGTTAGAAATTTATTAATAGTGATTGACAACATTTCAAAAACCATTTTTGTTGAATCTTATAATTGAATCGGGAAAACATACTTAAAACCATTTCATTAAATACTAATTGAATTAATTTTTATTATAAATTAACCCTTTAATCATGAAACTTATGATTCATAGAAATTATGGCGGGAAAATCCAAACATGTTATATAAGTTAAAAATAAAATTCTTATTGAACGTTAAAAAGAATAAAAAAACTCTTTATTTAGAATGATATGATAAGATTACATAATAAAATAGTAAATGGAAGAAATTTTTAAAGTGTATTTTAATGATTTTTTAATAGTATAATATTCTTGGAATACTCTTTTGAAAACATAGTGTTGACAGAACAGAACATTCTTATAGAATTGAGGGAAATGTCGAGATTTACAAAAAAACTCTAGGAACTATATTTTTTAATAGAGTAGATAAATTTTACAAATACAAGAATGTATTATAAATAACAAATGGATTAGAAAAATAATTATTTTTATTTAGATGAGGATTATAATATTTCATCAAAAGTAATAATAAAAATAATTTTTCTTGAAAAGGGATGATATTCTTTTAATGATCTTTTACCACATGGTAAAATTGAAAAATACTCACGATATAAAAAAATCAATGTTCATTAAGCATAAAATAACATGAAAATAATTAAATTCGTAATATAATATATTAATGAAATTATACACAAATCATATAAAAATATAGGTTCATAACGTGGCATGTAACTCCGTGGAGAGAAATTGAGACAAATTTATATAACTAATTTTTTATATTTTAAAACAAAAACTCCATGAATTAATGTTCATAGAATGGATATTTAAGTACCGATAAGATTAAGTATATGAATCTTTGAATATATCCATGGAATGTATAAACACCAAAAAAATTAATTGGTGGTCAATAATGAATTTATCTCACAAAAAAATAACATGGTATGAAATCCAAATACATTGTGTATTGGCTCTCATCGTACTCGGAAATCCTCCTCTTAATCTGGTAACACCAATTGGATTCTATAAAACGGTCTACATGGACTAATTTATTCTTAAAGGGAGAATTCATGGAGGCATGTATGTATTTTAGGAAGAGGATTCGGTAGATAATGGCCTAACCATGATGGTTTTAGGGTTATAAAGTAAATGTAGAGGTGATAGACATTTATTTGGATGGGAAGGACACACTTTGAAATTTTGAAAAAAAGTTATGTGTACCAACATTTTTACTAAAAAAGACATAACAAAAACACTATGCTCAATAATATAAGATTTATGGATAATTAATGGCCTTGGTAAGTTTTTTGGACAATAGTTTTCATCATTTTGGGTCATAACTTGAAGATTTATTACATTTTTAATCAACTTTTTATATTAAAAAATATAATTAATTTAAATCACTTTCACCAATAATTTTTGTGAAAAATTAAATGTTACCTTACTAAACATTATATGTTATATTTATTCAAACATGGTCTAAATTTTTCAAAATTCTAACCTTAATATGTGGCATAAATTAATTAAAAAATAATATCTCTTATGATACGACTCTTTTGGTATTTAAATAAAATCATTGAAAATATTTCTATGTTCTTATAACCAATGACAATGATAAATTTCATCTCATTACCTAAATTGTATTATTTAAAAAAATTATTAATGAATTAATTTATAAAACCATTTATTAAGATTTATTTTTTATTTTTAAATATATAAGAGTTCCAAAATTTTGATTTAAAATTGGTTAGCCATTAAATGGTTGTAAAAGTATATTTATAAAAATATTGTCTTTTAATAAGAAAATTTAGTTTTTTCTTATCTTATATCTATCAAATATATTGGACGATTAACAAAAATATTTGTTTGAGTATATAAAATATAAATATAAATAGTATAATCCAATATTATTATTTAATTTAACTTATCAATATAAATCATCTTTTCCCATAAAAATATACTATTATAAAATAAGACCCTTTATATTCAATTGGATTCAATATAATTTTCTAATAATTAGGTATCTATTGAATTTAACTCTATATATTCATAATTAATTTAAACCTATGATATTAAATTTAATAGAAAATTTATATCCTACTAAGTTTTAATATTTTGGTAATGAATTATTGTTTACTAACAAACATTATTTAGTCTTACGTAATCCATTTAGGAATGTGATTCATGAATATAGCATTAGCTAACCAGGGTGGTCCATGGTGGGAAAGATAAATTTTATATTGTGTGTAGTGCATAATTTACTTACTGTTTCATATAATTTATTCTATATATAGCTCATTAATATAAGTTCAAATAATTTATGTTTCTCTTGAAATGAAAAATATCAGATATTAAATTAATTTGAAAAAAATATTGCACAAAATCACCAGGTGTTACAGGTTATATAAAACTCTAAATGTAAGTCATCCATAAATATTCATTTTATAAATACATATTGTGAAATTAATTTTCAAAATATATCTAAATGGTATCAAAAATTCTGAACCCAATATTAAAAATGGTAGATTACAAAAAAATCACCCCTAAATAGTATTTCATAAAAAAAATTTAGTTGTCGATTCATCAAAATTAACCTCAAATGATATAATAACATTGGTGATATTGAATTATTTTTTCTGAAATAATAAATGTGTATTTAGAAACCCTTTTTTTACTTTTATGTAAGTGACTATGATACAAGTCATATTTATTTTGTTTTAAATTTTAATGTGATTGTATTGGAAAAAAAATTCTTCTAAATGAAACCACTAATAGTGAAGCCTTGAAACGAAATATATGATTCAAAAAGGTGATGTGGATTTTTCTTTAAATATATTCTTTATGAAAATGAATCATAAAAATTTCCCCTTGAAAATAAATAATGAATTCAAAATAAATTTTTCATGGAAGAAAACCATATTCTTTAATATATGGAAAACACTTCAAATATCTTGAAATAACATTGTTGAAAACCCACATTAGAAAAAGTGAAAAAAAAAATTAATTTTATAAAATAATATATTATAAACATGATTTTCATTTGAATAATCACATCATTTTGATCCAAATTATAATTTAAGAGCATTAGAGGGAATGAAAATCGGGAAATTGAGAGGAAATAATAATTAAATAGGATGGTGATTATTTTATATAATGATATTTATGAATACGAAATTTCATGAGGATGAATATTTAAATTACATGTTTTATTTTCCAAATAGGGAAACATATGGTAACATTAAAAAAATATTTTGTAGGTTGCATTAAATCTTTTATGTAAACTTATTCATAACTATAAACATTTATAAACATCATTTATAATTATTCTCTCTAAATATAGATCATTGTGATTAACTATTTTCAATATTCAGTGTGAGTATTCATTATCAATTATATCAAATATTATAATAATAGTTTTATTATTTCTTGTTATCCCAATATTCATCATTAAAATATTTCTCATGATATAAATTTTTTTTAAATTATCAAATAAGTAAATTTTAATTATATTAAATTCATTTATATTCTTTAAAAAATGATATTTAAATGGAATATTTCTTATTTTTTTAAATTTAAAAATTGTTATTTAATAATATTTATATTATGAAATAATAATATTTTAATAAAATAATTAATAAACACAATTATTGTACTATTAATTTACATTATCACTATATAAAATTTTTAAATCATTTATCATATAGAAATTATATCATCGTTCACAAATATATTAAAAACTCACCAAACGAGATTGTGTTATAATAACATTATATTTTATGATATGTTTTTCATTAGATATTGATCTAAATTTTGAATAATTTTATTAATTTAATAAGTATCTTATATCATCATTATAATCAATATTAGAAACATTCATGGTGAGTAGTGATGATTAAAAAATTCGTTATTCCTATAGGAGGTCTTCTCTTGTATGCATGATTAACGATTTAATTTTTTAAGGAATATGATATAAATAAGGTATACGATAAATTTTCATTTAGTATTTATGAAATTGATATATTCATCATATTAATATATCAAATTCATTCTTGTTTTAATCCATCAATTATTGTGATGAAAAATTAAGAATATCATTTTGTGGTGGAGGCAGTCTACAGATACACATGATAACTGTTTTTTAGTTAATCATATTGGAATGAACGAATATTACAGTAGTTAATAAATTATAAAACAATATTATATTATATTAATATAAACATCACTACATTAATGTTTTCAAATGTATTTTGGATTAGGATGATTAGGAAGAGATAATATGGATTATGAAATACTAACATTGAAAACAATTGTTTTTAAGTAATCATGAAATGTCATTCATCGAGTAATCAAATGAAAGTAAAAGTATTATTAAAATATATAATATTGTTATATGAGTACTATTTATGAGTTTTAGGATTTAATTTAATTGATTAGGGTGATATGTTTGTGTGGTAGTGTTCAAATTTTATATGATAAAAGGGTTACGTTTGTGAATGTCCATAATTTTTCAATAATGGAATAAAATTATTAAAATGTTAAATATCCATAAATGATTCCAATAATAATGTGTTGGTGTAATAAAATTGATAAAGATACCACTACTAATTTTTCACATTTTTTATATGATTCAATCCTTTACAACATTAATTTTCCATTATAAAATTTCCGATTTTATCTTAATAACATTATTTTTCTGTTGAAGTTTATATATTATTTTATATATAACCCAACCAAAATAATTTTTTTTATTTTATACAAATAAATTAAGGGCACAAATAGTTTTATTAAATTTATAAGAAATATTATGTTTAACTTTTAATTAAAACATTGAATATATAGAAATGTTGTTCTTTATAAAAATATGTTTTCCTTATTGATTGTTCTTAGACTAATATAAATTTTTATACCTATTAAATGAGTAATAATATGTTTTTATATATACATAAATACATTATAAATTAATTATATAGATTATTTTATTTAAAGTTATTATAAAAAATAGAAAACATTAATGAATGTATTCATTAAAAATAACTATTTCCACATTATAATGGTGATTAATGTTTATATTAATAATCAAAAATTTATATCTAAAAATGAACAAACACTTATTACAGAATAAAAAAACGATTATCTGATATTTTATATAAATTTTTATAGATAATATTATAATATATTTTAAAAATATATTTTACAATGGTGTATAATAAAGTTTTTTTTGTAAAATGTTACATAAGTTTCTAAAATGATGAAAGTAGTTTTTAAATAGAACATCTTATTTTCAAATTATTTATTTTTCATTATAATTATTTATATTTTATAAGAAACAAATTTAAAAAAAATATAGTTATTTATTTTCATAACATCATAAAGTGGTCGTTTTAGGAAAATCACTTCCTTTCATAATTAACCAAAAAATAACCTATTTTATAAAAAAGGCATTAAATTTCATCATAAAAATATATTTATTTAGTAAATGTAGATGATGTATTTTTTAAATTAACATTTTAGATTATAAAAAATAACATTTAAATTGAAATATAAATTTAAACAAAAAAGGTTCTTAATTAGAAATTGGATGATTTGATATTTAGTACCCTATTGAGGATTTCTAAAAATTAATGAATTTATTACATTAAATATATTATTCTTATAAATATATATATATATATATTATTATTTATGTTTCATAAAATAATGACCATAAAAATAAAATTTTACAACCAATTGTATTTCATGACTAAATTTACCATATTAGTTATTTCTTTACATTAATTTTTTAATGAATTAGTATTAAAAATGGCCCTTTTTAATTTCTTCATTTTTTTGCATTATTTTTTTTCTATAAGTTTTTTCCACTACAATTATTAAATTATATTGTTTATATGGTGTTAATTTATTATTTTTTGTTCGGTGTTTTGTGTGAAGTAGCCTACCGAAAGTATTATTAATTAAAGTTAACTAATATTACAAAATATTTTTGTGTTAGAATATTTTATTTAATATTATAATATATCATTTTATCATCATTTGAACAATATATTTTAGGGATCAGATTATTTATTTGAATTTGTATGATTGATTCATCAAATAGGATTCTGAAGGGTTATTTATTACAAATATTGTGACATATACGGGGATTTCATTATGTGAGATGAGAGAACCAATGGGATTCCAGATTGGTTCCTAAGGGTATATTAACCATCAATTATATGTTGGTGGGAAATAATGTGGGATTATAAATACCCAGATTTAAACATTGCGTAATTTTGAATTATTCAAGAATTCACATTGATGATCTTTTCGGGTTTTGAGTTTTAGAGAATTAGTCCCTGACTATAGCATAAAAACTTGAATAATACACAGAGACACTACTATCTAGTACCCACTTTTCAAAAAACAAAAAACACTTGGAAAAAAGTGACATTTCTACTTCCTTGTTTTACATAACATGAATATTCCACGATCTCATCCTTGAATATATTCATATTTATGTCCTATGAAAAACATTTCCAAACATGGAATGAGCATAAAAATCTCCGTATGGTTATAAAATACTGATAAAAAACATTACTCATCAATAATTACAAATGAATGAATCCATACTTTCCAATCATATCATTCCTCATGAAATCATAAGATTTATGAATAACATACAAAAATTATAAATCATCAAGGTACCTTATGGCATTAACAATAGACTTACATTGTAGCTATCACATCTCGATAGGGAGTAGCATTTGGAATACCCATCACATTATATTACCTAAATCATGTAGGATAAACATTAATGTTTACCTTTGTCACGATACCCAATACATTGGATAGAAATCTCAGGCTCACATACCCTAGGTTTGTCATGGAACCACCGATATATGTAAACAATGCCCATATCCATTAGATATTCGGAACATGTAAATAAATCATAAATGATGATAACATCTCTACATTAAAATCACAAAATATAATTTCATGATATTTACATAATCAATGCTTTATGAAATAATTTTCATCACCATTTATAACATTTAATAAAGAGATTTTTGAATCATTGTGTCCCATAACACATTGAATATTTTAAAGGAATTAAAATTTTAAACCATTAATATCCATAAAAATAAATCCTTATAACCATTTTTAAAAAATAGATATTAATAAAAAATATTTAGAATAATAAATCATTAGAACAAAAAGAATGATATTTTATTTAAAGTGTTTTTAATAAAATGATAGACGATTGAATACAAATAATTGGGGAATAACATTTAATCAGAACAATAATATATCATGAGAATAAATGGATTCAAGATGTAATATTCTAAGCGATATTATATACACCATATAAATAGGAATTTGTGCATAACAACAATGAATTCTCAATGGAATTTTAATTGAGATGAAATCCCTTATCAAAATTATATCTGTAAATTAAGGATAAATCAATTACAAAATAATGTGTGAGAAATATAAATACACTCAATATGATTTGATATTCAGTTTAAATAAATCATAGAACATTCACACATATTTTTTTAAAAACAACTCTAATGACTTGGATGTTTAACTCAATGAATGGAAATTGAGTTAAAATTACTCAGATCATGTTCATATCGATGACTTGGGAATTTATAAATGGAGTGATTTTGTGTATCGAAATTATATCCACATGAAGGGGTGGTTAAATTACAAAAAACAATTAATAAATAGTTATTCTACACATAATCATAGAATGGAAAATTTAAGAATTAGAAGATTAACCCATGGAATGTAAATTGGGTTAAAAAGATCCCTTAATGATTTGGTAACTTAAGAAACATACAACCCACCAAAGAAGGATCATAAAATAAAGATGTAAATGAAAATAAATTGAATTATATTAAAAAATAAATACAATCCTTGGAAGTACGTACACCACACAAAATAAATAGTGGAAAATATAACATGAATCTCACAGGAATAAATGTAGAGACCTAAATCATAACGTACATGGACATTACATTACTTTAGCGAAATACTTAATACATAACAAAAACAGACACATAAGGACCGTAATAGTTTAGTGTCTTTGGAAACTTGGAACATAATCTTCTAATCTTGGTGAAAGATTTTTAACATCTCCCATAAAGATCTTCCCTTTTTTTTCTTACCTAAAACCTTTCTTTATATCCTGGGGAAAAGAAAACATAAAAAGGGTGAGCTCAAATGCTCAGTAAGGGTAAGCAAGGATAAAATAAAACATACCATATACATTTGAACTTAAAAACATGAACATAATGTTTAAACATCAAAAGATTGAGAAATGACACAAAACATGGAAGTACGTAAGGCATAGATCATAAATAAAAATTAAGAATGATAAAATAGCATGGTAATAGAACATGTAATTGTGGAAACCATTAAGAAAATGATATGATTTCCATAGTAGCTAAGGCATTGCTGACAAGACCATCTTAGTGGACAAAGTCCCTTTCTGAATCGAGATCACTCCTCGTTCCAGTCCTGTATTACTGAACTATTTTAACATTCCATTCCAGCCATGTCTATATCATGAGATATAAATCTTTACCCAATGAATTAGTGGGAGATATAGGTCCCACCAATCTCATAATGAAATCATTCTTACTTGTGCCACAAAATAAACATACATCATTCATAGTAACCCAATAAATAAAATGGGTTTCATAAACATCATCCTATAATCACATAATCCATATAAAAGAAACAGATATTATTTCATAATAAGAAAAGTGAAACCATGTAAATCATATAGACTTTATACTTTAAACATACACATATGAAGTAATGTCATCTTAGATGGAAAAACATTTTGATAAAACACTTGAAATGAATTCTTGAGAAAAATATCCGTTCTTCTTCAAAATCAATTTCTTTTCACAAAACGTCATTCTATTTTAAGAGAAAGAGATTTTGTTGAAAATAGTCATGAAATATTTTTAGGAAGCTTCATGAAAATAAGTCCTTATAAAACTATAAAAATATGTTCGTGCCGTATAAGTTAAAAAAACATTCTTCTTGTACTTTTGTCAGATAAGTTAAAAAAAGTACCTCGTAGGGTAAACAAAAGAATGATTCCTTCTATAACATGGAGTAAATGTCAAAATGGGTATAAAAGGACATTAAACATACATGAATACAATTTTATAAAAGAAGGAAATGGATGATAGCAATAACCCCAGTAAATAACTTCGAATAAGTAATCTCGGATAAAAATGAGATTTGCACAATTATCCCTTACCTTAGGTCCGATTTGCTTCATAAGTGTCCGAACCACCTGTATAATGATTTAAATAATGTCATTGACTTATTCCAGAATCATACTCATTGTTATGATATCATATATGGTTGACTTATGACTTTATATTACATGTTCTTTTGTATATTCCATGTTAAAGAGCATTTTGGGTAAAATCGTTTCATTTCTCGTTCGTGTTTTGACTTTTAATTATTCATATGATTACTTAGATCATGATTACTTAATTCCATAATATAAAACATGATTTATATATAATATATATTCAGAATATACATATATATAATAGATCAACAAATGGAAAGAAATACACCGTTCATGGAGACGGTAGGCCGTACGTACGCATGAACGATGTTTTCGTTTCCTTATTGAGTTGAATGAAATTAAGTATACGACATACATATTTATACACAAAAATCCAGTATCATTATTATGTCATATATTCCATGATTACTTATTATATATACTTTATAATCATTCATGAATGGTTAATGTGGAGAATTAATCTCATCGCGTTGTGGAGACGTAGTCCTTACGTACGCACGAGTGATGCTATCGTTATCATGATCGTGGAATTGTATTGGAGTGTATGTATACTATTTCAGAATCAATATCACTTTACAATAATTATATATAGTTATTATGTACACCATTATACCCATCCAAGTAAGGTGGTGGTGGAAAATAGATTACATCACGGCGTGGAGACGGTATTCCGTACGTACGCACATGCGGGGATTTCATTTTTCGTAGGATGGATAGATGGTGAAATAGGGTTGTTTCATACTTATAATAACATATCCATATATGAGTGATACTGATTTCATTAGTTCATAATTAAACAACCAAAGAAGAAGAAGTGGAAGAAGAAATAAAGTTGAAAGAATCTGTAACAGACATTACCTCTTCTTTGAAGCGCCTCTTTGAGTCCTCCTCTTAGGTCACTAAAATTGGTCTTTGAAGAAGATCAGGACCTCTAAGATGTTTCTAGGGATTTTTAGAAGAGAATTAGGCAGGGGTTGGCTGATCTTGAAGGCTCAAAGTGGTGTGAGGAAGAGAGGGAGGAGGTGCCCTTTTATAAGGGAGGAGAGGGGCTCTTTTGGAAAAACTAAAAATATTATTTTATTATAAAGTCAAATTCGGTTTTAAATAGCTCCAAATTGATTTATTTCGATGATAAGGTGGGGATGGGTCGAAGGACTCTCATCAAATATAATTTATACATGTTTAGGTTCCTATATTAAACTTATCAGTTATATTTGACTTTAAGTTAGATAATTTTACTTTTACTGTGTCTTTTTGTGTTCTTACACTATAAGGTTAATAAAATTACTATAACAAGCCAAACGAACACCAAGTTGTTTATTATTAATATATATATCCTTATGTAAGTCATTTTTCCGAACCTTAGATTTTTAGGAATAAAATAACAATTAATAATATAATATTCTTTTAAAAAACTATTTTATGTCAATTTTGACACTATTTTGTAATTGATTTTTGTGAAACTCATAACAGAATTAGTAGTTAAAAAAAGTTACTTAATAAATAATAACACGTCATGTTAACCTATGAAATTATTTTAATTCATAAAAAGTCTTAAATTATATTTATTTGGGTATTTATACCATCAATTATGTCAATATTTCATTAATAAGATAATTAGTGCATCATCTTTGTGTCATAAATAAATTAACTTTTTTAATGTCTAAAGATTAAAAATAAACTATCATTATGTAGGAAATAATTTTATCTTTCTAATGAATATTTATAGTCTAATTTATCTTATGTATAACCCTATATTAAAAATGATTTAGTTATTAAACTTTGATTTTAACTATTTTAACCCTTCTTCAAATAAATTAAGAATAAATGTCCTAATCTAATCCAAGTTGGCCTAAATGGTCATATTTTATTCCTAAGGTTTTTTTTGGTCTAATTAAACTTATCCAATATAATTAGGACATGTGTTAGGGTAATAATAATATCATTTTTACCCTTAATTACCCTATTTACTTTTAACTGTGGTAAATAAAAGTAAAAAGTTACTATTCACCAAAAATTATTTTCATCTCATTGAACCACATTTTACTTATTGACATCAACCGTGTCTCTCGGATTTTTGAGATTCCACTCATAGAAGCGGTAAAATTATGTTTTATGAAAAATTCAGTTTTTTTAACTACCACTTAGTGGTTTCACTATTCATCAAAAATTGAAAGTTTTCTGAAAAATACCAAAAATTAGGTGTAATCTATATTTGATATTATGAACTCAAAAATGATGTTTATTTTAAAAAATTAAAAACAATATCAGTTGAATTAATTAATTTAAAAATTAATTCTCGTCGTCAAAACAAATAGTGTGTTCTTAAGAGATAATAACTATCAAAAGATTGACACTTGTTTATGTCTGGTTTAAATGTGAAATTAAATCCAATGACAACCATTGTATTAAATTGTAAAAATATATTCTAAATATACATTAAAACCACTCAAATTAATAATTTATCACTATTAATTATTTCTATTAAAAAGGTTGTTTTTAATTAAAATTTAGTAATTTTAACTATTCATCAGAAAATGAAAGTAAGTCAAAAAGTACCAAAATTTCACCCTAAGCTAATTTCGATATTCCAAATCCAAAAATGAAGTCTATTTTGAAAAATAAAATTTAAAAAATTTCAAAAAGTGGTTATTATTATTCATAACGGCTAGTTTTAATAATATTTTAATAGCATATCGTTGTTTAGTGAAACTCGGTATTGGGTACTACACACGCTATCGAGGAAGGTCACGATTGCGTGTAATGAAAGGCAAGTCAAGGATGCGTGTTGTGCAAGATCCTTTTGGTGTATCGTACAACACAATACATTAATGAAATTAAAAAGAATATTTTTCATTAAATCTCAAGGTGTTACATTCTACCCCCCTTAAAATAAATTTCTCCCTCAAAATTCGTCCGGGTTTATATATGGTTTACTACTCGAAATTTTGTTTAATAGAAACCCACATCATAAAAAGGAATACCAAAAATTGGCTTTAAAAACAAAAGTATGAAATGTAATGGTTATCCAAATTAACTCATCACTGGGTTTCCACGTAGGAGAACATAGGTGAAAATATGGATATGGAAGAAAAATCTTACCATCAAGTTCTGATGGAGAGTGGTAGAGAACATGGCTATAAAATAGACTACAATCACAAAGCCATAGATTTGCGATGATCTAAGGTACCATCAGATTCATAGGATATAAGGGAACTAGGACAACATTTTTGGTTTTCAAGATCATTTCCCTAAAGTTGAAGAATTTGAATTAGAATAAATAATTCCTTTATTTTTGTACAATCTCACTTTTGTTCGTGATTTGAACAATTTCCACTTCATCTCTTAAAGAAATTAAGTTGAATTTGTTATTCATGAAGTGTTAATAGATCATGCGATAGAATTATGGGTCATTCCATCTGTTTCAAACAAAAGGTTAATAAAAGTCATCAAAAATACATAAGTCCATCTATGGTGAGGTTAATCGTATACGATTCCAAAAATGAACATATACATCATATATCATACTGCGTTATAAAATAAAACTAGTTTCTACTAACCAGGGACTTCTTGTAGGCCAGTGGTAGGCAATAAAGGTCAGTCGCACTTCGGTTGTGGGTTCGATTCCCACATCCTTGTCTGACGCGATGGGTTGTCGCTCGTCCTGCAGGTTGTCCTTTTTCTAATACTACATTACTATGACATCCCATAAATAATATAAATAAAGTTCTATCCTTAAACAATACTAATTTATTTTCAACATAATCCATTCCAATATTTAGGCTTATCTAAAATACTTCGGTCCAAGCTCATAGTATGAAGAAAATGATTAATTAAAATGTCATCAACCAAGCATGTGAATACCATCATTTATCCCCCATATATCTTGTTGGTCACATTACAATAATGTGAAAACCTTAATCATGTATTCTCTTGAAAAATGAATACCCATTAAACCTTAGTGAAAATATGAATGCTGTCAAAAGATAACTCTTTCCACATACCAAAATCCATAAATTTTATATACTCAAACCATGATATAATCTTCTCCTTATATCAGTCATGAGCTCATGAATACTATCAAACATTTAATTTTCTCCTTATCCCTTCATTATGCACATATCATCTACATTCCAAAAATATCTGAATAACCTTTCATGGATACTGGTACCATTAATCATACACTTTCAAAACTCAAGGAAAGACAACAGTGTAACAATCCTTAGATGTCTCTTTATTCCATAGTACCATGAGATTACTTATACAACATTACACATGATATACATGTAATCATTCCACTACATTCTTAAACCATTGACCAAGCTTCAACAATTCTTTCATCTCACATATCATTTGTAGTCTCTTCATCATCATCAACATAAATACTACCCATACGACCATACTGATTCTCTTCATGAGACTTTCCCTTAGGGCATTGGTTTGCATAATTCTCGTACATTCCACATTTAAAACATTTAACCATTTTTTATCTCATATCAATACCATTATCCTCATCCCTAGTGTTAACTGAACCATTTCCTTTGCACTTAATGGCTTTGGATCCTTCTTTTCCACACCCAAAGCATCTTCATGTTCCTTTGAAACATTCTCCTTGATGCCTCTTCCCACATTATTTACATAGGGGAAATTGAACTTTATTTCCTCTATGATCATCATGAAACTCCATCTTTCTCTTATTAGCTGAGTCAGGAAACTTACCAAATTTTACTTTATTGATCATATTATGAGATTTCTGATTCGGCATAATAATGATGTTTGGACTTCCAAATCTCATTCCATTTGGTTGGTCATGATGAATATCATTCCATTGTCCATCATATCCTCCATTATCGTGAATCATCTTGTTCCCATCCATTTTCTAAAACCTAAAAAGAATAGCGTGAGAGGAAAAAATCACGCTAGGGAAAACAATATAATAAATGGGGAGTAACTTCAATATCTAACATCTTGGGTTACCGTAATTCTAGTACTATAACCTATACATATACTTAACCTTAGGTACATCCCTAGGCATACCTTATAAATATCTCTAGGGATCTCACTAAAGTTCTCGCATCCTAGTTTCCAAAGGTTGACTAAACCTTTCCTCTGATACCAAATGTAGAGACCCGAAGCATAACGTACATGGAAATTACATTACTTTAGTGGAATACTTAATACATAACAAAAACAGAGACACAAGGACCATAATAGTTTAGTTTCTTTGGAAACATGTAACGTAATCTTCTAAACGTGGTGAAAGATCTTCAACATCTCCTATAAAGATCTTCCCTTTTTTTCTTACCTAAAACCGTTCTTTATATCCTGGGGAAAATAAAACATAAAAAGGGTGAGATCAAATTCTCAGTAAGGGTAAGCATGGATAAAATAAAACATACCATATAAATTTGAACTTAAAAACATGAACATAATGTTTAAACATCAAAAGCTTGAGAAATGACACAAAACAAGGAAGTATGTAGGCATAGATCATAAAGAAACATTAATAATGATAAAATAGAATGGGAATAAAACATGTAATTGTTGAAAACATTAAAAACATGATATGATTTCCATAGTATCCAAGGCATTGCTGCCAAGACCATCTTAGTGGACATACTCCTTTTCTGAATCGTGTTCACTCCTCGTTCCAGTCCTGTATTACTGAACCGGTTTAACGTTCCGTTCCATCCATGTCTATCTCATTAGATATAAATCTTTACCCAATTCATTGGAGGGAGATATAGGTCCCACCCATCTCATAATGAAATCATTCTTACTTGTGCCACAAAATAAACATACATCATTCATAGTAACCCAAGAAATAAAATGGGTTTCATAAACATCATCCCATAATCACATAATCTATATAAAAGAAACAAATATCGTTTCATAATAAGAAAAGTGAAACCATGTAAATCATAGAGAATTTATACTTTAAACATACACAGATGAAGTAATGTCATCTTAGATGGAAAAATGTTATGATAAAACACTTGAAATGAAATCTTGAGGAAAATATCCTTTCTTCTTCAAAATCAATTTCTTTTCACAAAACGTCATGCTATTTTAATAGAAAGATATTTTGTTGAAAATAGTCATGAAATATTTTTAGTAAGCTTCATGAAAATAATTCTTTATAAAACTATAAAAATCTATTCGTGCCGTATAAGTTAAAATAACATTCTTCTTGTACTTTTGTCGGAAAATTTAAAAAAAAATACCTCGTAGGGTAAACAAAATAATGATTCCTTCCATACCATGCGGTAAAAGTCAAAATGGGTATAAAAGGACTTTAAACATACATGACTACACTTTTATAAAACATGGACATGGATGATATCAATAACCCCAGTAAATACTTACGAATAAGTAATCCCGGATAAAAATGAGATTTGCACAATTATCCCTTACCATAGGTCCGATTTTCTTCATAAGTGTCTGAACCTCCTGTATAATGATTTAAATAATGTCATTGAATTATTCCAGAATCATACTCATTGTTATGATAACAGATATGGTTCACTTATGACTTTATATTACCCGTTCTTTTGTAAATTCCATGATAAAGAGCGTTTTGGGTAAAATCGTTTCATTTGTTGTCCGTGTTTTGACTTGTAATTATTAATATGATTACTTAGATCATGAGTACTTAATTCCGGAATATAAAACATGATTTATATATAATATATATTCAGAATATACATATATATAATAGATCAGTAAATGGAAAGAAATACACCGTTCATGGAGACGGTAGGCCGTACGTACGCATGAACGCTGTTTTCGTTTCCTTATTGAGTTGAATGGAATTAGGTAGACGACATACATATTTATACAATTAAGTCCAGTATCATTATTAGGTCATATATTTCATCATTAATTATTATATATACTTTATAATCATTCATGAATGGTTAATGTGGAGAATGAATCTCATCGCATTGTGGAGACGGTAGTCCGTACGTACGCACGAGCGATGATATCGTTCTCATGATCGTGGAATTGTATTGGAGTGTATGTATACTATTTAAGAATAAATATCACTTTACAATAATCATATATAGTTATTATGTACACCATTATACCCATCCAAGTAAGGTGGTGGTGGAAAATAGATTACACAACGGCGTGGAGACGGTATTCCGTACGTACGCACGCGCGGTGATTTCGTTTTCCGTAGGATGGATAGACGGTGAAATAGGGTTGTTTCATACATATAATAACATATCAGTAGATGAGTGATACTGATTTTATTACTTCACAATGAAACAACCTAAGAAGAAGAAGTGGAAGAGGAAATAATGTTGAAAGAATCGGTAACGGACATTACCTCTTCTTTAAAGCGCCTCTTTGATTCCTCCCCATAGGGCACTAAAATTGGTCTTTTAAGAATACCAGGACCTATAGGATGTTTCTAGGGAAGTTGAGGATAGAATTTGGCAGGGGTTGTCTGAGAATGAAGGCTCAAAGTGGTGTGAGGAAGAGAGGGATGAGGTGCCCTTTTATAAGGGAGGAGAGGGGCTCTTTTGGAAGAACTAAAAATATTATTTTATTATAAATCCAAATTCGGTTGTAAATAGCTCTAAATTGATTTATTTAGAAGCTAAGGTGGGGATGGGTCGAAATACTCTCATCCAATAGAATTTAGACAAGTTTTGGCTCCTACTTTAACCTTATCATTTATATTTAACTTTAAGTTAGATAATTTTACTTTTACCGTGTCTTTTTGTGTTCTTACACTATAAGGTTAATAAAATTACTATAACAAGACAAACGAACCCCAAGTTGTTTATTATTAATATATATAGCCTTATATAAGTCATTTGGCCGATCCTTAGATTTTTAGGAATAAAATAACAATTAATAATATAATATCTGTTTTAAAAACTATTTTATGTTAATTTTGACACAATTTTGTAATTGATTTTTGTGGATCTCATAACAGAATTATTATTTCACAAAAAGTTAATTAAATCAATAATAACATGTCCTGTTAACCTATATATTTATTTTAATTCATAAAAAGTATTAAATTACATTTATTAGGTTATTTATAACATCAATTATGTCAATATTTCATTAATAACATAATTACTGCATCATCTTTGTGTCATAAATAAATTATCTTTTTTAATGTCTAAAATTAACAAATAAAATATAATTATGTAGGAAATCGTTTTATATTTCTAATTAATATTTATAGTTGAATTAATCTTATGTATAACCCTATATTAAAAATGATTTACTTATTAAACTATGATTTTAACTATTTTAACCCTTCTTTAAATAAATTAATAATAAATATCCTAATCTAATCCAAGTGGGACTAAATGGTCATATTTTATTCCTAAGTTTGTTTTTGGTCGAATTACACTTATGAAATAGAATTAGGACATGTGTTAGGGTAATAATAATATCATTTTTACCCTTAATTACCCGATTTACTTTTAACCGTGGTAAATAAAAGTAAAAAGTTACTATTCACCAAAAATTATTTTCATCTCATTGAACCCAATTTTACTTACTGAAATCAACCATGTCTCTCGGAATTTTGATATTCCACTCACAGAAGCAGTAAAATTAAGTTTTATGAAAAATTCAGTTTTTTAACTACCACTTAGTGGTTTCACTATTCATAAAAAATTGAAAGTTTTTAGAAAAATACCAAAAATTAGTCTAACCTATATTTGATATTATGAACTCAAAATTGATGTCTATTTTACCAAATTCAAAACATATCAGTTTCATTAATTAATTTAAAAATTAATTCCCATCGTCAAAACAAATACTGTGTTCTTAAGAGATAATAACTATCAAAAGATTGACACTTGTTTATGTTTGGTTTAAATGTGAAATTACATTCAATGACCAACATTGTATTAAATTGTAAAAATATATTATAAATATACTTTAAAAGCACTCAAATTAATAATTTATCACTATTAATTATTTCGATTAAAAAGGTTTTTTTTAATTAAAATTTAGTAATTTTCACTATTCATCAGAAAATGAAAGTTAGTCGAAAAGTACCAAAACTTAACCCTAAGCTAATTTCGATCTTCCGAATCCAAAAATGAAGTCCATTTTGAAAAATAAAATTTACAAAATTTCAAAAAGTGGTTATTACTATTCCTAATGGCTATTTTTAATAATATTTTAATAGCATATCGTTGATTAGTGAAACTCGGTATTGCGTACTACAAACGCTATCGAGGAGGGTCGTGATTGCGTGTAATGAAAGGAAATTCAAGGATGCGTGTTGTGCAAGATCCTTTTGGTGTATCGTACAACACAAGACATTAATAAAATTAAAAAGCATATTTTTCATAAAATCTCAAGGTGTTACAATGAAAGTGAGAAGAATATTCCTAACCACGTTGTAATCATTCATATCGTATGAAAAAACATTAATAACAACCAAATGAATCCCAAAATACCACAAATATAAAGATAATCATGATAATTTATATCAAATGGCACTATAAAATACACCACATGCAATAAATAAGTGGTGAACAATGGAAATATCACAGAATTAAAAGTGAGATAAGAAACCTCTTACCTTGTGTCCGACATGACATGTTTGTTCCTTATTCTTCATGAATAATAATCTTAATTCAATTAAATATTGATTATAAACCCTTTTTCTTGTTTATTATTCATTTTATATCACTTTTTACCAAGTTATAAACATTATTTTATCATTTATGTTAATAATGGTCATTTTGTCAATATTATATACTTGAGTAAAAAATGAACACCTTATAATTAAAAGTTGTCCATGTGGTCAAGATTACATTATCTCTAGAATGATATTAATAATTTACATATCATATTTATCATATTTATCTATTATTTATACGTATTTATTGCAGTACATAACATTTCGAGATGATAAATGAAATGCACCATTCATGGAGACGGTAAGTAGTACGTACTCATTAACGCTACTTTCATTTGTATTTCGTTTATTAATTGAATTAAAAATTAATGATACATAGTAATATTATAATTCCAATATAATATCGTATATAATCTCAAAAAATCCATATTTTATACGTCTCACATATGGTATAAATGATTAATATCACTTTGAGTGGGCGGTAGTCTGCACTTCCTCAAATTAAGTTAACATGTTTACACAAAATGGAAACCAAAAAGGTATTCTATAAATTAAAAATATAGAAGCATTATGAAAACATAAAAATAATATATATTATATATAAATACAGTTCCGTCATAATATCCACCAAAAGAAGTGGTAGGAGATAATTGAACAATCATCGTTTCATGAGGTGTTAGTTTTCCACCCACAGAAATAGTATGTTCTTTACCCATTAAAAGGAGGTGTGTGTAAGTGTAATCAGAATCCTTCTATAACAAAATCCTAGTATAATGAGGATATTGGTGTTTTTATAAGAGAAAGGAATGAGGAGATTTTAGGGGTTGAAAAGGTAAAATAAAATAAAGGTTTTTAAAAGAAGTTGTTACCTTTAATTTGGGTAACTCCCTTGGCATTGAACCAAAATGCCTTCTTGAAGTTCCTTTTGCCTATGGTTGTGAGTAATGTGTTAGAAGTGAGGGCTTATTATAAGGGGATGGGGTTCTTTATGAAAGTGAGACGATATTATTTATTATATAATGATTTTCATTTTCTAAAGGCCCAAAACTAATTAAGGTAGAAGATAAGATGACTCATGGTCGAAATAATTTCATCAAATAATAATTGGATTGGTTTTGGATGTTATATTAATATTAATAATCTTATTTATTTAAATCATTTATTAATGAAGAAAATACTGCAACATTTTTGTCTCATAAATAATATTATTTATTTTATGTTAATAAATTATAAAAAATACCACGTTGTGGGTAATATTTTTAGCTTTCAAATGAAAATTTTTATACTAAAATACAACTTATATTACCCCATGTAAAAATTATTTTACTAAAAGATATTTGTTTGTGTCATTTTTGACATTACATTAAATTAATTAATCTAAAGTGTCATTATCACTCCCATGTGTCTCCATGGGGTCCCAAAGGCGACCCAAGGATGACCATGGTCATCCATGACTCATCCAGTAAGGTTAAAACATGTGTTCAAATAATTTTATATTATTATAATATTTGTTTTACCTTGAATTACCCTATTTACCATTAACCGCAGTAAATAAATGTCAAAAGAAACTATTAACCAAAAAAATATTTTCATCTTATTGAAATAAATTTTACTTATTAATAACAACCATTTATGTCGGATTTTCAAAATTAAATTCTCAGATGTAGTAAAATTTCATTTAAATGAAAAAGTCTATTTTTAACTACTACTTAGTGCTTTCACGATTCATCAAAACATGAAGATTTTCAGAAAAATACCAAAAATTCAGCCTAATCAAGATTTTATATTCCGAATTCAAAAATGATATATAATTTAAAAAATTAAAAAAATTGATTTTTTATTTATTAATTTTAAATTAATTCCCGTTGAAAAAATAAATAGTGTGTTTCTAAGAAACAATTTCTTTCAAAAGAGAGACACTTGTTTATGCCAAAATTCATATTCAAATTTCTTCCAACGACCAGATTTGATTTAATTAGAAAAAAAATAATCTAATTACACTTTAAACCCATTTAAGGATATAATATAACCGTATAAATAAGTAACATTAAGAGGCAGTTTTGAATTAAAATACAGTATTTTTCACTATTCATTAAAAAAATTAATTTTATCGGAAAAATACGAAAAAATTACCCTAAGTAAATTTTGATGTCCCGATTCTAAAGAAGATTTTTATTTTGTCAAATAGAAGATATAAAAGTTCCCAGAAATATATTTAATTAGGGTTCAACATAAATATGCGGTAAATCAACCTTTTAATGAATATTAACGTATTTAGCCTTAAAATTATATTTATTCTTATTTTAAGCCTCTAAAATTTATTGGATAAATATAAAAACATTTAAAAAACATGTATAATCATTTTTTAGTTAGTTCTACTCATTCCCTCCAATCCAAAGACTATGATTTAATAACTATTTAAAACAATATTATATTATTATTTATTAGTATGACCCAATGTTTTGTGAAACATAAGATTTAATAGAAACCCGTTGTTTTGTTTCAGGTATGCGATCGATAATAGAATAAAAATTAATGTAATATTAATATTTAAATCACAAATATTAATAAATATGAAAAAATCATATTCTATATTTATCTAGGATGTTACATCCTATCCCTTTTTAGTGAAATGTGTTCTCACAATTTTAAAATTGTGCTCGGAAACATCATTGAAAGTCCCACATTGAAAAAAGATTCAATAAAACTATCACTTTATAATAATGAAAGGGAAGTAAAAATGTTACCTAAGATAACCCATACTAGGATTCCATATAAGTAAACAAGGATATAGAAGAGAAAAAAAACAGTCAAGTTCTGATAGAGAGTGATAGAAAACATGATTAGGAGAATATTAACCACCTGAAAATAAAAAACATACAATGTGTTAAACAGTCTTTGATTACCCAGTAAGAAATGTAAACGAAATTTTTTTTTCATTTACATTCCATTTCATAATTTTGATTAATTAATTTACAACATATAATAAGAACATAAGGAAACATTCTTACCTTCAAGTAGAGTTTCATCCTTTATTAAGTTTTAACCAAAAACTAATATTTTCTCTAAACAATAAGAATTATAAAAGATTTGGCCACATCAAAAGCACAAGAATCATCTTCTATAGAATCACATAATCCCCAATAGAATAACTATATATTTACCTTGTCTTTAGACAACATCTAAAACCAAAACTCTTAGTACGAGATCATATAATCCCAAAAAAGTATAATCCTTTATAAAAACAAATACTACTATTAATCTCCAAAATTCATCCAAAAGTGCCCAATGTTCAGGAAAGGTCTTTCAATACACAATTGTCCATAAAATTATTCAAAATAATCCAAACCAAGATTGAATCCCAAAAATTAGAAGGATTTAATCACATAGCCTTCCATAAAAAATCATAACATTTAACTCCAAAAACATATACTACTATTAATGTGTCATAGTATAGAATAATTAACCAGATAAAATATTCTCTATGATAGTTTAATAATTTCCATAAATAACCCAAATCTCTATATGTCCAAAATAAAAATATATATTCTTCCAAAATAAAATTTTAACCATTACTCAACCAACATAATCCCATAGTTTTCTATTTTTCATAAGCATACAATGTTCCCAAAAGAGTGAACGTCTTCCAAAATAACTTTTATCACTTAACCACCAAATCATTTTCTTATACTATGGTTATCTATTTGATAAAACATTAGATCCCAAATAAAATTATTCTTGATCAATAATATCATTTACTAAAATGAATATCTCTTACAAACAAGAGACTTCACGTAGTCTAGTGGAAGGGGATAAATCAAAATCGTGCATTAGTTGAGGGTTTGATTCCTGCATCATTGTCTGATGCCACGGGATGTCACACGATCTGTGTGTTGTACTTTTTATAAAACTCAAAAATAAACCTAACATATTTTAACTTCAATGGTTTCCTTATAGCTCTAATTTTCATTCCAATTCATTATGATCTCACATCTTCATTATTTTCATCTTATATATATTGTCATTTTTTTATTTCACCACCATATGATAAATTAAAATGTTCCCCAAAATAAAAAACATCATACCTTGATCGTGGTGTCCACTTGGTTTCATAGTCATCTTGTTCACATTGGTAGAAGGGTCATGAATTGGAAAAATAATTTAGATATCCTTCAAAATCAATTTCTTCCATTCTACAAATACACATTGTACAATATGGGTCATATGGGTGTTCACAGAAAAACAGTTTTGGTCAATAATCTAATATGACATATAATTTCATAACATCTGATAATACAAGATCTCTATAAATGAGTCAGACCTAATTTGAGTTGAAACATTCAATTAATGGAAATTTTAAAATACAATAGGTATGTTGTGAGAGACTATGTAGTAAATGAAAATATAAATAGGTTGTGGAAGGGTATCATTCATTAGAAGCTTTTTCATTATCATAATATGATTCAAAATCTTCTAATAAGGTAAAATAGTTGAAAATGCCTTGATAATATTATCTATTCAATAAAATATGAGAATATAGTGAAAATATGATTTATTTAAATATAAGACATGATCCAAAATGATAACGAGTTATAGTGGAGGTGTTTGATATCACAAAAAATTTCTTTCAATTGAGTTGTATGATAAAAAATGATTCACAATCATCCAAACTTGACATTACAATAATTATTACATGCTGGAAATCTGAAAGATATAGGAATGTCATTTGAGATTCTCCTCCTTCCATTTGTAGCTGACTTTACTTGATCTGAAAAAGTTATAAAACAATGATTTAACTAAAATAATAGACATAGGGACTAACCATGTGTCTAAAGAAAACTCATACTCCATAAAGATGTCCAAACTGAACACTGATACCAACTATAAGGACCCAGCCTTAAACATTACAAAACCATCGTTTATGTTAAGAATTCACATTGATGATATTTTTTGGTTTATAGTTCTAGAAAATTATTCCATAACTATTACATAAAAACATGAATATTACATGTATACACCAATACCCAGTATACATTTTTCATAAAATAAAAACTCTTGAAAAAAAGAAAAATGTCTATTTCCATGATTTAGACAGCTCGACATTTCCTTGATCTCATCCTTGACCCTATTCATATTTATGTCCTGTGAAAAAAATTTCAAAGTATGAGATGAGCATAAAAATATCATAAAGGGTTTTAAATAATGAAATCAATCATTATCCCATCAATTAATAAAAATCAATAAAACCATACTTTTCAATCATAACATACCTCATGAAATCATAATATTTATAAATAACATAGAGAAATAATAAATCATAAATGTAACATAAGGAATTCATAACATACTTAAATTGTAGTTATCACATATACACAGGGAGTCACATTTGGAATACCCATCATAGTATATTCCCCAAATCTCTTAGGAGAAACATTAAATCTTACCTATGTCACGTTTCCCAATGCATTAGAGAGCTATCTCGGGCTAACATGCCATATGATTATCATAGAACCACAAGTATACATAAAAAATACAAAATATCCATTACATATTCAGAACATTTAAAACAATCATAATGGATGATAACATTTCCATATTGCAATCACTATATATCAACTCATGATATTGACCTAATCAAGGCATTGTCAAACGATTTTCAAAACCATTAAAAACATTTAATAAAATGATTTTTGAATCAAAGTGTCTGATAATAATTTCAATATTATAAAGAAATTAACATTTTAACCCATTAATATCCATAAAAATAAATCCTTAAAATCATTTTTAAAACTTTTACATTAATGAAACATATTTAGAATAATAAATCATTAAAAATTTTAAAATGAGATTTTAGTTAAATAGTTTTTAATAAATTGAGAGACGCTTGAACACAAATATTTGACGAATTAAATTTAATCTGAACATTATAATATCATTAGAATAATGGGATTCCTGAAATAATATTCCAAATGATAGTATATAAACCATATAATAGTGAATGGGTGCATAACTACAATGACGTCTCAATGGAATGAAAATTGTGAGGAAATCCCTTATAAAAATTGTATCCATAGATTAAGGATAAATAAATTATATATTAATCTGTGAAAAATATAAATACAATCAATATGATTTTATATTCAGTGTAAATAAATCATAAAATATTGAAACATATTTTTTGTAAAAACAACAACAATGACATGGATGTTTAACTCAATGAATGGAAATAGAGTTGAAATTACTCTTAACATGTTCATATCGATGACTCGAGACTTTATAAATGGAGTGATTATTGGTATCAAAAGTATATTCACACAAATTGGAGTTAAAATTTCAAAATAAATAAATAAATAGTGATTCCACACTTAATCATAGCATGTCATAATTAATAATTAGAAGATTAACACAAAGAATGTAAATTGGGTTTGAAGGTTCCCTTACCGATTTTGTTACCTAAGAAACATACAAACCATGAAAGGGGGATCATAAATTAAAGATATAAATACCCATAAATTGATTTATATTACACAATTAATAAAATAATGGGCAGTACATACACCACACAAAATTAAATCATCGAAAATATAGCATTAATCTCACGAGAATAAAAGTGAGATGAAAACACCTTACCACGTTGCAATCATTTGATTTGTATGAAAAAATGTAATAACCACCAAATTAATCATAGAATACAATTAATATAAAAATATTCATTATTATATATATCATATTTCAGTACACAATAGATCATATGCAATAAATAATCTGTGAATAATAGAAATCTCACAGAATTAAAAGTGAGATATGAAACCCCTTACCTCGTGTCCGACATGACTTGTTTTTCCCTTGTTATTCCTAAATAATAAACATAAGATAATTTTTAATTTATTAATAACCCATTTTAATGTTTATTATCAGATTTTTATCACTTATTACCATGTTATAAACAATAAATTATCATTTATGTTAATAATGTTTGTTCGGTCAATATTTTGTACTTGAGTAAAAAATGAAGACCTTATAATTACAAGTTGTCCATGGGGTCAAGATTCCATTATATACAGAATAAGATTCATGAATTAGATATCATATATATCATATATATCATTTATATATCTATATTTATAACAGTACAAAACATTTGGAGATAAGAAATGAAATGCACCGTTCATGGAGACGGTATGTTGTACGTACACATAAACGCTTCATTCATTTATATTTCATATTATAATTGAAAAAAAACATTTTTATAGATAGTTATATTATAATTCCAGTATAATATCATATATAATTTCAATTAATCCTTTGTTTATGCGTCCCATGAATGGTATGAATGAGTCATATCACATTGAGGGGGCAGTAGTCTGCACTTTCTCACAATAATTATTGCAATTACACATACTAAAAACCATAAAGCTATGATATGAAATAAAAATAAATAATCTTAAAGAAAACATAAAAATAATATATATCATTTATAAATACAGTGCCATCATAATAGCCACCATAAGGGGATGTATGAGATAATTGAACAATATTTTTTTCGTGAGATGTTAGTTTTCCACCTACAGAAACAATATATTCTTTACCCATTAGATAGAGGTGTGTGTAAGTGTAGTTATAATAATTCTCATAACAAAAAAATAGTAGTTTTTTTACAAAAGGTTTTGTTCTAAAATAATTGACTTAAAATATTTAGGTGTTGGAGAAGAAGAATAAAAGAATTCAATTTTAGTGAAACAATTACCTTTAATACGAGAAACTCACTTTGGTTTGAACAAAAATGACTTATTAGATTCCTTATGCCTTAGGAAATGCATATAAGAGGAAGAGAGAAAAATTTAGAGCTTATTTTGGACAGGTTTGGATGAGCCAAGGGGCTTGGGAGGATTGAGAAATGAGTTGGAAGTGAGAGCCTTTTATAAGGGGGAGGAGGGGATTTATAAGAAAGTGTGAATATATTATTTTTTTATAATGATTTTTGGTTTTTAAAGGTCCCAAAACAATAAAGGTTTTATATAAGATGAATCATGGTCAAAATAAATTCATCCAATAATAATTTTAAAGGTTTTGAAATATATTTTAATATTTATAATCCTATTTATTTAAATCATTTATTAATGATATACATATTGTATCATTTATGTGTCATGAATAATTTTAGTTTTTTTATGTTTATAAATTTTAAAACATATACCATGATATAGTACATCATTGTTTAATTCCAAATAATTACATATAGTTGAAATAATAACTTATATAACCCAATTTAAATATTAATTTACTAAAATATATTTTTTTTTGTCATTTTTGTCATTAATTTAAATTAATAAATCAAAAGTGTAATTATCACTTCCATGTGGCTCCATGGGGTCCCAAAATCGCCCCATGATTTCCCATGGTCGTCCATGACTCATCCAATTATGTTAATATAGTTTTTACGGATATTTTGTTTTATTATTATATTCTTTTTTACCTTTAATTATCCAATTAACTTTAACTATGGTAAATAAAAGTCAGAAGATACTATTCATAAAAAAAATTATTTTCATCTTTTTGAAGACAATTTTACTTATAAATAACAACCATGTATATAAGATTTTTGAAATTCATTTTACAGAAGTGGTAAAATTATATTTATATAAAAAAGCCTATTTTTTATGTATTACATAGTGGTTTTCACTATTCATAAAAATTGATGTTTTTCAGAAAAATACCTAAATAAAAGCCTAATCTATATTTTATATTCCAAATTAAAAAATTATATCTATTTTAAAAAATTAATGACATATTAGTTTTATTAATTTATTTAATATTAATTCTTGTTGTCAAAAAATTATCGTGTTTTTTAAAAACAATATCTATCAAAAGATTAACACATGTTTATAAGCAATTCAAAATTGCAATATCATACAATAACCATCATTGAATTAAATGGTAAAAATATAATCTAATTACTCTTTGAAACTATTTAAAAAATAATTTACTATATAAATAAGTTAGATTAAAAGGTAGTTTTTAATTAAAATATAGTATTTCTCAGTATTCATTAAAGATGAATTTTATCTGAAAAATACCAAAAAATTTTCCAACGTAAATTTTGATGTCCAGATTTTAATGAAGAGTATTATTTTGTCAAATAGAACACATAAAAGTGACCAAAACTATATTTAATGAGGGTTCTCAGTAAAAAGGCAATAAATCAACATTTTAAAGAATATTAGAGTATTTATGCTTAAAATAAATTTCAATCTTATTTTAATCCTCTAAAATATATTGGATAAATGTTAAAACATTTAAAAACATGTATAATCATTTTTTAGTTAGTTCTATTCATTCCTTCCATTACAAATACTTGGTGTTAATAACCTTTTAAAATAATATTATATTAATATTTTTTAGTTTGACGCAACATTGTGTGTAATGTAAGATTTCAATGAAACCCGTTGTTGTGTATCGAGTACGACATAGAACAGAGCATCCCATTTAATGTAAAATTAATATATAACTAGAAAATATTAATAAAAATGAATAATTAATATTATTTATTTACATGGGATGTTACAGGTATGGATAGTATCAATTATGTAATTATAGAGAATATATCATCATGACATGATGGAATCTAGCTATAAATTGTCATTAAAAAATGGGTTACTCTATAGTGTTTTTGAGTTTAATTGAAAATCGATTTTCATTGCATCATAATATTTAGATGAATATTTAATTGATCACTAGAACATAGTTTGCCTATGTGATACATGGAATACAACATGGTTATTAGAATATCACAATAACTAAATAAAGTACAAGTATTTTTATGTATATTGGTAGATAATCATGATTGATTTTTTAATTAGTTTCACCATATAGAAAAGTGCATGGTTCAAGATGAGTATTGTTTTGATGGATTATAATTCAATAGGAGTAACACATATGAGTTTGGTTGGAGGACATTTAATACATTATTCATGTTTTCTTACATCAATTACATCATCTAATAACACTTTATTTATTATTTATTCTTAATTTTTATATTTTTTTGGGTATCTATTTTATATATATGATTCACATGGTCTATTTTATTACATTACATTACAGAATCCGGGATACATGATTTTAACCAATTCTATTTTCAATAAATTTTTTGTATTTGAGTTATATGGTTTATTCATTTTATGATATTTATTGACATTCCATGATCCTTGGGTTTTATGAATGATGGAATTTTCATTTCATGTCTTTTATAGGATCTACCTACTAGATAGAAACACATGACATTTAAGGTGGAGCACACGAGGACATGAAATATACATAGGTCAAAATCATTTTGAGTTAGCTGGGATGGGGCATATAATTTTCATATCATAGTGATTATTAGTTTAGATAGGTTCACGTAGAGGGTGTGGACAGATTTCAGGGTGTTTTATAAAGATAATAATTAATCCTTACCAACATGGAAGACATTTTCAATGTTTATGAATATGTACTACTATTTTAGTAAGGTGTCATAAAAAGAATTATATTATTGGGTAGATGTGACTCTATATGGATCATGTTGATCAACTAGGGGTTATTGACATGGTTCATTAATCATTACGGTGTTTTGCTTGGTAATTATACGCACACCCATGTTCAGTGACAATTCGTGTATTTCCTCAATGATATAATTTATTAACTAAAGATGCCTATAATCTATGAATCATCTTATTGAATAAATTACTATTATTTATTATATCAATATGGATCTAAGGGTTATATTTTGAATACTATTGAATTTTTTTGTTTATAATGTATATAAAAATAGGTTTGGGGTTCTATATTATCATGAAAACCCCATATTTTGAATGAAGACCAATCAATGGAATCAGGCATGTGTAAATAGTTTAAAATTTTTCATATTTACTAAATAATATAATATAGTTATATCATAGTGTTTCAATGTAAATATTTAAAATATATATATATTTAATTTAAAAACAACAATGTAGGTTAGAAATTTTTGAATTTTCTTTTGATGAAAACCCAAGGGAATCCAAGGAATATTTTCAATAACTATACTACTGAGAAATGTAAAAATTGATGTGAACATGTTTTTGATTTAAAAAATGATAGCATCATAAATTATATTTTTATTTATTTTTTAGTTGTATTATATAGAGTAACCCAAAAATATATATATTTATATTTTGTATCATGATTATTTATAGGGCCCAAGGATAAATGAGGATTATTATTTGCTTTTCATGGTAATGAACTAGTTTAGAGATGGAATATTGATGAGTTTTACCATTTGGAACTCATTAATTTTTATTCATTATGTGATTCTTATGGTGTGGACATTGATAGGCCATAATAAAATGTTAGTAGTTTGATTATTTTAGGGGAAAGTTCTATATTGATTTATTTTTTTAATAATTTTTTTGGGAATGAATGTTTCTTCATTCATCAATTTAACATTTCATTGATATGTAATATAATTTCAATTGGTTCAGTGGAATTGAATTCAGAGAGTGATGATGGAAATGTTAGAGTGAAATAATTTTAGGATGTGATAGTGGGCGGGGAATGATCAGTGGATGTATTAGTGATCCCATAATGGGGGTATTAATGATTTTTTACTTGGAAATTATTGTAACCTATGAATTTCATATTAAATCCATTTAGAGTGATGTGAGTCCTCTTTAATTTTGTAGGATTTGAGAACATTAATTGATATTGACTAGATCATGAGGATGATATATTGAAATAGATTTTAGTTATTTTATGATAATTAATAGTTTAAATAATATTTTTTAAAAACATAAAAATTGTTTCATGTGGTTGGTATGTTGAATGAAATGTGGGTGGCAGTGGCAGGAAACTATATAAATTATATATTAGCACGAGTTACCTAGTTGGAAACAAGTGATGATCCACTATAAGTTACACCGCTATTATATTTCTCAGTATTATTTGTTATATAGTGAGCTTATGGTAACTCGATGGATGCACAATGGGTACCTGATAGGCCCTAAATCCATTTTGGGAAATATTGCGAAAAGAAAGATAATATGCTATCTTATTTGGACCCAAAATAGGGGTTTCTATTTTAACTATTAATATTCTTGGGTATCGTGCCTCTCCCTCCCTATTCTCCTTCACTTCACCGATAGAATTTATTTCCATAGTGGATGTTAATATTTTTTATTGGATGGATGATCTTCCTCTTACTACTCTTTTTCTTGTATCCTTCCTTCTTCCCTAATAACATTTGGATAGAGTAAATTTATGGATATCAATTCCAATATAACATTGAAAAATAATTTATCTTGATATTGCACTATAGTGTGGTGTTTATTAAATTAACAATAAGATCATATTAAAGTTAATACACAATATTCTTATCAATGTATTCGAGTCAACCGATTTATTAAATATTTTTTCATAAATTATATTTAAATGGACATTAATTTGAATATAATTTTTTTAGGAATATGATTATATAGGTGATAGGAACTAACTACACACCATTACTTTTGAATAAGTTATAAAGATTCTCCTCATATGTTTGGTGACAATTATGATAACATAAGATTTGGGTTTAAATTATATAATTTATAAATTTCGTATGGTTTCGGTTTTTTATAGGTAGTTGATAGATTATCAGTGGCCAATATAATCTTATATTTTATAATTAATGTTTTCTTATTGATGTATGATTTATTTATATTAACGTGTTTCCTGGTATTCATGGATATTATATTTTTTTAGTATTATTATTATTGTTAGCATATTTTCTATAATTTTGTGACATCATCACATAAACTTTTGTGGGATCACATTAACCAAATAGTTGAAATAAACATTATATCTAAATAAATGTAACTTTAGTTTTACCATTTATTAAGGTGTTGTGGTGAATCATTTAATGGTTAGTTTTAGTGGTTTGAGATATATAATGTAATATAAATGAATTATAGAAATTTCTCACTGCGTTTGTAAAATTTATTTCTTATGATATATTTAATGGAAAATTGATATTGAATCATTTAAATCAAAATTTATAGAGTGTTTTCCTTTTAATGTAAATTTTTTATAAAAGGTTGTTATTATTATTTTTAAAATGAAATCCTTGTTTTCAAGGATTTTATTTGGAAATATTTTCATCACATGGAAATAATTGTGTTTTATAAAATATTTTCCCTAGTTTAGTCAAGGTATTTGGGTAAATGATTTTGGTACATGATTTGTTTTATAAATTTCATTAAAATGGTTAGTATCTATATATTAAATTAAATAGTGGAATAAATTTTTTGATAAATTATTTAATCAATTTCTTCAATTAATTCTTATGACCCATTTTCCCATTAATTTTTGAAACATTAACTTGATAATTTATATTTTATATATATTTTATTTATTTAACCATTTGGATTGTGTTATAGTATATAAGAGATGAGATAAATTTCTATTTTGGCGATGGGTTGGTTAGAATGGAAGATAGATACCTAATTTAGAATATTTTCAAAAAAAAATTTCCCCCAAAAATTGGTCTGGGATATTAATATTAAACCTATATTGGGATAATTGATCATAGATTTATTGTTGAAAATTAATGAAAAGTAATGATTCTTCATTCATCTCGGTTCCTTATACTAGATCCTCTTGAATGATAATAGAAGTTAAAGAGGGATTTGGTAAATGTATTTGATCGAATAATATCTTGGGATTGATTTAGGGGAATTGGTTATGATACCCCATACCAGCACTCCTCAATTTAGTTATATAATATTAATAATCTCATTACATTAATACATCATTTTGAAATGAAAAAAGACCAGAAACATTATGTTTAGTTTCATTTGGAAATAATTGATAATACGTAAAAATTTAAACACCAACCCTAATTTTATTCATTAATAAGGCATAATCATTAAATTATTGAATTATTGTACATTAAAATTTGTAGAATTCCATAAGGATTAGGTAATAATAATAAAGAGTGAGATCAGATACTCAGTAAGGGATACAATAATAATGGTGGAATATCAATGGTGATAACTTTTAAAAATGTGTTATAAAAAAAGAAATAAATAATTATGATGTTATGTATGGAAATTATGATACAAAAATAGTTCATGTAATAACAATATAAAGAATTTGTCATCAAATAACCAATACTAAAAAAACCCACAAATATCATTCGAACATAATTTCTTATATGAAAAGTTTACATACATATTCATGCTAATATAAAATTCCATTAGATGGTGTCTTCATATTCCTTATATAATGGAGACCATAAAGCCATGGTAATGTAATAATTATTTTTAAATACTATATTTTGTTGATGAGGAATTACCCAATGCATTTGACAACATCATAAAAAATCTTATACACATGATAACATATCTTATGTACAATGTAAAACATAATTAATATATTAAAATGTGTGTAGAAACATAAAATAATCACAATTTATATTTTCATTCAAAATTGTCCAACAAGTAAAAAAGGTGATTTTTAATATTAGAAATCCCAAATAAATAATTAATAAATGATTCTAGGTTAATAATAATCATTCATAATATGTTATAATATTGTAACCAATGGGTATGGTACATGATAATGTTAATATAAAATGTAATTTTTATTTCGGATCATATGTATACATTATCAACATAATATTGAAATGTATAACTAATGTAAGAGAATCCAAAGAAATCATACTATCAGGGGCCTGTTATAGAATTCACAATACATGTGATCCCCTATTATAAATATATATAGGCTATGTGTCCCCTTAATTAAATGGAATTCCGATTTTAAACTATATTCCGTCAATATCCCATCACAAGAATATAAATTGATTATGATATTAATGATTCTTATTATGATTTAATATCATTTGTTAGTAATAACAATTTTTTATACAATTATTTTTTTAATGTGAAATAAAAATATTATGTTATATCAATCACTTTATATTCATAATTTCATAGATCTAATGGAACATGAGAAGTGAATCATTGTTTATGGGATCATTTTATCTTTGTAACATATTATGAAGAATGAGATATAAAAAATAAATCAGTATAAAAGTATTGAAAATAGATCCAATGGAGGACATTATAGAATATTAAAAATTGTTTAATCAATGGAAATAAATATTTAATTTTTTTTGATAAAAAAATATATAAATGAATAAGAATAATTTATATTAACATAGTATATAATTTTTTAATGAAATAAAGTTAGTGATTGGTTGATTCTATTGGTATTAATGAATAATTTAATGAGGATAAATATTTTCATTAATCAATTAGGGATGAGAAGAAATATTCTAAAATATTTTTAAATAATAAATAATATTTTAATGAAAAATAATAGGATTACATATTCATTACATGGGTATGGTTATCGCCTATGAAAAGAAAATAATGAGTGGAAGAATAATATATCATGATGAACACATAAAAGGTTTAGTTATATTATATATATTTAATAATATTTGTATGTTAAAGGATTTTTAAATGTGTTTATAAAATGGTAATTACCTTTAAAAAAATAAGGGACATGAATATATCGCATACCATACATGAACTTTTAGGCGTAAATCTAGACCTCAAAATAATGATAAATCATTATGATTGAAGATATAGGTATGTGGTCCATTTTTTGATATAATAAATCGTAACATTGAAATTTTTATAGGAGAAATGATGACTGGGAGTGAAAATCTATATTTATGTTGAGTAAAGTCTCAGTGAATAATGTATTGAATATTAAACTTTCCAAATATCTCAATACTACCATGTATCCCTTAGGGAACTGTTACCTAATTAATGCTCCATTAAAATTGTTAGTTCCAAACATTGAAAAACAGAACTGACTAGACTGATTTTAGTCATTCATATATATATATGAATCTTTATTTACCATATTTATCCTTTATTACTATATTTTAATATTAGTATTAAAATATATTAATTTTATTATTTTGAAAATTGTGATGTCCGTGTTCTAAATATGAAATATTAGATGAAATTTTGTTTATAATTATGTGAATATTATTATTTTAAATAATAATTTTTATTAGAAAAAAAAATTCATCCGGATAAATTTAATTATATTTCAGAATTTTATTACATAATAATACAATAAAAACATGTAAAAAGATAACCCTTTATTAAATAGGTATAAGAACAATGGGAATTGAATGAATTGGTGACACTCTCATGTAGTGGTTCACTAAATATTGATTAATTAGTGATTTAGAAAAACTGAGACTTCCTATATTAAGAATTAAAATAAAATATCTATCTTTTAATATCTTCATAAGGATATTCTATAGAATCCCCAATGGTAATGTAACGCCCCAACCCCAGTTACCTAGAGTCGATGCATTATTACATAACATTGGCATGATCACAAGAAAGATCAAATCTCGAAACACCGATTGGTTTAGTAGCCTTGGAAACACTAGATATATTCATAAAGTTTTACATTACATCATAAAGTGAAAAACTAAAACAACAACATAGTATCCATATCCCACACTCATATCCCAACATACTATCCCTACAGGTCATTCATAAATTACTTCTTCACATCCTGGGAAAAATAAAACATAGAAAAGGGGTGAGCTCAAATGCCAAATAAGGATAACATAAGAGCGGAAACTTTTATAAATAAGAATAAACATTTAAGGAAATGTATAACTTAAAACAAAATCCTTTTAAACTTGAACTTCAACATAGTATGGAAAAAATAAAATTAAATAATGACATTTACTTATTCACATTGATATTCTACTAATCGGATAATCACATGCAATATCAATTACCACTTTCATAATGATGGAATGTATAATGCCAGACTATCATAAACACATAGCCAAGGCCTCGTGCCAAGACTACAAATAATATTTTTCCAATTCCTTGTACCAATACACTAGTTTGTCTCATTAGACCAACCGATGCATCGAGGAGCTATAGCGGGCTCCACCCATCACATATTAAGTCCAATGCATTCCCATATGAAATGGTTTAATCATAACATAAACATTTGTATTAAAACTACCATATGAAATGTCAATACTTTCACCATAAACTATGAAAGGTATAAAAATAGCACATCCTCAGTCAAACATATCACAAAACCTTCAATACAATATATATTTTTTGTATCATAAAAAAACTACTTCAAATAAGTGTAAAATCAATCAACGGATGTTGACATAGATGAAATGAAAAATCTTTTTAGAGAAATATCTCTTTCTTTTTTGAAATCATTTAAGATTCATAAATTTATAAAATAAAACATTTTATTTGAAAATATTTTTATAAGCTCGTAAAGGAATCTTCAATGACTGTATAACGATAGAAAATAACTGCACCCGCCGTATAAGTTAAAAAAACACTCTTACCTTAATTCTGTTGAAAAGGTTAAAAAGAACCTTGTTTGGAAAACGATGGAACGATTCCTTTATAAACCTCTGATAAAAAGTCAAACAAAGGTATAAATGACTTTAACCCATATTATAGTAAATATTAAAAATGTTTTGAAATACATTTTTAAGAAACATGGATGTGGATGATAAAGAAATCCCAGTATATTATTACGTATAAAAAACCTCTCAAAATAAAGAGATTGCGAAATAACCTATACCTTGTAATTTTCCATGGTTGAGGGTAGGTTATCCTCCTGTATAATGGTGAAATAATTTTTATTAAATTATAAATGAATCATATATATTAATATGATATCATATATGATCTTTTAACATTGCCTTGTTAATAATATCTTAGTATTATCTTCGTTTCGGGTGTTAACTTACTAATTTTATTTTATGTGTTTTGTTACGTAAGCCATGATTGTCATGTATAGGTTGTATATTATTCATATTCATAATGATATCAAGTCCTTAAAAATTAATTTTAAATCATCAAATGATAATTATACTTGAATGGATACGATGGAGAATGAATCTCATCGCGTTCGTGGAGACGGTAGTCCGTACGTACGCACGAGCGACAATAACAATCTTATGATATTAATATAATATATAATTGGATATTATATCATATATACAGAATCATTATCATATTATATTTATTATTTACAAGAGTAACAAATCATTATTATACCAATCCAAATAATAATATATTGAATAACAATTACACCACGACGTGGAGACGGTAAGCCGTACGTATGCATGTATGGTGACATGTTATTCAAAGGGTGGATAGAATACTGAATATGGTTTTACCATATTTATAATAAAATCACAGTATATATAAGATACTTGAGTTAATATTTCAGAATGGTAATAACAAATAAAGAAGAACTGGAAGAATAAATGAATTTGAAAATGGGTAGTGAAAACATTACCTCTTCTTCGGCTTTTTCCTTTTGATTTGATCAAAAGGGCTCCATAGGTTAGCTTTATGATCAAACTAAGGCTTCTAAGTTGTAGTGAGGGAAGTTGAGAGAGTATTTGGGCAGAGTTTGGCCGAACCAAAAGGCTTTGAAGGTGTGATGTAATGAGAAGGGGGAGTGCCCTTTATAAGAGGGGTGAGGGGCACCTTTGGAAAAGCTTGAAATATTAATTTTTAATAAATTCATATTCAGTTACTAATGGCTAAAAATTTTATTATTCAAATTTTAAGTTGGGGATAGGTCTAAAAAAACTCAAACAATAGAATTTATACAGGTTTGGGTTACTATATTAACCTTATCTTTTAGTTTTAACTCTTAGTTAATTAGTTTGACATTTACCATGTCACGTTGTATTTTTATATTATATAGTTAATAAAAATACTATATACATCCTAGAGACCCCTAAGTGGTCCATTAATGATACAAATATCATTATATAATTCACTTGGACGAATCTTATATTTTTAGAATTTAATATCAATTAATAATATAATACTTGTTTGAAAAAATATTTTATGTCAATTTTGACACTATTCAATAGTTGATTTTTTTGAAACTTATAACAGATTGATTACTTCAAAAAAAGTTAATTAAATCAATCCTAATATGTCATATTATCCTATAAAAGTATTTTAATTCATTAAAAGTCTCAAATTATATTTATTTGGATATTTATAATATCAATTATTTTACTTTTACACTATTAGGGTAATTACTACATCATCATTGCGTCATAAATAAACTAATTTATTTAACGTCTAAAAATTATAAATGAAAAAAATTATGTAGTAAATATTTCTATCTTTCTAATGAATATTTATAGTCGAAAATCCAACATATATAACCCTATATAAAAATTGTTTTTCTAAAAGATATATGCTTGTGTCATTTTTGTATTCATTTTAACTTAATTAAAATAATGTGTCCCTATCACTTACAAGTGGAACCATGGGGTCCCAAAATCGAACCAAATATTCCTATGGTCGAACTTGTAGCAACCAATAAGGATAGGACACGTTCTAGGGTAATTGTTTATTATTATAATATTATTTTTTAACCCTTATATACAGGATTTACCCTTTAACCATGGTAAATAAAATATTTACCGAAGTAATTATTCGAAATGTATAAAAATAAAAGTTACCTATTTACACAATTTGAACATCCTGATTCCAAATATGGAATCCATTTTTCCAAATTCAAAACACTGATGTGGCAGAAATTAATTTAAAATTAATTCCTGTTGTCAAAATAAAATGCGTGTTTTTAAAATATAATAACTGTCAAAAGATTAATACTTGTTTATGATCGGTTTAAATGTTAAATTATGTCCAATGACCAAAATTGTATTAAATGGTAAGAATATATTAAAAATATACTTTAAAACCACTCAAATTCTTAATTTATCAATATAAATTATTTCGATTAAAAAATTTGTTTTTAATTAAAATTTAGTAATTTCCACTATTCATCAAAATATTAAAGTTATCCGAAAAGTACCAAAATTTCACCTTAGGCTAAATTTGATATTCCGAATCCAAAAATGAAGTCAATTTTGAAAGATAAAATATATATAATTTCAAAATGTAGGTATTACTATTCATAACAGCTAGTTTGATTAGTTATGGTTTGTTAGAACTCGGTGTTGCGTTCAACACACGCTATCACATTTTTAAAGAGAAGTGTACCGTAGAAGTTTGGGGTGTTACATTCTCCCCTCCTTCAAATAATTTCATCCTCGAAATTTCTAGAATATTACCGCATGAAAAGAATCGGGTGGTTCTTCATCATAAGTTTCTCGGTTTCCCATGTTGCCACTTCCATCTTATGGTTTCTCTGCAAAACTTTTACCAGACGCGTCGTCCGGTTTCTCAATACTTGTTCTCTCATATCAAGGATCCTGACGGGATCCTCGCAATAAGACAGATCGGGTTCCAGTTCTAATTTCTCATAGGTGAGTACATGCATTGGGTCAGGCATGTATTTCCTCAATAGAGATACGTGGAATACATCGTGAACTTTGGAGAGACTTGGCGGCATTTCCAATCGGTAAGCTACAACCCCAATTCATTCTAGAATTTCGAAAGGTACGATGTACCTGGGACACAATTTACCTTTCTTTCCAAAACATATGACTCCCTTCCATGGAGATACCTTTATGAAAACCTGAGCACCGTCTTGAAATTCCAAATCCTTCCTTCGATTATCGGCATAGCTCTTCTACCTACTTTGAGCTGATTTGATATGTTTTTGGATTACCTTCACCTTTTCCATCGTTTCCTCCGCCAGTTCTGGACCTACAAGTTTTCTTTCACCAATGTCATCCCAACAGGTTGGTGTGCGACTTCTCTTTCTGTATAACGCTTCATATGGTTCCATTTGAATACTCGAATGGAAGCTATTGTTATAGGAAAATTATACCAAAGGTAAATATTGATCCCACATACCTTGAAAGTCATGTGAGAAAGATCTCAACATGTCTTCTAAGGTTTGAATAGTCTGTTCTGATTGCCCGTCTGTCTGAGGGTGGTAGGCAGTGCTCAAATGAAGTTCAGTATTCAGGGATTTATGAAGAATCTTCCAGAATCATGAAGTAAAACGGGGATCACGATAAGAAACAATTGATAGGGGTACTCCATGAAGTCTCACAACTTCATTAATATATAGTCTTGCTAGACTTTCCAGTGGTAAATCTTCTCTTATAGCATGAAAATGTGCTGACTTGGTAAGACGATTGATAATAACCCTTATTGCATCATTCCTTCTATGAGTCTTTGGTAGCCCCATGATAAAGTCCATCGTAATATTGTCCCATTTCCACTCTGGTATGGGAAAAGGTTGCATGACTCTTCCAGGGTGTTGACTTCCAGCTTTCACTTGTTGAAAAACCATATATCTTGACACAAAATCAATAATCTCCCTCTTCATATTGTCCCACCAAAAATGTTCCTTCAAATCTCTATACATTTTGGTGCTCCCATGGTGTATAGAGAAAATGGAACTATGAGCATCTTCCAACAATTCCCGTTTTAGATCTGGTATATCAGGAACACAAAGTCTCTTTCTGAATTTCAAAATTCCATCTTCATACACAAAGTCTCTCAATTTCCCATCATTCACATCTTTAATCTTCTTTTGAAATTCTTCATCATCGGTCTAAGAACTATTAATCCTTTCTAGTAAAGATGGTTTGGAAACCATTTGAAAACGAATTGATGTTTCAACTTCCCTGGATATTACCATGTCTATTTTTACTAGATCCACGAAAATTTGATCCCTTTCAATTCTCATATTGTTCAAAACTCCTTGATCATTTCTACTCAAATCATCTTCCACCTTGTTTGCTTTCCCCGGGTGGTAGTGTATCATACAATCATAATCTTTGATTAATTCAAGCCATGTCATTTGCCTCATGTTGAGTTCTTTTTGTGAGAAAATATACTTCAAACTCTTGTGATTAGTATAAATCTCACATTTTTCACCATAGAGGTAGTGCCTCCATATCATCAAAGAAAAGATCACAGCTGCTAACTATAGATCATGATTAGGTTAGTTTTGTTCTTGAATTTTCAACTGTCGTGATGCATAGGCAATAACCCTATCATTCTGCATAAGGACACAACCAAGTCTTTTCTTCAATGCATCACTATAAATAACGAACCCATCATTCCCCGATAGTAGAGTCAATATAGGAGCATTTAATAATCTTCTCTTCAGTTCCTCGAAACATTCTTCACACTCTTTTTTCCAAACAAATTTAACCCCTTTACGTGTGAGATTCGTTAATGGGTTATCCAACATGGGAAAATTCTGGCGAAACGTTGACAATAACCTTCTAAACCAATAAAACTATGTACCTCAGTTATACTCATCGGTGCTGGACATTATTGGATTGACTTGGTCATAGATGGATCAAAAAAGATTCCATCTTTAGAGACAATATAGACAAGAAAAGAACTCTCATGAATCCAAAATTCACACTGGCTAAACTTCCCATATAATTCATGTCTTCTCAGAGTCTTTAGGATAATGAGCAAGTGATTTTCATGATCTTAGTAGCATTTGGAGTATACCAAGATATCATCAATAAATACCACCACAAAATCATCGAGATATTCCTTGAAAACTCTATTCATCAGATCCATGAATACAGAGGGTGCATTAGTCAATCCAAAAGGCATTACAGTAAACTCGTAATGCCCATACCTGGTTCGAAATGCTGTCTTTGGAATGTCTTCCTTCTATACACACAACTGATGGTATCTAGATCAATGTTCAATCTTTGATAAGTATTGATCTCCATGACGTTGGTCAAATAAATCATCAATGCGAGGAAGGGGATACTTGTTCTTTATTGTTATAGCATTGATCACCCTTTAGTCGATACATAACCTCATGGATCAATATTTCTTTTAAACAAAAAGAACAGGGGATCCCCATGGAGAAACACTAGGGAGAATATATCCTTTATTACTCAATTCCTCTAGTTTTTTCTTTAGTTCAACTCATTCTACAGTGGACATTCTATAAGGGGTCTTCGATATAGGCCTTGATCCAGGAATTAAATCAATGGAAAACATAACTTCTCGTTCTGGATGATGTCTAGGTAAATCTTCCGGAAATACATCTACATATTTTTCACAATAGGTACATCCTCTATTTGAACATTCCATTCCTCACCCACAGTCATTTCATTCTCTTCCTCCCCAATAATTGAATTTAGTTGAGCTATTAGGGGTGGATATAGATAAGAATTAGGTGGTGATGATTCTACTCTAAAGATATGGTGTTCCTGATCATCATCACCATGAATTGTAACCTCTTTATTCTTACAATAAATCTTCGAATCATAGTCTGAAAGCCAGTCCATACCGAGGATTATATCAAACTCAATCATAGGTATGATGATGTGATAAGTAGATAAAGAACATTTATGTGCTCTAATGGGGACTGATTCACAAAACATTGTTGTAATGATACTTCCCTTAGGAGTATTAACTGACAACTCCCTTGTTAAATCAAATTGGAAATATCTAATATTCTTATCAAACTGGGAAGATATGAAACAATGCGATGATCCAGAATCAAATAATGCATTTGATAAACTTGAGGAAACCATTAAATTACCTGCCACCACATCTTTGGGAACTTCTACCTCAGCAGTAGTGATAGCATAAGCTTGGCCTTGATACCTTGTAATTTTATGAGGTAAGATCCCCTGACTCTTAGGACATTCATTTTCATGATGCCCCATCTCTCTGCAATTGTAGCATTGAACATTGGTAGATTCCTTCTTTCCTTTGCAATCACGAGCTTGGTGGCCTTTTTCACCACACATGTAACAGACTCCCATTCCCTTCAAGAAAGTACCAGGGTGTTTCTTCCCACATTTACCACAGGATGGATATTCAACATTTCCCTTCTTCTGCTTATTTCCATTCCCATATTGATCAGCAGATCTCTTCTTCTCTTGCTTTCCTTTAAAGTAATAAGACTTATAGAATTCTTTTTCGTTCTTGATAGCACATGAGACAATGTCTTCGTACGAAGAGAAATATTGTGATACTAATGCTCCATGGAGAAATGGCTTCATCCCATCAAAGAAACTATCAATCTTACTTCTTGGGTTACGTATATAATCTCCAGCATACCTTTCTAGCCTTGTAAAGTTAGCCTCATACTTTGTGAAATTCTCATCCTCCTTTCGATTCAGACTCAGAAACTGCCTTTCCATATCTACTCGATGGTCGCGAGGAATGTATATTTCTAAAAACATATCTTTGAACTTCCTCCATTCCATATTTGATACTTCATCATCATCCTTCATGTTTTGAATCAATGAACACCATTGATCAGCATCTCCAGTGAGTCGGTAAACTGCCATGATAACTATTTCCCTTTTACTACTCCCCAAAGCCTGAAATATTTTTTCTAGGAAATTTATCCATTGCTCAGGTACTAAGGTAATTGTACTCCCATTGAACATTGGTGGTTGTTTTCTCATGAATCAACTTAACATTGATCGTCCACGCTACGGATCAGGGTGCTCCATACGGGTAAGGTTATTATTCATAACCTGTGTGAGTTGTCCTAGTATGGTGATTAGCTGATTGGAACCAGTTGCATCACTGGATCCACTATAATTATCTTGAGCAGGAGGGAAATCCCTACATGGAGTGCATGCATTGATACTATTTCCATTTCTTCCACTAGGCGCTATTTCTAAACAATGGCATATACTAGAATCAGTTTATGAATCAAAATACATAATTCCATACTTATAGAACACTTAACAGTTATTGAACTATTTATAGATATAATCCATAATCATAAAAATGTTTTCTTTGAAAAAAGTATATACTCATAAACCCTTCATAATGATTTGTAAAGAAAATTAGAGTTATCCTAAGCATATCCTATGGGAGTATCGTAACCAAGAGTACAACAAGGCCCGTTGTCGTGCACCAGTTCCAATTGGAGTCTAGCTCAAAGCGGTGTTTTTGGGTTTTACCCCTATGTACATCTATTCCAGAGCCGCCTCGACCTGCTCGTATCAATACAGGGATGTATTGCTCAGAAAACTCACAAAATCTCTACAATACCAAAATTCTAGGAAGTTCTTCTATACTAATCCTCAAAGTTCATCTTAGGTCTATGTGATCTAATCAGAGTTTATCTAAATATATCTTCCAAGGTTTGTACTAAATTTCTTCTGATACCAACTGTAACGCCCGACTCGAGTTACCTAGAGTCAGTGCATTATTAAATAACATTGGCATGATCATAAGAATGATCAAATCTGGAAAGACCGATTGGTTTAGAAGCCTTGGAAACACTAGATATTTTCACAGCGTTTTACATTACATCATAAAGTGAAAAAATACTACAACAACATAGTCTCCATATCCAACACTCATATCTCCACATACTATCCCTGCAGGTCATTCATAAATTACTTCTTCAGATCATGGGAAAAATAAAACATAGAAAAGGGGTGAGCTCAAATACCCAGTATGGATAAAAATATAGTGGAAACTCTTATAAATAAGAATAAACATTTAAGGAAATGTATAACTTAAAACAAAAGCCTTTTAAACTTGAACTTCAACATTGTATGGAAAAAATAAAATGAAATAATTCCATTTACTTATTCACATGGATATTCTACTAATCGAATAATCACATGCAATATCAATTACCACTTTCATAATGATGGAATGTATAATGCCATACTGTCAGAACCACATAGCCAAGGCCTCGAGCCAAGACTACAAATAAGATTTTTCCAAGGCCTTGTGCCAAGAAACTAGTTTGTCTCATGAGACCTACCTATGCATCGAGGAGCTATATCGGGATCCACCCGTCACATATTATGTCCAATTCATTCCCATATGAAAAGGTTTAAACATAACATAAAAATTCGTATTAAAACTAGCATACGAAATGTCAATACATTCACCATAAACTATGAACTGTATAAAAATAGCACTTCCACAATCAAACATATCACAAAAAATTCAATATAATATAGAAGTTTTGTATCATAATAAATCAACTTCAAATAAGCGTAAAATCCATCAATGGATGTTGACGTAGATGAAATCAAAACTCTTTTTAAGGAAATATCTCTTTCTATTTTGAAATCATTTAAGATTCATATGTTTATAAAATAAAACATTTTCTTTGAAAATTTTCTTATAATCTTGTAAGGGAAGCTTCGACGATTTTATAATGGCGGAAAATAACCGCACCCGCCGTATAAGTTAAAAAAACATTCTTACCTTAATTCTGTCGAAAAGGTTAAAAATCACTTTGTTTGGAAAACGACTGAAATATTCCATTATAAACCTCTTATAAAAAGTCAAACAAGGGTATAAATGACTTTAACCCATATTATAGTAAATAGTAAAAATGTTTTGAAATACATTTTTAAGAAACATGGATGTGGATGATGGAGAAATCCCTGTAGATTATTACGTATAATCAACCTCGGATAATGAAGAGATTGCGAAATAACCCTTACCTTGTACTTTTATTTGGTTGAAGGTATGTTAGCCTCCTGTATAATGGTGAAATAAATGTTATTAATTTATACAAGAATCATATATATTAATATGATATCATATATGATCTTTTAACATTGCTTTGTTAATAATATCTTAGTATTATCAACGTTTCAGGTGTTAACTTACTCATTTTATTTTATATGTTTTGTTACGTAAGCCATGTTTTTCATGGATAGGTTGTATCTTATTCATATTCATAATGATATCAAGTCCTTAAACATTATTTTTAAATCATCAAATGATAATTATACTTGAATGGATACGATGTAGAATGAATCTCATCGCATTCGTGGAGACGGTAGTCGGTACGTACGCACGAGCGACAAATATCATTCTTTTGATATTAAAATAATATATAATTGGATATTATATCACATATACAGAATCATTATCATGTTATATTTATTATTTTCATGAGTTACGCATCATTATTATACCCATCCAAATAATAATATATGGAATAACAATTACACAACGACGTGGAGACGGTAAGCCGTACATACGCACGTATGGTGACATGTTATTCAAAGGGAGGATAGAATAATGAATATGGTTGTACCGTATTTATAATAACATCATAGTATATATAAGATACTAGAGTTATTATTTTAGAATGGTAATAACAAATAAAGAATAAGTGGAAGATGAAATGAATTTGAAACAGGGTGGTGAAAACATTACATCTTCTTCGGGTTTTTCCTTTTGATTTGATCAAAAGGGCTATTTAGGTTGGATTTATGATCAAACTAAGTCCTCTAGGTTGTATTTAGGGAATTTTAGAGAGTAGTTATGCAGATTTTGGCCGAACCAAAAGGTTTTTAAGGTGTGAAGTAATGAGAAGGGGGACTGCCGTTATATTAGAGGGGTGAGGGGCACCTTTCGAAAAGCTTGAAATATTAATTTATAATAAAGTCATATTCGGTTTCTAATGGCTAAAAAGTTCATTTTTCAAAGGTTAAGGTGGGTATCAGTCGAAAAACATTCAAACAATAGAATTTAGACAGGTTTGGGTTTCTATATTAACATTATCTTTTAGTTTTAACTCTTAGTTAATTAGTTTGACATTTACCATGTAAACTTGTATTTTTATATTATATAGTTAATAAACATACTATATATACATCCAAGAGACCCCTAAGTGGTCCATTAATGATACACCTATCATGATATAAGTCTCTTGGACGAACCATAGATTTTTAGGAATTTAATATCAATTAATAATATAATATTTGTTTTAAAAACACTTTTATGTCAATTTTGACAATATTCAATATTTGATTTTTTTGAAACATAGAACAGAATGATTACTTCGAAAAAAGTAAATTAAATCAATCCTAATATGTCATATTATCCTATAAAAGTATTTTAATTCATTAAAAGTCTCAATGTATATTTATTTGGATATTTATAATATCAAATATTTTAATTTTTCACTATTAGGGTAATTACTGCATCATCATTGTGTCATAACTAAACTAATTTATTTAATGTATAAAAATTATAAATAAAATAACATCATGTAGGAAATCGTGTTATATTTCTAATGAATATTTATAGTCTGAAATCAATCCTATATTACCCTATATAAAAATTGTTTTTGTAAAAGATATATGCTTGTGTCATTTTTCTATTCATTTTGACATAATTAAAATAAAGTGTCCCTATCACTTACAAGTGGCACCATGGGGTCCCAAATTAGACCCAAAGATGCCTATGGTCGAACTTGTATCAACAAATAAGGTTAGGACACGTTTCAGGGTAATTTTGTATTATTATAATATTGTTTTTAACCCTTATTTACCGGATTTAACCCTTTAACCATGGTAAATAATTATTTACCGAAGTAATAATTCAAAATGTTTAAAAATAAAAGTTAACTATTTATACAATTTGAACATCCTAATTCCAAATATGGAAACCATTTTTCCAAATTCAAAACACAGAAGTGGCAGAAATTAATTTCAAATTAATTCCTGCTATCAAAACAAAAATCGTGTTTTTAAGATACAATAACTGTCAAAAGATTGATACTTGTTTATGTTCGGTTTAATTGTGAAATTATGTCCAATGACCAAAATTGTATTAAATGGTAAAAATATGTTACAAATATACTTTAACACCACTCAAATTAATAATTTATCAATAAAAATTATTTCGATTTAAAAAGTTGTTTTTAATTAAAATTTACTAATTTTCACTATTTATTAAAATATTAAAGTTATCTGAAAAGTAGCAAAATTTCACCTTAGGCTAAATTCGATATTCAAAATCCAAAAATGAAGTCCATTTTGAAATATAAAATATATATAATTTCAAAAAGTAGGTATTACTATTCATAACAGCTAGTTTGATTAGTTATGGTGTGTTAGAACTCGGTGTTGCGTACAATACACGATATCACATTATTTAAAGAGAAGCGTGTCGTAGAAGCTTGGGGTGTTACAGGTAACACCTCCTTCCTATAAAAAAATAAATTATCCCCATAGATGACTTTCATAATCAGTGAAGTCAAGGTTTTTTCCTTATTTTCTAATTTAATTATATCATTACCATAAGAATATACAATAATCCAAATGGCCACCAAATATATAATAAATAATTAATTTAATAGATTCATACTTTTAATAATGTACTATGATCATAATTTTAATTCTTGAAAAGCCAAATTTACATAATAAATTACTATTTGAATCCTAGACACATATAATATATTATATCAGAAAAATATTTCTCATAATTTGTATACAATGGATTTTCCGTTTTTAGTATACGAATTATAACAATGATTTGAATGAGAAAATTAAATACAAGGGACATTTATATTGTAATTTAATTATTAACTTTTCGTAATATCCTTTATTGGAAATAGAGGTTCAGGTAAATTTATATCCAAGATTTATATAGTATAATAATAAATATTGAAATATTTATTTCTATGGATTTCTATACTGTTAAAATATCCCTCATTATATAAATTTTATACACTAAATTAAAAATCACACATAACATACTAAACAACTATGGTAATTTCTGATTCATTTCTTTTTCTGGATCCCAAGATGCTTCCTAAAACTATCTGTTACTTCAAATTTATTTATATAATAAATTTAATTAATTTTAAATCACTAGATCCTTCTAGTTAGAAATATATTATATTTCCTATTTATATGATGGTTTTAGATCTATTTAAAATTTGATTTAGTAATGAATATGAAATTTTAATAGAATATAATTCCTCTATAGTGATATATACAAGAAATGGTGAATATTGATATGAAACACCGGTATATCCAATTGATATTGCACTGGTCATCCTTGTTTTAATATTTCAATTGTACCTATATAAATTTGTCTTAGTTTTCCCAGTTCTTATGAATATTTTGTTATATAGATTTTTAATTTTGAATACATGATCACCAAACTAAATAAATTAATCATTAAATATGTATTTAGTATAAATATTTTTAACAATACATACAATTTATTGTATTATTTGGTAACCTTCACCTTCATTGTGGTATCTTAAATTAAATTTGGACATCTGAATATTCACTTCCAAAAATTTTCCTATGAGAAACGAATTCAAAATCGAATTCCTCAGAATAATTTTATTGATGTATATTAAATATCAAATAACAACAATTATCATATGATAATTACTGAAAAAGGAGGTTTTTATCACATTTTATATGGATATGAAGTGTTCATGAACATATAATTTATACTAATTTTTTGGTAGTCCATTCAAATTTCCCATTATTTCATTGGGGTCATGTTCTACTAAGATGATGTTATATATATAATGATAATGCATGTTGCCTAATTTTTTGGACAAAATACATGGATTATGATCACAGATAATTGATAAAGGCTCACCATGATAGCTTTCCACATTAATTATGTATGAATTATTATGTTAAATCTGGGATGTATCATCTATTATCTCTATAAAATTAGTATTATTTTATAATTGAATAACATCTATAGAAATAGAATTTCTGAACTATGATTTTATTTTAAGCTTAGTGAATAAATTATGTTTTTAAATTTATCCACTAAAATATACCTATATAAAATGGTTGAATCAATAATTGGGTAACATCAACTCAGCTATGGTTTTATATCCCACATGAAATATTTTTTTTAAAATTGTTAAATTTCACACATCATGATATCCAACCATTTTTAGTTTAGATATTCTTATACTTAATCGTACTCTCTTAGTGTATAGTGTAAACATAGTTCAATTGGTAATTTAGTAATTCATTCATTATCTAATATATTGATGGAATATAAAGTCTTTAATAGGATTAAAGGAAACCATCCATATCAATTTTGAACTCAATAATCATTTTACCATTTAATGATTCAATTATTTTTATCAAAATGTTATCATACCATTGTTATAAAATTATATTTGTTACAAATATTTGTTGGGAGTCCATGTTATAAATATAAAATGTATTTCCTTCCATTATTATTCTCTCATCAAACGTTACTAAATCATTGATAATGGATTTTGTTTCAATCCACGATGTATTGAGTGTTCCATTATTCAATATAAATAAGGCATCAAATATATATCATTACTTCATGTGATCATAATGTATGGGGAAATCACAATCATTTCAGAACACCATCAAATAACCATACTTCTTATTTAGCTCCATTTTCATGAATTCAAATTTAATCTTTTTATGATATATATATATATTATAACATTTTCTATATATATAATGAAACCAAATAATTAATTTTATAACAATATTACTTTTTCCTTATTAAAAATATTTATTAGGATAATTAAATAATTTAACTATCATTTGTCTAGATGTGTATACTATAGCCTTCTCATTTTGAATGAAGACACAAACATTATCCTTCATTGAAAAGTCAATATTGATAATTAATCATTTAACACCAGAGATAATGTTTAGAATATTTTCAATAACATACCAAATATTTATATCTTAGATGATTTTTTACAAAACACATAGTATTTAATTTTAACACCCATTCATGTTAACTAGGATAATAAGTGGGACAATGATAAATAATTCTGAAAAAGTTGATGACAACACCTAGCATGCGAAGAAATAAATAAATATGAATAAATGAGAATGACATAAAAAATTATTCTATCAATTTAGTATTAGAAGTTGAAACTAATATTCAATCACAGGTGATCTCATTCTATATGTATGGATCTATATTCATCTATAATTTAACTCACTGAAATTAGAATTTATCACCTTTACCATTATTTTTTGTACGACAAGGCTCAAATTGTATTTATACTCATCAATAATGATTGAATAATTTATAATTTACTTAATAATTAATATAATTAACTTATTAAGATAGTTAATAAATAAAACATTCATTAAATTTTTAATGAAATTCCTGAATTTTTCATACCAAAAGGCATCACAAAAAAATTCAGGGATTATATAACTAGTTTGAAAGGTGGTGTTAATGATATATTATATTCATTGAATAAGATAAATAAATATAGGCATTAATTAAATATCATATATATATGAATTCCAATAAAGGTGATAAAATATATTATCAATTCATAAATATTATATTAATTATTGACTAAAATTAAATTGGAATCTCGATAATAAATACATTTTATCATGGAAAAATCCTTCTTAATAAGAAACTAAAACAAGTCACCAAAATAAAACATGATGGGATAGATAAACCCTATGTATAATATATAATTCATAAAATTATTAAATCATCTAGTTCAACTGTAGGAATTATATATGTATTATTTAATACTATAAGATATAAATATAATAGATAAATTGGAAAATCATCAAGTCGGTTCGTGGAAGGTCTATACAATTAATTAGGGTAGACATAAAAAAGAATAGAATAATGGGGACACATTTCATCTATATTACATGTTTATAATATATTATTTAATAAATACATCAATACCCATCCCTTGATTCTAGTGAATAAATTTAAAAAAATGTTCGGACAAGAGTGTCCTTCCCCTAATCAATGTTATGTAAAAAAATTATTGAATTAAGATAATAGAGGAAGAGACATTGTCTTAATTTTTTATATTCTCTCTATGGGTTAACATATATTCCATAAACATTATATTATAAAATTTAACTAAGGGAAGATAAAATATATTCACAAGAAATATATACCAATAAATCTTAATAAGGAGGTATCTTATATTGAGTTTTTAATTTATGGGTCATTTTTTTACCATAGATAAATCAACCTCAATCAATTGATATCAGAAATTCATAATCACTAAATAGATTCATTAAATTTACTATTTGGTAGTGTATTTATTTAATATTCAATAATAAGAACATTATACTTAATATCTTGAATGAAACACAACACCAAGTGTGTAAATGAAAATAATATGCCATGAATTTATAAAATTATTAATATTTTAAATAAAATAAATATTTTATATACCATTAAATTAATGCCAAAACAATTTATCATGTTTCACAGAAAAACAAGAGTTTGTTTGATGACTTTAATTATACTCAATGCAATGTTTTATCGAAGAAAAATATGTTTTAAAAAATATTAATATTTAATACAATATGATATAAACAATCCATTATATTAGATGTTATGAATAGTATCAATTGAATAATGAGAATATATATATCATATATAATTAATTTTGTTACAATTATAAAATATATTTTATTGACATCATATAATAGTAAACCCAATATTACACATAAAAACCTATATTTTTCTAAAGGAAATATTTCTACCTTTTTATCGAGAACCAGTTTTAAATATAATTTTTTGAATATTTATAAATAATATATTTTAAAATAATATTAATTTTTGAAACCTAGAGAAACAGATATTCTTATGGTTAATTGTTTTTATTTTTCATACAAGTTTTATTTTGTGATGAATATTGAAAGATACTGATTTTTAATTCTGAAATGATTTTTATTCTAATTTATGTAAGATGTTAAATTATATTTTATAATTATTTGGAATATAAATTCGATTACTTTTAAAAAAAATAATTAGTTTTTTGTAATTTTAACAAATTTCTCTTCTAAATTAGATATAAAAACATAGAATTTTTTGGATGATTTTTACATTAAAAATCTACTTTGCCATCTCGTATGGGGGAATAAAACTAAATTAATTTCTGCCACAAATATGATTTTAATTTATAAAAATGGATAATTTATTTTAAGTAATATTAATTTATAATTTTTAATATGTTCATCTAAATTTTTAAGAAAAATATTGGTTAATGTGATTAAAATTAATTATCGTGACTAAGATAATAAAAATTATCGAGGCACTAAACCATATACCTAAGGGTAAACATTACACAAAAAATTATCAAAAGTACATCTAATAACCATATTAAACCATATAGCTTCTTTTATATATTTTGGTTCATTATTGGTCTCAGATTATGTAATTGATACTTCTCAATAGTATATACATTTTTATATTTACAAAAAATCCTCTCCTCCTCAAATATAAAAAGGCTCCCAGCCATCCCCCTTACATACACCTCTCAAGCCATTATGATCAACCAAAATCTATTAAGACATGTTCCAAACCTCCCTAACCTTGTCCATGAATAATGAATTTTGGAATAAATCCATCCCAAGAATTTATTTGGTGAAAACCAAAAGAAGTCACCAAAAAAAGAGGTAACATCTTTCCTCAAGCACTATTGTTTTATTTTCATCATCCACCTCATAAAAACATATTAAACATTGATTAAATAATAAAATAATTTCATTAAATATACTAATTTTTTTATTATGTTTTATTCCTATACTTACACACACATCCATCTAATGGGTAACAATCATACCTTTCCAGTACCACAAACTTCCACCTCAGGAAATGATTATTGTTCATTATTCCATTACCACCAATAAAGATATGGAATTGTGATGTAGAAAATATTTATATATTAAATATATTATATTTATAATTTTTTATACTTCTGATCTTTTTTATACAACACATACCTTAATACATTCAATTCAGTGTAAATATGATAACATCATTTTTGGACGTTTCAACTACCACCTCTTCAATGTGATATGATTAATTAAAACTATACACAGAACATATAAATGTATGAATTAATAATTATATGAGTCATATATGATAGATATAGGAAACTATAATAACATTATTAACAATTGTAATATATTTTAATTTTTTAATATTGAAGATAATGAAATTAATATTATTGCATACAAAAGGACTATCTTAAACAAGAGCAATGTGTTTCATTTCCAATATCCAAACATGTAGTATTAATATAAATATATTTATGGGGAATAGATTTTATATTTTCAATAATTATAAAATTTTTAGAATATGAAATAATTATCTATGTAATATAAAAAATAAGTAACAAGTGAAAACATACTCGAAATACTAGACATATCCCATAATAAATAGTGAAAATAATGAATGTTTATTGAAAAGTGGGTAAGAAGATATTGTAATAATATAATATTGTTCCTTTATAATATAATTATATTATTTAAACAATTATAGAGTAGTATAATGGACATTACAAAAAGGAAACTCATAGTAATAGGTGTTTATCTCACTTTTTAAATCCACAAAATATATGTCATATTTACCACTAACTTTTTTTGTGTGCAGTATCAACATGAAATTTTCATATATTATATAATGATTTTCTGTATATTCATGAAATTTATAGTTTCAAAATAAATTATTTCTTCTCATGGAATTTTTTTAAATTGTTACTGAGTGGTAAAGAATTTTATAACACGATTCCTTTTCATTGGGATACATTACTTCATTATGGTCATTAATATTCTAAGATTGTATGTGTAATCACTTTTTAAAATACTCATTTTTAATTATACTTTATATATATGTATTTAAAGTTTATACAAATATTATAGAAATTTATGTAATCACAATTTCATGTTATGTACATTCCAAGGGTATAATTCACATTATCATTTTGTTTGGGATAAACTACACTTGAATTTGAATCAGGGTAAATTATTTAATATTTTTTAATAAATCCTAAAATTTTATTATCATCTGGTTATTCATGAAATTTTTCAGGTAATAGTAACTTTTTAGCACTCTTTGGTTCTGAAAATGTTTTGGGATATGTTTTCATTAAAACATGACTTTGTATCCCTCTTTTTTCGTAGTGCTAGTTTTTTTCTTTAGACCCCATTTTCTAGAAATGTTTTCAATTTTTCTTTATAGAAAATACTTTTTCCCTAAATATTTGTTATTAAAACGTTCTATAGTATTTTAATTCATCATTAATTTGAACACTTTATTTTGGAATCACTCGAGATATGTTTGATTGATATTTCATTTATTTTACCTTTTGTTAGTTTATTATTTATTTGACCAGATATAATATTTTAATTAAAAACCACTATTCCTTTTTTCCAATGATATATAAAATTTAAAGATATCATCTAATATTGAATTTACATTAATCATATATATCATTTTTCATGGATATTATTATTTCATAAATTATATATCATTTTTATATATAATGTTCACTTTTTTATGTTATTTGATTATCTTGGGAAATATTGATATATATGAATCCATTTTTCAATACATATTTTAGATATGAAACATAGGTTATTAATTATATTTATAATTTCACTATATGAGTAATACTATGGATATATATCATACAGGTTGGTGGAAAACTAATGAAAGACCTCTGGGTTTGGGGTCGGTTAATGAATGCACTATGGTTTGGGTCCATTTAAATTGTGCAACTCAATACACTTATAGTTTCATGAGATTTAATTAGTCAGAAATAGCCCATTTGAATTTCATTCATACTTTAATAGATTGATTTATACCAACATATTTAAACCCTCTAGTGAATGGTCTTAACGATATAGGTTTTTATGTACCTCATATGTAAAGTCTAATTATTATGATCTTCCATCATTTAGATTTAGTTATTTGATAACCATTAGACTTTAAAAATAACATTACCAATGGATTCATTTCATTGTTATTTTATTTATTAAATGGAAGTTTTTTTTGTATGTTAATCTGACTTATTTTTTAGCCATGACCTTTTATGTTTATTGATTCGATGGAATGTGTGTTCTGTTGTTAATTTTTTATATTGATTATTATTGTTGATTCATTATTTCTTCCCCAGTACATTACCCTAACTGAGAATAGGTTCTCACCCTCATATTATTTTATTTACCCTAATATTCCACAAGTTTTACTATTAATTTCATTCCAGAATACACTAAATGTTATAAATTTGTTTTAATTGAAATTTAAAAAATATATTTTTTAATTTTATATTCATCTATACAACATGTCCCATGTTTGTATATGTTTTACCATGACTTATAAAATTATTGGTTTATTAGGAAATGATTTACTTGTAGTTTTATTCTAATGTAACGTCATCATGACACTAGAAAGTGGGTGATAAGGCCGTGTCTCAATAGTTGGTACTATAGAAAGATAAGTAGAATGCTAAGTAACATGATTTCTGAAAACACAGACTAATGAACCTAGATCTATAGTAGACATTGAGGATATGTAAAATGAACATAAAATAATTTTCTTATAGTATATATTATGTGTGTATTCTATGAAAGGAATCCATCTTTGAATAAGAAATGTAGTTGTAGTTCTAGAATAGATGTACCTAGGGTTAACAAATCGGACAAGGTTCGTCAGGCCTTACCCTACCATATCCTTGTACACAAAAACAGGTCTTAATGCACACCTTGTTTGACACTCCATAAAGATTTTTCTTAGTATAATTAACATTATTTTTTTAGTACAAAATAAAATATTTTAATAATTAAGGATAATGGGTTACCACAAGTAAACATGGGGTGTCATAGATTTAAAGAAATGTGTCATGAATTATACACCATAAAAACAATATGAATTCATTTTCCAATATGATATTTTTTACACCATAATTTCGTGTTTTAGTCAATGTTTGGAACCAAAATGTGTGATATATTCGTTTAAAATGATGTAAAGGGTCGTTATTATGTGAAACCAACCGATTTGATGATGGGGGTTAAATTTATCATGTTCAAGCAAAACCATTTTATCTGAAATATGATTAAAAACATATACATTAACCACTTTCTGAAATCAACAATGTAGAGAATGATTTGGTTTACTAAAACCTCAAGTGGGGATGACAATATTGTGAAAATTGTTTCATTTCAATATTATATGAAATGTTGAAGGAATCACCCAGAAATGAACTAATAGAATAAAAAAATTCATTACTTTTTGGAATGAAGAACATAACAAAAATAATTGTCGATAAAATATTACGTGTATAGTGGAATGAAAGTAAAAACATCATAAAGAACTATTTATAATTCATTTCATTAACTGTATGGAACATGGTCCTTATAAGAATAAATTACTTCTTCTAGAGGACTAAAACAATGGAAAGGAATGACCTATGTGGAAATTAATGGATGAAGTATTTAGGTATTTGAATTTTATTGAAAACTATGGATAAAAGGTAATTTAATGAATAAACATCAGGGATGTACATTATATTTTATTATATTGTTTTAGAGAAAGGAAAACATATATGGTGGTGGGTATTAATCCCATTATTGTTGGATGATAAGGTTTTCATGCCTAGCAAAGGTCTATTTGATATCTTGGTATATATGTCATTTATTTTATCTAAATAATTCGAATAATGAATATTAATGATAAAATATCAGTGTTACATTTATATTTATATATTACAGTATTAAAAGCATTTTTTAGGAAAATAGTTAGAGACAAATATAATTACTTATTTTGTAGGTATTGAAATCTATTAAACGAGTATCGAATATTATTTTTTGATATCTATTTACTGATGTAGCTGATGAATAAAAACTGATCGAATAAAACCCAAATGATGAAATTTTCTTAAGGAATAATTTCATGTAATTATATATATTTATATTATTTAGCAGTAATATAATTACTCAACATTTGAAAAATGGTCGAAAAATATTTTTTCATAAAGGATTATTTTTTCTTGAACTTATTGCCTTTAAAATCATTACATATTTTTTATTTGAGGCCTTCAACATTCCATTCATCATTCAACTCTTTTGGATTGATAACAAAAAACATTCCATATATATATTTATACACTTACTCAATGTATGTATCTTCACATCTGTAATGGCCCGGACCTCTCTGGCCCACTCCGTTGTCGAAAAGAAGTTCATGAAGTGTTCTAGAGGGTGGAATGGACTATTCTGACACTTTTCAGAATTTTTTAACTACACACCGTGTAGTGTGAGTACACTTCGTGTACCACCTTGTCGAGTATACCCCATGTGGATGTTTTGTCCTTTCCATGTGAAATAAATAAGTACATTCCATGTAGCCCATCCTACATGTCGTGTAGTTTCTCCTCACGTACGCGTCACTGTCAAACCATGTGTTGACCTGTCAACGGCCATGTTCCATGTTGAAGATGTGTCATTGCCATGTGAAATAAATAAGTACACACTGTGAAACCCATCCTATACCCCGTGTAGTTTCTCCCCGCGTACGTGTTACCCTCAAACCGTGTGTTGACCAGTCAATGGCCATGTGCAGCATTGAATGTTGTGTTAGAAGCCGCGCGACGACTGTGTGGAATGGCTGAGTACATGCCATGTACTAGGAAGTACACGATGTGTACTTTAGTTTTTCTCTCCTATAAAAGGAGGGGGGATATATTCATTTTCAGACCATCCCTCTCCTCCACATTCCTTCGAGCGGAGCCCTCCCTAAAGACTCCAAAGCTCTTTTCTTCCATACCTTCTTCGTTCGATCTCTGATTTACAATCCGTCAGTGGCCACAAGATCATAACGACGAGGTAAAACATCTGATCTTGGATCTGTTGTTTTCCCTTTGGCCTTTCCTTCCCAGCTTCCACCCGATGTGGTTTTGCTGGGTTTTGACAGAAGTGACGGACGCCGATGGACATCTTCTAATGTTGATCTGGGGGAGCATTATGACCTGAACCTGTTGATGTAGGGATCATACCTTCGTCTCTCTAATTTTTTCACCATGTGGGATGGGTGTTCTCTTGATTTAACAAGACATTATTGAACCAGTTTAATGAAGATAATAACTAGCTTAAATAATGTGGAAGGTAATGTCGTTATGTTTATCTTTGTTTATCCTACTGATATGTTTTGAATTGAATATGCTTATGTATACTAAAAATCCCGGTCGTTGGGGGCCTTTTCCTGCAAAATTAAATGTTTCCCTATCTTTATAGACCATTTTGTGGGTGGAAACTTTGTGGAATATGGAAATTGGTTAATCACATAAGGTTGGCTGCTTAAATGAATATCTAGAACCCTTGTGTGATCACCCTGGTTGAAAAAAATGGAATAATGAACATGTGGGTGTTGGTTTGGTTACGTGGTGTGTGAAAAGGGGGGGTGAATCCTGTGTTTTTTACGAATAGGATGGGAAGTGGGGCTATGGTAAATTATATTAAAGGGTAATTTATATGGCATGAGCCTGGTTTTGTGATAAGGTTGTGGAGATGTGGTTATAGTGGTAGCAAGGATGTAGTAATGGGTTGTGATATTTAAGGAAAGTGGAATGTTGATAAATAAACTATGGGCAAACGATAATGAATTAAACGCAGGAACAATCAATGGGGTTGGATTTGTGTTTCTTGTGTTTTTATCTAACTTGATTTGTGTTTGGCAGGGTTTTTTCTATGAAACAGTTTATCTGGTTTGATCGTTGCCGAGTAGATAAGGAAATAATAAACTAATACTGTGGAAACATGAAATCCTAAATGTGGTTGGGATTGTTTGTTGTATGCATGCTTCGTAGTAGCAGTGCTAAATCACGTGTTCGTTTTCTTTGTTTAGAAGCCATAGGATGGGATGTGTGTTTTTTATACATATATGTATCTCTATCTTTGTGTTTTGTCGCACCCCACCCATATTGAGCACTTAGTGGCGAACACTCCCATTTCATGGGAGAGGGTGTTTTCCCCTTAGTTACTAGCTCCTTCCTGCTCCTTCTTCCATAGGCTCTGATGGCTTGAGGTGACCTTACACCCAAGAATCTTCGAGTAGGTTTCGATTGGGGGGGTTTAGCCCAAGACTCTTTGGGAAGGCTTATTGTTCCCAAGAATCTTCAGGATGAGGACCATGCGTGTTTGGGAGGGGATGTTATTATGTGGTTTGTGAGGTCCTGGTGTGTGCAGGGGGGGTGATATGTGGTTTGTGAGGACCAGGTGTGTGTGGGTGGGATATGTGGTTTTTGAGGCCCAGTTGTGTGCAGGCAGGATGTGTGACTTTTGAGGCCCAGGAGTGTCCGGGCAGGAAGAGTGTGGCAGCATCAGGACATTCGCCATTAGGAAGAGTAGCTATCTAGTGGGGGAAATTGTGCGGGGTACCTAATACTCTTGTTCTTATATACTACTACTTTTTGTTTTATGTTTCTGGTGTGTGTGGCTGGTGAGGTTGGGTGGATAGAATTCTGTGCTAGGTTTTGGTTCCTTCTATTGTTGTCACGGGACATTAGGATGTCTCCCCACATGTGCAAGAGTGATTTAGGTTTCCCTACTAAGTATACTTGTATGCTAACCCTACGTTTACTTTAAGGTATCCATGAGGACTACCAGGTCTGTGTGAGACCCTACTAGTCTGGACAGTTGATTTGTTGCAGTTGGTGTACTCTTCTTTCTTTTTGAATTGTACTTTTGAGATTTCTTGTACTTGTACCTTGTTTCACAATTATTTAAACAGGCATGTGGGATTGGTTAGGGTTTATTTTCATTTACTTGTTCCTTTTTTGGTGTTTGACTCATCCTATTTCATGATCATAAATAATAAAAATGGTAATGCCTCCCATATTTTTTAAAACTCATACCCTTGGTGGTAGTCGCCACTCCAGGGCCTACTGGAGGCGGGACTCTAGGGTCATTATCTCCCTTTCACCATATCCAGCTCAGGAGGGGCATCTTTGGTGGGAGGGGGTCATGACAGAATGATATTAATGGTGATGGTTGAGAGATAGGATGGAGTCTATAGTTATGAATAGTGAGGATTTCATGGGATGGTAGGGAAACATTGTTAGGTGATCGTGGTGCGTGGCATAGGTTAGGGAAGATCTGCTATGACACGGGATTTTAGGGCCCCCCGTGATCCGATGCAAGGACTTTGAGCATACAGAACGACCATGTGAGACTACATTAATTGCGGGGTAGAGACCCTAGGGAGGGTACATGCATCATCATGGTTGTGTTTTACTTGATTTGGGTGTTTTGGGAATGAAATTGAAATAATGTGATAAAATGAAACCTTGAGAAATATCTTTGCTACTTGGGATTAGGTGATCTTTGTTTACCATACAGCTATGGTACCTAGACGTCGTCCCCATGTGACTCTGACAGTCGAGGCCCAGTAGATTTAGGTAGTCGATCAGTTGAGGATTGACCGAGAGGAGGCAGATGGCTAGTGGCAGAAGACTCTCTGTTCTTTCATGCGACAAACCCTCAAGAAGTATGCAGGTAGTACATCATATATGGAGACGGAGGAGTGGCATGTGGAGCTAGGGATATATTTTACTATGATCCATGCTATAAGGGAGTACTAGGTTCCCCTAGCAGTCAGTCAGCTGAGAGGTGCGGCGCGCCAGTGGTGGATGGTTTACCTCGGTGAGAGGTCAGAGGTAGAGATTCTGTGAGCTGAATTTGAGATGGATTTCCAAGAAGAATTCATTTCATCCATGATCAAAGCAGGGAAGCGACAGGAGTTACTCTACCTCTAGTAGGGGAGTATGTCAGTATGAGAATTGGGGATCAAGTTCCAGGGCCTCTTACACTTTGTTTCGGATCTCTTTCCAGAAGAGGAGTCTCAGGCGAGACGTTTGGAGGTGGCGCTTCATCCTTCGCCCTAGTATGTCGTTACCCCCTTCACACTTCTGACATACTTGGCAGTACAGAATATGCCATAGGTTGTAGAGAGGATGCACTCGTAGGGAGGTTCATCGTGAGAGGGGATCCTGCTAGGTTCGTTGAAGAGGAAGGTAGTCAGCAGCAGGTCTCTTGCGACAGGACCCTCCAGATTCATTCCAGTATAGAGCATGCCCAAGTAGTTCTAGTTCAGATCATTTGGTCCTCATCCCTTTCCCACAAGCCTAGGACTGAAGTGTTTCTCTTGAATTGTTTTTGGGCACATTCAGTGTCGGTTCCCGACCCGAGATTAGTATGTTGGAGGTGGGCAGGTTCAGCGCCCACCTCAGTAGAACCAGTTGTCGGCGAGGCCTTTCCAGTAGCAGCAGGACCCTGCTCCTCTGAGGGAAGACTTTGCAGGAGGATGCAGACCTCCGGGTGAACTTCAGGGACCTCGACCAGGGCATGTTCTGGGTGGTGGTCGACATTAGAGAGGCAGAGGACCTGCGAGTCGATAGTTGCACGCATCAGATTTGGTAGCACCGGCTGGACCAGAGGTGGTTCAAGGTAAACAAATTTTGTTCAGCACTCGCATTTCTACTTTGTTCAATTCAAGAGCTTCACACTCCATTAATGCACCCGGTCTAGCCCATTCATTGGTTCTAGACATAGAGAGACTTTCCATACCCCTGGTGCTGAGTACACCAGTTGGAGGTCAGACCAGTGTATCCTGTGTTTTCCGGGGATGTAGGCTGACTTTGAGACAGCATCGATCTAGTGGGTATCTTTTTTTGATACAGATGCAGCCATACGATTTCATCCTAGGCATTGACTGGCTATTCTATGTTCGTTCCATTATCGACTACTTCCGAAGAAGAGTCGTGTTCAACGACATGGATGGGTAGCATGTAGCTTTTGCTGGCGACAGGAGCTATCAGGTGGGTAGCTGGCATGTGAAGACTCTCCTTTCCTTGTTAGGCAGGTCATCAGTGGTTTCTGCTGATACATAGATGATGGATGTTTTCAAGATTGTTGGGGAGTTCCTCGATGATTTTTCTTGAGGAGGTTGTGACTCTACCCCCCCCCCCCCCGACGTGACGTTGAATTCGGGATAGACTTACAACCTGATTCATGTCCGATTTCGATGGCCCCTTATCGGATGGAACCTTCAGAGTTGCGAGAGTTGCGGATTAAGATTGACTATCTGATAGAGAAGGGTTTTGTTTGACCCAACGTGTTGCCATGGGGTGCTCCAGTTTTGTTTGTGAAGAAGGCTGATGGTGGACTCAGGCTATGTATAGACTACCGAAGGTTGAATCAGGTAAATATCAATAACCGTGACCCCCTTCCAAGGTTATATGATCTCTTCGACCAGCTGAGGGGAGCATGTTGGTTTTCTAATATTGATCTATGACCTGGATATCATCAGCAGAGGGTAAAGGACAGTGAAATCTCGAAGACGGCTTTCAGCTGTAGGTATGTACACTTCGATTTTGTAGTGATGTCGTTCAAAGTTACGAATGAACCATCTGTGTTCATGGGACTTATGAACTTTGTCTTCCGAGAGTTTTTGGACCGGATCATCTGTGTGTTTATCGATGATATCCTAATCTACTCAAGATCAGAGGAGGAGCACGTTGAGCATTATAGGGTAGTCTTGGAAGTCCTTCGACACCACCAGCTTTATTGGAAATTGTCGAAGTGTACGTTCTTGACGCAAGAAGTACACTTCCTTAGGAACGTGGTGTCTCAACTTTGAGTTTCGGTGGACCCCTAAAAGGTGGAGGCAGTTGTTTCTTGTGCGACACCCAAGAGAGTGGCCTAAGTCTGTAGTTTCTTGGTGTTAGCAGGTTATTATCGGAGGATCATTTCATAATTCTCTCGAGTTTCTGTCCCATTGAAAACATTGGCTAGGAAGAACCAGGTCTTCCTATGGAGCAAGCAGTGCCAGAAATATTTTGACTACCTAATGGAGAATTTGTTCAGTGCTCCAGTACTCAGTCTTGAAGAGGACATGTTGTTGTATGAGGTGTTTTGTGATGCTTCTGGCCTGGGTTTGGGGTGCATACTGATGTAGAAGAAGGGTGTGATCTGTTATGTGTCTAGGTAGTTATTCCTTCATGAGCGTAACTATGCCACCCATGACCTAGAGATTGCAGTAGTAGTGTTCGCACAAAAGTTGTGGAAACATCACCTCTTTGGGGGAGCTCTTTGTGGTCTTCTCAGATCACAAGAGCTTACATTATATCTTCTCCCAGTGTGAACTTAACTTACAACAACAAAGATGAGTTGAGTTTCACCAAGACTACGACATCGAGATCTCTTACACTGAAGGTAAGGGAAACATTGTGGATGATGCCCTAAGTAAGAAGTCTTATAAGGAAGTGGTTCGGGAATCCACTGATTCTTGGAAAGTGATGGGAGAGTTGGTTTCCTTGCACTTTGATGAAAGGGTAGAGGGTGTTAGAGTTTGTTCATTTCAGATGATGGTGAAGGCCTCCTTGTTGCAGCAGGTGGAAGATTATCAGTGGGGAGACTCCAAGGAAGAATTAATGCAGGATCATATCGATCAGGGAAATGCTCCAGAAGGATGGTCAGAGGATATCTTACATCAGATGATTTTTCATGGGAGGTTGTTTGTTCCAGTGGCGATGCGAGAGGGAGTTCTGTATGAGTTCCATAGCTCATCCTTTTCTGTACATATCGGAGATTAAAAAATGTTCCGAGGCCTGGGGGAAAAGTTTTGCTGGACCGGGGTGAAATGGGCAGTGGTGGAGTTTGTGGCTAAGTTCCCAGTGTGTCAGAAAATAAAGGATGAACACTATGTTCCTAGTGGTTTATTACATCCTTTATATGTCCCCAAATGGAAGTGGGATGACATCTCAATATACTTCGTCACGGTACTACCCAGAGATCTGGGTGGTTATGATGCTATCTGGGTAGTCTTGGATCAACTAATGAAATCTGCTCACTTCATAGAAATTAAGGATTTAGGCCCGGTGAGTACCTTAGCACAGATTTACATAGACGAGGTGGTGAATTTTAATGGAATTACGAAGAATATCATCTCAGATTGAGATACTCGGTTTATCTCACGAGTCTAGAGGGTGTTAAAACATTCTTTTGGCATCCACCTATGCCTTAGAACTGCTTTCCACGCCCAGATAGATGGGAAGACAAAGCGGAATATTCAGACGTTGGAGGACATGCTACGAGCATGCGTTCTGGATTTCGGAGGGTCATGGGTGCGACACTTGACATTAGTAGATATTTCCTACAAAAAAAAGATTCCACTCTACTATTAGAATGGAACCTTTTTAGGGTTTGTATGAAAGACCATGTCGTTCACCCATTTTCTAGGAAGAGGTTGGTGAGACAGGTGCTGTTGGGCCAGATGTAGTACAGAGCACCACAGTGAAAGTCCAGCTTGTGCATGAGAAGATAAAAGTGGCTCAGGACCGACATAAGTCTAATGCTGATTTCCGGAGGAGGCCCTTAGAGTTATAGGTGGGATATCATGTGTTCTTAAAGGTTTCCCCTTGATAGGGGAAGCCGAGGATTTTAAAGGGGAGTAATCTCTCCCGTAGGTTCATCAGACCTTCAAGGTACTGAGGCGAGTCGGCAGGGTGGCATATCAGCTGGTCCTACCACCTTTGTTGGAGAAGGTTCATGATGTCTTCCACGTCTCGCAGCTTTGTCTGTACTTACACGAAGAGTGTCTCACGTTATCGACTGGGGAGAGTTAGATATGGGAGACGACGCGACCTTCGAGGAACGACCAATCAGAATTGAGGATTGTGATGATATGGTGCTTCGTGGAAGAACCATCACCTTGGTTCGTGTGTTGTAGAGTCATGGCGTCCTATAAGAGAGAACTTGGGGGCGGGAGGCTCAGATGCACGCTCAGTACCCGAATTTGTTTTGACATGTATTTTTCTTGGTTATTCTAAGCTTTTTTTGGTGTTATACTCTGTACCTTTGATATATAGAATGCTTAGCTTGTCGGTTGTGAGAAGTTTTGTTTCCTTGTTCTCTTGAAGTGAGTAACATGTTCGGATGTTTAGGGAAATGAAAAAACATGATACTTAATAGAGAAACATTAATGAGGATGTGATTGAACTGATGTGAGCGAGTCAGTTCCACCTAAAGCGGATAATATCTCGACATGGGAGAAGGAATTCTCCAAGCCATGTGTGCGGGCAGTGTGTTGGTTGTACGGTGTTGGGGGTAGTGTAAGATGAAAATTCCTAATATATGGAAGTGGGAATAACCAATTCATAATCAAGATGCAATAATGCAGATGCGATTGAACCCGTGCGGGCAAGTTAGTGCCACCTAAAGCGGATAATATCTCAACATGGGAGAAGGAATTCCCCAAGACATGTGTTGGGGCAGTGTGTTGGTTGTACGGTGTTGGGGGAAGTGTAAGTTAAAAAATTATAATATATGGATGTGGGAAGAGCTAATTATTAATCTAGAAGTATTAATGTAGATGCGATTAAACCTGTGTAGGTGAGTCAGTGCTTCCTAAAGCAGATAATATCTCGACATAGGAGAAGTAATTCCTAACACATACGATTAGGGTTGGTGGTTGGGTACCTTTTATTACGAGAGCCCTAATAGGTATCTTTTTGGGTTCCTCTGGTATGGTTTTTGAATTCTTGGTGATGAGAATGTTATAAGAGGTATCTGATGTAATGTCTTGGACCTCTCCGGCCCATTCCTTTGTCGAAACGAAGGTTGTGAAGTGTTCTGGATGGTAGAATGGACTGTTCCCACACTTTTCATAATTTTGTAACTACACGCCATGTAGTGTGAGTACACGCTGTGTACCACCTTGCGGAGTATACCCTGTGTTGAAGACATGTCCTTGCTACGTGAAATAAATAAGTACATGCCTTGTAGCCCATCCTACTAGTCATGTAGTTTCTCCCCGCGTATGCGTTACCCTCAAACTGTGTGTTGACCAGTCAATGACCATGTGCTGTGTCGATGTCGTGTCCTTACCGCATGAAATAAATAATTACCCGCCATGTAACCCATCCTACACACTATGTAGTTTCTCCCGGTGTACGCATTACCCTCATGCCTTGTGTTGACTAGTCAATGGTCGTGTGTCGCGTTGAATGCTGTGTTATAAGCCACATGACGACTGTGTGGAATGGCTGAGTACACGCCATGTACTAGGATGTACACGCCGTGTACTTTAGTGTTTTTCGCCTATAAAAGGATGGGGCCTCTCCTACTTTTCTGACCATCCCTCTCCTCCCCATTCCTTCGAGCGGAGACCTCCCTAGAGACTCCACAACTCTTTTCTTCCATAACTTCTTTGTCCGAGCTCTGATTTACGATCCGTTAGTGGCCACGAGATCGTAACGATGAGGTGGAACTTATGAGATTGGATATGTTGTTTTCCCTTCAGCATTTCCTTCCCAGATTCCACCCGAGGAGGTTTTGTTGGATTTTGACAGAAGTGACAGACGCCGAAGGACGTCTTCCAAAGTTGATCTGGGGGAGCATTGTGACTAGAACCTGTTGAGGTAGGCATCATACCTTCATCTCTCTAATTTGTGCATCATGCGGGATGAGTTTCCACTTTCTTTCACGAGACATAGTTGAACCAATTTAATGAAGATAATAATTGACTTAAAGAATGGGGATAGGAAATTCGTTATGTTTATCTTTGTTTATCCTATTCTTATTTTTTGAATTGAATATGCTTGTGCCAACTGAAAATCCCAGTCGTTGGAGGCCTTTGGATGCACAATTAAATGTTTCCCTATCTTTCTAGACAATTGTTTTGGGTGGAAACATTGTGGAATATGGAAATTGGTTAATCACATAAAGTTGGATGATTAAATGAATATCCAAAACCCTTGTGTGATCACCACGATTGAAAAAAATGGAATAATGAACATGTGGGTTTTGGATTTGTTACATAGTGTGTGAAAGGGGGGTGAATCAGGGGTTTTTATTAATAGGATGGGAAGTGGGGACATGATAAATTATATTAATGAGGAAATGATGTGGAACGAGCCTAGTTTTGTGATACGGCTGTGGAGATGTGGTTATAGTGGCAGCAGGGCAGCGGTAATGGGTTGTGATATTTAATGAAAGTGATAAGTTGATAAATGAACTGTGGGAAAACAATAATGAATTAAACGCGGGAACAATCAATGGGGTTGGTTTTGTATTTCTTGTGTTTTTATCTAACATGATTTATGGTTGTCAGGGTTTGTTCTACAAAACACTTGATCTGGTTTGATAGTTTCCCAGAAGTTAAGGAACTAATAAACTAATACAGTTGAAACATGAAAACCTAAATGGGGTTGGGATTGTTTGTTGTAGGAATTCTTCATAGTAGCAGGGTCGAGGCACGTGCTAAGTTTCTTTGTATAGAATCCATAGGTTGGGCTGTGTGTTTTGTATACATATATGTATCTGTTTCTTTGGGTTTTTTCGCACCCCACACATGTTAAGAACTTATGCAGAACACTCCCATTTCATGGGAGGCGGTGTTTTACCCTAAGTTACTAGCTCCTTCCTTCTCCTTATTCCATAGGTTGTGATAGCTTGTGGAGAATATACACTCAAGACTCTTCGGGTAGGTTTTGATTGGGGGTTTTTAGCCCAAGACTCTTCGGGCAGGTTTACTGATCCCATAAATCTTCGGGATGAGGCCCATGTGTGTTCGGGCGGGATATGTGGTTTGTGAGGCCGAGGTGTGTGCGGGCGGGATATGTGGTTTGTGAGGCCTAGGTGTGTGTGGGCAGGATGTGTGAATTTTGAGGCCCAGTTAAGTGGGTAGGAAGAGTGTGGTAGCATTAGGACGTTAGTCATTAGGATGAGTAGCTAGCTAGTGGGGGAAATGGTGTGAGGTACCCAATAGTCTTGTTTTTATATAATACTACCTATTTTTTTGTGTTTTTTGTGAGCGTGGCTAGTGTGGTCGGGTGGATAGAATTATCTTCTAGGTTTGGGTTTCTTCTATTGTTCTCACGGGACATTAGGATTTCTCCCCCCTGTGCACGAGAGATTTAGGTTTCCCTACTGAGTATAATTGTATGCTCACCCTACGTTTACTTTCAGGTATCCAGGAGGACTACTAGGGCTATGCGAGACCCTACTAGTCGGGACAGTTGGATTTATTGTAGTTTATATACTCTTGTTTCTTTTGGTATTGTACTTTTGAGTTTTCTTGTACTTTTACCTTGTTTCAGAATTGTTTAAACATGAATGTGGGATTGGTTTGGGTTTATTTTTATTTACTTGTTCCTTTTTTCTTTTTGTGTTTGATTCATCCTATTTCCCGATCTTAAATAATAAAAAGGGTAATGCCTCCCATATTTGTGAAAACTCATACCCTTAGTGCTAGTCGCCACACCGAGGCCTACTAGAAGTGGGACTTGGGGGTCATTATATCCCTTTCACTATAGCCAGCTCAGGAGGGGAATCTTTGGTGGGAGGGGGTCGTGACAGCATCTGAATAATGATCTCTTATATAGATACATGGTTACATTTTATTCCACAGACCATTTTAATCACCATTGTCCCTTTTCTAAAGGATGACATAAAAAACCTTCCCTCTATGTTTAATTTGAACATAAAAAAAATTATTACCAAGATCATGTTTAAATTTAAAGGATTCTGTTAATGTAAGGTGAAGTGAATTTGATGCTCTTAAATTCTAAAGTACATTTTATTTGATAGAATGTATGAAACACAACCCCTTGAACATAAGATAATATAAAATACCAATACATTAAAATATATTTACTAATATAAATAAAATAAAAATTATATATATCATGAAATTCACATGATATAGTGGTAGAATTCGTCACATGTCATATCTAATTTCATTGACGACTTGCATTACATGCATGATAGAGTTTAACTGAACTAAACTATGTTATAAAAATAAAACTCTTTAATATATTAATACATGACCTTGGCCGTAAATTTTGGGTTTTGAATTGTATTAACTAACTTATGAAAATATATATATTATATCAAATCGAATAATTTATATTCATCGAATATATTTTAAGAGCCATAATATACGAAAAAACCCAAAAGTATACAAAAAAACCAATGTTTTTCTAAATTAAATTATTCAACTTCTTAGAGGGGAACCTATTGTATATATAAATTTTGTAACTATTATAAATTTTAAATTTAAAAATATACATTATTTTTTAAATAGGATGAAAAAAAATTTATTCGGTTTAATTTTTTGGTATTTTTCATATATTTTTCATGAGTTGATGAACAGAAGACAATACTGAATTTCTATTCAAAACAATTTTTTTCATCTAATTTATTTATTAGGATAAATAATATTTTAAATTTAATTTAAATTTAAATTAGACATATTTTACTTCAAATAACCAACATAGGTCATTTTTATTGCTTTCACTTTGAAATTGGATATAAAAATATACCAATTTTGAACATTTTAACATTTAGTGCCTGTGGTTTCATCTCACATGTGATTTTCAATATAAAATCCCTTCTTACACATATTTTATTGGAATTTTGAAAAATTAATACCATATTTATAATCAACATAATATATAATTTATAATAATGTCCACACTATTTTTGAACAAAAATATTTGTCATTGGGATTATAATTTAATATAGGGATCCAATTAAAAATTAGCTTTACAAGGCACTAAACTATAATCATAAGGGACTAAATAACATTGAAATTTTACAATGTCCACTAGATGAAAATACATCAACCATATACTCCATTAAATAGATTTTGGTTCATTATAATATTGAAATCAGGTAATTTAGACCCTTCAATATTGTTTCCCTTTTTTTTAATTAACATGAATGTCACTCCTCCTCTACTATGGGAACTCAAACCTCCTAATTACTCACAACTATAAAAACCTTAGTATCAACAAAAATATTCTAAAATAATATAAAAAATCCATAACATCAACATTATATCTTCACTTTTGGTATAAATCCATTTAAGTAATCCCATTAGTGAAATCGAAAATGAGTTACACCAATAATAGGTAACATCCTTTCTCAAGCTATTTTGTTATATTTTCATTCTCCAACCCACAATGTCTTCTTATTCAATTATTACATAAGAAAATAAGTATCCTAATTATTCATACTTTTTCAGTTATATGTTAGATAAACAACTACACACACATCAATATAATATAAAACAAGTATACCATTCATGTGTGGGAAACTACAACCTCATAAAATGATGATTCATTATTTTATCATTAAAACCACTCATTTTTAGTCATTGTGATGAAAAATCTGGTTATATATGATATATACTATTTTTATAATGTCTAAATAATTCTTTAATTTCTTATTTAACTCATTCCATAATGTTTTTTATTTTTAGTAAATATGGAAACATCGTTTGTGGAAGTGTGGACTACCGCCTCATCAATGTGATGTGATTCGTTCACACTATAAACTGAATGAAAAAGTGTGATTTTAATAATCACTTTTCACCTGTTTGGCATATAAATGATAATTTATTTATAATATACATTTATATCATTTAATTTTCAATCTTTTAATTTAAAAAATAAATGAATGTAGAATTTATTCGTATGTATGACCTACCGTTTTCATGAATGGTAAATTTCTTCTCTTATCGCCAAATATTATGGATTATTATAAATACAGATATAAAATATATATATATTATGAAAATAATGTAATTAATTATAGATATTATGATATAATGATCCAATTAATTGAAAAAACATATAAAAATTCAAAACTTACCCGAAATACTAGACAATTGTCACCCGAAATAGTGAAATTAAGGAATGATTATTAACAAATAGGTATAAAGATATTTTAAGAAGATAATATATGATATTATAACAATTTTATAGTTATTTTATTCATTAATTAGATTATTTAGACCACTATAAAATAGGTTAAAGTATGTTATCCTAGAAGGATATGTAATCTATGGGAATTTCATCTCAATTTTTTTACATCTATGAGATAAATGTCATATTCACCCCATAAGTATGTTTTGTGTTATATATAATAACAATATTGATATATCATATAATTATTTTTTATCCTCATTTTATTTTTACTTTAAATATGAATAATTTATTTTATGGGTATTTTAGTAAAAAATTACCTTATGTAAAAGAATTTCATTATCAGATTCCATTACATTGTGTTAAAGTAAAACCTCAAAATTGTAAATATAAAATGACTATGGGTGTAGTTATTTTTTATAATATATTTTGGTATTTAAAACAAAATTATGTGTATATAAATTTTACACACATATCCTATTCATTGATTGATCCTCACATCAATGTTATGGTAATTTGAAGGATTTACATCAAAATACCATTTTGTTCGGGACTGTTTACAAAAGAATTATCATCATAACAAATTATTGAATCACTATGTAAAAAATAATTTAATTTTGTTATCCTAAACTTATTTATTTCATTTTGTAGGTAATAGTACCATTTTCCATTGATTTTTTCCTGAAATTGTTCTAAAACAAATGCAACATCATTTATATATTTTTTTCGAAAAACGTGTTATATTCTAGAAACCATATGTTCTATGAATGTTTTAAAAAAAATTATAAAGAAAAAGGATATCTTCCTTCTTAATTATTTTAATACATCATTTTATATTATTTTCATTCATCTACTAAAATAACCATTTATTTTTTGCATAGCTTGGTATATGTTGTAATAATACCAACCATATTCTTCCTTTGAATGATTTATGGTTTATCTAACCAATTATAATTATGAAATTCACATTTTTGATTCCTTTTAGTCCCCTTGAAATATTAAATTTCTTATTATCAGTGTACATTTAATTTCCAATCATATTATTTAAAATTTATGACAGATATAATTATTTCCTAAACTATTTACCATCTTTACATATGGGGTTTAATTTTATATTTTTCTGATTATATTTTGAAATATTGATGAATATATATACACTATTAAATTTAGATATATGACTAGTCACATTGTTCATTAAACCAAATTTATATTTCATTGTTTGAGGAATTCATTGTTTATGCACTATACAGTTTGGGGACTAGATAATGCTTGAGATTCAGATTTGGGACTAGTTAATGTATGAACTCTAGGGGTGGATCATTTAAATTAGGCCCCTTGATGCATCAATAGTCTCATGATAAAAAAATTAGTTTGAGAAAAAACGCTTCTAGTTTTTTCATAAGAATAATATATTGGTTTCTACAAAAAAAACAATCTATATTATGAATGAACTTGAGGATATATGTTTTCATTTGCCTCAGACATGATGTCCTATAATTTTTAACTACCTAAATTTAGATTCTTTTATTAATTATACATTATATATTCACTATGACATAATATTTAAAATAATTTCATTATCATTTCATTGATTAAATGATATGTGTTTTCAAATATTTTTTATTCCATATTTTTACACACATCATTTTTAATTAATTCAGTATATTTTATTTTTGTTCAGTAATTACCATTATATATTGAATATTATCATTGATTCAGTATTTATTCTACTCTAAATTACCCCTATAGATCATTTGAGTCATCCATAATTTATTTATATTACATAGGATTCCATGAATTTTACTAATAATTATATGATGGGATACTCTAGATGAAATAATGTTATTATCCCCAAAATAAAAAATTAAATCATGTTTCAAATAGTGTATTCATTTGTAATTCACGACTCATATATAAATATAGTAGACCATGGATACTAAAATATTAAACACTTTCTATTAGATTTACAAGTGTGTTATTCCAATGTCATGGAATCACGAATATGACATTTGGATGTTGGGGTTGGGCCACTTCAAGGTGATACAAAATCAATGAGTTCTAAATAATACCTTTTAAAAATGGATATATTATATGTTCCACCTTTCTTGATTTGTGCCAACTCTATATTTGTTTTATGAATTATATGATTGTGACCATGAGTTATTTATGTTATATGATTTTGATTCCCATTTAATGCATTAATACATTTATAATTACTATCGTATCAACTTATATCTATACAATTGAAGCTTAAAACTATTAGTTGAGGATTATTTTGAAATTATATCTTTTTATTTTTATATGTCTCAATATTAAAACTTTTTTTCTATTAAATAACGTTGTGCCTATATTTACTAACTTGATATCCACCCAACCAACACGTAATGAATTTTCATATAACAGTTATAAACATTAATGAGTTCTAATTTATCAATTTACAATATGTGTAATAATGTTAATAAATCCATAAAATATCTATATCAGTTGAGTTCCTAGTATGGTACCTCTCTATAATTTCGTATCAAATAATCTAAAATAAACATGAGTATTTGAGTCATCCATTTCAAAATTTTCATCACAATGAATAATTTCATCACGACATTCAAAATCATTTATTAATAAATTTTTATGAAGACATAGATTTAATTAATTATAAATAAATCAAAACAAAAACTCAATATCAATGGAAAATTAACAACCATGGTTTTCTAACCATGTTAAAATAACCATATATTCCACAAAAGACACATCACCATTTTTTATGATACTCATGGACCTATCTGTACTCAATTATTTAAATATTTTGTCTTAGATATTTCTCATATAATAACCTCTTCAAATCATCCTATAATTTTATTCAATATATTTTTCATTCCTAATATTCAAGGTCACTTTTTATTTGGTCTTGTTTAAGAATCTATATAGAGAACTCAGTCTATATGGGAATAATTTATGATTTTTTGTTTCATGGTTCACATATAATAATAATTAACTCAAAAAAATCAAGAGCATAGAATTTTTTTCTATATAATACTTCACTATTTTCTTATGACATAATGAGTAGAAGTGTCAATCAGGTGGGTGCTCATTCTCCTACATGAATGTTAATGTGATTTCCCTCCTCAAATATTTTCATATTCAATTCAGGTTAATAGATATGTCACAATTCATTATGAATCTAATTCATATTTATAAATTAGAATCATAAAGAGATGGAAACAACGCATCGGGATGCTGGAATTTCTGTAAACCTCCAAATTCTAGCAAAATTCCCATCACTAACTAAGGAACTATGGAAGAAGAGGAATCACTTTTTTATAAGGATTCAATTATTATGTAATTAAATTAATTTTAGTGGAATGGTAACTCAATAATAATGGAATCCTAGGATATTATTAAAATATCGTCTATATGAAATTTATATAATGTTAAATGTTCTACTATAATGTAGATTCATCTTGTGTAGTTATGGTCAAACATGAATAATTCTAATACTAGTATATCACATACTATATCAATACAATCAAGGGTCATCATAGGGTAGATATTGGGATCAAAATCACATGGTCGAAGTACAAAAATTGAAGATTAATTTATGTACACTATTGGTGATCAATAATATCATCTCATTATTTAATCTTGTACCATGTCTTTACCCTTAGATTATATGAATGTTTTATGTGGTTATTCCGTGGACCATTACAATTTCTTTCTCACTTTCTCATTTTTTTATTAATTTTTAATTTTAATCATATATAATTTTTTTTTTCTCATTTTAATCATTATTAATATTCTCCAATGATCATCTTATCCATCAAGATGTTTAAAAAAACTAGAAAAACTATACATAAAACTGTAGATTCCAACATAGAAAATATCATTTTTAATGTTGAAATCAATTATTTTTTAACTAGATGATCCATGGATCTACTATATAATTGAGGAACGTTTTCAGGAAATTCAATATCTTCCATGGACCACACTGCCCTAAAAATATCCTCTCCATATTTTTATATTTCTTATCCATAACTATAGTCATATTGTAACAAAATGACTAGTATTATACTAAAAAATTCCCTTAGAATGTGGGTGACATGGCCTAGATGGATCCTCCCCTTATTCCAATGACTCTTGACTAAAAGTGAGGGTATAAGGATATATGATAGATAGAGAATACCTTCATGATCAGAGTAATTTAGAAGTATAAAATGTTAAAAAATAAGAGGAATAATTATATAAATTAGTGTCATATGAAAAAAATATATATGGATGTAGTTGAAATCAAAGGCAAGGAGAATATCATTTAACAAATTATTATGTCATGCCTATATATGCGATGGATGGAAATACATACAATGAATAATAAATATCAAAAAAAGTATAAAAATATAAATAGAACTAAAACACAAGAATCTGATAGAATCCTGAAGATCAATAAGTTCTATTATTCCATGCCCCTACTTATAATAAATCATGCATTGAAATTTGTGTTCACATCCCAGTTCGTACCAGTATCAATAATTTTTTTCACGGTACCAGATGATGGTTTGAACGAGTTATTATGTGACAATAAGTAATCCACTGCCACTAGTGTCTATACCATTTGTATTCTACATATATATGTTAAACTGCAGAAAAATATGTAACAAGAATAATATGACAATTGTAAATGTGATACAATCATCACTAACAAGGATCACTATCAACATGTAATCAGAAAAAATTGTTATCTTCTATGAATGATAAAAAATACACTTCATCATATGATTAGTAGTCCATTTTTAGGCCTATAAGAGCCTGAACCAAGGTATGAAATGGCCATGAATTCTTCATTGACATAATGGAGCATTTCCATAGAAAAAAAGAAAATACATTTGTGGAGCATATGGTGAATGTCCAAGGAGGTCCAAGCAATCCATATTTAAGGAGTTGAAATTTCCTGATCATCCCAATTAAAATAGACCCATAATGAATAAATTTTAATGGAATACAATGTAATCCGGAACTATAGAGTAGAAATTAAAATAAAATTCAAATAATTCCCCAGTTACATATCACACCATACTTCATTGATATTATAATACATAGAAAAAAGGCATTCATTTACAAATACCATTATAATTTAACCCATTTAAATATACATTTCATTCTACAGAGAAGAAATGATTTAATCTAATTCATTAACCCTTTTCATTAATTACATATTATCAATTTAATAACATGTATGTTAGTACCTAGATCTTCGTTTGAGGTATGTTTTCCTTTTTATGGAGTTTTTTTTGGAAAAAATGATGTTTCTGGATGTTTTTGAAGTGCACGACTGGAATTTATGAGTACACACCATGAACATTTTTCCCACTCAAAGCCATGTGTTGTCTGTGTCTGGGCCAAAAACACGGTGTGCAGGGATGACGTGGAGGCTGATTTTGGAGGAGTACAGAAAAAACCACTACACACCGTGTACCATAAAAGTACACACAGTCTAATTTTTTTATTTCATTAATCGGACTGGGGTCTCTCATAATGCTCATAAATATATTTTTCTCTACCTAATTCCGTCTAGAGCATTTGAGGAGGCCGATTCTTATCCGAGCCACTGATCTATCACCGGTTATACAAATTGAAGTCTGTCGTTTGCAGAAGAATCGCAACGGTGAGTTCTTGGTTCTTCTTTTGCCTCGTTTCCTGATTCTATCTCTCGTGTAAGTAATCTGTGGCTGAATGTGTCAGATGTTTTTGCAGAACTACTTCGTTCTAGGCCTATTAATGGGCTGAGGTTCATTTATATCGATCTTCTAGGATCGAGGTAGGTGGTTTGTTTCCCTACGTTGATGTACTTTGAGTTTTAGTTGCAAAAGTCCCAGATACCCATGTATCAGGTATCCCGAGTTAAGGATTCTAAACCTATTTTTTATTTTCCCAAGACTTCTTGTTAGATTATGATTAATTTTTGCAAACATATTCTTGGTTGCATGTTTGAGGATCACCCCTCGACTGTTTCACCCTCAGCTTGGCTGTTTAACGCCATTTGGCACCGTTTTCCATTGAGGCAAACCCTTTTGCAATTGTTAGTTACTGGTTATCACTGATTGCATGTGTTTAATGTTGTTTAAATGCTTTTGATTTATTGTATCTATTAGCCAATTAGTTGTTTAATTTACTTAGGGCTGCTGACAGTCGATTATGAACGCCTGGACTGAAAAGGGCTATGAGAACCTGGTGCCAGAGATCAAAGAGGGAATAGACGATTAAGTGCTTCCCTAGAGATTCTGTTGGTTTTTATTCGTAGGCAGGACCTATGGGAAGAGGTCTTTGTGCTTCCCAAGAGTGTTATTATTTAACCACGCATCGATACGATAGGAGGAATTAGACGCAAGTGCTTCCTCAGAGAGTCTGTAGCTATCGTTACAAGACTATAGGGGAATTGACGTAAGTGCTTCCCAGATTGTCGATGTATTGTTTGATTACTGGACTATAGGGGTCTGATAGTTTGAGCCATCCCGAGAGTTAGTGTGAATTTTTGATGGTTGGTTGTGATGAGTCCACCAAGCAAAAGAACAAGCTGGGGTTTTGTACTGCTTGTGTCTAGGTAGTCTTTTGAGATACATGTTGTGTTACTTGTTTACCTAGGAATAGAAAGGTTTACTAGATTTCCCTGGTTGTTTAATTAAACGAATGTGAATGATAATTGGTAGGATTATTTATTGGTGTACTCTTAGTCCATAACTGTACTTATTTTCCTTTACTTTTCTATATTACTCACTGAATGTATTGCACAATTCTTGTGGTGATTGCCTACTAGAAATAGAGTCACACCCTGTTTGGGTCCTGCTTTTCGGCCCAAATAGATTATATGGTTGCAGGTGCAGGTAGGTATTGTCATCCTTCTACCTCTGGTACTTGATTGCTGGTTGGAGCTAGAGAGCATGGGACCAGGCATTGCCTCACGATGCTGCTAGTGTTGCTGTTTACATTTAGTACTTGGGTTTCAGTTGTATTTTAGCACGTTTTATTGTTTACTGCTTTATATAGATTCATGTACCATTATGAATCATTATTATATCAAACATTGCTTTTACTTTTAGTTCAATTGTTGTATGCTATTTACTGCCTCTACTATTTATTATCTTTATTCATCTGCTGCATACTTTACCAAATGAGGGCATAGTTTCCCCAATGACTCACCGAGGCCCTTGCTTCTAGTCGGCAACCTCTGGCATTTGGGGAGTTGCACTTGTGGTTATGTGGCGAACTGGGTACGGGGCACCAGTTATGTGGCTCTGGATTTGGGTCGTTACAATGTGGTATCAGAGGGGTTTTCTTCTTTTCCATTGCCTTACTATTTTCCGACAATAAACAGGTATAGGAATAAATGGTAGTTAGTAATTAACTATTCCCATGAGTAATTAACCCATGTACGGGGAAAATCTATATTACCTCGTAATTTAAATTATCAGTTTTTTCAAGTGTTACAGTTTATTATATTTCACCGTTGGGTGATGCAAATGTTTTGTGCTGTTATAGTTTACATGTTTGTGGTTCTATTATGTTGTAACCCGATGAGATGAGGGTGTGCCATCTCATGCATGATATAGGAAGTAGATAGGAAATCACATGTCATGCATTTTACCATGCCATCATGGGTGCATTAGAATGTCATGCTGTTGTGATAGATGTCGTGATAAATAACGCATGTTGTTGTGATAGTTGTTGTGACAGACAAACTTTCTATGCTATTTTACTTAATATATGCATTTTTATGATTCCAAGAATTGATTTGTGGTGAGAATGGGACCCCACGGATAAGAATTTGGCACATATATGTCTGTTTTTTAGTGTTTCTGGCATTCGATGCAGTTTCTGAGCTACTACCCAGAAAAACACAGAATACACGGTGGGTACATTATTATTACATTTCATGTAGTTTTTAAACCGTGTTACTGACTGTGTGAACAAAAACATGGGGTGGTGTAAAGTCTTTGGGGACACGCCATGTACCAAAATTTCACGCCATGTGGTAGTCAACTATGTACCCGACCGTGTCACTAACAACAAGGGTCAGGGAAACTCGGGTAGTATATGCTGTGTTTTGTACGAAAACGCCGTGCAGTTTTCTCGTAGGTACCAGGATGTGTCACGAACAACACGGATCGGTGTTATCTTCTCCTATAACACGCCGTGTTTTTTCAGAACACACGTGTAAGGGGTAATCCATGTGGCCGGCCGTGTAACCTACTACACGGGTCGCCGAGCCTGTCTCGTACACGCCGTGTGTTATAAGAACATGCCGTGTAGTTTTCTTCTGGGTACCCGGTCGTGTCACTAACAACACGGGTCGGTGTGATCTATCCATATACACACCGTGTTTTTTCAGAACACGCCGTGTAGGAGTCAGCCATGTAGCCGGCCATGTAACTGCTACACGGGCTGCTGAAACCTGTCTAGTACATGTCGTGTCTTTAGTGAAAACGTCGGGTAGTTTATGATTTCGAGGACCGTGTGGGTTATCCATGTAAAGAGACTCAGGAAGGGGATTAGGATTCAAGTACACTCCATGTTTAGGGATAATATGCTCTGTAGTCTGGGATGTTACACGACCAGTGGTGGCAGAAGTACACACCCATGTAAATGGATCTAACAAACACGTCGTGTAGTTTAAATACATGTCGTGTAGTTGTGTTTTGAAAACTTAAGTGTTTATCTATCATCTTCCTGTTTTGTACTCTTTTGTTTTCTGTCCTTGTTAATCCTAAATTTGAGTGTGCTTTTCTTTTCTCAAAGTAATGGAACCAAGACATCCTCCAGTTTCATGTCAGGAACCAGGCAGTGATCGTACCCCTGATACGGTAGACCAGGGACTACCTGTAGTTCCTCTGATCATTCTGAACATGGAACCCGTAGTGATACCAGACACTGGTGATGATTCTCAGTTCAAAGAGGGTTTCATGAGGTTCATGAAGACCTTCCAGGGAGCTCAGAATACTGCCCCGTCTATGGAAGATCTGACGCGATTCTTCCACCAGCTACATCCTTCCACTTTCACAGGGTATTGGGGACCTCAGGCTGTAGAGTCATGGCTAGAAACAATTCTTTCCATCTTCAAGCATCTAGAGACACCCCCATATAGTAGGGGAATCTTTCATCGTTTATGCTACGAGATTCTTCCAAGAGATGGTGGGATGTAGTCTCGCAGGTAGGGCACCAGTGGACTATGGCATGGGACGATTTCCAGAGTACATTCTATGACTACTTCTATCCGGAGATGCTGAGGGCCGTTAGAGCCAGAGAGTTCATGAACCTATAGCTGGGTACTCTTTCGGTTATGGATTATTCCTCTCGCTTCACTAAGTTACAGTGTTTCTCTCTCGTTAATGCAAATGACGAGCAGTTTTTGGCAAGGAAGTTTGAGGAAGGACTAAACCAGAGATCAGATCGCTGGTGAATGTCTTCCAGTTGACTTCTATTACCCTAATAGTCAACCAGGCAGTGATCACCGAACGAAATCAGAAGAAGACTGGATCTGTTTACCAAGGCGGTTTAGCATCCAAGACTGATTCATTTCATGCTGACAACTGGAAGCGCCACCGAGAGTCTACTCGAGGTGACTCGAGGAAGCGAGGTATTTCTTCCAGTAGATGAGATCTTCCTTCTGGAAACCAGGTAGGGTTTTATCTGTGTGGAAAGAGTGGGAATAAAAATCATCAGTGCCCGAGAGATCCAGTGGAGTGCTAAGCCTGGACAAGATGGGTCATCTGCAGCGTTTTTGTAGGGTTCTTCTTCCAGCAGGTAGTGAAGGTGGATCGGTTTCTACTCCTCATTCAGGAGTAGGATTACCAGTTCCGTAGCAGACTGGGGGATGGTGTTCTTCAGGTCATTCAGGCCAGGGTAGAGGTCGTGGACATAGTGGTCAGGCTCAGAGAGGATCAGCTCAGGGATATCAAGCTGCTACATAGGGCCGCGGTACTGGCCAAACGTTTGTAGTAGAGAAGATTAATAGGGTTCAGGATCCTGGACATTCTACAGTTTGAGGTACGATCCTACTAGCCTCAGTTTTATCTTCAGCACTTTTTGATACCGGGGCTTCTCATAGCTTCATTTCAATGCACACTATGGAGAGCCTTAGACTTATTGTCCTTACTTTTGAGGATTTTTTTGGCACTATACACTCCTTTGGGACATATAACTAATAATGCGTGTCAGTGCAAGGAGTGCCCCCTTGAGGATGGCAGGTGTTGCTTCTCGTGAGATCTTTATGTCCTTGAAATGATGGGTTATGATGTCATTCTCAGAATGGACTGGGTAGTTACTTTTGTAGCCTTTTTCGATTGTTATCACTGCTGGGTGAGTTTTACGTCACCAGAGGGCTGATCTTATCTTAACAAGGGATAATGGGATGTCCAGGAAAGCAGAACTGGACCCGAGCAACATGGGTTGGGCAGTTTTATAGCCCAGATTGCTAGTTTATATCTAGATGACCAGGGGACCTCTCAGATAGACTTCCCTCCGATAGTTGACCGCTTTTTGGATGACTTTCCAGGGGACTTTTCAGGGTCGCCTCTAGAGCACGAGGTAGAATTCTCTATTGAGGTTATGCCAGGAGCAGCACCGGTATCCATACCACCTTATAGGATGGATACGCATGAGTTGAAAAAACTCAAGAAGTAGTTATAGTAGTTTCAAGTGAAGGGTTTTATCCGACCGAATACTTCCCCTGGGGGTTCGCCTGTATTGTTTTGCGAAGAAGGCAGATTGTACCATACGACTGTGTGTGGACTATCGAATGATGAACCAGTTGACAGTCAAGAACCCATATCCTTTGCTAAGGATTGATGATCTTTTTGATCAGCTTCGAAGAGCCAGGGTAATCTCGAAGATCGACTTGAGATATGACTATCATCAGTTGCGGGTCAGACCATTTGATATAACTCCCAAAGCTTTCTGAAGCAGGTATGGTCTGTACGAGTATCGTATTATGCAGTTTGGTCTCATGAACGCGCCATAAGTTTTCATGGCACTGATGAAAATAGTTTTATATCCATACATATACTCTTTCGTCGTTGCAATTGTGGACGATATCTTGGTGTACTCTCACACTTGACACGACTATTCTAACCATGTTGAGATCGTATTGAGTACACTAAGAGAGAATCATTTATATGCTAAGCTCTCAATGTGCCACTTCGGGATGGACGAGATTCACTTCCTGGGCCATGTCATCTCAGAGACAGGAGTATTAGTAGACCCAGAAAAGGTGAGAGCAGTAGTTACTTGGGAGATTCCGAATAATGTCTTCGAGGTACGAAGTTTGTTGGGAATGAATGGTTACTACAGGAGGATTATAAAGAAATTCTCACACATAGCAGCGCCATTTACGGGCTTGACTAAGAAGGGTGTGAAGTACATTTGGTCAGAAGCTTGGGACTTAGCCTTCTAGGAGCTGAAGGGGAGATTGACTTCAGCACTGATTCTAGTTCTTCCAGAGCCGGACAAGAGTTATAAAGTTTTCTTTGATGCATCTGGCATCGGTCTTGGAGTAGTTCATATGTAGGATGATCGTGTTGTTGCATACAGATCTCAGAAGATGAGGCCACATGAGAAGGACTATCCTATGCAGGACCTGGAGTTGGCTGCTGCAGTTCATGCATTGTGTTGTTAGAGGGAATATCTCATAGGAGAGCATTTTTTGGTATATAATGACCACACGATCCTCAGGTACATATTCAAACAGCGTTACATGAATCTGAGATAGAGGAGGTTGGTCAAGTACCTATAGTCTTTTGACTTTGAGCTTGCTAATACGCCTGGGAAAGGAAATGCTATAGCAGATGCACTGAGCAAGAGGACTCAGTTATAGGTAGTTCAAGAGGATAGCAGTGAGTGGAAGCTAATAGATCTATTCTCTGAGATTCATCTGGAGGTGCACAATAGACATGTACAGACGATTCTTTCATCTGTAGCAGCCACCTCTACTCTTTTAGATCAAGTTTGAATGAGGATTCTATCAAACCCAGAGGGACTAGTCCTACAGGAATGTGTGTCATATGGAGACCCTACTCCGAGGTGGAAATTGGGCGATGATGAGGTTTTATGTTTTCTTTGCCACTTATGGGTTTCAGTGGACATAAGTGAGGAGCTGATGCGAGATTTTCATGATTCATCTTGGGCAGTTCATCCTGGTGTCACCTAGATGTACCGAGACTTGCACCATCAGTATTGGTGGCCAGGTATGAAGAAGGATGTGGTTGGTTTTGTTAAGAAGTGTTCCACCTATCAGCATGTGAAGGTAGAGAATCAGCAACCTGCATGGCTTTTACGCAGTTACCCATTCCAGAGTGGAAATGGAATGATGTTGCGATGGACTTCACGACAGGGTTACTGAGATCACCTCGAGGAAATGATGCGGTTTGGGTTGTAGTGGAAAGGCTCACGATGGTTGAAAACTTCTTTCTGATTAGGGAGACCTTCATTTTTAATGATCTGGGACAGTTTTACATCTGAGAGATTGTACGTCTGCATGGAGTTTCACACTCCATTGTTTCAGACAGGGATGCACGTTTACTTCGCACTTCTGGCAGGGACTACAGAGTGATCTGGGTACACGTGTACTTTTGAGTACAACATACCATCCCTACACTGATGGACAGTCTGAGCGTACAATCCAGGTGCTTGAGGATATGCTTCTAGCATGCATTCTAGACTTTGGAGGTCCGTGGTAGGAGCATATCCCTCTGGTGGAGTTTGCCTACAACAACAGTTTTGAGGCAACTATTCAGATGCCACCATATGAGGCTTTGTACGGTAGGCCATGCTGATCACCATTATGCTGGCTAGAGGCAAGAGATGCAGCTTTTCTAGGACCTCGTCTTGTTTAGGAGACCTCAGAGTAGATAGAGATGATTCAAAAGTGGATGGAAATAACACAGTATCGACATAAGTTTTATGCTGATCAGCGGAGATGACCTCTAGGGTTCAAGGTTGGAGATCAGGTTTTCCTGTGTGTTACCCCGAGTTCGGTACATAAGAGGATTAGGAAGAAGGGGAAGCTTTCATCGAGATACGTCGGGCCGTTTGTGGTTCTGGAGAGAGTCGGGCTGGTTTCTTATAGATTGTTGTTACCTCTGAGGTACCAGGCCATGCACGACGTCTTTCATGTTTCTTAGCTTCAACGGTATTTCTCAGACCTGTCTCATGTTTTTCAACCTGATGAGGTTGATCTGGAGTAGGATGCATCTATAGAGGATCATCCTATCAGGATTTTCGATCGCATTACAAAAGTTCTCCGTGGCCGGTTTGTTGATCTAGTACGGGTGTTATGGAAGCACCGGTGAGTACAGGACGAGACTTGGGAGAGGGAGGCCGATGATCAATCGTAGTGGCCAGAGTTGTTCGAGGTTTCTTCTTCTACGCATCTTTAGGGAAATTCGAGGAAAAATTTCTTTAAGGGGGGATGTTTTTAAGAACCCGGAACTTTGTTTGAGGTATGTTATCCATTTTCTGGAGTTTTCTTGGAAACAATGATGTTTTTGGAAATTTTTGAAGTACATGTTGTGTACGTTCTGAGTACATTTTGTGTACTCATTTCCCGCTCGAAGTCGTGTATTGGCCGTGTCTGAGAGACACACATGGTGTATAGGCATGATGTGGAGGTTGATTTTGGCAGTGTATAGAAAAACCCACTACACGCCGTGTACCATAAAAGTACACACCATGTAATTTTTTTATTTCATTAATCGGACCGGGGTAGCGCCTAATGCTCATAAATATCTTTTTCTTCACCTAATTCCGTCCAGAGCATCTGAGGAGGCCGATTCTTCTCTGAGACACCGATCCTTCACCAGTTATCCGAATCGAACTCTGTCAATTCTAGAAGAATTGCAGCAGTGGGTTATTTGTTCTTCTTTGGCATTGTTTCCTGATTTTTTCTCTCCTGTGAGTTATCTGAGGTTGAACGTTTTAGAAGTTTTTGCAGATGTACTCCTTTTTTGGCCGACTCATGGTCCAAGGATCAATTATATCGAAATTTGAGGATTGAGGTAGGTGGTTTGTTTCCCTACATTGATGTTCTTTGAGTTTTGGTTGCAAAAGTTCCGGATACCCATGTATTGGGTATCCCGGGTTATGGATTTTGACCCTATTGTTTATTTTCCCTAGACTTGTTGATAGATTTTGATTAATTATTGCTAACATGTGCTTGGTTTCTTGTTTGAGGATCACCTCATGGGTGTTTCTCCCTCTGCTTGGCTGTTTATCACCGTTTTGCACCATTTTCCAATGAGGCAAACCCTTTTGCAATTGTTAGTTACTTGTTATCACTAATTACATGTGTTGCCTGCTGTTTAAATGATTTTGATGTATGGTAGATATTATCCAAGTAGTTGTTTAATTTACTTAGGGCTGCTGACAGTTGATTACGAACGACTAGACTAGTCAGGGCTGTGAGAACCTGGTGCAGGAGATCAAAGAGGGAATAGACCATAAAGTGCTTCCCGAGAGGGTTTGTTGGTTTTTGTTCATACACAGGACCTACGAGAATATGACTTTTTTTCTTCCCAAGATTGTTCTTAGTTAACCATGCATCGAGACCACATAAGGAATTTGAAGTAAGTTCTTCCTCAGAGAGTCTGTAGCTATCGTTTCAAGAGCATAGAGGAACTGACGTAAGATCTTCCCAGAGTGTTTGTGCCTTGTTTGATTACTGGACTATAGCGGTCTTCTAGTTTGAGACACCTAGAGAGTCAGTGTGATTTTTTATGGTGGGTTGTGACGAGTCCACCAATACAAAGAACAAGCTTGGGGTTTTGTACTGCTTGTGTTTAGGTAGTCTTTTGAGATACATGTTGTGTTACGTTTTTACCTTGGAATAGAAAGCTTAGCTTCTTTTCCCTGGTTTTTTAATTAAATTAATGCGAATGGTAATTGGTAGAATTATTTGCTGGTGTACTCTTAGTCCATGATTGTACTTATTTTCCTTTACTTTTTCTATATTACTCACTGACAGTAGGCCACAAATCTTGTGGTGATTGCCTACTGGGATTAGTCTCACACCCTATTTGGGTCCTTCTTTTCGGCCCAAACAAATTATATGGTTGTAGGTGTAGGTAGGTATTGTGGTCCTTATACCTCAGGTACTTTATTACTGGTTAGAGTTGGAGAGCATGGGATTAATCTTTGGATCGCGATGCAGCTAGAGTTGATGTTTACATTTAGTACTTGGGTTTTAGTTGTATTTTAGCACGTTGTTTTGGTTATTGCTTTCCATTGATACATTTACCATTCTCTATCATTACTATATCAGACATTTATTCTACTTTTAGTTCAATTGTTGTATGCTATTTACTGCTTCAACTATTGAATATCTTTATTCATCCACTGCATACTTTACCAAATGAGGGCATTGTTTCCCCACTGACTCACCAAGGCCCTCGCTGCTAGTTGGCAGCCTCTGGCATTTGGGGAAACGTGCCTGAGGTTATTTATAGAACTAGGTACGGGGCACCAATTATTTGGCTCCAGATTCAGGCCGTTACAATGTAATTAACTAGAAAAGGTTATATAATTCCTCTCATAATATCATATTTAATTCATTAAATAACCAATAAAAATAATGATATATCACACACCCAATGGGGTGGTATATCACGGGGAAGATATATAAATACATATGATGGGTGATCCCGGATGAGTTTTATAACATCCACCCATCACATGGTGCTATGTTGTAAACCATAAAGGGTTCCAATAATTCAATAATGGAATTAAATTTACATATGAGAAATGAGGAAATATTCAATGTGTAGAATAATTGAAATTATTCATAAAAAATAAACATTAAGGGAAAATGAATATACCACCTACCATATTCCATTGGTATAATAGTTATCTATTATCTAATCTAAACTTTATATGAATGTGAATATAATGGAAGTGTGGATAAAAACCATGAAAATAGGGCATAAGTGCCTTCACCAGAACTAGTCCATCAAGATGATGGAGAATGATGAATGTTTATTGATTAACATATATCTTACTAGTCTCTATCCCATGATAATTATTTGCTTCAAATCAGATGATGGATAACAAAAACTGATAAAATCCTAGTTTAGGTTGGTGATGAATATTCAAAAGGGTGAAAAAGAACCCCCCCTATATGGTGGAATGATGAAAATAATAGTTTGGATATAAAAATAAATAAATTTATGATAATTTATAAATATTACCCAATATTTATGGGTCACATGGTTTGGCCATGAGGACTACTATACTGTTCTCCAACTGTGCACCCTTCACTATCCTAGGGGGGCCTCACACAGTTTGGAATACCATGATCAAACCATAAATTTTTTTCTACTATAACTTATATATCCCCCTCATGGGTGTATCACATGGGATACACATTTTCATCCAACCGTGTGTCTGATTCTATATCCCTAAAACAACACTACATGTTTAGTGGAAACCAGAAATCCTATGTAGCATAATTTCTACTAATTATGAGCCCTAGTAGAATCTTCCTAAAATGGAGCATCTTCGCTGTAAACCAGCCCTATAATCCACTGAATTAGTTGTGATCTCATTATACACTCACATTTTTTGAAGCAAATAAATTTATTCGGAATTAAAAATAATTGTAACTCAACGAAAACATTGATTTCTTTCAAAATAACACACATAAGTCTACTCATTATTGGGATTTTCTTTAGATTTTTTGTAATCATATTAGAACAGTTTTGCCAACTGAGTGTATAAATAATCAACTCTATCCTAGTTATAGTCCTACACATGATTGTTCATCAATATCTCTTAAAAAATGATATTATAATACCAAAAAGTATTCATCATATGATGAATAATAAATATACGATTATACATAGAAGGTTTATCTACCTATAATTTAACCTTGAGTTTGGATGAAGAATATGAGACAGTTCTAACTGAAGATGATATAAATGTGATATTAAAAGCAGGTCTTTCGTTGAATGATACCTCATATGTAACTATAAAAAATAAGATACCAGACTAACACAATCCAATATCTCAAAAGGCAAACATATCATGGCTATAGGTTACCCTATGTCCATATTTCTATGTTCTCTAACCTTGAAGATATATGTAAATTTATCTGAATCTTGACCTCAAAAACATTTGGTCATCGATGGGGATCAGCATTGGATTTCTATTTACAGTAGTCTATAAAAATCCTTTTACTAATTAGATAAACATCCTCGGAAATCTCATTAGCTAGTCGTGGTCTTACAAGGGCATCCTCCCTTTCAATTTTCCAGTATAATGGTAATTTGAATAGATTAACATACAATTCATTCTAAGGTTCCATATTTATAGTAACCTAATAAGTATTTATTATGGACAATTAAACCATGGTTATATGAATCTCCCATGATCCCCGAAAATAAAATACAAATCATCTATTTATTCCATCATGAACATGAATTGTATTATTTAGGTGGAAATTAGTTTTAGTGGGGGTACATTGTGATCAAAAGTACCTATGTTCCCAACACCATTTTAAGCCTTTCTGAAAATATATGTAAACCTAGAATCCCTATATGATATAAAGGTATGACGAACCAAATCAAGTCTCAAATTATGATGGACGTAATTTCTCCCATTGTCATTATTGATATGGTTACACTTGAATATTTGAAGATGGAATCATCCATCACCCTCTACATAGTGAAACATAAAACCACACAACATCATGGTTACCTTAGAAAAACATTTTTCGAATCTATCTCAATATCGTGCAATTTTGACAGGGTAGTTTCTATTACCTATAAGAGTCAAAATGGTTGATGGTGTTCTTGCATGGGCTGCTGAGAAGTGGAGCACCTAGTGAAAGATATTTTTATTTTCCATTTTATAAAATTCAACCAATTATGGTTATGATACTTTCAGTACCTCATTGTGAAATTACAATGTACTATACAAAATGTGGTATGAAATAATAGCATCAACTATACATGGAATTCAAATGGAACGTAGAAGTACCCACACATAGATATAACATCATCCAGCCCAATTCTCATACTAGCAGGTCTATCCCAACTGGTTGTGCTCTTTTTTAAGACATAACCCTTAAAATAAGACCAAATTATCATCCACACCCTATCTAAGAGAATGGAAGTCATCACCAAAGATGAGAGAAAAGACATACCATGAAAATAATCCACCACCATGATCATATAAGTGAATAAGGAGAAAAAAGTTTACATTCACTACTAGCCTCTTTGACTACCTATATTTGAGTCTTCCAACATAGATCTTTGATTACTACATTTACTTTAAAAGGTGTATAGACTAGCTCAAAATCAGATTACTATTGGTAATCAACACATATTTTCTTCCAAATATTCATGTCACACTATATAAAAATGTACGTGGAGTGTTTTTGTCCTGTGTACACCAAAAATTGTTCTCCAAACAATTTGTGTACCCAATAACACAAGGCATAAACCATTGATACCAACATTAGATCATGTGTATATAAATTAAACTAATGTTTTCCCAACTAGAGGGACATGTATTCCAAAAATATTTCCACTAGCATCAAAAAAACGGCTAACCCGATGCCTGATACATCCTAGAAAATCATATAACATCAACTAGGCTTTTAGAGAATCAATATTAGAACATAAAGATTCAAACTGATCGTAAGATCCTAAAAAACATTTTCACACTTCTTAAACAATAACAATTCTCCCCTTTATTTTTCAATAACATAATAGGTATATATATATGAGAAAAGACACATTTAATCACAACTAATTTATATAAAATAAATTAAACACTAAATATGAATGACATTCTTGGGTTGCACCCAAAAAACAATTACACTATCCTTCTCTCGGTCCAATGGTATTATTGTCTCCAAGATGATTTCTCACCTAATGTATATTTATCTATCCAAAACTATAATTTTGGGATATAAGGATATAACATATGATATCATAGTATATTCATAATTATATCATTATTTTTTCAGGACCAATATTAGTCTAAGAATTATCCAACATTTAATCCACAAAAATCACTATAAAGAGTCCAAATATGGATAGAATCCCCAATTCCTCAAATCTATGATAATTACTAGTGTGTTAGTGAGACTAAAATGAATAACCAAAAACATCGAGAGGTATACATTCTAGGATACCTTTAATGAGGTATATCAATTGTCTCGTCATGTAATTTGTGATAATTTGACCATGAATCAATAATTAAGAAATCCTATGCACCTCGAAGCTGATCGAAGAACATATATATAGAGGGAAAATGTTACAAACTAATCACAATCACCATGTTCAAATTCATTAATTCATACATATCATACAGGTTCTATCTTCCATTGTAGAAAAATTTACTAGTGAACCTTATAGTTATGTAATGGGTTATATAAACGACCTTTCGTTGAAGTAATTTTCGAATATCAGGATCTCATGAGGCCCAGTAGTGGACATCCTATAAAGAGTAATGGACACTAGGGAATCTCATGGAACCATCTCAATAGAGAAATTTTACTCTCAATCATGAGTTATAATAGAAAATTATTATTGAAATTCAACCCAATAATGATGTAAAATTGAAGGAAATTTACCGTTGATCATTCCTTAATCATCTAGATAAAGGATATCAGTCTCTATGATGTGCTCTTCATGAATCGGTTGTGATAAACATATCAAAAATGACCCATGTACCAATGAAACATCCTATGTACCCTGAGAAGAATCACTCATTTATTATATATAACTAGTTTATGGCTCCCTTGTCCATGACCACCCCCTCATCTAGAAGGACATGTAGTTTACAATATTCTTCCCTGAGGTAGAGTTATGAATCATTATCCTCATCATATAGTTTGTTTCTACCCCCTCTCTGCAACCATTGGAGGAATGGATCTAAAATACCTTAGTATATGGACCTTCCTGTCATAGGCTTGGTACTTGACTAGGTCTCTCTAACACTAGATCTCCATGTGTCTCCTCCATCCACACTATTAAATGAAGACATAACTACCAGAACTCACAGACTAGCCTGTATTATCCTCATGAGATATCTCAAAATATTACTTCCTTCCACATAATAAAAAACCACTATATCTTCAGGCTTAACTACCCTACCCTATTCCCACCTACACCAAATGATATGTTTTCAAATCTATATATGATTCAAAATATCAATTATTATAGTCAACCTAAACACATTAACTGATGATCCAATTTAATGTTTGAAAAATTCCTCGAATCTTCTATCCATAAATGGCTCATCAAAAAGATACATAATCATAAATAACTAAAACAATGTCATGTAATATGTATACTCTATACTGATCATCACACAAATCTCTGAATGAATACACTCCATAGTTTGTAAAGCTCACAGAGTCATAAAAAAGAATATGTATTAAAATATTAATTGGAAATCCATCCAATATATATATAAGCCTATCATCCTAGTTAATAATGTCCCATGAACTCATAGAGAGTCCTCAAAGAATATACATTTCGATGTTGAAACTTTACTATGGAAGGAGTCTACAAGTTATCAATAATCATCATGATAGTCTCAAGTCACAGCTCTACAACTTGTGGTCTTGTATTCCCCAAAAATACCTCTGGATTATACTACTCGAATATACATTCCATCTCTTCCAATGTCATGGTATGCTATAGGGATTCTAGAATGGTCTGTATAATGTGTAAGAAACCATCTCAGAGGAAGGAATCATAACCCATATAAAGAACAATAGGCATTGTCACAAGTGAAACAACTAGAGGTTCTACAAGAAGCTAATGGTCCGCAACCACTAGATCATGGTTTTATCCACCCTCTTGTAATATCACTGAAGTATATCATGTTGGAATATATATAAAAATTCCATCATTATGCCTCAAAAAAAATTCTGCAACATCAAAAACAATTATATAAACATAGGAGACGTACAAGACATCCTATTTCCCTGAAACACCCTATACATTCTCTAAAAGATAGGCTTTCATAATATGAAAAATTTTAATGTACACCAGATACACTGCATATATCCCACTAAAAATGATAGGACTAAGTCAATATCTATCTTTCATTGCATTATATATAGTATATGAACTCTAAATTGAAATTCACAAGGAAACAACCCTAATAAGATTCAATTGTAAACTCCATTTAATAGAATTAATTATATTACATAATTAAAAATAATTTAAATTTATATTAATTTATTGAATATTAATCAATTTTTAATTTATATATATTACTTTTCCAATCAATATTGTCTCATACACAATATAAATTAATGTCTGGTGTCCATTTAATCATAAATGTTACACATTCTTTCCCATGAAACTAATGGTCCATGACTCAATGCTTTATAATGTAATACATAAGGTGTCTATTGTTTCCTATATAGGAAAACAATTTTTAGGTATGTAAAGACACATTATGTAACAATTTTGTTTCTCTATCTCAATAAGTAAGTTCTAGTCATTAAAAATTATATAATATAAGGCCCATATAATAAATTTCATGGAGTCAACAAATGATTCCTCTATGGTATGACATATAAATGGAATGAGAATCCTATAAGGTTATGATATTGATACATAAACAATGATTCCATGCCACCTAGCATAATATTAAATTCATCAATCACTGACAGAATACGTCACATATCTTGTTCATCACCCAATGGGGGAATCAAATCAACTATAATAGAAAAAATATTGAATAATAATTCCATAATACAGAAAACTAAATCATTAACCTAAATGTGGGTTATATATTCTTATGAATGTCTTATAATTAATTGTAATTCATTCCAAACAACCTATCAAATTTTTCAAAATAGAATTTTATGAAAAAATACAACTACCACTATATTTTATTATCCTAACCTATCATCCACTAAATGGTTAGATTATTTGGTTGGTCATATGGCGTGCCGAATCCCTCCAAATACACCAGAGTAAACAAACATGTAGTTAGTGTCTAAGTTAATATATTAAAGAAACTATATCCAAATGGTCAGAGTAATGAGACTGTAATACATGTGAATAAATAATAGTATTCATATTATAAATTTGAAACATGGTATAAACGTCCAGTTAGAAGTATTACTAAACAAATACAATGGGAAATTTATTAAGTAAAATAGCTACATAATATCTCTATAAAATTTTTGAGGGAATACATATCAACACGAATCTAGCTCAACACACGTATCAAAATAAAAAATTTATAAAAATAAATATCTCCCAATATAATAAAGAGAATAGATCAGTCATGTGATCCCCTAATCCTAACCATAATCATTCAGTAATATTGAAAAAAGATCTTTCTTTAGTATTAACCCTCATCCATGTAGTATATCTAGGTACCTAAAAGTATATCAATAACGGTATGAGAAAATACAAATTAGGACACAACCAATGGTTTCTATAATGAGTCTAGAATATCTGTATATTACTAATGAGTTTAAAATATATATCAAGAATAAAATGATACATGTATGTGTGATAATATCAAACCTACCATGACTCACATTAAACAAGAAATCATTGTCAAGGGAATTATTATGTATGATAAAACATAAACTGAATCCTATTACATGTAATATTGTGTCAGGACTGCCAGGGTTGGATCCATGGTATAAAATGACCAAGGAATCCTCATTGTGTAAAATGAGTATCTCTATAGAAAACTGAGTAATAAATTTGATGGAGCCTGGGGTTTGTGTCGAAGGCTATCCAAGAAAGCTAAATCCATGGATTAGAAAATTCTATAGCTTCCAAAGTAAACTAGATCTATAGAGTATACTTTTCCATGAAATTAAATATTATCCAAATACATGGAATATATAATTACATGTAATTTTAACCAGTCATTGGTTTTAGACCAACCCATCCACCATCAACCTGATCATATAATGTAAAACAAGGTTTTAAATAAACTATACACTTCATCATTTTACCCATTTAATAATCTATTTCATATTCATACAAATTCCACGATTTGATCTAAATCATTGCACATTTCTCATTCATACCTTTTAATAATTTTAATACCTTGTAATTGTTGGATCTGAATCTATAGATTATACACAAGAGGGGGATGAATTGTGTCTTTTACAATTTTTTCAATAACTATTTTTTTAAACGAGTTCTGTCCTTTATACTTTATCAGATTTGATCGTGCAGCGGAAAAAATAAAAAAAAGAACACAAATATGTATAGTGGTTCGGTGAACAGAAATCCCCTAGTCTACTCCACCAATGCTCTACTTTATGAGCTTGGTGATTTTCACTATTTGGTCCTCTTTTCCACAGATCGATTCACAACAGAGTACAGGCAGTTGACACCTTTACAATCCAAGAAAAAACAAAGTCTTCTGAATCAAACACGAACCTACACACCTTAGAACGAGAAACTAGTTACTCAAGAATAAAAATAATTTCAGCAAGAAATTTCCAGTTGATCTTCACAATTGCAATAGAATGAAATTGACAGCAGATGCATCAAAGTCTCTAGAAATATTGATCTTAAAGACGAAGCAGTTCTGAGTTGATCCAGTTGTAGTAGATATAGAGATATAGTTCACAACCTCAGCAGTAGTAGATCCACAGTAGATATTCGATGTAGAACAGTTGAATCATCTATCGAGTTTCTTATTCTTGAACAAACAGAGCGTTTACGCTCCTCTTGAATCAGCAGATCAATTGTGAATAGTTGAAATCTCTATTTTGCACCTTTTTCAATAATAGATCGATCACACCAACTTTTTTTTTCTGGTGTTTCAGAGAGAGTATATATAATAAAGCATATCTCCTGCACATTTAGATCCATAAAAGTCGCCTTCTAATTCATGATATTCAAAAATTTGAATTTACAGAGAAGTCATAAGTTTCCTTAAGACTCGGCATAAAATGATCCTTTTAATTCGATCATAAATCCATTAATAAAAAGGCTTTGAATCAGTCAAAGTCGTAATTTAAAAACAACTTTAAATCTGGCTTGAAATCCGCCCAGAAATCAGCTTACTGATCATTGTACATAAAAACCGTCTGCCTAAAATTCTTATGCCCAACGTAAGGTTTATGCCGTGGCCTCCAAATGTAGGGTTAATAACATAGTCTTCAAACATAGGGTTGACAACGTATGGTTGATAACAAAAATAGGGTTTATCATCCATAATTTTTCTTCAACATTCCAACGTACGATAAAAGATCTATACTTTTACTTGATCCATACTTTTCCAAGAACGTATGGTTGTTTACAAAAGTATGGTTTATGAACCATACTTTTGAGAGATAAACGTATCCTTTAGAATTTTCATACGGTTCTACTTACATTCTTTGTTGATAACCCAAACGTAGGGTTCCTTCCTAACATAAGGTTCTTCTTCCATACTTTTCTGAAAACGTATGGTTGTTTATCCAAACTTTTCTCTTATCTCAAAAAGTATACATTCTTTTCATCCTTACGTTACGTTTATCCACATATGATATGAACAGTGATTCAAGAATGTGTTAAAATAGATTCAATGCAATATTCATCTACATAAGATGTGAACAGTGTTTCCAGAATGCGCGAAAATAGATTCCACGCTATGTAATAAATTCTCGTTATTTCAAGAGTAAAATAAATTAATTATCTCTTGCAAAATACTAAGTAAAATCATTAGAAAATAACTAAGGGTATTTGTGAGCATCAAAATTATCATAAAGAGACAGAGTATTATTTTAAATAATCTCCACCTTTAAATAACATTAATACGCATTGTTGAAAACAATACATTGCTCAACAATCTCCCCCTTTTGATGATCACAAAACCCATAAAATAATTAAAATTATTTATACAAATCAAAATTAACTTTCAAAATTCGTTATAATGTTCTAAATAAAAACTTCTCCACAAAAAAGATAATTATAAATCCAAATGTCTCATCTAATTTTCTCCCTCAATAAAATGAATTCTCCCCCTAAATATTGATGTTGTGTTTATCCAAATTCTCCTCATTTTTGTGATATAAAAATGAATGAAAAATCATGGATTTTGACACGTTTAATATTGCAATGAACTGTTATTAAATGCTATTATGAACTGTTTATCAATAATTAAATCTGGAGTACTGGAATATTAAAAATAAAGTTAGTATAACAAATAAGAAAAGAGGAAAATAAACAATGATGAAAATTTTCCTTCAAAAAGAGTAGTATATACATGACAATTATATACAAAGGGATCAAGTTTTGGGTAAGATAGGCAACAGGGTCTATCTCCTCTGAATTGCAGACTTGATTTCTATAAACAATTCCCGAAGTCTCATCATCATCCCATATCCAAGCTTGATAATGAGCTCTCTATTCTCTTGAGTCATATGAATATCCTAAATTAAATTGACTCTTAAAAACACATGCATCCTTTCCTCTTTTTCAACAAATACTGACAACTTCTCCGATTACTGATCTAACAGAGTTCTGATTGATGGCTCACTAGATGTCAGTTGATCCACTATGAATTTATGATTGTCCAGCAACACTGACAAAGGAGCACTTTTATATTGAAGATCTTGTATCCTGTCATTCATATTGCTCAACATAGTTGTGATATCCAGAAACCTTCTGATTAAATTAGGTGAAGAACTTGATCCACTAACATCATTATTTGCAACTTATGCAAATTGGTTCTCTATAAACAACTTTAGATTTGATAAAAATGACATCATAACCATTTCAGATTTTAATTGAGTAACAGCAGTCATCATATCCTCTTTAAAAATTTCAACTTATTGTCTTGAAACTGTACACTCCTTCATATTTTGAAACATCAAATGTTCTATGTCTAAAGAATTTCTAAGAGAAGCATTCTCAGATTCCAATTGAGATACTTTTTTGTACAGTTCTTCAACTTCTTCATTCCTTGAATCAGATGCACCCTGTGCTTGATTCACATTCGCAGGTTGATGTAGCAATACCAAAGGCAACGATTCAACATCAGATTTCTCTTTATATTTTTCCTGAGAAGGTTGGTCCATATATTTTTCCGTAGAGTTTTCAAACTCCTCCACATAAAAATCCTCTTCAAGTACCTCTATTTGAGCTTCAGAAGCATGATCATCACATTCATCTGCATCTTTTTCTTCCACTATAATTTCAAGAAAAATATCTTCAGATGTTTCTTGAGGTCTGGCCACTTCATCACCAGGCACTGCCTCCATCTCCTATTCCTGTTGAAGTGCAACTTCAACATCATCAACAATATGTTCCTGATTTTCCATTTGAGCTTCATCTTGAGCTCTTGATGTCTCCACTAGATCCTTTCTCTCAGTAACATCTTCCATGGTTTTATCATCAACAACTTCTCTAACAAAAGAATAAGAATATAATGGTTCTGTTGAAGTTTTCAAAGTAGTGGAAGTGACTTCCTCATTTACTGGTCTTTTTATTCTGGATTGAAGTCCCTCCTGGCTTCTGTCTTCCTCAACATCGGTAACTTCAAAGCGAATCCTTCTTACTACACTGCAGACTCTAGATTCAGCTTGTACCTCCGTGGACTTTGCAGGTTGAGCCTAAGCACTCTCTGATTCTTCGTCAGCTCCTACTAGCAATATTTTTCCATTAATTGTGCTCTAGAAATATCCGTAATTCCTCAAGGTTCCAGCATTAAACATATTACTGTGATTATAGTTAACTCTTGCATCCACTAATCTCACCATGTCTTTCTTAAACAGCAGCATAGAAATAAATCTACCAAAGGGATAGAAATTCATCATCGCCTTACTTTAACAGTAATAACTGAGAAACCTTAACATGTATATTGTAATGTTTAACTTAATATCACTTAACTAAAGAAACATTATATACATATTAGGGTACAAAATCTTCTCCATTCCTGCCATCCGTGGAGCTATTCCAGTGTGAATAAATTTTACCAAAATCTTCTGATCAGGCTCGAAATCCTTAACAAAAATTTTATTTATTGTCTTTGTAATGAAAAGAAAAGGCATAATGTCTTCAGTTTTATGCACAAAATCTCTTATATTCCTCAAGTCAAAATGAAAAACTCCTTCATGATGGCAGTTGGGAATCTGAAAATTCTCTACTGAAGAAATTGAGAAATCCCTATCCTTTATTTTAGCTATCATACTATCTTCGGTATCTCCCATACTAAACTGTATAGATTTGTAGAAGTATCTATGTTCTACTTCATACGGAAATTTCGTATTTTCACTATTGAACATCTATTCATGATTCTGAAATGATAGTTCTTAATTCAACAATAGATTCGTCCGAAATAACCAGTCAAGATCGATTACCGTACCCTATAAGATTTTTCTTCCTTCAGTGCATTGTCTCTTGGCATTGCTCGGCTCGACCTCACTGGCTCATTTAGTCCTTACCATTTCTACGAGAGTCTCTGATGGTTTGAATGTCATGGTTTCTGATGTTCGAAGGTTACAGTTTTAAAAGAGGAAGTGCGATTTTCAGATTTCGAAAAGGTTTCGGTTAAAGTGAAAGGGTTTAGAAGTCGAAAAGGATATGACAGCCTTGATTCCCGTGTAATCACTCATCATTACATATATTTAAAATCAAATAAAATTTTCATACGACGAATGAAAGAATAACATAAAAAGTATTCAATAAACAAAATAAAATTTACAGAAAATAAAAAAAATTATTTAATATTAAATAAACCTAGCTCCCCCTTAATAAAATCAAACCTTGTAGTGGGAAGAGGTTTTGTAAAAATATCCACTAATTGAATTTTATTATTTATAAATTTTAAAAATATAACTTTTTTAGTAACATGATCTCTTAAAAATTGATGCCTTATATCCATGTGCTTAGTTCTCGAATGACTAATAGGATTTTTTGAGATATTAATTACACTCGTATTATCACATAAAATAGGTGTATTATTAAAATTCAATCCAAAGTCCATAAGATTGTTTTTCATCCACAACACTTATGCACAAAAACTACCAGTAGAAACATATTCTGCCTCAGCTCTTGATAGGGAAACTGAATGTTTTTTCTTACTAGACCATGATACTTTGGACTTTCCTAAAAAGTGACATGTACTTGATATACTTTTTATATCTAATCTACAACTTCAAAAGTTAGCATCTGAATATGAAATCAAATTAAATTCAGAAGTTTTAGTATAAATAAGAGATTGAAAAATAGTTCCTATTAAATATCTAAAAATACTCTTAATAGAAGTTAGATGGGATTCTTTAGGATTTGATTAAAATATATCCCAAAGACATACTGAATACATTATATCTGGTCTACTAGCAGTAAGATATAACAAGATACAAATCATACCTCTATATAACTTGTTGTCAACTGATTTCCCAGTTTCATCCAAATCATGTTTTATATTAGTACACATAGGAGTTTTAAATGTCTTGTTTTTCTCAAGTCCAAATTTCTTATGTAAATCAGTAATTTATTTGATTTGATTTAAAAAATTTACATAATAGTTTTGAAATATTTGAAGACCCAAAATGAAATTTAATTCTCCCATCATACTCAATTCAAATTCTTCTTGCATTAATTTTGAAAATTCGTGACAAAGAGTTTTATTAGTTGATCCAAATATTACACCATCAACATAACTTTGAACCAATAAAACATTATTTTTCACAGTTTTCTTAAATAGTGTTGGATTTTCCATACCAACAGTAAAATCATTTTTTAAAAGAAAAGAACTAAATATTTCATACAAGGATCTAGGTGATTGTTTAAGGCCATAAAGATCTTTAGTAAGTTTAAAAACAGAATCATGTTTTTGAGAGTTTTCAAAACCAAGAGGTTTCTCAACATAAAGTTCCTCCATTAAATATAAAATTAAAATGCCAGATTTGAAATCCATCTGAAATAATTTAAAATTCATATAAGATACATAGGCTAAAAGGATTCTAATGACTTCTAACCTAGATACAGGTGAAAAAGCGTCATCATAATCTATTCCCTCTTCTTGATTATATCCATTAGCTACTAATATTGCTTTATTTCTAGTTATTGTGCCTTGGTCATCCTGTTTATTTCTAAAAACCCATTTGGTTCCTATTATAGTATAATTCTTAGGTTTTTCAACTAAATCCCAAACATCATTTCTTTTAAACTGGTTTAATTCATCTTGCATTGGTATTACCGAGCATTCATCATCTAATGCTTCTTCTATAGTCTTGGGTTCTTGTTGAGATAGGAAGGCAGAGAATTCCACTAGGTTTCCTAAGTTTCTTCTAGTTTGAACACCAGTTTCTATGTTCCCTATTACAGTTTCTAAAGGATGATTCATTAGGGTTCTAGAATTTGTAGGTAATATATTTAAAGGTTTTTCAGTATCATGTTCCTCTGAACTAGACTAAATTTCTTTTATATCATTTTCAAAATCATTCTTTAAATTCTCAAGTCTCTTGTTATCATTAGAGCGATGTTCATCCATTTGTTATGTCCTTTTCTCAAAAGGAACAGATTTATCAAATTTCATATGAACTGATTCTTTAAAAATCCTTGAATTCTTATTATAAACTCTATAAGATTCGGAGGTTGCAGAATATCCTAAGAAAATACCTTCATCAGATTTTGGATCGAACCTACCAAGATTATCAATAGTGTTTAAGATATAAAACTTGCATCCAAAATATTTAAAGTAATTTACTTTAGGTTTTCTGTTATTCCATAGTTCATAGGGTGTCTTCTTAAAATAGGTCTAATTAAAACTATATTAATTATAAAACAAGCTGTATTCACATCTTCTTCCCAGATATATATTGGTAGGCTATATTTATTTAACATAGTTCTATCCATTTATTGAATTTTTCTATTTCTTCTTTTTAAAATCCAATTTTGTTGAGGTGTTTTGGGTGTAGAGAAGGTGTGTATAATACCCATATTTGAGAAAAAGGAAATAAATTCCAGATTCTCAAATTCTCCACCATGAGAACTTCTTAATGAGATTATATTGAAACCTTTTTCATTTTGAACAGATTTGCAGAATCTTTTAAATAAAGTAAAAGCATTAATTTTAAATTTCAAAAAGAAAATCCATGTAAATCTTGAATAGTAATGAACTAAAATATATACATATAATTTACCAACTAAGATTTCTACTCTTGAAGTTCTAAACAAATCCATATGAAAAAGTTATAAGGGTTTAGATGTAGCAATCTTATTAATAGATTTGAAGGATGATTTGTGTTGTTTTCCAAGTTGACATGCATCACAAAATCTATCACTTTTAAATTTGAGACAAGGTAAATCAGTAACTAATTGTTTCTTGGATAACTTGTGTAAAACATATACATTGAAATGACCAAGTCTTCTATGCCAGATCCATGATTCACTTACATTAGCAGTCAAGCAGTTTACTTATTGTTTACAAAATGAATTTAAATCCAAAGTATAGACATTTTTAGTTCTTGGTGCTTTAAATTAAAACAGTTTATCTTTAGAAATAGTACAATAATTGATAGTAAAATCAACAGTATATCCATCATCACAATGTTGAGAGATACTTATCATATTGTGTTTTAGTCCTTGTACATAAAGTACTTTGTTGATTGAGACTGTTTTTGGATCTCCAACGGTTCCAATGCCAATTATTTTTCCTTTGGCATTATCACCAAATGTGACAAGTCCTCCTTCCTTTTGAGTGAGTGAAGAAAAATTCAATCAGTTTCCACTCATATGTCTTGATCATCCACTTTCCATGTACCATATATCATTTCTTCTCTGGTGACATGATACCTGCAAAGACATTCAAAAAAATTGCTTTGGTACACATATTTTGTTGGGTCCAGGACTGTTAGCTAGCAATGATCTGGGTATCCAGTTGCTTTTTTCTTTTAAAATTATCTGAATCATATAAGTCTTTTGAAACATAGGCCCTCTTAATACAACAAATTTGAGGTTTTCTTAAGAAAATTTTTTTAGCTACATGTACCTTTTCCCCACAAAAATTACAATTAAGATTTTTAGATATAGGAATAAAATAATTTTTATATAGCTTTGGATTTTCTCTTTTACTACTAATTCCAAATCTCTCTTTTTTAATGACAGTTTTTCCAAGAATTTCAGTTAATGAATTCTCTCCTTTTGTAAAAACCAATGCAGCCTATTTGTATGATTCTACTTCATCCTGCAATGATTTTATTATTGATTCAAAATTAACATAGTTAGTGTTAAAAAAATTGTATTTATCAGTTAATTCATTATGTTGTATCAGCATTATGTCTCTTTCATCTGAAATGGATTATGTATATTTTTTAGTGACTTATGTTTCTTAAATAGTGAGTCATATATTTCATCAATCATATTGCAGTAGGTTCCAAGTTTTTCATTTGTGTAGCTTAATTCAGAATGTGATTCAGAGGAGTAATATGAGTGTACCTCATTAGTTTCTGCCATGAAACACATGTCTGCCTTTAGATTGACTTCTTCTTTCTTTATGCATGATTTAGAAGAGATACTAGAGTCTTCAAATACACTCCAAGTGGATTTCATAGCTTTCTTTTCTTTCTGCTCAAAGTTATTTATTTTGAAGAATTTCTTCTTCTTTGCATACTTCAATTGTGGGCAATCTCGTCTGATATGTCCAATATTTTTCATTAATAACATATCACTTCCATATTATCTCCCTTAAAGGATTTTTTGAAGCCTCTTTTATTACTATAGAATATTCTATATTTTTGGGAAATTTGAGCCAGTTCTTCATCTGAGTTGGATGAGTCAGAGCATTCTGATTTAGCTTTGACTTCCTTGCTCTTCATCTTTATATTCTTTTGTAGAGAAGTTAACTTCAAGGAAGTATCTTCTCTTTTGATAAGCACTTTTTTGTTCATTAGATTCATCTTGCATTTCATCTTCATACATCATTAGTGTACCAATCAGCTCTCTCATTGTTAGATCACTAACAGGTGTTGATTGTATGATTGTAGCAGAGATACCATTCGATCTAGTAGGAAGTATTCTCAGTTCTTTTAATGCATGATCAGCCTGCTTGATAGGTTCTCCTAGAGCAGTTATGTTATTGACAATTTCTGTCAATCTCCAATTCATTTGGGTAATGCTCTCACCTTCAATCATTCTAAAAGTATCGAATTTCAGTTTTTTAGTTGCATATCTCATTTTCCTTACATTATCTGTTCCTTCATATGACATAGCTATTGTTCGCCACATCTCATAAGCTGTCAGGCATTGAGATACTCTGTTAAATTTATCTGGTCCTAGACCGCAGATAATTGCATTTATAGCCTTCGAGTTCATATCGTAATCTGCCTCTATAGAAGCACTCCATGCCTCAGGATTTTCGTGAATTTCATAAGGAGTCTGAATCGTTGAATATACTCTATATCTAAGGTTTTTCAGATATATTATCATGCGTGATTTCCAGCAACCACAATTGTCTCTATTAATATATAGTGCTCTAACCATCGACATCCCTTCTCTTTTATCAGTCATGATGCTTTGTTGTATAATCCTTAAATGCTTCTAACTTTCTAAGGCTCTGTCAGAATCTCCTCCTCTGATACCAATTTTTGGATCAGAATCTACAGATTATACAAAAGAGGGAGGTGAATTGTATCTTTTGAAAAATTTTCAATAACTCTTGTTTTGAACGAGTTCTGCCCTTTATACTTTATCATATTTGATTGTGCAGCGAAAAAAATAAAAACAAGAATACAAAGATGTATAGTGGTTCGGGAAACAGAAAGCCCCTAGTCCACTCCACCAACACTCTACTCCACGATCTCGGTGATTTCACTATTTGGTCCTCTTTTCCACAGAACGATTCACAACTGAGTACAGACAGTTGACAACTTTACAATCCAAGGAAAAACAAAGCCTTCTGGTTCAAACATGAACCTACACAGTTTAGAACTAGAAGCTGGTTACTCAAGAATAAAAATAATTTTGGAAATACATTTCTAGTTGATCTTCACAATTGCAACCGAATGTAATTGAAAGCAGATGCATCGAAGTCTCTAGAAATAATTATCTTCAAGACGAAGCAGTTTTGAGTTTATCTAGTTTTAGTAGATATAGAGATATAGTTCATAACCTTAGCAGGAGTAGATCCACAGTAGATATTCGATGTAGAATAAGTGAATCTTCTATCGAGTTTCTTCTTCTTGAACAAACAGAGCTTTTACGCTCCTATTGAATCAGCTGATCAATCGTGAATAGTTTCAATCTCTGTTTTCCACATTTTTCAATATTACATCGACCACACCATCTTTTTTTATGGTATTTCAGAGAGATCATATATAATAAAGCACATCTACTGCACATTTAGATCCATAAAATTCGCCTTCTGATAAACGATATTCAAAAATTTGAATTTAAAGATAAGTCGTAACTTCCCTTAAGACTTGGCATAAAACGACCCTTTTAATTCGATCTTAAATCCATTAATAAAACGAATTTTAATCAGTCAAAGTCATAATTTAAAAACAACTTTAAATCCGGCTTGAAATCCACCCAGAAATCAGCTTACTTATAGTTGTACATAAAAACCGTCTGCCGAAAATTCTGACGCCAAATGTAATGTTGATGACATGGCCTCCAAACGCAGGGTTAATAACATAGTCTTCAAACGTAGGGTTGACAACATAAGGTTGATAACAAATGTAGGGTTGATCATCCATACTTTTTCCCCAACATTCAAATGTACGGTAAAAGATCCATACTTTTAGTTGATCTATACTTTTCCAAGAATGTATGGTTTTTTACTAGAGTAATGTTGATGAACCATACTTTTGAGAAATAAACGTATCCTTTAGAATTTTCGTACAATTCTCCTTCCATACTTTGCTGATAACCAAAACGTAGGGTTCCTTCCTAACGTAAGGTTCTTCTTCCATACTTTTCTGAAAATTATGGTTGTTTAACCATACTTTTCTCGTGTCTCAAAAAGTATACATGCTTTTTATCCTTACTCTATGTTTATCCACATAGGGTATGAATTGTGATTATAGAACGCGCTAAAACAGATTCCGCGCAATATTCATCTACATAAGATGTGAACAGTGTTTACAGAACGCGCTAAAACAGATTCCGTGCAAAGTAATAAATTCTCGTTATTTCAAAATTAAAATAAATTAATAACCTCATGCAAAATACTAAGTAAAATTATTAGAAAATAACTAAGGGTATTTGTGAGAATCAAAATTATCATAAAGAGACAGAGTATTATTTTCAATAATCTCCCCCTTTAAATAACATTAATACGCATTGTTGAAAACAATACTTTGCTCAATAGTAATCACATGGAAATGGAGGCTTAATCCCATTATAAATATAAAATTTAATTTCTTAATTCTCCCATTAATAGAGAGATCACAAACACCCAACAATGTGGTATATCTAGTGGATGATATAAAAAACTCCTCATTGTTGGTCTAGTTTGAGGTTCACTACTTCCAAACACCACATGGTGCTAGATGGTAAAAATAAATCAGTTAATATTATATAATATAGGAATAAAATTAATTTAAGAGGAACAAATGAGTTTAGATTATGTAGAAAAATAGAAATGATCTAGAAAAAATTAAAATTTTTGGGAAAGTGAATAAAAAAGATAAATAATTCTCGTGGTAAAATACACATATTCTATTAACTCTTAACTAAAACCATATTGGACAGAATGGAAGAGTAATTGAATACCATTAAAATAAAAAATAAAAGGACAACCCAAAATAACTCAAATGAGATATGTAAAAATGATAAATGGGTAATGATAAATATAAATATTACAGGTTGTTATCTAAAGAGATTGGTGACTTTTGAATTTGATTTCCGGTGGCGAAACCACATAAAACCAAATATTATATTTTAATAGGAGCTATAAACTATTGTAAAAGAACCCCCCATGTCCACTAGAATGAAGAAATAAGTTTGTTTCCTGAAAAAATAAGAATTAAAAAAACATTAATTTCAACAAAAAATTAGGTGTCTCTTTGTTTGGCTCATTGTAAGCCATACCATTCACCATCTATGTTCCCATAATTTTCTACAGAGGGAACTCACATGATTCGTGTGCATGGTTTCAAAAATCTTGTAAAACTCTGCTTTTCCACTTCTGAATATTGACATGCCCTAGCATGGGCATACATCAGGGGTTACATGGCCTCATAAAACAGTTTGGCCATATTCCATATTCATAATATCATTTCACAATTAGTAGAAACAGGTTTGCATGGGCACATGGTTTTGAGTATTCATTTATTCATGGTATTTAATCCAAAAATATAGCCTCCAGGTATTGTACAATCCCCAAACACCCGCAAAAAAATATTCTTTTGTCATTACCCACTAACATCTCGAAAAAAGTAGCATTTAAAATTTAATTAAAATGATTTGTACCTCTTTGAAAATCCTTGTATCATACACATTTTTAAACATTCCCATGATATTTTTGATATTATCACCCCTAATAAATTTATAGATTTTGAGATTATCTTCACATTCACCATTTATTCTAAGCTAGAAATATCTATTATCATATCTTCTTTCTCCTTCCATATTATAAATTTAGAATCAATAATTTTGATGAACTATAAAAAATAAATATGAAATTTAAATCCAAAACCTATACTATTAATAATGTTTAGTATAATGATAGGTTACCTTCTAGAGTTTTCATTATAAATAAAAAAATTGAAAACAAAATTATAACAAAAATTGGGTCTCTCCCGGAACAACATCCTTTTTATGACTTTGTAGTCCTAAATTATTCATTACAGGACTTGAAATTTGTTAGAAACAATCAATACCCAAAATAATTATGTTTTATGTCCTTGAAAACTATTAAATAAAACATATGAAATAAAAAAAACATCATTTATATTAAACATCAATGAGACATATCCATTAGATTATAGGATAACTATCCTTCAATATATATTGTCTCTATAAGAGAATATGGGAATATAATAATGTGTAAGTTTAGATTCATAGTAAGGGTAGTTGTAACCAAGGAAGTGCGTTGAGAGATAAAAATTTAAATACATAGTATAAAAGAAAAACTATATACTGATAGTGTTATATATGTAAATCATGATATGTATGAAAATAATGTTATAGAAATATCATAACCATGAGTTAAAAACTCCAAATATGAAGGCAAAATGAAAATATCAAATTAAAATAATGTCCCAAATGATAAAGCTAACTACCAAGTCAAGGTAAAAAAATCATATCAATTATATAGTATATTGATGGAATCATTAAAAGGGATACCCTCTATGTAATGTTTACATAATCAGGACATTTAAATTATATATCTAAACATGAACCATTACCCAGTGCCTAAGATGGAATCTTCATTTTGCCTAACATTTTGGAATCATGTCTTTTATATAATTCACAAAAGAATACATACATTCATGAGAGTGAAAAAAATTCATAATCCATATCAACCTTAAATATTAACCAACATGTTAGATATTTTTTTTATAATTATAATTCTCATGTAAAATTATAATAATATTATCAATGTGATGGCCCTTAAATTAGTATATTGAGGTATATGGTATTAAATTGGTAATGTATATTCTAAAAATATCCTCTAATATAATGTTTACATAGGATCATATGAATATATTCTAAAATTAGTATTTAATTTTATTACATTAGTTTCAAAATCAATGAAAAATGTACTATTAGGGACCAATTAGAAAATTAATAACATTTGTTATCTTTCTACATAAATTAATATAGGATAACTTTCCATTTAAATTCCTTGGCATAGACCATTACAAATAAAAAACCTAAATATTCTTTCATTGATACAGAAGAAGACTTCATATAAAAGTATTTTTCATATGATTATATAACAATGGATGATTTCAATATAAAATATTAATAATTGACATTGGTTGATAAGGTGGAACAATATTGAGGGTGATGGATCAAAACCTCCAAGGGTATTTTATTTTAGAAATATCACATATATATTCGAATTTTGGATATGAATCAACATTTCTTGGATCATTTGGTTTGGGTAATATCCTATGAGAAAATAAAAATATTATGTAATTCATAAAATGGTGATGATAATTTTAGCAAATAATTATAATCTAACATAATTTGGATTAATTAATCATGGTAAATGACGATTTGTAATGTTCTAAAACTAATTAACAGCAATATATAGTTGAAATGAAATGAATTTAAATAATTTTCATTGTCATGGTATTGATTTTGAAAATGGTATTAGAATATTTAATAGATTACCCATATTTTATAAATGGCTAATGGAATGACAATGCTATTAAATAATAATCAAGGAATTGGGTGTATAGTGATTTTAAAAGGCTTCTAAACCATATCATTTCATTTGGATAATAGACATGTGTATTATACATTCATTACAAAGAAATGAGAATTAATCTGAAAATGAATGATGTGATAGTAGAATAATAACAATTCATTAACAACATATAAAAGGTATAGTAATATTCTATAAATAGAATAATATTATCATAAGAAATAAATTATAATTTATTTTATAACAGTATAACTTCATTAGGAAAATAAAAGGGATTGATATAAGAAACATCATATTACATATACCTCATGGATTTGATCAAAACCACCAAAAATCCAAAACACATCAAGATTAAAGATAGAATTACGAGAGACATTAAATTAGAAAGATATTAGTAATGGTATTTTATCATTATGTGGGGGAAATGAGATGATTCAGTGGGTTTCTATAAATTTGTTATGTGGAATTACATATAATTATGTATTGAATAATTTTTTGTCCCAACATCTCATTTTCTTGATGAATTAACTTATTTATTTATTACCATATGTTATTCTATAATATAATAGTTTATGTGATGATTTGGAAAATATTACTAAAATTAATAGTTTTTTCATCCTTATATATATATATGTGTGATTCCATAATAATCCTATTTCACATTATCTTAAAATATTTTTCTATAATTATAAAAAAAAATCTTATTTCACCTTTTACTAATTTTTACATCATCATTCAAAATAAAAAATAATTTATTTATAATTGATATTATAATTTTATGATATTTATCATTAAAAATACGGATTTAACTAAAAAATATGATGTTGGTAGAAAAGTTATTCCATTATGAAAATTATTTACTAAATGATTCTACTGACACCCCTTGATGAATATACCCTATTCATTTAATTATAAATATAATAGTATGTATTATAATGGTTTTACTTTCATGGGGCTATTTATCCAACATTAATGTAGTGGTTATTTATGCTTACATGAACTATCTCAACAAATGGTTCCACACAGACCTCAATTGATGAAGTGTATCTGGATCTCTATCTAAAATAACCTCTTTTAATACAACCTCTATTTCAATATAAGATAAAGTTTCATTGTAATATAGGTTCATACACATAGATGTAATGGATTTTTCATTTTATGCTATGAAAAGTCTTACATTACTCTAATAATATACACTAATCCTAACAGTCACATTATAACTAATATATTTTCCACTATTATGATTTGTAATGTTCATAATAACTGGCGGTCATAATTATGAATGGACATAATGCCTAGTGGTTTATTTGAATTATTATAAAATAATTCCTCAAAATATTTATTATTTGAACAAATAATTATATCTTATTATATATTTCACTAATATAAAAAAAACGTTGTAGTGTACTAGTTTTAAATGCATTTGTATGACATAATACGTGGAAAAAGACTTCTTCATTTTAATTGCATCATCTTTTGATCTATTTTCAATAGATAGGATTACCAATCATAGTAAATTTAAATAAATTATTTATATTATATGATTAATAATACTGAAATGTTTATATATTTATTTATTTATCATGTTATATATTCTTCCTTTTTTTTATGATATTACAGGGAATATTATAAGAGATTAGGATTGGAGATATGAGATATCTACATGTATTACAAATATTAGGATTCTGAGTTCCCTCTTAGAGGACATAATTTTTTTATATATGGGATAAGGTGACTAGACATATAGACTGAGTGGAAGTGAGATTTCATTGAGAAACCTATGGGCATTGGGAGATTGTTGTGTCCCATTTTTATTGACATTCTATAGGTGGAAACCTATGGGCATTGAAATAAACGAGTGTCCAAAACATATATGTCTTGAGGTAAGGGGCTCCCTTCCACATATTTATTTTTTCACATATTATTTCTCTAATTTCCTTGTTGACATTAATGTACTATCTCAATGTATTTAATGTATATCTTATTATTTTAAATTTATTTAAGGTATTAATTTAGGCCTTTACTATCCAATATATTTATATTTCATAAAAAATATATTTTTAATATGTATCCTATACTTCATTCACCATTTAAATTTATACTCTCTCTATATCTATAGATAATTTTATTTCTAACAATTAAATATTATATGTTCTAAATAGAACATTCATAGAAACTTTCAATTTTATTATATATGTATTTTCAATGGGTATGAATTTTTTTATTTCAATTAATTTAGTCCTTATCCATTTCCCATTATATTTATGGAATTCATTCTGATACATCACCTCGATTTTATTATATTACATCCTTCAAAATCACCCAATTTTTATTACATATTACATTTTTATCCCACACCTTGAATGTCCTATATAATTAATTCATTATTTTTTAGTACCAATAATTTTATTCACTTTTGTATTCTTTGTGACGTTATTTGGTAAATTATTTTCATATCATGGGTTTCTTTCATGTTCATGTTTAACATACGTTTTATACTTTCATGTATCAAACGTATTGATGATACATGTCAATTCACTGAGTGGTCCCTATATTAAATACCACCTAGAAAAATGGGTAACTTTATTTATTACATGATATAATATATATATATATCATGGGTAATTATCTTACAAGTTAATGTTATTATACACTATAATAGATCCATTATTGATGTTTAGAATGAAATTTATTATATTTTTATGACATAATTATGACCTATATGACTGCCATGTCTAAATTATTTCATTTTCCTGTGATGTTCTTATAGTAATAATTTATGATAATCCGAATTAATTTTACCTTTTTAACATATCAACCGAAGATTACATGGTACAATTCTCAGGGAATAATACAATAGCTTGCGATGTACGCAGCTTCTATTTCTAACACACCACGACCAATCAAACTAGCCGTTTAAAAAGTAATTATGAATTGTAAAACCCACATTTTGAAATTTAATATTTTTTTTCAAATTGTAATTCATTTTATGATTCAGAATATCATTATTATCACCTGGTATATGTTTTGTATTTTTCTAAAAACATTAAATTTTAGATGAATTGAGAAAAACATTGCATTATTGTTTAAAACTGTCTTTTTATTTAAATAATTATTTTTAATAATAAAATAAATGTAACGTCAAAATAGATACATAATACCTATATTATTCTAATTTAATTCTTTTGAGTCATTATATAATAAGAATATATATATATATATATATAATCTGACCGAACTTTTAACAACTTTTACCCACCTTCTAGGCAAATTTGGAAATTTTTAAAAAATACAATTTTACCACTTATTTGAATTGAATTTCAAAAATCTAAGAGAAACATTTTTCATCAGTAAGTAAAATGAGGTTCAATAAGATGAAAATAATTTTTTGTTAATGGTTACTTTTGAATTTTATTGACCATAGTAAAATGTATGTAGGGTGATTAAATGTATAATTAATGTTATAATTTCCCCAAGACATGTAAAAAATCTATTTGATAATTTCATTTTGACCAAAATCAACATTAGGAAAAAAATAAGATATGTTTGATCCATTGGGGATTAAATATGACATTTATTATATTTTATTTAAAGAAGAGTTAAGAGTTTTTAAATAAAATTTTAGTAGCTCATTTTTTTTAATATAAGGGTTATATTTAAGAGAAATTAGACTATAAATATTCATTAGATTGAAAAAATTATTTGCAACATCACAGAATTTTATTTATAATTTTTATACATTATATAATTAATTTTATTTATGACACAATGATGATTTATCAATTACCCTATTAATGAATGATTAAAATATTTCTTATTAAAAATAGTAAAATAAATATGAATTGAAAATTTTGATTCCATTAATAATTTTAAAAGAGAATTTGACATGATAGGTTTTATTAAATTTATTTTATTTGAAGTAATCAAGTTATTATGACCTTAACAAAAACACAATACTAAATAGTTTCATATTTGACATAAATGAGTTTTTTAAAAGAAATATTATTTTATTAAATGATATAATATCATAAAAATCTATGATTATACAATAGTAATATGAAAAGGATAGATATTTCATTACTATACAACTTTTGGTTCACTTGGACTTTTATATTATGTTTATTTTCCATGTAATATAAAAATACAAGAAGACATGGTAAAAGAAATATTATTTAACTAATAGATAAATCTAAAAGGTAATGTTAATATGGTGACCTAAAATTGTCTAAAAGATATTTTTTGAGAGTGTTTAAACCCATACATAACTTATATTAACCATAAATCCATTTTATCTATTATAAATTGAAATTTGTTTTATAATAATTTAATATTTCAATATTTTCCAAAAGTTCCCCTAACCACTTTTTTAAAAGGGTACATCAAATTATCTGAAATTCACACCTCCAAATACATTTGGATCATCCAACCCCTACTCATATCTCCTCTAATATACCATCACATCAACATATAGTTATTAATTCGATCAAAAATCCATCTTAATGATCCATTTTGTTCAAATTAATCGGATGCACTCGAAGAAGAGGTAATTATTTCATCACCTCATTAAATGTTGTTTTCTTATTCCACATCCTATTTCATTATTTTTTCCATAATAAAATAATAAATCTCGTACCTTATACACAATGATATGTTATTATATATATTTTACAACCATATACATTATTCTATCCATCCTAATAATGATAATGTCACTATATCTGCATACGTACAAATTACCATCATCACGTTGTGCTATAGTTTGTTATTAAACACATCATTGTTTAGAAGTGTATAATAATGAGTATAATAGATATTATTAATAAAAATATCATGTTAATTATTATTTATATATAATATACAATCCTTCTACATACTATTACACGATCAATTGAATGTTATTGTCGCACTTTTGTTTGTACAACTTACCATCTCCACAACGCAATGCAATTTCGTTCCCCATCATAAACATTCAACAATAATTTTAATTTTATGATTAACAGTAATATTTAATAACTAAATATAATTATGGTTAATAATCATATAAATCTTATCAATAACATTCATTACTTGCGTTAAAAAACAGATGAAGAAAAATGAATCAGTTAACCCCTGAAACAATGATACTATTGAAAAAATACTCTCTTAGTAATATTAAAGGATAATATATTTTATCATATTTATGTATGTGGTTATTTTATAATTTCATAAAATGATTTAACTATAATACATGAGGTTAACATAGCCTCTTATAAGTAAAATTACAGGGTAAGGGTAAATATTATAATCTATTTGTTATCCACGATGTTTTTTCGTATGTATATACTAGGAATTTATTATCATCCACATCCGTGTTTCTTAAAAATATATTTCAAAACATTTATACTATTATCTAATCTATGTTTTAGATTCATTTATACTTTTTTTTTCATTTTATAATTTTTTTTGAAATGAATCTCTCGGTCATTTTCCAAACAAGGTACGTTAGGCCCTTTTCGACAAATTAAGGAAACAAATGATTATTTACTTATATGGTGCGTGCGACCATTTTTTCCATTATGAAAACATCAAATATTACCTAAAAATATTATAATAATATTTTCAAATTATATAATTTTTTTTCAATTTTAAATGATTTCAATGTAGAAAATGATATTTCACTAAAATAGTATTTGGATTTATTTCATCAATTTCAGCATCCTATGTTGGATTTTATTCTTGTTTGAAGTTTATTTATTATGATATAGTCATCCAAATCTAATTGAAGGTTTTATGATTTTTTTGACCATGGATGTGGTATTTTTATACCATTTATGTTATATGGTTGATTTTTTATCATTTCATATTCCAGTACTAATGAGAATGTTTATGTTATGTTTTAACCTTTTATTATGGGGAATGCATTGGATATAGTAAGTGATGGGTGGGGAACACTTATAGCCTCTCAATTCATTGGTAGGTCACATAAGAATAACTTGTGTCATAGAACAAGGCCTTGAAAAGAATATTATTTTTAGTCTTGGAACGAGCCCTTGACTATGTGGTTATGATATACAGCATTATGCATTCCATTATTATGAGATTATCTATTCATATTTCATTTGATTATTCAACTAGTAGAAAATCCATGTGAATATGTAAATTCCATTAGATGTTTTATCATTCCCATATTATGCTATTTTGTTTTTAGAATTATTTCATTTTATTATTATACAATGGATTATAGGTGTATACGAATTTATGATTGTTTCCTCTATATTGTTATCCTTCCTAAGCATCTGATCACACCCCTATCTTATTTTTTATTTTTCTCATGATGTGAAGATGTATATTATGAAGGACCAAAAAGAATTAGCTAAGGGATATATGTGTGTTCAATGAGAACACAATTTTTTTTTGTTATTTCATAATGTTATGTAAAACTTATGTATGTATCTAGTATATCCAAGGATACTAAACTAATCAGTCTTTCTAGACATGATATCTTATAATCATTTAATGTTATGTAATTATGCACAATCTCTGGGAAACTGGGTTCAGGGGACTATATTTAATCATATTGAATCCTATATCTCATATATAAGTTTACTACCCCTTAAATTGTTTTTTAGCCCACCCTTTATTTATTATATATCATTAATGTATCCAATAAAGTTATCAGAGTTCGATGAGACCTAGAAGAATATAATGAATATCATAATTATTATTATTTTTTGTTTATTTTAATATATATCGTTATATATATAATCTACCAACTTAAATAGACAATGATATTTCTATATGTGTTTTATAATATGAGTTGTTGGTTAAAAATTTGATTAATATTATTTTCAATATATAGAAGTCATTATATATAATTTTTTTGAATTTCCATTTAATTATTTTGTCATTAGGATAGTGAACATTATAAGAAATACAATATAAAAAATTTATATTGAAATAGAAGAACAATTATGTTGGCTTATACTAGTGATTTTAGAGTTATTAATGATAATTAAATAAATTTAATTTTTTATACATAATAATTATAGTATTATCAATATTAACTATTATTTGTTTAACTTAGTGAATATAAATTATTGGTATTGTATCATCCTTCGGTATAATGGAAAATATAACAATTTCCGGAACAAGATTACTAATATGACAAGAGATTACCCGTAAAATAGTTCTGATGTACTAGATTAATTAAATCCAATTATGAATAATTAGTTCAACCTTATTGAGTGACTATACTCTAAATATAAAGAATATGGATTCATTGAAATATTTTTAAATAATGAAAATCCACTTTTAGGGAACATTTTGATCCATTAGTGGATGATAAATATATAAATACCATGGTAATAAAAATTTAACCTATAATTATCATAGATATATATATTAATCATAATAATTTTACTATTATAGTAAGAATTTTATTAGTTGTGGATTCAAATAATTATTTCATTGGATGATTAATATTATTACTCGATATAATAAGTTGAATTCAAGAATATATTATTCAATAAATATTTTTTGCAGAATCAATATATTAAAAAGGATATGTAATTTCATGGTATTTTGTAATGGGAGGGAAAAAAATTGGTCTCATGAAACAAAATTCACTGTGATTTTATGGCATTTCTCTAGATTTTTTATTAAGTTTCATTGATTGTTGTGTTAATTTATATTTTTTCCAAAATAAAAACTCAAAATGATTGTTTGTTAAACCTCATAGAATTGTAGGTAATGTATCACCCATGTATTTTAGAATATATATTTCTATAAATAAGTATATTTCTTCAATGTAATTTGTTACATGAGATATTGATTTTAATAAAACTGTGACATACTATAAAAATATTAAAATTTAACTTAATAGTTAACATATATAGATTCTATTGGTGCATGGTAATATTTAAAAAATTATAAATGAGTGGAATTTATATATTTATAAATATAATTCATTTTATTTTAATTAATTAAAAATAAAAAAATATTCATTTGTAAGTAAAATATTTTTTTTGAAAAATGGTTTCTATGCATGAGAATTGATTTTTATTAAACTAAACTAAATTAATAACTAATAGGGAGTTATTTTAATTATATTTATATATTATAAAAAGAAACAAATGTTTTAAAATTATATCTTTTATTTTTACTATGAACATGTTAAGAATAAATGAATTGTTTTTTCTTAAAATGTATTTTCTGAAAAAAATTTATTGCATCATGTTTCAAACATTTATTTAAAAATTAATTTATTCTATTTATAGGTAATGAATTTTTTTAAATAGATTTCATATTATAAATCAGGATTAAAAAAACAGTTATCCCATTTTATAATTTCTTAATATGAATTGTATCCATGATAAAATTTATCACTCAATTAAATGGTAAATTGACTTCATATGTGTTAAGACAATGTGATAAGGCCATAAATATACATCATAATTCAAATAAAATTAATGAAATTATACCCTTTTTAAAATATTCTAAAATTTTACATTTTTATAGGAAACATTTCCCTCAAAATTCGGGATATAATATTTAATAAATGAATGTTACATAATGTCACTCTCTTAGTTTTATATTTTTCGTATGTGTCCACATTGAGTGAAAATGGGATTATGAATAAATATAAACATCTATTATTATCATAAAATAATATTTTTTTTCAAAATTTATTTATAATTTTTAGAAAATATATAAATAACATTAATTATATTGAAATGATGACACAATATTTAATAATTTTTAAAAATAAAAAAAAAGATATTTAAAATATTGAAAGAAATATAATAATTTTTTTATAAAGTGACATGAATTTTAATGATTAATATGAAATGATATAGTTTTTAAATATTTTATTCTAGATCCAATGATTTCATTATATCATATAATACAAATTAATTTAATATTTTCAAAATTTATTGTATTAATATTTAACTAAATTATATAAATATTAAAAAATAATAAGGACAATTATGAAAATATATTATCAAAAAATAAAACATTTTTTAATTATGTATTCAATAGTCACCACAAATATAAAATTTTAATACTAATGTTTGAAAAAAAAAATCTACAATATTAATGATAAAATATGTTAAATAAGGGGTTAATAAAAAATATAATGATTACAAATACAATATAAACAAATATAAATTTAATATATTTATATTTTTTAAACTCGAACAATTATTATATTAAAATATATCTCAATTTAGATGAATTTGGGTTGGATAATGAATGTAGTAATATTTACTCTTTTAGAAATCTCAATAGTTCCCTCCCCTCAATGATAAAAGAGAACTCGTCCTTTAAATATTTCAATTAACCATGTGAATTCTATTGGAATCATACCCTACCAAAAGACATTATAAATATATTGACACATATTTTGGATTACATGGTATTCCAAAATATCTTTCCCTAGGATCATTATGAGGATATCTATAGGGATTCATTCAAAGAATGGGTATCATACTTAAGTACGAACTTTTATTTTAATTCTTATTTTATATAATATAAATATTTTATAATAATACTAAAATAATTAATTCAATATCTTCAAATAATAAAATGTTTTTAATTTTATTAATAAACATTATTGTACCATATTTTCGTTAAATGGTATATGAAAGTGTATCGCATTTGTACATATGGATTACCATATCCACATAGAGACACAGTTAATATTCCATAATAATATATAAAAGATGGTTATTATGATGTATGTGATGATAATATATTATCATTATGACATAATTAAAAATATAGAAATATAATATAATAGCTGACATCTTACCTTCTATCTGTCGGAAACTAATAACGTCACTCTTTTGTGTGTGTGGATGACCACCTAAATTATGTAAAATGATTTTTTCACTTATATTTTAATTGAATGATAATAAGGATAAATTATATTACAGTCATTATAAATATGATATAATTTTTTTTCTATAATTGTTATTTGTTATTTATCAATAATTTATTCGATCTGTCAAAATGTGAAAAAAACGCTCCTGTGTACATATGGAATAATATATTAATGAATACTGTAAAATATATTACTATATCTATCATTTATTAATGATTATGAAGTTGTGTAAACTATATATATATATTATTATATTTTATGAAATAATTACGATAAACAATTATTATAATGTTAAATTTATTTTAAATAAGGCTAGTGTGCCTTTGGATCAAGCAGAACGTATGGTAATTTGTTTTCATCTCACTTTTATTTAGATGATAAATATTCCATGGTCAACAATTATTTTAGTTATGATTCTCATAAACTAAACATGAATTTCTTAATTGGTGATTATATTCAATTTTACGGTGATATAAATATCGATATGTGGTTTTTTCATTCATTGATATTATTACTCATATGTTACTAAAGGAGTAACAGTTTTATGTCACAATATCATGTTTTATAGAGGTCATTTTTTACTATGTTCAAAATGATGAAATATAATGACATATCTCTAATGACACTAATTAATTTTCTTCTCCGCAATTAATTTCATAAAAATACAATTTTTTCTAATATTTTTTTAATCTTATGTTCGGAGATGTTTGAAATTATGTATTTAATAAAATTCCCCAATACATATTTCATCAGATATAAAAACAATATAATTTTTTTTAAATCTATTTTAAATTATGTTTTTGATATTCATCTATAATTTTTAGACATTATTTAAATATACCTTTGACATTGATGAATATTTTTGAAAAGTAATCTTATTTTCATTCTCCAAATTAGGATATTATTGTCTTTTTGTAAACAACATAAGAATGTGATATTTCTTTTTAACATATGAATCTTGATTAAACATTCAAACCATAATGAATAATATATTAATTGACACTTCCATTAGAGGATTTTGTGGTTATTTTAAATTAATTTTCCTAAAATATATGGGAAAAATTAATTTTTTAGAAATATAATTTCAAATTAAAAAGTTTATATTCCCCAATATTTTTTTAGTGACATATAATGTAATTTTTAATTTATTGTATAATCATTTTATGTCACATATGAATTAAAAAGGATATCATACATGTGTTCCATAATTATTATTTCTCTTGATGGGTAATGTTTATGATGAAAGTATTTTTATTAAATCTTGTCATATTAAAAATGATGTAATATGATGGAATCATAAAATATTAATGAAATGTGTTTCTGATATAATAATTGTTTTCTGATCTCATGGAAGACATTTGTATGATTTTAGATATGTGATTGTTATGGAATATGTATTCATATATTGCATTCATAAAAGATTTATTTCTCATGAAATAAAATAGATTAGAATGAAGACAGAACAAATTTAATAAGATGAAATTATACCCAATTATAGTATTGGTATTGAACCTTGACTACTATGATTGTATGGGATGAGAAACCATTCATCTATATTAATCATGGAAACTAGACTCATAAAATAAGTAAATGATTTCAATGATAAATTTTATTCCAAAAAAATATTTAATATGCAATTTTTTTGTTAAATATATATATGACTGATTCAATTAAGATTCATGTATTATAAAATTTTAGGAGTTATGACAGGAATCATGTATATGATATATGATAAGTTAGTTATGTTTATACAATGTTATTCTCATGTACCCATACACCTATGCTAATTTCCTGTCGAAATATATGTTGTTTACCTTCTCTGAGAATCTAGGATCAACCATTATTATGATTCATTAACCCATGTTTTGAGTATTTTATATGTTTATTATATTTTAATGATGGGTGATATTAATGAATATAATAGTAGGAGATGATTTATTTCAATTAGGAATTGGTTTTCTATGTACCACAGTTTCTAAATAAATGTATTATTCATGGTCCTCAGTTTTGTATTTTTTAAAATAAATGTAATTTCCATTAATTAAATATATATATATATATGAATGAATATTTTTTTCCTTGAAAGGAGGTATAATTTTATATATTTTCTCAAACTTTTTATATACTATGATAAAACAATAGTAATAACATTATAGTTTAATATATGTGTCTTTAAAAGCATAAGAAAATTTTATGCAGTATAGGTGATTTATAGAGAGAGTTGTTCTCAAAAAACATATATTATCTTATGGATACAACAAGTAGATGTAACTCTGGACGTTTTTTAACTAGGTGTAATAAATCTGAAAAGGTTTCATCGGGAATTGACTCAATCATCACATTTTTTATGATAACGGGATGTACTTAACACCTAGTTCCTCCACTCCCAAGAGACATTTTTTGGAAAATAAAAATCAATTTATGAACCATTATGACGGATTTGATTGATGATGATGAGTAAAAAAGTATGTACTAATTATTAATAGATTTAAACATCGTTTCATTAAATATTCTTCCTATTATTTAATTTTATAGATTAACTTTTTCCCCACATTGATTATTTTTCTAACACTACCATTTTTAGTTATAGTCAATGGATAGAACTGGAGGGTATCATATTAATCTATAATGTGATATACAATAACATTATTATCCTATTAAGATGAATAATTGTATTATATCTAGTGTGAAAATGATTTACCTAAGATTTCAAAAATATCTCAGGATATAAATCTCTTAAATAGCATGAATGAGAAAAGATTGGATCAGTTCTCTATTGATTCATTCACGATGAAAAAACCACCATCTTGTCGTGGATTCACTAATCTTCTATTTTCTGATCAATATATCCATATGAATGAAATAATGTTTTATATTCCCTAGTGTACAAAAAAAAGATAATTTTATTCAATTTGTCAAATATTTTGAAAAAAAATTAAATTAATGGTTGACACTTATTAAGAACTTTATGAAACAAGAATAAATTTAATCTATGTTGTGAAATGAGTTACTAAATTTTCTCCCAAAACTTAATTTACACATATTCATCATATTAAAATAGATAATTAATTCTTTTATAATAATTATAAGGATGATAAATCATTTAATACCTATGATGATAATTTGAAATTAATTATGAGGTACACATGTAGTATTAACAATAGGTATTAATATAAGGCTAATGGATTACTAAGTGTCTTAAAATCAAGTCACTGATCAATGTTATCCATAATAATCATCAATATATATGAATAAAAAATCAATTTTATATCAATTTGGAAATGGATATTGAAGATACCCATTAATCTCGGTTATTTTTTATCAAATGAAACATGGAATTCACTTGCAATTATAAAAATAATGGAGATAATGTGATGAGAATTCATTTATAGTTAACATGTGGAATGAAACACGTATGAAATTTTATTAGGGTAACTATTACATTATTTATATGTGGAAATGACGTTAATTATATAATTTAATTATTAATTAAGGGAAAATGACAAAAAAATATTGTGAATATAAGGAATGCTCCACAAAATGTATAACCCGAATCCATTATTTTAAATTCATGAATTATGGGAAATATTCATACCAATTCCCAGATAGAAAGGTTAATAATGGTGACTGATGGAAGTAACTAAATGAGCTATGAAAAAAATAAAATATCATCTATTTTCAATTTTTGATGATGGGTATTATAACAATTGGGTGAATGGTTACAGTTACAATCCGATATATTAATACTAATGAATTATTTGACTCTAGATCTACCCATTATTTTATATCTAAATAATTTTCTAATAGGATCAATATTACCCATCAATGATTAGATGTTGAATTAGTAGTGAAATACCCAAATGGTATGATGTTCACATCTCACATCTACAATTGTTATCCACATGAGGTTTCGGGAATATTATTCCTTAAAAACTTGTTATTCCCCTTTTGGTTTAATTTCACGTTATCATAGGAATCAATTTGATTTCATTATATAAATCCCACTATAATTTTAAATTGTGGGAGATCTTGTTTGATATTTCAAACAAACCAATGAACATATATTAGATTGAGAATATATATATCATTGTATGATCAAAATTAGATCCATTGTATTGGAAATTATTTCAATTCCAAAATGGGTTGTTATCTTAGATGGTTTGGGAGGAACATGACATTCATGACATACCAATTGTTTTTTATTTTATGTCAAATTTTTGGAAGAGTTTCAAAATAATCCACAAAACTGTGATGTTGATTTATCTATAGAACTGTTTCTAATTGCTACACCAATTTCATATATGCCACAGGGAATATCCCCAATTATATCTACTCCTAATAGAACAAAACATTGATATGTATCATTGAAATTATACCTTGGTAGATTTTTTTCAACCACATCGGCCATTGGTGGAAGTATTTTCCCAGTTCGTCTCTAAATCATGGATGTTTTATGAGTGTTCATTCGTTAGGTTGCTTCAGCAGTGACATATTATGGTTCGTTTGGGATCAGAGGAGGATATGATTACCACTTGGTCCAGGGCTCCTATAAGGTGCGGTGATTCCTCCTTTTATTTTTTCTAATGGAGATTCAAATTTCATATGCGGCCCGACCCTTCGACAATCATGACATGGGTATGTCTCCCCAGTCTCCCTCTTTATCATCAATATCCTTCTATTATCTGTGCAATTGGAAAATATTATTGGGCAATATCTATGTTCTGTTCAACGAATTGAGTCTGTGTATCATCTGATTTGTTCACAGATCTCTGTCGAGGTTGATGATGTGAGGCCTCCTATGCATTGTGTTTGGATTACAAATGAAAAGGAGATCTGCTGGATGCTAGAGGTTTTCATTGAATTGTGGATGCATTTCATTGTGAAGTGTAGACGTTTTGGGCATCTGGATTCTGTTATCCATAATGGAGGGATGTGTGTCAACTCATAGGTCATGGAATGGAAATGTGGTGACGGATGTGTTGTTAGTGAAGTAGAGAGGCCGACTCATGTGGTGGTGAAACATGGCCTTGTGGAAACATTGTATACAAGTGCATGAGTGAAATGTGGTACGAGTGATCCTATAGAATCCACTGTGTGTACCAGAAGTGGAGGGTCATCAGTGAAGGGAGACTGGTTGGATTCTTCTAGCACAATAGTTTATTGGTTGCAGATAAAATTGGTAGAAATTTGGAGAAGGAGATGAGGTAGGTTCTTCTAAATGATGTTTCAGGCCTTACATGTTGTTTCAATATGGTTCATGCACCTTGGAATCCAACAGTGATGCAAGTCTCTGACAGATTCAAGGGTGATCTTGGAGTTGGGTCCTAGTCTGCGGTGGAGGATATGTGCCATCTATAGTTGGCTCCTTTCTTAGAGGAGAATTTAGCTATATGCATATTTTTAGCATGAGGCTATGATCATGTGTTCTAACAGTGCTTGTGGAATTTTTATCTGCAATCATTTTGGAAGTCTAGAAAATGAAAAGATGCCACCGATGATTGAAGGTCCCCTATTGATCGATAGTTTTGTTTCATAGGATGATGTCTCCAATAAAGCAGGTGATGTGGATGAGGAAATGGAGAAGGAGTCCTCTGTTAGTCCTGGTAACTCTCATTTTGAGGAACATCTATACTGTTTTTCAATTACTATTAAAAATAGTCACATTGAGCAAGAGTGGGGACTGATTTATGGTTATTAGGAGGTGAACATATCAGGAAAATGTGGAAGACAACTATGATAGTGAAAAGGAGAATGCTGACAGTTGGGATTCAACATCTTATAGAGACATTGTTTAGGGTAGAATGAAGATTGTGTGAGGGAATGATGAATCCATGACCGCTCCACCAAGAAGAAGGCAGAGGAATTATTATTCTTATATGCTGATGTTGATGTGTACCAGATCTTCTGTCAGTAAGGGAAGTGTTATGATGTCTTCTGATGATATTCTATATTTGGAAAAGTTAAATCTCAGAAGGAAATATGTTATGACTCTGAAGAATTATGATAGCCGAGAGCAAGATTATGATAATGCAGATGAAGCTATGTATCATGGATATGGTGACTGGTATGGTTTATATAATCGGTAGTTTAGTTTTCTGTGATTTTTACTTTCTTTTTGTACTTTTCCATAATTTTAATAAATGGTTAGAGACATTTCCTCTCGATGATATTTCCTAGTAAATAAGGTTAAATGTGTCTTTTCATTGATTATTTGGAATTAAAAATCATCATAATGATGAACAAGTATCCTTTTACCCATATTGATGAATTATTTTTTTTATCTTTGTGGAGCCTAATACATTTCCACAATTGATCATCACTGCAGATATCATCAAATGTGTTTCACAAAGAAGGATATACCCATGAAATCATTTTTTACACGTTTTGGAAACATTTAATATATATTGATTCCATTTTTACATACTAATGATCAATTTATCATTATATATTTAATTTATATATTCTTAATAGATTAACATGATTTAAATGTTATAATATTTATAATTTATACTCTTATATATTAAAATATAACAGTATAGAATGAAGATCATTTACGAATTATACTGAACAACCAAAGGAAAAGTATGTTTTATAAAAAATATTAAATGTTTTAATATTGGAGTAATAATGTTTTAATTCATGGTTTATATAATATTATCTGATGGGATTACTTTATATAATTCAATGAAATAATTTATTTAATTTTGGATAAGAACCCACATTGACTATGATCATTATTATTCTTGGTTCAGATGAATATTATTATCTCACTGTGGAGAATTTTTAAACACTGTATAGTCTTCATAAAATGTTATCATGGTAGGGAGAAAAGTTTATTTAGACTGTTTAATGTGATAAAAATATTAAATATGTTAATTGAAGGTTATTTATGAACATGTTCATAAATTACCATATAGTGGAAAAGGGATTTCAATTTATAGTGTTGCATTAATGAATGGATCGTTAAGTTTTCACATGTATAAAATATGATGGATGAATATTCCTTACATAAAATTAATTATAATGATAATAATTACCCAACATCTAATTTTGTGATTACTCCATAATATTTTTGTTGAAGATATATGGTGAATTTTATTCAGATAAAGCTGTGATATAAATATTTTTCATTAAATAATAAATTATATTTTAACATAGAATGATTTGAATATGATACAATTTTGATGGTTAATGTTGATTAAATATTATGAATTCTAAATATATTGCCACATTGGAAATTAAAAAGAGGTGTTCATTGATTTGAGTTGAAAGTATCATTCTAGATTATCTAAGATAACGATCCCAAAAGATCAAATAATTTTGGACTTTCAAATGATTGATATGGAAATATTTATGAATGGGGGTATTTCATATCCTTCTTAATTTATTGATAAACTATATATTAATGGGAACATTAACATGGAATATATGAATTAACTAGATCCACAGAAGAAGGATAAATATTTTTCTTTGTATAAGTTTGAATTTGATGGAATGACATGGTTATGTAACAATGTATGTGTTATATACATGCCTTATTAAATGAAAAATATATTGCAGGAAGATCGTAGAAGTTAATTCCCTATTCATCCAAGAAGTAAAAACATATATAGAGACCTCAAATTTTGTTGGTGGGACGGAATGAAGTGATATATTTGAGAGACTATATATATATATTCCCTTTATATCAATATGATATGTCTAATAAAAAGAATAATATGCCATGTTTCCATAATTATAATACCTTAATGAAAATTTGAAATCCTCACCCTAAATTTTTACATCCGAATCAAAAAAATTCATAACAAGATATTATGATATGTTGTTTATTCAATCACCATAAAAAGACAATACACATACTTAAAATTATAGAATATTCATATCTATATCATCATTCCTTTATATAGAATTAGTAGCTATTTTCTTTGAATAATGTATCACATTCTATTATTCTAATTAGTATATGTTGATTGCCAAAATTTTCACAGGAACACATTCGAGGGTTATGGGTACAGAACTATATTTCAATACTACTTATCACTAACAAATATATGATCGGTTTGAGAGAACCATTAATTAATAAAATTATATGATGAAATATTGTTCAAAATATTTCAATGGTTTTTGGTATCAGAATATTCCATTATTTCACCTTTGTAAAAAAAAATAGATTTAAATTGATCATTCAGATGGGTCCTTAAGTATCCATCTATGTAAAGAAGTGAAAAAATAAAACTTAATGGGATAATGTTGGAGAAAAGATGACATTGGTTCATTAATAAAAGATTAAATGTAAAAAATGTTGGATCCTCTTTAAGTTAGGTCATGTTAGAAATGAGTTGAAACAAAATTTATGTTGATAATATTTGATGATATGTGGTTATTGATGTCAGTAAGAAAAGGATTAAAAAAACTTATCCAAGGAAATAGATTTTGAGATTTGTTATTAAACTAATGATAATTTCTTCATAAATCAAACCATTTTGTATTTGATATTTATTAGGGATGGTAGCTTAACATTTATTGCTTATACTAAACTTCTCTTATGATCATTTTGTGTTCCACGTATCTCTCCTTTATATATATATATATATATAATTTATTCATCATTGGTTATAAACAAATAGGATACAACACTATAAAATTTTCATTCATATGAATAAAAAAGTCTATCAATCTTGGACCATATGGATAGTGTTTCATAGAAAAAACTACTATTTTTTGAATGATATCTTGAGGAAATATATACGGCCATGGCCTAAAACATTACTTAATATTGAATTAAATGAATAATTCACATTGAGGATCTTTTCAGGATTAGAGTTTTAGAGAATTAGGACATAACTATTACATCTCAAAAGATTACAAAGTAGACACTTCTACTAAGATTTCAAAAAATAAAAAACTCTTAAAAATAAACATGTCTAGTTCCATGTTTTATATAGCATGACATTCCCTTGATCCCATCCTTGACCATATTCCACATTATTTCCTATGAAAAACATTTCAAAAAAACTCGGGGTGAGCATAAAAAGCTCAGTAAGGGATACACAAAGAATTAAAACTGTTATTTTTTCAAACATCAAGTAAACCATGTATAACTTTATCAAAGTAATACCTTCACCTTCATGAAGTAGTAAGAACTATTCACTAAATAAAATATCATTACATACCTTTTTGTAACCAAAGGATTACCCTAAAACCCATATAAAGAACACATAACATATAAAGGAAACTTGGGACATAAACATACTTAAGTGGAATAACCATATGGTCGACTTCCACACATATCACTTAATGGAATATCCATAGGACAAACTTCCATACATACTTAATGGAATATCCATACGGTCGACTTCCATACCCAACACATTGGGGGTTATAACGTAACCACTCATCCTGGTATTCACGAAACCACCCGTCATATGGTTTATCACGTATCCACCCGTCAAATGTCCAAGTACCATTATAAAAATCATAAGACATAAAACAAATATAATTTAAAGAAAACATTTCCACACTTTGATCACAATATATCACATGAATATATTGACATAAAAAATCCGTTATAAAAACCATTTTCAATACCAAAATACATAATAGGGTATATGGTATTTATTTCATTTAAGAAAAAGCATTACTGCTTGTTCAGGAAGCGAAAGACTAAATAATACTCGCGGCAGCGGAAAAGGTCGTTGTCACCGCGTACGTTAAAAGAAACATTCCTTTTTGTCGTTTTGTAAAACGCTTAGTAGAAAAAGATTCCTTTTGTATAAAAGTAAAAGTCAAAGGGGTTTATACACCGTATAAAAGAAAGTTGTGTATAAAACGAAATATGCCTCAATGAAAGGAGATTGAGACGAAGTCCCTTACCTCAGGTCCGACTTGACTTAATCGTTCTTTAACGTCATGAATAATAAACTTGAGTTAATTTCAATTTTCTTAAAAAACTTTTTCGAGTTAATTATTCCTTTTATATCACTTATTTCCATGGTATAAACATTATGTAACCATTTAAGTTAATAATGTTTGTTTTGTCAATATTTGGTTCTTAAGTCGAAAGTGGACTTCTTACAATTACATGTTGTTCGTGTTGTCAAAGGTTCTTTATATCTAGAATGACATTACTGATTTGGATATCATATATATCATATATATCTAGCATATACTTGTATTTATAATATCACATAATCATTTAGAGGTAAGAAATGAAATGCACCGTTCATGGAGATGGTAAGACGTACGTACGCATGAACACTACTTTCATTTCTATGTCATATTAATGGAATTAAAACTAAATGATAGGTATGTATATTTTAATTCCAGAATTATATTAAACATTTAGATTTAGAATAAATCATATATATCCATTATATATATCTACTTATTATAGTACATTGCATTTGGGGATAAGAAATGAAATGCACCGTTCATGGAGACGGTAAGCCGTACGTACGCATGAACGCTACTTTCATTTCTATCTCATAATTTAATTGAAATAAATAATAATTATATAGATTTATATTATAATTCGAGTATAAAATCATATATAATAACTTTAAATCAATATTTTTTACATCCCACATATGGCATTAACGAATCACATCACTTTGAGGGGGCGGTAGTCCGCACTTCCTTAAATGTAGATATCGTGTTTACCCATAATGGAAACAATAAAAGTATGCCCAAAATAAAAAATACAGAAGATTAAGGAAAAAATAAACATATTATATATCATATATAAATATAGTGTCATCTTAATGGCCACCTTTTAAGGTGTTAAAATAATGTTGAACAATCATCGTTTCGGGAGGCCGAAATTCACCATCCACGGAAACAATATGTTATTTAACCATTAGATGTAGGTGTGTGTAAGTGTAGATAGAATAATTCTTATAAAAACATCCTATTATATTGATGATACTGTATTTGTTACAAAAGAAATGAATAAAAAGAGTTTAGGGGGTCGGAGAAGAAAAATAAAACAAAAGGACACAAGTGAAGACATTACCTTATAATCGGGTAACTCCCTTTGGTTTGAGCTCAAAGGCATCCTTGGGAAGACTTTGTCCCAAAGGGAGGCTTCAATGAGTTAGAGAGGGATGTTGAGAGACAAAATGGGCAGGGTTTTTCTGAGCCAAAGGCTTTGGGAGTGTGGGTATGGAGGTAGAGGTGGGGGCCTTTTATTAGAGGAGAGGAGGGGTACTCTTGGAAGGTAAAGAAAAGTCAATTTATTTTAAAATGTTATTCGGATTTAATAGGTCCCACATTGATATAATTCTAGGATAAGGTGATAAGGGTTCTAAATACACCCATACAATAGGTTTTGGACATGTGTAGGTCATATATTTTACATTATCATTTCATTTTATTTAAATCCTTTATTAATGAGGTAATCGCTGCATCATCATGATGTCATAAATAATTTAATTTATTTAATGTCTAAAAATTATAAAAAATATATCATGATGTAGGAAATCTTTTTATCTTTCCAATTAATATTTATAATAAAAAATATGACTTGTATAACCCCATGTAATAATTGTTTTAGTAAAACATCTCATGTTTGTGTTATTTTTTCTTTAACATTAAATAAAAAGTTATTTGTGTCATTTCCCAAACAATGTGGCTCCATGGGGTCCCCATGTTGACCCATGGATTTTCATGGTCTTACATGACACATCCAATAAGGGTTGGATAGGTGTATAGGTATTATCATTTTATTATAATATCATTTTCCCTTAAAACACACTAATTACCTCTAATCGAGATTAAAAACATAATAAGTCACTATTTACCAAAAAATTATTTTCATCTCATTGATCCACATTTTACTTATTAATGACAACCATGTATGTTGTATTTTTGAAATTAAAAACACAGAAGTGGTAAAATTTCATTTAAACGAAAAATCATTTTTTATAAGTACCACTTAGTGGTTTCACTATTCATCAAAAATTGAAGTTTTTCAGAAAAATACCAAAAATTCACCCTAAGCTATAATTGATATTCTGAATTCAAAAATCAAGTCTATTTAGAAAATTCAAAACATATAAGTCACATTAATTAATTTAATAATTAATTCCCATTGTCATGACAAATAGCATGTTTTTATGAAACAATAAGTATCAAAAGATTGACACTAGTTTAAGTCCGATTTCAAAGTGAAATTAATTCCAACGACCACTATTGGATTAAATGGTAAAAATATATTCTAATTGCATATAAAACCCAATTCAAAAGATTATCTAATCAAATTAATAAATTAGACTAAAAATAGGTTTTGAATTAAAATACAACATTTTATATTATTCATTAAAAAATGAACTTTATCGGAAAAATACCAAAAAATTACACAAAGTAAATTTTGATGTCCCGATTCTAAAGAAGAGTTATATTTGGTCCAATATAATGTATAAGAGTGATCAAAACTATATTTAATGATGGTTCGCCATCAAAAGGTGATAAGTGAACTTTTAGTGAAAATTAGGGTATAAATGCCTAAAATTGAATTCTTTCTATATTTTAATCCTTTATCTTTTATTGGATAAATGTAAAAACATTTAAAAAACATATATAATCATATTTTAGTTATTTCTATCCATTCCCACCAATAAAATAGCTACACGTTAACTACCATTTAAAATAATATTATTATATTACTAGTGTACAACGTATGTTTTCAACGAAACTCATCATTGCATATCGAGTACGCTATCGAACGTAGAAACCCCTTTTAATTAAAATTAATATTTAATTCATAAATATTAATAAATATGAAAATGTTTTATTCATTATTTTCCTGGGATGTTACATCCTTCCCCCATTTTTTGAATTACGTCCTCACAATTTTATTCACTTATCAAAATAAGTGGGGGTATTTATCCCTCATAGCATTTTCTGATTCCCACATTGCCTCTTCAACCATATGGTTTTTCCAAAAAACCTTTACCTGGTGAAATACCTTATTTCGCAACACTTTCTCTCTTCGGTTAAGAATCTTGACTGGTTGTTCTTCATAAGATATGATCTTTTCCAGCTGAACTACCTCTAGACTCAAAACATGAGATGGATCTGGCATATACTTCCTCAACATAGAAACATGAAAAACATTGTGTACCTGAGATAAACTCGGAGGTAAAGCCACTCGGTAAGCAACTGATCCAACTCTCTCAAGAATTTCATATCGTCCAATGAACCTTGGACTCAGCTTTCCTTTCTTACCAAATCTCATCACACTTTTCCATGGAGAAACCTTGAGAAAAACATGATCACCTACCTCGAAAGATAGATCCTTCCTCTGGTTATCTGAATAACTCTTTTGCCTGCTTTGAGCTATTCTCATGTGTTTCGGAATCAACTAAACTTTTTCTGCCATCCCTTCTACCAATTCTAGTCCCATCAGCTTCCTTTCACCCACTTCATCCCAAAATGTTGGAGTTCGACACCGCTTCCCATATAATGACTCAAATGGTGCCATTAGTATACTAGAATGAAAACTGTTATTATAATAAAACTCAACCAAAGAAATATGATGGTCCCAACATCCCTGATAATCCATTGAACAAGCTCGTAGCATATCCTCCAAGGTCTGAATTGTTCGTTCTGACTGCCCATCTGATTGCGGATGAAAAGCTGTACTAAAATTTAATTCAGTACCCAACGACTTCTGAAGGCCTTTTCCAAAGTTAGAAGTGAACCTGGGATCACGATCGGACACAATGGAGAGAGGAACTCCATGTATCCTGACTATCTCTTTATAATACAAACAGGAAAGTTGATCTAGGGAAGGAGTATCTCATATAGCAAGGAAATGAGTAGATTTAGTCAAACGATCAACAATAACCCAGATTTCATTATTACCTTGAGATGTCTTCAGTAATCCCACAACAAAGTCCATGGATATATTCTCCCATTTCCACTCTGGCACTGGTAGAGGCTGAAGCATCCCTTTTGGTAACATCCGCTCTACTTTAACCTGCTGACAAGTCAAACACTTCACAGTAAAATCAGCAATATCCCTTTTCATTCCATCCCACCAGTAATACTCCCACAGATCTCTGTACATCTTAGTACTGCTAGGATGAACTGAAAACGGGGAACTATGAGCCTCACATAACAACTCATTCTTCAACTATGAATCACAAGGCACACATAATCTCTTCCCAAACCTCAAAACACAATCATTATCAATGTTGAATTCAGGAAACATACCTTTCTGAACCAACTCTACCTTTTTCTGAAACTCACTATCTTGATTTTGTGCTTGCTTGATTCTGTCTGATAGAGAAGATGTCACTGATACCTGAAACAAAACAGAAGAACATCCTGCACCAATAAATTCTATTCCAAAGTTTATCAAATCCTTAACCAAAGGATCACGTTCCAAACGCAACATTGATAATGAAGAATTACTTTTTTGACTCAAATCATCATCCACTTTATTTGTTTTTCCCGGATAGTAATGAATTGTGCAATCATAATCCTTGATTAATTCCAGCAATCTCTTCTATCTCATGTTCAATTCTTTCAGAGTGAATATATACTTTATACTTTTGTGATCAGTATATATTTCACACTTTACTCCATACAAATGATGCCTCCAAATTTTTAAAGCAAAAACAACAGCATCTAATTCCAAATCATGTGTAGGGTAATTTACCTCATGATTTTTCAACTGACGTGAAGCATAAGCAATTACCTGATCATTCTGCATAAGGACACAACCAAGTTCCTTCAACTAAGCATCACTGTATATAACAAACTCACCATTCCTGGATTGAAGTGCCAAAACTGGAGCATTCACCAATCTTCTTTTCAACTCCTGAAAAGAATCATCACATTCTTTTTTCCAGATGAACTTAACACCCTTACGAGTTAGCTTAGTCATTGGACTAGATAACCGTGAAACATTTTCAACAAAACTTCGGTAGTAACCTTACAAACCATGAAAACTATATATCTCGATTACATTTTTGGGTCTTGGCCATTCTTCAACAACTTTTGTTTTAGAAGGATCAAAAGTTATGCCATATTTTGAAATAATGTGACCCAGGAAGGAAATTTTTTGTAACCAAAACTCACACTTGCTGAATTTTCCATATAGTTTATTTTCATTTAAGGTTTTAAAGATAACCCTTAAATGACTTTCATGCTCATATTTACTTTTAGAAAACACCAAAATATCATCGATTAAAACAACCACAAACTTATCCAAGAACTCATGGAAAATTCTATTCATAAGGTCCATGAATACAATAGGTGCATTGGTTATCCAAAAGGCATAACTACAAATTCTTAATGGCCATATCTAGTACGGAACAATGTCTTCAGAACCTCTACTTCTTTTACTTTCAACTAATGGTACCCCGACCTCAAGTCAATCTTCGAAAAATACTGAGCTCCCTGGAGCTGATCAAACAAATAATCGAAATGAGGCAAAGGATACTTGTTCTTAATAGTAATATTATTCAAGGCTCTATAATCAATGCAATGTCTCATTGAGCCATATTTATTTTTAACAAACAAGATAGGATCACCCCATGGTGATGTGCTAGGTCGAATGAAACCTTTATCTAATAACTCCTACAATTTTTTCTTTAACTCTAAAAGTTCAACTTGAGTCATTCGATAAGGGGGTTTTGAAATTGGCTTAGAATCAGGAACTAAGTCAATAGTAAATTCAACTTCTCGATCATGAATAATACCAGGAAACTCATCAGGAAAAACATCAAGATACTAATTTACCACTGGCACAACATTAATCTTAACAGTTCCTTTATTTTCAATAATATGTTCAAGGTAACATTCATTTCCATCTTTTACTAGTTTCTCAACTTCCTCATATGTTATCAAAATCAAGGGTTCATTATTGTACACAAACTAAAAATCATTCTGAAAAGAAACCATTTTAGCTCTGCAATCAATCTTAAAATGATAAATAGAAATCCAATCCATGCCTAAAATAACATCAAACTCTACTAGAGGCAAAACGATAAGGATTTCTGGTAGATTCTTTCCACACACAAGGATAGGAAGGTTCTTATAATTCCTTTTTGTCTCAACGTTCCCTCCGGGTGTTTTTACCATAAGTTCAGGATTCATATCTTGAGATGGAATTTCCAATTTACTAGAAAATGTCTCAGAAATGAAAGAGTGTGTAGACCCTAAATCAAACAACACATTGGCATAATCTGAACAAAAAAACAGTGTACCTGATACTACTTCATTCGATGGCTCAATATCTGCTAAAGTTGTTGCAAAGGATTTCACCACCCCTTTCGGCTTGTAGTCTGGCTGATTTCCCCCGGTTGAGCTATTCGTTAGACACTCATTTGCATAATGACCCATTTCATTACACTTAAAACATCTAACCGATGGATTTTCATTACCTTCTTGATCATCTTCCTTATAGTTACGAGCAATATGAACGGACTTACCACACCGAAAGCACTTACCAGATCTGGATAAACAGTCTCCAAGATGCATTTTACCACACATCTCACAGGATGGATATTTTGGTTTTCTTAACTCCTTGCTTCTTTGATGAATTCTTCCCCTTTGCCTGCCAACTGGACCTCTTATTCTGTTGTTTGTCATAGAACACCTGATCATTGACAAACTCCATTTCCACCTTCTCCGCACATCGAACAGGTTTTTCATAACTTCTGAACTCAAGAGAAGCTAAAGCCCTTCAATACATTGGCTTTAACCCATAGTAACAATGGTTTATTTTACTATCAAGATCTCGTATGAAGTTTGGAGCATACCTTGCCAATCGAGTGAACTTTGCTTCATAAGTAGCCACGGAATCATCCTCATTCCTCAAATCTAGGAACTGTTTTTCCATCCTAAGACGAACCACCATAGGAAAATATTTCTCAAAAAAAATTCCTTTGAATTCGTCCCAGTAAAGATCCTCAATCTCATCACTATCCCTGATATTTTTCACCATCGACCACCACTGATCAGCTTCACCTTCAAAACAGTAAACAACAAGACGAGCCTTTTTATGTACTGTACACCCCATGACATCAAAAATCTTCTCCAGTGATTTAATCCACCCTTCAGCTTGCACAGGGTCAGATTATCCTCTGAATGATGGGGGATGTTGCCTCATGAAATGTTCCACCACTGACATGTTCCTCTGCGGATGATCTGGCTGATCTCATGCATGGATACCACCACCATTTATAGCCTGATTCAACTGTGCCATCACTCTAACAAACTGTTCAGTTACAATTCCGACCATATCAGGTTGCTGATTTGGAAGGTTGTCTTCCTACTGATGTCATCCCAACATAGCTGCTTTGTTTCCTCTTCAGAAAACCATTCTGAACAGAGAAATATCATAGTCGAAGCAACATGGTAATCGTTAAATGTTATATCATTTCAATCATACCATAAATTAACTTATAATTTAACAATTTTCTATCTCCTAAAGTTTTCTAAACCGACCTCTGATACAAACTATAAGGCCCCTGCCTTAAACATTACCTAATATTGACTTAAATGAATAATTCACATTGAGGATCTTTTCAGGTTTAGAGTTTTAGAGAATTAGGACATAACTATTACATCTCAAAAGATTACAAAGTATACACTTCTACTAAGATTCCAAAAAATAAAAATACTCTTAAAAAGAAACATTTCTAGTTCTATGTTTTATATAGAATGACTTTCCCTTGATCCCATCCATGACCCTATTCCACATTAAGTCCTGTGAAAAACATTTCAAAAAAAAAAACTCGGGGTGAGCATAAAAAGCTCAGTAAGGGATACACAAAGAATGAAACCTGTTAGTTTTTCAAACATCAAGTAAACCATGTATAACTTTATCAAATTAATACCTTCACCTTCATGAAGTAGTAAAAACTCTTCACTGAATAAAATATCGTTACTTACCTTTTTGAAACCAAATGATTACCATAAAACCCATATAAAGAACACATAACATATAAAGGTAACTTGGGACATAAACATACTTATGTGGAATAACCATACGGTCGACTTACACACATATCAATTAATGGAATAGACACACGGCCAACTTCCATACATACTTAATGGAATAGCCATGCGGCCGACTTTCATATCCAATGAATTAGAGGTTATAACATAACCACCCATCCTGGTATTCACGGAACCACCCGTCATATGGTTTATCACGTAACCACCTGTCAAATGTCCAAGTACCATTATAAAAATCATAAGACATAAAACATATATAATGGAAAGAAAACATTTCCACACTTTGATCACAATATTTCACTTAAATATGTTGACATAAAAAATCCATTATAAGAACCATTTTCAATACCAAAATACATAAAAGAGTATATGGTATTTATTTCATTAAAAAAAAATTTACAGCTTGTTTAGGAGGCCAAAGACCAAATAATACTCGCGGCGGCAGAAAAGGTAGTTGTCACCGCGTACGTTAAAAGAAACATTCCTTTTTTTCATTTTGTAAAATGCTTCGTAGAAAAAGGTTACTTTTGTATAAAAGTAAAAGTAAAAGGTGTTTATACACCGTATAAAAGAAAGTTTTGTATAAAACGAAATATGCCTCAATGAAAGGAGATTCAGACGAAGTCCCTTACCTCGGGTCCGACTTGATTCGATCGTTCTTTAAAATCCTGAATAATAAAATTGAGTGAATTTATATTTTCTTAAAAATCGTTTTCAAGTTCATTATTTCTTTTATATCACTTATTGACATGTTATAAACATTATTTAACCATTTATGTTAATAATGTTTGTTTTGTTGATATTTGGTTCTTAAGTCGAAAGTGTACTTCTTACAATTACATGTTGTTCGTGTGGTCAAAGGTTCTTTATATCCAAGAATGACATTCTTGATTTGGATATCATATATATCTAGCATATACATGTATTTATATTATCACATAATCATTTATAGGTAAGAAATGAAATGCACCGGTCATGGAGATGGTAAGCCGTACGTACGCATGAAGGCTACTTTCATTTCTATGTCATATTAATGGAATTAAAACTAAATGAGAGGTATGTATATTTTAATTACAGAATTATATTAATCATTTATATGTAACATAAATCATATATATCCCTTATATATATGTACTTATAATAGTACATTACAATTTGGGATAAGAAATGAAATACACCGTTCGTGGAGACGGTAAGCCGTACATACGCATGAATGCTACTTTCATTTCTATCTCATAATTTAATGGAAAGAAATAATAATGATATAGAGGTATATTATAATTCCAGTGTAACATCATATATAATAACTTTAAATCCATCCATTTTACGTCCCACATATGGCATTAACGAATCACATCACTTTGAGGGGGCGGTAGTCCGCACTTCCATAAATGAAGATATCGCGCTTACCCATAATGGAAACCATAAAGGTATGTCCAAAATGAAAAATACAGAATCTTAAGGAAAACATAAACATATTATATATCATATATAAATATATTGTCATCTTAATGGACACCTTTGAAGGTGTTAAAAGAATGTTGAACAATCATCGTTTCGGGAGGCCGAAATTCGCCATCCACGGAAGCAGTATGTTCTTTAACCATTAGATGTACGTGTGTGTAAGTGAAGATAGAATAATTCTTATAACAACATCCTAGTATATTTATTATAATGGAGTTGTTACAAAAGAAATGAATAAAAAGTGTTTAGGGGGTTAGAGAAGCAAAATAAAACAAAAGGACTCAAGTGGAGACATTACCTCAAAATCGGGTAACTCCATTTGGTTTGAGCTCAAAGGCTTTCTTGGGAAGACTTATGCCCAAAGTGAGGCTTCAAGGAGTAAGATAGGGAATTGGAGAGACAAAATGGGTAGGGTTTGGCTGAGCCAAAGGCTTTTGGTGCGTGGGTAAGGAGGTAGAGGTGGGGGCCTTTTATAAGAGGAGAGGAGGGGCACTCTTGGAAGGTAAAGAAAAGTCACATTATTTTAAAATGTATTCGGATTTAAGATGTCCCAAATTGATATAATTCGAGGATAAGGTGATAAGGGTTCGAAATACACCCATCCAATAGGTTTTGGACATGTTTAGGTTATAGATTTTACATTATCATTTCATTTTATTTAAATCCTTTATTAATGAGGTAATCACTGCATCATCATGATGTCATAAATAATTTAATTTATTTAAAGTCTAAAAATAATAAAAAAACTATCATGATGTAGGAAAGATTTTTATATTTCCAATGACTATTTATAATCAAAATTCTTACTTGTATAACCCCATGTAAAAATTATTTCAGTAAAACATTTCATGTTTGTGTTATTTTTACTTTAACATTAAATAAAAAGTTATTTATGTCATTTCCCAACAAATGTGGCTCCATGGGGTCCCCAAGTTAACCCATGGCTTATCTTGATCGGACATGACACAACCAATAAGGGTAGGACATGTGTCTAGGTATTTTCATTTTATTATAATATCATTTTTGCCTTAAATTGCACTAATTACCTCTAATCGCGATTAAAAGCATAAGAAGTTACTATTCACCAAAAAATTAGTTTAATCTCATTGAACCACATTTTACTTATTAATGACAACCATGTATGTTGGATTTTTGAAATTATAAACACAGAAGTGGTAAAATTTCATTTAAACGAAAAATCAGTTTTTATAAGTACCACTTAGTGGTGTCACTATTCATCAAAAACTGATGTTTTTCAGAAAAATACCAAAAAGTCACCCCAAGCTATAATTGATATTCCGAATTAAAAAATGAATTCTATTTTACAAAATTAAAAACATATAAGTCACATAAATTAATTTAATAATAAATTCCCGATGTCATGACAAATAGCATGTTTTTTTATGAAACAATAAGTATGAAAAGATTGACACTAGTTTAAGTCCGATTTCAAAGTGAAATTAATTCCAACGACCGCAATTGGATTAAATGGTAAATAATATTCTAATTGCACTTAAAACCCAATTCAAAATATTATCTAATCATCTTAATTAATTAGATTAAAAAGAGGTTTTGAATTAAAATACAACAATTTACATTATTAATTAAAAAATGAACATTATTAGAAAAATACCAAAAATTTACACAAAGTAATTTTTGATGCCCAGATTCTAAAGAAGAGTTATATTTGGTCCAATATAATGTATTAGTGTGATCAAAACTATATTTAATGATGGTTCTCCATTAAAAGGTGATATGTGAACCTTTAGTGAAAATTAGGGTATAAATGCCTAAAATTGAATTCTTTCCGTATTTTAAGCCTTTATCTTTTATTGGATAAATGTAAAAACATTTAAAAACATATATAATCATATTTTAGTTATTTCTATCCATTCCCTCCAATACAACAACTACATGTTAACTACCATTTAAAATAATATTATTATATTACTAGTGTACAATTTAAGTTTTCAAAGAAACTCATCGTTGCGTATCGAGTACGCTATCGAATGTAGAAAACCCTTTTAATTAAAATTAATATTTAATTCGTAAATATTAATAAATATGAAAATGTTTTATTCATTATTTACCTGGGACGTTACAAATTAAGTATTAAATATTTCTATATGGGAATATATGGTTATAATGAAATAGATATATCATCATTTCCTCATATGAAAGTGATGAATTTTTAGGGATAATATTATTTTAAGGATGGTATAATGTTACAAAATAATATTGTATAATATATTTATCTATGAATAAATTACATCATCGATGGATTATGAAACACTCAACAGTAATTTTAATCAAACAGTGATATAAAAGGAAAATATTTTTATTTAATGTGAATGTTATCACCTAACCAAAAGATTGATGGATATTATTGTGAATAAATAAATTATTATAGATTAATTTTTTATATGTATAAGACTGATTCATTGGAAATAATTTATTATAAATAAATGTAGTCATCATTTGAAAATGAATGAATTGTTTTTTGGAATAATAATTTTTCATTTGCTATATAGATTTTTTATTCAGTAGTTAAATTATTAAAATTATTTAATAATTATAATGAAATATATTTATTACAAAATCAACTAAATGTATTAAAAATTATTTTAAAATTATTGATGTGAATGTGTTATTAATTAATCTGGTTTTATGCTTTAAATTGTTCTATTATAAGATAGAGGATTCGTTAGGTTTGTTGATCATATTTTATAATTAATTTCTAACAATTATAGGTATTCCATTTTAATAAATTGGTTCTCTATTTTTAATCAGGTTTTTTAAATTTAGTATATTGCCCCCTTTTCTTTTTTTCCAATTTTAATAGTTACAACAGTAAAATTAATCACCATGATAATGGGAAAATTGGGTAAAAGTAGACTAAACCAAATTCATATGGACTCATTTATTAATCATAAATCATATTGTATGAATAAAAATTGGGAATTATCTCCTTATTCATTATATTCAATTTTAAAAGGACAGTTAACTTTGAATGTGACCAGTATAATATTTAATGAAAATAATGTTAAACAATTTCACACTCTTAGTTATAAATATATCGTATTAGTCCAAATGGGTATATAATCAAGTTATGAGGCAATATAAGTGCCAATTTCCATATTAATGAAAATATTTTCATGATGTAAATTTATAATTAATGTTTCAAAATTATAAAATCACCATAAATGTTTCTACATTGATAAAATGGTATTTATTCAATTATTAAAAATTTAAAATAAAATATTTTATAAAAGATTAAATGTAAAATAATTTTATAGATTTATTGTTTTATATGATTTTTATATATTAATGGGAAAATTATTTCCTGTTTTAAATGATTATATTTGAAATCATGATTTTTTGTTATGATATTTCTGTCAAAAAAATTTATTAGATTGATAATTGAAATCATAAATATTTATGAAAATTATATTTTAATTAAATATTTAAACACTATAAAAATGATAGAAGATGAAAATTAGACACAAATTTGGTCAACATTTTCATTATTTTTCCATTTATGATTGAGTAGATACCTTTGTAAAAATTATAACACTTTTAATTGATTTATACTCTATAGTGTTTAATGTTATAATATTTTAACTAAGGGGTAAAAAAAGAAATGGTCTAAAACATGTCATAAACCACATGAATATTTTTTTGTTGGTTGGATTTAAAACACATAAAGTCATATATTATAATATATATAATTTTTAAAAATTATCATGATAATGATCTTATTATATTTTAATCCTTTATGAAATACCAATACCATATGTCACATAAATTATATAATGAACCCCAATTTTATCTACCCCACACCACCACGATCCTTCTAGATCAACACCAACTTTTAAAATACATTTTAGACATAATATGGAAATTTATAGAGGTTTTATTCATCCAAAAAAATCAACCATTGGATCCTTAATATGATATATACAAGAGTAGTTTCAACTAAGATGTAATCACTATAACCAGTAAATAATTTTTAATTACTACTTAACAACATATAAATATGTTATATATTAAATAAAATAATAAATTAGCTAACCTCAATATAATTGTTTTATATTATTTACAAACCACCTTCATTTAACCTCTATCCATCAAATGAGAATTCAATGGATAACTCATGTGTTTGTAATGCTTCTGTCTGTACATATCGATACAATATGTTTTCCATAACCATCATTCATGGATAGTCATAATGATTTATTTAATCATCATATATAATAATTATGACATAATAATACTTATGTAATTATATTAAATCATCTACTTTATAAGTTATATTTTTTGGGAATTGATAACACTGATAGTCTGTATCTTTGGACTACCACATCCAAGAAGTTATGTGATTTGTTTTTCATTTTTTTATAAATTATAAGGTAATATGGATATATTTAGTGAGATAGTAATAAATATATGATATAATAATAATTTTTTAAAATTTAATTATTGTTTCCATTCATTATTAACCTCCTACGAAAAGTGAAAACAATATTCTTACATATATACAGTATATTGACTCTTTGAATAGTGTAATTTTTTTTTCAACCTCTATAGTTTATGAATGATTATAAATAGGTATATTATTTTTAAATAATTTTTATAATTATGTTATATATTTTTATATATATTATATAATTAATTTATCATTAATATTTAAGAGGTAAGAGTGCCTTCTAATCAAGTGGAACTAAAGTTGAGGGGTTTTTTTCTGTGTTTTATTTGATGAGACACTATCCTTATTCACAAAATTTTTATTTTATGTTTTCTTTATAGTAATCATGAATTTTTTTTATTATTCAATGGAAATTTTTGTGTATTAAAAACACAGCTATAGATACTTATTTTACGGGAAATTTGATTCAAATATTACCAAATCTGTGTGGGTATAATATCATAATATATTTGTTTATTAAATTTTTTTAGGATTAAGATTTTATTAGGAAAATTTTATGATATAACTCTTTAGAAACTCATAAATTTTTACCAACATTGGATATTAATTAAAAATATTTTTTCCATTCATTTTCCTTATAAAATTTTATCACAACACCAAAAAAAAGATGATATGAAAAAAAACGTTAATTCTCTACTCGGTTCAAAATATTTTTTACCTTCATATCTATGTTTTCCAAAAATAAATTATGTTACATTTTTATTATTTTCTTATGATTGTTAAAATTCATTTTTACCGATGTTCTACATTAACAAAATATTTTTTATGGAATCTTAATATTAATTTCTGAAAAAGGTATATATGATTTTTTCTACAAAAATGTGATGGGGATGTTCTCTATTAATCTATATGGAATGGATGTAATTTTTAATTATCTAGGAAAATAAATTTATTCCAGATTCCCTTAAAAAATTTCATGGATATTTTTAAAGAAATTACCACCTTAATGTTTCGGAATTTTTCATCATTTGAAACATTTATTTCAAATTGAAAAAGATATTTTCTTTAATAAAATTTCAAGTGATTCTTAAAAGAATTTTTCAACTATGTTACAGAATTTAATGTTACTTAGGATTATAGGGATATATTCCTCAGACACCATATTTATTATGTATGTTTTTATATTTCTTGTTTATGATTAAAATATGTATAAAATACTCACTCTTAGTCAATGGGTTATACTATTATTATAAAGAGACATTTTTATAAAATTTGTTACATTTTTAGCGGTTGTGATTTGATGAAATGTTCATGAAACCTGTTTTGTTAGATAGGTTGTTTTATGATGAAGTCTATTTGATATTATATCACAAAGATATATATATATATATATGTGATTTTTATATTTTTATTAGAGAGACCCATATATTTTTTCAATGAATTGGGTAAGGATAGATATCCCATGAGATTAATAGGACAATAATGGGTAGTGAAGAAAAATTTGAAGTTGACTATTTCCACTATGTTTTTCTATGGAGTGAACCTTTAATACTATTATAGTAAGGAGAGTGAAAAAATCCACAATGATAGTCTTTTCAATGAGACGAGACAATAGATGAAATTATTTTATATTTTTATTTGTTTCTATCAAATCAATTTGTATGCCAATGTTATGTTCTCATGGATCATGTTATATGATTATAGAATTATTCTTTCCATATGAAATACATATATTTATGAATTGAAAAAATTTATAATTATGTATATGATGTATATGGTTTTAAAATGTTATTATCAATTTCTCATACAAGTAGGTTTTTGTAGATTTAATATATCTTTTGTCATGTATAACATGAAATGTGATCTCACCTTTTATTATGTTTCATATCCCCATATTATATAGAAATGGAATATTTTGGATATGTCAAACAATGGATATATTTTTGAAGAAGTTATTGGGTGGTTATATTGTTCCCTTAGGAACCTATTATTAATGTATACCATTTTATAATGATGGGAAACCATTATAGTACCTGTATTTTTTTTTGGAAGAACAATTCAATATTTAGGAATGAAAATATAATATCTATATATGAAAATTATATTTCATTATATGTAAAAAGTAAATAATGTATTTTATTTTTTAGAAATGTATTTTAATTGGTTCATCGAAGAAAGAATATAAACTATCGATATTTAGAAATTGTGGAAATATTCTCCTAGGAAAGTACCTTAAAAGAATGGGAAAAGAATTCATGTGAGGGGAATGAGGTCAATATGTTCAATATTTTTGAAGATAAATGAAAAAATTCAACATAATTGGAAAATGAATGTTCCATTCATTCCTCCCCAAATATGCCACTATTTCAACTAAAAAGAACATGTATACTATACAGTTCAATGTACTATGAAAAAGTTGAGTGAGGATAACAGACTAAAACAACCTCCTAATATAATAAACCATTTTACAGTTTTTCTTATCAATATTATCATTTTTAATTTTGAAAATACTTTGGTGAAAGGTATTATTGTTATTTACTAACATATATTTAATGTAAAAATTGATTATATATTTATATATTACTTTATTTAATAAATTTTCTTTCTAATGATTAAATCACCAAATATTGAAATTGGGAGCGTGATATCAGTGAATGAAGGATGTGCTTTATAAATTGCATTTCATCTATATATCCACTACCAAATTTACATTGGTGTTAATAATATTCTAGAAAATTTATTTATTCTTTCATTTGTTTTATTCAATTATATACTTGTAATAGATTGTTTTTTACTTTTATAGGACCAATATATACTACCATGTGATGGAAATATCATTCAATATACCAAACTAACCTGGAATTCTATATAAATTAATACAATTTTTTAGTCTTCTTTAGATGTTCATTCCCATGTATGAGTATCAGTTCCATATGTGAAATAATATATTGATTAAATTATTGATTTAATGGAATGTATCACAGTTGAAGTCATTCCCATTGTGACATAATATGATAATTTATTCCCTAAAGGGTTTCATAGACTTCTACAATAATCAATATCTATAGTGATATATAAAATTGGTACCTATAGAATTATCCATATCAACGAGTCCACATAGAATAGTCCCCGCTTAAATAGAATAATTTAGTAACTGACAATGATATAATTTTTTAATTTCGTTAATATTCTATATTAATTTACAAAGGTTTATAAATGTATACTTTTTTTAAAATAATGATAGTTCAATGTTTCACTTCTTTGAATATAATGACATTAATAAGATCACGATGACCAAACAATACCCATTTTTAATAGATTGATGAATATTTTATTGAACAATTAATGAATCATTACTGAAAAAGGTATGATTCTTTTATTGGTATATCATCAATTGAATGTGAAAAATTATGATATTCCAAATAATATAATTTATAAAAAATATGGACAAAATATGTTCATAGTTATTTCATTATGTCTCAGAAATTCTCAAAAAAAATCATAGATATATAAATTATGTAATTATATATTACATCAACAAAATTATAATGGTATTTATTGAGGATACACTCGTATAATAAAAATGATATAATGATGTATATATTGTTGTTATGTTGATCACTTAGAAATTTACTATTCATACCCACCCATAAACTTATGTGTTAAGTTGATTCTATATTTCACATTCAAAATATAAAAATAAATATCAAATGGCATTTGGTTTAATTAGTTAATTTTTATCACATATGAAAAGGTAAATTTCACATATTTTTATTTTTTCATTTTAGATAGATGGGATTTGGAGATACCATGATTGAATTCAAGAAATGTGGGATAAATAGTGGATAGATCTCATCTAATATATGGGCTAAAATTAACACGTTTAATAATTGGTGCATCAAAATTGGTTAAAATTTAGTCTATGAATGTGATATCCTATAGTAAATATTCTTATATATTACCTTGGAGGCCAATTCATCCATTTTATGAATAATATTCTATATAATGTTACAGAATATTAACAATACATAGTCTCGATGAAACTTATTAAATTAAATGATATCATAGAATCTATACCTCAAAATTATGAAATATTATTTGTGGTGACATGTTATAGGTTATTAAAATATCTATTTTAAAACAAATACATTAACATTGTTTGATGACACAAATCCAAGATACTTTTTTTTGGAATTCAGTGTTCCCAAAACCTCCTTATGTAGTACCAATAAATTTCATCCATGGGAACCATTTTTTGAATATTAAAATTAGTGGAAATTATATACTTTATATTTATTCCCTAATGCTTCTACTTTTTATCCATGAGCTAAAGGAGTATCCTATCATCCTATAGAGATCAATGATAAATGTGATGTTTCAACAAAGCCTCATCCTCCTGCCATTGGTGATCTAATAAGTGGTCCATCATTTAATGGGACCAAAACAAACTTATTGATCTATTTCTAGATGATTATCTTCTTCTATTTTTGTTCTACATTTCTGAAAAACATTTAATATTAGTTTTGTATCAATAGTTTTCTCCGTTCACTACATTTTTTTTGCAAAATCGAGTGAAAAACTTTTCTTTTCAATACAGTTTCAGTTGAGATCCCATGTAGGAATCATGGATTGCTCAGATAGGACAACACATGAATCCATTTTATCTTACTTTTACATGATATTTCTATATACATTGGAGTAACACATACCAGTCTTAAGGTCCAAGCCATTTTATCAATATTGTTGTGTAATGGTTTTGGTCTTTGTTCAACATTTTAAATTTTATAGGGGGCTTCAAGATCCAAATTATATCCGTCTGATGGATTCCCTTAAACATGGGTAATTTTAAGATAAAAATATATTAAAAGATTTATATTATACGTTGAATGACCCTTTAATCTAATAATTTTAAAAATATAACCTTTTTAAAAAATACTACAATCATTAGTTAATGAAATTAAATTTTAATGAATTTATCAATACCATGACATGTTTTTTTAAATTTAGTTAAATATATATTCTTTAAACCTCAAATTAAATCTAAGATGTTATATAGGGTCAAATCTATTAAAAAAATTAACTTTAGAATCATAATCTAGTTGATGCGTTATTAAAATGTGGCCAATCATTAAACGAGTTTATAGGGATAAAAATGTGTTTTTAGGTTTTTTTTATATAATCTTTTTAAAATTTATAAAATTTATTATTATTTTTTCTATTTGGATTTATTATATTATTTGTGATATAAAAATATTATGGTTATAGTTTTATTCCATGATGTGTTATAACATGAGTTAACTACCACATTTAGAAATGGAAATGTGGAGGATCCCACATAAAAAACACTATGAAAAACCATATAGTCATTTTAGGAGATCAAATAACTCTTATATTCTCTTATAGAATATATTCCTCTTGAACTAAATGATAAAATAATAATAACATGTATAAAATGGTTGAAAATAACTGAACAATAAAATAACTCACTTCCACCGATGTTGATATCCATCCAACCTATATTCTATAACATGGTGTATATCAAAACATAAATATTAAATCTCTCCTAATTTTATATCTAAAAATATTTCATGTTCTTGATAGAGAATAACCACAAAATTATTTAATAGAGTTTCATACATTCCTTCAGACTTTAAATCCTAAAAATAAATATAATGAAAACTAAAATTTTTTTCATTCAAATTTTCTTTATGATACAATAAAAATTATTGGTTATATAACGTCAAATCCCTAATTTGATGTTGTGTGGACATGGATCATTTTTTTCATAAAAAAAACTTCGACACATCTAAACCTATTATAATTAGGAATGAAATTCGTGGAATAATAAAATTAAAAGATGAAACACTTCATGAACATTCGGAATTATATAATTTTTTTTCATAGGATGTCCACATCACAAATAAAGTGATATTTTATTAATAAACTATTTTTAGAATACTAAATTGCAATCGATTTTACCCGGATTTATTTTTATGTAGGTGGATTACAAGTTGATAATAATCTATTTTATTAATGTACAATCATTGATATCATGGCACAAAGCACACTGGAATTTCATTCAAGGTTTAGTTTACCAATCAATGGTTTCTATGGGGTGCATTGTTATTAACTGAAGATGATTTTTAACACTAATTTAATATTGTTATGTATGATTCTATAATAATATCCTATAGAACAATGTAAATTGCACCATTCTCCTACAATTCATTGTCGTAACTATGTAGTTGACACCCACTATTCTGACCAACACAAACAAATGAGAGAACCATTCGAAAAATTGTGATGAAATCATTCTAAGACACCAATATAACAATACCATTATGTGTGAACCATTATTTCAATAAAATTATGGGTTCAATGATGATAAATCCTACATATAAGTGGTTATTATAACCAATTTGTATAAATGGGGAACCAATATGAGCAAGCCAATCATCCCCAACCACCACCAATAAATCCATCATTACAATAATGAACATTCTAAAACCAACCTTTGAAATTTAAATTTATCATAGTGGGCATGTTGAAAGGAAGGGATATAGAAATATCAATGTAGAACAAACCAACCAAGTATTCATAAAAGACATAAAAACTGAAATATCTTATCTCACAAAAATTTTCAGTGAAATAAAAAGTCAAATGTTAGGTAGACTATATTCTCCACCACATGTAAACCCTAGGGATTATAGAAATGCTACTCTAGTGATCATTGATAGTTGGATGTAACATGAAATAGAAATAACCCTTCTATAATAGTCATACTCTATTAAAGAATCATCCATCCCAACAATCACATGCGATCAATTTGAAGAAAATACCTTCCCTGAGAGAAACCACAAGAAGTGATAGTGAGTATATTTTGAGGAACCAATTACCAAAACCATTGCTCTTTTATGTCCCTAATAGGAACCCATCATCAGAAATCTAATGGTACCGAACATGAAGTAAAATCTTTTATACATTCAAAAAAGAATATATAATCATATCCTTGATTGATTTCATGAGGAAAATTATATTATATGACATTATTACAAAAGATATGTGTCACAAAATATGGTGACTGCGAGGTGATGAAAATGTGATTTGGGGGTGGGGTGGGGTGGGGATATCATCATTGATATATGCATCACATCCCACTAAATGAAATGATCCTAGAATATTCTATATTCTATGTAGTGTGGGGTAGTATTTCATTTTCAATTCTATAAATGATATGGATTATTATTAACATGTTTATACCTAACTATAGTTTACATTAAATTAATGATGTGGAACCTAAGCACATATATATATTAATTCGACATGAAATGTGGAAAACTGAACACTCATTGGTGTGTTGGAGGATGTTCGTGTGTGTGTAAAATTATTTACTTTCCTTACTTATATTAATGTTCCTAGAATTGACGAATTTATGATCACATGAAAATACCTAATAATATTGGGGGGGGGGGTTATTTCATGAAATTAGTTCAAAAAAAATTAATTTCCAAAATGTAACTTTATCTAAGGAGTTTGGAGGTTAATTTTTTCAAATCAACGTCCTTGATGACATGAAGCACCCCACAAGAAAATTGTTCATATTTTTTAGTTAATTCTTGTTGATGTTCTATATATCCCCAAATAATCATTCTTTCATTCCGCTATTCTCCATTCTTTGTTATCATCATTCATTGATATTCTAGATAATGAAAAATGTGTTAGATTCTATTTTGGATTATAATAATGGAATGTATGTTTGTTTATTTATTCTTTGATATTCTCATATGATCCTATAAAAATTGATGACACTACTCTTCTTGTAAAACATTATTCCACATATAGGGATATTACAATTTTTTAGTTATATGTGATAATTGGGTATTAAAATTAATTTTAACCTAAATTAATCCAATATATCATTCAATTGGAACATATAACAATACCTTAATGATTAAAAATATTCATAACATGATAATGGAAAAATTTTTATTATCATTAGTACATTTTCACCCCCTCTAGAACAATAATGTTGATTTAATAACCGTTGAGGATATATATATAATCTTTATGATCATCAAGTTCTAACCTTCCAAGAATTATCCTTTAAATATTAATACATCACATATATTTAAATAACGATGATAAACTATTGAATAAAACACAACACTGAAAAACCCAAATAAATATGGTGTTGTTAAAATGAGGTATCAAATCATAATTTTATGTAATCATTAAATAAATATTTATTAATCAATGGGTCGGTAAATTGTATATAGTTCCTGATAAAATTATTCTTACATTAAAAAAATGAAAATAATATATTCCTTCCATCTCATGAATAGAATATATGCTCTTTTTGTCTATATTATGCCTTATGAAACTAGCATAGTAGGACGTACCGTTTCAAATTATCATTTATTGACTAGATGATAGTGATTCTAGAATGAAATTCAGACTACATATTTCATGATGTTTATTAGGGATTCCATCTTACATACATTTCCCCAAAGGATCATGAAATGTAATCATTCACCTTCCCCATATTGTTTAATTATATCAATTTATGTTATAAGGAAGTCAGTGATAGTGACCGCATATTATCATAATTCATGAATTAGTAATAATGCTTCCATTTTTAAAATAATCGAAAATCACAATACATAAATATATAATATTGATGGAAAATTATACTAGCATTCAATATCACCTATCATGTATGAACAATGAGTTACAAACCCATTTATCAATAAAATTATCCTATTCAATTTCACAATTTTAGTATAGAATTTAGTTAAATTCATAAGTGTTATTTTTATTATTTTTATAAGATCATATAATTTTAATTCTATTAATTCATGTTAATTAGTATTTATAAGAGGGTTTAATTATCATGGTTAAAATGGTGATAAATAATATTAAGAAATTATAATTATATTCATTTATTAAAACTACCCAAGAGGGTGGTTTAATTGCACAAGGGTGAATATAGGTGAAACTCAATAAAAATCCCCATATAGGTTGTTTTTGAATTAGGTGAATAACCAATAATGGTCTAAATTAAATCATGATTGAAATATAATTTAAGGAATTTAGACATATAAAATATTGTCAACAATTTAAATGGATCATTCATATAATCTAGTGTGTGGAAAACAACATAATTAAATAACTACAATGAAATTATGCGAAAATACAAATTAGAACATCCACATTCATAGGATGGTCCAATAAACAAATATCCCAATTTTATTTGAGCCCGATCAAGGAAAATCAAAGAAAAAACAAATAACTAGAATATATGGAAAATTATCACACTCAAAGATAGAGCCATTGATGGTTAGATAATCTATGAAAGGATGAATACGAATCTATAGAATCATCAATAAACATCCAATGTGACAAAAATGTCTCGAATCAGAAATGGAAAAGATGGTACCGCACCCTAGATGGGGTATATGAGGATGAGCTCTAGGGTCGCCCAACTATGCTTTTGGATGACAATAAAAATGAAAGTAAACCATTATAAAAATTAAAATGAAAATAATAATTTTCACTTTATTTAAGATTATCGTGGTTTGGATATATGATTAGAAAATAAAATAAAAAATTATTCTATATCATCTACCTTGCAGGAACACCCCGATTCGCTGGTCACATGTTTTTATCTATCCATTCATCAACTGAGAATGGTTACTGGTTATGTGGTTCAATAGTTGTGGGATAGATGAATGGTATGTGATAACAATGCTTATTCCATTGTGGTCACCCTTACATAAATTCCCTAGGTCACATAGTTATTACAATGATGTTTCATAGTTTAATATTATATTCCCCATAAGAATGGGGAACCACAATTGAACCTCTCATTTTAACTTATAACAAAAAATCTATTTGTAACATTTTATCATAACAAAAACTTTCTCATTTGAAGCTCAATGATTCCAAGACTCTAGAAATCTCTAAAAACACCAATTATTCATTAATACCCATCTAAAAATAACTCTTACATGTGTCAAAAATGTTGGAATTAAAAAAAATTTCTTCATATTATCCTTTTACCATCGCCCAAATAAAATTTTATAATTCATTCAGAAGTACATTTCTTTTCAAAAAAACATGAGATGCTTAAATTTCCCCAACATAAAAAATTTGATCCCTGAATATGATTTTGTAATATATAAAAACATCATATGACCTACTTTTTTGTTGATATTTCTTTAAAATTAGTGTGTTGTGTTTCCAAAAATAAAACACACTTCCAAGAATCCCATCAACAATATGGTACATATTCTATTAAAAATATAACCAATTCTTGTATTCCAAACTAAAACATCGAGAAAACGTTCGTCGATGACATTAAAACTAGAGATACAATCGCGAAATCATTTATTTTTTCATTAATTCTATACAACTCATCAATGTGGGTTCACACATTTAAATCCTAAATTTTATCTACAATACCTTCACCATCATAATTGTTTATTTTAATATGCCTCCTGTAATTATATAAACACTCATGGAATTACCATAATATTAATCAAAAAATATCTCACAATCAACTACATTAAACTAGGTACATGTGAAATTTATTAATAGGTCTTGACAATACATATCAATAAATTCTTCATCCCGACCACATGCCATAATGTGGTTCCTCACCGACCACATTTAATGAATCCAGATGAAAACTTGTCAATCCACACACAAGCATGTATTCTCAAAATGATTGCATTATACTATTGGATTTTTACAACCCAAAACATGATGCCTTCTCCTAATACAACTCACATTTACTTTAAAAAATACATTATAGCCTATATCCATCTTCTAGAGACCTCAAAAACCAAATAAATCTTTTACTTTTTCACTGAACAACACAAATGTAGCTGTATATATGTCCCAAAAATCATAGATCCTCACTCTTAAACATCACATTCAAGATTGAATATGTATGATATTACATCAAAATAATTGAATGGAGTCCAAGGATCTCATATAGGGTAGTCCACACTCTGACATTCACAAGGGATATGTTAGTACATATCTATAAGTTTCATGCATCAAAACAATGACTGAGCACAACAACATTCATGTCAAGTGTTAACCGATGTCTGTGAATCCATATAGATCATTCCTACATGGGAACACATGTATCACTTATAGCTAAGAATTCCACTAATAAGAACCATGTATTAAGAGCGCAACACCAATATAGTGTACTTTTCAAAACTGAAAGGGAATTTGGTTTACTCTTATCGTACTACTGAATCTCGGTCAGAATATCCTAATGATATTAAGATATGGGAAATGATTTTCATTAATAAAAGTGTAAAAAAGTTGATAATAATAATTAAAAATAAGGAAAAAGGCCCATCATTTGATGAAGTTCTTAGATGGTTACCTATCAACTATATCCAACTACACAGTTGATATAGGGAAACCACCACCGGTCAATTTCATTTAAAATAGTTTGGTTGATAATGAAGACATGTATTCAACAGGAAACTACTTTGTCCTTATCACATGAGGCATTATATAACCACTCAAGAGTAAACAACAATGTCCACTACTATCTAACAGTTTTTATAATTGTTTCATGCACATCTAACGTTTTCATTATCATTCTTCATCTCAAAAACCAACATGTTTCTTAATGTAATGAACTAGTGAAAATTCAATGGAACCCAACACATTTCAAAAATAATCCTCCCTGTCTGTTCTCCCTCTATGTGGAATTATATACATATATTAATTAGAAAATATTCTTAAAACCAGAAGACTATCCATGTCATTAGATTATTAAAAATGAAAACACATCCCATAGAAAAATATCTATAAACTACTAACAATAGGTTCAAGACACATAAAACACTCCATTATCATACTCTATCATAAAAATTTAATGAAAAAAGATTCTCAAAATCCTGAAATATAATACCCACCTTCAGAAATACTTATTTATCATTTCTGGAGTTATGTAAACGTAAACCATAACATTAGGTGTAATATTAAATCCAACCTGACCAGCATGTCAAATCAACAAATCCTAATGGTATTTTCATCTGAACTATTGGAAAGATTTGTGTTTATTATAACTCTTAGGCCACACTACCAAGTATATGACCTATAATTCGATAATAACTTCTCATGATTTTAAAAATTCTTATAAAATTCATAAATAATTAATGCACCATTTTAATCAAATTAATGGGAACCATTTATATTAATGTATAATATAATGATATGCAACAACACGATAAATAATAAATTTATAATCTACACACACTTTTCAAAAATATATATTTGATTATTCAATGGATCAAGAATAGAATATCGCTTATATTAGTTTTACTCTTTATGACTAATAATCTGAATGATAGATTCAAAAATCATCCACAGCTGAAAAAATAAGGGTCTCATGAACTACTAATAAGATTTCCCCTCCCGTGGAATGTTTATCCAACTAAAACAATGCATTAAGTGATTTACATGCTAATAAAAAGAGTCAATTTGTAGCAGGAACAACGATATAAAATTGTTTCAGTTTTGAGAACAATATTTCTTACTCCTGATAAATGGATCGGAAAAGGAATGACACATCTAAAATGAATCATTTGGATTTATAAATGTTTTAATTTTTTCTGGGAGATACCTACCTCGTGCAATCCCATTATAAATGATAAATGATTCAACACTATATAAATGTAATGTTGATGATGTCACTTGTCTATACCTCCTATAATTTATAGAAATGATATTGAAGGTTTATACTATGTGATATTCTCACATTCCCACTTCAAGGAATCTATAATTGAAATAATTACATATCCACTACGTTATGGTTGAAAATAAAAAAACCACATTTTGTTTTTATAAGAGTTTATTCATTTATTTACATTTGATCATTAATTATTTTAATGTATTAATTAAAATTTTATGAACCAATTAAATGGGAAAAAGTAATATTACTTCTTTTAGCTAGAGCCACCGGGAATAAATGTTATGTTATATAAAACACAATTTCAAGAATTATTAATCAAATGACATCATATCATATTTGTTGACCAAGTATTATTAAATAAATTTTAAACATCATTTTTTTATTCATTATTTTTCAAAATTAGAATATTCAATTAAAATACCAATTTCAACATACATATTAAAAATAATTTATGTTTCAATTTTAATTTTAATAAATTAACCATTATTTATATGTTAAGTAAAAGGAATTAAATAGGTATTTTATTATTTAGGGGAACTGGTTCTGAAAGATAACACCATATGTTTATATGTAAATATGTGAAAAAAGATGTAGACATCTTAAATAACCTTACCTATATAGATTATGTATAACCACTATGTGAATAAGTACAGTTGAATTTCAATGAAAAGGTAACATACAAGGGTCACAAAAATGATGAATGATGATGAACTACAAGTGTCCCATCAGGCCATTAGGGGATAATATAATTGCAACCTAAAACATTTTAATACTAAAAATTGTTAAATCACTTTTTCTTGTCTTCTTATAAAAATTGATAATAATGACCATCCTACAAGGGATGATTCATGTCTACCATGTAACCATAATAGGTCATGAACATCCTACTTAGGTTGAGTGATGTAATATGTTTATAAGAAACCAATTCATTAAAAGTAAAAAAATTAAAACAATTCATATTTATACCATGGTATCAGGTTTTTTACAGTGCATATATAATTTTCTATTATATGGTTCAATATTTTTTAATTTATAATTAATTAAAACACTTTATAGATTTTCATATTGGCCCCCTTTTATTTTTAACTAGTATGTTTCATCCCATGAATCCAAATTTCCTTGGATCAAACATGTCTTGATTAGTTATGTAAGGTTCCTCTATGAACTTACAAATGGATATTTAATTTACATTTAGAATAATTATTTAATTTCAAAATTAACATCAAATATTTAAAAAGCCATGTGACAATAAAAATTTATTATAGGGACATATGCCATAAAATACCTAGAAATGATTACAATTTCATTCAATTTATGAATTAAACCTACATGCCATGGAGTATTCAAGGCCTATGAATAAATATGTGCAAAAAAGGCTTCATGAAATGTTATTTCTGTTCCATATTTTTCAAACTAAAATACTATAAATCTCATAAATAATTAAGTATCCTATTTTAAAAAAATAAATCAAGGTTAAATCACAATCAATAGAAAAAATTAACAAAAAGAACAATACTATCATCCATAACAACATGTTCATTTCCCTATGGATGGATTATCACTCCCATACACAGATATAAACCATGATTAGATAACATCATTGTGAATTTTATACCATTGTAAAATAGTATGATAAAAATGAAAAAACACCTTTGATACCACTTGTAACATCATTACCTAGGATCCAATTATATCTTTGTTTTATAGATGTTTCCCATAGATCCTTAGGAATTCGAGGTGGTCCCCTTTATTCCTAGTGGAAATCAGGCTCGAGGAACTATTATAATTATCTCCCAAGATATAGTTTTGAAATTTATAAATTATTTTTAGTTAATTGATATTACTTTTATTTGTAAAATTGTTTATCTAAAAATAATAAATTTAACACCTAAACCATTAATGTATTTTCCAATTTCCGGAATATAATCGATTAAAAAAATGGATATTTTTGTTTCGTTAGTGTTAATTCAATATTCCTATAATACCATTTAAATGTAAAATGGAAGAAACATAATTACTATAATTATATATAAAAATATTGTTATAAAATGTTTTTCATATTCAACATAACCAATACAATTCATAATCTAGAGAATAAAATAAATTTTTTCAATGTTTCATTTAACAATAATCCTATACTCATTTCATATAAATACGAACTTATACACCAGTTTAATTACATTTAATAAAATTATTCCATCACCAATATATCTTAAAAAATATCTCCCAATATTCTTTTGATGTTTTTAAAATATCTGGTATGAAAAAACTAACAACTATTAAGACCTAATTTTGTTTTTAAAGAGGCATCTCAGTTATGGTAAGAAAATATTCTACCTTACTTATTTTAATAATCAATAACATATTTACCATATAAAAAAATATAATAAAACACCAATGATAAGGTAGAAGTATCATAATTATAACTTCATTTAAATATAAAATTTATGTTTTGATTAATTTTCAGTATGTGTAATGTTTCAATAAAACATTTCATGAACCATTCTATGTTTGTTTTTGATTTATGAGTGATAATTTTATTTTCTTGACCACTTTTGAAATTTGGTATTATAATTTTTTTTCATGTATACATAATTTATTACATTTAGTTATATTATTTTAATGAATTTTAATTATAAAATAGTCATACTATTAATAATATCACTGATAAACAAAAAATTTAGTTGATTTTCTTTAAAAATAAAATAATTAAGAAACACTGCATTGTTGAATATATTTAGGATCATCAACATGGATAATGATATTTTATATTATATGAATGAAATTACACTCTACCATTAAGAATATAGAACTTATGGATCCATATACCATGGTCCATTGGACAACATCACTATAAGGATGCTGTGTTGGAACCATGAAATTAATATATCAGTGATCAGCATAATCAATCAAAAAATTATTAACTTAATATTATTTCCATAAAGAGGTGTAATAATATAGAAATATACATTATTAATGTTTGAAAACAATAAAGAAAAAATTATATTTTATAATTTATGATTTTAGAGTTGTATCTATTGAATGCTAGACTCCAGATAATGGATTCAATTCAATGTCCCAATTTATTAAATTTTTTGTCTCAATATTTTATAACATATATTATACGAATCACCAAAAAAATATTAATAGTATAAATTTCTATTATACAATTAGTATTAAAGTTTTATTTATCTCTTTTATTCTATTGTATATCATTGTTCATATGAGAAAATTTTTGTAAGTGGAGTCCTCATGTTTCCAAAATTAGTTTTATTATATTATCTATATCACTACTACTCATTCTCTTCATAACATAAAATCCTGATCTATTATGAATACAATTTTATGTTATACATTCTATATTATTTTATATTTTTTATATATTAATGTATTTATTAATTTTTATGTATTATTTTCCATTTAAAATGATTGTAATGTCTTTATTTTTTAAATACCACCCTTAGATTTTCTTATAATTTTCAATTCCATTCCTCTATTTAGGGACTATATTTTATGAATTAGTTGATATTCCCACCTAGTTAACATCTAATAAAATTCATTGTCATAATATTTTCGTTTATAATATGTTTTGTCATTGATACATATTTTAAGACAATATAATTTATCCAATTTCCATGGAATGAGTTTTTTAAATATTATGTGATATAAAATATAAGATTTCCTGTTGAACCTATATATATGATATATTATGATGTGTTATACATAGAATTACTGGTGGATGAGCCCCTAAGGGGCTTGTGGTGATAGGGTTTCCCCTCATTGCCACCTCATCTCCCCCTTGGTAGATTTGTTGTGTCTTATTATGACTCTCTCTTTGTTGAGTTTATTAAAGATCCCCCTATAATGCTAATTTAATGCTAGGGGCTTCTACGGTGCTGGTAGATCCCCGAGCGTAAGTCCGGTTTGCATCAATTTCACTTTTTTCACCAGAATACACCATCATAGAATTCATGGTATCGAGACGGTGTGATGCCATCTTGTTGTCATCTTTTTCGATTATTGAGGGTTGTATTCATACTCTTCGGTGGCTTCAGATATTTTAAGGATTGTGGGGTTCTTCTCCAATGGGACTAGTGTTGGTGACAAGATCTAGTGCTCGATTTGATTTGTGGAGTATCCTCTATCCTCTTGATGCATTTTGGGAGGGGAATGGTATTGTTTCCTTGATCATGGATTTTCATAAGGCTGCATAAGATTTCTGCTATGACTTTCCTGGTTGTGATTCATGTATAATCTTCTTGCTGTGATATTATTTATGGTTTGAGATGTGCTAGTCCAGTTCGTGATGGTGTTGCTGAATCTGTTGATTGATGTTGATTTTTTGGATCAACATTTGTTGATGGAAACAAGTTTTTTGTTTTATTTATTATTGATTTGGTATGACATTTATGTGGATGGAAGGACTCTAGTGATTGTTTTTAAAGATGTTTTTGCTTTTTCACTTGCATCGGCATGCTTAGTATTTTGTGATTTTGTGATTTTGATATGTGAAATCTTCTCCACAAGATTGTAGTATCTGCTCCAAATGAGGTTTCAGAGCAGGAAGAATTCACCAGAGTTTGGCCATCCAGATTAGGATTATTGAGAGGGCATGACTTTTTCCATCGGTACTAGGCCCGTGCAAACCTACACATGACATGTTGTTGAGTGGCCATGCAATGGTGGAGGCTTGATATAATGATATAATCATTGGGTAGCAGAGTTTCTTATTGTCTTCTTCTATTTTATCTTTCATTTAAATGGTTTTTATTGGATGAAGTTGTTAGGGTTCACACATAGCCTCTAAATGTGTCATTTGAAAATACAAAAAAATGGATTATGGTGATGTGGCCTATTGAAATGGAATTATGCATCACCCCAATTTAATAGATAAGTCTTTTATCTAACTGGATATTCAGTATAGTGAATTGTATGTCATTCTAACACATTATTTTTTGATATAATGGACTTCTTCCTTGATTCTCATTTATAACATCATGTATTATGTTTTTTAATAACACATCATATGTCCATGATTTCAATGCCTCCATGATTTAATTCCCCTATTTTGTGCCACTATGTGATGACTAATGATATTTCTATTATGTGATCACAATTAATTATTATTTAAATGTATATCCCATACCCATGATTATGATCTCCTTTACTATTATTTTTAGGGAATCCATAGTTTTATGAATGTCCATAAGGTATCCTATATTGTGATAGGAGTATGATTCAATCTAGTTTCATGTTAAAAATGATACAAAAATATTATATAGTTCATTTTAAAATTATTTGTTACATAGATAATGTCCCTAATTCACATTGCCCTTAGATTTTTAGGTGTATTTTATTACGTGGTTTCTATGTTAAAATTTTTATAGTAATATATATAAGAGATATGGAGCATTACATAAATTCCCAGACATAATAAATTTAGAATATTTTTATAATTTTATAGGATAGTGATGATCATGTGGGAAACTCATTACAGTGGAATTATATATATGTATATATAAGAAATATCTCGTGTAAAAAATAATATGGCACCTGATTTCAAATACCATCCATGAAAATTGATGGGTTATTAAGTGGAAATCCACATCTGTATGTATTAGAATAGTTTCATCAATATATATTTTTCCCCAAATCCATAAATTCATTTTAATTGATTTATCAAAATTGAAGAACGTACATTTTCTCTTTTAAATAATAAATATTTATGATCTTATAAAAATGCTTGATAGATATACTTAATTTTTAATTTAATCCCTCGTTAAAATGTAATCCATGGGATTTTTAAATTTACAAGTGCTCAGAATGAAATTTTTTCAAGAATTTTTTTCAAAAATAATTTTTTAAAATTTTGAAAATAGATAGATCTTTAGATGTAGGGAGCTCCCATAGTGATCAAATCACTACAACATAAAAAAATTTCATATAAATAATTAATGTATTAATATATCCATATATGAATTCGCCATGAAATGAAAAAAAAACCCATTTATTATCTATAAATTAAATGTTTCATATGATAAACCTATTTACAACACTCATATTATAAAGGGATAACATTTTATTCATTAGTTTTATGTGAAAACACTAGTAAATATCATAGTATGACATTATAAAATGATATAGGATAAATTAGATTAAATAACTGATTCAATCATACATTATCATATTATACAAGTCATTTTATGTATAATACAGAAATTTAGTGTATATCACTATGTTGATTTTTATAACACAACAAAAAACAATTTAGTTTATACAATTAATATGGATTACCATTATTATATATTAATATTAGTCTCTTAGAATAACTAAAAATTTATAAATTTTTAATATTCTCTTCTTATTTCACATAAAAATTAATAACCTATGAAACAATATAAAAAATTCCATTTGGAATCCTCCAAATCTACTTGTATTCAAATTAAAATTCAATTAACTATTTTTTATATCATTAGAAAAAAAATTAATTATTGATCTAAATGTTGTTTCAAAAAATTAGGGAATCACTTTTGAAGAGACTCATAGATATGTAAACATAGACTTCATAAAAAACGCATCTTCTATTAAGTCCCCCAAAATAGTGATTGCAAAGGCCTTTATATAATTTAAAAAAATTATAAATCCACTAATCCTTAATTGTGTGCATATATCATCCTCTAAAAAAGAATCATTGCCAGTCAAATTAAATCATATCATGCATAAGAATAATAAAACACATGTAACACCATTCCTATTTCAATTATTTAAATCATATACAAAATGGATAAATATATTATAATTTTTTATTTAATAGAGTTGAAATGATATATATACTATGTAAATATCATATAACATACCAAGAAACTATTTAGTCATCGTTTATAGATTATTCCAATAAATAAACACAAAAAATTAAATTCACCATAACTTTTAAGAAAATTGCATTACCCTTAACCAAATTGACAATCAAATCACATATCCAAATCTATGTGCATCCACACACTTCCTCTATTTATATAAATATCAAAAAATTTGTCATAATTGTATTCAAAATGATACATACAGTCTATAATGAACCATATTCAATGAAACGAGATGTACCATTCCTCAACTCCTCTTATTATCTCTTCCCCATGGATGTAGTAAAATATATAAATGTATAATGGTTATCATGATTGTTAAAATTCATCCTTAGTTAAGGAAGATTATATATGAAGAATTCAACACAATTTTACTAAAGAAAACATAAATGACACTCCATCTTTTATAGATATTGGTTCGTTCAACACAAAAAACTCTTTTTTTGAAATGTAAGATAATGTTTTATCTTTATATGAAATGGGTCCCATGTTAACCATTAAATTTCATCAAAAACTGTAGAATGTTAGTTTGAAATCTGATAATATATAATATAATGTGTTTCATTGAGTGTTTAATTAACATTTTCCACTATGTAATATTATATGTGAAAATAAAAGTGTGATATGATTGGAATTTTCCAATTATATCATAAAAATGTTTTTATCTTTGTAATCACCATAAATAAAATAGACGACACTCTATATATGATTCATTATTTTTGTATCTCATATGTTAGAATATTAGATAATCTGTATTACTTCAATATTATTAGAGATTAATTTTAATCATTCATCAAAATATATTTCATTCAACCTATCAATGTGATATCTACAAAATCAAACTAATAAACAATTTTATTTTTTTAATATTTAAAAATAAATATTTTTACATAAAATGGATATTGGCATTTTTAACACGTGATTTCCGATTTTGAATTTTATATTCCAAAGTTATTACATCAATGCTTACAATATTACAGTGTTAATAACAAATATTTTCTAAAATACCAATATAATATTTTTATGAACAAAATGATATTTAATAAAAAATTAACAAAAAAATTAATTTGTTATGATTCAGTAAAAAATAAGAATTAAACTCTTTATATTAATTTTATTGTTTAATAACATATAATATTCAGGTTTATATTATAAAATTCTCTTGTACTATGAATGCGAATGTTATAAAAATTTATTTTTCACCTTAATAAGATTTATATGTATAAAAGTACTCTCACTAGATTATTAGATTTATATTTTTGATTAAAATATATTTCTCATCCACAAAAACAACTATGTTAGTAAGTACATCAGAGTTATTTTATAAATATATTTACTAAATAACAAAATTATTCACTAAAATATTTCACTGTTCAATGTTGATAGATCATTCCCCCATATAGTAACTTATAACTTGAATTAAATCATTTTATCACTTCATTATAAAACATAATAATGATATAAAGGAATCATAATAAATTTGTTTTAGAAGAAACCATTTATTTTCATTAAAAAAATAGACATAAATCCATCTCTTTTTTCACAAGTGAGTGTCAATTAAATACAGTAAAAATCATTTAATATATGAAATTTTTGGTTTTCAATTACATCAACCAATTTTTTTTAACCCATGGATTCATCTTGGAATGACTACATGAATACCAAACCTTCATTGATTCATCAGTTAAAATAATACTTAAATAATTTAAAAAAATTATATAAATTATATTTGGTATTGGATACTATTCATATAAAATAATTAAATTTTATAATACATTACATTTATGTAGACTATCTAAAGTACTCCATGATACCCTCAAGATATTAGGTAAGGACCCGTGTTTCGTAAGATTAGAATTTTTAGAAATTTGTATTTCTCTTATAAGATGAATGTAATGTGTAAAATTAAATTTTCCCATATAATATAATCATGGATTTTTTTTCCATTTACTTGTCCTAGAATAGGGTTTTAATCCAGGGATTGGAGTTTGGTAGATATTTGAGTATGTCAAATTTTTGTTGAATAATTATTAGTTAATAGTTTGGAAAATAAATATGAAGTTATTCTCATATTTTTGTTATAAGATATGATTTTTATAGATAATTGGATTTAAATTCCATATATGATGTCGAGAAGGAAATATATATTTATTGCTAATTAGGACATAAACATAGTTTGTTCATCAGGGCTGAGTGAGGACCCCAAATATTTTATCTTTTCCTTTATTTTACTTTTGTATTTTCTTCATTCTCATGTAGATTATCATGCATAATAAATATAGACCCCCATTCACTAGACCAATAGTGAAACTATTAAAGTTAGAGAGATGGAGAGTGAGAGGAAAAAGGGTACCACCCATAAAGATCATGATGGACCAAATCGTTGTAAAGTGGTTGTGGAGCATGGAAATTGGGGAAGTGTCACTGGATTCCTCCAGAATGAAGGCAATTATATTTTTTTCACTATATATCTCTATTTCTTAACTATTTTCATTTGTTAATACCATCTTATGATTTCATGGGATTCCCGGTTGGAATAACAACTATTTTGGGGTGGGTCAGGGGGATTTGGGAGATTTGAGGGGATACCCATTTGGGATTCTCGATCACACAATGTGAAATGAATGAAAACAAGTTGGTTGTTCATCCAATTCAGGAATGAATTAATTTTATATTTAATTGATATCTATGAGTTATTTTCATCTTGTACTAGGACATGACTATATAGCTGAGCACCCCTTAAGAGAGTCCAGATATGGTCAAATGGCCACCCAAATTACACGGAAAGACACCTTGTGGGTGCCAAGCCATGTAAATGTACATGACTAATCAATAAAAACCTCCATACATGTGATTTACATGAGCAGGTACCCCTTGTATGGAATATTAATATTTTTGATCAACAAGTTGAATACAAAATATTTTACATACCATTTCTCGCTCGAGTAAACACCCAATTGGGGTCTGGAATGTACAAGACGTTTACCGGGGTAGAAACTCTGTGCACTCCTTCCTTGATATCATTTTGAGGTTTTTCTAATTTTATTACCAAGAGATATAATAATAAAATATAGTTATCTATTTTATGTATCGTTTTACATATACCATGATGGTAACCCCTTGATTATTTTGAGGACTCTAAGGTGGCGTTTCAATATTTTCCCAACTGGAGTGGTGATTCAACTAAAAATTGAATTTAGTTTTCTCTTGAGATGGATTACATTGTGGATGTCTCCAAATAAATATGTACCCTCGAGTCAAAAGAGGTAATGAGTCAAGTTACATTTTTATATACCATGTAGGATCCCTCTAAAAAAATTTACCTAAAGGATCCTGTTTACGATGACTCTATATTATTCATTATACCGTGGGATCCCATATAGAAACCCCTTCTTAAATAATGAAATAAGGAATCATTTTTAGGATACCATTACATGAATGTCAATATGAGAATCTCAAATAGGATGTATCAACTTCAAATACTAATATTGGTAGTCACATTCTGGATACATTTCCAAAGCAACAATTCTTTTTATCCTTAGTAGGATTCTTCTATTTAATTAAAATCATGGATCCAATGTAGGATGGCTTAATTATTTTCCCATTTACAGATCCCAAATTTACAGCCTCTATTTATGATTACACCAAAATAATCCCAATTATATTGCCTCTCCATTTTTTGTATTATGGGATCCGGTGGATTCCATAATGTTACATCAACTATAATCTTGTATTTTGTGTTTGGGTACCAATTGTAGAAGGTTTCAATTTATATGTTGTGAAAAAAATGTGCCCCATGAGTCTTTTTCTATAGTGGCCATTTTATGTGTTCTTACACCCCCATTCATCTGTTTATATATTCACTTGTTCACTACTAATGTATTGATGATATTTATATGTTATTATTGGTTTCTCATTGATTAGATGGACACAATGTATATTTCATTCTCTTAGGGATTTATATATACTTTTTCTGGGTTCCATCTTCTGTGAAATGGAGTTATAATGTTTATCAGTATACCATGCGGTACTACCTAGAAACTGGTTATTGTGATTATATGATTAAATATTTAATTATTGGTATATATGTAGATGTGTTTCATGGGATCCATATTTTGAGACTATGGTAATTATATATTGGCACAATATCCTTTTTAGTGATACTCATTGATGAATACATGATCCCAATTTCTGTGGATGATTCTTATATCCTATGGTTTAATTTTGATGAGGATGATTATGCACTACTCAATCTAATTACTCACATGGATGATTACCCATTCATGAGAGATATGGATGATTATACACTATAGGATCATTTACATGATTGTGGAGATTTATATACTATTGCAAATAACTTATGAATACTCATGGAAGTTTAAAGTCTCCCAAAAAACAATGATGATTACAATCTCCTTAATCTATTACTAGATAATGTTAGTATACAAGGGTATCCACAACATTGATGTGAATTGTACCCAATAGATGAATAACCTCTCCTTGAGTGATGAATAGGGTGACCCCAAGGGTCCTATGGATTAACAATTGAGAATTTCATTTTGACTGGATGCTCATCCTGCACAAAGATATAATAGTCATTCCATTTACATATCACCATTCAGTGATCCCTATAAAGATAATATGAGTCAGAATGCCTTGACCGCATAGGGAACCAGACATAGTGATCATTCATTCGATGATATTTTCATGGAATGATAGACATGGAGATTATATATAGGGAATTTTTCTGTATGTCTAGAATTACATCTCTGAAATCCATTATTATAGTGATTGGAGGTTCATATGAGTGAGACCATGGTTAGTATTAGTATCCCCCTATGGGTAAATAACATGCATTGAGTCATTTCCATCATAGGATGATGTGTGTATTTGTTGATTAGGATTTCATAACTAGAGTTAATTGGTGTTACTGCTAGCTCTATTCACATAGCATAGGATTCCCCAACGACTATGATTATAGACCCAAGGAACGATTTGTGATTTATTTATGCATTTCCAATCACCATATACATGAATATTCACACACACACAGAGATATATATATATATGGTAATATATATATTGAAACATATAAATATTAAAATACATGACTAAAATTGCCTAGTGGTTCTGGATCACATACAGATTGATCAATAGTGGATGTATGTTTTTCATTTTTATTATTTTTTTCAGTCATGTATCATCTTGGCTGGGAGTATTTCATGAGAATGACATTATATAAAAATATTATATGTTCATAATTGGGGGTGTCCTACTATGTTTATTTCATTCCCATTTATGTGATCTTTAGTGTGTGTGCACAACATATGTATAATTTTTTAGGTTGACAACATTTTCATGGTTGTCCGAAATCTGGCATGTAAGAACCCGTATCTTCATATCAGGTATGGATCTTGATTTTGTGTATTTTTGAGAAAAAAAACGGGTTTCTAGAAATTTATGGAGTACCCACAGTGTACATAAGTGTACATGCATTATACCTAGTTGCCACGGGTAACTGGGTTCTTGTCATGTGATGGACGAGTAATTGGTCATGCGGGGGTGACCTGGATATGGCTAATGTGGAGGTCAGTTAAGTCATGTATAGGGCGTGTACATTAAATGAAAACACCTTTTACTTTTATTTTTATTTGCTAATTTGGACTGAGGATGAATCTAATTTACAGAAACATTTTGTTTTCATCTTGTCTCGTCCAGCAGAGACGGATATAACTGAATATTTGTATAGCCCCTAATTGACTATCCATTCCCCATATCAACTATTTTTAATTGTTTTGTATTTTCCATAGTGTGTCCTTCCTTCTTCTAGATCATAATTTCTTGTTTTGGACCTCGTTTGTGAGATATCATTTTTTGAATGTTTTAGATGTTTTTTTAGTTCTATGACATTATAGGTCGACTCAAATGAAGGGGTTCATCTATATCGATGGCAGAATGCTAAGTTAGGTGGAATGTTCCATTCCATAGATTTTATTTGAATTATATATGAAAATTTTCCCAATACCCGAGTTTAAGGTATTTCGTTTCTAGGTAATTTTTTCTTTTAATTCTTGCTGTGCTTTTATTTATTGGGTTAGGGCTCTTGTTCGTGAATATGGTTTAATTTACTTGTTATGGATGTGTATCCCCATGTTGGAATTGATATTGGTGGTTGGGTCAAGTTATTCTAGATACGATGCTCTAATTTCCATGCATAGTGTTGTTAGGATTGAACGATATTATCTTACTTATTAGTACCATGATTTGTATCTATTTATCCAATTAGTGTATTGTGATTTACTTTGGCTTCTTGATATCATTTTTACATGATTAACATACAAAAGGCTATAGTAACCTGGTGTAGTTAGATCCTAAGGGAAATGAACACTGCGGTATTTCACATTGTTTCTATTAAAATATAATGTTGTGATACCATAGGGGGGACAGATGTGATTGCTCCCTCAGAGTGACTGTAGTTCCACATTTTTAGACCACAAGGGGAATTGGTTGTTGAGTAATTCCCTAGAGTTTCTATCGATTACTATTATTATACCACATAGAGAATTAATGTTGAGTGATTTCTCAGAGATTCATCATTAAGCTGAACAAGAGGGGTCAGACTGTGAGAACCTGTCATTGGATTTCTTGAGTTTATGTGGTTGTTTATTTAAAAAATGTTATTGAATTTAGTTGAACAATGGGATTGATTATTTTTTATAACTTCCTTGTTTATTACTTAATTTTCCATATTGCCTTCCATATATATTCACTGAGAGTTAAGCCTAAATATCTAGGTTTTTGTCTACTATGATTTGTCTCACTCCCGATTTGTGTCATGCTTATAGGCCTAAACAGATTATATTATTTCTAGTATAGATAAGGGTATTCTCCCTTCTACTTCATGTACATGATTTTTGTGGAGCTAGAGAGCATGGGAGCAAGATGAGGCTTGTGATGGTGCTAGAGTAATTTACTTGTTTTCATTTGTTATTTGGTTTAGTATTGTATTCCATCATTGGTACTCGTTTTAATTATTTCCTAGACATATGTGACATACATCATTTATATATGTGCTCGAGTTGTTTATCTACATGCTGTCTTCCATTGTTTTGTATGGCTTGTTATTATTATTGATTCCACTACTATCATATATTTATTTCCACTTTGTTACACATATAATAAAGAAATATTATCACCACTATCACCCCTAAGGCCCTCTCTACATGTTGGAAACCACTGGATTTCAGGGAAATGCACGTTAGGCAATGTGACCAACCGACTACGGGGCACCTTGAGGTGGCACCCGAAAGCAGGATGTAACAAGGCCCGATATTATAGGATCATGTAGAAATAAACTTTTGGATTCATATATCATAGATAAATGAAATCTAAATTTATTTCAGTTTCTTTATTGCACTCTAATTTTTATGCTTGTCCCATTGGGTGACCAGTGATTTATGTATGAGATAATTTTTCGATCTTTTAATTAATATCATTTGTTGTGGGATTTCTATTCTGCTATGTGATCTTATAGTCTCATATTATTTTGACTTTTAGTGGCACACAAGAGGTGTTGATGTTAGATTTATTGGGGACTTATTATACATGACTATTGGAATGTGTGTAGTGATGGATTTTGGCTTCTTTGTAGTGAATTAAAGTGGTATCCGATGAATTATATATTTTGTGTATGATTAACTTCATACTATCATGCTAGTGTGTGATTAATACTGATGACATGGGGAATTGATAAAATTTTCAACAAAATCCAACAAGGGTTCTTACGATTTATGTTTTTGGAGGAATTCGACTCAATCGACCCAAATTTCATAAATATTCCCTTTTAATATTATGTTATGTGTATATACATTATGATTTTTTATGGGGGGTCTACTAACTAAACAAATTTCAAAAGGAGCTGTATTGGCCCTTGTAGGTTGATTAGGTACTTTATTACCTTGTTTTAAACCGTTTGTAGTGGGGTTTATTCAAGAAAAGATACTGAAACTATTAGTAACAATATATATATATATTGTTTTATAGCTTATATTGGAATGAAATTATCTTTAACCAGCCCATTTTTGTGGTTATCTAATAATATAACTAATTTTGACGTTGATAAGGTCATTTTAATTTTTCTCTATCAGGACTTCTATGGGTTGTTACCACATGAGGTTTCGTGGTGAAATTCAATTTATTATATATTCTATGTTGGTATCGTGACCACATGGGAGTAGTTCCCTATGATGATGTTTATTGGGGATCATGCCCTTATTGGTTGATGATATAATTTTTGACCCTTTTAGGTAATTTTGAAACAAATCACCTTTTTGATGTTTCATATTTTGGCCTATGTGAAACATCAGTGACCTAGTTGTGATAATTGATCATTAAGGATAGGTGGGAGTCCTTTAGATATATAGTATTGACTCAAACCATTATAGGTGGATGTTTGTTTATCAAAAGGAGCCCGTGGGGGAGGTATTATTATGTATATAAATACATATTCATGCATGGATCATTGTTGTAATACCATTTTTTGATCATGGAATATCATGTGCTCATGTTCAGTGATAATGGAATGTTGATGTCTTTTGATATTGCCAAACTAACTATGGTACATAAGAATCAATACTATCTTCTCCATGTAGGGATATTTGGTTTCCTAGAATGGTCGATCAGTTTTTCCACTATTTCTAATATAGTCAAGGAGTGTGTAGACACCCATTACTTGAATTATGATGGTTAATTGGTGTTCATGGATTAAATCAGGAAAAGAGTGAGGTGCATATTTTTAATGAGGCGTTGAAAATTAATTTTTTTTCTTTTCGATACTAGTGTGGTGTAGAGAATAGAGAAAATGTCATAGCAACAGAGTAATCATGGCTGTATGAGTGGGTAGTTAAATGTAAATGACAGTTGAACAATGTACAATTTAAATAAATAACCGAATAGTGTCTAGGAAAAAATCTAGGATCGTTACATTCATTATTTTCATATTGATTAGTTTCCCTAGAGTTGTGGTAAAATTAAAAATATCCCTCTATGATAGAGGATAAATTACACGTAAATTGGTTTCCATGAGATGGATAACCCATTTATGAATTCAATTCAAGTAATATATTAGGATTAATGTGGTTGGAGAGAGATCGTTGTATACCCTTCAAGGAAATATTAGATTATATATAGGTTGAAATGAGTATGAACATCATAATATCTTCTAGTGTACTCAGATTTAGATATGGATATATTCAAACCTTATTTTCTTTTTAATGTCATCCTAGTTTTATAAATGAACCTATTGAGGTTTCACACAATTATTAGAACGAGTTAAGTCATATGGTGGGGACTAAACCATTAGATATTTGGGGGTGGTGACCATAATTCTATTTTAAATATAGAATTATCTATGTTATATTGAGCTTGGGTTTCGGTTGTGAGATGATTTTAACTATATTAATATGATGGGTAGAACCAAATTAGTCCTAGTTAAATGCCTTCCTTGATGTAAGGGTTGTGGATTCTATGATATTGTTCACTGAATAGTCGATTTATCTTATTTCTACATATGCTCATGTTGATAGTATGTCTTTTATTCCTACCACTATGATTCATGGGGAAAATAATGTTTTGGTTTGTAGATTGTTTGAACCTATGTTTTTACAAAAATGTATTTTTAGCCTAAATTAGCCATTTTTATATTATATTCTCATAAGGGTTAAAATGGTGTTTCCCCTAAACCATGTGCTGAGACAGTTTTCAGACCACCCTCTTGATTTTGTAATAGGATGTTTACAATAGGATATGATATTTTTAGAGGTATATGGTGTTCAACATTTCACATAAAATTATTAATTAATATTAAAATAATTAAATATTTATTCTTCTTAATGGTTCATTCTAGCATATGAATTGAATAAAGGATTGGATTGAGATTTTTTTCTTCAATTGAGTGAAAAATGGGTTTATTTACTATGGTGGAGAATAGATTCTGTTTAGACACTGGGGTAAGGAATAAAATTATTATTATTTTTATTTTTTACATTCATTTTCATCTATTTTGATTATCTATTATCATTTCTTCCTTATCATGTGAATTATCATGCATTACCTCTGTGTATCCCCCTTCATGTAATCGATATATAAGATTGGGGAGGGTGAGAGAGATATGGAGAGATTTATAGGGATAAAGAATGGGATATAAAAGAATAAGGGTACCTCCAAGAAGCTGAGGACACAACGTGTTATCCAGTGGATGTTGTAGAGAATGGAAATAGGCGAATCATATGAAAATTCTTCCCAGAGTAAGGCTATTTTTATATTTTCAATGTAAATCACCATAGATTCACTATTTTCATATTTTAACCACTATTATGATTTATTTGGACTCCGTGTGGGATGATGTAAATTTTTTGAGGAAAGTAGGGGGATTCATCCATTTTTGAGTTGTTTCCAATTTGGGAATCCCAATCACACAAATTGTAGTTTAATAAAAAAAAATGTTATTTGTACAATTTATTTAGAGAATATGATCTTATAGGTGTGAATTCCCTATATGGGGTATACAAACCATGTACTGGGACACTGCATTGTACTCCATTACCTGGCCAGAGTGCTCATGTAGGGGCACATGGCCATGTAGATTACCTGGTGAGACCCCATGTGGGTCGCACATCATGTAAAGGTACACACCAATGAGATATACATTTCCCAGCCATTTTACATACAAATAACACTACCCCATGAAGTGTGCATGCATTTTATGTGATCAAAAATCCATGTAGATGGTAATTAACACAACAAATCTAGTTATAGTATACACCAAGGATTATCCTTGAGGGTACATAACATGTAAAAAATTATACATGTTGTTTACTACTCATGTTATATTCATTTGATGAGTTTTCATGTTTTATTCAATATTTTTATAATCAAAACCATGATTAGTCCATTCTATGTATCTTTTCACATTGATCCCAATTGTAGAACACTTGAGGTGTTTTGTGGAATCCTTGTGGGTGTTTCATTACATTCTCAAACAATGATGTTGTACTTCATGGAATAGAATTTAGTTTTCTCTTGAGATTGAGTCATTTGTTCTGAGATGAACCATAGACCATATAAATTGATTGATTCCTTTGTATATTTCCATTTCATATTTATGACATGTTATATTAACCATTCTATCCTAATAGTTAATTGTTCTAGTTGTTTATAATGATCCCATGTAGGATTTATTTTCATGTGTTTCAATAATGAGGAACCAATTTCGAATTTCCCTATATATTTCTTTTTACAAAGGGTTCATTGTGGGTAACATTTTCAAACATATTGGACTAATGAATCACTTGGAGGACCCCACTATCTGTACACTGATCTAAGAATCTTGTTGGGGATACCACTTCATTAAATTTTATATTTCTGTATAACATAGATGATTCAATTTCCACTGATCTATTCTTCCAATCCTTAGTAGGATTCCTATATTTACATTCCATAAAGTATCTGATGTTGAATTCCTTCATTTATCAAATTATTTAATGATCCAAATATAGATTCCTCCACCTATTATTAGGCCTCAATGATGCTAGGTAGGATGACTATCATGTGTTTTCTATTTGGGACACTTCTGGTGCCACAATGTTTGACAGAACTGAGTCATGTTTTTTGGGTTTGGGTAGAGATTATAGCATGTGTCCCAATAGAACATGTATCAAACATTTAATCCCATTAGGATGTGTATGCAGTGTTGGGTTTATAATTTAGGTATCCCTGAATCTTTTTTTGTAACGTAACATGATTATTAACAATGCAATGATGACAGCTAGAGGTTCTTTGAGGTATGGGGCTGATGAGACTTGTGTGATGAGATATTCATTATGTGGGATTTGTATCCATGATGTTCATGGATGTATAATTCATTCTGGGTATCATACAAGATATATAATTATATAAGGATTGTTTTTCCATTTGTGGGACAACACATTTCCCTTATAAGTTCCTCTTTGAGATTCTTGGAGAATGGTGATACGTAAGGTAACTTCATGAATCATTTTCATACATATCCCTTACGAGGGGAAACATTCAAGAGATGGGGAGAACTGGGATACCAGGATACTTTTCTCCCTTCATAAATGTTAAAAGAATGATTTCTATTTAAGGTGGTGGACGTGGTAATCATGAACCCATCCTTGTAGGATGGGGTTTCAGTCATTCTCTTTTTTTTGTCCCTCAGGTAAAAATTTTCAGACAATAGGGCATTTTGTATTAAAAATTCCCCCATGTATGTGGTATTGGGAAAATCCTTTATTGCAACTGTTTCTTCTACTATTTCGCGTCTCTTGATCTCAAACTTTGATGTTCAAATGTGATCTAGATATGATGATAGGATTGTATGAGAACTTTTTGTTTATGATTTAATTTGGTGTACATGATGATTTTCTTCCCCTGGATGGTATGATATTTAAATTTTCTTAGATACATGGTTCATAAGTTTATGAAGGATTTTTTCCCATATGGAAAGACACATTGGATACTTACTAGATTCTAGTTCTTGTCTAATGTGTGGCCTTCTACAAGAAGATATATTTATTAATTTCATTCATGGAATAATGAAACTACATGATATCCATTCCTGTGAGCTCTATAGGGTGGGCATGAGGTGAAATGACGATCTCCATACTCTCACCATCACCATATTTGAAATTACATGGATTATCAAACACTAGGTGACCTAACATATACAATATAATATTGCAGGTCAGTGGTAGATCCATCTACCGAATCTCCGATTATGGTCTCCCTGGAATTTTAATGTCTTCTAAATTAGATTAAGGATAAATATCTCCCAATATTTTGAAATTATTTCCATACCCATCATATGCATAGAATTTTTCTTCTATGTGGTGGGAAAGTTTCTATAAATTAAGATGAATAATGTGTATATATTTATCTAAATATTAGATTTTATGTAAAAATGAGAAGTGGATGTGGGAAAAACCTAATGGTATATTATTAAAGGCTAGTCATCATATCCAGAGTAATATGTCATATTTTTCATCCACCATAGACGCATATACTGGATCATTCCATCACATACATTCTCTATGGTTTTATCGCATGTAACAGGTCTTCTAGGTGTCTTTTTGGAATAAGAATGGACTTGATATAGTTCATTGAATTAGCATCATCCTTTTCTATCTCCTAGTTGAGAAAGGGTGTCACTTTTTATTAATATTGTGCCTAACAGGTCTTACCCCATCATTCCATGTTCCTCAAAATGTGATTTATGTTATGTATTTGTCATTATAGGAGGAGGACATTATGGATGAAATGAAATTCCATATTTGGGAGGACCATTTTAGTGGTTGATATGATAGTGTGGACAACCACCGTATCTTGATATCTAACTGTTGTGAAAATTTATATAGAATATTCACAAGGGAGTACATACTAGGTTGAAAACAAAAAGTGTACCACCTTCATTCTAATTTGAGAGGTCATTGTGGGGAGGACCTTTTCACTACATTCTATGATGTCAAGGAACTACCTCATTTCATGATTCTGGAGTGTAGGAAGAATATCTGAAACACATAACATATAATGGAACATCAAGGAAGTAGGAAATTAGTGGCGGTAATTATTTTTATTTTTTATTCTGGCCTAGAGTCGGGATACCGTGACATTCTTCCAGAGATAAGATCTTGTGATTGATTAGTTTGTGTCCCCAAACGGAGACTTCATGGTTGATGATCTAGGGAGAAACATCAATGTTTCTAGTAAAAATATTGGATGGAGGCGCATCACAACATAAACTACCACAAATCTAATTTGACAATGGATTAGTAGGATCATGTACCACCAAGGAAATGTTCCAAATGTCCTATTTGACACCACCTTCTAGAAGACTAGGGTCTTTAATATGAAAATAATTTCAGAGTCGAGATTTTTGGAATTTATTTTTAGGCATTATCCAGTGGTTGAATGGCTCCAATTTCTGTGGGTGATGTACTTCATATATATGTTTTTTTATTAAGAATCATCCGTACTGATGTTGAGGTACACAATTGAGATTGTTTATTTTTCGGCAGTGATATATGCCTACCATATAGTTGTCACCGAAGTAGACCAGTGTGCCTAGTTGGATTTAGTTTTTTTCCTGATCCTATTGTAAATTTATCATGAAATGATTCTGGTGATCCTATTAGATATGACCATTGAATCTTATCTACTATAGGATGACTACCTCATTATGTGTATGTGTCACCACACTTGGGGATGTGGGGTTTTCAGACTGACTCCTTGTTATTGTCTCAAATGTAATTAGACCTTGACATGTCAGTATGATATGGTCACGAATTAATGTCTACCCCCACCACAGATATGATTTATGGAGAGACATCCTTTGATGGAAATGGAATATATTCTCTTTCAGATGTTGGAGATGGAATATGTTTCTTCTCATATCGTACTTTTCCTACTAGTAGATACCGATTGTTCGCCTATGTCGGTGGATAGGTACTAGTCCTCCCCTAATAATTTTATGGGATACAGACGCTGATTTAACCGATTATATTCATATTTTACAAGAGGGATTCATAATAATGTTTTTGTATTTTCTTCTAATCGTTCATTACAATAATATATGACTGATTGTCTTGATATTTATCCTTATTTATTATACTATATTTGGTTTCCATCATATTTTATTTATGGGAATCATATGAATTGGTATTGATATGATCATTCCTTTATTTTACAGCTCTATTTAGCTAATGGTCTTAGAAATATGTTGAATAAATTTGGGACTAGTAATTTGATTTTGTATTTGGAAGATAGGAATCAAAAAACGGAGAACTAAAATAAAACTTCTTATAGGTTATCTAGGTATTTTTATTGTGTGGTTTTGGGGAATTCACAAGGAAATAAAACTTCAGGTATTTTGAAATCATATATGAATGATGGGATTTTGGATGGAGGGAATTGATATATTCATTCTAATGGGTCACTATATTATTTATTTTTTTGATTGTTCAATATGAACAAGGATGATGTTATTTTCTAGATTATATAATGATTGATAATAGAATGCCTCCACAGGTAATATTGTTCATTTGAATCTAGGTGGGGCCAATGAGGTTTTATCCTCTTCATAATAAGAATGAGGGGACACACAATGATAACTATGATACATTTTAGTATGGTACCTCGGTCAAGTACTATGTGATTCTATGATGAATTAGTTAATGATTAATTCACCGGAATACCTATGGGAATGGGGGTACTCATTATCGTGTTTGTGGGATAGGATCCCAAAACTACTAGATATAAATAGTGGATCCATTTGGTTCTGGACGTCAAACTTATGTTGGGTGGACAACTAAAAGTGATTCATAGACTAGAGGGTCCTCATAACATTATCCATGGTGCGAGAGTACCATTAAAATGGTACTCTCTATCCAGTGCATTCAAGACCAACCATTGAAGATATTGGGTGGGAAATGTAGTCCTCTACATTGTGGAGTACCCAACTAGTGTATTGAATATTACGAATGTCTATGAAAACATTTGAAATTCCATTAGATTATAGGAATCTATGAATAGTGTATTCAATGTATTTGATAGATATAGAAAAAAACATCATTAAGGAAGATTCATTAAATGTCATGTGTAATTGATGTTATTTCATGGATCCCCATAATTTTGTATGTGAAAACGTTCTGGAGTGGGGTAACACTACAACAATGGTTAAGGATTCCTAATCGTTTCACCATTTTGTGTCCCTCAAAGATGTGTTTATTTATTGAATGGTCGATTATATGGGGTTGATACTGTGACTAACTGATGTTGTGTCCAAGGAATTCAAAAAATATCTAATGGGTTTTGTACATCTTGTTGAAAACAGTTAGGGTCTCTAATATCCATGACTCAGGGAACATATATCAAAAATAAGGCATTCATTTTGAATCATTGGAAATGAAAATTGAAAACTCAATTTCGTCAACGAGATGGAAATTTAGGCTCATCCTTACTTTTGGGGGATATATTGCCTATTTCGGGACACTATTAAATATATTAGATAGGTTAGTGAATCATTGTTTCATTACCATGCATGTACATATGGACTAACCAATATAAAGATCCATTGTGAATGAGAATAGGTATAGAATAAACTATTTTTATCCAAGATTATCAAACTATGTTTCCCATTAATTTGAAAAATATTTATTCTTTTCTAATTTTTTATGTAGACATTAGTTTTTATTCACATTGTGAGGAAATCAAGGGTTTTTTATAATCCTGGGATATGGGAGTTTCTTAGATGTACAGATCGAACCCATAAATTATGATTTTGGTGTACCATCATGAGAAGAATTATAACCCATGTATTTTTGTGACACTAGGCATGACACATAACCTTTTCAGATCATTATAAAAGGACCAATGCATATAGTTTTGAGTTATTCAGCAAGGAACCCTAGGTCGATGGTTCCAATTAAATTATTGTGTGGGAGTTATTCTAAGTAAGCCAAATAGACCAATGTGATATATGGTATCCTGGGATGATATGAACCTATAGATTATGTGGCCTGAATAATTCTATGGTGGATTTGAGTTCTATGTTTTGGTATCATTGAGGCTTTATACATATCCCTGTAAGTTGGGAATAAAATTCAATGTACTTCGATAAGATTAATATTATGCAGGGAAGCCAACCATCTGGTAATATGTCATTACGAAATAGAAATTTTATGGTTGATGCATGGCTTAAGACTATACAGTATATGAGGTCAACTTGTGAAGATATGGTTGGGGAAAATACTATATATATGATATCTCCGTGAGGTTTGGATTTAGGGATTGCATCTATCCCGAAGCCCCATTTGATAAGATATGACTGTGTCCTATTCCATATATGAGGACCATTTTGTTGGGGGAATACAACTCATAGGTCTCCAATTTGGTCAGGTATTAGGTTGTATAAGAGGATTATTTTGGAAGGTGATTGGGGCTTATGAATTGAAGTGGACAAGATATTTAGGTTAGGGAACAGGTGGATATAATGATCTCTACTAACATATATTCCCATGTGAGTCATGATTTGTGTTAGAAACATTAGGAAGTTGTGGTTTTGATTATCTCACAACACATCATATCTGTTGATGGATTGTTCATGAGCCTAATGGGTTTGGAGTGGGATTTTATTATGACAGTCTCTTCTATTATGATATCCATGATAGTCACATTTGGTGATCATTCTTGATATACCATATGATGAGGTGAATTGGATAAAAAGTACATCCTCCATCAAGAATTATATGGTCTTACATCAATAGGGGTTCCAAAATATTAGTTCCAGCAAAATAGAGGAATGTTCAAAAGTGGCCCTCATTGGATGGAATATCCATAAGATACCCTCAATCTTTAGAAATGGGAGGATCATGTGATTACCCCAAGGTTAAAACCCATGTAACCATAGAAATGTAAACATGAGTATATTTAGTGGGTTCTCATTATTAAGGATAATATCTACATGAATCATCTTATGATAGTTAAGATAACTCCAGAGGATACACTTATGTGGTTGATGATCTTATAATATATGATGGGTGGCATTACAATAGGCGTTTTCTTTATGCCGTTCGACTAGGTCATGTAGGGGCCAATATGGGGGTCCAATGAAATGATGGAAGGTTATAATGGGATCTAGATAGTGGAACTCCTAAGGATTTCCCATTCTACATAGTAAGTTTCTATGTAAAATGGGGTCCCCTCATTGTATCATGGTGCTATGTGGTAAAGGGGGGAAGTCTCCATAGCATTGTGCTACACGAACCTGATTTTCGCCCACATATTGTTCCAGTTCATAAGGATAGGTTCTTCCCACATAGTATTTTTATACGTGGGACTGAGTTCCACTCATTTACTGTTTTTCTACACGGGGAAGGGTTCTACGTAGATATATTTTTTACTGGAGCATTTTTTGTGTATAAAGGGTCCATATATGTTGATTATCGAGGGATTGTATCCAAAAACCAGTTTTTCATGTTGATAGACCAACATATGATTTATCATTCTCTCCTTACTACTATGTGGTAGGGTTTTAGGTGTGATAAATATTCAAATGTTTGTAGTTTTTTTCTTCCATAACCACATGTATGATTCATACTTTTCTGATTTAGTAACGTTGGTGTGACCATCTGTCCACTTTTAAATACACCTTGTGGTTTTATTTATAAAATATAGGAAAAACCGGATACTAGAATGTCTATACATCCATAGTAGGCCATGGTGATTCTATTGAGGGAGCCAACAGAATGTGATTCAACCCATGAACATCTTAGTTAACTATGAGTATTCATTCACGGGAGGTGGAAATCACTTTATTAATCCCAAAAATGATTTCGTTTAATTTTTGGTATCTATTGGTATTTCCTTGTTCCAAAAAATATTTATTTCATAGGATACACACATTTACAGGGGTGGAAATCACAGCGTTGATCCCATAAAAGGGTTCATTTCCTTTTTGGTTGTTGATCTCTCCCATGGTGAAATGCGATGTACCTTTCTAGGACAATTTTTATTCATATTACATCATAATTCATATTTGTGATGAGATTATATGACATTACTTGGTCAAAAATCAATGGATGGTTTTTTCTTTGTCCATTCCAATGTTGTTTTGTTCTAGTATCCAGTTCTCCTCAAATTAGGTAACCCCAATATAGATTCCTATTGATATGTAATGTAATGGAATGTTCCCTTCGTATAGAGTGATTTTTCTCCAACTTCATTTAAAACTAGCTTTGCATAATAGAGTATGTATCCCTATGAGAGGCTCTAATATGTCCACATTTCCTTCAGGTCCTCTTAGATGGGATTTTGTTATAATTTTATGCCAATATTTACATAGGTTTAAATCCCCTATTTTTTTGTATTTTCCCCGTAGTTTTTTCTCGCATATAATGAGCCCTGGTCATTGAAAAAATAACTACGTATCCATAAATATTCTTTCTAATGTTTTTTAGTCCCATCGAGTATGTAACTCAGATGAAAACATTTAGTATCATTTCTATTGATACCTGAAAATAATGACCTATGGGATGAGTGTCATAAATTGAAGTATATCTCAAGGAGTTTTTTTAAAAACCATATATTAACATACAATGAAATTATAGAATTATTTTATCATACATATTACAATATAAAAATAGATTCCCATGGACCATATTAGTTTAGTGACATTGGAATATTGTAATAAAAGTATTTTAACTTATTGAATTATCTTCAAGGTTTATCACAAAGAAAACCTCAATTAGTAATTATACATAAAAAAATTTATCCATATCATGAGGAAAATTAACATAAGATATGGGTAAGCTCGAATTTATATTATGGGTAAATAAAATAAATACATAAGAATTTCAAGAACATAGTCATAAAATATCATGATCATGTTAGTATAAGATCATACCCTTTATATCAAATATCATAAACATTAATCATTTTGTAAATATTAATAGTTCCTATTAAAAGAATCATACTATAACTGGGAACATATTCAATTGAATCATAACATATGAATAAGACAAGGAATTTTGGAATATAAATCAATATATAACATCGTAAACTTGTATATGTTTAAACATGTTCCCAAATTATGTAAAGGATAGAAAATTAGTCCCTCACATAGTCATAAAAACTGAACACCCCTCCATGCATGATGTTGTGAAGATGTAATTAGGATAACACATAACATTGTGATAATGTAATATGGTTTATGAATAACTTTACGAACATGAATCCTGGTCGATCAAAAACATTGTGGTAAGGAAATTAGGATTACAGATATCATTGTGAACACATAATAAGATTCAATGATAACATTGTGAAAATATTTTTAGGTTTTCAAATAAAATTTTTGACATATAACCTGGTCCATGAATAATATTTTGAACATGTAATCATGTTCGGTCCTAACATTTATACTCATTATTCATGCGTCATTTCCCAATTAATTTGAGGGAGATTTGAGTCCAACCATCCCCAAAATACATGTTCTATAAGATTAGAAACAATATTCAAATCATAACACATAAAATAAAATGGGAATCATAAATGTTTCATTATATCATTACCATCGGAAATGAGATAGGTGTGATAAAAATTTCATAATATCATAACCCAAAAAAACAAGAGGAATTCAAACTCATATAACAAGTGTAAGAGAAACAAGTTTCATAAAAAACATTCCATCAAAACAAATATGATCTTTGAATAAATATGAATAGAGCATTTGGATCATTTTCTATAAGGTCATGTGTGGCATCAATGGATGTCATCACAGTTGTAAATTGAATGAAAACATATTTTGAAAACATTACATGTGGATAATATCATTTTATCATTGATAATGGAACAGTAAAACATCAAATTTATTGAATCCCATTTTTATTGAAAAATCCTTTAAAACATAGAAAGGATAAATGATTCTATTATGAATGACAATTTACTTGAAAATATATAACTGAATGATGTTAAAATTTTGAAAACCAATTTTCAAAAAAACATATAAAACAACCTTTATAAAATTTTGATATTTTTTTCATTGAAAATTAAAAAATAAGCATAAAAAATTTCTAAGGCATTTCTCCAAGAAAATAACGTTAAAAAATATAAAATAATTGCTAAATTAAATTAAATCTTTTTATTTTAAAAAATCCTTTTGAAAACATATGATGGAATCATTGAAAATCATTTAAAACATGTTTTGAACTTTTTTTTTCAAAACTCCCTTTTTCTTTGAAAATAAATTTAAAATCCTTAAATTTCCAGAATAAAAGAAATTTTTTAAAATAAAATAAACATGTAATCATAAATATAAATAATCTAGTAAATTATGATAATGATAATGAGTGTGTCAATATATCCCAAACATTCATTTTAAACCTTAAAAGTTCAGAAGAGATACTTAAGCAGAAATATACAAGAAGATTACATTCTAAACCCATTTTTAGGGTAATTTTTTGGAATAAAATTTATATTAAAATCATATAATAATAGTAAAAAATCCTTTTATAACATTTTTTTAAAGAAAAATTTAAATGAACGTAGATAAATGACTACAAAAAAAATGTATAATGTTTTTTTAATAAATTTGTGTATTAATAATCATAAATTTCAAATAGTAGAAAATTGGTTCAATTAATGGGGTATTTAATTCATACCATAGGGTAATCAAATTATTCGGTGTTCTTGATATATTGATTACAAAACATCATTAATGGAAGTATAATAAAAAACAATTTCGATAAATGATGGGATTGAAGCAATAAAATGTTGCCACCTTCTTTTCATTAAATAATAATTCAAATTGAAATAATGAATTTAAATGAAGAATAAAATATCATGAAAATTAGGATTTTAATTATATAAAACGTAATAGGTTTTTATGTACACCTCGTAGGAAAATATTTCTTTATAACATGTCACATGTCTCTAATATAGAAAATTTATAAAAATACTACATTACCAATTTTGAAGCTTTTGAATCATAAATACCATGAAATAAATTCCAAAAAATTGATTTGTAAATATATATAAAATTATTTATATAAATAATATAATAAATCCATGTATTGTATTTAAAGATATAATATTAAATATGTGGTCAACAAGGATTATGTTTCATGGGAAACAAATTTGAGATGATAAAACAATTATTACATGAGTAGTTTAAGAATTACGACCACATGAGATAATAAAATCATTTAACTCTTTTAATTACATTAAATAAATTAAATTAACATTATAAAATATCATAAAAAATAATATACACTACATAAAATATTAAAGTGATTAATCTAGAATGTTTCTCAGGGAAATAAAAGAGTGATGAAATCCCCATACTTTATGTTTTGAATATCATTTCACTCATAAAAACCTCATTTATTATAATTATAAGTTATTTATACATAATTTATAGAACCATATTATTATATATTGTATTCTATGTGGATTAAATTTGACTTTATGTTACACTCTTGTTAATCATTCCATTTTAAGGTTTCATATTGGGTAATATATGCAATATTTTTCTCGTGTTTCTTAATTTGTTATATGTTTTTACACATTATTATAACAAGATTTTAACAATTTAAACCATGATATATATATATATATATATCATGAATATTCAATATATAATTATTTTTAATTATCTTTCAAATATCTAAATATTAAATGGGGGACACTGTTCATGGAGACCATTGGTCATAAATATGCATGAACACAGATTCCATTTTATTGGCATATTGAAATTATAAAAGTAAATGAAATATATTTTTATAAATATATTATAATTCCAATAAAATTATTATTTCTTATATATCATATACATTCACTATATTAATATGTAATACATTCCTTTTATTGTGTGAATGAATGACATCTCTTTGAGGAGGCTATAGTCCACCTTTTCATAAATGATGTTATCGTGTTTACATAAAATATAAAGTATAATGTAATGTGTTATAACAATTTTTATGATGAATAATGGGATAATAAAGATCATAAATATAAAATATTAACTGAATTTACATATTTATACCCTAATATGATTAGTGGTAAATGAAAAATGAAGGATATCATATTATGAGGCAGTAGTTTTCTATTCAAATAAATAATATGTTTGTTACAAATTAGATCGATATGTGTGTGAGTGATGGATGATAAATTTTTATAGAGTAATATTATAATATTTATGATACTAGTTTTATTATAAAAATATGATTTAAGAATAATTTATGGGGTGGAGAATTAAAATAAATCTAACGATCTTGTGGAAGGATGTTACCTCATACTCAGGTAACCCATTTCTGATTACACTAAACAGTTTCTTTGGATGAATTTATTCATAAAGTAAATAATATAGGTTTTGGGGATGAATTTTTAGGATGTATTAGGGGAGATACTAGTGGATTCAAAGTGAATATATCGGTGTGAGGAATTTGGACAGTTTAAAGCCTTTTATTGTGTAGGTGAAGGACACTCTCTGTATTTTTAATAGAATTGTGTGTACTCAAAGAATTAATTGTTCCCAAAGTGTTGAAATAGACCATTATGGAAAAATTAATATTTTTTGGTATAATTATTTCCTGGAAATTTGTTTTTGATAATTTTATAGGTCAGTTTCTCTATTGAGATTAATGTTTAGTCCATTGTAAAGGTTAATTTTACCTTAATCGCTTTTATTAATTTTATTTAAATCCAATAATATGTTTATTCAAATGTTATGTTGAAATAATTATAAATTATCATTTAATATGGAGAAAAATATGAAATCCATTTTTAAAAATTTCAATCACATATGTGGTGGAAATTAATTCAAATTCAACCCCAGAGACGGGATGAAAATTTGGGTTTTTAAAGTTAAAATCGTCAATAGATTGTTAAGATTTTATATTAAATTTATAATTAAAATATTTTACAATGACCTAAATTATTCTATATTAAAATAATTAATCTAATTTACATTTAAAATATTTTAATATTAAATTTATGAAATAAAAAAATTCGAAAAAAAAGAATTTATGAATTAATATTCATTATTTATCTATTTTTATTAAATAAGAAATGTCATAGATAAATAAAAAAATTCATTGTAGCATATTTTTTCAATTTATAATTAAAAATGAAAATTAATTTTAAAAATATTATTTATTAAATTTTAATAATTTATTGATAAAATAGGTCCACCATTAACGGGAGGTAAAACTGATTTTATAAAAATATTGGTTTTTATGTTTAACATTGGGTATGTTCTCATATTATTCATATAAAATCAATTTAATGAATTTGAATAAATTATTATTAAATATATAACATATAAATTTATTTATTATCATTAAAGAATAATATTTAATTTCTATTTTAATTGTAAATCACCTTTATCACCAAAAATTATCTTTTAGATGGTTATTCTATTTTATTCATTTAGGTCCTATATACATTTTTGATTAATATGTATCCAAGAAATTCACTAGTATATTTTCAAAAGATAGTTAATTGTATAGTAGTCAATTTTTTGGGTAGAGTATATATTTTTTATATTAAATAATAATAAATTTTCATAATATTTTATTTTTCAGTAAAACACGGTTTTGTATATTACATAATCCCTCGAGGAATGTTAGTATTTCATGTAACATAATAGATCATCGGTGTTCTATGTAGAGAAAGATAAAAATTATGCTTCTTGTTTTTCATGATTAACATGGTTTTTCATATACTACAATATAACTTATTAATTTAATCAATATATATTTTTGATATTGCATGTAATTAGAAATATCAAAATGCATATATTAATTCGAAAAAATAAAATCCAAGAATCTTGATGTGTTAATGTTTTCCCCTTGTTGATCATGTTTTATAGATTGAATGCATTTAGGGAAAAAGTTCTCATGGAGTGTAATCTCTTTGAATTTCATCACCATGAATCCATCAAATAGTTATTTTTATACCAGTTGTAACGCATACATGTGACATGGAATAGTTGTTATTATATCAAGATGTTTATTTTTTGTGTCACTATATGATTGACATATCATGGGATGAGATTAATACACATTATGATTTTTGTTTGGTTATTTATGTGTTTCCTACATGGATTTTGTATACTCACCCCTATATGGTATCTTCTCACACATGTCATGTCTATGAAGATGAAAAAACTTTTGACAAATCAATTATGGACATGTATAAGTGGCGCTAGATTGGGATAGACGTACATTGGTGTATAGTAGTGTTTTATTTTATATCAGTCCTTTTTTTATGAGATGTTAGGAATTTACATTCTTGTATTGGTTGGCCTTGTACTAGTAAAATATTTTAATTCTAATACGTTAAATTTGACACAGATTATTGGATTTTTGAAGTATTCATTCAATTTTATCAGTTTTTCTCAAATATCATCATTTTATTTCTTAGAGATGTGTTCATTCATATAATTACTTTAAAATAATTCCCCAATTTTGTGTGGTATACCTTTTTGGAACAAGTATCCATCCCCTGGACGATTGGTGGCAGGCTTTGGGAAATAGCATATGTTTCCCCAATGTATTTGATCGTGATAGAATGGTATTAGATCCATACACAATTTGGATTTTTATAACTCTTCCTATGATTATGGTCAATTTTTTTTAGATTCTTTTATTTAGTTATGAATTTAGTTTTGGGATCAAGGTAAATAGTTTTAATGTTTGTCTAGTTTTAAATCTAGGCTGTGGGGCATAGAGTGGGTTTAGAAAACAATGTATCTATTCACCCATACCATGATAACCTACTTGTTTACACGATATATATATAGAATCATTTTGTTTGTGAAACATTGTTATATACAACATACTATATTCAGTTCTAGTTTTTATGTAATGTTTGAGTTATCATCCAAAATATACTATTTGGACATGACAAATGTTAATAGTATTCAAGATGCATATATGAATACATCTAAAAATTATTTTGAGACAATATCATTTTGAAAACCTAAAGAGTGATGTGGTTTCAGTTTAGGGAATCTCTCATGGGGTGTTTTTCTCTAGGTTGGCATAGAGAAGTCCCACAACCTATTGATTAGTGAATGAATCATTCTGTGGATCATAAAGTTGATCATCCAAATTTTGAGAAGTCTATATAACCATCAGGAGACGAATATTTTTTTGGAATGAATGTCATGCTAAAAGAGTTCATGGGAATGGGATCCGTGAGGTTTCATGGTGTGGGAGACCCTTATGAGAAAGAGTATTGAATTGAGGAAATGTTTCATGATTTTAGTGTGTCTTCATCCATAATGGTTTAGTGTTTTCTCTTGATAACTATTTTTTCCATTGAGAAACAATTGAATCAATTGGTAATAATATGTGACACACGTATTATTTTAGTGTATCACAACTTCTATATTTATGATTCTCCCATGATACATGGTGGTCTAGACCCCATTCTTGAGTGGTGTAGGAAAAACATGATTTGATGGCCTGAATGTCTCTCTTGGGTGAGACCCCTCATTTATTAAGGTCTAGGATGTGGGAAATCTATAGTGTGACACAGTTCATTAGTAGAGACAAGTGTAGGTTGTGAGTTTCTATGAATATTGTAATTGAGCTTGTGGATTCATATAGCTATCATATCATGATCATATTATGGTAAAAATATTGGATAGTTAAACAATGAGTTCCTAGTGGTTGGATCTCACTGAGGATTTGACTGTGTTTAGATAAAAGTGATTCATCTTCAATGCATCATATTATGTTTTACAAACAGATTAATGATCGATGATTCCCTTTGTGTATCTCTAGTTTATGTCCTAGTGATACATGTGGATTTCATTTTGATCTACCCTTCTTTTTTATGCTACTTTATATAGGATTAATGATTTCACACATCTACTGATAGTTTCACCTAGGTCATGGAGATGATAAAGACCCTCACATTGAATCACATCAATATATAAGTGATCCCTTAAAATGTATTCCTCAATATGTATGGTTTTTCTAACATCTATACTCATATGTAACAAAAAGTGAGTATAAAAGTATATTAAGATTGTTGGAATGAATTTTTCTATTATCTATATATAGTAAACACATGAAAATGATAATTTTCGCATGTGTAGGATGTTATGACCAAACTAATTTTATTTGGATTGTGAAACCATTTAAGTAGTATATACTATGAGTCTTCAATTCTAGAGATGGTGGAGGAGTATGATGAAATTTTCCAAAAAAATGTGTTGGGTTTACTTCACCAATGAGAGTTATCATACTACATGGACATGATCCCTAGATAACCTAATTATATATGGAATCCTATTAGATGACCCTGAGATGTTTTTATAGATTGGGGTGCACTTGGAAGCGTCGTTAGTGCATGGATTTTAATAATAACTAGTGGTTTATTTAGGATATCATGTGTTATTCACATGAGTGATTGATTAGAGCATGCGGTTGGTTGTGGACTGTTGTCCCATGGAGCCGGGGACAGGAGGGAATGCATCCTCCGATAAGAATCGATGACATATTTTCTCAAATTATGGAAGTTATGTTGATATCATAGATTGAAAATGGAATGGGTTATCACCGTCTTGAGGTTGGGGAGGTGGATGTACCGTGCATGGATTCCTAGAGCCATTGTAGTTTCATTGAGTTCATCGTGTCACCCTTTCAAGTGTTGAGCACCAAAATACTGTTATTCATAGTTATGATAAAAATACATAACCTCTCTTATATAGTTTTTTTGTTTCCATCTACAATGGTACACATAGGTACTCAATGTCATACTGGGAGCACCAAAGACACATGAGTATGTTGTGAGATAGACTCCCCTACTTCTTACACAATAGACACCCACATGGGTTCAGTAAAAAAAATATTTATTCGCATACATTATTGTGATTGTGAGATCTAAAAAAGATAATTTGGTCTATTAATAAGAGACACATAGGGTTTGTCCATGGGGGTAGATGCTGGATGCATGGTTTTACATCATTTGTTGTCATAAGTGTTGACCTAGTACATAAAATATTTATTCTCAACAAGAAAATAGTCTCATTAAAGTGAAACATGATGATACGTCATGTCAAAAGGGTTGTAATGCAATAGACAACGCGTCAACAAGATGTTTGGTCTGTGCGCTAGTGGAATTTTAGTTTCCATGGAACGGTTGGATTCAAGTGCGATTCAACCCGGCCGTACACTAGGTTTCTCCCAAACCCTCATAGAGAAATTCAAAAGGACTATCTCGGTCCGAGTATCCCAACTCCATAGATGTTTCATAAAACACATGTTCGGTTCTAAAGATAAGGCCCTTTAAGTGTTTCTGGACACGGTTGGGCTTGGTTCCAGTACGACCCGTTCTGGGTCGGGCCAAGGGCTGACCCGGTCTGGGCTGGGCCGAGGTCTAGCCGGGCCTTTAAGGGTTGTGTCTAGAAAATGGTAGCCTGAAGAGGCGGCCCGACTAGTATAGGGTGGCCCGCCATGGGGAAAACATGGCCCAAAATGGGGTGGCCCACAATGGTGGCATCCTGCTATGGAGGCAACCGAGATGGTCGGCGGCCCGCTAGGGAGGCTGTCCGCTTGGGTGGCGGCCCGCTTGGGTGACAGCCCAGTAGAGAAGCGGTTCGATTGGGTGGCGGTCTGCTAGGGAATGGCCTGTAGTTCCTTCACAAAGCAGCTCGAGAGATCCTCTCCGCCGAGATCCTGAACATCCAGATGTCGTCAAGTCTTTGATGAGGCAGTGCCATGTGGGCACTTCCTGGTTTCTGCGGAACCTACTGGAGGCATGAGATCTGCCTTCAATGCCGAGGCTTTGGTCTTAGTCTCCTGCTCACTGGAAGTCTGCGATGGTGCTATGTCCTTCCCTTCTTCAGACGACCTATAAGTCGGCCTCCTTCTCTGGCATCTGCAGCTGATGAGCCACAACCCCTTTGCATATAGGCAATGTGCGATGATGCGCCATAGCACCTCCGCAGCCGGCCAGTGTCCGCCTCTCTGATATCCACCACGACTTCTTACCACATTATCCTCTAGTGGCATGCGTTTGTGTGTCGCCTCCTTCATTGCTAGTTTGGGACGCCTCGCCAGCGGTCTTCCACAAAAGGCGCAAGGGTAAGAAAGTTGCGGAGGGATTGGGCCAGGTTCATTAGGCCATAACCCTTATCATTAGCTCATGATCAAAGGGAGTATATAAAAGGGTTTAATAATTCTTTGTAATAAACAGAAAAAAACCCCAAAATTAAACCCTGTAACAACCTTCCACAAAACAAACAAATCGCAGATCAACCTGTTAGTCGGTTGACCCGTATTCTTTGAAATAATTTTAAGAACACGGAAGATGGAATCAAAAAAAGCACCAACGAAATAACCCCTACCTCGTAACCCATTGGAGAGATTCTGCAGCTTCAATCTAGATCATGTTCATAATTTCTACAACCAGTTCCCAACGATGGAATTCGCATGTCCTCCTTCTGTTCGTGGTTCAATGTCACCCATTACCTCCCACTAAGATCTGCTCCTTCCTCTAATGTATCGGCTTTACGGCACTCCTTCAGATCTTTGATTCTTGTAAAATCTGTGCTGATACCCCTCCCCATGCACTATGTATATATATGAGAAGATGAGGGTAAGTAACGACATTGGAATTTAATGTGGCTCATCAATTAAGAAGTTTTCTAATTCCCCAATGGCATTGTCAATTAGGGTTGGCAGTTTAAGCCATTTTTTGGCTGGAAAAATCATTGGAAACACCATTATATTGTTTGTTGGAGGATATGTGATAAAATAATAAAATTATTTTATTTTATTTATTTGAAAAAGTCTCAAAAATTTACTTTTTCACTATAACTATTACGGTAAATGAAAAGACTCCCTTAAGTGAATCTCAATGCTATGGATTCAACGGTGCCATCATATTTTTAATATGAGCAATGGTAGAGAAGTTAGAAATTGCTGCTCACGCATTTACTGAATGTCCCCGTTAAAAAGTTAAATAAATTATTAACATTCACTCTCAAACAACACTATTCAATGATTGGCTTAACTTGAGAAGTACAATCTCCAATGAACACAACGATAATCTCATATTTTCAAACAGAATTACCATTTAGAAGTTATGGATTTTACAATAAAATAATTATTATCTAATTATTTTATTTACGACCAAAAACTAACATTCACTGGTGGACCATGCTAGCCAATTCTAGTAACTTTCAAAAGTTTGAATACCATCCCTAGTTCTATGGTGGTCTTATATTTGTAATCCAAGTCACCATTTATGAGTTATAAGAATTTGAAAATTAAAATAACATTATTTTTTTATTTTATTTACGATTATACGATTTTTGGGTTTCCCAATTGGAGGGCCACACTAACTAAACATATGTCGCGCCTGGGGTGAATCTGACATCATGAATGCAACGGTGAACTCAGATTTCTGATATGGGAAACCGTTTAAGAGTTCATCCGATTTTTCAGAAAACTGCTTACACACGCAAATTAAAGCCCAACAAAACATTAAAAGATCAATCTGGGCACTCGAGGACTCGGAATTATGTGCCATCAGATTTCACGGTCTCAAAATAAATCCATATAATAAAAAATATATACATAAATTCTAGGAAATTACATTTTTTAAACCCCCAAATGAAAAAAGGTCAAATGACTAAATGATATATATCATGTCAACACGGTTTACCTTCCTTTTCGGTAGCCTACCTAGTTATATCTCCAATGTTATCTGTTCTTGGACTAGAGTAGTTATCAGGATAGGTGACCTTTAGGGATGTTTCCCAGGGTATGTACGATTTTGGACAGAGCACAATAAATATGACATGTGATGGCATGTGGGGACAATCATTAGTCAGATGACTCGTCCAGGCATGTGGGTGGGCCCCTTGGGTGGGGACCACATGTCTGTGGGGAAACTGGTGGTTATTAGAGGTCTAGGTCCTGACATCCAGGTTATGGTGTGGTGTCAATACTATTAACAGGACCCATTTTTTACATTTGGTATCAGATGAGGATCCCAGGCTTAATTGTGGGGCACTACCTAGGTTGATATGTAGGGCCCACAACAAGGAAGTTGTCCTTTAGGGGTGGTTATTGTGACACCACCAAATGACAATGGTTTAAATGAATAAATTATATGAATAATGTCAACTAGGTCCACCTTATTTTTTCGGAGCCTATCTGGTTAGAACTCCACAGTTTAGCATGTTCTTCCAGGAGTAGTGATCAAGATGGGTGACCATATGGGAAGTTTCATAGGAAATGTGTGAGTGAGAAAGAAGAATACTAGAAAGGACATGTGTTTGACTGTGGTGACTGACATTAGTCAGATGACTCGTTCAGACATGTGGGTTGGCCCTAGGATAGGGACCACATTTCTATGGGGCAACTGGTGGTTCCTGGCAGTCCCGGACCCAACAACCATGTTAACGACGGGGTGTTTGTACTGTGACCAAGGCACAATTGTCACATATATGAAATGAATCCCTAACATATGGTTTTAAAAATTCAATAAAACAATATATGTAACTACTAAAATATATAAAAATAGGATCTAGATAATTACATTTCAATTAATTTTTTTAATAAATCATTAAGTAAATTAAATTTCACGTGTTTTCGGGGCATATGGGGGTTCTTGGTGAGCCAGTACCATAAGACCATGTTATGGTGGGGTGTCTGTGCTATCAGAAAGACCAAGTTGTTATATTTTGTATTAGAGGAGGAACCCGGCCTTATGTGTGGTGCACTACCTGTGTTGAGATGTAGGCTCAAAATGAGGACATTGTTCACTAAAGGGGTGGTGATTGAAGCACCCCCAAATGATAAAGGGTTAAGTGACTAAATGATATGACTATTGTTAACAAGGAAAACCTTCCTTTTCAGTACCCTATCTGGTTAGATGTCTGTAGTTAAGCTTGACTGTCTGGAAGTCGTGATCATGATGGGTGACCATCTGGGTTGTTTCTCAGGGTGAGTGTGAGTGAGGTCAAAGCACACTGAAAATGGAAAATATTGTCATTTCGGAACTATCATTATTCTGATGACTTATTCGGGCCCATGGTTGGGCCATAGGGTGGGGACGACATGTTTGAGGGGAAAATATTGGTACATGTTGTGCTAGGACCCAACGACCGTGTTAAATGTGGGGTGTTTGTGATATCACCAGGGCCCAGTTGTCACATATCCTACTTGTGTCCCTAACATCTAGTTTTAAATATTATTTAAAACAAACTAAAAAAATAATTAAATATATAAAAATTATATCTATTAAATTAATATTCTACTAGAATGTTATTTATTAAATCATTAACTAAATTGTGTTTCACTTTTTATTATCTAGATTTGTTCGTCGACAATTGTCTTCTAAATTAATGTGACATAAAATAATTCATATTTCATGATCTTATATGATGATGATTATTTATTAACACACACCTTCATTTCAAACTAGTAAAAGAGTAAATGAATAACTGAAACCACATGAAAAAGCAGACCAAATTAAGAAAAATAAAATAGTAAACTAGAAAAGATTATAAATCACATCCCTCTCTATGCTATGAAACAAAATCCATAGATTATGTGATGGTCAGACACACATATTTCATTCAATGAAAATTATAATCATAATATCTCAGTTCTAAAAGTATTCCAAATTATAATAAAATAAACAAGAATTATCTTATTTAATAATTGTAATATCCAACCATGACATGGCATTATTTCCATCGTTATATGTAAAATGCCTCAAACATGTCACCAGATATCTGGATTTTTGTGACTACAATAATGTGTATTATTTCATTATCGAAGGATAATTAATTGTGTTATTCCATAATAAGAGATAAAAATTAAGGAGGAGATGATTCAAAATAGCTAAATTATTCTATGTTTTCATCTGTTGAACATTCAAAATCCAATAAATCTACATCTCATGTTTAAATCTAATGAATCATAAACTCAATGTATGAAAATTATATTTATGTCTAATGTACAATATAACATAATAAAATAATATAAATATGTTACATATCTCAAAATTAATCTATAAATATGTTTATCTATCAATCTCTATATCCTTGTCTAGATTCCCATACTCAGATATCTAGTGTAGCTTCTTGTACCTTACATGAATCCTGATACATTAAATGTAAATGTATTAAATATTCATGCATTTCTATATTGATTAATATTCCATAATATAACACTATCTATCACCAAAAATATCACGTTAATTAATGTATAACATGAGTAAATGATATTATATATATAAACAATTACATTATTTAGAAATAAAATTAATAAATATATTGAAATTTTTTGATTCATCCAAGCCACCATAATACATAGTATTTTTTTATGAAATATATGATTTTTGGGACTTAATGTGATGATATCATATCAAAATCATGTATATAAAATAACATTGTTGTTACAAATAAACATCTCATTGCATAACATAAATACTGGAGTCATATTTCGTATTTGGGACAGCATCATGAATTGAAATATCATATTTTATGTATAATATAATATAGGGAATAAAATATCATTCCTAAAATTACATAACAATGGGAAACATCCCATTCATATATATATATATACTCCTAACTAGAAATAATTAAAAATTTAAATTTTTCAATAAATTTTTTAACAACAATATTAAACAATTCACAAAAATTAAGATTCAATATATAAAATACCAATAACTTATATTTATAATAATATTGTATATATCAACTTCAAATAATTGATCCTATAGAAAAATTAATCATATTGAATAATATTTTTCAAAATGACAAAAATTTTCACCATTTAAACTAATATATTTATTGATTAATTTATTAAAAATTACATTTTTTAATCATTAATTTACTTTTAGAATAATTATTATATATTTAATAAATCTTTCTATTTAATATTATTATAAATTTTATGATTTTATATATTCATTTGTCACTCTTGTTACAGATTCCTAATCACCACCCAGGCATTTATATATAAAACAGTATTTAAAACATAGTAAATGTTTAATGTCATCTTCAACAAGCTAAATCAGACATTCTTTCAATCAAAGAACACACATTTATGAATCCATTTCCAATAATTATTCAATATTTAAAAGTATAAAAAATATTGGATATCGTAGACTAGTACACCCAAAATAGAATAGTTGGAACTAAAATATATAGATATTATCATACCCAATATCTCATTATTCAATAAATATAAATCGATCAAAATTCAATCAATTTGATGTGTATATCCATTTTAATATTGATGTGAATAAAGGGAATTTTCAAAATAAACTTTATAGAACCATATAGAATAATGATGAAATATAATAATTTTTACAAAACAACAGACCCTAAAATGACTATTATACCAATTTTTAGGTATACATTCTTCCAGAAATTGAGTAGCCGTCAAAATATTTTCGTTTCTACGATGGTTTTGAAAACATATCACTAGATGTGAAATTATATGAATTGTGAAGCTAGTAACTCGACATGAATCACATTAGTTTTGATATATTAAAAGTTGATATCAAGTGTCATATACATCTATATATTACCACTAACTGTACAACAAATATATTATCAATATCCACCATAGTTTAGATGGGCCAATATTAAAGGAAATCATTGAAAACATCCCCTTAACCCTCAAAATCCTCCTCAAAACCATTTTATTCAATAAATTCTTATAAAAGTATCCAGAAAATCTTTTTATTACGTTATTTAAATATATTATTTAAATTCAAATTTTAAACTAGAAAACATTGATCATAACAAATTGAAACAGTTGTATTTTTCAATTTGTATTGAGAATAAACACTTCATGATAAAAATGTATTTGAGAAATATATGAGGTTTTCAAATTATTTAAAAATGTATAATGAAATTAATATTTACTAATTTACTCTATAGAGGTTAGATGGAAGAGAATATTAAAATATGTGGATAATGGGTATATTTATTTTTGATAATGGCTACCTATTATTTTCATAAAATATGATTAATATTTTAAATATGATTGTAAATTTTGGATATATATGAACTTCATCATTAAATCCATATACAAGTAATTTTTTTGAAATTTTCTTTTATCATTAAATGATGGAAAATAAAAGATGTCAAAATGTTTATATGGGCTATTTAATCATATTAAAACTAGAATGTTTTTGAAGAATTTTTATATCTTACTATGTATAAATTGAGAGTGAGGGTGAATAACCTATTTGTATAATTATATATCCAAAAAATAGTTTAATACATTTAAATAGATTAATAGATTTCACCATGTGTTATGAAGGAGTCAATTAACTTACTGTAGTAATACCATTGTTATTGGGGATATGAAGTAAATGTTTTATTGAGTGTCTTATTAAAACTAGAATCATATAAGGATTTTAACCAGGAAAAATAATGAAAATAAAATTTAAGATTAATTTTTTTGGAATTATTTTGAATGATTAATCCCACCCCTAGTAATTTCATACAGGATAAATGTTGAAAAGTTTGATTTACAATGATTCAATAATTCGAATGATATAGTATTTACATTGAATGATATTATTATATGAAATAATATATTCAATATATATTTATTCTTTTATTATTTATTAACATATGAACGAGTACCATGAAATTTAGTGATTATTCTCACAATGGGGCTATGGATGATGAGAGTGTGTGAACATAGAGACACCAATTTTGTGGTATTGTATTATTAGTGTTTAATGGTATGATCCATAGATTAGTATCATAGGGTTATGAGATTGAGAATTGAATTGGATTAGACCTGGACGGTAGATGTTTCCCAACATATTTTATTCATTTTTTATCCCTATTTGGGAGAGGGATTAACATTTCCTTTAGAAAACTATATGGTTACTTTTATTAGAATTATAAAAGACGATTTTGGGATAATTTACTCTTTGATTCATAATTCACCAAGAGGACATAATCATGTATATCTATTTTTAATATATTATGATATTATGGTATGCATTAGTCTACCATATTCTGTGTTCACACAGTTAGTACATCAACATATATCATAATTCATTAAAGAAGATAGGCTTCTCACCCATGGCTAGATGATCAAGAGGTGTAGTAGGATTCTTCGCATTCTAGTAATCATAGGTTTTACTTTTTTTGAAATTAAACATTAGTGAATATATTAAAGGGAGTCTATTAGATTTTCATAATGACCTTACACTAACACTTTTCATGGGCCTTCTAGGATTTGGATGACTTCTTTCCTCATTAGTTCGAAAATGGAAATGGTCATCAAACAATAGAATAGTGGTTTTTGGCTACATAGTCATATATAGGATATCAATGCATCTATTTTTGAATTTTTAATGGGTCGGTAAACATTTTCATTTTGGAGAGTTATTTTTATTCATTTTTGGAATATCTATATATGATCGACCAATGATACATCATTTTAGTATTTATATAAATGGAAATAAATTTAATAATGTATTTTATTATATGCAAGGATTGATATATTTATATCACTTTATTATTAGATATTATTAATTAATAATATATATTATTTAAATATTTTCTATGGATACCAATTAAATATGGAATTTTATATACATGGAAAAACCATATTCCCTTTCTACTAGATGTCACTCTATGGAATATGGGGATGAATTCCTGGTGTTTTAGGAACTTGGGTTGATCATTGTGGAGGTAAAACTAGACGATGTATCGAAAAATATGTATACAAGAGAGTTAATGTATGGTACAATGGGTCTCAGTTGTTTATAATATTGAAAAAGTAGATTATTGATTGTTATTTGGTATATTATGTTGGAATTTTAGTATCAATAAAACAACTGTGTACCCACACAATAGAAGTGATTAGTTAAATCATTTGTTAAAGATACCCATGTTACTAAATTTCATGATGTGTCACTTGGTTTCCCGATTATGGTTTCATTATTTTATTTAAATATTTTTCTTTATAATGAAATCACATATTATGATTTTATTCATGGACAATGGTGGAAAGATGTAATGTCTATTCATACTTCATTACTTGAATGTAGGGATTAAATGAAATTACTACGATTGTGTGTAATTAGTTTTCTAAACCTTTTAAAATGATTAGATATTTATGGTGTTAAAAATAATATAAAAATTTGTTACATATATATCTTTTTGGAGGAATTAAATTCATGTTGATAAGCTATATGATCATTAGTATCATCAAGTGTTTGTATTTTTTGTGAGTGTAGTGTGTGTGATACCTAAACCACAAATGGATTTTTATGATTGTTTGGAGGAATGGTATATAATCTTTTGGGGAATAAGAATTTTATGTTCTAGTATAATACATTAGTAGTTAAAATTTTAATTATTTTTCATATCTAGGATATTATAAATACAATGAGCATGAAATATTATTTTGATTGATATATCACATTGATTCCAAACGTTACAATTTCATAAGAGAATCGATGATCATGAAATAAGGTGTGTACTTATTGGACCCATGTGGGAGGAAAATTTCTTATATAGAGGTGTCTTCTCATTGGAGATCCTTAGGGTAACGTTGTACAAGAACAAAGTTTTAGGGTTCCATGGTATCTAGTGTAGAAAATTGATCAGATTATGCTAATTAATGGTTATTTATGGGTGAGTATGTTTTTTTTATCCTGAGTATTGAATAAAGGACTAAGGGATATGGTCTATATAAAAATAATCTATGTATATAATTCAAATAACTACATCCTCCATTATTATATGGAAGGGTGGAACCATGAATGATGACTTCCAGATTAATTCGGTTTAAATATTAATTTATATGAAAGAAGAACCTCAAAATAGAATTGTTATGTTTGGGAACTATACGGTTAGGGAACCAACAAAACATAGGTGATGTGAATATGTAAATGATGTTATATATGAGGAGATGACCTTGATTCTTTGTGAGGTAGTTTTATCTACAAACTTTTTTTAGAGACATAGAGGGTGGACTATGCCAATGATTTTAATTATTTTAATTTAGGTGGACAATAGTCACAGTCTATGCTTCTACATTACTGGATCTAATTAATTATCACTAATATTTCTTAGATATGATTTCATAAAATAGGGGAAACTTATGGATGGAAATTGGATTTCCTTATGGGATTTTTTGAAAATTTATGTTTATAGTCATTTCCAAATGTGGTGAAACATGAATATATAGTGAAAAAAACTGCATGATGGTATTGAGCACAATTATAAAACAATATTCTCAAATATGGATTATTTATAAGGGGTTATAATGATTTAAAAAATGATATAATGATTATCCCACTCAAATAAAATGGTTAAAAAAATTATTAATTATTACTATAATGTGGAATACATAAATTAAAAAAAAATAATCTATTGGGAGATGAAAACATAATTGAGACACTTTATAAAAATAAGAAAAAATAAATCTAAATAAAAAACCTAGAGTAACTGAGGGCCAAAAAATAATCATTTATTGGATATTATTGGCAATATTTACAATCATTGTAATTTAGTTATTTTATCAGAATTTTTTTTTAGTTTTGGTATCCAACAACATTTTCTACTTGTTACCTACGTAGAATAACATCGATAAACCACATTAGAAGATGAATGTTTTGAACTAATATATTCATAAAAATAATAATCATAATCAAAATGATCAAAACCTAATTTCATCAAAAAATTGTATAAAATTATAGCACCAAAACTTCACTGAACTTCTTAGTTCATAATAAGGATACTTTATATACCTATAACTATGTTAACATTGAAGGATCAGTAATAGCCACCACTCCTAGCACTGAAATATTTTTATTCATAGTAATCATAATAAATAGTAAGAAAAACATAGAGTTTTAGATATAAAACCTCAGAATGGAAGATTTGTCTAAATAGCACTAAAAATATTATAGATGAAATAGTAAAATATCATTTTTGAAGTGTATTCTAAAATTTATTTAGTCATCTATTTTTTTAACTCCAATCCTTCAAGCCTTAGAATAACATATGGACAAAACTACGACATCTTATGTGTTCATTGAGTATAGTAATAATGAAAGTGGATGTATCCATATATTTCATTGAAATGATTTAGTGTGACTTTTTAGTGTTGCATAAATTATATGGATCAATTAAGATTTTTGAAAAAATAATTGAAGTTTATTCAACCAAAAAATATATCAAAATAATTTATATTAACAATTAATTTGAATAATGTGTATTTTGATATTTAAAATAGAAAAAATGGTTGCTTTGAATTGACTAAAAAATCTGCCAATTTTGTTATGATAACAAGACCCAAACTAAATATTATGTTTGATATATATTATAAAAAATACACCTATAACATTTAATAATACTCCAAGATGGTATAATATTTATAATATTAAATTACCCCACCTTACTAACAACATATATTAGAGGCGTATCTGTAAAAAATGTTACCCATTAATTAATGGATAAAAATATTCACATTAAAACTATCAAATTCATCCTCCTTGAGAATATAAAAAAGTTAAAATTGAAGGATAACAATACAATTGCACTGAATGTCATGAAATAAGATAAAATTAATATATAAATTTGATTCATTATTCACATATAACAAATAAATTAATATAAATAATGTAGTTTTGTAAAAATCATGTCAGTTATATGAAACATACTCCCACATAATATATAATAATTATATTTTGTATCTTAATATCATTCTTCAACAATAATTATTCTACATTATGAATTCTCTTATGATGTATCCCACTATAATGAAAATTTACACCCATTGTAAATCTAATTTACACATATCCCTCATACTGAAGAAACAAAAAATATACAAAAACCATTCTCCCAATTGCTCATAATCACATTTAAAAAGAAAAACAAAATTGGAAAATTAGGAATGTTATGTATAATTAATCAATTAACAATTTTTATGAGTATCCATTAATAATGAAAATGATTTAACAATATGAATTAATAACCTAAAACAATCATATAGAGTCTTCATGAATGACAAAAACTATGGTTTAGATAATATATGTTGGATTATTACTATTATATAGTTTTTTAAAAAAATATATTCTTTCCATATGGCTTCTTCTTTGATATTTTTAAAAAAAATTAATTATACATAAAAAATATTCAAAAAATATAAACTGTCTCAATGAAATTATTCCGTAGTTTAATATAAAAAATATTTTCCAACTGCATTAATAATGAGTTTCTCTGTTTTAATTAAAATTATACCAATATTAAGAAATGATGATTCATTAATATGTATTAGAGATATATTTTATTCATTGTATTAGAATATATAATAAATATAGTAGTTTTTCTAAAAAATAGAAATCTGAAAATCAATTATGAGAAATTGAAATATATTTTATCCTTTAATAAAAATCAATATAACCAAAAACATATGTAAATAAACAAATTGTTTAAAAAGATATTAATCATTACATTTTTTATTTCAGTTATGATCACTCACCTAAAAAGAGATGGTCCCCTAGATTTTGAGAGTTCAATATTTCATGTATTTTCTGAATTAATCTATTATGTACTATATTTCCAAATATGTTGTTTCTTGATTTTATAGAAAAACTAAATATTACAAAATGATTCAATCAGTACTACCAAACATTTGATCACGAAAAATTAAAAAATTATACTCAATATTTATTCGAACTAGTAATTATACAAAAAATAATGTTCAAAAAATCATAAGATAAGTAAATTTTTTATTATAATGTATTTTGACTAGAAATCAAATCATTGTGTTATTTTACCTCAATGTATTATATATATTTTTTAGCATCAAAAATTTATAATGATAAACAATATTAATTCTTTAGAAAAAATGATTTAAAAGTAATGCATTTATCATTGTATTACATCATCATCACCTCAATTATATAATTGATGGTGAAAAATAAATCACACTCATTGTACTTATCTCTTATATTATATTTGAAATATAATTTATAAACATAAAAAATCATCCATATTTTCAACAACCTTATCCTTAAATTATTAATATCTCTTAAATACTATTTTGAGTAAATCATTAACTTTTATTATATAATCCTTCAATTAATCATTGAATGTAATTATTAATCTACAATATCCTTTTAACACAATTGAAAATATAATTATCAATTTAATTTTAATCTTACAAATCATTTAGTGTCATATACTTCTTCCCCAAAAATCAATTTTTATATCGTTATACATCATCATAATGTTGTTTTATTAATATTATATTATTGATATAGTCTATTAAACTATATGAATTGAATGATTCTTCACTACATCTCATGTTTTTCATAGACATCAACATTTTATCCTTATTTATTTTCAATGATCACTTGGACTCTTTTTCCAAATTAATCAGTCTATAAAAACTTGTATTGAAATATCCATATTTGGTTCGCTCATGTCAAAAAATATGTAGTGATTATTGTTTTCCATTTTTTAATATATTTTTAATAATATAGACTATTACTAGTGTTATCAATATATACATACACATTTGATCAAAATATACTTCAGTAGGTTCAAAAAACTATCGTCTGAACACTACATAGAAACACACATTGAAGTTATCATATTTCAATAAATATCTATTGAAGGTATAGACCTATAATATTTTAGAAAATGAAACTAAAATATTACATTTATTCTTTTTAGTATCACTATTTGATTTATTTTGATAGGGAATAATAGTTCTTATCAAATCAACATAGTTTATTTTTATAAAATTATTTATATCATCTTTGGTTGTTATTTTGGCTTCCCACTCTTTCAATTGTATACTAATGATCATATTTGTAAGTGATTTATCTATATTTTCATACTGAACTATAGATTATAGAGTGATATAAGTAATTATATACCCTTGAGGAATATTTTCTACTAATTCACCATGTAGAAAATTATAATATTGATATCCATATCCTAATGTATGAGTTTTTGTTTCATGAACAATCATTGTTCTAAAATGTGTCGCATCAATATTTTTTTCATCTACCACAAACCACATTATATGAATAAATTTTACACTATATATTCCATTTTAATAACATATATACATGTATTTTATATATTAATTTTTAATATAAATTCCAAATTTCATTAATCAATAATATTAGAAGACAAAGTATATTGAATTTTATAACAATCTGTTATCATAAATAGTTATCAACACCAGTTTTGATGAAATATGTTTCCATCTAATAAACCAATATTTATAATATCATCAATAAAATATATATTAATGATTGGATTTTTTTTCTTTTCTTATTGGTAATGAACATTATATAATATAATGTCTGTTCCAGTACAACATGTTAGAGTAAGAAATAGAAACGTGTTCAATGACCAGAGTAAAAAACTATGTTCTAATAGTTATTGACATTACCTAACCCCATGTATAGACAAAATATTTTATGAAAAATATATTGGGCACACTGTATATTTGCCAACCCAGTTTTCAATTGTTGTCCAAGTATGGAAGCTCTATGATGGGTTGAATTAAAGTAGAAAAAAGTAGAATTTTATGTCTTTCAAACATAAACTATCTAAAAGATATAAACTCCAAAAAATTTAGATTAGAGTAATGTATAAATTTTATAGAAATTAAATTATTTGATATTAAAAAACTAAACCAACATACAAAAAATTTGGAAGACAACTGAAATACATGTAAAGAAATAAAATTTTGAGTATAATAAGAATATAAAAAATATTATATTAAGGGATATTATTACCTATATATAGAAAAATGGGAACACATATAAATTATCCACAATAGGATGGAGTTATAACCAGAGTAAGGGTTTAAAAGTTCCACACACGGAACCATATCAATCAGCCAAAATAAAATATTTCATTTATGAATGAGAAATTTCATCCAAAAAAATCAATTGAAATTGGATTCTAAAACCATGAAATCCTCTACAAGAATCACAATAAAAATAGATAATCACATTAAAATAATTTTTCTGAATCAATAATGATTTTATCAAAGAATATTTACTGACATCTGATGATGATAAGTATCCATGATTCATATCGAACTAACCCCTACGATCACACAATTCATATGAAATGATACAAAAATGTAGAGATTTAATATTGAAATCATCAAAAATAAGATATATAATATTGAAAAAAAATTAATTATATTAATAATAATTAAATGTAATGTAAAAAATGAAACGATAATGTTATGGTGAAAAATATTTCATAATCATTGTTCCTCTTATCCTTAGTCTAATTTATAGACATCTATATAAAAAATTATATTGTTCTTCTTGGGAATGTTTATAATGGAATCTAAATCACATATACACTCTATTATAATTGTTTAGTGTGAATAAACAATGTTCAAGAAATTAAAGCAATCAGTTTAGCTTACTGTAATATGGTATCAAATGTTACTTCTAATCTAAAAATAGAACAAAATAATTCTCAATGCATTTCTTTTAAAAGTTTTATGAGGATTTTTAAAAAATGATACTTATTTTAATTTTTATATACATAGAGGTTTCAAGTGATACTGATATTTGTGATTCAAGTGGTTTAGTTGATGGGCCAGAGGATACCCATATAGGGATCATAATTGGAGATCATATTTTTCTACTTTATAGTGGGTAATATTTTAAGTGTTATTAGTATGGGTGAATGGGATATATTCAACCACTAGGTGATTAATAACATAATTATCATTGGACATATAGGTAGATGATGTATTTAGAAGGGGTTTTTAATGAAATTATTGTAACATAAAGATCATGGATCTCATTAAACTGATGTAAATGGTGTATGACCTTTAGTATTGTCAGAATGTATTGGTTAGGGGTATTTTCAGGCATTGATTGTGGAAAAGAATAAGAATATATAAATTGTGGTTAGTGTATGACATGTATTGTGACTCTATAGTGAGGTGATCCATATAGATTTTGGGATTCATGGTTTTTTCATGTAGTTAGGATTACGATTCGTAAATAAGATGGACACCCACTAATGATTATAGGTTTATTTTGATTATTTTGGTTTTGTATCTTTTATGTTTAATTGTGTAATATATATGTTATATACACATTGGACTGGTAAAAACATTAATTTTTTCTTGGAATTAATTATAATGTGTCACAATGACATGATTTAAGGATGATAAATGTCACTTTGTGGTGATAGGTAGTAACTCTACTTCTATTTGGTTGTTTTTTAATGTGGATAGTCACATATTTAGAATCATTTTATTTATCCCATCATGGATATGTTATTCCAAAAAAATATACATTATTTGATGAAAATATCATATAAATCTAGGAAATCCAAATTGGTTATATATAGATAATCCCATAGAACTTGGAATAGTGTTGGGGATATATTCAGGGTACATGGATTTGTGGAATAAGTAGATTAAAATGGTACATAAACTAATCATCTAAGGGATAATTTTATTTTTTATCACATTTTATATAATAGAATGAGAATGATAATCTCATTTCATAAAGTGATATCAATATATATATTCACTATGAATTTTTCGAATTCAATGATAATAATTTAATATTAAAAATGATGAAATTATTTTCTCCAATTTTAGGAAGTGTCACTATTATGATATATATGATCATAATATAAACTATAATAAACGTTCCATATTGGTATTATATAATACATGATGTATATGAAGGATAAAAAAATGGATATACTCAATGAAATAATCTACTTGGATAGTTTAATAAAATGAGGTGAAGTCAAAAATAATAGAATACCCATGTATGTATGAATGGAAGGACAACATACAAAATCCATACCTCATTATAAGTATAATCTTTTCATGATACTGAAAATAATATGTTTTTAAATATTTTGGGTCCAATAAAAGTTTGACTTTCATTTATGTTGTTCCCAAGAAAATGTTTATTTGTACTTTTGGATTTCCAAATCAAGGGTATTGATAGTTATGCACTATGTTAGTTTACCGTAATTATACTAATACATTAGTTTAAACTATTTACGTTATAATTTTCTATGATTTTTATCATATAAAAATTTTAAGGATGTTACAAAATATAATGAATCCCTCAATATTATATAATAGTCATTTTGAAATATTTTCCTTTTAATCAATATACATTTTCACTATGGGCCATAAATGTTGGTTGACTATCTAGTGATAGGGGATCATAAACATTTATGATTATTCTTAGGAAGTATTCCTGAGGCGATCTTGATTAGGGAATATCATGAGAACTTATCTTCCAAAAAAAACTTGTGATTTTGGTGTCATTGGACATTCTTATTTATGAGCATGTGTGTTGTTCTCTCAACCTGATATCATTATCACCGTATACCAATTGATCAAAAACATTGTTGGAATATGAAAACCATGATATATATACAGTGAAAACGTGTCTACATTTGGGTTCATCAATAATGGTACGAAATTGATTGAATGATCAAGATTGGATTCCATGGTTTTAAAAGGAAGATATATCTTAGGCTTAGTTGACTAGGATAATGAAATATTTATAAAATTCTTGGTTATATTAAATTAATATATATTCAATCAAAGGGGTTATATATAATAAGTAAATCAAGTATCATTGATATTAAAAAAATTTATACTTATTTATGAGATATCACGAGAACAAAAGATTATTTACAAAGTTCTATTTCAAAATTGGTTATCCTTGATAAGAATAAACCATATCACCTTCTGTGTCATGATTTGTTTCTATATATCGGTTTTTTCCCTTTTTAGGACTAACTATTATCATGTAAATGTAATAGAGGGTTACAAGAAAGACATAGTGAACATCTTGATCAGTTATGATGAATTGGAGTTTAAGACATGGATTACGACATCATGGTGATCACATTATGTCTGAGTTTAAATACATGTATGGAAATAAGTAAATTTATCGTTATTTATATTAATAATAATTATTTATGAATTAATTAACATATTTTATTCATACTTTATTTTTTAATACAATAGAAATTAATTTTTCACAGAATGTTAACAATTTTATATTCAATTTTAATTATATATTTTATAAGATACAAATGAGTAGTATTAATTTCTTATAATTTATCACACTGAACTGATCTAATATTACAAGCATGTGATAAATTATCTATGATTTTGAGGCATTTTTGATCAGGAATAAGTTTTTAATAGGGATTATTTAGTAGTTGAATCTTATTAATTGAATAATTTAACAATTTAAATATGTTGTAACCTACCCATAAAAAGAATAATAAGCCCAAATTGAAGGGATTACTCTTTCACCAGATTTAATGACACTCACTCCTCCTCTCACATTTTATAATGATAACATGTCTGGTTTGGGGAACCCTGATTCAAGAAAGTCATCCTGGAATGATGTTGTATATTTCCCATAAGTTTAATGATTTTGAATAACCAATTATTTATTATTGATAACATCCATATTTGTAATAATAATGATTGAAATGTTTTTTATATATTGTATGAATGGTCTAGAGGGTTATGGATTTGATTATATTAATTTAATTTCAACGAAATTATGAAAAATAAATATTCTATCAAAATTGTAGGATTTTTTATAATTATTTAATGTTACGATAATATTTTTATTTAAAACTAATTTACCTTAAATGTGACCCAAATTTGGTCATACTGGTGAGGTGATGTGGGTGAAAAAGATTTTACATTGATTTTTGTGATTTTTTTTTGAAATTCCCTAATTTTATTCTTTTATTGAACATATTGTACTAATAATACAAACAAACATCACTACCCCCAATCCCCTGAGTTGCAATCATGACCATAAATATGAGAAAAATATATAGGATCCCTTAATGGCTGTATATACAATGATGTTGTCTATGTCACATCATTGGGTTCTACATACATAGGAATACCATAGGCAGGGTTACTGTAATTTGAATTGTATGTTATAATTGACATTATGTGATAATAATGACGGAGATTCTCTTGAGTATCCAACAGAAGTGATGTGTGAAATATTTTTGTATGTGGATAAACTACGTGTGGAAAATTATTATATCAAATATTAAAATTGGGTTCCTTCCCATTAAATAGACTCTTTGTGTTAAGATATTTCCCCCATGTATTGTATTGTGATTCCCAAGATGTATACTATGATCTGGTGATTATATCCAAGGATTTTTACATGATTACAATGATTATTTCTTGGATATGTTTATTATATATTGTACCATGTGTGATACATATCATGTTTCTCATGATATAATGATTAATCCTGATATATTATGGGATCCCTGGGTTGTTACATGGATCTTGTTATTATACTTGATTCTATAAGGTACATATATGATATTTCCTAGTATACTATAACTATATCAATGATTGTAATAAATGTTATTGTTTCATGGGACACAATAAATCACAATTTAATTATGTGATGGATGAGATATTTGAACTACCTTATAATAATAAATTAATATAATATATGAATAAGTTAATTGTGATGACTAGGTGGGAGGTACCCCCCCCCCACCAATTAGATTATATATGAGATAATCTGAATGGAACTCTCAAACCTTAGAGTAATTTTATATACATCTACTGATATTATGTTATGTCCTTTACATGACTCGTGGAATGATTATGATATGTGATTAATGACACATACACATTTATTGAAGCAGTAATCATTAATATCAAGTGTAACATTTGAATATGTGTATTGATTATTATTATTTTATTACACATTAAGAGTTATTTATCTAATTTATTAGAGCATCAAATTCATTTACACTATCTTTATTTATTATATTAGGGAAATTTTTTGTGGTTCCCAATTGATTTTTACTCATAACAAGATAGGGTATCCATGGAACTAGTATACTTGAGAAAATCTCATTTATCACAAGTTCATATATGGAAGAGTCATTATGTGGATCGTTCAACTAGATAACATAAATAAGGATATAGAGACTAATATGATATAAAATTTGGTGATGTATTAGAGTCTCCTTTTATTATATTTATTTTATTTATTTTTATATCATGTTGTAAATGTGGGGGATCAATTGAGATATATTCATACAATCATCCAATTTTCATTTTGATATAATATGATTCGGTTTTATTGGATTTTGTATAAAATGAATTTTTAGGTTTAAAAATAATTGGATATTTTTTGCCTTTTTTTACAGTGATTAGTGGGTATAATCATCCCATAATAACACAAAATACCTTCACTTCATGTGGGATATATCTATTTTATGGGAAGGTAAAATTGAGGTTGCCTCACCCATCAACTTCAAATGTAATAAACTATTCAATTGTCACTGAGTACTTATAAATTGTTATTATAACCACATTTTATTTTCCTTATAATAAGTTGTATAGTATAAAGGGAATATAAATATTTTGGATTGTCATGACCCGACCATACCCGGGATCAAGCCACAACTACCCCAAGCCCGCCTCTATAGGCCAAGGGCTGGCGACCAGCACCGAAGGCGCAACAACTCGGGGAGGCCTTTTACAAAGTACCTGTACAAACACACACGCAACACACTCAATGCAAAATTTTAGAGTAAAAAAGAAAATAAAAGTACCATCTTCTATAAATAAAACACAAATGTACATCGACCTCTACAGTACAAAGTAAAATCTAGAGGTAAACTGAAAAAAATGGGAAAACATGCACCCAACCAGAAAAGTGCCACAATCCGGCAACAGGCGAACAAAAGAAAAACAACTAGAAGGGTTCCCAACTTGGAACCCGACTACGACCACCGCACGTGGTCCAAGCTCCCGAACTCCTATGCTCCACTGAGGTCACGACCAACCTGTCTATCATCATCAAGGGCACACCATGGGCGGGCATAGCCCAAGCAGGGGTGAATATAAAAATACTCAGTAGGATACCCTGAAGGCTTGAGGTAGCAATAGAGGAGGTACCAAAGGGTGAGCAGTAGAGCCGATAGAGAATAGTAAAGGAGTACAACAAAGAGTGTAGTAAAGTGTAACAGTAAAGAGTCTAGCTCAACCCAATAAGATAAAGGAGATAAACTCATCCAGACACAAGGAGATGGAAACGGTGAGAAGATGAACATCTCATCGAGTCTTCGCTACCTATAGTAGGAGAGTAGACTCGTCCAACCACGAGAAGATAGAGACGTAAAGCACGTGGAATACCCCGCACATCTTCACCTCTCCTAGAAGGAGAGTAACCAAAACCGGAGAAGTGGGTACTGGAGCAAGGTATACATATATATATGCTATGTCAAGAAACCCAAACAAGGTCGTACGGGGATCTCCATCTCGTAGATCATCCAAAGAAAAGTGAGTCACCAACAGTCCCATGAATAAACGCCATCGATGACCAGCATCCCACACGTCTGCCCCAAACTACAAGTCGGGGGGCTCAAACCACCGCACCTCGACACTATCCGCTTTGGGCGGCACTGACTCACCCGCATGGTTTCAGGTCACATCAAAAGGATGTGACTCAGTGGGGGAAAGCACCCCTATACTTGAGAGTTCCATGTAATGTCAAACCACGCCTCTTCACTTCCCCGTAGTTGAGAGGTCTTATCAAATCCAAGGTCGTTCCATCACAGACCCATACAACCAAGGGTCCCGCTTTGGGGATCCCAGAGGAAGGCCAAATACTAGCCTAGTAGAAAGGACTAAGTCTAGAATATACACAGGTGTCCCACTTCCCAGCCCTGCTGGAGGGTAATTCCTAATATGATATCGGGTGACCCACTACCCTGCCCTGTTGGAGGGTAAACCATAATATATCATCAGGCGACCCACTGCCCAGCCCCGCTAGAGGGTAGACTATAATACATCATCAGGAGACCCACTTCCCAGCCCTGCTAGAGGGTAGACCTTAATATATCATCAGGCAACCAACTGCCCAGCCCCGCAGGAGGGTAGACCTGGAATAAGTCGACAGGCGGACCCACTGCCCAGCCTTGCTGGAGGGTAGACATGGAACTAGATGACGGGGGACCCACTACCCATCCCTAATGGAGGGTAGACCCTAAAAGGTTTTCAGGTGACCCAATACCCAGTATCTACTAGAGGGTAGACCCTAAGTGCGTCGGGTGACCCACTGCCCAGTCTCTACTGGAGGGTAGACCCTACGAACATCGAGTGACCCACTGCCCAGTCTCTGCTAGAGGGTAAACCCTAGAAGTCAGTGAGAAACCCACTGCCTAGCCCTGTTGGAGGGTAAAATCGGAACATTTCTGGCCATCCCTACAAGATGGTACAACACTAGCCAACCAAGCACTGAGTGGGTACCACGTAACCACTCTACTCCAGAACAACTAACCCAATAGAGGTTCAGTGCCTGCTCTATCACTGGGTGTCACTAGCCTCACTATCGGCCGATCCATCGAGAAAGAAACTAGGGAGAGACCACTCAACCATTTTGATCTAAACCATCGAGCACAAAGCCTGAGGAGAAACACAACCCCACTAGACAACAACAGAGGGACCCTCTACGTCGCGCGATGTCAAAACTACGCAAAGCAGAACATCTCACGCGCATGGGGCCCACACGATGTGTGGCCCCTTGTCCATCCCCAACCAAGCGCACAAACAGTCTCAGGTACAAACCACACGTACCTCCATGTGCTCCCGTATACTCCCAGAGTATACCTCACTTTCAGCCCAAGTTCTATCGTTCACATGGCACCCAACGTCAACGCGAATGCGTGATGTAACATATCCAAATTGCCACCTCAACGACTGGGGCACAACCAACCACATATATTCAATCATTACTTTACACACATGGTAATGCATGCGATCACACGCCAAGGGTCCTCTACAAACACAATAGAAGAACTGCCCCCGGGGAACCATCACATTTCCATATTTAATAAGATCTCATATGAGGCTCTGCAGGAACAAACGGATCGTACCGTCAAGATCCTCACAGAAACACACGCGAGATATACTACTTAATCGCCTCAAATGGATATCCGACGGAAAGGTCGCCAACACCGCCTCAAGCCTGAACGAAGTCTCGTGATCCTGAGCCTCGGCCCCGAAAACAGTCGGGCGCATTGCACAATTGCGATCCCCTCAGAAAAACACGTCAAATGCACTACTCAATTGAGTGAAACAGATATCCAGAGATAAAGATGCATTCTGGCGCACCACACATGAGAAGCACTTCGTGGGACCCACAACCCGGTCCCGAAACACAACCAACGCATCGCACCGTTTTGTTCCTCTCGAAAAAGCACACCAGGTGGACTATTCATTTGTCCAAAACGGTTTCTCCGTGATAGAGATGGAAAATCACCATCGACGCCCAAATGAACCTCATGGGCCCCACACCATCATCCCGAAAAAGAGCCGGTGGACTACGGTAAAGAAATCCCCTCAGAAAAACATCAAGAATCTGTAACACCCAATGCTTCCACGATACGCTTCTCTTTCAATAATGCAACAGCTTTCATTATACGCAAGTTCGAGATTCTAACACATCACGACTAATCAAAATAGCCATTATGAATAGTAATACCCACTTTTTGAAATTATATATAATTTATATTTCAAAATGTAATTCTTTTTTGGATTAGGAATATCCAAATTATCCTATGTTGAATTTTTTGTAATTTTCTGAGAACTTCAAATTTTTTATAAATAGTGAAAAATATTTAAAACAACTTCTTTAATAAAAATAATATATAGTGATAAATTATACAATTGAGTGGTTATAAAGTTTAATTAGAATATATTTTTACCATTTCATCCAATTGTGGTCATTTTAATTAATTTCACTTTGAAATTGGACATAAAAAATTGTCAATCTTTTGATTGATATTCTTTCTTAAAAACACGCTATTTGTTGTGACATTGGGAATTAATTATTAAATTAATTAATTCAACTTATATGTTTTTAATTTTTTAAAATAGACATCATTTTTGAATTTGGAATATCCATTATAGCTTAGGGTGAAATTTTTGCATTGTTCTGAAAAACTTCAATTTTTGAAGAATAGTGAAACCACTAAGCTGTAGTTAAAAAAACTGATATTTCATTTAAATGAAATATTACCACTTATGTGATTTTATTTTCAAAAATACTACATACATGGTTGTCATTAGGAAGTAAAATGTGTTTCAATGGGATGAAAATAATTCTTGGTGAATAGTAACTTTTATGTTTAATTATTCGCGATTAAAGGTAATTAGTGAAATTTAAGTAAAAATGGTATTATAAAAATATGAAAATACTCTTAAACTTGTCCTGCCCCTATTTTATGTGTCATGGAAGACCAAGAAAATCCATGGGTCATCTTGGGGACCCCATGGAGCCACTTTGGTAGGAAAATGACATTAAAAACTTTTTATTTAAGGTTAAAATAAAAATGTCACAAACATGAGTTCTTTTTCTAAAACAATTTTTAAATGCGGTTATAAAAGCCATATTTTTTACTATAAATATTAATTAGAAATATAAAAAGATTTCCTACCTCATGATACTTTTTTTATAATTTTTATACATTAAATAAATTAAAACTTTTATGACACAATGATCATGCAGCGATTATATCATTAATTAACTACTTAAATAAAATGAAATGATAATGTAAAATATATGGCTTAAACTTGTCAAAAACCTACTGGATGAGAATATTTCGAACCATTATCACCATATCCTATAAATATATCATTGGGGGACCTTTATAAACCGAAAATAATTTCATAATAAAGTAACATTTCAATCATTCCAAGAGTGCCCCTTCTCTCCTCTTATAAATGCCCCCCTACCACCTTCTTCACACCTTCAATCCATTTGGCTTGGCAATACTCAGCCCAAATACTCTCCCAACATCCCTCTATTACTCCTATAAGACTCACTTTGGTCATAACTCTTCCCAAGGAAGCCTTTGGCTCAAATCAAAGAGTTACTCAATTTTAAGGTAATGTCTTCTCTTATGTTATTTTGTTTAATTTTGCTTCTCCAACCCCATAACTCTTTTTATTAATTTCTTTTGTAACAACACAAGTATCATTAATATACTAGGATGTTTTTATAATAATTATTCGAGCTTCACTTACACACACCTACATCTAATGGTTAAATAACATACTGTTTCTGTGGATGGCGAATTTCTGCCTCATGAAACGATGATTGTTCAACACACATATAACACCTTCAAAGTCGGCCATTAAGATGTCACTATATTTATATATGATATATAATATGTTTATGTTTTTCTTAAGCATATGTATTTTTCATTTATTTCATACCATTATGGTTTTAATTATGGGTAAACGCGATATATTAATTTTAGGATGTGCGGACTACTGCCCCCTAAAAGTGATCTGAATCGTTAATGCCATATGTGGGATGTATAAAGGATTGAGTAAATTATATTATACATTATATTATACTGTAATTATATTATAACTTTATATAATTATAATTTCATTCTATTAAATACAAAATAGAAATGAAAGTAGCATTCATGCGTACGTACGGCTTACCGTCTCCATGAACGGTGCATTTCATCTCTTACCTCTAAACATTACGTAATATTATAAATTCATGTATATACTCGATATATATGATATATATGATAATTAAATCATTAATATAATTTTCGATATAATGGATATTTCACCACATGAACAACATGTAATTATAAGAAGTTTATTTTTGACTCAAGTAACAAAGATCGACAAAAAGACCGTTATTAACTTAAATAATTAAATAATGTTCATAACATTGTAATAAGTGATATAAAAGGAATAATGAAATTGAAAAGGTTCTTAAGAAAGTAGAAATTAACTCTAGTTTATTATTCAGGAGGTTAAAGAATGTTCGAGTCATGTCGGACATGAGGTAAAGGAACTTCATAACCCAATTTCCATTCTTTGGGTTAATATCCTACTTTAAAATTATGTCATGATATTATTATGTCCTATCTTGTATTTGTAATTTCATTATGTGTACTTATAGTGAATACACATAATAGATCTATTTTATTTAAAAAATGTTCTTTTTATGGTACATTGTCTCAATCTCCATTCATTGAGGCATATTTTGTTTTATACACAAATTTATGTTATACGGTGTATAAACCCATTTGACTTTTACGTTTATTAAAAAGGAATCTTTTTATACGAAGCGTTTTTACTAACCGACAAAAAGGAATGTTTTTTCTTATCATACGTATGCGGCGACAATGACTTCTCTGCCGCCGTGACCATTATTTTAGTTTCAGCTTCCTCTACAAGCCATAACTTTTTTAAATGAAAAATAAATACCGAGATTTAATTTTCTTTTATTTTGGTATTGAAAATGGGTTTTAAAGTGTTTTTATTATATCAATGTGTTGTATTGATATATTTTTATTGAAATGTGGAAATTTTATATTTCCATTATACATATTTTATGTGATACGATTATGTTATGGTTTACGATATGTTTAAACTTGTTCATATGAGGAATGCATTAGACTTAATAAGTGACGGGTGGAGCCCGCTATAGCTCCTCGATGCATCGGCAGGTCTCATGAGACAAAATAGTGTCTTGGAACGAGGCTTTGACAAAATATTATTTGTGGTCTTGCAACAAGGCCTTGGATACGTGGTTATGATAGTCTTGCATTATGCATTCCATCATTATGAAAGTGGTTTTTGATATTGCATGTGATTATTCGACCAGTAGAATATCCTTGTGAATAAGTAAATGGCATTATTTCATTTAACTTTTTCCATATTATGTTGAAGTTCATGTTTAAAAGGATTTTGTTTAGTTATACATTGCCTTAAATGTTTATGTTTATTTATGAATGCTTCCGCTATATTGTTATCCTTACTGAGCATCTGAGCTCAGTGCTTTCAATGTTTTAATTTTCCCACAATATGAAGAAGTATTTTAGGAATGACCTGTAGGGATAGTCTGAAGGGGATTTGAGTGTGGAAAATGGAGACTATGTTATTGAAGTTTTTCACTTTATGATGTAATGTAACATTTATGAATTTATCTAGTTTTTCAAGGCTATTAAACTAATCGGACTTTCGAGACTTGATATTTGTGATCATGTCAATGTTACGCAATAACGCACCGACTCTCGGTAGCTGGGGTCAGGGCGTTACAGTTGGTATCAGAGACAGTTTAGTACTAACCTTGGAATCTAGATTTAGGTAAACTCTGATTAGAGCGCATAACCATAAGATGTACTTTTAGAATTAGTATAGAAGAACATCCTAGAATTTTGTTATTGTAGAGATTTTGTGGGGATTTCGAGCAATACATCCGTGTCTAGATACGAGCAGGTAGAGGTGGCTCTGGCACAAATGTACCTATGGGTAAAACCCGAAAACACGGCTTTGAGCTAGACTCGAATGGGTACTAGTGAATGACAACAATCCTTTCTGCACTCTTGGTTACGACCCTCCCGGGGGATATGATTAGGATAATTCAAATTTTTTTACAAACCATTATGAATTTATGAGTATATACTTCCTCAAAGAAAACATTTTTTATGATTATGGATTATATCTATAAACTGTTCAATTTATATTAAGTATTTTACAAATTTGGAATTATTCATTACAATTCATAAACTAACCAAGTTTATGCCATTGTATAGAAATGGTGCCCAGTGGAAGGAATGTGAAATCAAGAAAAACGTATGATCCAAAGAGTAAGAATGATCGTATCTTTCATGGTATTAAGACAACATTTAGAAGGGAAATAATCTCCCATGTGTTCTCAACATATGAAGAAATAGTATCATGTGTTAATAAGATTAGTAAATAATTCTTTGATTCTTATGGCTTTGAAGGGAAGCAAGAGAAGAAAAGGATGGAAGATAGAATGATGGATAAAGGGACGAGGGAAAAGAAGAATTTTCCAATATGTGAAAATTGTGGGAAGAAACACCTTGGAACTTTCCTGAAGGGAAGGAGAGTTTGTTATAAGTGTGAGAAAACGGACACAAAGTGCGTGACTGTAAGGGTAAGAAAAAGGTTTCAAATGTACAATGTTTCATCTGCAAGGAGTGGGGACACTACGAAGATCAATTTCCAAATCATCAGAGTATGCCCCAAATAATGTTATTGGATAATAATCAAGTTATGATACTACCACATATGAGGAGGAATGATTATATTTCTTATGTTTTTATTAAAGAATTTTGTCATTTGAGTGCTCTATCAATGAAGTACAGGTTATAATAATTATGGAGTATATAAGGATTGTACTGCAGTACTATTTCATCAAGGACTTGAGATTGTGTGGAACCATGAAAAGTGACTCCATAGTAGGTTAAATTTTTGGAAAATGTATGGTTGAGAGAATGATAAACCATAAAATGGTTCTGATATCGAGATAGTGATTTTAGAATAATACATGATTGATTTGGATAAATTATATTGGATATTTTGGACGTCATTGAAACTTATTAATGATTTGTATACATTTTTGGGTAGAAGGATTAGATATAGTATTCTATAAGGAATAAGGGATCATGAATGTAATCAATAAGGATTGCGGGAAATTAATGATGTTGCAGTGCTTTAAAAGAATACATGATGAAGGTGTTCACATGTTTTTAAACGGAAAAAAGGATCTTCATTGTGTTTACCTTTCTTATAAAATATGGACTCTGAGTTGGACAGAAGTATTTTGGATAACTATAAAGGTTGGAATGGATTACGTTGAACTTTGGATAGTATGGATTAAGGTTATAACATTTCTTAAGATTATTTGTGGAATATTATAATACTATAGTTTTAGAAAAAGGACAACCTTCAGGTTGGGCGATAACCCGTCGCTTCGGACAAAGATGCAGGAATTGAACCCACAACCATAATGCGACATGCCTTTATTACCTACCACTAGCTTACAGGAAGTCCCTAGTTATTACAAAATAGTTTTCATAACGTTATGTGTTAATATTTTTAACCTTGTACGATTAGGATAAATATAATATTTTTGAATTCTAATAACTTTTTGAGTGAAATATGAGTTTGTGGTAGATATTAGTTGAAGGATGGAACACTACTTGTCAAGCATAAATATATATATATCTATCTCTTATTCTATGAATAAATTAATTCTTAAACATTAGTAAAGGGATATTAAAACAAAAAAATGTGTTATACTAATACGTTATGTCTTGTTGAACTGATAATATTTTAAATCAACATAGATTGAAGGCTTTGAGGCCCTCAATTTTACACTTTTTGTGATTGATGACCTCAATAACTCCCTACAAATATTTATGTTTTTCCTCAAATTATATGTCTCTAATTGCCACAAATGTTCTCTTTATCGAGATCATATTTTGGTGGTGACTTTTTCATTCCACTTTCCCTATTATTAAGGCTAAATTTTATTAACCTTATTTCTTATGTGGGTTTTCCACAAAGGTATTTTCTATTTTCAACCTTTTATTCTTAAATAATACTTTCAAATTGCGAGGACGCAATTTATTAAAGGATGGGAGAATGTAACACCCCGATCATCAATGATACGCTTCTCTTTCAATAATGAAATAGCTTGCATTGTACGTAAGTTCGAGATTCTAAAAAACCGTGACTATTCAAAATAGCCATTATGAATAGTAATACCATCTTTTTGAAATTATATATATTTTATATTTCCAAATGGACTTCATTTTTGGATTTAGAATATCAAAATTAGCCTATGTTGAATGTTTTGTAATTTTCTAAGAACTTCCAATTTTTTATAAATAGTGAAAAATACTTAAAACAAATTTTTTAATAAAAATAAGTTATAGTGATAAATTATAAAATCGAGTGGTTATAAAGTGTAATTATAATATATTTTTACCATTTTATCCAATTTTGGTCATTAGAATTAATTTCACTTGCAAATTGAACATAAACAATTGTCAATCTTTTGATTGATATTCTTTCTTAAAAACACGCTATTTGTTGTGACAAAGGGAATTAATTATTAAATTAATTAATTCAACTTATATGTTTTGAATTTTTTATAATAGATCATTTTTAAATTCGTAATATCAATTATAACTTAGGATGAAATTTTGGCATTGTTCTGAAAAACTTCAATTTTTGATGAATAGTGAAACCACTAAGTGGTAGTTAAAAAAACTGATTTTTCATTTAAATAAAACATTACCACTTCTGTGATATGATTTTCAAAAATCCGACATACATGGTTGTCGTTATTAATTAAAATTTTATTCAATGGGATTAAAATAATTTCTGGTGAATAGTAACTTTTAAGTTTAATTAATCACGATTAAAGGTAATTAGTGAAATTTAAGGTAAAAATGGTATTATAAAAATATGAAAATACCCTTAATCTTGTCCTACCACTATTGGATGAGTCATGGAAGACCATGAAAATCCATGGGTCATCTTGGGGACCCCATGGAGCCACATTGGTAGGAAAATGACATTAAAAACTTTTTATTTAATGTTAAAATAAAAATGTCACAAACATGAGTTCTTTTACTAAAACAATTTTTAAATGGGGTTATACAATTCATATTTTGTCTATAAATATTCATTAGAAATATAAAAAAATTTACTACATCATGGTACTTTTTTTATAATTTTTAGACATTATATAAATTAATATTTTTATGACACAATGATGATGCAACGATTACCTCATTAATTAATGACTTAAATAAAATTAAAAGATAATGTAACATATAAGGCTTACACTTGAAAAAAACCTACTGTATGAGTAGATTTAGAACCCATATCACCTTAGACTCGAAATATATCATTTTGTATCCTTTAGAATCCGAAAAGCATTTCATAATAAAGTATCATTTCAATCATTCCAAGAGTTCCCCTTCTCTCCTCTCAAAAAAGGCCCCCACCTCTACCACCTTATTCACACCTTAAAGCCATATGGATCGGCCAACCTCTGCCCAAATACTCTACCAACTACCCTCTATTACTCCAAGAAGCCTCACTTTGGGCAGAACTCTTCCCATGGAAGCCTTTGGATCAAATCAAAATGATTTACTCGATTTTAAGGTAATGTCTTCTCTTATGTTATTTTTTTTATTTCGCTTCTCCAACCCCCTAAAATATTTTTATTAATTTCTTTTGTAAAAACACCAGTATCCTAAATATAATATTATGTTTTTGTAAGATGTATTCGAGCTACACTTACACACACCTACATCTAATGGTTAAAGAACATACAGTTTCTGTGGATGACGAATTTTTGCCTCACGAAACGATGATTGTTCAACACTCAAATAACACTTTAAAAGGTGGCCATTAGATGTCACTATATTTATATATGATATATAATATTTTTATGTTTTACTTAAACTTCTGTATTTTTCATTTATGTCATAATTTTATGGTTTCCATTATGGGTAAACGCAATATCTTAATTTTAGGAAGTGTTGACTACCGCCCCCTCAAAGTGATCTGAACCGTTAATGCCATATGTGGGATTTATAAAGGATAGAGTAAATATTATTATACATAATATTATACTGTAATTATATTATACCTTTATATAATTATAAATTCATTCCATTAAATATGAAATAGAAATGAAAGTAGCGTTCATGCATACGTACGACTTACCGTCTCCATTAACGGTGCATTTCATTTCTTACCTCTAAATGTTACGTAATTTTATAAATGAATGTATATGCTGGATATATATGATATATATGATATCTAAATAATGAATATAATTCTTGATATAATGTATATTTTTCCAAATGACCAAATTGTAATTATAAGAAGTTTATTTTTGACTCATGTACCAACGATCGACAAAACGACCATTATTAACTTAAATAATTACATAATGTTCATAACATGGTAATAAGTTATATAAAAGGAATAATGAAATTGAAGAGGTTCTTAAGCAAGTAGAAATTAACTATAGTCTATTATTCAGGATGTTAAAGAACATTCGAGTCAAGTCGGACACGAGGTAAGGGGACTTCTTAACCCAATTTCCATTATTTGGGTTAATCTCCTACTTTCAAATTATGTCATGATATTATTATTTCTTGTCTTGTATTTGTAATTTCATTATGTGTACTTATAGTGAATACACATAATAGATCTATTTTATTTAAAAAATGATATTTGTAAGGTACTTTGTCTCAATCTCCATTCATTGAGACATATTTTGTTTTATACACAAATTTCTTTTATACGGTGTATAAACCCCATTGACATTTACGTTTAGTCATAAGGAATATTTTTATACAAATCATTTTTAGTAAACGACAAAAAGGAATGTTTTTTCTTGTCATATGTATGCGGCGACAATGACTTCTCCGCCACCATGACCATTATTTGAGTTTCATCTTCCTCTACAACCCATAACTTTTTTTAAATGAAAAATAAATACCAAGATTTAATTATCCTCTATTTTGTTATTGAAAATGTTTTTTAATGTGTTTTTATTATATCAATGTGTTGTATTGATATCTTGTGATTGAAATGTCAAAATGTTATGTTTCCTTTATACATATTTTATGTGATATGATTATGTTATGGTTTACGATATGTTTAAACTTGTTCATATGAGGAATGCATTGGACTTAATAAGTGACGGGTAAATCCCGCTATAGATCTTCGATGCATCGGTAGGACTCATGGGACAAACTAGTGTCTTGGCACGAGGCCTTGACAAAATCTTATTTTTTTGTCTTGCCACGTGGCCTTGGCTACGTGGTTATGATTGTCTGGCATTATGCATTCCATCATTATGAAAGTGGATAATGATATTGCATGTGATTATTTGACCAGTAGAATATCCATGTGAATAAGTAAATGGCATTATTTCATTTTACTTTTGCCATATTATGTTGAAGTTCATTGTTTAAAAGGCTTTTGTTTAGTTATAAATTTCCTTAAATGTTTATCTCTATTTATGAAAGCATCCGCTATCTTTTTATCCTTACTGAGCATCTGAGCTCACCCCTTTCAATGTTTTAATTTTTCCAGATTATGAAGAAGTATTTTCGGAATGACTTGAAGGGATAGTCTGAAGGGGATTTGAGTGTGGAAAATGGAGACTATGTTATTGTAGTTTTTCACTTTATGATGTAATGTAACATTTATTAATGTATCTAGTGTTTCAAGACTACTAAACTAATCTGTCTTTCGAGACATGATCTTTGTGATCATGCCAATGTTACGCAATAACGCACCGACTCTGGGTAGATGGGGTCGGGGCATTACAGAATTGAATGATCGCACGCCCCGAACGGACACCTGAAGAAAAAGTCATGAAACGCTGCATGCAGCTCAAAAGATGGGCCATGGGGCCCATGCCTCAATTTTGGCATCAATTCCTAAAACCACCCAGGAAAGATCTGCCTCGGTGCCAGGGTCCCAACGCCATTGAAGGCGCATGAATCGGACGTCGGACGTGTCCGCGCCGCCCAAAACAAGATCCCCCGAAAAAATGTCAATTCACATAAAGTCATGTCGTGCCTCTGAGGCCCCTCGTTTTGGGAATTAAAAATTTTCGAAACCATCTCAAAATATTCCCCTCGATCCAAGGAATGTGTCACCACTAACGTCACACAATACAGACGCCTGTAGTAGAAAATACGGGCGTCCGAACCCTAAGGGGCAAGGCCCCCTGGGCTGGACCTACCTTGGCCGGCTGGTCCGCCCTGTCTGGGCCGGCCCGCGTTGGCCGGCCCGGCTCGCCACGCAAGTCCCGCGGCTGGGCAGCGTGGGTCGGCGGTGGACCCGGTCCACCGCTTGGCCGACCAGCCATGGCCGGTTGCCGCACGACCACATGCGCGACGCAGGTCGTGCTCCCCCACGGGGTCACATGCCGCGACCACGGTCCACCGCGGAGCGCTGCGGGCGTCTGCCGCCTGCCACCTAAAGCACGACGTCAGTGCTGAGAGTCGCCACCGCCGTCGAGCCCGCCGCCTGTTGAGGAGCCCCCGTCGCTTGAACCCAGGTCCGACGCGCCGCCTACACCATGGAACCGAGCTACCGCCACGCCAGGGCTCGCCGGACCGGCGGAAAACCCCCAGAACTCCCGAAATTCTCGTAAACTTTACCGGACTACTGCGGCCTCCTCGTATCTCGGATTTTGATTCTGAATGAATCGATGGAAGGAAAAGAATGTATACTACACTTCTATGTGATTTTTTAGAAGATTTAACAACAAATCCACGTATAAAATTTGATTCAAATGTTGGTTCGGAATTGAAAATGCAAACCAAAACCTCCTACCTTGTTGGGCTTCGCCCAACACTTCATGGACGGACCACCGGAGTTGCCACGACTTGCCGGAGCTGCCTCGCCAGAGATGGAGGAGGAGAGGTGGGGTCGCTGCCTGCCGCTATCCAGGAGAAGAAGAAGAAGAGGGTGGGGGTGGGTTAAGTGTTTAAGTAGAAAACACTTAACCACCACCACCACCCCCGTCGGCCCAAACACGAACTCCGGATGGGGTCGGGATTAAGCCCCCCTGGTCTAAAAACCAAGCTATAAACATAATGGAGGTCTTGGAATTTTTATCTGATGCCTCGTTCAAATGTTATTAAACTTACTGCCCTAGGCCGCCAAATTACGAAAACACCCCTGGGGCCATTTTTCACAGACGAGCCACGTCCTCAAAAATTACACCTCTCCTAGGGTAAAAGGAACTATTCAAACACAATGGTGCCCTCAGTTTTCCAATCCGAGCCACCGTTTAATTGATACTTGAGTTATGCCATTAAACGAATTAATTAATTAATTAAATTATCTTTTTAACGTTCCAGAAGTGGGTGAGGGGTCCAAACGTCCCGCACCGACAAGTTTTATGTCATTCCTATGGTGAACACCCCATTTTGGACCCATCAGTACACTCAGATCTCATATCGGGATCACTGTTTAGGATTTATCCCATTCATTTGGCGTTTCCAGTGTGAACTCACTAAAAATTTAATTCCGGCCACTCCGGGGCTCGAAATCGCACGCCGTCTGAAGGCGCCGCTCTGAAATAACATCAAGAATATTCCAAAGTCCTTTGTAGCCAAAAATAGGGTTGTTACATGGATTTTATAATAGATGTCATACTTTTGTGTTTTAAACACCTTATTCAGTGCAATGTCCCGGTTTCTAGGAATAATGTATCATTGTATTTGTTTTTTAATGTTATAATTTATTTATTTATTAAAATATAATGTGTTTTTTAGATTTATTATTGTGGCATTTACTCTGGGAATATTGAAAATAGATCTTCTTATATGATTAATTTCTAGGTTTGTAGGACTCATATAGATTTCATATTCATTTTATGTTATATATCACTAATTATAAATGGACTAGTTTTATTAAGTTCCAATAAAATTATTTTTTTAATTATATAAATAATTTCTAAAATTTTTCTCAACCAGACTATAGAGTATTTCTTTTGATGATCGGTCTTGTGGATCTATGTAGGGGATGGTCATTGGTGATGTATGTATATTCCTTCTATAATTGTAATGTATATATACAATTATTAGGGTAATATTGTCATTGTATTCCAACATGATGAATCATATTATGTTATTATGAAAAACATTTTGTACCTTATATTGAAAACAACAACCTATATAATTTTTCCCATATATATTCAAGGTGAAATTATTCATAACTAAACTGTATTTGAATGCTATACATGGCACATATCATCATCTGAATATGTTTTTATATATAGATGGATGAGATTGTGGTCCTATTGGGGGTAGTCAATTATGTGATTTCTCTGTGGGGATTAATTCTTTATAGAGATATGATGACTTTGAATGGGATTCATGAATTCTGTATATGAGAAAACTAGATTGGGAATGTTGGTACATGATTTTCCCTATGATATATGATATGTGAGTATAGTTGGTTCACCATATTTAATGGCCTCAATTATAAATCATTTATAGGATTTCAGGGAGATCCTTGCGTGAGGAGATGAAATATGAGATATTAACTAGTTGAGTATTGATATGGTGTAGTAGTTAATTCTCCTTTTATAATTACATTATTATTTTATACTAGTGTAAATAATAAGATGGTTTATGTAGCCTTCTATGTGACTTCATAGATGGTAACCCTATGTAGATGATTTTAATTGTAGATTGATTAATGATAATTTCTTTATTAATTTTTTCATATGTATATAGATGCATTAAAAATATATATTATCAATAATGTGAGGGACATTAGTAATGAGGTTTAAATTTGAGCTTGGATTTAATAGGTTTATTGAAATTATTGATTCTAGATCAAATTTTGGAAGCATTATAATAAATAATATGATGTTTATTATTTTTGAGAAAACACTCAATTGGATGGTGATCATACACTATCAATAAAATCAAGTGATAATCAATATTCATGTTTGAAAAAAGGAATCCAATGATATGATTTGGGAATTATGAGAATGACATATAATGATCTTGGTCAGTGATTTATGCATGTGATTAGACTATTTTGATACTTGACTTGAGGTGAACCAAGAAGAATGATATGGATAGAAAGTACTTGGGCTCTTGCCTTGTTGTGTATAAATTTTTTTTGTAATGGGGGTTATTGGGAACTATTATAATGAAATACATATTTGGTGGTATATTGAAAATAGAAATTGTTTTACAACTAACTTTCAATTGAATTAGATCATGGAGTTAGTTGTTTCAGAACATTTTATTTTGAACATGGTTACCTGAGTTTATTAATTAAAATTTTAGGTTATTCATATATCATGAATGGAAACATGATGTATGGATGGTTTAAATGACTAATTTATTGGGTGAGTGTGGAATGGGAAGAGAAAAAATATTTAGAAGTTATATCCCAGTTGGGTATAGCAATAGGGTGTGGTATAAAGAATTTAATATAGTAGGGAAAATATAATTGGTTATTAAAAGGTTTTACCCACATTATTGATAGATATTTTAAAAAATATAAATATTAATTTCCTACGATCCAATAATAGAATTCACTAATGTTTCATTTTGATATATGGGATTGAGTGGATTTGTCATATCTATTCATTTTTCATTATATGGTATGATTTCGGGACAATAAATAACAGTGTTTGGTTTTAGTGTAGTGATGATATAGAAACAATCATGGTTGGGAAATATAATTGTTTAGGAATGTATGACCCATGTTGTTTTTGAAGTCGTTGTGATGAGACCATCCTTATCATTGTCTAGGTGACATTAGTAAATTGGTGTGAAATGGGATCATGTTTTCTCTAGTTCCTTAGTGAATAAAATATTATTTATATATTATGAATCGTTGGAGTAATTTTGAAAAATATATTTGAGATGATGATATATTTAACGGATCTAAGAGTGATTTCAATCAATTATGTGTTTGTACTCATGATTTTAGTATGACATATGATTTTTATCTTTCCGGTAACCAACATGTAGTTAGACTAAATTTCAATTTCAACCTTCTATTTGGGGATTTTATTGTTTATTTTAATTCTTTTGTAGATTTATGATTGATGATGGAAAAGTATGATTATGAATCTATGGGTGTGATAAAATAAAAAAGGGAAAAGTTTTTTAGATGACGAATTACTAGTGTTTTTGATAATGATTGGGTCTGTTGTGTAATAAAACGAACTTAAAATATTTTTTGACCACAATGAAATAATTTTATTTTGGTAATTGTAATGGTGGGAAGATCCATGGCTAGGTTCCATATTTTACGAGTAATCCTTTTTGGTAGGGACCACCATGCAATAAAAATGAATCAATCATTGACTCATGGGTGTATCAGGGAACATGGGTGTTGATTAGAAATTCTGTATATGGGTGATGGCAATGAGAGTTAACTCATCTTTTGATAATGTGTTCACCATGTGTTAAATGATAAATAAAAAATTTTCATTAACAACTCAGGGATTTAATTTTATAATTTAATACTAATATTATATATACAGATAGTATGTATTGGTGGTTAAATGACCACAAATATTTCATGGTTATGAGAAGCTATATGATGGGGATTTAAAAAAATTACCACTTTTTATGGGTTGTATAGTTAAAGAGTATCATTAATTATTTATCCTAGAGTAGAAAATATTTTATAAACGGGATTCCAATAAAAATTTAAAAAACTATTGAATACCATGAATATTATTTTTGTTATAGATTGAGTCCATTTAGGGTTTTCAGGTTCATTGGAAATTTCTTTAATATCCATGACGTGTTTGGAACATTGGAATTGAATTTTAACTATTCATGGAATCCATGTTGGTTTGAAAGATCATAGTGTCCTTTTGAGGAAACCTTGGATAATGTTTTCAATAAATAATAAGGCACACTATTTTTTGAATGATTTAAGAGAACCATGTAGGGGATCTATGGGTTGTGGTGAAATTTAAAATATATTCTCACACAGTTGGAAATAAATTGAAAACCCATGTGTCCAAACAATTTGAGGGGGATTTGGTTAGGATAATACAAACCACACAATTAAAAGATTGGAAAGCCATGTGAAAAAAATATGTAACTACATACATGTCATCAAAATGTGAAAAATAAACTTTTCCCTTTGATTTTGTGAACACATCACATATTTTTAATTAATATCACATTACTAGACCAACATATTTTAGTAGAGATACTCTCTTTCTATATTTCCACTATATCCCCTTCGAAATGATTGGATTCATAGAAATACATTGAGGTTTGTTGAGATATGTGTCCTCTTCTTTTATCAGTTTTTCATCCCCTTTATAACCACATATTTCAAATATGTCTAGTTTGGGACATATTGATTATTCATCATGAGCATGGTGGAATGATCTCGAGTTGATGGTGTTATTTTCCATTGTAATTAAGAGATGTCTTCTAAGGATGAACGTATGTTTTTTCTCCCCATTCCATTTTAGTACATCAATAAAAGTATTTTCCATGGTTTTCAATGAATTGGGACTAGTTCAAAAAATTAATCAGTGCCGAATGAAAAAACATTTATATTGGTTGGATTAAAAGAAATTCCATGGAAATTCCAATTTTGGTTTGTTATAGATTTATTGTGATAAGATGACTCAATATGTTTTTATAAAGTATTCATATTTGAATTATTATAATGTTTGTTTAAAAAATATATAATTAATTGAATTGGATGTTCTCATTTGAGATGGTGGATTTATAGTTGATGAATTTGTGAAATTCTTGTATGAAAATCTAAGGTGGATGATCTTAGATCAAAATCATGTAATGTATAATAAGGTAGATAGTTATTGAAAACATATTCTTAGGTTAATGATTTTTTATTCATTTTATATGTGGTACGAATGGTTTTTCATGATATAAATTATATTTGAAATAAATTATTTTTAAATTATAATATATATAATAGAAGATCAAAATTCTAATACGCACCTTTTATCACTATCTTGGTGCCTCATATGTTGATGTTGAAGGCCATGATTACATATACATGTCCTAAGGTGACTAGATCATAGAGTGTTTGAAATCCAAAGAATGAAAAATGTTGAACTTCATACAGGTTCCCCTATATCTTCTATTTTGTGAGTAGTGATGAACCACATATGTAAATATTAATGTGTCACCTTAGAATAGTATGATAGGTTATGATATAAAATCATGATACCTTATATAATTAAATATAGTTAATTAGGTAATATAGAATTTATTCATTTTCCCCTAGTAGATGTGCAGCCATGTGGGTATATGTTAAATATATATTGGATTTATGTGGTGGTATGGGAACCGTTTATGTCATGGGAAGGGAGATTTGAATTTTTCTATCTCTCTCATTATCCCATGTAGTGTCATTATTTTAGAATGGGGGTGATAAAATTAAATTTTGATATAAACCAAGTATCCCCACATGGAAACTACCTTGTCTAGTGAATGTATCTATTAGAACCATATGGAATAAAATGAAATGGTTATTGATGTAGTAACTAGATCATAGCAGCAGACACATAATTTAATTTTATACAGTTTTGTATTAAACTAATGAATTGGATTGAACTTGTAGTTGATGGATGAAATGGTGCGAGGAAATGTTTGAGGATCCTATACATAACATAACACTAAATATAACAATGGGTGGTATATTGGATTAAGATGATTAGTTGTTCAACCACCTCCAATTTATCCATGGTCTCTAAAATTGGAACTGCCCATATTGTAAACCAAAATTTCATCCAAATGTGGTTTTTCATACATATGAATTGGGTGACACTACAAATGATGAAATCAAATAATACTATTTTCCATTTTTTGTGATATTAAATATAGATTAGGTTCCATACATTATAATATGAATTTATTTCTCATCAAATAAAGTGTTATATGATTTAATAATGTATCTAATTCAACTTCTATTAAATTTCAAACTAATTGGGTTTGAAATTAATTAAATTATTCATAACCCTTTAAATTAACCCTAGACATAAGAGGTTAATAATCACATAAAAAATATTAGTATAACCTCAAAATTCTTAACTCAGTTGAAATATACTTCATGAATATTTATTAATCAAGTAGATATATGTAGAATATTCATGTTTCTTAATCAGAATATGAAACCACAGAGAGTAGTAGAATGAAAATGATTATATTAACTCTATGCAGATTATAATATAAAGACTAATTGAAAAATTAATTGAATATTATTCAAATGAATCATAGTGTAAACACTATGGAATTAAGAACAATAAATATTGAATGAAAGAGGGGTAAATATAGAGAATGGTGAATATTAATGAAAAGGCAATGGACCTTGATTTATAAAGGCCACACCATCTTATGGAAAAAAAATTCATTACATTATAAGATTATTTAGTTTATCTAATCAAGATAGTTTTACATTGATAGTGTCAGTTTCACTCTAAAAATGAATTATTTAAATTGATTAGTGCTTTTATATAAATGATATTTTTTATGAATGAATGTTGCGGGGTTTTCAAACCCCAAATGTTTTATAATGTAAATGATAAAATAAAAACATAAGTTATTAACAATCTAAATATTTTTAGGGTTTCTGTGATCTTATGGATTTCTCCTCATTTGGAATTTTTTGATAAACCTATGCCATAAATTGTGTTTTACAGTGAAAAAATTTAGTAATTATAGAATTTTACAACAATCAACCTTCTACAACCATAGACAAAAAATCTTCCAAAACCTATAAAACCCCACAATAGCCACATATAAATAATATTCAAAACCTAATGATAGTTTTCCAAATATTTATATACAAATTATGGGTGTGAAATTCATATATACATAAATTATTTCATGTACTCACGAAAATAGAATCTCAATAAGGATTTAAAAAAAGAAACAAATTTTAATAAGAAATATGCATTACAAAAAATAACATAAGAAATTAATAGGAACTAATATTTATCCAATATGACCCCTAAATAGAAAATAATTCATGGCACATATACATGTACTTTTTAGAAAAAATATTATTTCATTAATTGTAATTTTTTAACTATTCCTTAGATAACTATTCCATTTTTTCAATTTACCCCACCATGAATATTTACACATCACTCAACGTAAAATAAAAATTTATATATTCATATTCACTGAATTCATTTTCCTACCCAAGATATTTTATCGATTATAATATCTATACTCTATAAATAAAAGTCCAAAAACAATCACGATGACTTAGAAATAAGGTTAATATGACTTTGACGATAATGGTATATGCATAAATGATAAAAAGAAAACTCTATTAGGAGAGTAAACTCTCTTGTATAATGACTGATAATAATATATGTTGCATTGATAACCCTCCTCTAAATTGTAGTGTATCCATACTCCAAAAATAACATGGTAAATCCCAGGATGTGCATTAAAATAATGATAATTGTATCGAATTTCTTCTTTGTTCATTTTCTTGTTTTTCTAAATTCCATGTTTAGGTAAGATCTTAGATCAATCACCTGACCAAATATGATCTATTTATTGATCCAGAAATATATTAATAATTGTTCATCTATATCCAAATATAGATCAAATTTTTGTAAAATAAGAAAATCATAAATTTAATTCTAAAATCCAATAGACAAAATCCCACAGATACTGTGTAAATGACATCATGCATCTCTTTATAAACAAATATAGAGTGTCCATCAGTAATGAAATTTCATAAAAACACTTATATGAGAATATTTTAATAGTAAAAATGTATAGAGTATGATGGGATAAAATGGTCATAAAACTCATCTCAATAATAAAAGTATCATTTATGAATTCTACATACGTACTAAGGGATAATGTATATGTGGTTCTTAGGAAAAATGAATCAAAAAAATTCCACAATCCTTTATACATTAATTTATTTATGCATATCATTAGTAAGATTAAAATTCATGTTACAATAGGTATACAATCACAAATTATTTATCAAAGAATATACTCATAATAGAATATTAAATTTAAGATAAGAATACTCTTAGGAATGGAAATATATATATAAAAATATATCACTTAGTGCATTGTAACATGTACTAAGTGAATCAAATACAAAATTAGAAATTCTGAGTTACATTATATTTCTAAACTAAATAATAATTTAAATATTCTAAAATGGATATAATATAATTCAACATTACATATATAATTTTTATATATATTTACTTCTATGTAGTTAGATTTATTGTCAAATAATTATTCAAATGAAAAATTTAGTCTATAATAATGAGAACCACAAAAATCTGATGGTATATGTAATAAATCTCAATAATTCCCAAAACAACATAAAATGAAATATTTTGGACACAATTTTGGGAAATTATGTGGGAGATAAGAAAATTATAGAACAAATAAATTTTACATCAAATGGATGTGATCAATATATTGATTGAAGAGATCGATAGATAAAAATTTCATGCCACTAGGGGAAATATTGGATATTACATTGAAACTATGGTACCTACAATATGGGTGGAATTAAATTTAACTAAACAATGTGAATGATTAGATTATAATATAAGTACAATATGTTAGAATAAAAATAGATATTGTTATAAAACACATATCAGCTCAAATATGTGTGAATGAATAATAATACAATCTAATATATTGAGTGCAGGGTCTAATAGAAAAAACATGTATAAGTAAAATAATGTACCTAAAAACTTTGGAATGAAACATAACCCCAAAAATAGGTTCCCTTCAATTGATCCCTGACAAGATGTTATCATCTGGATTTGTAGACAATAATCAATCATAAAAATCAATCAACTCAGCTATACTTAACTGCTTATAGGATTTGGAGGTGGTTTCATCATGATTCAATAGTGGCATAATGGGGTTAACAAACTCAGATGTGGGATGACCAAACATCTTGTGTGTTAACAAGATCATCTTGTTAGGTTATAGATTGATCTCCCAGTGTGGCTCTTATATCTCATCTACTTTATGAAATTCATCATGGAGAAGTTCGATTTACTATATATAACTTCTAACATATGTGATAGAAAAATTATATGATCTAGACCTGGGAAATGATTGAGAAAGTAATAATGATAGCAAAATATAATGATGTATATTAAAATACTATATCCTCTCCAATAGATAATTTAAATGATACATACCATAATGAGGGAATAAATAGAAAATATTAATACACTAATAAAAAAAATAGATGGATGGGTACAATTGGAGAAAATGAATATGAGTAGGAAAAACCATTGTTGGATGAATCAATATCTCACTCTTGAATGCTGGGTTATTACAGATTTCTCGTAGTGTAAATAATGGTGTCATTGTTCGGGATAGGTGAATATACAACTAGGACAAGATTCATGGTGCTGCCAGCTGGCTCAGTTTTCATAGGTATATGGGATGATCCAAATAAAATGAAGTATATCAATATGGTAGACAGACATGTGAATGTAAAATAAGAGGTAAATGGTGAATCATTAACCTTTCCACATTGATAATTCTCATCCTAGAACTCATGCTAGGCATCACTATTTATGATATAATGAAAAAGCTTTACAGGGGTGGAAAAGGGTGATATGGATGATGTGATGTATATAGAACTGGTGCTGGGATCAATTGTAGGATTTAGGGATTGAACATAGTGTGGGAGGAGGTGGATCATTGGAAATCATAGAGAATGAGATGATTAATTAGTGACATATCTGACTCTAGTTTTCTCGAACACACTAGAGATAGAAGTCATGACAATATACAACCTTCCAAATATATAAAAGAGTATATGTTGGTTGTATATATATCATTTCCTCCTACCTAAATGTGGCTGCATGATATGTATGAATGGAAAGGGAAGAAGAATCATCATATTTAGGGGCCATGATAGTTGAATTAATATACAATGATTCACAACATTAGTGACCTCTAACCATATTAGAAAACTAGTATTATATAGAATGTGTAATTCCATAGACTACATAGGAACGAATGATGAATTCATCATGTATATATTGAGTATTCCCACATTCATGGAAATGTTGATAATAAATTATTAACCCATTATATAAAAAAAATTAAATTACGAGATATTTTTTTAATATTTCATTGATGTCATGTGTTTTACACAACACCTAGATAAGATTGGGCAATATGGAACACCAGCATAGCTTGGGGTTTTCACAATTCTATTCCTGGCTTGTGTTCCACACAATTTCACGATAATTTTATAGAAATAATTTCACAAAAGACTGAATTTAATTGACCAAATAAATATTATTATTTTACCTTATAACATATTCATTATAATGGATGGTATAAATAATGTTAATTTTCTTCTTAGAACATATTAAATGAAAATCAGTGTGTTTATAAAATATAGAAATCACATTTTATGGATATTATTAAAGAAAAAATATTTTTATATATTAAATGAATTCTTTTGAATTCTTAATATATGTTTTATATATATGATATAAGAATAAATTCATTTTTTCATATAAAAGAAGGCGTTTAAAAAAATAGATGTTTTTACACATATTGATGACTTAACCATACTAAATTAATTTTATTACTTTTTTTATATTATATATTATATTATAACAATTTTTTTGATGTGTGATATAAAAATTTACTTTGGATGGATTTTATATATTTTTTTGATAACTTTAATGTTTTGCGGAAAAATAAAAATACACTAAATTTTAATAGAAAAAGATATTTTTCACAGAAATAATATATATGGTAAAAATATGTTTTTCTATTTATATAAAGTATAAATAATATATATTTTTATCATTAAGTATAATTCATATCATTGTCATTAATTTAATATAAAATTTTTAGGTAAATACATTTCAATCTTTTGTAATGTATTTACTTTTACAATACGTTTTTCATTCCCACAATAGAGTTAATTTTATATTAATTTCAGAATATTTGTTGTTTTGAATTTTTAAAAATGGATTACAAATTTTGAATTATTTGGTCTATTATGTAAAGAGCATTATTATTTTTTAACACATTAAGAATATTAACATCGTTAATTTTTATTAAAACGGTAAAAGGTAAATCATGTTATTAAGGGTAAATATAATATTATAAAATTTAAAAAACACTTGTCATAATGTGACTAGATGACTGATTATATACCTAATCATTCATTGGGTCAATATGATACCCTTTGAAATCCATATTTATTAGATTAGGATATTTAATAAATTTTATATAATGAAAAGTTAAATATTCCTCACACCATTTTTTGTAACTCAATCATTTTTAATATAAATATAATAATGATGATAAAATCGATTATGAATTCTCATTAGAAGTATAAATAATTTTTTTTTATTTTTTTTTATTTTTTAGGATATAAATAGTTACCCTAATGCTTTATATATTGATGATGAAGAAATAATTTAATTGATGAAAAATTAATAAAAAAATTGTATTAAAAAAAATAATAACCATTAACAGACCCCAAAACGTGAAACAATCATATTTTTCAAGTATATATCGTCCATAATCATCAATGTTTCCATTAATTGACTATTTTTAGCTTTATAGAAGAGATCACAATAACAATATTATTTTATTTAAGGATATGTTAAACTTATCACATTCGTGTTTTCATAAGCATAACATTTTTTATGATAGATTTTATTGAATATATATTCTACTACAAGTATTATTCTAAAATATAATTGACTAATCTTCATCATAGTATTTTATTTTACTTTTTAAATCATAAAATAAGTGTATTAAATAATTACAGAAAACTGATGTATGAATTATTTTATTAATGGAAATATAAAATTATTGTTATTAAAAATAATAATTATTTTATAATTTTGGATAATTATTGTATATAATGAATTTTTTTAATTACCTTCACCACATGGGGATATACTAATGAAAATTTTGCATTAAATCTCAACTGAATATTTTTATAAATTCAAGAATTGAATTTTTCTAATTTGAAACTATTTTTTTGTAAAAAAAATTATTTATAAAATTATTTAAAAATACGAACACGTTTTAAAAATTATAAAATGAATTTTATATGGTAAAAAATGTTATATATTTGTTATTTTTGATTTAATTTACATAAAATAAGTACTATTTTTAACCTTCTAATATTGAAATATTTGACACCCTAATTTAAATGATATTTAATAACTATGTGATAAATAAAAATAGTATGTTTTAAATCGAATGAATAACATTTCCAAAATTTATTGGTTGATGTGATTACAAATTTATATCAATAAATAATCAAAATTAAAACATTTTGTCATCTGATGGATGTTATTAGTGTTTATTAAAAATTATTATTTATTGAAATGCCAAAGGTTCCCCCAGTATAAATTATAAAAGTGAACATCATCACTCATAATATCAATTCACATTGAGTCTAAAATCTCAAAAATCCCATGAACAATAACCTTATCAGTATCCCTATCCATATTGATGTGGTTATGGTCTTCTCCAAACACCATCTCTAGTTCCCTTAAGATTATATCTAGAGGGTGATCCACTACTAGAAAAATAGGTATTTGCGACGGGCTATTTGCGACGGGATCCCGTTGCTGAAAACGCCGTCGCAACTACACTTATTTGCGACGGGCCCGTCGCTAAAGACTGTTTTTGCGACGGGCATTCTCCCCGTCGCAAATAGTATTCCGTATTTTTGTAAAAAAAATTTAAAACAGTTTTTGCGATGGGACCCGTCGCAAATACCTTTTGCGACGGGACCCGTCGCAAATAGCTTTAGCGACGGTTCCGTCGCAAAAACACTTTTTTAAAAAAAATAAAAAAAATTAATAATACTAGTATTTGCGACGGGAGTCGGGACCTGTCGCAAATACTTTTTTAAAAAAAAATAAAAAACTATTAATAATACTAGTATTTGCGACGGGCATAGTATCCGGTCGCAAATACTATAAAAAAATAAAAAAAATAAATTATTAATAAATTATTTTAATTAATATAATAATAGAATTATAATTTACAAATGAAAATAATAAGTTATTTTAATTACTATAATAATAGTAGAATTATAATTCAAAAATAAAAATAATAGAATATTAATAAATAATTTAATTAATATAATAATATTACAATTATAATTCATAAATAAAAAAAATATTAATAAGTTATTTTAATTAATATAAAAATAATAGAATTATTTTACATTCAAATATTAAAATAATTCAAGTATTACAAAAAAATAATTAAATTATAATATTATAAAATTTTAATATATATATAAAATTTTAATATATATATATAATTTTAATATATATATAAAATTTAATATTATAAAATATAAATAATATTATTATTCATATTAATATTGTTATTTAAAAATATAATATTATTAATATTTTATAATGAGACAGAAACTACGAATAGAAAAAAAAAATTGATTTCACAAATTTTATAACAGAAATACAAACACTAATCTGAAGGAGGGGGGGAAGGGGGGAGGTGGGGGATCTGCAGATGGTGGTGGAGGAAACTCCATCCCTAAAGCATGAGTGAGTCGGCGCATGTACTCCATCTGCTCCTGATGCTGCTGCTGCCACCGACTCGTCTGCTCCTCGTACAGCTGCTGCTGGCGTCGACGCTCCTCCTCATGCTGCTGACGCATCTTCTCCTGCTCCTGTCGGAGACTCTCTATCTGTGCAGTCTGAGATCGCAACTGATCCTCATACTGTGTAGAAGAAGATGCACGAGCTCCTCTCGAGCTGGACGCCGACATCGCAGCACTGCCATAATAATCTTCGGGAGTCAGTCGAGAGCTGATACCAACTACCCAGCCCTTCTCGAAGGCATACTGGGTGGCCTGCATCCATGCCGCCTCATCAAACTGACGTGCAGTGGTCTGATCTGATGACTCGGCCTGACTCTCAGGCCGGGCCTGTGCCGCTGCGGCCTCATATGACTCCTATAGTTTCAATTTAAAATTAAAATTGTGAATATATTATATGCAGTTAATTTTTAAACTTGAAAACAAATAATACTGAGCACGATGTGATGCTGACGATCACCTCTGAGCTCCCCAGTAGCAGGATCACTGTACATCCTCCGATATACGTCGTACTCTGTAATATCGGGGTGCTCGACAGCCTATAAGAATAAAAAATAAACTGTTAATATTTATAGTTATATAAAATATTTATAAATAATGTACGTACCAGATGCTGTCTATGAGTACTGAAAGAACGACTCCCAGCTCGATGAGTCACCTCATGTCTCCCCCGATTCTGCCTCCCCACCGATGATCTCCTCTGAAAGGCACCACTCAACCAGTGCGCACATAATCCATCCCATACATGGTATGAAATATACTCTGGTCGGTGTGCTCTACATGACTCCTCAAAATCTGACACTTCTGCTTTCTTCATCGCAGCTTTTCTTAAATTGTGCAAAAACTGACGAAGACGATCACGCATGGCCACCTCCCATGCCTCGTGGATGGCGTCACACATGGTATCCTCGATCGGATACCATAAACCCTACAAATAAATCAAAATATCAAGTTAGAAATGAAATAATTTTCAAAATAAAAATTATTTATTTACGTACGTACCAACCAATGGCCGAACATTGCCTGCGGCACATCAATGGGAATCTGCTCCCATGTGGTCCACGGCTGAGAGAAATAGTTACGCAAAATAGCGCTGCCCTGTCCGACTGCTATATGCAGAAAACTGAAAAAATAATAAACATTTATTATGTGAATAGATTAATGAAATCTTAGTCAAATCCACAGGTTATCACACAGGTTATCACACCTCCGGGTGCGCGGATCAAACCCAAGACGTGGATGTCGCTCGGGGACGGGGTCAGGAATCATCAATCGTGCAAGACCGCGCCCCCTCCGCGTACTCCCTGGAGCGCCTGCAGGCTGAGGGTCATCTGCCAGCAACTCATCCGCATCGAAAGGCAGGTCAGCCTCTGCCAACTCACGAAATGTGGCCTCGTCCATCTGAAACAGAAAATGTTAATGTTAGCAAATAATTGATAATTACTATTATATATACATATATACATATTATGATTGTATATAAATACCATGGAATTCTATAAGTGTTCATCTTCATCATCATCTTCATATATGTCAATGTCATCTTCATATTCCTCCTCAACATCATTGATATCCATTCGAGTTGCAGTTGCTTCATCTCTTACCATTTCAAATTCATGTGTGACATCATTAACATCATCGTCATCACCGACTCTTAAATGTGGGGTGTCGTCATCGATACTCATGTCTCTTTGTAAAAAAGATTTATTTTGAGTACTCTCTTGAAAAACTTCAATTCTTTGCACATCAGTGAAAGCACATTCACTTTGACTAAACTGATTGTCTCGAATTTTGATTTTTATTACACTCCACCAATCAGTCAAGTCTCTTGATGTTGCACAGTACTTTGCATAATAAACTTGATATGCCTGTTGAGCCAATAAGAATGGTTCATTTACTGCGAGAACACTTTTACATTTAATATCGATGATTCCATGAGTCGGATGAACACGCACGCCTCTCTCTGTATCCAACCACTGACATTTGAACATGGTTATGTAATGTTGTCCAAGATAACAAAGTTCAATGATTTCATCAAGTATGCCATAAAATTCAACTTCATTTTCTCGATGATGAGATCCTCTCAAGCTAACTCCACTGTTCATTGTTTTTTTTTGATTCCCCATATGCATGTGTGTGGAATCGAAATCCATTCACCACATATGCATTATAAGTTTTAACAAGTTTGGAAGGTGGGTTACTCAATACACACAGCCGTTTGTCAATTTTATCAGCATGTCGAGACACCTGAAGATTTGTGAAATAATTATCAATATAGTAAACTATACATTGAATGATTTGCTAAAAGATAAAGAATTTATGTTACCAGTTTTTGAAACCACTGAGAGAAATTTTTCAGTCGACGTTCTTCGAGAGCAGCTGCTGTAATTTGTGGAATTTGTTTCTTGATATGATTATCATACAACCTATAAAAACCAAAGTTATTTACTGTAACATAAATTATAGAATAAGTGATATAAACACTTACAGTACAACTGATGTCATCTCTTCACAGTTGAGCAGAACATACGTATGAGCTCTATGATGTTCATCATCTGAAAGACAACGTTCAGAAACTCCACCAAAACCAAGCTCTGACTGGTTGAAAACAGATAATTGATTGTCGATTTCATCAATATTCCTCTCATTCCGTCCCATTCGGTTGTGTTTTGAAGGATACTCATATTCAAAATAATGGGAGCAGAAAAAAAATATTTCCTCTTGCAAATAAGCTTCTGCAATAGATCCTTCAACAGATGCTTTGTTGCATACTTTTCTTTTCAATTTTTGCATGCATCTTTCAAATGGGTACATCCATCGAAACTGTACCGGACCTCCACATTTGGCTTCATATGGAAAATGTAACATCAAATGTTCCATTGAGTCGAAGAAAGACGACGGAAATATTTTTTCAAGTTTACATATAATTACAACAACATCTTTTTCAAGTTTTCCTAGAGCATCATAATCTGCCGTAGCCACACAAATTTCCCGAAACAAATGAGACATGTCTGTTATGGAAACCCAAATCACAGAATTCAACAGACCTCTTAATCCAATGGGTAGAATTCTCTCCATTATAACATGACAATCATGACTTTTTAATCCAGTAATATGACCATTCTTTACACATCTACCCAAATTGGAAGCACAGCCATCTGGAAGTCTCAAATCTGCAATCCACTGAAAAAATAATAAACGGTTTTCTTTAGACAGTGTATAAGCTGCTTTTGGTTTCAGTAACCTTTCTGTTCTGACATTCTCAAATAGTTCCAATTCTGGACGCCTGCAAATTTGGGCAAGATCTAAACGTGCATTTACATTGTCTTTGCTCTTTCCTGGCGTATCCAAAACTGTATGAAACAAATTATCAAAACAGTTCTTCTCAATATGCATGACATCTAACATGTGTCGGACCAACAAATCAGACCAATATGGCAAATCCCAAAATATGCTACGTTTAATCCAATTGTGTTCTTTCCCAAAACCAGAAATTTTCTGTTGGTTTATTGTGGGACCAAAAGTGATGGGAGGTAATGAAAATACAACTGATTTTAACTCCGAACCTGATAGCATTTTTGGAGGTCCATCCCTTTCAGCTGTTCCTTTTCTGAAATGAGATCTGTTTCTGCGAAATGGATGATCAGCTGGAAGAAACCTACGATGACAGTCAAAATAACACGGTTTCTTTCCATGAATGAGCATAAATGCTTTGTTCTCTACCATACAGTAAGGACATGATTTCTGACCATGTGTACTCCAGCCAGATAACATCCCATAAGCCGGGAAGTCACTTATTGTCCACATCAATGCTGCTCTCAGTATGAAATTCTGTTTCGTTGCAACATCATATGTACTGACACCAGTACTCTACAATAAATTTAATTCATCAATCAATTATTGGTGATTATTGGTAATTATTGGTGATTATTGGTAATTAATACTAATTATTGGTAATTAATACTAATTATTGGTAATTAATACTAATTATTGGTAATTAATACTAATTATTGGTAATTATTGGTAATTATTACTAATTATTCCTAATTAATACTAATTATTCCTAATTATTCCTAATTATTACTAATTATTGTTAATTATTACTAATTATTGTTAATTATTACTAATTATTACTAATTATTTCTAATTATTACTAATTATTGGTAATTATTACTAATTATTGCTAATTATTAGTAATTATTGCTAATTATTACTAATTATTGCTAATTATTACTAATTATTGCTAATTATTATTAATTATTGATAATTATTAATAATTATTGATAATTATTAGTAATTATTGATAATTATTGGTAATTATTACTAATTATTGTTAATTATTGGCAATTATTGTTAATTATTACTAAATTATTGATAATTATTGGTAATTATTACTAATTATTGTTAATTATTGGCAATTATTGTTAATTATTACTAAATATTGGAAATTATTACTAAATATTGGTAATTAATACTAATTATTGGTAATTAATACTAATTATTGATAATTAATACTAATTATTGGTAATTAATAATAATTATTGGTAATTAATACTAATTATTGGTAATTAATACTAATTATTGGTAATTAATAATCATTATTACTAATTATTGGTAATTATTACTAATTTTTCCTAATTAATACTAATTATTCCTAATTATTCCTAATTATTCCTAATTATTACTAATTATTGTTAATTATTACTAATTATTGTTAATTATTACTAATTATTACTAATTATTTCTAATTATTACTAATTATTTCTAATTATTACTAATTATTTCTAATTATTACGAATTATTGCTAATTATTATTAATTATTTCTATTTATTACTAATTACTGCTAATTATTATTAATTATTGATAATTATTAGTAATTATTGATAATTATTAGTAATTATTGATAATTATTGGTAATTATTGGCAATTATTGTTAATTATTACTAAATAGTGATAATTATTGGTAATTATTAATAATTAATACTAATTATTGGTAATTAATACTAATTATTGGTAATTAATACTAATTATTGGTAATTAATACTAATTATTGGTAATTAATACTAATTATTGGTAATTAATACTAATTATTGGTAATTAATACTAATTATTGGTAATTAATAATCATTATTACTAATTATTGGTAATTATTACTAATTATTCCTAATTAATACTAATTATTCCTAATTAATCCTAATTATTCCTAATTAATTCTAATTATTCCTAATTATTCCTAATTATTACTAATTATTGTTAATTATTACTAATTATTGTTAATTATTTCTAATTATTACTAATTATTTCTAATTATTACTAATTATTTCTAATTATTACTAATTATTGCTAATTATTAGTAATTATTACTAATTATTACTAATTATTGCTAATTATTATTAATTATTGATAATTATTAGTAATTATTGATAATTATTGGTAATTATTGATAATTATTGGTAATTATTGATAATTATTGGTAATTATTACTAATTATTGGTAATTATTGGCAATTATTGTTAATTATTACTAAATAGTGATAATTATTGGTAATAATTAATAATTAATACTAATTATTGGTAATTAATACTAATTATTGGTAATTAATACTAATTATTGGTAATTAATACTAATTATTGATAATTAATACTAATTATTGGTAATTAATACTATTTATTGGTAATTAATACTAATTATTGGTAATTAATACTAATTATTGGTAATTAATACTAATTATTGGTAATTATTACTAATTATTCCTAATTAATACTAATTATTCCTAATTATTACTAATTATTAATAATTATTGTTAATTATTCCTAATTATTACTAATTATTGGTAATTAATACTAATTATTGGTAATTAATACTAATTATAGGTAATTATTACTAATTATTGTTAATTATTGTTAATTATTACTAATTATTGTTAATTATTCCTAATTATTACTAATTATTGGTAATTAATACTAATTATTGGTAATTAATACTAATTATAGGTAATTAATACTAATTATTGGTAATTATTACTAATTATTACTAATTATTCTTAATTATTGATAATTATTGATAATTGTTCCTAATTATTAGTAATTAAATGAATAATTATCAATAATTAGAAATAATTACCAATAATTACAAATAATAACATTATTAATATATTTTATTATTAATATTAAAATAATAAAATTTTCTAATTTATATACAATTCTTCTTTGATCTGTGCGTTTTCTATCTCCACATACAAATAATACATGTGAAGACAGCAAACCCACAGATCAAAAAAGAATTGTATATATATAAAAAATTATATTATTTTAATATTAATAATAAAATAAACTAATAATGTAATAATGTTCTTATTCCTAATTATTGGTATTTATTACTAATTATTAATATTTATTCTTAATTATTAAAAATTATTACTAATTATTCCTAATTACCATTAACTATAAACAATACTAATAATTTAAATTTATTAAGTAATAAAACAATGTAAACATAATTAAATTACAACTAATTAATAATAATTGAAACTAATAAAAAATTAAAAATAAATAAAAAATTAAAATGAAGATAAATACCTTGAAAATTGATCTGTTCTGATCGTTCTTCAAAACTTTAATATCAGCTCCGGAGAAAAAAATTAAACTGGAGAAAAACTCAACTCTAGAAATATAATTTTGAGAGAAGGAGAAGATAAGGAATGAGAATGAAATGAAAAAAACGGATGGGGGTATTTATAGGTTATATTATTTGTGACGGGCCCATTTGCGACGGGATTCCCCTCGCAAATAGTATTATTTGCGACGGTACCCGTCACAAATACCTTAGCCAACATTTATTACGGTCAACCGGTAAATAGTTATTTGCGACGGGTCCCGTCGCAAATAACCCCTGCCGACATAGTATTTGCGACGGGGGAATATTCCCGTCGCAACTACCTTTTACCGCCACCGGTTATTTGCGACGGGGAAAGCAATCCCGTCACAAAAGCCTCCTTATTTGCGACGGGGAAATACCCCCGTCGCAAATAAGTTTTTAACATGACTATTTGCGACGGAAAAGTATGATTATGCATCTATGGGTGTGATAAAATAAAAACGGGAAAAGTTTTTTAGATGAGGAATTACTAGTGTTTTTGATAATGATTGGGTCTGTTGTGTAATAAAACGAACTTATAATATTTTTTGACCACAATGAAATAATTTTATTTTGGTAATTATAATGGTGGGAAGATCCTTGGCTAGGTTCCATATTTTACGAGTAATCCTTTTTGGTAGGGACCACCATGCAATAAAAATGAATCAATCATTGACTCATGGGTGTATCAGGGAACATGGGTGTTGATTAGAAATTCTGTATATGGGTGATGGCGATGAGAGTTAACTCATATTTTGATAATGTGTTCACCATGTGTTAAATGATAAATAAAAAATTTTCATTAACAACTCAGGGATTTAATTTTATAATTTAATACTAATATTATATATACAGATAGTATGTATTGGTGGTTAAATGACCACAAATATTTCATGGTTATGAGAAGCTATATGATGGGGATTTCAAAAAATTACCACTTTTTATGGGTTGTATAGTTAAAGAGTATCATTAATTATTTATCCTAGAGTAGAAAATATTTTATAAACGGGATTCCAATAAAAATTTAAAAAACTATTGAATACCATGAATATTATTTTTGTTACAGATTGAGTCCATTTAGGGTTTTCAGGTTCATTGGAAATTTCTTTAATATCCATGACGTGTTTGGAACATTGGAATTGAATTTTAACTATTCATGGAATCCATGTTGGTTTGAAAGATCATAGTGTCCTTTTGAAGAAACCCTGGATAATGTTTTCAATAAATAATAAGGCACACTATTTTTGAATGATTTAAGAGAACCATGTAGGGGATCTATGGGTTGTGGTGAAATTTAAAATATATTCTCACACAGTTGGAAATAAATTGAAAACCCATGTGTCCAAACAATTTGAGGGGGATTTGGTTAGGATAATACAAACCACACAATTAAAAGATTGGAAAGCCATGTGAAAAAAATATGTGACTACATACATGTCATCAAAATGTGAAAAATAAACTTTTCCCTTTGATTTTGTGAACACATCACATATTTTTAATTAATATCACATTACTAGACCAACATATTTCAGTAGAGATACTCTCTTTCTATATTTCCACTATATCCCCTTCGAAATGATTGGATTCATAGAAATACATTGAGGTTTGTTGAGATATGTGTCCTCTTCTTTTATCAGTTTTTCATCCCCTTTATAACCACATATTTCAAATATGTCTAGTTTGGGACATATTGATTATTCATCTTGAGCATGGTGGAATGATCTCGAGTTGATGGTGTTATTTTCCTTTGTAATTAAGAGATGTCTTCTAAGGATGAACATATGTTTTTTCTCCCCATTCAATTTTAGTACATCAATAAAAGTATTTTCCATGGTTTTCAATGAATTGGGACTAGTTCAAAAAATTAATCAGTGCGGAATGAAAAAACATTTATATTGGTTGGATTAAAAGTAATTCCATGGAAATTCCAATTTTGGTTTGTTATAGATTTATTGTGATAAGATGACTCAATATGTTTTTATAAAGTATTCATATTTGAATTATTATAATGTTATTTAAAAAAATATATAATTAATTGAATTGGATGTTCTCATTTGAGATGGTGGATTTATAGTTGATGAATTTGTGAAATTCTTGTATGAAAATCTAAGGTGGATGATCTTAGATCAAAATCATGTAATGTATAATAAGGTAGATAGTTATTGAAAACATATTCTTAGGTTAATGATTTTTTATTCATTTTATATGTGGTACGAATGGTTTTTCATGATATAAATTATATTTGAAATAAATTATTTTTAAATTATAATATATATAATAGAAGATCAAAATGCTAATACGCACCTTTTATCACTATCTTGGTGCCTCATATGTTGATGTTGAAGGCCATGATTACATATACATGTCCTAAGGTGACTAGATCATAGAGTGTTTGAAATCCAAAGAAAGAAAAATGTAGAACTTCATACAGGTTCCCCAATATCTTCTATTTTGTGAGTAGTGATGAACCACATATGTAAATATTAATGTGTCACCTTAGAATAGTATGATAGGTTATGATATAAAATCGTGATACCTTATATAATTAAATATAGTTAATTAGGTAATATAGAATTTATTCATTTTCCCCTAGTAGATGTGCATCCATGTGGGTATATGTAAAATATATATTGGATTTATGTGGTGGTATGGGAACAGTTTATGTCATGGGAAGGGAGATTTGAATTTTTCTATCTCTCTCGTTATCCCATGTAGTGTCATTATTTTAGAATGGGGGTGATAAAATTAAATTTGGATATAAACCAAGTATCCCCACATGGAAACTACCTTGTCTAGTGAATGTATCTATTAGAACCATATGGAATAAAATGAAATGGTTATTGATGTAGTAACTAGAACATAGCAGCAGACACTTAATTTGATTTTATACAGTTGTGTATTAAACTAATGAATTGGATTGAACTTGTAGTTGATGGATGAAATGGTGCGAGGAAATGTTTGAGGATCCTATACATAAGATAACACTAAATATAACAATGGGTGGTATATTGGATTAAGATGATTAGTTGTTCAACCACCTCCAATTTATCCATGGTCTCTAAAATTGGAACTGCCCATATTGTAAACCAAAATTTCATCCAAATGTGGTTTTTCATACATATGAATTGGGTGACACTACAAATGATGAAATCAAATAATACTATTTTCCATTTTTTATGATATTAAATATAGATTAGGTTCCATACATTATAATCTGAATTTATTTCTCATCAAATAAAGTGTTATATGATTTAATAATGTATCTAATTCAACTTCTATAAAATTTCAAACTAATTGGGTTTGAAATTAATTAAATTATTCATAACCCTTTAAATTAACCCTAGCCATAAGAGGTTAATAATCACATAAAAAATATTAATATAACCTCAAAATTCTTAACTCAGTTGAAATATACATCATGAATATTTATTAATCAAGTAGATATATGTAGAATATTCATGTTTCTTAATCAGAATATGAAACCACAGAGAGTAGTAGAATGAAAATGATTATATTAACTCTATGCAGATTATAATATAAAGACTAATTGAAAAATTAATTGAATATTATTCAAATGAATCATAGTGTAAACACTATGGAATTAAGAACAATAAATATTGAATGAAAGAGGGGTAAATACAAGGAATGGTGAATATTAATGAAAAGGCAATGGACCTTGATTTATAAAGGCCACACCATCTTATGGACAAAAATTTCATTACATTATAAGATTATTTAGTTTATCTAATCAAGATAGTTTTACATTGATAGTGTCAGTTTCACTCTAAAAATGAATTATTTAAATTGATTAGTGCTTTTATATAAATGATATTTTTTATGAATGAATGTTGCGGGGTTTTCAAACCCCAAATGTTTTATAATGTAAATGATAAAATAAAAACATAAGTTATTAACAATCTAAATATTTTTAGGGTTTCTGTGATCTTATGGATTTCTCCTCATTTGGAATTTTTTGATAAACCTATGCCATAAATTGTGTTTTACAGTGAAAAAATTTAGTAATTATAGAATTTTACAACAATCATCCTTCTACAACCATAGACAAAAAATCTTCCAAAACCTATAAAAACCCACAATAGCCACATATAAATAATATTCAAAACCTAATGAAAGTTTTCCAAATATTTATATACAAATTATGGGTGTGAAATTCATATATACATAAATTATTTCATGTACTCACGAAAATAGAATCTCAATAAGGATTTAAAAAATGAAACAATTTTTAATAAGAAATATGCATTACAAACAATCACATAAGAAATTAATAGGAACTAATAGTTATCCAATATGACCCCTAAATAGAAAATAATTCATGCCACATATACATGTACTTTTTAGAAAAAATATTATTTCATTAATTGTAATTTTTTAACTATTCCTTAGATAACTATTCTATTTTTTCAATTTACCCCACCATGAATATTTACACATCACTCAAGGTAAAATAAAAATTTATATATTCATATTCACTGAATTCATTTTCCTACCCAAGATATTTTATCGATTATAATATCTATACTCTATAAATAAAAGTCCAAAAACAATCACGATGACCTAAAAATAAGGTTAATATGACTTTGACGATAATGGTATCTGCATAAATGATAAAAAGAAAACTCTATTAGGAGAGTAAACTCTCTTGTATAATGACTGATAATAATATATGTTGCATTGATAACCCTCCTCTAAAGTGTAGTGTATCCATACTCCAAAAATAACATGGTAAATCCCAGGATGTGCATTAAAATAATGATAATTGTATCGAATTTCTTCTTTGTTCATTTTCTTGTTTTTCTAAATTCCATGTTTAGGTAAGATCTTAGATCAATCACCTGACCAAATATGATCTATTTAGTGATCCAGCAATATATTAATAATTGTTCATCTATATCCAAATATAGTTCAAATTTTTGTAAAATAAGAAAATCATAAATTTAATTCTAAAATCCAATAGACAAAATCCCACAGATACTATGTAAATGACATCATGCATCTATTTATAAACAAATATAGAGTGTCCATCAGTAATAAAATTTCATAAAAACACTTATATGAGAATATTTTAATAGTAAAAATGTATAGAGTATGATGGGATAAAATGGTCATAAAAATCATCTCAATAATAAAAGTATCATTTATGAATTCTACATACGTACTAAGGGATAATGTATATGTGGGTCTTAGGAAAAATGAATCAAAAAAATTCCACAATCCTTTATACATTAATTTATTTATGCATATCATTAGTAAGATTCAAATTCATGTTACAATAGGTATACAATCACCAATTATTTATCAAAGAATATACTCATAATAGAATAGTAAATTTAAGATAAGAATACTCTTAGGAATGGAAATATAGATATAAAAATATATCACTTAGTGCATTGTAACATGTACTAAGTGAATCAAGTACAAAATTAGAAATTCGGAGTTACATTATATTTCTAAACTAAATAATAATTTAAATATTCTAAAATGGATATAATATAATTCAACATTCCATATATAATTTTTATATATATTTACTTCTATGTAATTAGATTTATTGTCAAATAATTATTCAAATGAAAAATTTAGCCTATAATAATGAGAACCACAAAAATCTAATGGTATATGTAATAAATCTCAATAATTCCCAAAACAACATAAAATGAAATATTTTGGACACAATTTTGGGAAATTATGTGGGAGATAAGAAAATTATAGAACAAATAAATTTTACATCAAATGGATGTGATCAATATATTGATTGAAGAGATCGATAGATAAAAATTTCATGCCACTAGGGGAAATATTGGATATTACTTTGAAACTAAGGTACCTACAATATGGGTGGAATTAAATTTAACTAAACAATGTGAATGATTAGATTATAATATAAGTACAATATGTTAGAATAAAAATAGATATTGTTATAAAACACATATCAGCTCAAATATGTGTGAATGAATAATAATACAATCTAATATATTGAGTGCAGTGTCTAATAGAAAAAACATGTATAAGTAAAATAATGTACCTAAAAACTTTGGAATGAAACATAACCCCAAAATTAGGTTCCCTTCAATTGATCCCTAACAAGATGTTATCATCAGGATTTGTAGACAATAATCAATCATAAAAATCAATAAACTCAGCTATACTTAACTGCTTATAGGATTTGGAGGTGGTTTCATCATGATTCAATAGTGGCATAATGGGGTTAACAAACTCAGATGTGGGATGACCAAACATCTTGTGTGTTAACAAGATCATCTTGTTAGGTTATAGATTGATCTCCCAGTGTGGATCTTATATCTCATATACTTTATGAAATTCATCATGGAGAAGTTCAATTTACTATATATAACTTCTAACATATGTGATAGAAAAATTATATGATCTAGACATGGGAAATGATTGAGAAAGTAATAATGATAGCAAAATATAATGATGTATATTAAAATACTATATCCTCTCCAATAGATAATTTAAATGATATATACCATAATGAGGGAATAAATAGAAAATATTAATACACTAATAAAAAAAATTGATGTATGGGTACAATTGGAGAAAATGAATATGAGTAGGAAAAACCTTTATTGGATGAATCAATATCTCACTCTTGAATGTTGGGTTATTACAGATTTCTCGTAGTGTAAATAATGGTGTCATTGTTCGGGACAGGTGAATATACAACTAGGACAAGATTCATGGTGCTGCCAGCTAGCTCAGTTTTCATAGGTATATGGGATGATCCAAATAAAATGAAGTATATCAATTTGGTAGATAGACATGCGAATGTAAAATATGAGGTAAATGGTGAATCATTAACCTTTCCACATTGATAATTCTCATCCTAGAACTCATGCTAGGCATCACTATTTATGATATAATCAAAAACCTTTACAGGGGTGGAAAAGGGTGATATGGATGATGTGATGTATATAGAACTGGTGCTGGGATCAATTGTAGGATTTAGGGATTGAACATAGTGTGGGAGGAGGTGGATCATTGGAAATCATAGAGAATGAGATGAGTAATTAGTGACATATCTGACTCTAGTTTTCTCGAACACACTAGAGATAGAAGTCATGACAATATAAAACCTTCCAAATATATAAAAGAGTATATGTTGGTTGTATATATATCATTTCCTCCTACCTAAATGTGGCTGCATGATATGTATGAATGGAAAGGGAAGAAGAATCATCATATTTAGGGGCCATGATAGTTAAATTAATATACAATGATTCACAACATTAGTGACCTCTAACCATATTAGAAAACTAGTATTATATAGAATGTGTAATTCCATAGACTACATAAGAACGAATGATGAATTCATCATGTATATATTGAGTATTCCCACATTCATGGAAATGTTGATAATAAATTATTAACCCATTATATAAAAAAAATTAAATTACGAGATATTTTTTTAATATTTCATTGATGTCATGTGTTTTACACAACACCTAGATAAGATTGGGCAATATGGAACACCAGCATAGCATGGGTTTTTCACAATTCTATTCCTGGCTTGTGTTCCACACAATTTCACGATAATTTTATAGAAATAATTTCACAAAAGACTGAGTTTAATTGACCAAATAAATATTATTATTTTACCTTATAACATATTCATTATAATGGATAGAACATATTAAATGAAAATCAGTGTGTTTATAAAATATAGAAATCACATTTTATGGATATTATTAAAGAAAAAATATTTTTATATATTAAATAAATTCTTTTGAATTCTTAATATATGTTTTATATATATGATATAAGAATAAATTCATTTTTTCATATAAAAGAAGGCGTTTAAAAAAATTGATGTTTTAACACATATTGATGACTTAACCATACTAAATTAATTTTATTACTTTTTTTATATTATATATTATATTATAACAATTTTTTTGATGTGTGATATAAAAATTTACTTTGGATGGATTTTATATATTTTTTTGATAACTTTAATGTTTTGCGGAAAAATAAAAATACACTAAATTTTAATAGAAAAATAAATTTTTCACAGAAATAATATATATGGTAAAAATATGTTTTTCTATTTATATAAAGTATAAATAATATATATTTTTATCATTAAGTATAATTCATATCATTGTCATTAATTTAATATTAAATTTTTAGGTAAATACATTTCAATCTTTTGTAATGTATTTACTTTTACAATACGTTTTTCATTCCCACAATAGAGTTAATTTTATATTAATTTCAGAATATTTGTTGTTTTGAATTTTTAAAAATGGATTACAAATTTTGAATTATTTGGTCTATTATGTAAAGAGCATTATTAGTTTTTAAGACATTAAGAATATTAACATCATTAATTTTTATTAAAACGGAAAAAGGTAAATCATGTAATTAAGGGTAAATATAATATTATAAAATTTAAAAAACACTTGTCATAATGTGACTAGATGACTGATTATATACCTAATCATTCATTGGGTCAATATGATACCCTTTGAAATCCATATTTATTAGATTAGGATATTTAATAAATTTTATATAATGAAAAGTCAAATATTCCTCACACAATTTTTTGTAACTAAATCAATTTTAATATAAATATAATAATGATGATAAAATCGATTATGAATTCTCATTAGAAGTATAAATAATTTTTTTTTATTTTTTTTAATTTTAAGGATATAAATAGTTACCCTAATGCTTTATATATTGATGATGCAGAAATAATTTAATTGATGAAAAATTAATAAAAAAATTGTATTAAAAAAATAATAACCATTAACAGACCCCAAAACGTGAAACAATCATATTTTTCAAGTATATATCGTCCAAAATCATCAATGTTTCCATTAATTGACTATTTTTAGCTTTATAGAAGAGATCACAATAACAATATTATTTTATTTAAGGATATGTTAAACTTATCACATTCGTGTTTTCATAAGCATAACATTTTTATGATAGATTTTATGGAATATATATTCTACTAAAAGTATTATTCTAAAATATAATTGACTAATCTTCATCATAGTATTTTATTTTACTTTTTAATTCATAAAATAAGTGTATTAAATAATTACAGAAAAATGATGTATGAATTATTTTATTAATGGAAATATAAAATTATTGTTATTAAAAATAATAATTATTTTATAATTTTGGATAATTATTGTATATAATGAATTTTTTTGATTACCTTCACCACATGGGGATATACTAATGAAAATTGTGCATTAAATCTCAACTGAATATTTTTATAAATTCAAGAATTGAATATTTCTAATTTGAAACTATTTTTTTGTAAAAAATATTATTCATAAAATTATTTAAAAATACGTACACGTTTTAAAAATTATAAAATGAATTTTATATGGTAAAAAATGTTATATATTTGTTATTTTTGATTTAATTTACATAAAATAAGTACTATTTTTAACCTTCTAATATTGAAATATTTGACACCCTAATTTAAATGATATTTAATAACTCTGTGATAAATAAAAATAGTATGTTTTAAATCGAATGAATAACATTTCCAAAATTTATTGGTTGATGTGATTACAAATTTATATCAATAAATAATCAAAATTAAAACATTTTTTCATCTGATGGATGTTATTAGTGTTTATTAAAAATTATTATTTATTGAAATGCCAAAGGTTCCCCCAGTATAAATTATAAAAGTGAACATCATCACTCATAATATCAATTCACATTGAGTCTAAAATCTCAAAAATCCCATGAACAATAACCTTATCAGTATCCCTATCCATATTGATGTGGTTATGGTCTTCTACAAACACCATCTCAAGTTCCCTTAATATTATATCTAGAGGGTGATCATCAATGAAGGTGTAATCTTCTCCACTGATTCATTTAAATATATTCCAAATTATACTTACTATAACATTTTTGGTTATATTATTTTTTAAAATACCCAGCATAAAATATATAGTTAAATTTATTATTTTTATGGAAAAATTATTCCTCCATTTATCCATCCTATGAAAAATAAAATCACTACGAATCCGAACGTATGACTTTCCATCTCCAGAGTGTGGTGTGGCCTGTTTTTCACATCCAATTTACATGTAAGGGTGTAGTAATGGAAATAATAACTATATATGATTATTAATACATGCTATGGATTCAAGAACAAAATATATAACATCCACTTCCTTACCATTTCATAATAATGGGAATGACGTTGATTCTCATCTATACATACAACCTACTATCTCCACGATGTGAAGTGATTCATTCTACAAGATATTCATTAAATAAAGATTACATAAATGAATTGAATTAATAAATACGATATATATATAATAATATATATTATAATAATATAATTCGGAAAATTAATTAACTATAACGTAATAGGAGGAACTTATCCGTCAAAACATGCGTTATAAGATAAAAAAGATATTACATGATGGAGGACTAATAATATAACTAACAAACAGATGATTATATGAACATATCAAATGAATATGATTCTTTAATACGTCAATGATGTCATTGAAATCATTATATATGATTTTCATATACATAAAAAGAGATACATCCTATGATATGGGATAATTTTGCAATCTCATTATTCTTCGAGATTGATTATATGTATGAATTTACTGGGGTAAATTTATCATTAATATCCATGATTACTAAATATAGATTAAAAAATGTTACACGATTCTTCTATAATTTTTCAATGTTAGTTTTACCCATTAGTTATTATTTACTAAATGATATAAATGAAAAAAAAATTTATCATTTTTTGATACGATGCAGTTTATCACTTATCTAAAAAAAGTACAAGAAGAATTATTTCTTTTATCATATATGTATTGACTGATTTTTATGTTTTCATAACACCATATTTCTTTGAATATTTTTTATTATATTTCATGTTTGTTTTCAAAAGAATTATTTTCTTATAAAATTATCTTTCATTTTGAGGAAAGAAAATGTTTTTAAAGAATTATGTATATTTCCCAATGGAATTAATTTCTAGTGTTATATCAAAATTATTTTCTATATAAGAAGGAATTAATTAAAAGGGTTATGTATCAAGTATAGTATCATTATTTTTCTGATGGTTTGATTGTGTTTAAGATTTAATTCTATTTACGAATTCTATTCCCCTTATAATGATTTTTTATGGTGGAATGATGTTTAAAAAACCCATTTTATTCCTTATGTTATGATTTGATATTTGGTTTTATGGAACATGTATGAATTATTTCAATATAAGATGGGTAGAACCTAAATCTCCCTTTAAAGCTTTGGGTTAAGCATTATATCTCATGATATATACTGGAATGGAATGGAATATAAATTTGGTTCAGTAATACAGGGCTAGAATGACATGTAAATCTAGTTTAGTAATACAAGGCTAGAACGATAAGTAAACTCGATTCAGTAATGGAATTTTTCTAGTAAGATGGTCCAGGAAATGATCCTTGGGAAATATAAAAATTATTTTCAATGATTATGTGTCTTCCAAAAGTATATGTTTTAATCTAATGTTATTTTATCATCTGTCCTCTTCCATTATGATTTATGTATTACAATATTCTATGATTTTTTATGACTCAATATTTTAATTTTTTTACACATGTTGTGATATTAAAAACGTAAGTTCATTCATTATTACATTTATATTTTGTTTATTATATTTTTCATGTTTACCATTAATAATAATTTTATCTTATTCTTTTAATGTTTTTTCCCCATGATATGGATAATGACATTAAGTATGTTGTGTCAAAATTGGCATATAGTAATTAATGAAGACATAAGAGAAGATTTAGTAGTTTTATGAACATGTTTTTCTATGTTTCTTGGTTTACAAAGACACAAAACTAAAATTCTATTCATGTTTCTATTTTTGTCCGTTGTTAAGTATTACACCAATGTAATATAATTTTCTAATATGGAAAACATAGTGTCTTTATAATTGGTATGATAATGAAGGATTTTCACACCATTAAAAACTATGATGCAGAATAGTTAGTGAGATCCCATGAGATATATCTATGGTATGTCTAGGGATGTCGCTAAGTTTAATCTCAAACTATAAATTTTTAGATTTAAAAAATGGATGGAACCCAAAGTAACCATGTTAATGATCATTGAAATTGGAAATAAAATAATTTTTCTCCTTAAAAACCAAATGTTATGTGATCTATAATGGGAAATCTTATCATTGTACCAACATAATATATGAATCTTTCTGGACATCCAAATGAGGTAAAAAGGGAACAACAACTTGTTGAGCCATTTATGATGGAACATACACCTTATTTTAGTGGGTATTTTGATCCTATTGTTGCTGAATAATATATTAGTACCATGGAAAAGATATTTTCTATCCTTCATTTTTCGGAAGTTGAAAATATAATTTTGGTTGTTTATCATTTTTAAGGTGAAGCAAACTTGTTGGGGACCCTAATCAAGAATACAAAGCATAAAAATGATATTGATTCCATGGAATGGGACGAGTTCAGGAACATAATTTTCAATAAATACATTAATATAATTCCTCAAACAAGGATAGAAAAAGAGTTACTAGAGATTATTCAATAGAATATGCATCTGTTGTTATATTCAAGGAAAATTTTACAAGCCATGTAAGGTATTCCTCGGGATTTACCATCCAACTTGGAGGTAAAGCTAACTGATTCTTTAGTGGCTCAAAACAATGTTATAGAATCGAATTAGATATAAAATACGTTAGTATTTATGAAGATATTTTTTTTTTAGATCAATGTAGAAAATAAATTTTGTGTTAAATATTAATATTGTGGTTTTAACTAGAAATAGAAGATATACTTGAATGAAAAATCTCAAAACATTGGAGAAATGAAAATGAGTGTTTTTGTATGCTAAATATATGGACAGAAGAATGCTGTAAATTTTCATAAAGGGACTAGTAAATATTTTAATGTCTAAAATAAGTACATCCAGAAGATGAGTTCCAATATAATTTGAAAAATGTAGTTAATGATGCAAATAGAAAAATGGCTATAAAGAATGATCCTCCCACCGTCCAATCATAAAAGTGCAAGGAAATGGGTAATTATGTTAACCAATTACCTAATGCATTCGTTATTTACGATGATTGACATCATGAACATCTTATAGAAAATGAAAAGGAAGAATATCATGTGATAACTATTTAAGATATTGATTGTAACAATGAACTGGTGGAATGATTGAGTGTTTACATAATGTGATCTAGGAATAATGTTTTATTATTTGTTTTTTGTATTATGGAATATTGTACTATCAATGTACATGTCAATTCAATACTTCCACATGTATTTGAAAGTATATTATTAGAGGTACTGGAAATCATGAAAAGTTATTTAGGTAATTAGGTGATTTTTTAGAAACCAAATGATTAATGGAATGATAAACCTTAATACGAGTATGATGTGGAAAAAATGATATTTTTTTAATGATATGTTGGATAAGATTAAGTAAATTGGATTATATTAGAATCCTAGGAACTGGTAATGGATTTATTGACATGTGGGTTATGATATCAAGGATGAAGTAGATAGATTTTGGACTTATGAATAAGGAAACAAGAATGTCTTCAATAACTATATATAACAATTATATTTTTTTTACCATGACTATATAGAATAAATGATAAAGGTGTTAATTTTTTTTGAATGTGACAACAATAGATACATAATGATATACTATGGATAAATGATAATGTTTGTTAGTTATTGTTCTCAATATTTTTTGATTTTTAGCTTTATTAAAGATTTTAGGATTATCAATTCTTTGAACTTTTATGTGAAACATCAGGAGATGTTTGTAAAAATAATGTATTATCTCATCATAGGTGTACTTGTGTATATATGATTTAGTGTTATTATATTTTTGTAGTGATTAAGATGGATGAAATTAACTATCATTCTATTTATGGATCACATTATCTTCTAACACTTTAGGAATAAAAATTTCAAAATCATTTCCTTAAATTAGTGGTATTGTGGAAATTGTTCAAGTCACAACAAATGGTGATATTGAACTGAAATCATGTAAGTATTTCTTCTAGTTTTACTCAACATTAGAGATAGGATCATGAAAACCAAAAATGTTGTCTTAGTACCATCTTGTCCTATGAATCAAATAGTCCCTTAGAACATCATATATTTATGGATTTGTGACTGTTAACTTCTTCCTAACCATGTTATCTATCACTCTAAATCATTAAATGATATTTAGATTTCTCTTATATATCTATGTTTTCACTTCCCACCTAAGTTTTCTTATGTGGAAACATAGAGGTGAGTTACTTTGGGTTCACATTTTTGTTTCTAACTTTCCTTTTTAAAATGGATTTTTAGTATTTCTATTCAGGTTGTGTGTTTCATTGAATGAAACATTAAATTATTAAACCACTAATAACCCCAATTAATGTTGAGGGAGAAATTCATATTAAGGGGGGTATAATTTAAGTCCTTGATATTTTTATGTGATATATTTCTTTTAATTTCACAGATGTTTTGTGTTGTATACTACACCGAAGCATGCACAATACAGAACCCTATCATAGCTTTTGTTATAAAAATTGCTCACCTTCTCAAGTACCACACAAAATTTTATATTATTTTGATATATTTCATTTCACGCAAAACAGATTATAATTTAGAAACTAAACATTATTATGTTGTATTATATCATTTTAATTAAAATGACGTGTATGAACAATATCAATTTTCTTAAGAAAAACTATTTTAATTAAAATAAGGGATTTTAAAAAATAAAGTAATCACTATGTAGGTATTTTATTAATTAAATATATTTTTAAATTATTAAATATAAATTTTCAAATACATTCAATAAATTTCTAAATATTATATAAGATCAAATTCAATTTTTTGTATGAATGACGCAAATTTAGAAAAATGTTTTTTTGTCAACTTTTGATAGAGGACCAATTTTAAATCTAGTTTTGACAATTTTATATATTTGACTTAACAAAATTAATATTTTTTTGGAAGAGGGATTCAAATTTTTCATTGGAGGAATTTTTTTTAATTTTCTGATAACATTCCTTTTTAAATTAATAGTAAAAAAAGAATATTAATTTGAAAACAAAATTTTAAATTGAAAAAACTATATGGTTAAATTATATTATTGAATTTTTTTAAAGTATAAATAGAATATATTTTTATCTATTAATATAATTTATTTAAATAAAATTAATTTTAAATAGAATTTTGATTTATAATCATTTCAAATATTTTGCAATGTTTTAACTTTTACATCACATTGTTCATTCCACTAACGGGATTAATTTTAAATTGATTTCTCAAACTTATAAGTTTTTTATTGTTAATAATATATTTATTAATTGTAATAAGTAAGTCCAAGTTATTTAAATTTAATTATTTTATTTAAGGGAATTATGTATAGTAACTTCAATATTTTTAATCAATATGGTAAAAAGGTAAATCAGTTAATTAATGGTATATATAATATTATATAATTAAAATTCTCCTTGTCCTATTGTTATTATATTAGTTGTTTCCTACCTAACCCATTTTAGGGTTTCAATAATACCCTATTAAAGACACTTTGATGAGAAAAAATCATTTAATATATTTTATTTACATAAAAGTTAAATATGTTTTCGTCAAATTTTAATAACTTAATCATTTTTAATATAAAATTATATAGAGTTAAAATTATATTATGAATGATAATTTTAAATAAATAGTTTAATTTATAATGTTTGTTTATTTAAAATATTTAGAAAATAAAAAACTTCCATAAAGGCTTTTATATTGATGATGAAGAAATTATAAATTTGATGAATAATCAATAAACAACTTTTTTAAAATAATAATTACCATTAAAATACAAAAATACTTGACCAAATATTATAGGTCGAGTATATCAGTACCATAATCAACCAAGGGTTCCTTAATTGCCTATTTGGAGCCTTATAGAATAGATTAGAATGAAAATATTATTTTATTGAATGTGATATTAAACATACTTCATTAACTTTTTGATAAGTATAACATTTTTAATGATGGATTATCAAAAGATATATTACTCTAAAAGTATTTTGATGAAATATAATAGATTTATATTGACCATGAATTTTATTTTTAATTTTTATTCAAATTATATATTTATTAAACAATTACCATAATCTAGTGTTGAAAATATTTTATTAGTTGAAATATCAAATTAAATTTATAAAACATTTTAAAATAAATATAATATAGAATAATAAATATATAGAAATAATTTTATATATTAACTTGTCCCTATAGAGATATGATAAAAACATTTTTTATAGGATAACATATTATCTTTTTATTTTTAAAAATACACGACATGATTTTTTTCAATTTTGAAATTATTGTTGTTTAGCCAAAATAATGTTTTATTAATTTATTTAATGTTATTTTTTTAAAAAAATATATATATAATAAATATAAAATGTTCTAAAATTATATAATTTAATTCCTTAAAAATTAATGGATTTAAAATAAATAAATATTTCACCCTCGAATTACGGAAATATTTGTTATCCTAGTTAAAATGAAATAGAATAACAAAGTTATCAATTAACATAATATGATTTACATGGATATAAAAAATTTATTAAATTTTTGGGAGATGATAATAAAACATAATGAAATAACATATTCAAAATTAGAAATGTTTTTAGGTTTGTTTATATGTTTTTAATTTAATATAAACTTATATATTTGGAAATATCAATGGTTCCCCAAACCTCAGTTATATATGGGAACATCCACTGTAACAGCTTCAATTAATGATTATTCTTAATGATATCCATCCCCAACCCATTTATCTTCTCAAAATCCCATAGAATATTCTTTAGGTTGTGGTTTTCTTTAATGTATAACTCTTGTGCCCATAAGAGGACATCTTGAGGGTTCTCGTCCTTGAAGAGGTAATCTTATCAATCTATTCATTTGACATTCATTATTCATGAACTTAACATTATATTGTTGTAAATATTATTATGTAATTAATATTGTATCACTTATATATTTATATGTAATTGTGGTCATGTAAATAACTTATTCCACCTTCTATCCATATTATGAAATACTAAATCTCCACACATGCATATATACGACTCGCCATCATCATGTCATGGTGTAATATATTTTTCACAAACACATTACATGGATTGGTATAATTATGGAAAAAATAGCTATATATTATTTTTTTAAAGATATTTAATTTGGGAAAAAAACATATACCGTTCACAACAATACTATTTCACAATTATGTGAGTTATATCATCACTTATATGTATGTACGACATACCATCTCTATGATTTGATCAATTTTATTCTACATGATATTACTTAAAGCATGTTTATATAAATTAATTGAATTAATTAATATGATATATATATATATATATTATACTAATAAAATTATTTAAATTACAAAACTATAACCTAATAAGAGTAACTTATCCAACAAAACATGTTGAAGAAGATAATGATGTGAATGTATGATGGATAAGAAATAATGTTACTAACAAATGAATGATAATATGGTCATATATGATGACTATGATTCTAGAATATGACAATGACAAAAATTAAAACCTTTTATAAGATATTAGGATACCTACAATGGATAGATGACCTATGATAAGGGGTAATTTCACAATCACATTATTATTCGAGGTTGTTTATATGTATCTATTTACTAGGATATATTTATCATCCATGATACTGTTTTATAATTATATATTTCAAAATAATCAATCCATTTTTCTAAAAATATTATATTTCAATTTTACCCAGAGGTGAATTTTTATTAAATTGTATGAAAGAAATATTTTTTTCATTTTTTATACAAGGTATTTTTTAACATAAATAACAATAGTAAATGAAGAATATTTTCTTTAATCTTATACGACATGATACGATGTTACATTTTCCTAACACTATATTTCAATAATGAAAATGTTACAAACTCTTATGGTTATTTTCAATGAATTTTATTTCATTTAAATATTTTATTTTCAATTTGAGAAAATAAATTGTTTTTTAAGAAGAAATGATATTTTCCTAAGAAATTAATTCCAAGGGCTATATCAAAATTATTTTCCATATAAGATAGAGTTATTTAATTGGGATATGTATAATATATAATATAATTATAGTTTTTATGGTTTGTTTCTTTTAATTATGGAATTATTATTATGAAATCCATTTATTCTATATGAATTATTTTAAAGTTTGATAATGATTAAAGCAACCCAAATTATTCCTTAGGTTATGCTAAAATATATGTTTTAGTCGAACATGTAAGAATGATTTTATTATGAAATGTGTAGGACCTATATCTCCATCTAATGCATTGGTTATATATTTCAATCTCTTGTGATAGATATTATTTGACCGACATGTATATCTTCTATAGTAATATTGGGATGAAACGAAAAATAAATACGGTTTAGTCAAACAATGCTTGAATGGAATTTAAACCTGGTTGAGTAAATGAAAATTTCAACTATAATGTTTTTCACACCTATCCTTGGCTAATATAGAAATGATTTTCTATTCTTATATTTTATCTATAAATCCATGTTTTAAGCCTATTATATTTTCTAATGGCTCATCATCATTTATGATTAATATCTTATGAACTCTGATTACATATTTCATGACTCATGATTATGAAATTGGTAATACATGGTTTCAGGAGATACAGTGATGGGAGTGTCAAATATTATATTTTTTAATGAACTAATTTTCTGAGAAAAATTATTATTTAATTAAAATTGAATGTCCTTATTCAAAAAAATGAATTTGTGTTACGTCTCCATGATCGTAGTTTTAAAAAAGATAAAAAATTCATACATCTCTCTTAAAACTATATATTTCATTTTTAGTTGTGGTTTCCAGATAGAGTTTGATTAAACTAATTTTTTCTAGGTAATATTCCATGTCTCTTTTTCAAAAATAACTTACTTTGATGATGATATCTTGATCTATGAAATAGATGTTTTCGTTTTATGCCAGTAGGATGTTTACATTACAATACTGCAACATCAACCCTAATATCTCAATAAAACCTCACAATATAATCCATATATGAAAAAATATACTATGAATCATTCAATAAACTCCATATCCATATAAAGAAATATATTGTCCATAATTAGTGGGATTTCCATAGAGCATTACACATTCTATATAACCATTGTTGATATGTGACAGTTCTAAGAGGAATATATGTGGTTGTCTTTAAAAAATATTCCTCGTAGGAAATTATTTGATTTTATTTGGAATATCAATATTTAAAATAATATATTTAATATCTAAAAATATTTCAATAATATTTTCCTTCAATATGACATATATATTTTCAATATTGGTCATTGTATTTTTTTTTTATCATCGACACATACTAATCATCTTATAATTTTTTGGGTTTTAATTTAATAATTTTCATTATTTTTTATCATAGCCTAGTCTCCCTTCTCAAGAATATAATCTATTAAGGTCACCCATTCACATTAATATAAATAAAATATAATCCTATTAATTTCATTATTTAGAACTTATCATTTAATTACTCCATTCATTTGTAAGGTGAGTGGCCTCTAGGGTTGGTATTTTAGATTATCACCTTCTTCTAGATGAATCTTGTATATAAAAATCATGGTTCTAGTTCCCTTGATAACAACCACACCATACACTATTAAATTTTTATTCCACTATAGTAATTTTATTGGTACCTCTTCTGGTTCATGATGCAGCTTTGCGTTTATGATAAATTGGAGTGCATCTCTAGATACAATTAAAGCATAATTTAATATATCCAGTAGATGCTTTAATTCTAATGTAATTAGTAAGATAATAATAGTAATGAACTATGGAACAAATTTAATTAACATAGGTTATACATAATTTAACTTTTTATATGAAAAAATATTCCCCATCAAGTGATAGATTCTATTTTTCATCATAAAAGTCGTCAAAATACTATTTCTCTTATATTTGTAAAATATAATGAAAATCAGATATGATTATACTTTCTATTGTAACATTTAGTAGATCAAAAACTACTTGTCCATCACCAAATCTAATGATATTTCCACATTGGTTTAATATTATTAAATATTTTTCTAAGGGATGTAATGGTGATCCAAAAATCATATGGATATTAACTCCTTTATCAAAATCCATGATAATGAAATAATCATGGAATATGATTTTTACATATTGAATGAAAAAATAATCAAGATGTCTCAAAGGGGAATTTACTGGTCAGCCATCCAGCTATATTTCTACTATCAGCAGCATCATTTATTCATGTTCTAATATTATAAAAACAGAAATTTATATTATATAAATGTTTTCACCAATATCATGTAATAATTTGTTAGAATTTATTGATATGATGGTCCGTGAGATTGAAATCTATCCAAGGTCCCAAAAATATGGAGTAATATTTTAATGATTAATCAAATATAATTATTCATTGATGTATATAACTCCTAAGACATCCATAGTCCTCTTATTGTAATTAATCTCCTTTAACGATTTAATATAATCATGCATCTTTGAAATAGATTCAATGAGTTAAATTAAAATGTGGAATTTTTTTATCTTTTCCAAATTTTTCTCCATTTTACATTATGTCATTATTTATGAAATAATATATATAAATTTATGTGTGGTATGTATTTTTGTGGTTCATATACATATCATCTTTATGTATGTTTTTTAATTTTTTGATATTTCCAATTTTTGTTCTTCTTTGGATTTGTGTGTGCTCACATCAGAACATTTTTTATGATTATTAAACATAATTCCTGTCCTTTTATCTTAATTATCTATTGTTTTTGTTCCAATTTAGTTTTTATTAATTTAAAAAATATATCTTCAACTCTATCCTTATTTGGATAGTGTGTCTTGGATTACAAGGTGTCATACCTAGTAATAAGTCATCATGTTTCATAATGTTCATTCCCACTTGGTTCTCGTTGTTTCTATATGATGATAATTAAATTTAATCATTGGATTTTTACTATTAATTCATTGTAAAAATTATATAACAAAATTAACTAGCAAATTTCCAGGGATTAACTATAATGGTAGTGATTATTGTTTTTTTGGAAGATCTTTGGAAAAATGCTACTAATAAGGGGGTGGAAACTGTTGATCTCAATGTCTAAATAGTTATTATTGAATGGGTTGTTGGTTAAAAGGGGATGTATTCTATTTTACGTTTCGTGAATAAATATTTTCATACATCAACATTACATAAAATTAGCAGAATAGATGAATCATTATAAAAATAGTCACCCAAAGATCAAACTAGTCTAGTGCATCTGAAAAAATGGAAACATATACATACGTACATAAATTATTTGTATAATCTCCAACTAGGTTCTCCCTTTCTATAACCCTTCTTAAAAACATCAAAAATTATACATATCATCATAACATTGGGAAGAAAACATAAAAACTGTAAGCTAAAATGCTTAGAAAGGGTAAATGAGTAAGACATATTAGATTAAACATTATCATAGGTGTATGATAAGGTGAGCATGAATATATAAGATCATACCCTATATATAAATGGTCATAAATATAAATTATGTCATAATGATCGGAAATTCATAGTACATGAATCATAAGGGAATAACGAACATACACTATCAAAGCAATGTAATGTAATAAATCATGGTATTGTGGAAGGCGTAGAAGAATTTATATTTCTTTTCATAGTTATAATGGCATTGTTTATGAGGTCGTCTTAGTAAAATATTCTATTGAATCAGGTTCTCCCCCATTACTACACTAAATTGTTGATATGAGTTCACTCCTCGTTTTGACTCTTTATTACCAAACCTATTTCCATTCTTGTTTCATACCAATAATACTAAACCAAGTTCATTTCACATTTCATCCATGTCAATCTCATGAGATGTAACATCCCAGGTAAATAAAGAATAAAGAATTTTCATATTTATTAATATTTACGAATTAAATATTAATTTTATTTTAAAGGGGTTGCTATGTTCGATAGTGTACCCGATACGCAACGATGAGTTTCTTTGAAACTTACGTAGCACACTAGTAATAAAATAATATTATTTTAAATGTTAGTTAACAAGTAGACGTTGTACTGGCGGGAATGGATAGAAATAACTAAAATATGATTATATATGTTTTTAAATGTTTATACATTTACCCAATAAAAGATAAAGGTTTAAAATACGGAAAGAGTTCAATTTTAGGGCATATATACTCAAATTTTCACTAATGGTTCACTTATCGCCTTTTGATGGCGAACCATCATTAAATATAGTTTTTTGCACTCTTATACATTCTACTGGACCAAATAAAACTCTTCTTAAGAATCGGGACATCAAAATTTACTTTGTGTAAATTTTTGGTATCTTTCCGATAATGTTCATTTTTTTTATGAATAGTGTAAAATGTTGTATTTTAATTCAAAACCTCTTTTTAATATAATTTATTTATATGATTATATTATCTTTTGAATTGGTTTTACAGTGAAATTAGAATATATTTTTACCATTAAATCCAATAGTGGTCGTTGTAATTAATTTCACTTTGAAATCAGACTTAAACTAGTGTCAATCTTTTGATACTTATTGTTTTATAAAAACACGCTATTTGCTTTGACATCGGGATTTAATTATTAAATTAATTAATGTGACTAATATGTTTTGAATTTTGTAAAACGGACTTCATTTTTGAATTCGGAATATCAAATATAGCTTAGAGTGATGTTTTGGTATTTTTCTGAAAAACTCCAATTTTTGATGAATAGTGAAACCACGAAGTGGTAATCAAGCAAACTGATTTTTCAGTTACATGAATGTTTACCACTAATGTGTATTGAATTTTGAAAATCCGACATACATTGTTGTCATTAGTATGTATAATGTGGTTCAATGGGATGAAAATAATTTTTTGGTGAATAGTAACTTATTAAGTTTTTAATCGCGATTAGTGGTAATTAGAGTAATTTAATATAAAAATGATATTATAAGAATGTGAAAACACCATGAAACTTGTCCTACACCTATTGGGTGAGTCATGGGCGACCAAGACAAGCCATGGGCCAACTTGGGGACCCCATGGAGCCACTTTAGTTGGAAAATGACATTAATATATTTTTATTTAATGTTAAAGTGAAAATGACACTAACATAAATTGTTTTACTAAAATAATTTTTGAATGGGGTTATACAAGTCCAAATTTTGATTATAAATAGTCATTGGAAATATAAAAAGATTTCCTACATCATATTATTTTTTTTATGATTTTTAGACATTAAATATATTAAATTATTTATGACATAATAATGATGCAGCGATGACATCATTATTTGACGATTTAAATAAAATGGAAAGATAATGTGAAATCTATGAACTACACATGTCCAAAACCAATTGGATGAGTGTATTTAGAAGACTTATCACCTTATACACTAATTATTTCAATGTGGGAACTTTTAAAACCGGAACACATTTTCAAATAAAGTAATATTTCTTTACTTTCCAAAAGTGCCCCTCCTCTCCTCTTATAAAAGGCCCCCACCTCTACCCCATTTCACACACTTCTCAAGCCTTTGGATCGGCCAACCCCTGCCCAATTACTCTCTCCACATCCCTCTCCTCATCCTAGAGGATTCACTTTTGTCAGAATCCTTTCAAAGGAAGCCTTTAGGCTCAAATCAAAAGGAGTTACACTTTTTAAGGAAATTCATTCTCTCATGTTTATTTGTTTTATTTTGCTTCTCCAACCCCCTAAACTATTTTTATTTACTTCTTTGGTAACAAAACCAGTATCTTAAATATACTAGGATGTTGGTATATGATTTATTTGAGCTACACTCTCACACAACTACATAAAATGGTTAAAGAACATACGGTTTCCGTGGATGGCGAAATTCTGCCTCCCGAAACGATGATTGTTCAATACTCATTTAACACCTTCAAGGGTGGCCATTATGATGTCACTATTTTTATATATGACATATAATATTTTTATGTTTTCTTTAAGATTCCGTATTTTTCATTTTTGACATACCTTTATGGTTTCCATTATGGGTAAACACGATATCTTTATTTAAGGAAGTGCGGACTACCGCCCCTCAAAGTGATGTGATTCGTTAATGCCATATGTGGGACGTGTAAAGGATGGATTTAAAGTTATTATATATGATGTTATACTGGAATTATATTATACCTCAATATAATTATTATTTCATTCCAATAAAGTATGAGATAGAAATGAAAGTAGCGTTCATGCGTACGTACGGCTTACCGTCTCCATGAACGGTGCATTTCATTTCTTACCTCTAAATGATTATGTAATATTATAAATACATGTATATTCTGGATATATATGATATATATGATATCCAAATCAGGAATTTCATTCTGGATATAAAGAACGATTGACCACATGAACAACATGTAATTGTAAAAAGTCAACTTTCGACTTAAGAACCAAATATTGACAAAAAAAACATTATAAACTTAAATGGTTACATAATATTTATAACATGACAATAAGTGATATAAAAAGAATAATGAACTTTAAAAAGGTTCTTAATCAAGTATAAATTAACTCAAGTTTATTATTCAGGACGTTAAAGAACGATCGAGTCAAGTCGGACTCAAGGTAAGGGACTTCGTCTCAATCTCCTTTCATTGAGGCATATTTCGTTTTATACACAACTTTCTTTTATACGGTGTATAAACCCTTTGACTTTTACTTGTATACAAAAGGAATCTTTTTCTACGAAGCGTTTTACTAAATGACAAAAAGGAATGTTTTTTTAACGTACGCGGTGACAACAAATTTTTCCGCCGCCGCGAGTATTATTTGGTCTTTGTCTTTCTCAAAAAGCCGTAATGTTTTTAGAATAAAATAAATACCATATACTCTTTTATGTATTTTGGTATTTAAAATGGTTTTGAAAAAGAATTCTATTATGTCAATATATTTATGATATATTGTGATTGAAATGTGGAAATGTTATCATTCCTTTATATTGGTTTTATGTTTTATGATTTTATATTGGTACTTGGACATTTTAACTGGTGGTTACGTTATAAACCATATGACGGGTTGTGCCGTGAATACCAGGACGGGTGTTTACGTTATAACCTCCAATGCATTGGGTATGAAAGTCGGTCGTATGGCTATTCCATTAAGTATGTATGGAAATTGGTCGTATGGCTATTCCATTAAGTGATAAGTGTGGAAGTCGACCGTATGGTTATTCCAATTAAGTATGTTTATGTCCCAAGTTACCTTTATATATGTTTTGTGTTCTTTATATCGGTTTTATGGTTATACTTTGGTTACAAAAAGGTATGTAATGATACTTTATTCAGTGAAGAGTTTTACTACTTCATGAAGGTTAAGGTATTACTTTGATATTGTATACATGGTTTACTTGATGTTTGAAAAACTAACAGTTTTCATTCTTTTTGTATCCCTTACTGAGCTTTTTATGCTCACCCCAGTTTTTTTGAAATGTTTTTCACAGGACTTAATATGGAATAAGGTCAAGGATGGGATCAAGTATAAGGCCCCATCCTTAAACCTTACTTAAAATTGAATTAAATGAATAATTCACATTGAGGATCTTTTCAGGTTTAGAATTTTAGAGAATTAGGACATAACTATTACATTTCAAAAGATTACAAAGTAGTCTCTTCTACTAAATTTCCATAAAATAAAAATTCTTAAAAAGAAACATGTCTAGTTTCATGTTTTAGGTAGCATGACTTTCCCTTGATCCCATCATTGACCCTATTCCATGCTAAGTCCTGTGAAAAACATTTCAAAAACTTTGGATGAGCATAAGAAGCTCAGTAAGGGATACACAAAGAATGAAAACTGATAGTTTTTCAAAACAACAAGTAAACCATGAATACTTTATCAATGTAATACTTTTCACCTTCATGAAGTAGTAAAAACTCTTCACTGAAAAAAAGTATCATTACTTACCTTTTTGTAACCAAAGGATTACCATAAAACCCATATAAAGAACACATAACATATATAAAGGTAACTTGGGACATAAACATAATTAAGTGGAATAACCATACGGTCGACTTCCACACATATCACTTAATGGAATAGCCATACGGCCAATTTCCATACATACTTATTGGAATAGCCATACGACCGACTTCCATACCCAATGCATTGGAGGTTATAACGTAACCACTCGTCCTGGTATTCACGACACCACCCGTCATAATGTCCAATTACCATTATTACACATAGAATATGGAAAATATAAACATTTCAATAACAATATTTCATTTGAAATCACAATAAATAATTCCCAGATATTGAATTAATCAATCCATTTTCAAAAACCATTTAAAATAGATTTTTGAATCAAAGTGTCCCATACCACATTGAAGCTTTTAATGGAATTATAATTTTAAAACATTAATTTCCATATAAATAAATATAGAATTCCATTTTGAAAACATGGACATTAAAGATAAATATTTAGAATAATAAATCTTTAAAACATTTAAAATGATATTTTTGTTAAAGAGTTTTTAACAAAATGAGAGACTCTTGAATACAAATAATTGCGGAATAACATTTAATCAGAACTTTATAATATCATGAGAATAAAAGGATTCATGATATAATATTTCAAAGGACAGTATAAACACCATATAAGAGTGAATTGGTGCATAACAACAATGAAGTCTCAAAAGAAATGTAAAATGAGATGAAATCCATTATAAGGAAGGTATCTTTAAATTAAGGACAAATCAATCTCATAATTATGTGTGACAAATATAAATACACCCAATATAAGTGGATATTATGTGTGAAACAATCAAAGGTTATTCACACATATTCAAAGGATGACATATTCAATAACTACATGTTGAACACAAAGAAATCGAAATTGGGTTAAGAAGTTCCCTTGACAGCCTAACGGCGTCACATCAAAATGAGTTGATGAGAGATAAAAAAACTATCTCATCACTTGGACATAAAATTTACATCAATAAGGATATATGATAACATATCCCAACATAACAATATGTACATTAAAAGACCCAACAAAAGAAGTCTTTTAAAAAGAGGAGGGTGAAAGGTTCCCTTACCGACATGGGTATCTTTCGAAACATACGCCCCGTGAAAGAAGGTCAATACATCATTGATGTAAATACTCATAAATAAAAGAATATTACACAATGAGTAAAATAATGGTCAGTACATAAACCACTCAATGGAAATTGTGGAAAATGTATCATAAATCTCACGGGAATAAAAGTGAGATGAAAAATCCCTTACGAAAACTCAACAGCCTAACGGTGCCACTTAAAACTTCCAAAATGGATTGATGAGAGATAATAGGGTCTCTCATCACATGAACAAAAAAATTACAGTAAGTGTAATATAAAATATCATCCCAATAACAAGAAATATGAGCTTTAAAAGTAATGACATAAATGTGTGTACTTAAAAAGAAAGAGAGGAGTAGGATCCCTTACCTCGGGTCCGACTTGACTCGATCGTTCTTTAACGTCCTGAATAATAAACTTGAGTTAATTTATACTTGTTTATGAACCTTTTTCAAGTTCATTATTCCATTTATATCACTTATTACCATGTTATAAACATTATTTAATCATTTATGTTAATCATGTTTGTTTTGTCGATATTTGGTTCTTAAGTCGAAAGTGGACTTCTTACAATTACATGTTGTTCGTGTGGTCAAAGGTTCTTCATATACAAAAATGACATTCCTGATTTTGATATCATATATATCATATATATCCAGCGTATACATGTATTTATAAAATCACATAATCATTTAGAGGAAAGAAATGAAATGCACCATTCATGGAGACGGTAAGCCGTACGTACGCATGAACGCTACTTTCATTTCTATGTCGTATTAATGGAATTAAAACAATATTAGAGTTATGTATATTTTAATTCCAGAATTATATTAATCATTTACATGTATCATACATCATATATATCCATTATATATATGTACTTATAATAGTACATTACATTTGGGGATAAGAAATGAAATGCACCGTTCATGAAGACGGTAACCGGAAGTACGCATGAACGCTACTTTCATTTCTATCTCATAATTTAATGGAATGAAATAATAATGATATAGAGGTAAATAATAATTCCAGTATAAAATCATATATAATAACATTAAATCCATCCTTTATACGTCCCACATATTGCATTAACGAATCACATCACTTTAAGGGGGCGGTAGTCCGCACTTCCTAAAATAGAGATATCGCGTATAACCATAATGGAAGCCATAAAGGTAATACACAAATGAAAAATAAAGAATAATAAGTAAAAAATAAACATATTATATATCATATATAAAAAGAGTGACATCATAATGGCCACCTTTGAAGGTGTTAAATGAGTATTGAACAATCATCGTTTCGGGAGGCACAATTTCTCCATCCACAGAAACCGTATGTTCTTTAACCATTTGATGTAGTTTTGTGAGATTTTAGCTCTAATAAATATTATAACAACATCCTATTATATTGAAGATACTGGTGTTGTTACAAAAGAAATAAATAAAAAGAGTTTAGGGGGTTGGAGAAGCAAAATAAAACAAATGAACATGAGAGAATGAGTTACCTTTAAAAGTGTATCTCCTTTTGATTTGAGCCTAAAGGCTTCCTTTGAAATGATTCTGCCCAAAGGGAATCCTCTAGGATGAGGAGTGGGATGTGGAGAGAGTAAATGGGCAGGGGTTGGCCGAGCCAAAGGCTTTAGGAGTGTGTGAAATGAGGTAGAGGTGGGGTCCTTTTATAAGAGGAGAGGAGGGGAACTTTTGGAAAGTAAAGAAATATTACATTATTTGAAAATGTGTTTCGGTTTTAAAAGGTCCCACATTGATATGAGTCGTGGATAAGGTGATAAGGGTTCGATATACACTCATCCAATTGGTTTTGGACTGGTGTAGTTCATAGATTATACATTATCTTTCCATTTTATTTAAATCGTCAAATAATGTTGTCATTGTTGCATCATTATTATGTCATAAATAATTTAATTTATTTAATGTCTAAAAATTATAAAAAATGTACTATGATGTAGGAAATCTTTTTATCTTTCCAATGACTATTTATAATCAAAAATATTACTTGTATAACCCCACATAAAAATTGTTTTAGTAAAACATATCATGTTTGTGTCATTTTTACTTTTACATTAAATAAAAAGTTATTTATGTCATTTCCCAACCAATGTGGATCCATGGGGTCCCCAAGTTGACCCATGGCTTGTCTTGGTCGGCCATTACACATCCAATGAGGTTAGTACATGTGTCAAGTTCATTTCATATTATTAAAACATTATATTTACCTTAAACTACACTAATTACCTATAATCGCGATTAATGATAAAAAGTTACTATTCACCAAAAAATTATTTTCATCCCATTGAACCACATTTTACATACTAATGACAACCATGTATGTCGGATTTTCAAAATTCAATACACATTAGTGATAAAAATTCATTTAACTGAAAAATCAGTTTGCTTGATTACCACTTAGTGATGTCACTATTCATCAAAAATTGGAGTTTTTCAGAAAAATACCAAAACTTCACCCTAAGCTATATTTGGTATTCCGAATTCAAAAATGAAGTCCGTTTTACAAAATTCAAAACATATTAGTCACATTAATTAATTTAATAATTAATTCCCGCTGTCAGAGCAAAGAGCGTGTTTTTATAAAACAATAAGTATCAAAAGATTGACAGTAGTTTAAGTCTGATTTCAAAGTGAAATTAATTCCAACGAACACTATTGGATTTAATGGTAAAAATATTTTCTAATTTCACTTTAAAACCAATTAAAAATATTATATAATCATATAAATAAATTAGATTAAAAAGAGGTTTTGAATTAAAACACAACATTTTACACTATTCATTAAAAAATGAACTTTATCGAAAAAATACCAAAAAATTACACAAAGTAAAATTTGATGTCCTGATTCTTAATAAGAGTTTTATTTGGTCCAAAAGAATGTATAAGAGTGATAAAAACTAAATTTATTGATAGTTCTCCATTAAAAGGCGATAAGTGAACCTTTAGTGAAAATTAGGTTATAAAAGCCTAAAATTGAATTCTTTCCATATTTTAAGCCTTTGGATAGATGTAAAAACATTTTAAAAAAACATATATATTCATATTTTATTTATTTCTATCCATTCCCGCCAATACAACGGCTACATGTTAACTGCCATTTAAAATAATATTATTTTATTATTAGAGTGCAACGTAAGATTCCCAAGAAACTCGTTGTTGCGTGTTGGGTACGCCATCGAGCATAGCATCCCCTTTAAAGTCATATTATTATTTTATTCACAAATATGGATAAATATGAAAATGTCATATTCTTTATTTACCTGGGGTGTTACATCCTTCCCCCCTTTTGGGAATTGCGTCCTCGCAATTTTTAAAATTATGCTTGGAAACATCCTTGAAAGTCCCACATCGGAACAAAAGTCGGTAAAACAAACACTTTAAAATAAAGAAAGATAAGTACAAAGGTCACCCGAGTTAACCCATACTAGGATTCCAAGTATGAAAATATGGACATGGAGGAAAAAACAAAGGGTCGTGTTCTTGAGGGAGAGTGATAGTAAACATGTCTAGGAGAAAGTTAACCACGAGAAAATCACAAACTTGTGATGGGTTAAACTGTATTCGATTCCCCAGTAGGAAAAGTTAATAGAAAACATTGTTGTTTTAAGTTACTTTTTATTAAGGAATTTATTCATAAGGAAACATAATCACTTATCATATTGACTTTCAACTTTTATTAAACTCATATTTTCTCCAAAAGACGAGTATTTAGGAAGACTTTTTCACATTAAGAGTACTATAATCAACTTCTAGAGAATCACCTAATCCACAAAATAGAACTATATACTTCCCATGTCTTTAGACTTTAACCAAAACCAAAACCAAAAAGGCTAGTACAAGATCAGATAATCCAGAAAAGGATAACCCTTTATAAAAAGAAAATCTATTCTTAATCTCCAAAATTTTGTCCAACAAAACCCAAAGTTCAATGAGGACCATTCTATAATCAATTTATCCATAAAATTCTTCAAAGTAAACCAATATAAGATTGAAACCCAAATATTTGAAGGATTTTGTCACATAGTCTTCTAAGTTAAATCGTAACATTTATCTCCAAACAACATCAGTTGCTTCTAAAGTCTCGTTTTGAAAAGTAATTAACCTAATCACATATCCTCCATGATAGGTTAATCATTTTCATAAATAACCCAAAATCAACTTACTCTTAATTCATAAAATCATATAACTAGAATGAATCAGTCAAACTAACCAGGGACTTCACGTAGTCCAGTGGTAGGCGATAAATACCAGTCACACTTTGGTTGTGGGTTCGATTCCCGCAGCTTTGTCCGACGCGACGGGTTGTCACACGGTCTGCGTGTTGTCCTTTTTTCAAAACTATATAATTCTTAAAACATTCCCCAAAATGAGATAAAATCTTCAAGAATAATCATAACATATTTTAACCTCAAGTTTATCTCATGCCCTTCATTTTCCATCATATCATATAATAACCCATAATTACCTCAAAAGTAAGGATCATATAAACCCTAATGGTTACCTTAATAATTATTACCTGAATTTCCACATCGAGTTGGCCATCTCATACATGATGCATTATAGAACTCACCAAGGTTGAAGTGGTTTATCATGACTCCTTGATAGTTGGTTTAGAACATCCATGAGATTCCTCATTTAATCCCCCATCTCATCCAGTATCATAATCAGATAACCCCCTCAGTTTCCTTCAAACCCATTGTCACTTTGGTGCCTGCTAGATCCAGCTATTTACTAAAACCAAAAAGATCAGTGTGAGTATATCAACAAAACCATCATGTACTAATGAGGAAGGTAAACAATAATATATACTTACTCATTCACTTTATCTAAAATTAGGACTCTTTCTGAAATCCTAACCATTATGGTAATGTCACTTATTCTAAAAGAATACCCAAACCTCTAAAGTTATCTAAACTGACCTTTCATACCAACTATAAGGCCCCAGCCTTAAACCTTACTTAAAATTGAATTAAATGAATAATTCACATTGAGGATCTTTTCAGGTTTAGAATTTTAGAGAATTAGGACATAAATATTACATCTCAAAAGATTACAAAGTAGTCTCTTTTACTAAATTTCCATAAATTAAAAATTCTTAAAAAGAAACATGTCTAGTTTCATGTTTTAGGTAGAATGACTTTCCCTTGATCCCATCCTTGACCCTATTCCATGCTAAGTCCTGTGAAAAACATTTCAAAAACTTGGGATGAGCATAAGAAGCTCAGTAAGGGATACACAAAGAATGAAAACTGATAGTTTTTCAAAACAACAAGTAAACCATGAATACTTTATCAATGTAATACTTTTCACCTTCATGAAGTAGTAAAAACTCTTCACTGAAAAAAAGTATCATTACTTACCTTTTTGTAACCAAAGGATTACCATAAAACCCATATAAAGAACACATAACATATATAAAGGTAACTTGGGACATAAACATACTTAAGTGGAATAACCATACGGTCGACTTCCACACATATCACTTAATGGAATATCCATACGGCCAATTTCCATACATACTTAATGGAATATCCATACGGCCGACTTCCATACCCAATGCATTGGAGGTTATAACGTAACCACCCATCCTGGTATTCACGGCACCACCCGTCATAATGTCCAAGTACCATTATTACACATAAAATATGGAAAATATAAACATTTCAATAACAATATTTCATTTGCAATCACAATAAATAATTCACAGATATTGAATTAATCAATCCATTTTCAAAAACCATTTAAAAGAGATTTTTGAATCAAAATGTCCCATACCACATTGAAGCTTTTAATGGAATTATAATTTTAAAACATTAATGTACATATAAATAAATACAGAATTCCATTTCGAAAACATGGACCTTAAAGATAAAGATTTAGAATAATAAATCTTTAAAACATTTAAAATGATATTTTTGTTAAATAGTTTTTAACAAAATGAGAGACTCTTGAATACAAATAATAGCGGAATAAAATTTAACCCGAAATTTATAATATCATGAGAATAAAAGGATTCATGATATAATATGTCAAAGGACAGTATACACACCATATAAGAGTGAATTGGTTCATAACAACAATGAAGTCTCAAAAGAAATGTAAAATGAGATGAAATCCATTATAAGGAAGGTATCCTTAAATTAAGGATAAATCAATCTCATAATTATGTGTGAAAAATATAAATACACCCAATATAAGTGGATATTAAGTGTAAAACAATCAAAGGTTATTCACACATATTCAAAGGATGACATATTCAATAACTACATGTTGAACCCAAAGAAATCGAAATTGGGTTAAGAAGTTCCCTTGACAGCCTAACGATGTCACATCAAAATGAGTTGATGAGAGATAAAAAAACTATCTCATCACTTGGACATAAAATTTACATCAATAAGGATATATGATAACATATCCCAACATAACAATATGTACATTAAAAGACCCAACAAAAGAAGTCTTTTAAAAAGAGGAGGGTGAAAGGTTCCCTTACCGACATGGGTATCTTTCGAAACATACGCCCCGTGAAAGAAGGTCAATACATAATTGATGTAAATACTCATAAATAAAATAATATTACACAATGAGTAAAATAATGGTCAGTACATACACCACTCAATGGAAATTGTGGCAAATGTATCATAAATCTCACGGGAATAAAAGTGAGATGAAAAATCCCTTACGAAAACTCGGCAGCCTAACGGCGCCACTTAAAACTTTCAAAATGGATTGATGAGAGAGAATAGGGTCTCTCATCACATGAACATAAAAATTACAGTAATTTTAATATAAAATATCATCCCAATAACAAGAAATATGAGCTTTAAAAGGAATGACATAAAAGTGTGTACTTAAAAAGAAAGAGAGGAGTAGGATCCCTTACCTTGGGTCCGACTTGACTCGATCGTTCTTTAACGTCCTGAATAATAAACTTGAGTTAAATTATACTTCCTTAAGAACCTTTTTCAAGTTCATTATTCCTTTTATATCAGTTATTACCATGTTATAAACATTATTTAATCATTTATGTTAATCATGTTTGTTTTTTCGATATTTGGTTCTTCAGTCGAAAGTGGACTTCTTACAATTACATGTTGTTCGTGTGGTCAAAGGTTCTTCATATCCAAAAATGACATTCCTGATTTTGATATCATATATATCATATATATCCAGAATATACATGTATTTATAAAATAACATAATCATTTAGAGGAAAGAAATGAAATGCACCATTCATGGAGACGGTAAGCCGTACGTACGCATGAACGCTACTTTCATTTCTATGTCGTATTAATGGAATTAAAACTATATGAGACGTATGTATAATTTAATTACAGAATTATATTAATCATTTAAATGTATAATACATCATATATATCAATTATATATATGTACTTATAATAGTACATTACATTTGGGGATAAGAAATGAAATGCACCGTTCATGGAGACGGTAAGCCGTATGTACGCATGAACGCTACTTTCATTTCTATCTCATACTTTAATGGAAAGAAATAATAATTATATAGAGGTAAATAATAATTCCAGTATAAAATAATATATAATAACATTAAATCCATCCTTTATACATCCCACGTATGGCATTAACGAATCACATCACTTTGAGGGGGCGGTAGTCCACACTTCCTAAAATGAAGATATCGCGTATACCCATAATGGAATCCATAAAGGTAAGACACAAATGAAAAATAAATAATCATAAGTAAAACATAAACATATTATATATCATATATATAAATAGTGACATCATAATGTCCACCTTTGAAGGTGTTAAATGAGTATTGAACAATCATCGTTTCGGGAGGCACAATTTCGCCATCCACGGAAACCGTATGTTCTTTAACTATTTGATGTATATGTGTGAGAGTGTAGCTAGAATAAATCTTATAACAACATCCTATTATATTGAAGATACTGGTGTTGTTACAAAAGAAATAAATAAAAAGAGTTTAGGGGGTTGGAGAAGCAAAAAAAAACAAATGAACATGAGAGAATGAATTACCTTTAAAAGTGTAACTCCTTTTGATTTGAGCTTAAAGGCTTCCTTTGAAAGGATTATTCCCAAAGGGAATCCTCTAGGATGAGGAGAGGGATGTGGAGAGAGTAAATGGGCAGGGGTTGGCCGAGCCAAAGGCTTGAGGAGTGTGTGAAATGAGGTAGAGGTGGGGGCCTTTTATAAGAGGAGAGGAGGGGCACTTTTGGAAAGTAAAGAAATATTACTTTATTTGAAAATGTGTTTCGGTTTTAAAAGGTCCCACATTGATATAAGTCGTGGATAAGGTGATAAGGGTTCGAAATACACTAATACAATTGGTTTTGGACATGTTTATTTCATAGATTTTACATTATCATTCCATTTTATTTAAATCGTCAAATAATGATGTCATTACTACATCATTATTATGTCATAAATAATTTAATTTATTTAATGTCTACAAATTATAAAAAAAAACTATGATGTAGTAAATATTTTTATCTTTCCAATGACTATTTATACTCAAAAATATGACTTGTATAACCCCACATAAAAATTGTTTTAGTAAAACATATCATGTTTGTGTCATTTTTACCTTTACATTAAATAAAAAGTTATTTATGTCATTTCCCAACCAAAGTGGTTCCATGGGGTCCCCAAGTTGACCCATGGATTGTCTTGGTCGGCCATTACACATCAAATGAGGTTAGGACATGTGTAAAGTTCATTTCATATTATTAAAACATTATATTTACCTTAAACTACACTAATTACCTCTAATCGCGATTAATGAAAAAAAGTTACTATTCACCAAAAAATTATTTTCATCCCATTGAACCACATTTTACATACTAATGACAACCATGTATGTCAGATTTTCAAAATTCAATACACATTAGTGATAAGCTTTCATTTAACTGAAAAATCAGTTTGCTTGATTACCACATAGTGGTTTCACTATTCATCAAAAATTGGAGTTTTTCAGAAAAATACCAAAACTTCACCCTAAGCTATATTTGGTATTCCGAATTCAAAAATTAAGTCCGTTTTACAAAATTAAAAACATATTAGTCACATTAATTAATTTAATAATTAATTCCCGTTGTCAGAGAAAATAGCATGTTTTTATAAAACAATAAGTATCAAAAGATTGACACTAGTTTAAGTCTGATTTCAAAGTGAAATTAATTCCAACGAACACTATTGGATTTAATGGTAAAAATATTTTCTAATTTCACTTTAAAACCAATTCAAAATATTATCTAATCATATAAATAAATTATATTAAAAAGAGGTTTTGAATTAAAACACAACATTTTACACTATTCATTAAAAAATGAACTTTATCGGAAAAATACCAAAAAATTACACAAAGTAAAATTTGATGTCCCGATTCTTAATAAGAGTTTTATTTGGTCCAAAAGATTGTATAAGAGTGATCAAAACTATATTTAATGACAGTTCTCCATTAAAAGGCAATAAGTGAACCTTTAGTGAAAATTAGGTTATAAAAGCCTAAAATTGAATTCTTTCCGTATTTTAAGCCTTTGGATAGATGTAAAAACATTTAAAAAAACATATATTTTCATATTTTAGTTATTTCTATCCATTCCCGCCAATACAATGGCTACATGTTAACTGCCATTTAAAATAATATTATTTTATTATTAGAGTGCAACGTAAGATTCCCAAGAAACTCGTTGTTGCGTGTTGGGTACGCCATCGAGCATAGCATCCCCTTTAAAGTCATATTAATATTTTATTCACAAATATGGATAAATATGAAAATGTCATATTCTTTATTTACCTGGGGTGTTACATCAAGGGAATTTCATGCTATCTAAAACATGGAATCTAGACATCTTTCTTTTTAAGAGTTTTTATTTTATGGAGTCTTAGTAGAAGTGTCTACTTTGTAATCTTTTAAGATGTAATAGTTATGTTCTAATTCTATAAAACTCTAAACCTGAAAAGATCCTCAATGTGAATTATTCATTTAATTCATTATTAAGTAAGGTTTAAGGCTGGGGCCTTATAGTTGGTATCAAAGGTCGGTTTAGACAACTTTAGGAGTTAGAAAAGTGTTAAATTATAATATGATTGAAATGATATAGAATTTATGGATTACCATGTTGCTTCGCCTAAGATATTTCTGTGTTCAGAATGGTTTTCCGCAGAGGAAACAAAGCATGTATGTTGGGACGACATAAGGAGGAAGATAACCATCCAAATCCGCAACCTGAGATGGTTGGAATCGGAACTGAACAGTTTGTTGTAGTGATGGCACAGTTGACTCAGGCTATAAATGGTGGTGGTATCCATGCACGAGATCAGCCAGATCAACCGCAGAGGAACATGTCAGTGGTAGAACATTTTATGAGGCAACATCCCCCATCATTCAGAGGATCATCTGACCATGTGCAAGCTGAAGGGTGGATTAAAGCACTGGAGAAGATTTTTGATGTCATGGGGTGTTCAGAACATCAAAAGGTTAGTCTTGCTGTTTACCGTTTTGAAGGTGAAGCTGATCAGTGGTGGTCGATGGTGAAAAATATAAGGGATAGTGATGAGATTGAGGATCTTCACTGGGACGAATTCAAAGGTATGTTTCTTGAGAAATATTTTCCTAAGGTGGTTTGTCTTAGGATGGAAAAACAGTTCCTAGAATTGAGGCAGGAGGATGATTCAGTGGCTGCTTATGAAGAAAAGTTCACTCGATTGGCAAGGTATCCTCCAAACTTCATACGAGATCTTGATAGTAAAATAAACCATTTTTACTCAGGGTTAAAGCCAAAGTATCGAAGGGATATAGCTTCTCGTGAGTTTAAAAGTTATGAAAAGCTTGTTCGATGTGCTGAGAAGGTGGAAATGGAGTTTGCCGATGATTAGGTGTTCTATGAAAAACAACAGAATAAGAGGTCTAGTTGGCAGGAAAAGGGGAAGAATTCATCAAAGAAGCAAGGAGGTAAGAAAACCAAATATCCATCCTGTGAGAAGTGTGGTAAAATGCATCTTGGAGAATGTTTATCCAAGTCTGGTAAGTGCTTTCAGTGTGGTAAGTCTGGTCATATTGCTCGTAACTGTAAGGAAGATGATCAAGAAAGAAATGAAAAGCCAACGGTAAGATGTTTTAAGTGTAATGAAATGGGTCATTATGAAATCGAGTGTCCAATGAAAAACTCAACTGGGGGAATTCAGCTAGAATACAAGTAGAAAGGGGTGGTGAAATCCTTTGAAACAACTTCAAAATATGTTGGGCCATCGAATGAAGTGGTATCAGCTCCAAGGAGCTCAGTATTTTTCGTAGATTGACTTGAGGTCGAGGTACCATCAGTTGAAAGTAAAAGAAGCAGACGTTCCGAAGACTGCGTTCTGTACTAGATATGGCCATTATGAATTTGTAGTTATGCCTTTTGGGTTAACCAATGCACCTGCTATATTCATGGACCTTATTAATAAAATTATCCATGAGTTCGTGGATAAGTTTGTGTTTGTGTTTTGAGGTTTGGGAAGAGGTTATGTGTGCCTTGTGATTCACAGATGAAGAATGAGTTGTTATGTGAGGCTCATAGTTCCCCGTTTTCAGTTCATCCGGGCAGTACTAAGATGTACAGAGATCTACGGGAGTATTACTGGTGGGATGGAATGAAAAGAGATATTGCTGATTTTACTGTGAAGTGTTTGACATGTCAACAGGTTAAAGCAGAGCGGCAGTTACCGAAAGGGATGCTTCAGCCATTACCAGTGCCAGAGTGGAAATGGGAGAATATATCCATGTACTTTGTTGTTGGATTACCGAAGACATCTCGAGGTAATAATGCAATCTGGGTTATTGTTGATCGCTTGACCAAATCTTCTCATTTCCTTGCTATACGAGATACTTTCTCTCTTGATCAACTTTCCCGTTTGTATCTTAAAGAGATAGTCAGGTTACATGGAGTTCCTCTCTCCATTGTATCTGATCATGATCCCAGGTTTACTTCTATCTTTTGGAAAGGCCTTCAGAAGTCGTTGGGTACTGAATTAAATTTTAGTACAGCTTTTCATCCTCAATCAGATGGGAAGTCAGAACGAACAATCCAGACATTGGAGGATATGCTACGAGCTTGTTCTATGGATTATCAGGGAAGTTGGAACCAACATCTTTCTTTGGTTGAGTTTTCTTATAATAACAGTTTTCATTTCAGTATACAGATGGCACCATTTCAGGCATTATATGGGAAGCGGTGTCGAACTCCAGCATTTTGGAATGAAGTGGGTGAAAGGAAGCTGATGGGACCAGAATTGGTAGAAGAGATGGCAGAAAAAGTTCAGTTGATTCAAAAAAACACATGAGAACAGCTCAGAGCAGGCAGAAGAGTTAGGCGGATAACCGGAGGAAGGATCTATCTTTCGATGTAGGTGATCATGTTTTTCTCAAGGTTTCTCCTTGGAAAAGTGTGATGAGATTTGGTACGAATGGAAAGTTGAGTCCAAGGTTCGTTGGACCATACGAAATTCTGGAAAGAGTTGGATCAGTTGCATACCGAGTGGCTTTACCTCTGAGTTTATCTTAGGTACACAATGTTTTTCACGTTTCGATGTTGAGAAAGTATATGCCAGATCCATCTCATGTTTTGAGCCCAGATGTAGTTCAGCTAGAAGAGAACCTATCTTATGAGGAACAACCGGTCCAGATTCTTGACCACAGGGAGCAAGTGTTACGGAATAAGGTGATTCATCAGGTAAAGTTTTTGTGGATAACCCATGTGATTTAAGAGGCAACGTGGGAATCTGAAAATGCTATGAGGGATAAATACCCTCACTTATTTTGATAAGTGAATAAAATTGCGAGGACGCAATTCCCAAAAGGGGGGAAGGATGTAACATCCCAGGTAAATAAAGAATAATGAATTTTCATATTTATTAATATTTACGAATTAAATATTAATTTTATTTTAAAGGGGTTGCTATGTTCGATAGCGTACCCGATACGCAACGATGAGTTTCTTTGAAACTTACGTAGCACACTAGTAATAAAATAATATTATTTTAAATGTTAGTTAACAAGTAGCCGTTGTACTGGAGGGAATGGACAGAAATAACTAAAATATGATTATATATGTTTTTAAATGGTTATACATTTACCCAATAAATGATAAAGGCTTAAAATACGGAAAGAGTTCAATTTTAGGGCATATATACTCTAATTTTCACTAAAGGTTCACTTAACGCATTTTGATGGCGAACCATCATTAAATATAGTTTTTTTCACTCTTATACATTCTACTGGACCAAATAAAACTCTTCTTAAGAATCAGGACATCAAAATTTACTTTGTGTAAATTTTTTGTATCTTTCCGATAATGTTCATTTTTTTATGAATAGTGTAAAATGATGTATTTTAATTCAAAACATCTTTTTATTCTAATTTATTTATATGATTAGATTATCTTTTGAATTGGTTTTAAAGTGAAATTAGAATATATTTTTACCATTAAATCCAATAGTGGTCGTTGGAATTAATTTCACTTTGAAATCAGACTTAAACTAGTGTCAATCTTTTGATACTTATTGTTTTATAAAAACACGCTATTTGCTCTGACAGCGGGAATTAATTATTAAATTAATTAATGTTACTAATATGTTTTGAATTTTTTAAAACAGACTTCATTTTTGAATTCGGAATATCAAATATAGCTTAGGGTGATGTTTTGGTATTTATCTGAAAAACTCCAATTTTTGATGAATAGTGAAACCACTAAGTGGTAATCAAGCAAACTGATTTTTCAGTTAAATGAAAGTTTACCACTAATGTGTATTGAATTTTGAAAATCCGACATACATTGTTGTCATTATTATGTAAAATGTGGTTCAATGGGATGAAAATAATTTTTTTGTGAATAGTAACTTATTAAGTTTTTAATCGCGATTAGTGGTAATTAGTGCAATTTAAGGTAAAAATGATATTATAAGAATGTGAAAACACCATGACACTTGTCCTACACCTATTGGGTGAGCCATGGCCGACCAAGACAAGCCATGGGCCAACTTGGGGACCCCATGGAGCCACTTTAGTTGGAAAATGACATTAATATATTTTTATTTAATGTTAGAGTGAAAATGACACTAACATAAATTGTTTTACTAAAATAATTTTTTAGTGGGGTTATACAAGTCCAAATTTTGATTATAAATAGTCATTGGAAATATAAAAAGATTTCCTACATCATAGTATTTTTTTTATGATTTTTAGACATTAAATAAATTAAATTAGTTATGACATAATAATGATGCAGCGATGACATCATTATTTGACGATTTAAATAAAATGGAAAGATAATGTAAAATCTATGAACTACATATGTCCAAAACCAATTGGATGAGTGGATTTCGAAGCCTTATCACCGTATCCACGAATTAATTCAATGTGGGACCTTTTAAAACCGAAACCCATTTTCAAATAAAGTAATATTTCTTTACTTTCCAAAAGTGCCCCTCCTCTCCTCTTATAAAAGGCCCCCACCTCTACCCCATTTCACACACTTCTCAAGCCTTTGGATCGGCCAAAACCTGCCCAATTACTCTCTCCACATCCCGCTTCTCATCCTAGAGGATTCCCTTTGGGCATAATCCTTTCAAAGGAAGCCTTTAGGCTCAAATCAAAAGGAGTTACACTTTTTAAGGTAATTCATTCTCTCATGTTCATTTGTTTTATTTTGCTTCTCCAACCCCCTAAACTCTTTTTATTTACTTCTTTTGTAACAAAACCAGTACCTTCAATATAATATGATGTTGTTATATGATTTATTTGAGCTACACTCTCACACAACTACATCAAATGGTTAAAGAACATACGGTTTCCGTGGATGGCGAAATTCTGCCTCCCGAAATGATGATTGTTAAATACTCATTTAACACCTTAAAGGGTGGCCATTATGATGTCACTATTTTTATATACGATATATAATATGTTTATGGTTTCTTTAAGCTTCTGTATTTTTCATTTTTGTCATACCTTTATGGTTTCCATTATGGGTAAACACGATATCTTCATTTAAGGAAGTGCGGACTACCGCCCCCTCAAAGTGATGTGATTCGTTAATACCATATGTGGGACGTGTAAAGGATGGATTTAAAGTTATTATATATGATGTTATACTGGAATTATAATATACCACTATATCATTATTATTTATTTCCAATAAATTATGAGATAGAAATGAAAGTAGCGTTCATGCGTACGTACGGCTTACCGTCTCCATGAACGGTGCATTTCATTTCTTACCTATAAATGATTATGTAATATTATAAATACATGTATATGCTGGATATATATGATATATATGATATCCAAATCAGGAATTTCATTCTGGATATAAAGAACTTTTGACCACATGAACAACATGTAATTGTAAGAAGTCAACATTCGACTTAAGAACCAAATATTGACAAAACAAACATTACTAACTTAAATGGTTACATAATGTTTATAACATGGCAATAAGTGATATAAAAAGAATAATGAACTTTAAAAAGGTTATTAATCAAGTATAAATTAACTCAAGTTTATTATTGAGGATGTTAAAGAACGATCGAGTCAAGTCGGACCCAAGGTAAGGGATTTCGTCTCAATCTCCTTTCATTGAGGCATATTTCGTTTTATACACAACTTTCTTTTATACGGTGTATAAACCCTTTGACTTTGACTTTTATACAAAAGGAATATTTTTCTACGAATCGTTTTACTAAACGAAAAAAAGGAATGTTTTTTTAACGTATGCGGTGACAATGACTTTTTCCGCCACCACGAGTATTATTTGGTCTTTGTCTTTCTCAAAAAGCCGTAATGTTTTTAGAATAAAATAAATACCATATACTCTTTTATGTATTTTGATATTGAAAATGGTTTTGAAAAAGAATTCTATTATGTCAATATATTTATGATATATTGTGATTGAAATGTGGAAATGTTATCATTCCTTTATATTGGTTTTATGTTTTATGATTTTATATTGGTACTTGGACATTTTAACGGGTGGTTACGTTATAAACCATATGACGGGTGGTGCCGTGAATACCAGGACGGGTGGTTACGTTATAACCTCCAATGCATTGGGTATGGAAGTCGGCCGTATGGCTATTCCATTAAGTATGTATGGAAATTGGCCATATGGCTATTCCATTAAGTGATAAGTGTGGAAGTCGACCGTATGGTAATTCTACTTAAGTATGTTTATGTCCCAAGTTACCTTTATATATGTTTTCTGTTCTTTATATGGGTTTTATAGTTATACTTTGGTTACAAAAAGGTAAGTAATGATACTTTATTCAGTGAATAGTTTTACTACTTCATGAAGGTGAAGGTATTACTTTGATATTGTATACATGGTTTACTTGATGTTTGAAAAACTAACAGTTTTCATTCTTTTTGTATCCCTTACTGAGATTTTTATGATCACCCCATGTTTTTTTGAAATGTTTTTCACAGTACTTAATATGGAATAAGGTCAAGGATGGGATCAAGGGAATTTCATGCTATCTAAAACATGGAATCTAGACATCTTTCTTTTTAAGAGTTTTTATTTTATGGAGACTTAGTAGAAGTGTCTACTTTGTAATCTTTTAAGCTGTAATAGTTATGTTCTAATTCTCTAAAACTCTAAACCTGAAAAGATCCTCAATGTGAATTATTCATTTAATTCAATATTAAGTAAGGTTTAAGGCTGGGGCCTTATATGTGATATAAATCATTACTCAATTTATTAGAGATAGAAATTGATCTCATCAATATCATAGTCAAATAATACATAAATTTGAGACAACATCATTAATAACCATATCATAAACCATGGTAAAAATTGGTATAATAAACATGTAATCATATAAAACCTATGGAAATGATATATTTCTTAATTAATTCACCCTAAACAAAACCAATTAAAAGAATTAGGTTTCAAAATATTATTACATGTGGAAGAGAAATATGTTTTATAAATGTAATTATATCAAAACATAATCTATAAAATGAAATAATATTAATAGTTATGTTTAATATTTTCCACAGAATGTCTTGATTAACAAAAATGGTTTTTATCAGAGATGGAAAATAATTTTCAATTATATTTTAAAAACATATCATCAAGAAAATATTATTTCAACATTAGAAATAATTAAAAATAAAAAAATTTCTAAATCCTTATTCATATAAAATTACCTTAATTAATCATTTCAAAACATTTTTGAAAACATTTCTAAAAAACATAATTTTTTATATAAAACTGAATTCTATCATTGGATTGATTTGTGGTAAGATTTATATTAAAACAATTTTCATAAATATATTCAGTAATAATGGTTGAAAATTGATAATAATACAAGGATATGTCTTATTTAAATTGAGTAGAAGGAAAATCAAGAGAGTTCATGAGATTTGGATCACAATATTTCATCAAAGAAAGCATATTCATTATCAATCACAAAAAAAATGATGAGACTGCTTCATTAAATTCCTACTACCTTTTAACATGGGATTACACACTAAATGTAAGATAATCAATTTAAATAAATCCAACAAATATCACTAAAATAAGGTTATTCAGGATATAACATTTAATTTGGATGTATATACACATCAAAAAACAATTTTGGTTCATAATAAAACATGAGTCTCAAAGAACAAAAAGTGAGAAAAAAATATCTTTCTAATATGGTAACATTTGAAATTTAAACCCCCATGAAATAATGTTCATAAACTTAATACAAAAATACCCATAAATTTATATAATGGTTACAATTAATACATTAATGGTCGATACATTCACCACCCAAAATACGTGACTGGTGATTAAGGCATGCATCTCATGGAAAAAAAAGAGAGATGAAATTCCCTTACCATGTCTCTTGACTCACTTTATACTAATAAAATTTTCCTATATTACACATATATTTTTATTATAAACCATTTAAATAATAATTATATTATATCTAATTCCAAATATGCTGTGATTTTTTATCTTAAATGACACTATTTTAAACTATACGACTTTAATGTTTTTTCTTCGGGTAATATTCACATTGTTTTTCCCATGTGTCTTAATTAGTTATATAATTGGTTCTTATAATTATATTATGATATTTTGAATTTAAATCATGATATAAATATAATTTATATTAATTATATTTTTATTATAATAATGTTTGATATATATGATTGTGTAATAGAATAAATTGTTTAGGGAGATGGTATGATGTATGTATGCATAATCATTGTTTCAAATTTTATTGTTATATTGAAAGAATGAATGAAATTGAAATATAAAAATATATTTATATAATATAATTTTATAATAATTATAATTTTATATATATCATATTAATTCACTAACCCCATTTGCAAGACATTCCATGTACTCTGTGAATGAATCACATGGCATTGAGGGGGCGACAGCCTGTACTTTTTCATTTGAAATTCTCAAATTTATAAGGAAGGTAAGCATATATGTGTAGTAAAGGAAATATATAACATTAATTACGTTTATAATATAATATATATCATATATAATCATATTTTCATTCATAATGACGTTCATGAGAGGCTATAAATGAAAAATAATCTATCATTGTTTAGTGGGGCGGCAACTCGACATATACGTAAACCGTATTTTTGTTTCCCATTATATTGAAGGGTGTGTAATTTTAGGTTGAACCTGGAGAATAATTATATCCTATTATATTTTTTATCCTGGGTTTGTTATACTATTGTGGAATGAATAGAGTGGAGGGGTGGATAACGAAAATAAAATAATGGAGTTTGATAGAAGATGATAGCTCTTAATCGGGTGACTCATTTTCGATTGTTTCGATAGTGTTACTTCGGTTTATTTCTATCCAAGGGGAGTATTCATGGAGTAATACAATACGTTAAGGAAAATTATTTGGAAGATATTTTCCTAACCTATTTGTTTTTATAGGTGTGAAGAAGAGAGAGAGTTGGTGGGCTTTTATAATGAAGAATGAGTGGCAGTCTTGTAAAAATAAAAAATTAAAATTCCACCAAGTTTTTTAGTTTCTCAGGTGGATCCAATTTTATACCAAAGTAGATGAAATGTATGATAGGCTCTATATATAGACATAAAATGTCTTTTGGACATGTTTATAGGTCATTTTTTCCATTTATTTTTTTCTTTAGTCTTGTATTATGCCTAATTCAATGTTAATCATTGAAATAAAATTTTATCACATTCACTAATAATTTTTATCATAAACTATGAATACCATGTAATAAATTAAAAACTATTATGATTCCAAAAATGGAATCCATTTTTCTAAATTCTAAAAACATAAGTAGATAAAATTTATTTGAAATTAATCTTACAGTTGAGCAGAAAATGTTATTTTTTATTGTAAAACAAATCAATAGTTTGCATTGTTTTTATAGACAAGACGGAATTGAAATTTATATCAATGACCAATATTTTACTAATGCTAAAAATATTTTCTTATAAAAAATTTTAAAAATTTTAATATATTATTTATCATTATTAATAAATTAAATGGATAAATATTTTTGAATTAATATCTTATAATTTTCATTAATCAGTGAAAAGTGAATTTTTTTAGAAAAATTCCATAAATTCATCCTTTGGTAAATTCAAAATTATAAATATTTAAAAATTATGTTCATATTTTCAAAATAACATTCAAATTGTTTCTAAATTTAATTTAGTTTTATCAATAGATGGTCTTATAATGTATTTTATTTGAGAAAATATTATTTTTAAACATATTCATTCTTTAACAAAAATTATATATGTTGCTATCAATATGTATTATAATTATAAAAAGATTATAAAAAATATTTTAAATTTATTTATTACTATTTATATTATTATAATTAATGGGTATGGTATAATTATATCATTTAAATATCTATAATAGAAAATTGATGTTTCCTTGATACATAGTGGTGTGTTTAATGAATGACAAGTTAGTGTTGTGTGTAATTTAAACCAAGATGATGTTCTATGTAACGTACATCATGTTTTTTGTTTATGAACGGTTTTATTGAATTATTTTATTAGAATACATAAATGAACATTTAATTCATCCAAAAAAAATGTGAATAAAAACTCATCATGTTACAGTTCATACCTTTGTGGTCCCTAATTTTATAGTAGTACATATAACCGCTTATATTAATATGAACTTTTAATTTTTTGATTCTATTATTGAACATGTGTTTTTCATTAATAGGGTTGCTAAAAATATTGTATTTTTTATAATTACAATGATTACAATACATGAATTTCGTTTCTCTATTACGTCATAGAAATACTAATATTATTGTGGTACTTGAAAGACATAAAAATATTTAACATCTAAAATAATATTCGGTTGTAGTAGAAGTGGATAAGGAATATGAAAATGTTTATTAATTTTTTAAGGGCCTATACATAGGATTCATGTCTGGTGGTATCTTCTACATGTTGAATATTATGCTTAGGATTTCACTAATCCCTATTCCAAAGTCTATATGTATGTGATACCTGAAGAAAAATTATTGAACAAGTTATTGTGTCTTGATCATTAGTGTTATAGTAGAGAAAATAAATACTATATTATAAATAGTATTTTGTATGCCCTGGTTGAATGTTTAAATCCGTAACCACACATCGGGTTTGGGATGAGTGAAATATGTGCCAATACCATAACATGTTCTAAATCTTCCATGGATGTCTAAAAACCCACTTATGTGATGTTTAAAATTTCACTATTTAGATTTAAAATATTTATAAGTGGATAATATTTATCTCTTAATTTATTTATATATTTCATCACTTGTGGTAATGGTTTTAGGAGCCTAGTTCATAATCCATTACTTGTAATGGTTACTCCTGTTAAATGGAAAGACCATAAAAAGAATTAAATCATTATATATTACTTAGTTCTATAAAGTTTTTCATTCTTCTTGGAAATATAAAATATATTCATGTTGATCCGTTATATGAGGTCTATTTAATTTTCTAGAGTTTTTGATCATGTAAATGACTCTATATTGGGTCTCAAATGTGTGTGTCTGAATTCAATGATAACAAATGATTTCTATAGTGAAAGTGATTAATCAAAAACCATAGTCCAAAATGTTGTGATCCCACAATAATAACCACCCTCGATTTGTTTTATTTTGAAAAATTGTGATTGTATTATGACTAAGAGATGATTGGTTTTGGTTCAATTCCATGATTTTATGAGTATATTTTGAAAGGGATCTCTTGAATTTAATAATTAATTTTATAGGATTCTAATGTTCTAGGATCCATTAATGTGTTAGAGGGGCATAGATTAAGCATAAAAAGACCAACATGGACAAATGTTCTAGTCCATCTGGAAAAATTTTATAAAATAATTAGGTAAATGATGAAGTTTGAGGAAATCAAATGTTTTTACTGATGGAATATATACTGCAAAAAATAATTGAACTCAATATAATGGGATCCATTATTTTATCATCACACACAATTGTGTAAATTCCATGTAGCAGTGATCCGAATGGATATTTTTAAAAACTATGTATCGTGCCTATGAATGGATACAAAATAATTTTAGACTAATTTTTGACACATATGTAAAATCTGTTTTTTTCTAGCGACTTAGTAACTGGATCATTGTTGTGGTTTCCTCTAATGAATATATGGACATGAATTCAATACTAATGAATTGGATTTAAAATGATGTTGAGTAAAGTAATGGTTCATAATTAATTTTAGGGAGACAACAGATAAGATAACCCAAAATTTAACAAGGGTATGCTTATTGTATTACACTATATTTTTTTTCAAAATTTAGTGAATTGGCCTCGGTCTAACAATTTGGAATTACCAAAACTAGAAACTACTCTTTTTTCCAGATGTATGAGGAGAATTTTTTTTAAATAAATAAAACTATTTCTTATAGTTATATTCGTTCCATTTTGGTCAGGTTTATTCACTTGAAATATCTAGGTTTATATCAGGCAAGGTATTTTGATATTATAAATAATTTATCTAATTCCATAGACCGAAATTACCTAGGTTTTTATTGTAAATTCATTAAAGCAGTTATACCAATACATTTGATCCATAACACTAGTGTTTAACTGTTAATGGTTAATGTAGGACGGAAAATCAAATAATTGTCATAGTGTATGCATGAATCATGGTATGTTACTTAAAAAATATAAAATTTTAGATTATTGATACTTTTAAAAAAATCATGAAAACATCCTATGGTAAGAAGAGGAATGAAAAATTATAGAACGATTTAAAAAAATGATCAACATATATAATATTAAAAATAATCTGAATCACATTCATTAAAATCAATGTTGAAAAAAATATGATAAAATAAAAAAACAATTGAATGATAGGGAAATTATATAAAATAGTGAAATTCCTAAAAAATGTAATATTCCTATAAATAAGCAAACCAAATCACCATAATAAGTAAAGAAGTTTTTTCATATGAATCATTAATTCCCCTATAGATGATAGCTTTATTCCATAATTTTTTTTAACACTATAAATGGATTTTTTTCAGTCCCTTGTGCTTTTATATATATTATATTTATGGTTTGAGTGAAAATCACAGGGTCTTCAAAACCCATGTTTTTTATATTGTATGTGATATAATAATATATAATTTACATAATTAAATAGATATTTTATTTTGTGGAAACAATGTTAGTTATTTCTCAGAAACTATCATGTATTCATGAATTTATTTTGTATACAAGTTTTTATGGAGTAAATATTCAAAAATTAAAAAATTTATATCATTTATCTTTTATCAACCATATTTCAAACTTATTTCAAAACACAAAATAAACATAATATATCTATATAAAACATGTTAAAAACAAAAATAAATATTTCCAAAATATAAAAACAAGAATTAACATTATAAAAAGCTTGATTAGACTTGATATTTCTTTTTTGGCTTATTTTCATTGATTCTGAAATATGATCATGCTCATGTTGAGGGTTGAAATTACTCCAGAGTATCATGTTTATCCTTATAAATGAAAATGATATATAGGTGATCATATTTGTAATTTCGCCAATGAAATTTTTTATGTGACCTCATTGTGTTCATCAACCTTATGAATAACCATATAAGGGTAAGTGTTGGGAGGATACAATAGTATATCCATTTATATATGTATTAAGGGTGATTGGATGTTCAATAGGGTAATTTACTTTAGAGTGGTGTAATGAGATATAATTTTATGTTGAATTATGTGTGGGTTATGATTATATAAGATCATACAATGTGGTCTCTTTTACACTGGATGAGATTCTTGGTGGGTTTGACATTCCCCATGTCTTTTAAAAATGAGATTTATAGGATGAATCCTAAGAAATGGGTATTAAACCCAATGCTTTCTATTAGACCACTATGATTCTTAATAGTATCTATTAATTATTATTGATATGATGTGGGATTTCAAGGATTTTTTCATGGATTTAGTGATAACACCTAATATAATATCTGATTTTTAGGATGATATTAATATCTAGTTATAAAACCTGATACTATATAATAATACTATGATGTTTCTATAAATTTAGGGGATACACCAAGAAATATAATATATGATATACTCAATAGGAATGCACTATCCCTAACTATATTATGGGATATATGGGAGGATCAAAAAACATCATAAAATTAAAATGAATATAATAAATGAATGAAATAATTGAAATGGTTTTGTGGGGTGTGTTGCCTCCCCCTCTTCATTTTATATTGAATATTCATGTGGGATGCAATATCCCCCCATGACGACATTACTCTATAAAATTAATAGAGTATTATTCTCAATAAGTTTAGTTATAATATATACTTATGATGAAAAATTGTTTGTTTTTTATCTTTAAGTACATGGAATGTTAATTCTATCTACTCAAAGAAACACTAACACTGTCTGGAGATGGCATGGTTAGTATTGTGTGTCAATATCGAACCTAATGATTGATAAATATTGTTTTGGTAATATTATTCATATATATATTAATATTATTTGTATATCTATTATATGTATATATATTGAGTTTCATATTTATGTTAGGCTCATTGTTAGTGGTGCCCTGCTAAGTTTTACAAACACCCTCCTTGGGTGGCCATGACACTGGTGTCCCAAATTATTCATAATTTATTTTTAGTCAATGTATGTAAATGTCTTTGGTGGTGTCATTTATCTAGATAAATTGGATTTTTATTTGGAGACATGTATAAGATAAGGTTTGAGGATAGTAGTATATCCCCCCTATACATTATTTTTTGTTTATTTTTTATTTTCTGTTGTCCTAGTGGGTTGTCCAATGGAATAAATGTTTGTATTGTTTCATATTTTATTTGCATAAATAATGCATTTCAATTATTGGTTTTCTTATATTTCAGTAATTTATTATAGTTTGTTATTTATTTTTTTTCCATTATTTTATAATGTAATTTGAGGGTATAGTCTCCCCATGAAAACACAAAATCAGTTATTACACTATTGTTGTGATTTGAATATTGGTAGCTATGTTTATATTCAATTAAAACAGACGAACATTGGTAAATGGTCATGTTATAGCAGGGTGTTACACTGTGAAACCTTAACCATGGAGGGTATTACACAATGATGGGAATACTAATGTCAAAATGTGACCTAGGGATGGGTGATTTGGGTAGTCTTTTTCAGTAATGTGGAAATGAATTGTTTTGTGATCCTTAGGATCATGTTTCAATGTGGTATATAATGAATGCATTGCGTCATGAACATAATGAAATTTCCATAATATAAATTTATTCTCGTTTTTTCTAATTTTAATAAGTTAATTAAAAAACTTATTTAATGTGGGTGGAGTCTTATTTCGTCCCCTCACTTGGGAGCTCAACCATATCATCTATCTCCATGTATTTAATCATACATATGAGTTAAATTTCATCCTTTTTTGGTAGCTATTCATTTTATCATAGAATCTCTTTGGGAAATGGTCATTGTATGTGTTCATCTTTTTTAGGTATTCTGATTGTTGGGGCATTTTTTACGTAAATTTTCTATTGTTGGATTTCTTCATTATATTTGATATTTAATCACAAATACATTGTATCAGTTCACATATTCATAAGAGAAATTTCATTTTAGTAATATAATGGTAGTTATTACATAATTCTATTGGTATATATGTGATCTTCAATAGGTGACTTGTATTCATCAATTAAGTTATATAAAATATTAAGAATGGGGATAGTCAGGGACTTTACTACTAAATGGGGTTTTATTTGGGGTAGTATAGTGTGGTTAAGTGTGTGTATATGAATTGTCAAATAATAATTATTTGTTTTTTACTGATCAATATAATTTTTAATTAGTTATAAAGTTGAGCATGTTTCTATTATTTTTACTTAATGTTTATAGTGGTATTGTGATGTGATTTTCTTATATCATGATTTTTTTCATGATCTCCATTCATTAGATCATGACTTTAGGATATTATTAATGTCCCAAACTATTTTTAAGGAGGAATATGAAGACATTTTAACATAAAGAAAATCATGTGATATTGTTACCCATTCTGGATTCTCTATATAATCCATAGGTAATTTAATTACATAATTTATATTTATCATAGAAATGGATGAGTTATATTCGAGTGATATTACTCATAGTTTCTTTTTCATGTCTATGAACACATGTTATAGTAAGGTTTATACTATGTTTTGAACTGTAATGTTCTATGGATTAAGGGGTTTTGAATGATAGTTGTTATAAAATCATTTAAATAATGTCTTCTTCATCAAGGGACAATTTTCATAGAGATCACTTGTTTAGTTTTATTATAATATGAGGGTATGCTTCTTTCTCATGTGTTGTGTGTTTGAGGTGTGGAGACTTCATTACATTCTTGAAATTTATTTTTTTAAGTAGGATTATAACCTCTGGCTAGTCGAGCATGAGGTGGAGAAGAGATGGTCACTTCACAGTTTTCATATATTTCACTGTTTCTTCACAGACAAAAAATACATATATATTGATATTATAAATAAAAATCATTGTCATTGACCTACATAGATCATAACGACTACCTATATAATCTCATCATGCCAATTGAAGACTTCATGGATGAATACATAAGAAATGGATAGGGAACTACGAAAAGAGTATTTTTGGATTATTGTGTTGTGTCCATATAGAATATATATATATATATATGGATTAATTTATCCTTATATCAGGGTTTATTCCCATGTAACATTTCAGTTTATCATTTTGGACAAGGTTATATACGACCACCCAACATGAATTCTAGATAATTTATACATGACTAGAATGAAATTATAAATATTCATTTTCAAATATATATTGAAAGATATATTTATTTTATTTTATTTTTAGATAGTGATGGTTGTTATTGTTTTTTTACACAATTATATTTGGATACTATTATAAGATGGTATAGTCTCCCATAGTTACACCATAGACCCCCATTAACTATTGGTATACTTTAGAAAACAATGAGGCATGCCTATTGCCTAAGAAATTTTTTTCGATCATGGGGGTTGTTAATCAAGTTAGTAATAATATTTAACGACTTGATAATATTCCATTTGTGTAATTGGATGGTTGAAAATGATATAAAAAATAAATGATTTTTTTGGGATAAAAAGTGTAAAAATAATTCGATAGTGAATTATTTAGATATCCTATTAAAAATGGGGATGGATCAATATTTTTGGATTCTCATTTCCACACATAATAAATAAAAATTGACATATATAACAATGACGAAAAATCCAATCCTATATATTTTTTTTAACCAGGATGAATGTATAAATTCAATAATGTTTTAAAGAGTGAAATAATTTCATACATTTTTAATGATTTTATCACATATGTAATTGATAGAAATGATAAAATAAGGTGTAAATCAACAACAATAAAAAATCATGATATATACGATACGTTTCACAATTGTTTCATATGCTGTTATTAGAGATATCTTGATGTCTAAAAAATGTTTCATTATTTTTTTTATGAAGTGTAAAACTATGGAAAATGAGAGAGTTGACCTTGTGTGATGTGTGATGGGTCCCTAAAACGTTTTATATGGACACTAAGACTTCTTGATAAGTGACCATTCTCACATCATTATATACAATGAATAGTTAAATTATAGTGGATTTTTGTACACCATCATATTTCCATATATAGGATTTGTGGGAATTTCCTTGTGTGGGTGACTCAATTGAAATCCTAATATATTTTCATACATTGTTATTATTATGTTTTTGTATTCAATAAATATGAAATCATTGTAATTATAAATTGAAATGTGCATCTACCCACATGAGAACAAGGATTGAAAAATGGTGAGAATCAGAGATAAAGTGATTGAAATATTCCTCAATCATATTCCACCGAAAAATAATGTGCTAAGGGTGGAAATTTTAACCCAAATTTCCTAATAATTAATAAAAAACCCCATATTTTATAACATGAACCACAATTTATAAGAAAACACACCTGGTTCAACATATCGATGAAAATATGTGGCATATAATTTTTTATGGGTTTAATGTTGAAACATAAAACAGTGATGTTATCTACTATATATGTAAAGACACAAAATTTTCCTTGTAATTGTTTTTAATTATATGGAAATATTATGAGTCTTCCAAAATTGGTAGCCATGATTCTGAGACCCGGTGTTCCTGGAATAAATTTTGGAGCTATTTTTTAGGTATGTTCAGTAAACGCATGAGCGGTGTTTTGTAACTTTTGAAACAATGCTCTAAATTGAAATATAAGGACACTTTAGAACTCACATCACCGATATTTACATAAGGAGACCCTCACCCCGACCATAGTAGGTCGTGGGTGGAAATTAGTTTTCTGACCAGTCCTGGGAGAAACTAAATTAAAATTTCCTTATTTTATTTTTGAAATTTAATCCTCCCATTTTTAATTTTGTGGTAGGTGCCAACCGAAATCTCATCATTAATGGGAGGTAACTCTATGTTTCATTCTTTTAGTTAATGTGACATATTTAACTTAATTATAGTTCCATATTTTATTAATTAATAAACTTAATATATTATGTTTTATGTCACATTACATGAGGTGGGAGAAATTTTCAGAAAAAGAGGAGAGCCTTAGAGAGAATTTTAGAGGATCATCATTCAACGATGAACATCCTCATATCAAGAATGAGGACGATGCGTAATCACGAATTAGGAGGAAGGTACAGAAGCAACAAACTTCAACGTCCCCAACATCATCTCCTTCCTCGTGAAATCCTCAACATACGTCAATGTATGGGTTTAATTTGAAGTATGATTAAATCAATTTGTTCTTTCTTCATATTCCTCTTTCACAATGACGATGTCCAAACAAACATGGCCATCATTCCACATTTATACCTTCACTCCATTTTTTCATTCATCATGCGTACTTCATATGATTTTCGATGATTCATAATTAAGCACACCAGAAACTCACTGATTCATTGAGCGTGATATATGTACGCGGAGTTGTCATCTTGAGGATCACGAATATGTAGTCATCATATTTTTTAGGCTTAGAATGAAGTTGAGGTGACCTGAAAAAGAGGAGGGAGGCTAGTAACGGACTGGGCGTAGTTCAAGAAGCCGAAATTGGAGGCCAGGTGGGGTGCATCCCCGCCGTCGGTTGAGCAAGGGGCTTCACCCCATCGACCGCTGCAGAGCAGGACGGTGGACCCCACATCGGCCAGCAACACAACGAAGTGGTGAAATGTTTCAGTGTCGCTGGATCTAGAAATAAATTCTTCTTATCCACGGTGGTGGATGGAGGGCGGCCATCACATGTTCAGCCATAGTGGAGCAGCGGCGCAGGACCACGCTGCTAGGAGGTGGACTGACCAGTGCACCACTCATCGGCAGGGGATCGAAGGGACCAGATTCATACCGCGGGTGACATGGAATTACCTAAAGGTGTTGGACCTAGATATTGATAATGGAATGGGGTTACTCCCCCTTCATCACCAGTAAGGGAGGACCGCGCTGTACAACTTACCATGCCAACGGGCTGCACCCAGCTGGTCGCGCCCAGCGTGGGTCAGGCCACACCCAACGAGCCTGGTAGGTCAACCCCCTTCGCCGGATGGTCCCACCCTAGGCCAGGACAACTGGGCTAGAACTAGACCGAGTAGGTTTGACTTAGGCGGGGTCGGTAAGGGTCGGTTTAACCAGGTCTGACCAGAAAAGGGCCTATCTGGACCCAATTTCACCATTTTGCCCATAACTGGTTATCCGAGAATCCAGTTGCCGAACCATATACAGCACTAGAATCTTTGGAACAAGATGGTCATTTTGATACACTCCACTTATGTTTTGGGACATTTATTGAGTATGGTTGGGTTTGATCGAACCCATATCCAACATGTCCCTCGGAATGAAAACACTAATAACATACAGACCGGGTGTCTGATTGACATGCCGTCTGTTGCGTTGTGTCCCTTATAAAATGAAACTCCTTTGGGATACTTATTTTAGGAACATCATGGTAGTTGAGGTTTGACCAATTTCTTGAGTAGAGGTTCTCCAAAACGTGCTATTAGTAGTAATCTAGTGGCTGGCAGTGAGGTAGAGGTTGGAGATATACTATACGGAGGTAGTACCAAGTGATCCTGTGTGGGTTGGCACTGATCCTATGTGGTTTAGATCCTATTTGGGTCATCTCTCATCAGATACTGTGTGGGTCAATGCATTACGATCCACTTTTGGTCAGTGCTCAGTGATCCTGTGTGGGTCAGCGTATACCGATCATGTGTGGTTCAGAACCAATGTGGGTCATTGTGGGGTTTAGTACATATCGATCCTATGTGGGTCAGACATCGTATATTTATTAGAAGTACATATTGATTAATAATATTATCTAGCTTCATTCCTGATCATCATTACCTATATACATTACTTATACCTCCTGTCAGCTGAGTCTTAACCTTTGTAATATTCTTTTGTGTGGCGTACCGTTGTGGCACTAACCTTCGTCTTGTTACCTTTGAGGTGTTACCTTCGTGGTGTTACCCTCATGGTATATATTCCTTATTTGTACAGTTGAGTTTTGGGCTAATGAGTTGGTCCTTGGGTCTCCTCAGGAATGAGATTCGTATATTTGATAACATATGTTTATTCATTAGCATAAACCTACATAGGGTTGACTATTGTTTCCATGCTTTGTGATTTATCCTTTCTGGATTTTGAGATTCCATCGTGGATCTCGGGGTCTCTACTGAGTATTGTTATACTCACCCCTCCTCAGGCTACACCCTCCCCTTTTTGTGCCCTGTGCAGTAGACAGACAACGTTTACTGAGGACGAGGGTACAAGGGCAGGATGCTGTTTGAAGGTGGACCTTAGACGAGGCGTATCGCAGAGAAGACCATTCAATAGTTGTACCTACCTTTTAGGTATGATCCTTGGTGGGTGTTCGTGAGAGATGTTTTTCATTTTAACATGTACATTCATTCTTTACTTATACATTCTAGTTAGGCTTGTTTTCTGACCCCCTTTTCTTATTGTAATAACTTTTTTACTATATAGATAACTTTGTGCTTATATCTTTCTGAGTTCATGGTTGTGTGAGAATATATGGTATAAAGGAAATTATTTCTCGGTTTTAGGGATAACATTTTCTTGTGCTAGTCACCGGCCCCTGACCTATAGAAGGCGGGCTTGGTGAAGTCACATCATGGGCTATGGGGTTCAGGTCGTGAAAAATTGGTATCAGAGGAGTTCAGTTCTACTGAAGAACTATGTCACTAATATTTTTATGAGTGGAAATAATGTTAAGTGTGATGAGTGTGGTTTTTAGTTTGTGGAATTAGGTGGTGGTGCAGCGGCAGAATTATCCACACACTTGGACCCAAACTTTTGATTTCCAACTCCGTTCATGAAATCACTAATTGCATGTGTGTTTTTGAAATGTTTTCATTGGGATATCTTTTAGTCATCGAACCAGGTATAACTAAATGATCTTGATGCACCTATTTCTTTTAAGGATTCCTCCTTGAAAACAGCCAACTTGGTTTCTATGTATAGTATTTGATGAAAGCCCCCTAGAGATAAGGATTCGGTGCAGGGCCCCCATATGGATGTTTTACCATCGAGTGGTGTACCAGCAACACCACTACCCATTTGGCAGCCAATTCCACCTGCCCCAGTAGCAGAGGGTACACGCCACATGGGAACTTTCTACAAGTATTAGTGCATGAGTCCACCGTGGTTCAGAGGAAAGAAGGATCCACATGCGGTTGAGGATTGGCTGGAGGTCATGGCTATATTTTTTTTATTGGTAGGGACACCAACCCGTATAATGGTGATCCTTTCCGCCAGTCTTCTTCAGGCAGTAGTTGTAAAATGGTGGAACTTGATTCTCAAGGTTCATGATGAGGCGACTCTCATCTGGGTGGACTTTGAGAGAATTTTCAAAGTAGAGTTCATCCTAGTGACTGTTCTCTCAGTGAGTATACATGAGATTCTCCACATGCAGTAGGGTAGCAGGATCGTGGCACCATATTCAGTGAGGTTCACCGACCTCTCGTGATACTCCACTAATAAGGTGTGATGCCCTTTCTGCATGGCATGGACCATCAAGAAGGGGCTTAGACAAGAGATTAGAGCTTCGATGGTTTCTCTCTACATACCGAAGCATGCAGTGGTGTTAGAGAGAGCACTCTTAATAGATAGATTCATTGCTGAGATGTCACTGGCAGCGAGACCCACCACCGTATGCCACGTGGAAGTGTCATCAGTAGCTGGTAGCAGAAAAATTACATAGAGGTCCATGAGGACAAGACCAATAGGTAGACAACCGTAGGATACATGGTAAGTGGTGTGGGGCTCTTGAGATAGAGTTGTATTGGAAAGAGACAGGTAGTGTTACTCATGAGGCGGGCATAGTCACATGGCTTGAGACTGCCTGACCTACCGTACAGATGACCAATAGACAGTCAAAGGACCGCCAGGGCAATGACAAAGATTCAATCAGGGAGGTTCATGGGCATGAGGCAGACATTGCAGAGGAGCAGGCCATGCAACATGTGGTGGGAGGTGATTCGAGGTTCTACCCCCACCTCTTCCAGGTTGTCCACACTGACTATAGGGAGTAGGTGGACATGGGTGAGCTTAGATCTAGGAAGCTGAGGCTTACAACCATGGATCTACAGAGACGTTATGAGGTACGATCTATGTCTACTCCAACATAGATACAGTACATATATACATATGTTCTTTTCACTCTTTTATCTAAATGAACCTCATTCGAAACATGGAGATACTGGTGGAGTCATTGGCTAAATTCTTAAGGCTAAAGACTCTTAAAGGAGCAGATTCAATGATTACACACTAGTGCCAGGATTGTGATCTTACTATAGGAGGCAAGAGCTTCGGCTAGGATCTTATTGTTGCAATGTTGAGGCCTTATAACATCATCTGGGTTATGGACTACTTATCTGAAGTCCATGCTTAGATCGACTATATTAGAGCCAATGTGCGGTGTGTCTGCATGGACGAGACTAGGTTTTCCTTCATCGGTGAGAAGGTAACCTTTGCAGCACAAGATGGAAATACCCAGATGAGGGTGAAACCTATCATGCATCAGTTGTGTTGCCTTTCCCTCAGAGTGATTGATGTTGATAGTCTGAGCTATCATGTGGTGGGGGACCTGTATGCTGATGCTTTCCCCTATGATGTTACTGGTATACCTCCACGCAGAGAGTTGGAATTCTACATCAACTTGTACCCTAGGACATCACAGATTTCTACACCAGCATATTGGATGGCTCCTGTAGATTTACAAGAGTGGTGAGTATAGCTGGAGGACTTTTAGATCATGGGGTTTACTAGGCCTAGGGTTTCTCCTTTGGCAACCCTGATTTTGTTCTCCAAGAAGGCGAATGTGAGTTTGAGACTCTATGTGGATAATTGGATCCTGAACTAGGTGACCATGAAGAACAAGTACCCACTCCCAAGGATTGATGATCTCTTTGACCACCTGGAGGGTTCATGGTGGTTTATGAAGATAGACCTCAGATCAGGCTATCACCAGCTCAGTGTACGAGATGAGGATGTGAAGAAGACGACCTTAAAATGTCAGTATGGCAACTATGAGTTCTTTTTTATGCCATTCGCAGTGACAAACTCCCCAGTAATGTTTCTTTGGACTCATGAACACGATCTTCCATCCATACCTCAATATCTATGTAGTAGTCTTCATCGATGACATCTTGATTTATTCAGCATTGGAGGAGGAGCTTCCCTATCATCTGTAGATAGTTATGGACAAACCCTAAGAGAAATATCTCTATAGTAAGCTCTCGAAGTGCATGTTATAATTACAAGATGTTCACTTCTGGGGAAACATCATATTTGAAGCTTGAGTTGTAGTGGATCCAGCAAATATTGAGGCTGTACTTGCATGGGAGCCACCCATGCATTTGATGAGAGTGAAGAGTTTTTTGGATTTGGACGGTTACTATCGAAAGATTTTTCCTAATATTTCTAGTGTTGAGGACCAATTAACAGCGTCAAAAAATAAGGGTCAACCCATCGTGTGGTCCAAGAGATGCTAGTATAGTATCAAGGAGTTGCGGAAGAGACTGAGGATTGCCCCAATATTAAGGCTACCGGAGGAGGGCGTTTGGTACATAGTCTACTGTGACACACCAGGGACCGTACATGGATGTGTCCTAGTGAAGGATCGAGAAATTATAACGTATGGTTCGCAACAGCTGAGACAGTATGAGCAATAAAATGCTACCCATGACCTGAAGTTAGTAGCAATGGTGTTCACATTAAAGATGTGGTGACATTACTTGATGGGTGAATGTTTAAAAGTTTACTCAGATCACGAGAATCATTGGTATATCTTCTCTCATAAGAACATGATCATGAGACAACGACATTGGCTTGAGTTCCCCTAGGACTATGACTTCAAGATTGTATTTACACCAGTGGAGGAGAAAGTAGAAGAAGATGCACTCATCAAGAGATCTGATATACAGTTCTTGAGTGTGGTGATGGAGTAGCTTTCCATTTTGAGGATATCCTACATAGATAGAGATGGTGTAGCTTATCTTTAATCTATGGAAGTCACACTCCCACTCCTTTAGCGAGTAAGGGAGGAAAACATTTTGGACCATGATTGTGAGGCTCTATGTGCTTAGATATCAATAGGATAGACACCTGGTAGATTATCTAAAGGTGGGGATCACGTCATTTTATTTAGAGGACGTACTATGGTACCAGTGGAGCTTAGGGAGAATGTTTTGAGGATGTTCCATATGTCCACTTTAGCGGTACATCCTGGAGTGGTGAAGATGTACCAGGACCATCGGTGTTTGCACTGTTTGATGGGAATGAAGAAAGAAGTGGCAAAGTTTGTCTCACGGTGCCTCACTTGTTAGCAAGTGATGGAAGAGAAACAGGTTCGGACAGGGTTAGTTCAACCACTAGAGGAGTTAGAGTTGAAGTGGGATGGAATTTCAATGGAATTCGTGACATGAATTCTATGGACGTAAAGGATTCATGCTTCTATCTGGGTGATTGTTGACCGACTCACCAAGTTGGGCCACATCCTACCTATTATAGAGAAAGGATCAGTAGAGGTCTTCGAACACCTTTACGGAAAAGATATTGTGCATCATCATCGAGTGAAGTCTACGATTGTTTCCGATTGTGGTGAACGTTTTACATCCCAGCTATTGAAGGGTTTTCATGAGGAGTACGGGACAAGGCTTCAGTTGATCACCACCTTCCATCCTCAAATGGATGGTCAGACTCATTTGACCATTCAGACCATTGGAGAAATGCTTCATGCATGCGTCCTTGATTTCAGTTGCAGCTGGGAGGATCACTTGGCTTTGGTGGAGTTCACATACAAGAACAACTATCACTTCACTATCGGTATGGAACCATTTGAGGCATTGTATGGTCAGCCATGCAGATCTATTATATGCTGGACTATCTCATTGGTGTCAACACTTGTGAGACCAAAGATGGTATGGGCTACCTCGGAGAAGTTGCATATCATCTAGGAGTGGATAAATATTGCACAAAGATGGAAGAAGTACTATGTTGACAGGAGACAGAGACCACTTGAGTTTGTGGATGGTGACCATGTCTTTCTACGAATATCACCTCAATGTGGTTTTCAGAGATTTGGCTGGGGCAGAATGTTGTCTCCAAGGTTCATTAGACCCTCTCAAGTCCTCAGTAGAGTTGGTCATGTGACATTCCCCTTAGATCTCCCCCCTTAGTTTCACTGGGTGTACTACATTTTCTGCATACCTGAGTTGTAAGGATACATGCATTATCCTTCTCATATCATTGACAGGGGCGAGCTGGACATCGACGATGGGGAAACATTTTCAGAGGTACCAGTGGAGAATGAGGATCGACATGAGAGAGTCCTTCATGGGTGATTGATACATCTAGTGCATGTACGATGGCTGCATGGGATCCTCTAGGAGAGCACATTGGAGTAGGAGGATTAGATTTGTTCCAAGTACCCACACTTGTTTCTCTAGTTGTGTGGAGGATATCAGGGAAGAAAATCCCTTATGTGGGTTACTGTAAAGATCAATATTTTTTCATATAATTTTTTTACTTATATGGAAATATTAAGAGTCCGAAAAAATTGACAAAACATTATTCTGAGAACCGTTGTGCCTGGATGGAATTTTTGTGCTTTTTTTGGGTACGTTCAATAAACACGTGAGGGGTGTTTTGTATCTTTTTATCCAGTGCTCGGAATTGAAATCTGAGGACACCGATAAACTAGAAATGCCAATATTTAATTAAGGATACCCTCACCTTGACCGCAGAAGGTTGAGGGTGGAAATTATTCTTTGAACTTTTCATGGGAGAAAACAAAATTATCATGATTTATTTTATTTTTGAAATTGAAACCAACCATTTTGAATAATGTAGAAGCGACCACCCGAACACTCTTAATTAATGATATTTGACTCTTGGATTATTTCCCCTAGTTAATGTTCCACCATTATCTTTATTAATGTGACAAATTTGATTAATTAATAAACTTAATTTATTATGTAGTCTTTCCAGATTGCTTGAGGTTGTAATAATTGTTGGCAAAGGAGAAGAGCCTTGGAGAGAGCTTTTGGAGGATCATATTCCAACGAAGAACGTCCCCAGACCAAGAACGAGGACGATGTGTGAGCTTATATTGGGATCTTGGTGTGGGAGCAATGAAGAATGATTTCACCAACATCATCTCCTTCCTCGAGACATCCTCAATGAACATCATGGTAGGGGTTTAAATTGAAGTATGACTAAATCTACTTTTTGATTATTCATATTCATGTTTCACAATGACAATGGACAAAAAAACATGTCCATCATTTCACATCTATACCTTGAACATATTTTCTATCGTTCTTCACAAGTTCCTCATACGATCTTCGATGATGGATAATTCAGCGCTGTGGAAACTCAATGTTTCATTGAGCGTGACTTATGGACGTGGATCCCGTCACTCGGGCATTGAGAATATGCAGTCATCATATTTTTCAGACATATAATGAAGTTTTGGTGACACAATGAAGAGTAGGTGGTCTCGTAAACGACTAGCCATAGTTAGAGCTGGCGGCAGTGGAGTTAGGGAGGTGTGTGTTTTCACCACCGGTTGAGTAGGAGGCCACGGTCCGTCGGACATAACGGTGCATGGTGGAAGCCGACACGCAAGCCGACCACATGGAAAAGCGGCGGCATGTGGCTACACCACCTAAACTAGAGACCGTTGCCACTTGGTCGTGGAAGAGGATGGAGGGCGACCATCACTCAGTTGGCCGTAGTGGAACAGAGGTGCGCAACCGCGCCGCTGGGAGGAAGATCATCCATAGCACCGCCCAACGGTAGTGGATCGGTAGGACCCACTCTGGTCCTATGGGTGAGATGGAAGTGCCTAAATGCACTTCCCTTAGTGGTTTCGAATGGAAGGGGGCCTCTCCCACTTCAGCTCCAGCTTGGAAGGATGGTGTTGACCAGCAGTCTGCTCCAGCGGGCCGCACCCAGCGGGCCACGCATAGCGGGCCGGGCTGGGCTACCCCTTCGCGGGCCAGAACGAACCCCATCATAGGTGTTCGGGCCCTCCGAAGCCCCGAAAAATTGGTTCAGGTCGATCCGAATGGGTCGGTCTGGACCTGGGCCCAATTGGACCCAGTTTCACCTTTATGTCCGTAACATGTGATTCGAGAGTCCATTTGATGAACCATCTATGGCGCCAAAATCCTTGTATCGATATGGTCCTTTGGGAATACTCCACTTCGGTTTTGAGATAATGTTGGAGTACGGCGGGGTTGGATTGAACCTGAATCCAACCAGGCCCTCAGAACAGAATCACTTATAACATACAGATCAGGCGTCTAATTGACGAATCATCTGTTGTGTTGGGTCCCATATGATGTGACAGACCTTGGGGATAAATCATCGTGAATCTTCATGGAAGATGATGTTAGACCGATGGGTTGGTTCAACGCTTAGTTATCTTGTGTGGGTCAACGAATACCGATTTTTTGTGGGTCATATCCTGTGTGGGACAACGCTCAGCGATCCAGTGTTGGTGAATTCATACCGATACTTTGTGGCTCAGATCTTGTGTGGGTCATTTTGGGGGTTAGTACCTATCGATCCTAGGTGGGTCAGACTCTGTATCATCAGTAGCATTACCTCTTGACATAATAAGATTATCTAGCTTCGCGAGTGATCATATGTACTTCTATACTTCACTTATACCTGGTGTGATTTTACTGTTTACCTTCGTGGTATTCTTCACTGTGGTGTACCTATTTGGTTCTTACCTTTGTGGTGACACATTCTCTGTATTCATTCCTTCATGGAATATTTTAGTTTTTCACTAATGAGTTGGGCCTTGTGTTTCTTAAAGGATGAGATTGGTATTCTTGATAACTTAGGTATATGTATGGGCATATTCCTAAGTAGGGTTGAATATTGTTTCCATGATTTTTGGATTATATTTTGTTTATTTTGAGAGACCATTGGGGGTCTTGTGGTTCCTACTGAGAATTGATATACTCATTCCCACACTTGCTATGCCTGAACCTCGTTGTGCCTTGTGTAGACTAAAGACAACATTGACTGAGGATGGGGGTACCAGGAATGGAAGCCACTCGGAAGTGGTCCTTAGATGAGGCCTATCGCAGAGAATACCGTTAGAGTGTTGTACCTACTCATCAAGTAGGAACCTCGGAGGGTGTTCGCAGGAGTTATTTTTCATTTTTACTTGTACATTACAATTTTACATGTACTTTCTAGTTGGCCTTGTATAACAGCCCCCTTTACTTACTATACTCACTCTATTTACTATATAGTTTTATTTGTTCATATATCTTGTTGAGTTCTTCGTTGTGTGAGATTACAGGTTATAGAGGCAATGCCTTCTCATTTTTAGGGATATCCCTTTCCGGTGATAGTCACCAGCCCCTGTCCTATGGAAGGCGGGCATTGGGTAGTCATGGCACGAGACCCAGGGGACGGGTCGTGACAATATATATTGTAATGGGGATTATGTATTAAATATGTATTATATTATTTGGATTTTACATTTCCAATCAATTGGTATATACACATAATGGGGTGATAGAGTGGTGTTTCTAAAATATTACCAAATCCACAAAATAATTTTATAATTTTTCTCCATATCGAATGTGATCCGTTGTTTTCTATTAGGATTTTTATGGATCATTTTTTTCTATCCATCATTACCCCACAACATTCAATTAAAAATATATATATATATAAGAGATCATCATGCGGTATTTTTACAATGATCACCCCCATGATGGTAATCCTAATCTTTAACTTCTTCAACTCATATTGAGAAACTAATTCCTCCAATGTTAATTTAATCATCTAGTGAATGTTCATTTTCTTAGGAACATCCATAAACTCTATTCACGATATTTTATTAGCAATGTTACCATATTACATAGGTGACTATTCACTACATTACCTTAGTGGACAAAACTACCTTATGTGGGTTCTTTATACATGCATCACTTCTATTCTTTTATAACATCTCCTTTCATGACACATATCACCATGTCAATCTAGTGATTTTATCCTACTAAAAATATAAAATTATTCAGCAATAATATAATAGCATAAACAAACATATATATTTCACAGATAGATAATACATGTGGGACTTTATTTATGTGCATAACTTCTATAATATTTTACCTGTATGATTACTAGGGATTTAACACAAAAATCATTATGATGGAATCCACGGAATTATTACATATAGAATAATAAGTTATTAAAACTATTGTTGAAAATTCAATTCATTAAAAAACATTTATATTCAGTTTCTATCATTCTTCATCCTTATCCTACATCCTTGAGACTCACTAGTTCCAAATAATAATACATGGTATCCTTTGTACTAAACTTATCATTCTTCAAAATCATGTTATATTCTTCAAAATTATTTTGATACTCTCATCTTCTTTGTAGATATATCATTATATTCATCTCACCTTCATAAAATATATAATATTTTATTGTCATACAATATTGATTTCATAACCTTATTATTCTTCATTTGAGAGTTATATGTTCCCATTATAGAACACTTCTTCTTATTTCATTGAGAGTTCCCTTCCCTCATTTAGTCAATCATTTGTATTAAATAGTTTTAGGATAATTTCTCCCTTAAACCACAATATTCATCATTAAATATTTTCAACTCATGGATCCTCACAACATTCTTATCCACTTATGATAACTACATTTGGTTTCGAGATCCTCCATCTATGATTTTAGCAACTGGACCATTTTGTATGAAATTATTATAATTTTCCATAGAAATAAAATATTGAAAAAAAAATTCAATAGATTAATATATGTATGTATATCATTTTTGAAATTACCGTGATACAAGTATCATTTTTGTAAAATCAATTTATATTTAAAAAATAAAACTTTTAAATTTATATTATTTTATTATCACTTTTTACATAGATGAATTTTCATACAATTTTTTCTCAACAAACTCTTGTTTCATCTCAATTTACACTCCAAAATATATAATAGTTAGTTATTTATAAAAATTTAATGAAATAGAATAGTAACAAGAAGTTTATTAGAGAGTCTCCCTTATTCTTCAGTTTATCCCATTACATCATATTAATTAATATATGGATTCATTTTTATAGTACGAAACTGAGAAATTTTCATTATCATATCTTGAGTCACAAAATAATTTTTGATATTTATAATCCAAGAATTTATAGTATAAGAATCTATATATAATAAAATTCATTTTAGATTTAATGAAATATATAAATATCTTATTACATGAAAAAAACTAAGATATGAAAATTTGTGTTGGTATCACTCACATTATATTGGATATCATCTTCATACACAATATATAATAGGTAATAATAATTTAAACTCTAATGAATATATTACACAGTGACATAAAATCTTATGTGTTGTTATTAAAAATTAATAAATTTCCCGTCCATTTTAATGATGGTATTTAACTAGATATTTTTAATTGTAATATAGAATAAATGATACTCATATCTATATGATATTTTTAAAATGAATGAAATGAAATTTAATCATCAAAATGTATTTATATTATTTAAATTTAACACTATAAAAGTTATAATATTTCAGATATCGTATAATTTAAAAATAATCCTTACATGATTTTCGTCCTTATAGAATAATCTATTTTGTTGTTTCTATGGAATTAATCATTCTAGAGAAATTATTATTGAAATATTCCATGTTAATCTGGAAGACCCTTACTACATGCATGATTATATATTAATCTTTACAGTTGTTATCTGTTTTGTAGTCATCCTTAATGATCTAATGTTAATGACCAATGATCCAAACATAATACGATCCATTTATAAATAAATTTATCATACCTATAACTATATACATATTTATGGTTTTTATTATCATATCAAAGATGATGATTCTATATATGATTCATGTACAACCAAATGATCCTGACATTTTTGGGCACACATTCTTATAGTGGTGATTCTTCTGTAAATGATATTTATAGAGAAAAAAATAATTTTTTATTTTTATAATATCCAGATAAATAATTCTATAATTCCTCAAAATAGTTCATAACCTCTCTAAATCAATTTAAATTAACATGAATATATTTATATCACCTTATAATTTAATCATTTTTTTGGAAATTTTTTTAAATAATTATGAAGTCTTTCAATATCATTCCATGGTATATTTTATAATTTTAATTATCAAGTAGATTATTTAATTTATTTATATACTCTTTATATATGTAGATTCATTGTCAATTAGTTTAACCTTCATCATTCAATTTTTCTCCTCAAATTCTAGTTGTCATTAGTCTATGTACTCAATGGATGGATTCTTCATACACCAAGTTGGATTTATCTTATGAATTTATCCGTTTAATGATAGTAATATAATAGATTGAATACATATATTTTCTCCAAATAATTCTCAGCATTTTCACTTTAATTTTTACTTTTTAAGATTGATCATTAGACATCATATTTTTTAATTAACTTGATGATAATATCAACAGTCATATCAGGTTAAGGGGATACATTCTTATGGTAGTAATGTGAATTTTTTCTTTTACCCTTAAAATATATTAACAATTACTTCTACTTAATTCATATTATGTACTCTGACTCTATAATCCAAGAATCCCTAAAATAAAAATTATATATTACTGAAAAATACATCCAATATTAATGGATTCATACATGATGTGTATAATAATCAACATCATCTTCATTTATTGGGAGGAATCCCACACCATCTCCAATGATTTCATGATATAATTATTTAAAATAATTGATAACAAATGAAATTAGTAAAATTTTGGAGCATTAATCTCAACATTTTGATATGTTTTCAATACCACTACACTCCATAATACATAATAAAATTTCCATTCTTATACTCTATATTATTGTTAATAAATGAAAATGGGGTGGTACCTATCCCCCATAATCACTGGAGGATAGTAATTAATTGTGTCTTCCCTCCATTCCTAATATCCAAAAATATAAGGTATATAATCCTTATATATAACTAACTCTTTTCAATTTCATAAAACTCATAAACCATTTTGGTGATTCACTTCAATATTGGCCAAGTAGGTCTATCAAATAAAGTTAGAACCCCAAGTATCTCATATAATTGAGAAAAAAAATTAACTCATTGTATAAATAGGATAACACATTATATAAAACAAGAGGAATTAATTTAGACAATTGATTTTTCCATTAACGAACACTGAATGTGGATCCAACAATAAAATTCTATTCCATTGGGAGATTTAGATATATTTTCATTAAATATTTAAAACTAAACTAAAAAGAAAAATAAAACAAAAATATTTTATTGGTATGTATCTTTCATCCCCTATATTGAATGATAATAACTCCCCCTTAATTACAATAGTGAACAAAATATAAAATAGTGTTGGGAGAAAGAATATCATACACCAACTTAATTTTTATTTAATTTTTTCTCTATTTAATGAATTGATAATAATCAATATGTATTTATACAATTCTATTTAATATAGTTCCCCAAACATATTCTCTATATACCACAAATAGGTCATTTAGAAATTTGTATGACACTAGTTAAGAAGTATGATATTTGTTGTTAAATAACATAAAATTTGTGATAACTATGATGTATAATTAGTTATATATCGGGTATCACCTACAATTCCCATTTCCAAAATAAAAAAACCAACACCATTTGAGAACATGATGGACATCCTTCAGAAATTCAATGAGAGAAATATGGTTGAGTGTTTCCCTAAGACCTAGAATATTTATTTCTTGAATATTTAATATTTATAGAACACTTCAGGTTTAAATTTTCATTGAACCTCTATATCTAAAACTTACATGGAATAATGGAATTTTTATTTATAATGTTTTTATCAAAATGATTATTATTTATTATGGATGTTTGTGAAATATCATTCATATCATCCTACCCTGTCATAATGGTGTTTTTTTTCAAGGACAACAATATTTTTGAACAATCCCTATGATTATAATCAGCATTCATTTTGTGTGTAGACACTGTCATTAATGAAGACTTGTTATTCATATTTTTTACATATTGTTATGTGTAATTATGTTTTATTCTAAAATTAATTTTTTATTTAATAATCAATGAAAATATATTATTTCACTATAAAAATCCTATTTTCACCAGATAAAATTTCCCTTTTCAACATTTAACTGATAATTATTACGTAAAATATAATCTTATTTACATGGTGTTTTAAAAAATATGTTTTTTCAGTTACCCACTCATGAATTGACTGTGTTCATTTCAATTTTCAGATTTATATTATTTCATAATTTTCATTTTCGATATATATTATTCCAAAATGTCTCCAAACCTACATAAGTAGAAGAATATTTATATATATATTAAAATATTTTTATATTTATTTTCCGTCATAATCTGTATAGTTTATTTAGTTAACTTATTTAAGGATTTTTCAACTAACAATGGTTTTTTCTATTTTTTCCATTATCTACTTCTATTTCAGTCTTCTTATTTCATTAGCAGAGGACATTATCAGAGTATATACACACTATAGCACATTATTTTTGTTCCAATAGTTGTCAAATATCTCACTGAAATTCTATATGAACTATAAATGATCTTGGATGATAAATTTTTATGCCATCTTTCCTATTTATTATATAAATTTTTATTATTTTTTGAAAAAGGAGGATATTAAAAGGATATTATCTGGGAAATAGTGAAAAATATTCATGAAAACCAAACAAAAAATTCTTCTAATACACTTGTATGGGTTCATCCTAAGTCTATCCTATGTAGAATTTTTTCATGTCATAAACTGGAGGCATACATCAAATGAAAGGGTGAGCCGAAGAATTAGTAAGTAAAAAAGTGAAATAGTTTTCATGTCATCTGGAGAAATATCAATAAGATCATGAGGGATATAATAAATTAATGATGAATGTGCTTATTAGTGAAATAATAACATGAATAATAATATAAAATTTCGCTAAAACATTTTATTTATACATTCAGGAACATTTCACCATGGTTCGTCCCCAAGGTGTCATAAAAATTCCCAGTGTTATTCACCAAGGTGTCATTAAATTTGTCATCTCTATAGATTAATTATTTACCCAATGCATTAGAGAACTATTAGGGCTCACCCTTAATATTTATTTATTTTAATGTTTTCCACATATATTATAATCAATCATTTCATAAATAACCCATAGAGAATAAAAGAAATGAGTTTCATTTACAAATCGTGATGTCATAAAAGTTCATAATTTTTTTTTATTATGTCATTCATAACCTATGGAAAAAGGAATGAGGGTTTTAGGAATGTCAAATCCATAACCAAAAACACCATATTTATTTCTTCATGTAAATGTAAAATATGTTTGGGTATTCACATAAATAAAATAATATAATTTATTGAGAAAAATATAAAGATGTTTTGAGAAAAAAAATTCTTTAGCACAATAACTATACAATATGGTTTTATGAAAACATTAAAAAGTGTGGGTACAAGGGTAACCCACTCATAAATAACTCATTATATAGTTTGGTTATAGAAAAAAAAGATAATGGTATGTATATTTGAATGACATACCACATGAAAAGGAATCACAAAAGAACGTAGAAGAATCAATTTCTTTTATGAATAATTTGATAGCCTAACGACGTCGCTTAAAATAATGAAAAATAAGTTGATGAGAGTGGAAATTTTTTCTCATATTTTTGAAATAAAATGGATAGAGATATATTAATATACAAACATACCCCATCCAAATAAGATGGAATCTAAAATACACAACATAAAGGAAGTCATGTCATAATAGAGGAGATTGAAATGATCCGATACCTTGAAGAGTAACTTGAAAAGATCGATGGTTGGGACATTAGGGGGATTGAGCGCACCTTGAGAAGACTCCTTGAGATGAAAAAAGACCATATATTTGATGAGGAGGAATTTTTTATGATATTAATGAAGGAATTGGTTGGTATTTAAACCAAGTGTGAAGGAATATTTAATTAATTTCCAAGGGACACCTCATCAGTGATATTTTAAAAACCATGGGCATGCCCCTGGTGTTTACCCATGGTATTGGCCACATGAGAATCCTCATAACATATATTACTATTAAAAAGTATACCAGATTAATACATCATTAATAATGTCATTAATCACAAAAAAATTCGAAATTTTATTTTTACTATTGACCAAAAAACAAATCATTTTTTTTAAAATATCATAAATTCTTCATAACTTAATATTGATGCTCTGTAATTAATAATGAACTCAATTTTTGTAAAATAATTTTATAATTATGATATTTTTAATTTTTATGTAAAAAAATATTTACATGAAAAATATTAATACCTAACTAATAATTTCTTAAATAGTTATTTACTTTTGCTACTACATCAGTTCACCATTCAAGATACCTAAATTATACTTCTACTCTATTAAGTGAGGTTGATATTCCATTTGTAACATTACTATTCATAAGTGTAATATTTTAAATAAAACATTACTTTTTACTAAAAATTAAGATGATCTTAGTAGACTATAAATTTATTATTGATCACAACTATAGAAGGAATTTTTTTTAAAATAATTTCACATTATTAGTTATTTAATTTATACAAATTCTTTTAAAAATACCCCTTTTTCCATAATTCAGAAATAATAATGAACTTATATAAATTCATCTTATATTTAATCATACATTCGAAATTCAAAAATTTTAACAAAATAAGAAATATCAATTTTATTTATAAAATAGGATTACACAATGTAACTAAGCTCTTATTACATATCCCTTTATAACACCTGCATAGGACCTAAGTTTAAGGTGTGTTATGGTGATAGAATAATGGGGTGGCTCAGAAAACATTTTGTGAGTGGTGATTTTTATCAACTTTAACTTCTACCATAGGAAATTATATTCTATCATCACATTTTGAAGCTCAGCTTTGTCTTGGTCCAGAGCAAAGCCTAGTGACAGAACCTTCATCCCATGCACCGACATATGGGCTTTGTATGGCTTGATTCTATAGGATGAGGTCATAAAATATTTATTCTGTTTTATGTAACCATGATTATTTGTATTTATAAATGATAATCCTAATGTTAAGATTATAGTTTCCAATGGTCATATTATCCAATGGTCATATATCAGTCGAAACTCATTGGTATCATTTTAATTATACTCACTTAATTAATTAAAGGTTATTGTTTTGTTGAGAACAAAATAAAATAACACACAACATCTGGAATCAAAAATTATTCTAATTTTTGGTTCATTACATTCTTCCCCCATTATGAAACTTTTACATAGATATTTCAACTAATACCCAAAGAAGAGAAAAGTTGTGGGTATTTCTACCTCATCGACTCCTCTGGTTCCCACATGGATTCTTCCCATTTTTGGTTTCTCCACCAAACCTAAACATGGTGATTAGTCTTATTCCTTAAATGATTATATTTAAGAAGAATTCATTTGTAATGGAACTCTTTAACTAAAATATCATTTTTAATGTTTTAAAGATTTATTTTTCTAAATCGTTCTCATTAATATCCATGTTTTCAAAATGGTTTTAATGTTTTAATTATATAGACATGAATTTTTTAAAAGTAATATTCCATTAAAATGTTTCATAGTGGTATGAGAGTCTTTTATTCAAAAATATATTTTAAAATACTTCTTTGATAAATAATTTGACTTTTAAATGTTTTCAAGAAAATGGGATATTTATCTCAAATAGTTTTACTTATTATTTTGATCTATTACAACATCCTTCATTTTATATTATTCTAGATTAAGGTTGATTCATTAGAATATAATTTCACATACTATGTCGAATGAGTTATTATATGATTGAATAAGGATGTTCTATTTTAATACCATTGATAGTTTGTGGTTAAAGTATTGTTATTTCATATGCTAGTTTTAATACAAATAATTAGATTTTGTATCATCCTTTTCATATGAGGAATACATTAGACATAGTAAGTGACAGGTGGAGCCCACTATAGCTCTGAGACGCATAAGTAGGTCTCATGAGAAAAACAAGAGTCTTGGAACAAGTCCTTGAAAAAATTTATTTTTTAAGTCTATGAACGAGTCCTTGACTATGTGGTTATCACATCCGACATTATGCATCCCATCATTATAAAATTGGATATTGATATTAAATGTGATTATTTGACTAGAAAAATATCCATTTGAATAAATAAATGGAATTATTTGATTTATATTTCCATATTATGAAAAATTAAATGTTTAAAAGGCTTGTAATTTTGTCTTACATATTTCCTTAAATGTTATTGCTTATTTTTGAATGGTTCTACAATATTGTTACCCTTAATGAGCATCAGAGCTCACTAATTTATAAGTTTTATTTTTATAGGTTGTGTAGAAGTATATTATGAATGACTTGAATGGATAAACTAAGGGATAAGAGTGTGCTAAAAAGATACACAATGTGGCTATTTTTCATTTTGCGATTTAATGTAAAACATATATATGTATCTAGTACTTCCAAGGGTACTAAACGGGTCTGTATTTTAGTATCTGATTTATTGTGACCATTCCAATGTTATATAATAATGCATCGACTCTTTAAAACAAGGGTTAGGGCATTACAGTTTGAATCAAAAGAATTTTAGAACAAACCTTGGAATCAATATTTAGAAAAACTCTGATTAGAGAACAATACCTAAAGATAGACATAGAGGATTAGTATAAAAGAACTCTCTATAATTTTGGTAATGTAGATATTTTGTAAATTTTCTATGAAATACATCACTATTTGGATTTGATCAGGTAGTCGATGCTCTGGAACAGACGTATCTAGGGTTAAATCATAAAAACACATATTTGAGCAACACTCAAATCTGAACTGGCGCAGAAAAACGGGCCTTGATGCACTTTTGGTTACAACAGTCATGGGGGATAATCATTCTATAATACACATTTCTGTTCACTAACTAATTTGATTTATATTAATATTTGAAGAGAATAAATAAACTTAGTTAATCAAATGGTGTATTAGATTGAAAATAAGGTGTCATGATATTCTTTAAATGATTTTATAATGATTGTTACTCACACTATGTTTTTTTGGTTTTAGTCAGTGGATGGATTCCAGAGAATTAATAGTAACAATGATCATGATGTAAAAGGTGGAAGTGATGGTTTAAATGAGAAACTAAATAAAATGATGATAGGTATAAAAGATATCGTTATCATGCAGAAGTAGGTTTCCAAAAATATGATCAACATTATATACATTAACCAACCCACAAACTCAACAATGTAGATAAATGTAAAGAATGGTAAGAGCTTCAGTAGTGGAGATCGTGGAGGAATGAAAGCTCAATTTCCATTGTGCAGGATGTAAGGAAAGATACACACAAGAAAGTCTCTCAATGGACCAATGAAATTCTTTATGTTTGTGAATGAAGGACATAATGTAAATAATTTCTAAGGAAAAATGAAGTCTATTATGGAAGAAAAAAAATGATCTTAAGAATACATTTACAGAAATTTCCCATAAATGTAGGGGACCTGAGCATTACCCGAGTAAATTCCCCATTCTATGGGATAAACACTATGTCAAGGAAGAACCTATGTGGAAATAAATGGATGGAGAAATTATTTAAATTATTAATTCACATTGTTGACTGGATTGCTTTGGACAACTTTTCTCTTGTATGTGTAAACATGCAGTTTGTTATGTGAAAATGATATTTGATGAAAAACTATCTATTCTTCGTGGATATAGTTATAAAGAACCATTTGTGATTTTATGATCCCTGAATATGATGAAATTATATGTTATTAATTTTTTGGGTGAAAATGAATGGTACGATATTAAATGTTTTGTTAAATTATGTTATTGTTATTTTGAGGAATTTATCAAATTTTGAGAATTTCATAAAATATATTTTTTTGTAAAAGGATGACATGCAGAATGTGTGACAACCTTTCACTTTAGAAATAGTTGCAGGAATCAAACCCATAACCAAACTGCAGTAGTGATTTGTCACCTACCACTGGTCTACATGAAGTATCTGGTTAGTGTAACTAATTATTTTTATTTAAATTATTTTATAGAGCAATAATTTTCTGATTTGGGATCTCATGTTTTATCAAATGGATATTATTTTTATAGTAATATTATATGGTGATTATGTGGTAAATGTAATTTTGGTAAAAATTATCTCAGTTTGGAACACTATATGCCTAAGGAAAATAAAATACTATGTTAATTTATTTTAGGAGTAATGGTGGATTATTATTTTGAAACAATCTATTATTCATAGAGAGTTATGTTATTAATTTAAATCATTAACCTATCATAGAGAATATGGTATTTGGTTAATTACACTTCAATATGAGACATTAAGAGTAGTTGATGTTATTTTTTTGAAAAATGATATGGAATATTATGAAAGACTATATGATAAAATACATCTATGATTTGGGTTTCAATATTATTTTGGATTATATTGATTAAATTTAAGGACAATTGTTTGTTGAATGGTCATTATTTATCTTTTGGTATTGTTTGATTAATTTTGGAAATTAAAGATATTATTTATTTCTATAAAGGATTATCCATTTTGGGGATCATATTATCATGTAATAAACAATTTTTTTGTTAATCATTAAATAAATGGGAAATGTATAGTTTATTCTTTATGGATTATGTGATTCTCTAGGTGTAGATTATTGCCCTTCAAGTGTGACCAATCCATCTTGAAAACTCATCACTTGGAGAAAAGATGAGTTAATAGTAGAAATATTTTAATGGATGAAACTCTACATTAAATGTATGTATATATATTTATGTTCATAGTCAATTTCATAAATAAATTCGTCCACTTTATTAAACGGAATTTAAAACCAAAATTGTTGTTCAATAACTTTCCTACAGGGAAACTAATGACCATTAAACCCATCACAAGTTTGTGGTTTTTAATTTTGTTAACTTTATCCTGATCATGTTTTCTATCACTCTCCATCAGAATATGACACTTATTCTATATTATATATCCATTTTTTCTTACATGTAATCTTATCATGGGTTATCTCTAGTAACCATTGTAATTTTCATTCATTCTTTCAATGTGATAGTTTTATTGACTCCTTTTCTATTTTGGGACTTTGAAAAATATTTCCATGAAAAATTTTAAAATTGGGAGGATGATATTTCCAAAAGGGGGGTAAAATGTAACTCCCCATGATTTTATAGTAATTTATTTTCGTTAATTAAATTCAATAGCTTGCGCAAAACATAACACAGAGATAGAGCACACCACAACATACAAAAATAGTCATTAAAATATCAATTATTAATAGTATAAACTAAATTTTTAATTTAATATGCTCAAAATTATTTTCACATCCTTATTTTGTTTTTCATAGATATAATATAAGAACAAATTTAAATTTTTCAGATAAAAGAAGTATTTTTCATAAATTGAAATTTTACAAATTTTTATTAGAGAAACCCCTTAAATACCATATTTAACAATTTTATATATAAAATTTGATAAAATATTCTTCTTCATTAGAAGGAGGTCCTAAAAATTTAGTTTGGATATATTTTTATTTCTTTTCGGATAACTTTCAAATTTTGATGAAAACTGAAAAATACTAAATTTTAATTGAAAAAACTTTTTAAATAAAAATATTTATACCATTAAATTATATATATGAATGGTTTGGAGTAGAATTAATTATATTTTTATCATTTAATCAAAATTTGTTCATTAGAAGTGATTTTAAATTTATATTGGACATAAACAATATCAATCTTTTGATAGTTTTTACTTCTCAAAAACCCGCTTTTTTGTTTTGGGAATGAGAATATTTTGGTTAAACCATAATAAAACTCATATTTCATGAATGAGTTAAAATAGACATAATTTTTTAATTTGTAATATCAAAATTATCTTTGTGTGAATTTTTGGTACTTTTCTAACAACATTCATTTTTTGTTGAATAGTGAAAAACATTGCATTATTATTTAAAGATGACATTTTATTTAAATAATTATTTTTAATTTAAATTTATATTAAAGATAAAATATAAAAAAATTACCAATATAATTATAATGTAAATCATTGAAATAATTTTATAACAATATTATATAAATATAATTTTATTAAACTTTTGAACCTCTTTTACCCACATTCTAGGAACATTTGCATATTTGAAAAAAACATATCTTTACTGATTCTATGAATTGCATTTCAAAAATACAAGAGACACGATTGTCATAAAAATTTATAATGTTGTTCAATTGGGTGAAAATAAGTTTTGGTGAATAGTAACTTTTGAATTTTATTTACCACGGTTAAAAGTAAATAGGGAAATTAAAGGTAAACATGATATTATAATTTCCCTAACACATGTCAAAATTCTATTCGATAAATGTGTTTTTGACTAAAATCAAAATTATTATAGAACTATGATCTTATTTTATCAACTTGTATTAGATTATTACATTTATTATATTTTATTTAAAGATGAGTTAAAAGTGTTTAATTCAATGTTTAATAACTAAAACATTTTAATTATAGGGTTACACATTTCATATATTGGACAATAAATATACATTAGAATGATACAAAATATTTAATATATAATTTTATTGTATTTATAATTTTTATACATTAAATAATTTAATTTATTTATGACATAGTGATGATGTTGTAATTACCATATTAATGAAAGACTAAACTAATTGATGTTATAAATATTAAAATAAATGTAAATTGATTAGTTTGATAAATTAAACTAATTTTATAGGTTAATATTACATTTTTTAGTTGATTTAATGTATTTTTTCAAAGTAATCAGGTTTTTCATACTTTCTAAAAAACCAAATGCTAAATAGTGTCAAAATTGACATAAATGAGTATTTAAAATAAATATTACATTATTAAATGATATAATATTTGTAAAAATATAAGGTTTGACCAAATGAATTATATAAAGATATATATGTAATTAATGAACCAAATTGTGTTCCCTTGGAATTTTATAGTAATTTTATTAACCATATAATATAAAAATACACGAAGACATTGTAAAAGTAAAACTATTTAACTAAGAGTTAAATGTAAAATATAAAGTTGATATGGTGACCGAAACTTATCTAAAACCTATTGGTTTAGAATATTTCGACCCATACCCACCTTATCCTCAAAATAAATCCACTCGGACCTATAATAAACTAGAAAATTTATCATAATAAAATAATATATCAAGCTTTTCTTAATGTGACCATCACCTCTCTTATAAAACGGTACTTACCCTTCTCTCAAATTCACAGATAAAAATCCATTAGTTTCAGACAAAACCTACTCAAATATCCTTCAATGTACCATCACATAAAACTTTAGGCCTTAATTTGATTAGAAAGACATCCTATGGAGTCTTTTTTATCAAATCAAAAGGATAAGATGTAATAATTTCACCACCTCTTTCAATGTAATTTTTTTTAGTCCACATCCATTTTCATTGTGTATCCATACCAATATAATAAATATATTAACTTATACATAATGTGATATTTTTATCAATATGGTACACCAATAATCATTTCTATCCATCCTATTAATGAAAATGTCAGCATTTGTGCATACATATGGCTTACCATCTCCACGTCGTGGTGTTTTTTGTTATTCAACACTTAATTATTTACATGGGTATAATAATTATGTATAATTTATATAAATAATAAATATGAAATTTTAAATATTCTATATATTTAATATACCATCCAATTACACACGATTTCATTATCAATAGAATGATATTGTTGCTCGTGCGTACGTACAGATTACTGTCTCCATGAACGTGATAAGATTCATTACCCATCATAACCATTCAAGAATAATTTTTATTTTATGATCAAAAATAATTTTTAAGAACCTAATATCATTCTTTATATAAATTAAATAAGTCTAATCTCTAATAAACACGACTTACGTAACACAACATATAAAAGAAAAAAAATTAGTTAACACCCGAAACAATGATACTACTGAATTATTTTTAACATTAGAATATTATATGATATTATTTGTTACATATTTATGTATGTGGTCCATGTATAATTTAATTACAGTTATTTAAATATTATACAGGAGGTAAATGTACCCTCGACTAAGGAAAATTACAAGGTATGTGGTTTCATCTCACTTCTTATTCTGGAGAAATTCATGCTATATTGCCACTATTTCATTTTTCATGATGTATGTACTTACCATGATTGTATTCTTTTAGAAATATAATTTAATTTATAGGTATTTAAATGTTTTTTGTATGATACATCATTCGTGGGTTGTATGTTTCGTAACATACCAAATAGCTAAGGTAATTTCTAATTTCGATTTCCACTCATTGGGTTTTACGTAAAAATCATTGATTACATTACTCCAAGATTATGTATGAAATTGTTATTTTTTATTTATGTATTAATTTACACTCCCCTTTGAGTGGATACAATTTTGAAACACATAATCACTCTATTTATAAATTCCCAAGTCATCGATATGAACTTGATAAGAGTAATATTGACTCTTCTTCTATTCATTGAGTTAATCATTTAAGACATTGGTGTTGTTTTTACAATGATATCTGTGAATGTATACTGACTGATTTACCCTGACTATCCAATAATATTGACTCTATTTATATTTTCCACACATAATTATGTCATTGATTAATCATTAACCTATTTATATTGTGTTTATAAGTGATTTTCTCTCTTTTTACATTCCATTGAGATTTCTTTGTAGTTATGCACCAATTCACTTTTAAATGGTGTATATACTTTCCTCTGACATACAATATCATTAATCCCTTAATTTTAAAGATATTATAATATTTTGATTAATGTTATTTCTCAATATTTTGATTCTATGATTGTTTTATTTGGTTAGGAACTCTTTAAATAAAATATAATTTTAAATGTTCTAATGATTTATTTTTCTAAATCATTCTCATTAATGACCATGATTTAAAAATGGTTTTATGGATTTATTTTTATGAACGTGAATGTTTTAAAATTAATATTATTTTAAAAATATTTAACATATTTTGGGACACATAGATTCGAAAATCTCTGTTGAATGACTTGTTTGATAAATAGTGAGACTTTTAAATGTTTTCAAGAAAATATGACATTTCACACAAATAGTTTCACTAATTATAATCATCAATGTAAATATACTATATTGTATTTTTTCCTTGATTGAGGTAGATTATTATAATACAAAATTCAATATTTTATTTAATGATTTATGATATGTTTCAATATTTGTGTGCTATTTTTATACAATTCAAATTTTTTGGTTAAAGTATTGACCTTTTGTGTGCATGTTTTAATACAAATTCCTAGATTATGTGTCAACATTTTCATATGTGGAATGAACTAGACATTGTAAGTGTCGTGTAGAGCCCGATATAACTCTTTGATGCATCGGTAGGTCTCCTGAGAAAAACTAGTGTCTTGGGACCCGACCATGAAAAATTTAATAATTGTATTATTGTCTTGAGGCCTTGACTATGTGGTTATGATGTCAAGAGTTTTTCATTCCATCATAATGAAATTGGATATTGGTATTACATGTAATTGTTCGAATAGTTGAATATCCATTTGAATATGTATGTAGAATTATTTATTTATATTTTCCATATTATTGTAATGTTTATTGTTAATAGGATTGTGTTTTAGTCTTATAAATATTAGTAAATTTTCATGTTTATATATGAATGTTTCCTATATATTGTTATCCTTACTGAGAATCTGAGATCACTCTTTTCTATTATTTATTATTCTAAGATGTAACTAGCTATATTATGTATAACTTGTAGTGATAAACCATTGGATATGAGTGTTTTCAAATGAGACACAATACTGTCATATTTCATTTCATAACGTATTGTAAAACATTTTTATGTATATAGTACATCCAAGGATACTAAACTGATTAGTCAATCAGGATCTGATCCCCTATGATCATTCCAATGTTATTTTATAATGAACTGACACTAGGTAACAATGGTCGCAGTGTTATAATTCGTATCATAGGATGTGTAGTACAGACCTTGGAAACTAGATTTAGAAAAACTCTTTTTAGAGAACATTACCCTAAGATTGAATTTTAGGATTAGTATATAAGAATTTCCGATAATTTGGGTAATTTTTGGATTTTTTGAATATTCTAAGCAATACAACCCTGTATGGATATGAGAAAGTAGAGGCAGATCTTGAACAAATGTATTTAGGTTGAAAACTAGAAAACTCCACATTGATCTGGACTTGAATGGGAACGGGTGCACGACAATGGGCCTTGCTATACGCTTGTTTACGACACACCTGGGGATATGTTAAGGATAATTCAAATTTTCATTACAAACCGATTTGAAAGATTTTAATATAAAATGATAATAAATAACCTGGGTTAATAAAAAGGTGTTAAAAATTGAAAATTAGGTGTCATGATATTCTCTAAATGATTTGATGACTATTGTTACTCATACTATGCGTTCTGTTTTTAGTCAATGGCTAGATTCCAAATAAGTCATAGTATTATTGAACATGATGTACAAGGCGGGCATGATAGTGAAAATGGGAAACAATATGGAATTTATAATGGCATAAAAGATATCGTGTTCTTATTGAAGAAGGATTTAAAAAATATGATCAACAACATATTCATTAAAAATCTCCCAAACTAAAAAAATACGATTATGGAGAAGAATGTTAAAAGATACAATAGGGGAGATCGTGGAGAAAACAAAACTCATTTTCTATCATGCAATAAATGTGGATGGCGACACCTAATAAAGTGTGCCAATGGAATAAAGAAATAATTTATGTGTGTGAAAGAAGGACATAAAATAAATAAATTTTTGAGGAAAAAGTATGATTACTATCAAAGGAACTAATAATGATCCTAAAAATCCATTTACAGTCATTTATTGTAATCATAGTGAACCTAAGCATTACCCTAGTCAATTCCCTATTCTATGGGAAAACCACTAGGTCATGTAAGAACCTATGTTGAAATTAATAGATGGCGAAATGTTTAAAATTATTAATTCTCTTTGCTGATGGGATTGAATTGGAAGGATTTTCACTTTTATGTGTAAACCTACATTTTGTTGGGTGGAAATAATAATTGGGTAGGAATTATATTTTCTATGTGGATATATTTATAAATAACCATTTTGGTTTATATGATCCATTAATTTTAGGCAATTACAGGTTATAAATTTTTTCGATGAAAATATGAGGTATGATAAAATATTTCTGGTAAAATTATGTTATGGTTATTTCAAAGAATTTACCTCATTTTTGGAATGTTATAAAATATTTTTTTAAAAAGGAAAACCTGCAGAATGTGAGATAACCCGTTTAATTGGACAAAGAAATGGGAATCAAACCAACAACCAAAGAGTGGGTGGGATTTATCATGTACCACTGGACTACGAGAAGTCCTGGAACTACTGGAAATACACTATTTCCCAACGGTTCACAACAGTTGGGAAAGCCCCTCAAACCGTTGGTATATGATATACCAACGGTTCTCCCAACCGTAGGTAAGTAAGCCGTGGGGAAAACCTTTCCTAACGGTTTACTTGAAACCGTTGGGGTTGGCTGACAGAAGGCACTCTATCCCAACGGTTTGGGTCAACCGTTGGGATAGTTTTTCCCAACGGTTTCTCCCAAACCGTTGGGAAAACCAAATATACCTTAACTATCCCAACGGTTCTTCAAAACCGTTGGGATAGTATTCCATGGGTGAACTCTTTCCCAACGGTTTTAGAACCGTTGGGAAAAGAGATATTTACCAACGGTTCATTGAACCGTTGGTAAAAACTTATTTAGGATTATATTCCAATGGATTAAAACCGTTGGCATACCCTATGCTGCAAATTGCAGCAGCCTGCAATTTGCACAGCCCCTCTCCCTGTACATCAGGCACCTCTCATCTCATCAGGCCTCATTTTCACCTCATTTTCGATCCAACTATTGTACCTGTAATAAAATTAAACATACATATACCATTACGAAAAAATTCATACACATTTAACATAAAATGGATCCTGAAACTATACACATCCATAATTAAATTACAATTCATAAACATACATAATTCATATATAATTCAATTTAAAATTTAGATGACAATTATATGTGGAATCCGATTGAGGCGGGGATGATTGGTACACGTCACATATGACCCATGGATCGTTCTCCTAATGTTTCAATGGAAACCGAATGCATTTGGTCAGTTTTGCGTATGCCAGTTCTTTTCACTTATAATCCTACCCATTTTAAAAACAAACAGACACAGTTAGAGTGGTGTTGGCCACACCGCGCCTCGGATTGAGGCGGGGATGATTCGTACACCTCACATATGACCCATGGATCGTTCTCCTAATGTTTCAACGGAAACCGAATGCGTTTGGTCGGTTTTCCGTATGTACTTAAAATGATGTCCATTTTAATCAAAAGAGAACCACTTAGACTGATCCCGGCCACACCGCGACTCGGATTGAGCCTGAGTGGGCTCGTACATGTCACATATGACTGATGGATCGTTGTGATAAATTATCAACAGATTCAGAATGCGTTTGGTCGGTTTTGCGTATGTCAGTTGTTCTTTTCACTTATAATCCTGTCCATTTTAAACAAAAGATACACAGTTAGAATGGTGTCGGCCACACCACTCCTCAGATTGAGGTGGGATTGACTCGTAAACGTCACATACGACCCATGGATCCTTGTGCTAAAGTATCGACACAGTCCGAATGCCTTTGGTCGGTTTTTCGTATGTCACTTGATGATTTTCACTTAAAATGACGTCTTTTTGAAACAAAAGACCGACACTTTGAGTGGTGTCGGCCACACGGCGTCTCCAATTGTGGCGGGGTTGATTCGTACACGTCACATATGACCCATGGATCGTTCTCCTAAAGTTTCAACGGAAACCGAATCCGTTTGGTCGTTTTTCCGTATGTACTTAAAATGGTGTTCATTTTAAACAAAAGAGAGACACTTAGACTTATCCCGGCCACACCGCGACTCGGATTCATCCCGGGTTGGCTCGTACACGTCACATATGACCCATGGATTGTTGGGATAAATTATCAACAGATTCGGAATGCGTTTGGTCGGTTTTCCGTATGCCAGTTGATGCTTTTCACTTAAAATGACGCCCTTTTGAAACAAAAGACGGACACTTTGAGTGGTTCCGGCCACACCGCATCTCCGGATTGAGATAAAACCACCGTGCAACATTCTAATTATTATTCGTGACGTGTACGCGCATACGGCACGTCAATCGGATGTGCGGTTTGAGCTGTACGACTCAATATTCGTGTTTTAAGTGATGCGCGCGCTTCGTAAACGCACGTGAGGTGGGTCCAAACGGGACGAACGAAGTCGGAATGACATGAAATCAGACGAAAAATACGGTTGAGTGATTTCTGAGGTGGTCGAGCAGACGGCATGTCAATCGGATGTGTCGTGTGCCCGCGGTGACCGACAACGCAGTTCTGGTGTCATAAACGGCCAAAACGGGCGTCCAACGGTCAAATTCATAGCGGACGACCTCGGATTGAGCTGAAACCACTGAGAAACATTCTAATTATTATTCTTGACGTGTACGCGCAGACGGCACGTTAATCGGACGTGCGGTTTGCGCGGTACGGCTCAATATTCCTGTTTTAAGTGATGCGCGCGCTTCGTAAACGCGTGTGAGGGGGGTCCAAACGGGCCGAACGAAGTCGGAATGGCCTGAAATCAGACGACAAATACGAGACAGTGATTTCTGAAGTGTTCGAGCAGACGACACGTCAATCGGACGTGCCGTGTGCACGCGGTGACCGACAACGTAGTTCTGGTGTCATAAACGTCCAAAACGGGCGTCCAACGGTCAAATTCATAGTGGCCGACCTCAGATTGACCTGAAACCACTGGGAAACATTCTAATTATTATTTGTGACGTGTACGCACAGACGGAACGTCAATCGGACATGCGGTTTGTGTGGTACGGCTCAATATTCATTTTTTAAGTGAAGCGCGCGCTTCGTAAACGCGCGTGAGGGGGGTCCAAACGGGCCGAACGATTTCAGAATGGCCTGAAATCAGACGAAAAATACGGGTGAGTGATTTATGAAGTGATCGAGCAGACGGCACGTCAATCGGACGTGCCGTGTGCGCTCGGTGACCGACAACGTAGTTCTGGTGTCACAAACGGCCAAAACGGGCGTCAAACGGTCAAATTCATAGCGGACGACCTCATATTGAGGCGGGGTTGACTCGTACACGTCTCAAATGACCCATGAATCGTTGTCTTAATGTATCAACACAATCCGAATGCGTTTGGCCGGCTTTCCGTATGCCAGTTGATGTTTTTCACTTAAAATGATGTCCTTTTGAAACAAAAGACATACACTTTGAGTTGTTCCGACCACACCGCGCCTCAGATTGAGGCGGGGATGATTATTAAACGTCACATATGACCCATGGATCGTTCTCCTAATGTTTCAATGGAAAACGTATGCGTTTGGTCGGTTTTGGGTATTCCAGTTCTTTTCACTTATAATCCTACCCATTTTAAACAAAACAGACACAGTTAGAGCGGTGTTGGCCACACCGCGCCTCAGATTGAGGCGGGGATGATTCGTACACCTCACATATGACCCATGGATCATTCTCCTAATGTTTCAATGGAAACCGAATGCGTTTGGTCCGTTTTCCATATGTACTTAAAATGATGTCCATTTTAATCAAAAGAGAGCCACTTAGACTGATCCCGGCCACACCGCGACTCGGATTGAGCCCGAGTGGGCTCGTACATGTCACATATGACTGATGGATCGTTGTGATAAATTATCAACATATTCGGAATGCCTTTGGTCTGTTTTGCGTATGCCAGTTGTTCTTTTCACTTATAATCATGTCCATTTTAAACAAAAGATACACAGTTAGAACGGTGTCGGCCACACCGCTCCCCGGATTGAGGCTGGATTGACTCGTACACGTCACATACGACCCATGGATCCTTGTGCTAAAGTATCGACACAGTACGAATGCCTTTGGTCGGTTTTTCGTATGTCACTTGATGATTTTCACTTAAAATGACGTCTTTTTGAAACAAAAGACCGACACTTTGAGTGGTGTCGGCCACACCGCGTCTCCGATTGTGGCGGGGTCTATTCGTACACGTCACATATGACCCATGGATCGTTCTCCTAAAGTTTCAACGGAAACCGAATCCGTTTGGTCGTTTTTCCGTATGTACTTAAAATGGTGTTCATTTTAAACAAAAGAGAGCCACTTAGACTTATCCCAGCCACACCGCGACTCGGATTCATCCCGGGTTGGCTCGTACACGTCACATATGACCCATGGATTGTTGGGATAAATTATCAACAGATTTGGAATGCGTTTGGTCGGTTTTCCGTATGCCAGTTGATGCTTTTCACTTAAAATGACGTCCTTTTGAAACAAAAGATGGACACTTTGAGTGGTGCCGGCCACACCACGTCTCCGAATTGAGATGAAACCACCGTGCAACATTCTAATTATTATTCGTGACGTGTACGCGCATACGGCACGTCAATCGGACGTGCGGTTTGAGCGGTACGGCTCAATATTCATGTTTTAAGTGATGTGAGCGCTTCGTAAACGCGCGTGAGGTGGGTCCAAACGGGACAAACGAAGTCGTAATGACATGAAATCAGACGAAAAATACGGGTGAGTGATTTCTGAAGTGGTCGAGTAGACGACATGTCAATCGGACGTGCCGTGTGCCCGCGGTGAACGACAATGCAGTTCTGGTGTCATAAACGGCCAAAACGGGCGTCCAACAGTCAAATTCATAGAGGACGACCTCGGATTGAGTGGAAACCACCGAGAAACATTCTAATTATTATTCGTGACGTGTACGTGCAGACGGCACGTCAATCGGACGTGCGGTTTTGTGCGGTACGACTCAATATTCGTGTTTTAAGTGATGTGCGCGCTTCGTAAACGCGCGTGAGGGGGGTCCAAACAGACCGAACGAAGTCGGAATGGCCAGAAATAAGACGACAAATACGGCACAGTGATTTCTGAAGTGTTCGAGTAGACGGCACGTCAATCGGATGTGCCGTGTGCCTGCGGTGACCGACAACGCAGTTCTGATGTCATAAACGGCCAAAACGGGCGTCCAACGGTCAAATTCATAGCAGCCGACCTCAGATTGACCTGAAACCACCGGGAAACATTCTAATTATTATTCGTGACGTGTACGCGCAGACGTCACGTCAATCGGACGTGCGGTTTGCGCGGTACGACTCAATATTCGTGTTTTAAGTGATGCGTGCGCTTCGTAAACGCGCGTGAGGGGGGTCCAAATGGGACGAACGATTTAAGAATGGCCTGAAATCAGACGAAAAATACGAGTGAGTGATTTATGAAGTGGTCGAGCAGACGGCACGTCAATCGGACATGCCGTGTGCGCGCGGTGACCAACAACGCAGTTCTGGTGTCATAAACGGCCAAAACGGGCGTCAAACGGTAAAATTCATAGCGGACGACCTCAGATTGAGGCGGGGTTGACTCGTACACGTCTCAAATGACCCATGGATAATTGTCTTAAAGTATCAACACAATCCGAATGCGTTTGGTCGGTTTTACGTATGCCAGTTGATGTTTTTCACTTAAAATGATGTCCTTTTGAAACAAAAGACATACAATTTGAGTTGTTCCTACCACACCGTGCCTCTGATTGAGGCGGGGTTGATTGGTACACGTCACATATGACCCATGGATCTTCCTCCTAATGTTTCAATGGGAACCGAATGCGTTTGGTCGGTTTTGCATATGCCAGTTCTTTTCACTTATAATCCTACCCATTTTAAACAAAACAGACACAGTTAGAGCGGTGTTGGCCACACCGCGCCTCGGATTGAGGCGCGGATGATTCGTACACCTCACATATGACCCATGGATCGTTCTCAACGGAAACCGAATGCGTTTGGTCGGTTTTCCGTATGTAATTAAAATGATGTCCATTTTAATCAAAAGAGAGCCACTTAGACTGATCCCGGCCACACCGCGACTCGGATTGAGGCGGGGTTGATTCGTACACGTCACATATGACCCATGGATCATTGTCCTAAAGCATCAACACATTTCGAATGCGTTTGGTCAGTTTTTAGTATGTCACTTTTTGTTTTCACTTAAAATCTTATGGAAATTCATATAGAATATTTTTATATCATATTTAGTATGGATTAGATTTTAGTTGATCGTGCTATGAAACATTTCAGAGCTAATGAAATTAAGGAAGGTGGAGGGGCTGTCCGGGGGGCGGTCCGGGGGGGCTGTCCGGTGGGTGTCCGGGGGGCTGTCTGGGGACCAAGGAGGAGGGTGGGGGGGCTGTGCGGGGTCTGTCCGGGGGGTGTTTGGGGGTTGTTCAGGGGGTTGTCAGGGGTTGTTCAGGGGGCTGTCCGGGGGTTGTTCAGGGGTTGTTCAGGGGGTTGTCCGGGGGTGTTCAGGGGGTTGTCCGGGGGGTGTTTGGGGGGTTGTCCGGGGTCCAAGGGGGGGGGGGGGGGGGGTTTGTCTGGGGGGCTGTCCAGGGGGCTGTCCGCGGGGGCTGTCCGGTGGGGGCTGTACGGGGGGCTGTACGGGGGGTTGTACGGGGGGCTGTCCAGGGGGCTATCCGCGGGGGCTGTCCGGGGGGGCTGTCCGGTGGGTGTCCGGGGGGCTGTCCGAGGACCAATGAGGAGGTTGGGGGGGATGTGCGAGGTCTGTCCGGGGGGTGTTTGAGGGTTGTTCAGGGGGTTGTCCGGGGTTGTTTAGGGGGCTGTCCGGTGGTTGTTCAGGGGGTTGGTCAGGGGTTGTCCGGGGGGTTGTTCAGGGGTTGTTCAGGGGGTTGTCCGGGGTTGTTCAGGGGGGTTGTCCGAGGGGTGTTTGGGGGTTGTCCGGGGTCCAAGGGGGAGGGTGGGGGGGTTGCCTGAGGGGATGTCCGGGGGGCTATCCGGGGTCCAGGGTGGAGGGTTGGGGGCTGTACGGGGGGCTGTCCGCGGGGCTGTCCAGGGGGTGTTTGGGGGGTGTTCGGGGTCCAAGGGGGAGGGGGGGGGGTTGTCCAGGGTCCAAGAATGAGGGGGGTTGTCCAGGGAGTTCTCAAACACACAACCACTAAAAGACAACAACATCCATAAAAACAAACAATATATAAAAATAACTCAACTCCAATACTATACTACAAGTCTAGATAAAACCAACAACTAGAATATATTAAACATCAAATCTCTGTAATATAAGTAAAAAATGTAACGGATCAATATGTCCCACATCAGCATCACCATCACCATCATCGTCATCATCATCATCAACCTCGTCATCGTCCTCCTCATCGTCCTCACCCTCCACAGCGCCTTCCTCCTCGCCTTCACCCTCCTCATCTCCCTCCTCTTCCGCATCAGACTCCTCGCCATCATCATCTTCAAGCTGGACATCAGCCTGACCACTACTGAAATTTCCACCTGGTGCACCATATATAGAATGTATCGACGACATGTATTCATCAATCGCTGGGCTGGCCTCTGCTGGAAGTGTTGGACGTAGAACTTCAATAAATTTCATAAATGCACTGTTTGCCCTATCAGACTGTTCTGCCATCTCTGTGGCCCTTTTCTCAGCCTGTTCTACCTGTTCCCTAACTTGCTGCAACTCAGTGGCACTACAACTCGTACCTGAGGCAGGCCAATACCTTGTCGGGGCTATCCTAGGTCGGCAGCGTACACTGCCATAATGATCATCTCCCAACACCTGATGTAAGTGATCAGATGGCCCAAAATTGTCTGCTTCTTGGGCATCGAGGGCCTCTAAAGCATCCTGTTACAAATATAAATATATTATTAAGTTACAAAATAGATATTAAAATATAAAATCAACAGATTAAAACTTACAATCTGTTGCTGAGTCGCTTCATTGACAGCACTTCCATCCTTTTTTCGTCTACTCGAGCAAAAGAGTTTTGCTCGAGGCACACGTCCTTCAATATTTTTTACTTTCCTCTACAATGACATTGAAAACAAAATTTATATAAAAATTTTAGCAAATGATTAAATAATTGAGGAAACAAAAGAAAATGTAAGTCGTAAAGAAAACGTATAAAAAATTGTCATACCTGCTGCCTCTCATGATCCGACATCGTCGTGCGTCCTAGTGTATGGAGTTATTATTTTGCATCAATTTTTTTTTATTTTTTCCAGATGATTCCTAAATAAAATTCGATAATGCAAAGGATAATATTAATGAAAAATTTGAAAGTTATTATTTAAATACCTCAAATGTAATTCATACCTTAAACTGGGTACTCGTCCAATGAGTAATCATCTGACGATACTGCTCTATAGGACAATCATCCATGACTGGTACCGCCTCTAACTCAGTGCCAACTCTAGCACGCCAACCAATATACAGCTCATGCTTGTAGGCTCTCCAAAGCTCTCCTAAATCCTTTAGACGTGCCAGTCGTGCACCCTCACCATCAGGAAAATTAAATCGAAGCTGAAATCAAAATATTAATTCATATAAATACAAAAATAATTCATGGCATTAAATACAACATATTTTTTTACCCATATCTCTGCCCAAGCTCTATCTTTGACCTCATGTGGCAAATGTCTCCACGACAGCGGGCTGACGGGAATGATGTCGGAGTATTTGGCAAGCGTCGCCATAAAACTCCGACATTGCTGCCCTGTTTTCTCAACCATCTGATTGTCTTCATTATATTCCACCATAACCTATGTGCGACGGTTCCACACCGAACGCATGCGTGTACGGCCCCACCCCCGCCTCCTGTTAGTAGATGTATCTGTCATGAAAGAAAAACAAATATTTTATCAAAACATGTTATAATGAAAATAAATATTGCTATAAAAATTTGTTAGGGTTTTATAAATATACCTGCGCTAGTCTGATCAATGAGTGGCGCCGGATCCACAGACCCTGATGGAACACCCTCTGGTGGAACAGGAGTCGAAGACGATGGAATATAAAAGCTCGGAGAGACAGAAGTAGAAGGAAAAGAAGATGGAACAACTGTATGACCTGATGCTGACTGGGGAGTGGGAATCATCATGGAATGTGAAAATGATGGGGCAGAAGATGCAGAAGGTAGTGAAAACATGGGAGGTCTAAATATCCCGTGTGTCCCTAACGACACTCCAGGATCAGAATTTGGGAAGGCTGAAATGTCAGTGGAAGGGGCAGGGTCTAGTCGGGCACGCACAGCTCTACGTCCACCTCTAGTACGAACCCTCCTCGTACCACCGGCCTGATTACTAGGACCAGTACTAGGCTCCTCGTCGAATAACTGTCGACGTAATGGTGGATCCTACAAAAATGTTTACAAAAAAATTAATCACAGGACATTATATATTCTGTAAATATATATATATATATTTGAAATAAAGTACTCACTGTAGGAACTAATGGTGGAATGTCCATCTCCTCTATCCGACGATTGTTCTCCGCCATTTTTTTCTTCATCTCTCTACAATTGGCTTCATTTCCTGCATTGGAAAACAAATATGTAATTATTTAGAAAAAGAAAATTAATGTGTAAACCAAAAAACTAAATATATGAGGGAATGAGGGGATTCATTGGTAATTTAGCTATCAATTGTTTTAGAAGAGCTTGAATGAATTTAATAAAACATACAAGTTGTAATGTTCACCAGGTTAGAAATATTGTTTGATTTGGTTTGAATACAGTTCAATTCCAAATTAGAAAATGCAATTCAAATAAAACAGCAACCAATAAACATTGAAAATTCACATAACGGTCATGTCAGCTAAAACATATTTGTGATCAATACTAAATAAATATGAATATTACCAACCTTAACAACCCAACTCGAGGTAAACCAAAAGAATTGAGAACATGGATGAATGATTCTATATATTTCCAACCACAACTTCAGGTTCACAATCAACTCTGACAATTGAGATATTGGAGTCATCAAAAGATATAAATGGATTGGTTCCAATGGAAATAGGGACAATGTCAATTCCATCATCAGCATCATCAAAAATATGTCTTGGAATTACTTCAACTATGACACCAAATTCAGGTTGAAGTTGATCTTTGACATAAAAAACTTGTTTAGCCATTGATTCCAACACATATGGTTCTTCGGTTGCAAGAGTGCGGGTCATATTAATTACTCGAAATCCACAATCATCAATAAATGTTCCATGTCTCGTCATCGAATCAAACCAATGGCATTTCATCATTGTGACTCGTCCATGAGAGTAATAATCCAATATTATTATTTTCTCAACGACTCCATAATAACCCACATTTTCAAGTCGCGGTCTACTATCTGATGCACTGGCATAACAATCTATTGTGGCAGTAACCATAATACCATCATGTTGTGTTCTCATGTTTTTGGCTCGTTCAGTGACAATAAATATGTACCCATTGATAACAATTGATTTACAGTCACGAACCACGGTATTAGGACCAAAAGCCAAAGCACTTATTTCCTCAGAGACAGAGTTAGCAGACAAACTCAATACCTGCAATATAAATGATAGTTAAACTTAAGTAAATATTGAATTAATTAATTTAAACACTAATATTTTTACCTTCAATTTTAACCATGCAGAAAACTCTTTGCTATGCAAAGTCTCTCTCCTTCTCAAAGATAAAGAACGATGCTTCCTATTTATCATTGTTTTATGTTCCCTGTAGATAAAAAAAATGAATAGTTTAACAGATATATATGTAAGATATACATATTCAATTTTGTTACCTGATATAGTCATCGAACAAATCACAGTTGAACAAAACTGTGCGATGTGCCATCTCCCGCTCTTCATGGCTTAATGTCTTCAATGTATATGATCCCGGAATTCCTCCTGTTTAAGGAAGTGATGGAAAACTGGGTTCAATTTGCTCATATTGTTCTTATTCATTTCTCATTGGTCTGTTCATTCTTGTAGTAAGATCAGACAAATACATTGAACAGAAATCCATACATTCTTGAGCTAAGTAACCGTTCACGATAGAACCTTCGGGATGATTCTTGTTTCGAACATAAGACTTTAATGTGAACATATTTCTTTCAGTTGGATACATCCAACGAAAAGAAACAGGTCCTCCGAGAAGTATTTCAGTTGGAATATGGACAGTCAGATGCATCATGCATGTGAAAAATGATGGGGGAAATATTTTCTCCAACTCACACAAAATTAATGGGGCATATGTCAACATTTTTTGCAAGAAAGACTTGGACAACTTTTTAGCACAAAGATCTCTAAACAAATGGCACAAACGAATAACACCTACCCTTACATTATTGGACAAAATATGACGGATTGCTATTGGAAGCAACTCATGCAGTATAACGTGATAATCATGAGTCTTCAAAGATTTTAGCTTCAACTCTCTTCTATTGACCCGTTTAGATATGTTGCTTGAATTGCCATCAGGAACTATAATAGTCTCTAATACTTCCAAAAATTGTTTTTTTTCAGTAGGTGTCATCACATAAGAAGCACATGGAAGTTTCCATTTATTTTCACTGATACGCACAGGATGCAATTCTCGTCTGATGCCCCAATCCACCAAGTCACGTCGAGATCGTAAATCATCTTTTGTCTTCCCCTTGACATTTAGAAGAACTGAAAGCAACATTTCACATATATTCTTTTCAATATGCATTACGTCTAAGAAATGCCGTAGCAAATTGGTTGACCAATAAGGCAAATAGAAAAAGATACCTCTCTTCCTCCAATTGTAACAGGTTTCTGTGGAAACATTCTTTCTCTTTCCAGATTTCATTTGACCCTTCCCGAACGAAAAACTGAAATCTTTCAATTCAATAAGCAAATTAGTTCCAGACATACGCTGAGGTGGATCATCGGTCTCTATAGTATTATCAAATCTTTGACGATTCATTCTATATGGATGATCCTTTGGAAAAAATCGTCGATGTCCCATAAAACTGAAACTACAACGATGTTTCAGTCTTCTGGATCGTGTATTCTTCATACAAACTGGACATGACAGTTTTCCGTTCGTGCTCCATCCAGACATCATTGCATAAGCCGGAAAATCATTGATTGTCCACATAAGCGCAACGCGCATCTGAAATATGTCTTTCGAACATACATCGTATGTGCGCACACCCACATCCCAAAGAAGTTTCAACTCTTTTATTAAAGGTTGCATGTATACATCAATATCAATGTTGGGATCAGAAGGACCAGATATGAGTATACTCATGAAAGTGAAAGATTTTTTCATACACAACCATGGGGGAAGATTATAAATGTGTATAAAAACTGGCCATGTGCTGTGCGAAGTAAGCATATGCCCAAACGGATTAAAACCGTCGCATGAAAGACCCAGCCTCACATTACGCACATCAGCTGCAAAATTAGGATGTCGAGCATCAAATCTCTTTCATGAAAATCCATCTACAGGATGAACCAACTCATCATCAGTCTTCTTTCTCTCGGTATCATGCCATCTCATTTTTATTGATATGTCATCAGACATAAAAAGATTCTGCAGTCTGGGGATCAATGGAAAGTGCCACATTACTTTCTGTGGAATGAGAGATGGTGTTCCATCAGATTTTGACTTCCAGCGGGATGTGCCACATTTTATACATTCATTTCGTTCAGCAGTTTCCTCCCAGAATAAACTGCAATCTTTCGGCCAAGCATGAATTTTGTTTCTTGAAAATCCAAGTTCCTGAACTAACTTCCATGCCATATAGTGGTTTGAGGGAATATCTGCATAATCTGGAAGTAAATCCTTCAAGAGGGTAGGAATGTAATCGATTTATGTATTAGAAATCCCATACATAGTTTTCCCATGAAATAATCGGATTAAAAATTCCAGCCTTTTCATTTTATCGCATTGTCGATATACTGGAGTCGTGGCAGCATCATTCAATTTTTTCACCCTATCAATATCATCATTTTCACTAGATGCATCAGCTGTCCTCATATCGAAGTCTTCTTGAGTCGAAATCCTTTCTTTTTCATGATGACGAATAAACGGAAACCGATCATCTAACAAATTCTCCATTCCAGTCTTTTCATTTCGATCATCAGCAATTTGAGATTTCATTTTCTCCCCATTTTGATACCACATAAAGTAGTTTGCTTGAAACCCATTTTTGGTTATGTGGTAGCTGACTTCTTCACGGCTCAACCAAGGTCTACCAACACAATTGGAACATGGGCAGTGTATGCAACCACTATCTGAAGCATTGTGAAATGCAAAATCTATAAAGCTCTCCAAATTCTTTTTGAAAATCGTCTGAGATCCGATCGGTTTCATACATCCAACTTCTGTCCATTCTGTAAAAAGAATTTATATAAGTCATTTTGTCATAAACAATTCAATAGGCATTAACTATAATAGAAAATACATTTAAGTAAATGATAAAGGAAGAAAATAATCAAGGTATCAACTACACATGTCAAAAAAACATACAAATGTGTTATTGAAAAAATGTAAAACCAACAAGAACATAATGTGTTATATCACATAACAGCATGAATCATCCCATAACCATATTAGTAGCGTATCATGAACATGAATAACATCAACCTCGTGCCATCCTCCTACCCTACATGACCCCAACCACAAGCCACATCTTATAATAGCCTTATCACATCACACCTCACCAAAAAACACTAGGGAAATCATAGTACATCTCACCTGAAGACACATGGACAATCACATCGCATCTTGCCTAAAAACACATGGTCAATCACTTTTGAAGGAAGAGTATGGAAGACATGGTAGCTATACAAACATATAACCACCATCCTAGATATTAGAAAAAATACTCATAACTCAAAACCTCTGATCGTTGGTAAGTTTATCCAACTCTGGTTGGGAATGTGTAGAAATAACATAAAAATACATGATATATATATAGCACAAAATACTCAACCTATGGGTTCACATTAACTACATAATCACACACTTCACTACTACCATAAAACACATAAACCACACCACCACCACACAAGACGCATAGAATTGGAATATAATTCTACATTCAATAAGTCTATCTATGGAATTATCATAAGAATCCATGTATCAATTGGAATATAATTCTACATTCAATATGTCTATCTATGGAATCCCTCCCTTGGATCCATGTATCACCCATGGCTTAATCAATATTCAAAGAAATGAGTCTATCCGTGGAATTCCTCTGTGAATCCATTTATCACATAAAGCGTATAAGTTAATAGAAACAAGATTATATACCTGGAATCCTAATAGAATCCATGTATCACTATTTACTATTAATCATTTAATGAATTCCATTTCATTTAAACAATTCATTAAACATACCAAGGTCAAAAACAAAGGTATTTAATACAACTCACCTCAAAATGGCGACTCAATCAAATAATAACCTGAAAAGAATGAAGCTTCATTTACTCATGTTGTAATGACAAGATAATGAGATTCCCTTTCTTAATCAATCAATTCCATATCATGGTCTCAACATAACTCATAATGGCTACCAATTCAATGAAAATTCAAGCACTCACATGGGAATTTTTAATAGAACACTCCTAACAAGACTGTAAAGATATCACATGCATTAGTTATAATATATCTAACATGGTAACATAAAATATAAGATAAATTAAATCCAATTTCATATTTTCATAGCATAGTCTCTACTTTACTCACATTAGCAAGGCAATACAATTAAAACATGTGTTAAAAAATAATTGGCATTCATGTGTTAAAAGGGGAATGCAAACCATAAAATACCCTTAATTAATTTAATTTACAATTCAAATCAGAAATCGAACAATCAATTCGATTTATATAACCTTTCACAAATGACATCCCATGTTCAAGGGGTAAAATCCAAAAAGGAATTTTCAAGAAAACTCACCCTTAGGTTGGTCCGGCCGGTAGTAGCTCCAAAATCGCCTAAACTGAGGGGAAAAATGAAAATAAGTTTAAATACTATCCAAACATTTGAATACGTTTTCAGATAAAGAAGAAGAATAACCTGAATAAGAGATGGAAGATTCATGGTCGGGCTGTCAGTACCTCCAAAATCGCCTAAATCGGCTGCTGCTCCCGTTTTAGGGTTGTGTATCGCGAATGGGGGAGAGAACAGGTGGCTGGGAATTTGGGGAGAACCTTTGCCAACGGTTTTTAAAAACCGTTGGTATATGCATGTCTATCCCAACGGTTCTCTAGAACCGTTGGGAAAAACCTCCCCAAAGCATACCTCTATACCAACGGTTCTCATGAACCGTTGGGAAAAGCTATCTATCCCAACGGTTCTGATGAACCGTTGGCAAAAACCTCACACCTATCCACACCTATCCCAACGGTTCTCATGAACCGTTGGTAAAAGCCATCTATCCCAATTGTTCTCATGAACCGTTGGGAAAAAACCTCACAGGAAACATCTATGCCAACGGTTCTAATGAACCGTTGGGAAAAACCTCCTTTACCAACGGTTCTATGAAACCATTGGTATGTAACTGTGGGGAAAAACCCACATTCCAGTACTGTGGGTTAGTGTGATTATGTCTTTTTACATAGATTATTTTATTAACCAATAATAAGGGGATTTGGGATCTTATTTTTTATCAAATTTATATCCTTAGTATAGGAAAATGATTTGGTGATTAAGTGATAAATGTATGTTTGGAAGACGTTCGCTCTGTGGGGAATACTATAAGCCTAAGGAAAATAGATTATGATGAGATATCATTTGAGGTGTAATGTTGGATTTATATTTTGAAGAATATATGTTTTTTAAGAGATTCATGTTGTTGATGGAAATTATTAACCTAATATATAGAATATTTGATATGGTTAATTACACTCCAGTATGAGACATTATGAGAAGTTGATGTTATTTGGAGATAAATGTTTAGATTTACTCTAAAATACATTGTGATTTAATTGTTCTACTTTTTGGGATTCAATCATTGTTTATATTATATTGAATGATTTTAAGGATAATTGTTTATTGAATGTTCTTTATAGAACTTTTGGTATTTATTTGTTTAATTTTTGAAATTATTATTAGTATTTATTTCAATAAAATATTATCCATTTTGGGGATAATTTGATAATGTACCAACCATTTTGGTTTTGGTTATTCTCAAATGCAAAGAGAAATATATAGTTCATCCTCTGGGGATTTGATGACTCTCTAGAAGTTGATTCTAGCACTTTAGGTGTGAGTAAGCAATATTGAATTCACCTCGTTTAAAGAATGGATGGGTTAGTGGGAGATTTTTTTTAAAGGATTAATCTCTACATGAAAATAATGTATATATCTTTAGGTTCATATTAAATCCCATAAATAAATTCTTCAACTTTATGAAATTTAACATAAAACAAAAAATTTTGTTTGTTTACTTTTCCTACATGGAATCTAATGATCATTTAACCCAACACAAGTTTGTGGTTTTCTTCTTGATAACATTATATTGATCATGTTTTCTATCACTCTCCATCAGTACATAACACATATTTTATCTTCCATATCCATGTTTCCCTACATGGAATTCTATTATGGGTTATATCGGGTGACCTTTGTATGTATCTTTCATTATTTTATAGTGATAGTATTATTTACTATTTTTCCAATGTGGGACTTTAAATGATGTTATGAAGACCAATTTTAAAATTGTAAGGAAAAAATTTCCGAAAAGGGTGGAAGAATTTAACACCACAATATTTCATAGTAAGTTATATTCATTAATGAAATTCAATATCCTACTCTATACGAAGCACTGATATAAAGCACACTACGACTTTCCAAACTAGCCATTCAAAAAATATTATGACTAGTATTAACTAAAATTTTAATTTTATATACTCTATATAATTTTTACATCAATATTATGTTTTTCTAAGATATAATATAATAAAAAATTCATTTTTTTAAGATAAAATAAGTATTTTTCAAAAAATGAAATTTTACTGCCTTTTAATGGGGATCCATTTTTAACATCAATATTTGACAAATTTTTTATGTTAAATTTGATAAAATGAACTCTTTATTTATTATAAGGACATAAAAATTTAGTTTGGATAAAATTTCAGTGCTTTTATGATAACGTTCATATTTATATGAATAGTGAAAAATACTAAAGTTTAATTGAAAACATTTTTTTCCTCAAGTAAATTTATAATATTAATTATACATTTTAATGATTGTTAAGTATAATTAGATTAAATTTTCATTATTTAATCCAATTTAGTTCATTGTAAATAATTTTACATTTAAATAGTAAAAAACACATATCAATCTTTTGATAGAATTTACTTCACAAAAACCTGCATTCTGGTTAGGCCAACAAATTTTTTTTTAAAATGAATTAATACACTTCTATCTTTTTAGTTTTTTTAAATAGTGATTATTTTTTAATTTTTAATAATAAAATTATAATTGGGTGAATTTTTATTATTTTTATATTGACTTTAAATTTTTAATGAATAGTGAAAAGCATTGTGTTATTGTTTGAAGCTGAATTTTAATTTATATAATTATTTTTAATTTTTAATTTATTTTAATGTCAAATTAGATAATTAATACTTATATTAGTCCTTTTAAATACATTTATGTAATTTCTATAATCAGATTAGATATATAAAATTTTATTAAACAATTTACCGATTTATACCCACGTTTTAGGTACATTTGCAAATATTCATAAAACCAATTTTTACTGATTATGTGAATGGAATTTAAAAAAACCGAGAGACACAATTTATATAAAAAGTAAAATGAGGTTCAATAGTAGTAAAATAATATTTTATTATTAGTAACATTTGAATTTTATTTACCACTGTTAAAAGTAAATAGGGTAATTAAAGGTAAAATGATATTATAATTTCCCTGAAACATGTACTAATTCTATTGGATAAGTGTTTTTTGACCCAAATAAAAATTATGAATAAAATATTATCCTTTTTGGTCCACTTGTATTAGATTATGACATTTATTATATTTTCTTTACAGATGAGAAAAAATTATTAATTTCCATGTTTAATATGTAATACATTTTTAATATAGGGATACAGATAAGATAAATTAGAATATAAATATTCATTATAAATATAAAATTATTTAAATTATAATAGTATTTTATTTATAATTTTTAGACATGAAATAATTAAATTTATTAATGATGCAACGATGAGGCAGTAATTAGCTTATTAATGAATGACTAAACTAATTGGATTTATAAATATTAATATAAATGTAAATTGGGAATTTTTATGAATTTGACTAATTTTCAAAGCCAGTATAACATGTTAGGTTTCATTTAATTCTTTTTTTCAATGTAATCAATTTTTTGGACTTTCACAAAAAAACATATACTAAATAGAGTCAAAATTGAAATAAATGAGTTTTTAAAACAAATACTATATTATTAAATGTTGTAATATTCAAATTATATAAGGTTTGAAAAAAGGAATTATAAAAAGATTGATATTTCATTAATGAAAAAATTTGGGTTCAATTGGTATTTTTTAGTACGTTTATTAACCATGTAATATAAAAATACATGAAGACATTGTAAAAGATAAATAATTTTACGATGAGTTAAATAATAAATATATGGTTAATATTGTTATATAAAGAAGTCTAATACCTATTAGTTGAGAATATTTTGACTCATACCCATCATATCATCGAAATAAATCCATTTTGAGCAATTATAAACTGAAAATTATTTTATAATAAAATAATATTTCATGCATTTCTTAAAGATACCATCACCTCTCTTAAAAAAAGGTACATCCTTTTCTCTCAAATTACTACATTCAATGCCATTGGGCATGACCATAATCTTATCAAATATATTAGAAACTACCCAAAATTTAATCCATATGCATTAATTTGATTCTAAATCCATTATAAAGAGCCATCTGGATCAAATCAAATTGAAGCACCTAAAAAAGAGGTAATAATTTCACCACCTCTTTCAATGTTCATTTCGTCTTCCACATCCTCTTTAATTGTGTGTCCAGAGAAAAATAATATATCCAGTAAAATATACATAATTTGATGTTATCATTAATATGGAACATCAATACTCATTATTCTATCCATCCTATGAATGATAATGTCACCATACGTGTGTACGTATGACTTACCGTCTCCACGTCATGGTGTAGTTTGTTATTTAACACATAATTTTTTTGGAAGGGTATAACAAGGATGTATAATGGATTTAAATAATAAATATATAATTTTATGGATTCTTTATATGTAATATATCATCCAATTACATATGATTTCATTATCAATAGAGTGACATTGTCGCTCACACGTACATACAGATTACAATCTCCACGATAGAGATGATATTCATCCCCCGTCGTAACCATTATAGAATAATTTTCATTTTATAAATAAATATTTTTATGTATTTATATCATTATATATATGGTTAAAATACATCCTATACATAACAAATATGACTTATATAACAAAACATATATTGGAAATCAAATCAGCTAACACCCAAAATTGGGATACTACTGAAATATTGTTATCAATGAAATATTAAAAGATCATATATGGTATCATATTTGTGTATGTTGTTTTTATATAATTCAATAACAATTATTTAACTATTATACAAGAATTAATGTATCCTAGACTAAGGAAAAATATAAGGTAAGGTGATTCCATCACACTTCTTATTCAAGTGGGATTCATGCAATATTTCCACTATTTCCTTTTGTGCGATGTATGTACTTCCCATGATTGTATTCTTGGTGTAATATACATTAATGTTTGGGTATTTAAATCTTCATTGTATAATTCATCTTTCATGGGATGTATGTTTCAAAGGCTACCAAATTAGTTAGTACATTTCTAATTTCAATTACCACTAATTGAGTTTTACGTAAACATCATTGATTATTTTACTCCAAGAGTATGTGTGATATCACTATTTATTTATTTAGGTAGTAATTTAAACTCCCATTTATATTGATATACTTTATATGCACATAATTACCCCATTTATAAATTCAGATGTAATCATTATGAACATGATTAGAGAAATCTTAACTCAACTTCAATTCATTGAGTTAAACAACCAAGTCATTGGTGTTGTTTTTACAAGAATATGTGTGAATTTACTATGATTGATTTAAAATAAATATAAAATCACCTTGTGCTTATTTATATTTTTTCACAAATAATTATGTCTTTGATTTATCATTAATCTAAGGATACAGTCTTTATAAGAGATTTTTCCTCTATATACATTCTATTGAGACTTATTTATTGTTAGGAACCAATTCACTTTTATAGGATTTATATACTAGCCTTTGACATATTATATCATTAATCATTTTATTATAATGATATTATAATGTTTTTATTTGGGTTATACATCAATTTATGATATTTACGTATCTTTTATTTGGTTAAGAACTTTTTAACTAAAATATCATTTTTAATGTTTTAATGTTATATTATTCTAAATATTATTCCTTAATGTCCATGTGTTAAAAAATTTATTAAGGATTTATTTATATAGACATGAATGTTTTAAAATTAATATAACTTTCAAAAGTAACAATGCTGTATGGGAAATGTTGATTTTAAAATCTATTTTAATTGACTTATTTGATAAATAGTTCAACTTTTATATTCTTTCAAGAAAAGGGGATATTTCTCCCCAATAGTTTTACTGATTATTTTCATCTATTTAAATATCATTCATTGTATTTTCTTCTTGATTGAGGTTGAGTTATTATAACACAATCATCCATATTGTATTGAATGAGTTATGATTTTTTTCACCGTGGATGTTCTATTTTTATACCATTCATAGTTTTGGTTAAAGTACTACCATACGAATTATAGTTTTAAAAATAATTCGTAGATTATGTTGAACCCTTTTCATATGAGGAGTGTATTGGACATAGTATGTGAAAAATGGAGCCTGATTTATTTCCTCAATGCATCGGTATGTCTAATGAGACACTCTAGTGTTTTGGCAGAAGTCCTTAACAAAATTTATATTTTTAGTCTTGGCGTGAGGCCTTGACATTGTGGTTTTGATTTTTGTATGTATTCATTCCATCATTATTAAATTTTATATTGATATTAATTGTAATTATTCAACAAGTAGAATATTTATGTGAATAATTAAATGAAATTTATTAATTTATCTTTTCTATATTATGATAAATTTTATGTTTTAAAGTCTTGTCTTTTATTCTTATTCATTTCCTTAAAGTTTTATGCATATTAATGAATGTTTCCTCTATATTGTTATCCTTACTGAGCATCTGAGGTAACTATTTTCTATGTTTTATTTTTCCACGATTCAATGATGTATATTATGACTTACATGTAGAGATAATCTAATGGATATGAGGGTTTTAAAATGAGACTCGATGCTGTCATTTTTCATTTCATAATGTAATATAAAACATTTCTATGTACATAGTAATTCAATGGCTATTAAATTATTGGTCATTCGGTATATAATACCTTGTGATCATGCCAATGTTATGTAATAACAAACCGACTCTGGGTAACATGGGTTGGGGCGTTACAGTCTCGGTTGGCAAGATTATTCCACACCACCTATCTTAATGTCATTGAATTCAACCCTTAATTGATATTATTTTATATATTAAGTGACCTTATATTCACCCATATATTATACTGAAATATATTAATATTTCTCAATATGAATAAGAATAGTATTTTAATTTGAAACCCTCTCCTAAGAATAAAATCTTTTGGGTACCCTATAGTAACATTATCCATTCATTCACAATGATAATTCCAATGAAATCAATGTTTGAAACATGATTATTACGGTCCTCTTAAACCTATTTTTTAACTTTTATCATGATAATATTCCTCCGAAATTAATTTAGTGAATTATATTTAATGTATATAAAAAAATAATAGTATATTAGTTTATCATCAATTATACATGCATACATGAGTATCAACTAGGAAAAATATATTAAATGATCCTGAATACTTATGGAATACCACTTTAAGAATCGATGTGGTACATTTTTCATCACTACCTTTAATAAAAAGGCACAAAGATGGGTTTTGGGATAAATTATGTTTTCATATAAATTTTATTTTTCAAAAATTATCATATTTTATAGTTTCCTTTATTATGTCCTTCTGTTAAAGTATGAGATCATTAATCATGTTAATGTACAAACTATCACCTATGTGAAAAACTTTTCTTATCTTAATCTATAAGAAAAATTTGTTCCAAATATAGTATTTAATGTAAAAATATTATTTTAGTATAATATTTATAATTCTTAAATGATGAATTTGAATATACCATCACTTTGTCCATTCATTGATAAATAGTTTTGTTAATCATGTGTATTTATATATTATCACCTCCATCAATGAATAATTTCATTTATAAATACAAATAATAATTAATGGATATTAAAATGTATTTTATGGGGATATATGAAATATATTACATTTCATACATTATATGGATATTATATTAACTTTATATAATTGAATATTCATAATAATTTGATCATTACGTTATATTTTTGTTAGTTAGTTTACCACCTTCTTAATAGATGATTTCTTATTTTAATATTCATTCATTATAGAATATTATATAATGTCAATGATTTTATTCTTTTTTATTTATTAACATGTAAATAATATATCATATTCATTAACATGAAATAATGCAAACAATAATTTGTCTCTTGATTCATATTCAAAATTCACACCTAAAAAACAACTAGGATGATATTAGAAAATTTAAATTAATAATGGGATATATATTACATAATAAATTGTAATATAATAATGATAAAATTTGTTCTAATATAATTTATCAACATTAACCTTAAAAATCATGTGCAAGATAACTAATAGTGTTGATACATAATTTTTTTACAAAAGATATCATAATCCACTATATTCGTTGTAAATAATTATAAATGATGTATTTAAATGAGTTGTATAGATGAATAAGGTTTTAAATAGTTGAATAATATATTTATAGTTGGTTTACAGGTGTTAGACTGTGATCAACCATGCTGGGAAATAACATAATGTATTTTATACTCAATCAATATTTATAGAGACACATTGTAATCTATGAACCAATTTAAATTATTATATAGAATATTTTTCAACTTGTTATGTCAGAATGAAATGTACATTATTCAAGGTATTTGAAATTCACTGTCATTATATTTTTCCTCTATGTTTTTTTATAAAAATGTTAATCAAGTAGAAATTTTTTCTCCACACATGTCCTTTTTTTGTAATTTAATAAATATCCTATTATTTTTGGTTTTCCATTTTTTATTTTCATAATATTAGGTTTCAAACTATATAATATAATTTTTCGCTATGACTAATAAATTGTTTCAATAATTTCTTACTCTATAATAAAAAATTTTCTTAAATTAAATATTGACATTGAAAATAATAACACCTATACTCTCTAATAGATATTTTTCTTCCAAGTCCATGTCTTACCTATTGAATGTGGGATTAGTAATGAAATTTTTTTCATCCAATGTGATCATAATTTTACACTTCAACTTTTTTCAAAGAGAAATTTATTTATCCTATTTATTATTTGGCATTCAGAAAATGTTTTTAATTGGTTTTTACATTTTCAACATTGATAATAGTTAAAAAATCATATCATGTTATTTTATATATATACTTTAATAAATGTTCATTAATGATTTTTACTATTATTTACAACTAAATTTAATTTCTATAAAATTCTTTCCAATGAAAACAATTTTAAAAATTTATACATTGGTAATTTTAAATGGAAGTAATATCTTTTAAACATTTCAATCATAATGTACCGTTCTTCTACCTTTCACATACTAAAATAGACTTCCTTTATATGATTTCATGATTTCAAAAAAGAAGTTATTATTTTATTGGTTTAATAACTCCTCATTTTTTACTTTTCTCAAAGAGAAGGGAAATAATTATTTTAAAAATTCATTAATGATTTTATGGGTGTTATTTATTTATATAATATTCTTGATCATGGGTAATATTGACTGGATATTATCCCTATAAATTATAGGGTGAATTATAAAATTATTTTTAACAACTATTTTATAATCCATCACTACATTTTTTCTTAACTTATCATCTTTGTGAGTATGAATAATTTAGCTCTAATAATTTTTTCTAAAAATTATCTATGATTCGTTATTTGATTGAAGGGTGTTCCCCAATTTCCCAATATATTTAATGATTCAAATAACTATTTTCTAAACCATGAATACATTTTTTATGATGTAAATAACATATGTGTACTCATTTTTTGAGTGGTATTTAGTTAGAATGATGCTTGAATCCAATGGACACAAATATAATTTACATGTGTTCATAAAGTCATTTTTATAGAAGAAATGATGAATAAATCCATAGGGATCCACTTAAAAAAGATATTAAACCCATTTTATATTCATTGGTTTTTTGATATTTTGAATGAAACCATGTTCTACACATATGTATTTTTTAAATTATGTGATGGTTTAGAAGAGAAATATATATCCCTATAAAAAATTTAGAAATTTTATTATCACATTAGATATCGTGGTGAGTTGTAGTGTTCCCAAAAAACCATGGTATTTATATAATTTCCTAAAAATCGATGATATATTAATGAGGAAGGATGCAATGAAATATTCTTTTAATATCACATTTTTGTTATTTACACATACCTATTATTCAATTCCAATATAATTTTATCATGATTATTCCATGATAATATATTTTTCGTTCTAATTTAATTATTCTATACACATTATGATATAATGTTTTTCCACTTTAAATGTATAAGTTGACTCAAAATTATTGTTAAAATTGATTAATACATTTCTGAAAATATGAGCTTAACAACATCTTACATTTTTGATTCCAAATGTACATATTAATTATGTTATGCCTAAAAGAATATTTTTTTGTGAAGAATTTGTTAGAAATATTGATGACTCGTTATCTATTTTCTATCATTCTGATACATTGGAGAGTGGTATGTCTCATGTGAGATCTTCTTGTAATGATCGGATGTTGTCTTCTCTTGATATATGGGTTTAGAGGAGAACTCATAGTAGTGGCATCAAGAAATAAATGGATGGATCCATTATACATGGCATCATTTGTTGTTGAGGTGTTCTTCCCGACTGTTATTGCACAATGATCATTCCCTCGAACTATTTTTATAGTCATTTTGAATCACATCATTTGGAATACAAAGCACTTCTTGATGGGATAGAGGTTTGAAGTTATCTTGATATACCATTGATTTTTGTTGAATATTATTCAAATATTCATATTAGTTACCTATTGGGAAATATTATTAATTTCTATCCAATTGTGTGTAATATTCATAATATAATGTGAATTCCTCAAACAATAATTCCTAATGCATGTATGACACTAAGAGAATATAGTCATGGATTTCGTGTCATAAATTAATACCATGGTAATAATAGAATGATTTTTTTAGTTTGGGATGCATCCCTTTGATAGTAAAAATCTTTTGTGTGAAAATTATCTTTTTCTAAAATTCATTAGACCTCCATAAACAATCTCACCATGTGATATTTTTAATAAAATTTCTTACATGGGATGGATAAGCATGCATCAAATCCATCATTTTACGTAACTTTTTACAGCACTGAATCATGAACTACATGCCTAAGGATTATGTTGTTGGTATTATAGAAGTATTTATATGTCCTTGCAGATCATAATTATATTGGTTGAAAAATGATTACTTTTTATAAAATAAATCAAGGATAAATTAAAAAAGGATTCCCATAGTATCAATAATATAAATAAAACATTAGGCTATAAGTGTTGAATATATTATGTTTTTTTGGCGATTATGATAATATAACCTCAGTTGAATCCCTATGTATATGATAAGGTGTTGGAGAACCAATATAAATTGTATTACATTAATGATTATGAGGTACTGAAAAAACATAATCTACTGTTAGGATACTAGAATGTGGATACATTTTAACCCACATTTTCGGTTATATCTCATTCATAATTTTATTACATGGTGAATGATTCTTAAATTTTCACTAGATATGAAACATCATGTTGATATTATTTGGTTTATTTAAATTATCATTAACATCCATTAAGTTGTATTTGAAAATTATATTTTATGGATTTCATCTCTATTATTGAAACTCTTAAAAAAACCTTGGTTAACTAGGATTGATGATAAGGAATCATATATTACTGTATGAAAATCATTCTTGAATTATTACTTTAATTCAAATATTATCTAATTTCATATTTTCATGATTATGTATTATCAACACTAAACATTATGTTAATTTAATGGATGTTACAAGAAGATACTATGATGACAATGGATGTAATGGTAAATGAAATGAATATCTCAATATGAAATCTACTATGACAATTAGGGGGGTTTTAAATATTTACATTTTTCAAAATCAACAATTAAAATAAACAATTAAAAACGTGATCATATTTGAAGTCCATAATTCTCAAATGAAAATATTTATGGAGTCTCATGAATCATAATGTGATGTTAATGAAACAATGTTCAATTTCTTTTATGTGACAAATATTTTAAGAAACAAATTGGTTAATGTCTAAATAGAATTGAATAATATTTTATTTATGGAAAAGAGGGAATAAATCCACTTGTAACTATGCGAAAGTATAGTATTGAGATGTCATGATAGGAAAATAATATTTTAATTCATGATTTAATTAATATATTATTATATCATTCTAAATTGAAATTTTATCTTAAGTATTATAAATATATTTTTCATGAATAACAATTTTTTTGGTAAAAATTATAAGTATGATATTTATTTATGGTGGGGGTAATATAAAATAATGATATTAAAACATATATTTTTACTCTAAATAATAATTAATTTTCTATCATTCATCACACACATTAAAACTATGGTACTAATAATGTAATCCATTAAAGTCATAATCATTAAAATTTAATTCTAATAACATATAAGATATTTATAAATTTTATAAAATATTAAAATTCATTAAATTAGAAATTTAGAATAAAATAAATTTATAAACACATTGTGTTTAAGTATGTATATTTAAATAAAGGCTTGTTATCATTATAAATTATTTATCAATAAAAATTTAACATATATTTGTTTAAATATAATTTTAAAATATACACATTATCATTAAATTTAAAGAAAAAAAATTATTTTAATATGAATTGATGTTATTTTTTAAAAATAATTCATAATTATGTGAATAATGAAATATACTGTACTTCACAAATTTAATCATTAATTACATTATTATCCAATAATAAAAAGTGGATACATATTTTTAAAACTCTTATTTTATAAATTTACATATATTTATTTAATATAATTACTATAGAAATATTATAAAATCAATACAAACATTAATCAAAAGAAGTTTTATTTTTATATAAAATATATTTTAAATATATTATAATCTTTAATTTAAAAGTCAATCTCTTAATACAAATAAATTTTATTATATAAAATTGGGGATTAATTTTTATTCAATATGTTTAATTTTTATATTATGTTTCCTTATATATTTTTAGTATTAATTCAATTACTCTGACAAAAAATTAAATTTGAGTAATTAAAATTTAAGAGAGTAATCTGTTATGAAATTAATTTTTAGAAGTTTACATGAACTATAGACTATATAGATGTTAGATTTTAGGTTTTAAAGTATTAAGTGCTTTTCTTACAAACATTATCTCTCCTAAAAAACTGAATTTCTGGGATTTCTATTATTTCCCCTCATAAAACATTATTTTCCTAGGAACGTGTCCCATTCATCACTTAAATAAGCACACACTTATACAGTTTCATTCCACAACTGTATATTAAAATACATTAATGATACTCGGCCCATTTTTTAATCTTGTAACAATATCCAAGGAACTATATCATTAATAAATACTTAACTCAAATGAACTTCTTTTCAAAGATAATCCCATGGTAAATCAATTTTCCCAACATGAGTGTTACTTCCACCTTATACATTCAATTTAATTTTACACTACAAAATATTCTCCAAAATTGTAAAAATTAGTTAATAATAATCACATATATATATATATTACGTTTTATTAATTTAACATCAATTCATCATTCATTCTATAGAATCCACTAAGAGAAACAAACACATCAATCATGTGGATGCACTGACTACTACCTCAACGACACGATACATCTCCATTTTCATAATAGTTATATTGTTATTGTATAAATTTTTTATATAATGAAAATTTATTTTTTTATATTACTTATAAAACACTATAATGACCAAATTATTGTTTGACCTTTATTTCATCCATCCATTATGGAATGTGTATGTTAATTATTTGTATGATCATATTATTTCATCCTTTAATGATGAGTCTTATTTTAGACAACCAAAAATCATGGTTGCACATGAAAATGTAATTAAATAACTAATATTATGTATATAAATTTTTTATAATTCATAAATGATGAATTTTATAATAAAAATATTGTGTCCATTCATTATGAAACGGTTTCATTCATTGAGTGTATATGTAGACTACCAACTCCACAAATGAAAATTTTCATTTGTTAGATCAACCCGTAATTAATGGTTCAATGAATGGATTTTTTGATATATATACACATATGATATATATTAAATTTATAATCCTATATTAATATTATATTTTTTTTAAGTGACAGTACATTTTTACTTCATTTATAATTGTGACACACATTGGTTTTGGGCAGTTTACCCAAAACTAAATTTATGGTGTACTATTTAAATATAATTTAATATATTTTTTTAAATATTCATCCTTTGTAATATTAATATATTATCATGTTAATAATATATCAACACTCTATATTTAAAACTATTGAAACAAGTGTGTCTATGGTTTTATCTTCACAATTTGTAACTAATACTCTCAAAGCATTATGGTGTAGAAATATAAATAATAATTTTATAATTATTAAAAAAACCATAGTTAATAATTTAATAATGAAATTTAATTCAAATATTATAAACATAACTTAACATTAAAAATAATTCACAAGGCAATTAAATGTTATAACACTAAATGTTAAAAATAAACTACTATGAATCACTATATTCAAATTATATAATTATTAATAATTTATATAAAATGGGTATTGTGATAAATAAGGTTATTAAATAGATGTTGAATTCAATTATTGTAGTCTTATATGAAGTTATTGTGTGATAAACTATGAGGGGTAAATATGGTTATGGATGTTGGTCTCCAACTACATTCATTAAGACTCATTTTACATTAGTGACACATTTACATTTATGTGATGTTTATGTGTCCCGATTGTTTTTTATTATAAAAAAATAAACTTCAATGTTTTTTATGTTCATTTTATGATCTTTACCCATTTGGTGTTTTTATAAATATGTTACCTAATATGTAATTTTTTTTTCAAATCAAGTCAGGTTTTCTTTGAGTTTTGAAATATGTTATAGAATTTGATCATCCAATCCTATTTTTTCATAAAACAATATCCTTAAAATCTAGTATTATATTTTATCGTTGCATAATGATTCTCCCAGTTAATGTATCCCATTTGATGAAATACATTCTAAATGAGAATAATGATTTATGGTAGGAACAAAACATATGCAATCTAATGAATATTTTTCTTCCATGTATTTGTTTTACCAATGATCTATTATATATATTGTGGAAATATGTTTTATCATATGTTAAATAAATGATACTCGTAAACTATTTTAAAATGATATTTTATTATACATTTTTTGATTTTAGGATTATATAAGTGTTTTAATTTACTTTAATCATTTTCCATAAACACATTTTTTTAAAAAGGGGTTGCATTCATTTAATGTTAGAAATGTATTATAAATTTTTCAATTGTTATTTTATAATGATATATTCATCAATATTTAATTATTGATCATAATATTTGTATTTTTTTTAACATTTTCCACATTAGCCATTTTCTATAGATTTAATCCCTTTTATTGTATTATTTGTGAAGAGTTCTTTCCAAAGACCCCATTTTTTTCTAATATAATTCATCTCTATGAAAATGATTTTTTGAAAAAAGTAAATTATTAATCTCATTGTTTTATAAAATATTAATTTTTAAATTTGATTCAAGTGGTAATATAAATTCATATTTTGAAATAAATTTTTTTTATGAATCTAAAAGGGTCCACCAAATTTGTTTTATTACTGATCAATGAAATTCATAAAATTACATCATCCACAATTTTCATTTGGATTAACTTCGATGTTGTATTTTACACCTAGGGAAGGTACCATCACTCCATGTCTCTTTCCCAGTATTCTGTTGTATATACAAGATTTAATTTAAATGATTACAATAAGTCAATTCCATATGCTTGATAACATGATTAAAGGGACTTAACGTTAATTCAAAATACATTGAATAATTAGATATATTGTTTTAAGAAAAAAATATAAATTTCCTACATGGTATAAATATCATACATGCAATCATCATTTTTGGGTGTTATTTACCAAAAATTAATCTTAAATTCATTATATAAACATTTATTTTAAATAGGATTTCAGAGTGAGTTTTATTGATGATCTTATGAATACATCATTTAGGAACCTCTTAAAAAGGATATTAAATAGATTTTATTTTATTATAATTTTATGAGATGATTATTCAAACCATGTGGCAGTCATATTCATTATTTTTCCAAATTAATGAATGGGACCATAATTATATATCCCTGAAATTCATTAGGTAATGTTTCCATATCATTCGATTTAATAGTTTTTTGGAAGTTATAATAGACAACTATGAAAATGTGGTGTTATTGTATCCTTATTTTTCATGAAAATGTGGAAGGCATCCATGATTTATGCTTATAATTTCATTTCTATAACACTTCCAAATTCCTATGATTTCAGGATTTTATAATCTAACCATTTTTCCATTATCTTATGTATTAATTTAAAATGCATTGATTCCATTAATTTTGTAATATAATGTTATTCATCCTAATAAGTATATGTTTTCTAGACATTATAATTTAGTTGGATCGGACTCTTACAGAAAAATTATCTCACCCCTTCATATGTTTCCCTCACCATTGGTTTGGAATGAAATCATTATGTATGATTATCTTAATAAGTATATTTTGTGGATAATTAATAGATAATGTTGAACATTTTTTATGCATTTAGTATATTTTTATTTAAGTGTGTAAAGAAGTTCAATTTTTATAAGATGACATGGGTTAGTGAAGACAGTCATTTTTTTAAATTCTATAAAAATCAAAACCAAAAGGTTATTGTATTAGCCATTTGAGAATTATATTGAATTAGAATATGTTTATCAAAGAAATATTTGTATGTTACGAGTTTTTAACACCATAAATGGGAGATTAGGTTTGGGGGAGCTACATACAACATTCATATATATAGGATAAAATTTTAAACAAATTTATTGTACTCAATTTGTACATATATCTAGGAGTGTAACATCATGATCATTTTTATCTAGGTCCCAAATCCTCATTTAAACCTCACTAGAATCATGATGTGAACTGGGAATCAAATATAGGAAAAATTATCATCGGTATCCCATGAAGTGGGATGATCTCATGTATATACAATTTCCCCAATATCTCTACAAATAACTTCTCTCAAATGTAATAAAAGTGATTTGACATGGTAAAATGATAAAAAATTAAATATATAATGTAATATACTCTCAATTTTCATGGAAACTCCATAACAACACATTGATGTTACTTCCCACTTATACTAGAATATAATAATATGTTGAGTTAAACCTGTTTTAACAATATGAGTTTCCATAACATGTTTAAAGGTATGGAATAGAAAAATATATTTTGAATCATTATGAATCATTCATTCTAATGAAAAAAAATACAAATGTTCTTGGAATATCATTTTCACTATAGGATGTTCCAGTAAGAGGTTTATATGAATCATCCTAAACCCCACCTAATTAACCATAACAAAAACTAGTGTACATAAATGAAAATACAACAATGTTATTCCCATAATTAGAAAATTCATATAGTGAATATCTAGAGGTTATATGATCATATAGAACATTAAAAAAAATTTATAATTGGTTTATATCACTTTTTGTGGAATATGTGGATTCATCACTATCAACTGTAGTTATGTTTTTCATCCCTCTCCATATAAGTTATGTTGTACTGAGTCCATATACACAGATTCCCCTTCTACCATATAAGAGAAGTATTTATTGTTAAAGTACTCTTCTTCCATTTTGTCCATCGTTATTACATATATTATCTGATATTTGTAGTCCCAGATGAATTCATACCAATTTATCTATCATATGATGTTTTTTCTCTAGGAAAATTTATAACTCAACCACTCATAGTCTGATTAAAAACACTGACCTACCAAAATATAATGCCTCCACCCCATCAATGAGAAGCCCACTACAACGAGATCATTTTTATGGGTTTTTATATTTTCAATATTGGAAAAAAATATTTGGACCCATAATAATAGATTAAATTTATATACATCAATATTGACATTATCATAGTTCTATAGAAATTACAGAACACCATGTCTCCAACATCCTCGTATAGAATTCATAAAATAATAGTACTGATCAACCTCTTCATAATCTACATAATGAATTTCAACAATATTCCATTATTGGTTAATGGATACCCATTTTGTGGATAGAAATTAAAATGTATCACATTATTGAAAAATTTGTTCCAAAATGATTCTTAATACCTAGACAAACCAAAATCATACACCAAAAACAATGTCTTATGATTGTCTCATGGTAGAAATTACTCTATCATTACCATATAAATTACTACATAATGCCCAAGGATAATATTCCATTTAAAGTGAACCACTCTAATGTAAAACTAACATGTCATTATGTTTCCAATTAACTGCTTCTTCGGATTTAAATCCAAGATTCAAGTCATGTGATTTGTGTTATCCTCCTCTAATGTAGATTAAATGAAAATATAATCGATAAGCAAAACCGTGAACATTTCTATGAAATAATGAATAAAATATGATATAGGATCAAAAAATACTGTGCGGGAATTAAATACACCAATGGGTTTCACATGGTACTCACAATTACTATTGGGATATTTGAATTGTTCTGTGTAATACCCTCCTCAAGAACACATAATTGGTGGTATTTTTACATGAGGTAAATCATCAATAATCATCTCACACCTTTAAACTAATAGAAAATGGAATCAATACATCGAATGGGGTACTCCTATTCAAATTCAACCTGTTATATTCTATGATAATAAATTCATAAAAACAATAATATATATATATATATATATATTATTATTAAAAAAAACTATGTAATCACCTATGGTGGCATAATGGTCCAGTTGAAACCTTTCATCTGATGGTCCTCCAACTACAATCTCTTCCCTTATATATTAGAATGGGCTACACAGTATTGTGTACAATATTTCATTTTAGTCCTTAGGTGTAAAACAATGATGATGTAGATCTCTTAACATAGTTTTACTCCAAAAAACATAATCATTAAATACATTAACATACTTATCTAAAAGCATTGGAATCTATGTATGTGTATACCTGACTACACTAAAGGAAAATCATGTTATTTAATGGGATATGGATGGAAAATTACTTCTCACGAATCCCACTCACTCAGCGAGTAGGTCCAACTTTCCATTTTAGGGGAATCACATCCTTTTTTTCATGGAAACATAACACTCATACATTGACAATTAATTGTGGAAGGACCATGATTATCTAATTTATACACAAAATGATGTCACACAACATATATAAAAATTACCAGATATTCCATATGAATGATTATCCTATAAACATTATCTTACACGGCATAAAATATGTTTGAAATATTTTAGTCACTCCCCATGTAAACATCTAGCCATAACTGATGAGATAAAATAAATACAAGTATCTAAAAATATCTAATATGTATTATAGAAAGAAAATAATTGGACATCACAAGGTAAAAAAGTACTGAATCTAAAGAATTTAACATACATATAATACCTCAAACCCTATAGAATGGCTCAAAATTTTGTTACAAAACTACATATCCTCTACCAATTGTATAGTGGATTGGGTGGTCCCATGAAATATGTCCTTATTAATCACAAATAGTGTCATACATTTCTATAGAATTATGTTCTATTAACATGACTTATCATTATATAACCACAAATATATTTTTGTATAATGTGTATGAAAACTTTTTCAGGGTTTTGAGGGTTGATTCCTACTGGTAGTAACTAATGTCCCAATCCTATGATGTTCATAACTCACTCAAAATGCCCAGTTCTCCCTACTTGGGAATCTCTATATCTCCCTATAATACACAATAAGATCATAATGTTGAATAATGAAACTAATAGATATATAAAACATATATTAAAACATGTTACCCAATTCCACCTATGACAGTGACATATAATCATGATCTTAGGTGGTCATAACAAACCATTTTTTCACTTATGTGTGAAATTGGATGAATATATGTGTGAAAATATAATCTTATGGAATATATATTAACAAGTGAACTCTAACTAAATACTTTAGCTAGTAATCACCTATCTGACATTACGTCTTTTAGGAAAATATTAAAATCCATAATCCTAGAACTAAATAATTATTATCATTATATATTCATCACAAACATGAAATTATAAATCAACCAGCTACTAAACATGGAATGTAATATGCACATGACCTACTAATGGTGGGTTTGTTCAAAACTAAATGGAATGTAGTTCTACTCAATTTACATTAGTGACAAAATTTTTGTAAACACTATTCCTAAAATATGTTCCTTATAATGGGGTTGGTTATCATCATGAACCTATCACAAAATCCAAATTCATTTTCAACTTGGTGAAATCCTGACATTTAACAAGACTTTCTAGGATTAGATTAGAATATTTTGTGTGGAGACAAAATAAGGGACGAAATGTCAATGAACCAATATGACATGATAAAAGTATACATTATTTCCCTAAAATTGGTGCATCAAAATACAGACTACAAAATATGATAATAATTTCATAGCATATATATATGTCATCTTCCATAACCTCACTAGGTTCCCAATCCTGAATGCCACATTTTAAGAAACCCTAAAACCAGTTCACTATGTTCCAAAACCAATCACCGTAAAACACAAATTTGTATGAACTGTTCATATGATATTGGAACCTATAATTCCAAATATTATGATATGAACCACTGAGGAATTTTTTAGACTAACAATAAATCGAGTGGGACACCCCCAATCCTAAATCGAGTAGGCCATTGGAAGGTGACTTTTTTTGAGTATTCATATCTCCCAAATAGGACGCCATATACAAATGATCTCAAACATGTTAACAATATCATATATATCATTCCCTTATTGGATAACAAAATTATAACAACCCAACAAAAAATCATTTAAAAACCTCTAATGAAAATCAATGCATAGTAAAAAAAATAATCCATTATGTATACGAAAAGAAAAGACCAAACCAGCAATAGATGAGTCTTTACCTAATGTTGATAATGGGGAAAAGTATTATTCAGGATTACCAAAACTAAACACCACATTTGATAATATTTTTCCAGTATCACTAATAACCCCCAACACCATTAAAAAATAACCATATATCTAAACATAATCTACATAAGTAATGAGAAGTGTATAAAACATCTATGAAGAGGTGAGTATAAATAAAACTCGTTAGATGTCCTAATAACTAATGGTTGTGAAATAGAAATTAATGGTCAACTCGAACCATAATAAGAGATAAGAAACCCAAGAAAATATATCACAAAAATGAATCCCCAATCGAATAAAGAGTAATCACAATCTTCAAAACTATTTATAGATGAAGATTCTATCTAAGACTCTGTTATATAGCATTCCTCGATGCTCATAGACTAATATAAGCCTCAATACATAAGACGAAGACCACGATTTACTGATGGAAATACGCAGTGGAGATGGTGATGTCCCCAAGAGGGTATAGGAACCATGTAACCCAAATAAATGATGAATAGTTAGTTCCACTAAATATATAAGAGAACATTTCCATAATGATTGGGGGTATCAATCCAATATTAATATAGAACTGGGTACCCAAACAATGAACTGTAAATATCATCATGGGGTTACCAACAACTCAAAATCTACAGAGATCACACTTGATTATCAATATCTTCAAATTGTGTTGTAAAGAAAGATTTGATCATGTATACATGTATTGTACCTCTAGTGTATAAACAATGGTCATAATCACACTCTACGTGGAAATATACTCAATATGGTCTACTAATGTACACAATCATGTTTCCCATAGAAGAAGATACAAGAGGTAGAACATTTCATGAAATGAACACAGTGTGTCCCATGGTGTACACATGGTGTACATATAAATATGTTCCTGGTCATGTCTCACTATCTGGCATGGAAAGTGGAAAAATTGTGCATGGAATTTTCCAATAGGAAATAAACATAATCGAAAACCTAGTATAGAAGGAGTTTAATCTATTTTCATGGATGATCAAAAAACGTATTCTCGGAAGGAATATGGGCATCCCACTTGGACGTATGGAATTTAAATATTCTCAAAACCAATGCTATTAACAAAAGTGGTTTATAAGACATTTGTTAATTAAAAAATCAAATGTAGTCGAGATTTACCTAAAAAATTAGTCATTCATCTAATGAATAATCATAGACCATCTACAAATATTTCACCACCAATCATTTTAAATTCATAGATCGAGTCTCTTATCATAAATGAAACTCATATAATCATTGTTTTCTAGAATCTAAATGAACAAAAATATGTTTTTCCATATACACACATGAAACCCCATAATGATTTCATCATTTTCTAATGATATATCAGTCAATCATCCATATTTAATCCACAAAAAATCACATCACACCTATAAATAATCACATACATAAAATATCATACAAAAAACTAATGTCAGGTTTGATCACTTCTCAAGTAATATTTGTTTTTGAATCACTTTTCATCCATAGTTTCACGATGAATTCCACAAGAAGAAATATAGAATGAAAAAATACTTGAATTGGTGTCATTAATTTCGATGGGTATCCCAAAAATTAATCACAAATTCATGAATCCAAAGGGGAAATAAATATTGGCCTTAATTAAAACATTACATTCAAGAGAAATAAAACCACCAAAAATCAACATGTCCATTAATTATCTAGGTAAAAATAATAATTTACAAGAAGATAAACAATCCAAGCTCAAGATCCAAAATAATAGGGAAATGATATAAAAATAACACCAAACTACCTCAACTTTTGATCAATTGATGTAGTATAATAGTCTTCTAGATTACGTATCATTATCAATGATGTGGTTTAATTACTTTAATCATCAATAAATTATCTTCTCATTTTTATTAATTAATTATACTCTAAATTGTTTATCTCTTAATCACTATGTTTATGTAGATAAAAATATAAAAATTTTAACATATATTACAAAAGGATTACTAACTAGGTTTATCCAAAATTAAAATTTTAATTATTTTCTTATTTTATGTATTTTAAATATTTTAATACCTACATGGAATTGTGAATCCAAATGGGTATTGTGAGAACAATCATTATGTTGTTCATAGGGTAAAACATGTGTTTTGAAACCAACTATGGTCTCATATTTCTCAGATATGACTCCATTCAATGGGAAACCCTATATGTCCAAAAAAATTGGTTTATATGGATTAATATAATTAATATTTCTAATATATTGTTATTATGGTCTTATAGAACCTGTAATTCAAAACCAAATATAATGAAAAAACAATTTATATTATTTTAAAATTTTCAATAGGTCTATAAAAATTGATATTTAATATTGATGTGTTATTAATAGAATAATATACAAAATATATATTATATAAGGGTATAAATAAAAAAACAATATATGGAATGAGACTATTTTAAGGTGGAATGCATTGATAATGATACTAAAATGTGAGAAAATAAATATTGTCTCTTTTCTAGAGTATTATCTTATTATAATAACTAAGATATATAATCTTTATATGAAAAGGTGAATCAGTTGGAAATTATTCATTATGTAAATTTTGAGTTTATTGAGAAAATATATTAAATGATTAAGAAGATTATGATATAGTAGCTGATATTGAATTAATAGTTTAGGATGATGAGGGAAAAGATAATGGAGAAAAGTCACTTAATTACAGATCTTATACATGATGATGAAAAAAAATAAAAAAAAATAAATATTTAAAACGTAAAATTATACCACTTTAATTATAGCGTAATGATTGAATAAAATTGAGTAAAAATGAATTTTCTATGAAATGAGAGATATAAGTGGAATTAAAAAGGATGGATTTAAGGATCATTAATCCCAAATCAAGTAATAAGTCATTAAATATAATGACTAAAATCCCTTTATTTAAGCCTCAACTGATGGAGTTGAAAATGTAGGAAAAAAAAATTAGAGGATAACAGAATAATAGTTTCTCAATTTTGTGGAAGTAACCCTGAATAGGATGGTTTTAATGATGTTTTAATACTGTATAACAATTAGAAACACTATGGATATGTTTTTAGAAGCCAACAATATTAATAAGGGAATGATATATACTAAACAATTTCATCCTCCATGAAGATTCTAAATGTATGATTTCAATAGGGCATGTGACAACATTGATTATATTCTCATATACTATAGTATAAATGATGATAGAGAATCTATGAGAATATCCTCCACTCTAATATCAAAATAAAAGAATGTTAAAAATTAATACAAGCAAATTTCACTAAAAAATCGATTCATGGAATAGGATGAATGAAAATATAACGTGAAATTGAGTGTGAATTATGAAAAAATATTTATGTACATTTATTAATCATCGTGGAGATAATGAAAATAAATCGTGAAGATACAACAAAAATATAATAAATAATCATGAATTGTTTTTCAACGACTCACAAAGTATTATATACTATGAGGTGATTTTAATTTTAATTGGAGAACAAAAGGAATTATTTATTATTAAGTGATTTTAAATAGTATATTCCCTGGTAAAAGAGGAAGGATACTGGGATAAATAAAACATTGAGATGATAATATGTTTGTGAATGAAATAATTATTCTCCAGTGGTGGTTACATACACGATATGTATTATATTTATAGATGATAGGGATTTAAATCCAAAAAAAGGTGGCGGTTGTAGAGTCATATTTTTAGAATAAATTTTATATAAGTGGTATCACACAAATAATAACCATAATGTATGATTTGATAAAAGTTACAACTAATGGTTTATTCAATAAGACCAACCATATTCATATAATATTTAATGTCTTGGAACTATCCCCCTTATCATTTGTTTAATTTACATAACTATCGATGTAGTGGTATAGGTTTATAAGAGACATATGATCCATGGGAATAATGAAATACTTTTGTTGATTTTATTTTCATTACATATACAAGAAACATTAATTTATTTAATCCACTAAACATTATTAATTTTGGATAATTTTCTCATACATATTTTTTATGTTCATTTTAGGTTGATATTTAGAAATATTTTCATGTAATAATTTATATTTTTATTTATTCTATAAAATTAATAGAGTAAGGTGTTTACTTAGTTTTGGAGTATTAATTATTATATTAGATATATATATTTTTGGTAAAGAAATAAAAATTATTCTATGTTAGAATAAGAAATATCTAATGGGAAAATGATTATATTGGAATGGCGTTATTTTTTTTTGAAAAGGATATGTGATTTGTGTAAGCGTGGTTCATTACTATCATCTTCATGATTTATGATTCTTTTTAAAAATTAATTCTCTCAAAATTCACAAAAATCATTAGTTAATTTCATTTGAATGTTTTAATTAATTAGAATTTATATAGAATTTACAAAAAAATGATTTTTAATTGATGATTTCCACCAGATATAAGGAATCTATCCAATAAACACTATAATACCTTTCACATGAATGAATAAATGGAGGCACCCACAGTAGGTTGTTACTGGTGGAATATTTGAAAACCACTTTGGCGGTCCGGATAAGCGGACCAAAAATAAAGGCAAACCACTGTTAAATTATGTAGTTGATTTTTGAGAATTCTCGATTTTACAGAATAAGGGAATCTCAAGTCCATTCTTGATGTGGGATAGATATAAAATTCACATTATTCATCATTTAAAACATTTGAACATGGAAATTTCCAAATTAGTGTCTCTTAAAAATTATTCATTATTCCTAGGTATCATTTTAATTGTGTTGATCTTCAGTAATCCAATCCATGATAGAGACTACTATAAAAAATATCTAATAAGAATGAATATTTTTTTATATTCCTTCCACATCCATATCTATATCCTGAAAACTATAAGGAAGAATGACTATAATATTAAAAATAAGATGTGAATTTGTAATGGTTGAGGGATTCCACATGACACCGTAAACGATAGATGGAAGGAAATAATATATATTGGAAATGTAGTAACTATCTCACTATAACCCTTTATTAGTTGAAATTAATCACTCATAGAAAAAATTATTTAGATGGAAGGGTTAATAGAATGAATTTGAGAGATGATATGACATAAGATGAAATTTATAATGCACCTTCAATGATCACCAGAATTTCACTGAATGAAAAAATTATACAAATATTTTTGATACTAATATGATGACTCTCCATTTGATAAATATATTGATTGTGTGTCATGTTATGTGATGTATTCACAGTTAAACATGAGGACTCAAATTAATCAAAGGAATCAAATCAAGACCATCAATCATGTGTTGATTAGATTTTTGGAAGACAAACATATTGTAAAATGCTTGAGTATTATTCAAGGAAAGATATAAAAATATATTGTTTTAAAATATATGATCCTAGTGTTCTTAAAAATGGATTTTGGAGGGATTTTTGGCATGTTTATTATGTGAATCATACACTGTTTAATATGATTCTTCCATACTTTTGTAACAGATTAATGTTTCCTATAAAGAATAGAGGTAGTGATACATGTAAAGGTATTATAATTATTAGGATTTAATATATTATATTATCTCATAGATTCTATATTTTTGTAAATATTTCAATAGTTTATTTTTTTTGTTTTTCGTTTCCTGTATACAATATTTTCACTTGCGTATTTTTAATAAAAGTTATTTGATTATCTTCAACATTTTCAATGTCTCTTCTTGTATCACAATTTTAATTTTTCCAATTATATGGATATATTGAAATTGATGTTGATACAAGGAGAATGAAATGGTGGATTGTTACTGATATATATATATATATATATGTATATATTATTTAGTATCATTATATGTTATAGTAGATTGTGGGTAAACTGGTTTGATGTGGTGATTGTATTCTTTCTACACACACACTATACATATTCTAACATACAATTTACTAATAATTTAGGTATAGATGTGGCTGATTGGTAATGGATACCATGACACTCAAATTAGATATAGTGGATTTAATTAGTATGTTAATAAACAACTATGACCTAGACTACCTGACAAATCTCTCAATCCTACAGTACTATTATTTATAAGTCTAATTTATATATTAACGGATTCTGTATAATTTTATGTTTCTATCCATATTCAAAACTATTTGATTTCACAATTTCCATATATTAATACACCGTTTCACATTGAGAATAATATTAATGATATTTTTAAGACCTTAGGATCATTGTCAAAAATATTTATCACTATTTTGTAGAACCAATATTCATACCAATATATACATTATCACATTTTTATGTAACATTCTCTTCCGTATGAAAAATAAAAAAATCATTAGGTATTCAATTTTATATTATTTTATGTGAAATAAATACACTCGTTTAAAATAATAATAACTTTCCAATAATAATGAAAAATATAAAACCCCCATTATTTCATAGTATGTTATTTTATTTAAATTGAATAGCTCGCACTACATGGAACACCGAGTTCAAGCGCACCCTGACTTACCAAGCTAGTCATTAAAATGTGGTTATGAATAGTATTAACTGAATTTTGAATTTTATATAATCCATATAATTTTAACTTATGTATTATGTGTGTCATAGACATATTATAATAACAAATTCAATTTTTCAGATAAAATTTTAATTTTTTTAAAAAAATCAATTTTACCACCTTTTAATGGACATCCCTTTTTAAATCCTATATTTGGCCCTTTTAAATATTCAATTTGACAAAATAAAATTTTTCTTTAGAATTAGGACATCAATATATAATTTTAATGAAATATTGGTATTTTTCTAATAATATTAATTTTTTTATGAATAGTGACAAACAATGTATTTTACTTGAAAACTTATTTTTAATATAATTTATTAAAATGGTTATATTATATATTAAATTGGAATTTTAGTGTAATTATACTATATATTTACCCTTTAATCCAATTTTGGTCATTGGAATTAATTTAAATTTTAAATTATGTATAAACAAGTGTCAATATTTTGATAGTTATTGTTTCTTAAAAACACGCTTTTTGTTTTGACAATGAGATTAAATTTAAATTAATTTATCCCATTTCTATGTTTTGAATTTGGTAAAAAAGACATAATTTTTGATTTCAGAATACCAAATATATCTTAGGCTGATTTTTTGGTATTTTTTAGAAAAACATCAATTTTAGATGAATAGTGAAACCAATAAATAGTAGTTAAAAATATGACATTTTTATTTAATTGAAATTTTACTGCTTCTGTGAGTTGAATTTAGTAAATCATAGATACATGGTTCTTATTAGTATGTAAAATTTGGTTCAATAAGATAATATTTTTTTTGGTGAATTGTAACTTTTGACTTTTATTTACCATTAATGGAAAATATGGAGATTCAATGTAAAAAAAGTTGTAATAAAACAAAATTATTTTAACACTTATTATAACCTAATTGGACGAGTCATGGCCGACCATGGACATCCTTGGGTCGATTTTGGGACCTCATGGAGCAACATATGAATGATAATGACTCTTTATTTTAATTAACTTAATGTAAAGATGAATATTACATTACAAATATGTTTTTGTATATCAATTTTTACATGGTGTTTTTTAAGTCATCTTTTCAAATATAAATAATCATTGGAAATATAAAAGGATTTCCTACATTATTATAAATTTTTTATAAATTTTAGGCATCATATAAATATAATTATTTATTACACAATAATGATGTAGTATTTACCTTATTAATAAATGATTTAAATAATAATTATTAATAATATTTAAATAATATCAAAAACGTGTCCAATTATTATTGGATGATTTTATTTTGACCATGAGACATCTTATCATTAAATTTAATTCGTTTTGGACATTTAGATACTGAATATTACTATATAATAAAATAATATTTTCACACATTCCAAAGGAGCCCTTCTCTCCCTTATAAACGGACACCACTTCTAACCCGTTCGACACACCTCTCAATCCCCTTGGCTCATCCAACCACTGCCAAAAAAATCATTCAAGATACCTTTATTCCACCTAGAATCATTAACATTGGAATAAATAACTTCATGAAGTCCTTTTGGGTTAAACCAAAGGATGTTACCCAAATTAAATGTAACACATTCTCTTATATTCTTTTGTTCTATTTTGTTTTATTTTAATTCTCCAACCCCCTAAACACAATTTTTTACATTATTTTTTAAAAAAACAGTTCCTAAATATACTAGGATTTTTTATGAGAATGATTCGAACTACACATAAACAAATATCCGTTTAATGGGTGGAAAACATACATATTTTGTGGATGTCAAACTAACATCTCAAGAAACGATGACTGTTCAATTATCTCCAACCACCTCTCATGGTGGCCATTAAGATGGCTCTATATTTATATATAATATATATATATATATATTATGTTTAGGTTTTCTTTGTGATTTTTTATTTTCAATTTATATCATTATTTTATGGTTTCCATTATGGGTAAAATGCAATAATTTCAATTGAGCAAGTGCGGACTACCGCCCACTCAAAATGATATTACTCATTAATGCATTATGTGGGACATATAAAGGATGGAATTAATTATAGTATATATAATATTATCCTGGAATTATAATATACAAATGTATCATTATATTTTAATTCCATTATGATTCAAAATATAAATGAAAGTAGTGTTCATGCGTACGTATGGATTACCATCTCCATGAACGGTACATTTCATTTCATATCTCTAAATGTTATGTACTGTAATAAATTGATATATATATGATATCTAAATCATGTATATCATTCTGAAGATAATGTAATTTTGACCACATGGAAAAATTGTAACTATAACAAGTTCATTTTTGACTCAAGTTCCGAACATCGATAAAATATCCAATATGAACTCAAATAATTAACAAATTGTTATATCAAGGTAATAAGTGATATAAAAGTAATAATAAAGTTTAAAAATTTTCTTAATCATGTAGAAATTAACATAAGTATATTATTCAGGAAGAACAAGTAAAAAACAAGACAAGTCGGACTTGTGGTAAGGGGTTTCTTATCTCACTTTTAATTCGGTGAGATTTCCATTGTTCACCACATATTTATTACAAGTGGTGTATTGTGTACTACCATTTGATATATATTATCATGATTATATTTATATTCATGGTATTATATTATTCATTTGGTGGTTATTAATTTTTTTCATATGACTCGATTGATTACAACGAAGTAAGGGTTTTTCCTCTCACTTTTATTCCCATGAGATTCATGCTATATTGGCCACTATTTCCTTTTCTGTAGAGAATGTACTACCCATGATTGTATTATTTTTGTAATATAATTTAATATATGGGTATTTACATCTTCATTGTATGATAATTCTTTCAAGGGGTTTATTTTTCATAAGTTACCAAATAAGTATTGTAAATTAAAAATTCAATTTCACTCATTGGGCATTACACATAATTCATTGATTATTTTACTGCATGATTATGTGGGGAATCACTATTTATTATTTGTTTAGTAATTTCCTCTACCCTTTATGTGTATATAATTTTGATACACATAATCACTCCATTGATAAATTCTCATGTCATCGAGACGAACTTGGTAAGAGTAATTTTAACTCAATCTTCATTAATTGAGTTTAACATCAAATTCATTGGTGATGTTTTTTAAAAAAATATGTGTCAATTACATCAGATTGGTTTACACTTAATATACAATCATATTTAGTTTAATTATATTCTTCACACAAAATTAGGTTGTTGATTTATCCTTATCCTAATGATATGATCTTTATAAGAGAATTCATCTCAATTTACATTCCATTGAGACTTCTTTGTTGTTATACACCAATTCACATTTACATGGTGTATATAATGTACATTGACATAGTATATCTTGAATCCATTTATTTTCATGATATAATGATGTTTTCATTTCCTCAATTATTTTAATTCATGTGTCTCTCTTATTGTTAAGAAATAAAACTAAAATATCATTTTTAATGTTTTAAATATTTATTATTCAAAATCGTTCTCATTATTTTCCAGGTTTTATAATTTGTTTTAATGATTTATTTTTACGGAAATTAATATTTTAAAATTAAAATTCCTTTTAAATGTTTCAAAGTGGTATGGGACACATTTATTCAAAAATCTATTTTAAATGGCTTCTTAACAAACAGTGTGACTTATAAATGGTTAAAAGAAAAAGGGGGATATTTCTCTCAAATAGTTTTGATGGTTGTTTTAATCTTTGTCAATATACTTCATTATTCATGATTGAGGTTAATCTGATACAATACAATCTTGCATATTGTATTTAATGAGTTATGTTTGACTGTGGATGTGCTATTTTTATACCATTCATGGTTTGTGGATAATGTTTTGAAAATTTGTATGCTAGTTTTAATATGAATGTGTATGTTATGCTTCAAATTATTCATATGATGAATGCATTGGACATAGTATGTGACAGGTGGAGTCCAATATAGCTGCTCGATGCATCAGTATGTCTCACGAGACAAACTAGTGTCTTGGCATAAAGCATTGACAAGGGCTTATTTGTAGTCTTGGCTGAAGGCCTTGACTATGTGGTTATGATGCTTGGAATTATTCATTCCATCATTATAGATTAGATATTTAAATTTCATGTGGTTATTTGACTAGTAGAATACCCATGACTATATTTTTTTGGCATTATTTACTCAGCACATATTCCTGCAATAATGTGGTCATTTCTATAATTTTTAAACCCATGTATTTTCAATAATACACCATGCCTAATGTTTATGTTATCTTCCACTGTATTACTTACTCTTACTGAGTGTTTAAGCTCACCCCTTTCTCATGATTCATTTTCCCATGATATAAAGAATTTTGTTATCAGTGATTTGCATTAAAAATCTTGGAATCTTGGATGATTCAAATGGAATAAATTAGTGTTGTTGTTCTTTCCAAGTTGTATTGTTGAACTTATGTATTTATCATGTTTCCATGACTACTTAACTGATCGGTCCTTCAGGACTCGATTACTTGTTATCATGCCAATGTATTATAATAATGCATCAGCTCCTGGATTTGGGGGTCGAGGCATTATAATTTGTATAAGAGGAAGTATATTACAACCCTTGAAAACTAGATTTAGATAAACTCTGATTGGAGGAAATTTCTTAAAAATGATGTAACGTCCCGGTTACAGAATCCACCCAGAGGCGCCCCATACCTAGTTGGTCACATGGCCTTATGCACATTTCCTGAAACGCCAGAGGCTGCCGACTAGTAGTGAGGGCCCTGGGTGTGATAGTGGGGAAACTATGCCCTCATTGGTATAGTACACAGTGGATGTAAACAAAGCAACCAATTGTGGATGCAGTAAATATCCAACATTAATAAATAGTGGAAGACTAAAACAATAAACCACTGGAGCACACATGTATATATTAAATGATGCACGATAAATATGTCTACGAAAGCGTCCAAACAAGTCACAATGCTAAATAGAATAATAATCCAAGTACAAAATAACAAAAATAAGCAACTCGTTAGCATCGCAAGCCTCGGTTTGGTCACATGCTCTCCTTCTCCAAGCAGTCATGTACCAGAACTTGATGGGGGCTTTACCTTGTCTATAACTGCAACATCATAGTCTGTTTGGGACCAAAAGCATGACCCAAAAAGGGTGTGAGACTAATCCCAGTAGGCATCCACCCGATGATATGTTCCATACAGTCAGTGAGGATATGGAAGGTAATAGTACAGTCAGCAGCAAATAGTAATATTAAACAGCATGCAGTAAACAGTAACAGTAAATAGTAGGAAGTAAACAGTCAGTAGTAACCGGACGATGTACAATAGTAATAAATCCACTGAACAAAAAGTATCAGTAATGCAAAAAAAAACCAAAACAGGAATCCCTCTGGGAGGTACTCACAGCCAACCCCTCTGGTCCTATCCAAGAAGTACCAACCACCCTTCTCAGCAGTTCACTTAGCGTAACCCCTCTGGTTTGGTCATACAAAATTATAATACTCTCCAGAGAAGATCGCACGATCAATTCCCATTATAGTCTAGGGTAGTCAGGGAATATCTGAGGAAGATCACATGGTCTAACCCTTTTTATAGCCCCATGGTATAGAAACTCTCAGAGGAAGCTCACTCGGTCAATTCCTCCTATAGTATTAGGTCTATCACAAACTCTCTAAGGAATCTCACTCATTCAATTTATTTTCTAGCCTGGAAAGGATTTAAATAGATTCAAACAAAGTAATGACACTATGAGGATTCTCACTCAGTATACCCTCATGTAATCTATAATATCCAAGACTCATTGGAAAGATCACTCGGTCTAACCCATGTAGTCTATAATGACAAAGAATCTCTGATAAAGCTCACTCGGTCTACCCTCATGTAGTCTATAATATCCAAGAATCTCTGTGATGCTCACTCGGTCTATCCCTTATAGTATATAGCACCAGGTTCTCACAGTCCCATGCCAGTCAGGGAATAATAAAGATATAAGGCCAAAGTACACCAACAGAGGTACATGGTTAACCAGTCTACATCATAACAAGCATGTCCAGAAAAAGATTCCATCCTACAGTCACAAGGCATAGAAAAAAGGTATAACGACTAAAGGAAAACATGACCTAAAGGTTGTAATAAGAACAAGGAATGGGTGAAGCATCCATGCATAACAATTATCCACAAACAAGATCAAAATACCTCTACAAAAGAATACAATCATTGTAGGAAAACAACAGGGCAGAACTGCAAACACGCAATACCCCATTCACGGTTATTGGTGGAATTTGCACATAAAACTCAAAGAAATATAAAAGTAAGGAAAAAAACATACATGTATTCTAGGAGATCAATATACTAGAACAAAGAGGATTTATTCTCCTTAGAATGGCATAGATCTAACAAAACCCGCCAAAACATTCAACCCTAGATAACTTGATAGAGAGAGAGGAGGAAATGGAAAACAAAGCTCTAGGAGCAGGAAGATCTTAACGATGTGGCCCCAATGCAATCGACGGAGGTCTATTCGGAGAACAGACAGAGGCTCGGAGACTAGGAGAGTGTTCATGGCCGTACTAGCACTCACGGTCATAGAACATGGAGATGATGAGAGTTCTGTCTGTTAGGCACAATCCTGGCCCAATTAATGAAAACCAACTACACGATGTGTACTTCTGGGGTACACGGCGTGTACTTTTCCTTTCCATACTCCACTTCAAGCATCCTCTATATCGCCCCTACACAACATGTGTGTGGCCCAGACACGGCCAACACACGGCTTGGAGCTGCATAAAAGGACATGGCATGTACTTATAAAGTACCCGACGTGTCCATCGAAAATTTCTAGATTTTCATCTTTTTTCTAAAAAACGACCAGAAAAGAAAATACATACATGAAAAAAAGATCCATGTTCTTACAAACTCCCCCCATAAAGAAATGTTTCCATGAATTTTCTTTGTGAGGTGTAGAAGAAGAAACCCCGAACAGATCTGGCCACTACGATCGTACATCAACCTCCCTCTCTCAGGTCTTATCTTGTACTAGCCTTTGCTGCCACAACACTTGTACCAAAGGAACAGACTGGAGACAAAGAACCATCGTACTGCGATCGAAAATCCGAATAGGATGCTCCCCAAACAATGCATACACTTCAAGATCAACCTCCTAGGGTTGAAAGACATGAGATGGGTCTGAAAAGTAATGTTGGAGCTGGGAAACTTGGACGAAATAATGCATATCCTGGTACCTCTGGGGTAGCTACAACTGATAGGCAACCGTCCCAACTCTCTCCAACACCTCAAACAGCTAGAAATATAGCAGGGAATGCTTACACTGTCTCTTATTTCACTTGTGTCTCGACCTCGGTGTGACGTGCAGGAGAAACCTGATCCCTAACCTCGAACTCCAGAGGTCGTCTCCGCTGATCAGCATAAGACTCCTGTCATGACTGTGTTGTATCCATACTATTCCGAATCAAATCTATCAACTCTAAGGTCTCCTACGAAATATGAGGTCCCATCAAATCTCCCTCCCCTGCCTCCATCCAGCATAAAGGTGATCAGTATGGCCTACCATACAAAGCCTCGTAAGGTTCCATCTGAATAGTCACCTAGAAACTGTTGTTATAGGAAAACTCCACAAGAGGAATATACTTCTCCCAAGAACTGCCAATGTCTAGAATGAATGCTCAGAGCATATCCCCATTCACCAAAATTGTACGACCATACTGACCATCTGTCTGGGGATGGAATGTTGTAATCGAAAGTAACTGTGTACCCAAATCCTTCTAAATCCCCTACCAGAACCGAGATGTAAAACACTCATCCCTGTCTGAAACAATGGAGTGTGGAACTCCATGCAGACGTATAATATCTCAAATGTACAAATGTCCCATCTCATCAACAATGTAGGTCTCCATGATAGGAAATAAATGAAAAACCATCAAAAATCTTTCAATGACAACCAAAACAACATCACTCCCTTGAGGTGACCTTAGTAACCTGGTGACGAAGTCCATCAAAACATCGTTCTATTTCCGCTCGGGAATGGGTTACTGCTATAATGACCTGATGGTCGTTGATGCTCCGCCTTCACCTGCTGACAACTAGAACACTTCATGATGAACCCAGAATAATCTCTCTTCATACCTGGCCACCAGTACTGGTGGTGTAGATCATGATACATTTTGGTGACGCCAGGATGAACTGCCCAAACTGAAGAATGAAAATCCAGCATCAGCTCCTCGCGTATGACTACTGGCACCCATACACGTCCCTGAAAACACAAGATAACATCCTCACCCACTTTCCATCCTGGAAGAGGGTCCTTTTCTGACACACTCTCCCACCAGACAAGGCCTTCTAAGTCTGATAGATGCTACATCTGTACCAAGTCAAAAAGGGTTAAGGTAACATCTTTAAAAGAATTAAATGTGTTCCCCTATTTTTCATGAACCTCCAAATTCCTCTCAGACAATAGATCCATTAGCCACAACTCACAGATGGCCTTCTGAACTACCTGTATCAATGTTCGATTTCTCAATGCATCAGCCACTACGTTGCCCTTTCTCGGCATATATGAAAGCTCAAAGTTGATGGACTGAAGATACTCGACCCACCTGCACTGTCTCAAATTCAGATCACGATGAGTGAAGATGTATTTGAGACTCTTGTGGTTAGTGAAAAAAACAAAGTGCTCTCCCAAAAGGTAATGTCTCTAACAGCGTAACACATGAAAAACAACTACCAACTCCAGATCTTGCGTCGGGTAGGTCCTCTCATGTAGCCTCAACAGCCGAGACCCGTACACAATGACTCCATCGACCTACATAAGCACAACTACTAATCCGACATATGAAGAATCACAATATACTGTATGTCTATTTCCTGACATTGGTAATACTAGTATCTGTGTTGACGTCAACCACTATTTCATCTCTTGAAAGGCTGAATCATAGGAATCTGACTGTAAGAACTTCGCCCCTTTCATGGTTAGACATGTCAGTGTTGCTTCAAGGAATGAAAGGTCCTATATGAAATTATTTTAGAATCCATCCATCCCTAGAAATCCCCTCACCACAAATAAATTCATCGGATACTCCCAGGAAACTCAGCTCTCACTTTCTATGGGTCTACTAATACTCTTGTCTCTAAGATAACGAGACCCAAGAAGTGAATATGTTCCATCCAAAAGTGGAATTTCAAGAGCTTAGCATTTAACTGATGCTCTCTTAGTGTACTCAGAACGATCTCATGATGGGTATAATGGTTGTGTCGAGTGTGAGAGTGCACCAAGATATCTTCCATGAAGACCACCACAAAAGAGTCCACGTATGGATGGAAAACTCGGTTCATTAGTTCCATAAAAACTGATGGCGCATTCATGAGACCTAATGGCATGATTGTATACTCGTATAGACCATACCTACTCCTAAAGGCTGTAAGTTGTATATATGATGGCCAAATGTGTAACTGATTATAACCGGACCTCAAATAGATCTTCGAGAACATCCGGGCTCCTCCAAGCTGATCAAAGAGGTCATCGATCCTCGGCAAGGGATATCATTTCTAGACCATCAACTGGTTCAGCTTTCGATAATCCATGCAAAGCCTAAGGGAGTAATCTTCTATCATCGCCAACTGGAAAGGTGAACCCCGAGGAGAAGTAACGGGTCGAATGAAACCCTTTTCCTGCCATGCCTCCAACTACTTCTTGAGCTCCTGAAGCTCATGTGTAGCCATCATATAAGGAGTAATGGACACCGATGGCCTCCTGGAATGAGCTCAATCGAGATGTCTACCTCGAGCTCCGGAGGCAAACCAGAAAAGTCATCTGGAAAGACATCCTTGAAACGATCCATCACTGGAGGAATGTATAACTTTGATGATCCCATACTGGACATATACGATGTCTGATCACTGACTGGAAGTTGACGTATATCCAGAAGACGTCTCGGAGGCATTTCTATAAATGATCAAAAACACACCTTAGATTAGGACCAACAAAGACTAAGAACAAAAGATCAAAAAATGAGAATAGGGAAAAAAAAGTTCTACAAAACATGTCTACAGGGTGTGTGTAGAACTACATGGTGTGCCACCTTAAGATAGAAACATGGGTGTGTACTTCACCCACAACTGGTCGGGTAACACACCTGACTACATGGCATGTTGTCCCCACAAATGTCATATACTGGATCTCCATTCCCTTGCCCGAGTCTACTTACATGGCTATCCCACATGGCCCTCTTAACCCTAGACTACATGGTGTGTTCTCTACAGACACGGCGTGTGACAACTAGGTTTTGGAGGCCGTTGTTGTTAGTTACACAGCCGGCTACACAGTTGACCCATACACGACATGTTTCGAACAAACACAATGTGTATAGGAGGAGATATCATCGTCCCGTGTTGTTCGTGACATGGCTGGGTATCTAGAGCGAGGATACATGGCGTGTTCAAACCAAACACGGTGTGTAAAACACGAGCTTCCCTTACCCGTGTTGTTAGTTACACGGCGTGAAACTATAGAACTTGGTGTATTTTTGAAAACTTTTTCACGACCCTGTGTTTCTACTCACACAGTCAGTGACATGGTTTCAAAGTACACGACGTCTAGTCAAGTACACGCCATGTATTTTGGTTTTTTTTCAGGCAGTATCTCAAAAACTACACTGATGCCCATAAAACATAGAAAAACTAACATGGAGATTCCAAATTCTGATCTGTGGGGGCCCACTACTACCAAAACGAGCAAGGGAAGCGCCCCCATTATCAGCACTAAGAAAAACTGCTGATAATGGTTACCCTTTATCAGTGCTAAAATTTTAGCGCTGATATAGGGTAACCATTATCAGGTCTAAACAAGAATTGATAAAATGACCCTTTATTAGCACTATAAAAGTGATGATAAAGAATCCATGTATCAGTGCTAAAATTTTAGGGCTGATACAAAAGGGATTTATCTTTTCTTTTTAGCGCTGATAAAGGTAGTCTGTATCAGCACTTTTTTAGCATTGATAAAACCTTAGACAATTTTTTTATAAATTCGGTCGCACAGTGCCTTCGTTTTATCACGACCTAAAGCTCTCGCAGTACTAGAACCCTACGACTCCCCTCTGCCGCCTACTGAGTTCGCGTTTCTGGACCTTCACAGCCCTCGCTTCTCTTTGTCGGACCTCCGCCGCCCACTGAGTTCGTGTTGATGAACCTCCCCCGACCTCGATCTTCAGTTTTCGAGACCTCCGCCGCCCGCAACGTCCTCGAGCTTCGGTTTTCCGGACCTCCCTTTAATGCATGTTTTCCAAATCATTTTTAAATATTTTCTCCTCTCCCATCACACATAACCATATGTTGATTTGGCATGATAGATTTAATGGATATTTAGATTGTGATGGTTGTAGGCTACCTGATACGTCCTTTTCTGGAAACCTACGTATGTTTTAGGTTATTTCCATTTAAAATCCCTTATGTTTCCTTGCATGGTTTTTTTCATTGGGTAGGTGTTTGAGACCATTAAGGTGGTTATTATTCCTTATTGTCCTCTGATTCACAACTTGTTGGTTCGAGCTCAATCTTGATGTGTTGGGTGGTCTATCTTTTAAGAGATTAATTTTCCATCTTTGTGCAAAATTAATTTTATATGATCTATTTATGGTTGGACATAGATAGGCTTTTGGTGTGATCTCAAATGACTAGGATAATTAAGTCTCTTGATGGACCAGGCACTGGGAGGTGTTGGTGTCTACTTAAATGAGACTGTTGATGGGTGACACTCTATAGTGGGAATTCACGGTTTCCATCAAGTACTTGTTCATGGAATAAATCCTTTTTAGTTTTTTACTTTCTTGTTGTTGGTTGAATCATTGATGGATGATTATTTTGTTATTTAATTTGCATTCATTGGTATGTTTTGGGTGTAACTTTCCTTAGGTTTCGAATTATGCTCTTAGTGGTTCTTCATGGTTAGTGGTTGTAGTATGTTATTTGGGTGAAGGGATGTGTTATAAGTATATTTCCATATTATGTCCCACCATTTCGGTGAAAATTGAAATTGTTGGGTGACCTATGCTAGGTCTCTAAACATTATTAGGATTTTCAATCTTCTTAGTGATTTAGATGTGTCATTTGGAGATGCATGATGTTATAGGGGGATAAACATTAAGGGTTATTAGGAATATTGGTTATCTATTCATTTTAATTTTTTCATAGTGGTCCTATATTCGGTAAGTCTTCCTATAATTTGTGAATTTTCCACACAATAATTATTGTGTGGAATTTATATTTGTCTCATCATTTTTTATCCTTCGCACTAGAATATTTATTGGGATAAAAAGTGAAATGATGGGGTGAATTGTAACATATCAGTATCTCCTTCATCAAAGCAATGGTCTTTGAGTTTTTTTGGGTTTCATGAGGGGTCATAGGATGTCCCAGACTATCATAGAAGGTGTGGACGTGAACATGTAGGTTGAAAAGCTTCATGTGGTCCACTGAATGGCCGGTGAGGGTAATTCGCTAGGCAATGGGATTCAAAATGGATACAACAAAATTCTATAGCCATCAGCTAGCTGGTGGGTCTGTAGTGACTAGCCAGTGTGATAACCTATGTTTATAATATTTATACTATAACCACTGTCTAGATGGTGAGGGACACTATCTAGCCAGTGGTGTCATTGTATATGAGGAATCATCGAGGTTGTAGAGTAATTGCACCCTGATACCCCATTTATTTATTTTCTCTTCTAAATAAAGTTTAACTCAACCCACTCAAGCTTTGGGAGCCCCTTTGGATAGTTTGGATCTTCTATCCTCATTACTTGGTGGGTTGAAGTTTCATTCGAAATGATGATCCTCTTTTGTTATTTGTTTCTTTTCTTGAACTTCAATCTCTCTCCATCACTTGATTCTTTGTTCATGGGGGCTATGGATGCCTTGGTTTTTAAAAGACCTATAATTTTTATGGGGAATTATGGTTATAGTATCTCTTTTACGTTTTATTTATATCCCTTTTATTTGATTCAATGTTCTTCATTTGAGTAGACTCATTCAGATTCATTGTTTTTTGATCCCAAATATTCCAAGTGGGTTTTTCTATACTATATGTTATTTTTTGGATTCCTGTGTTTCATGAATTTGTATTTTATCCATTTGAAGTCAGTTACACATGTTTTGATCATTTTGAAGCACAAAATTACCCTATTAATGAAAATAATATATGGAATGGAAGGTATCTTGTTGTGAATTAACCATTTTTATTTAAATAAATTAGGATTCCTTCTAACATTGGAGGATTTGATATTATAAATGGAAATCATGGTTTAAAATAAAGATAAGTTTATTCTTTAAATAAAATTCCAAATGGTTTGGAATGTGTTTTTTTATTGAATTTTTTTTGGGAATGATTTCCAAAATAAATTAAAATGTATTTTTTTAAATGGTTTATGGTATTGGTATTTTAAAATATTGAGGGGCATTGATTTTCCTTTTAACCAAAATACCTTCGATCGAGGCCACCATCCATTGTTTGTTTGGGCTGACATTAATGTAATTTCCAAACCAATGGAAAGGAAAGGTAGAAGCCCATTCCATAGGAAGGCCGTCATGGAGTTTGTTTAGTTCATGGTTGGGAAATGCCTCATTGATCTCATCTTCTCAGGTGACAGTTTCACCTGGTGCAACAACTACAGGGGCCATCACCACTTGTGGAGTCTATTAGATAGGTGTCTATCCAACACGAAAACCACTAACGTATTCTCAAATACCATGTTTTCCCATCTTGATTGAGGTATTTTGATTCAATCCCCCCTCTTGGTTTCCATTTCTTCATGGCATTATCATCAGGAATGGTTTCACTTCCACCAGTAGTGGGTTAACATCCTATGGTACTAGGACATGGTTTGTGAAATATGGAATGAACCCTTTTAGGAGTATCGGGCCACCTTTAACATGAGTGGCCTGCACTCGAACCCTGATAGGTGGGTGTTCTCCCTTTCCTCCTTAGGAACCTTCACCACCTTGGACTATTGCCGCATATGGGATCCTTCAGCGTATTTTGATAGATGGAATAATAAAATTGGTTTATTTGATTATTAACAACAATTTGAGATTTATGTGTGGCTATATACTTATTATATTTTCTTATTATTTCGTACACTCCACCACTTGATTCGAGTAACCTGATTGAAATCCATATTGGTTCTTTGGTTTCTAATGTGGATATGGTTTTTTTATGTGATTGTGACATGTGTATGTGTGGATATATGGGTATTTAGGCATGATGATATTGAATGTAGGGAAAAGAACATGGAGTGGTAGACATATCATTATTCATTATTCTTGTGTTTGGTCTGTGGTGATTTGAGGAAACTGTAATGAATCTAAAGTAATTATATTTAATGAAGATGAAAAATAATAATGGTTAGGATCTATTAATATCTATTTTTATAAGGAATTTATTCTATTCTACTGTATTTGGAAGTTTTTTTTTGTGTACTTGAACCATAAATACTAATATTTGATATTCAAATAGGATGAAGATGTAAAAATAATGGATGGATGCTAATCGTTTGATAATAGAGTACGAGAACGGAGTGAAAGATTTATTCAAGTTTGAAAAGAACCATGAAAAGGATACTTCTCAAATCCTTTGTCTATGATTATGTTGTTGTTATTCTAGAATACATAATCCAGAGGAGTTGGATGAACATTTGATATATCACGGAATAGATTAGAGTTATAAATGTTGAAATAAACATGGAGAAAAAGGGAATGTAGCTACTGGCTGGGATAAAACCGTGTTTTATGGATCATTATATTTGAATACAAATATGGATAATGAAGAATACCATATGGAGGATGTGATTACAGATGTCAATTATGATGAAGATTGTATTCTGGAAATGACAAAAAAAAATTGAAGATGAACTCTGTGATTTCCCAAAATTGTCTGAGAAGGTAAAGAGTTGTGAAAAGACGCCATTGTATGCTACTTCCACTAATTATACAACATTATCAGATGTAATAAAGTTGTATAAATTGAAATTAGGCAATATATTGAGTGATTTCAGTTTTACGGAACTACTTGCTCTCTTGAATAACATGCTCCCAGAAGATAATGAGCTCCCAAGCCGGACATATGAAGCTAGAAAAATGGTACGCTTGATGGGTATGATTTTTGAAAGAATAAATGCATTCTCAAAAGAATTTATATCGTTTCTCAAGGAGAACAAATCTCTTATATAATTCCCAAAGTGTGGTTCTTCTCGATAAAAGAAAGATAAATCAAATCCTATGAAATTTGTATTGTACTTTCAAATCATTCCAAGGTTTAGGAATCTATATGGAAGTGAATAAACTGCAAGACAATTGTCGTTGCATGCAGATAAAAGAAATAAATATGGGAAATTACGTCATCCGGCCGACTCTCGTCAATGAAAAATAATTTATCATGAGTATACGGAATTTGGAAAAGATTTGAGAATCCTTTGTCTTGCGTTATCTAGAGATGGAGTGAATCCTTTTGGTTTTCATACCATCACTCATAATACATAGCATGTCATGTTGGTAAATTATAACTTTCCACCCTGGTTAGAAATGAAGTATAAATTCATCATGTTATCTATGCTTATATCAGGACCAAAACAACCAGGTAACGATATCGATGTTTATATGGATCCTTTGATTGAGGATTTTATGTTATTGTGGGATACAATTGTAATGTTTTATGATGAATATAAAAGTGAATACTTCAAGTTGAGAGAGATGTTTTGTGGTAAAATAAATTATTTCCCTACTTATGGAAATTTTTCAGGCAATAGAATTAACGGAACTCAAGGGTGTCCCATGTGTGAAGAAGATACATAATCAATTAGGTTGGAACATTAATCAAAATCTGTGTTTTTAGGACATCATATATTTCTACCTCGTCGGAATAAGTACCGATCTTGGGTGACATCATTCAATGGATGTTCAGAACAATGCGCAACACCGTCTCTACTAATAGGTGATCAGCAGTTTGGGAAAGGAAACAATGTGAACACTGTTTTTGGTTAACCATTTTCAAAAAACCTTATGAAGACCAGTTGGAAAAAGAGATCAGTTTTTTTTGAATTACCATACTGGAATTGTTTGTACGTCATACATTATCTTGATGTGATGCATGTGGAAAAATATGTATGTGACTGTATTATCCAAAGGTTGCTAAATTACCCGGGTAAAAAAATATATGGAATTAAGGCAAGGATTGACATGGTTGACATGGGAATATGAGAAGATTTGGCTCCCGTGAAGGGTGAAAATCGAATGTTTCTTCCTCCACCTGCTTGTACTCTTTCCAGGGATGAGAGATATCATTTTTGGAACCTCTTCAATGATGTAAAGGTTCCATAGGGGTACTCATCAAATATGAAGAAAACTGTGTCAATGAATGATTTGAAGTTAAATGGTTTGAAATCACATGATTTCCATGTTTTGATGCAATATCTAATTCGAATAGATTTATGTTGCATTTTTCCTGAGAATTTTCTTCATACATTAACAAAAAATTATTTCTTTTTCAAATCTATTTGTAGCAAAGTTTTAGACTCGATGAAATTTCCAGCTATGGGAAAAAAAATTCATCATATTATTTGAAATAGAAATGTTCTTCCAGCCAACATTCTATGATATGATAATTCATTTGATGATTCACTTGGTGAGAGAGATTCGACTTTGTGGTCCTGTGAACTATAGATGGATGTATCATGTTGAATGGTAGATGAAGATTTTGAAAGGGTATGTCAAAAATTTATGTTAGCTAGAGGGTTGTATAGTGGAGCCATATATTGTTGAGTAAGCCATTGAATTTTGTACTGAATACCTATCTAATGTGGAAAGAATTGGTCTCTTGAAATCTCATCACACTGGACGCATTGAGGGTGAGGTAATTTATGGTAGAGAAGTTGTGACAATCGATATTACAGATCGAGAGCAGGCCCATATTTATGTTTTTCATAACAGTCAGTAGGTTGCTCAGTATATTGAATCTCACAAAGAAATTATTAGGCAGTTGAATCCAACAAGGTCTGAAAAATGGTTATCAGATACAAATAATCTCCAGTTTATAGGACGGTTTCACGACCATATTTTTACGCAGTTGGATGAAAATCCGAATTCAATGTCAGAATGAATTCGATGGCTAGCCGCTGGACAAAGTGTGTTTGTATTATATTATAGTGGTTATGTAATAAATGGTTATACATTCTATACAGATGAACATGATGAAGATAGTACCATGAAAATTAGTGGAGTTACACTAGTGGCTGAAGCGATGCATTTTTGGGGTAGTAAGGACAGAAATACAATTTCTGAAAATATGTCATAATTTGGCATTTTCAAACTAATATTGGAGTTGGATTATATGACATTCCAATTGTCGATTTTTCAATCCAAATGGGTTGATAACAATAGTGGTGTTAAAATAGATTAATGGGGATTTGTGGAAGTTGATTTTATTAAAGAATGGTACAAAGAAGAACAATTTATAATGGAATCAGAAGCGGTACATGTTTTTTATGTTCCAGATCCCACAAACCAAAAGTGGTCAATTGTTATGTTATCGTCCAAAACTACTGATGGTTTCTATGAAAATTCTGTTGAGGATGATCCTTTTAGTGTTACGTCGCAATCATTTCGGAACGGTCCCAATTCAGATGATGTTTTATGTGTTAGAGGATATTACAATTAAGGTTTTTGGATAATCGATAGAGGTGTAAAATTCCTTCAACCTTTGAAAAAAAGAAAGATACTTCAATAACAAGTTATATTTTTTTGTAATATAGATCTTTTTATCTCATGTTATTATCTTATAATTACTGTATTTATGTAATCAAAATTAACTATTCAACCACTTTTTCAGATAATGACTTCTGCACATTCTGGTGCTCCTAACCTTGAGGCTGAACAATTTTCTCAAGCTGCTGCTACTACTCTTATTCCTCCTACAGCTCCTGATGATCCTACTATTTCTTCTGCTGCGGCTCCTGTTGCTCCTGCTGCTCCTCCTGCTGCGGCTCTTGCTGCTCCTGCTATGGCTGCTGCTGCTCCTACTGCTGTGGTTCCTATTGGAACTAGTGTTGAGGTCCAACAACCATCCACACATGTCGTTGATACCATTTCAGATGAACCTATATATGATGTTGATATCGATGAAATTTTAGGGAATGAAGGAACGATATCGAAGAAAACACATGTGCATCGTAGTTTGACGGTGTTAACCAAAATTCTTAAGGCAAAAAGAAAACACATAAAATTTGATGTCGGATAGAATGAATGAGGACAACATGTGAATCCCAACAAGGCTATGATTAGCAGCTACATTTGAGTTGTCACTCGGAAACGAGTACCAATTGAGATAGATTCATGTCACCATGTTGTGTCAGGGATGAAGGGTGTGATCTGGGAAGAAATTACGGTATCATTATGAATTTATTCCTTTAATTTACTAGAAAATAAAATAATGAAACAATGTCTTACTCTTCTCAATCTCTTGAAGAGTACATTTATAGTAGATGATTCACACAAGGATTATGTACTATGGCTTTCAGGAAGGATTCATTGTGGTTTTTGCACTATTTTAACCAGATGTCACCAGAATGATTACAAAGGTAAAATAAACCTCCACCAACCCATTGTCTATACTCACCTCATATCCCATGAAGAAAGGGATGCATTTATCGGCCGCTTTGGGGATGAGAAGTTTCAAGTACATTGTGGGTGATAATACATTGTTTCAGGATACATGTATTCATCAATTTGATTGTCAATATTTCATTTAAGAAATAGAATCTATGTACTAAAAATAAGGAATGTGCATCAAAACAAACATACCCCTATCGTAAAGAAAGGATGGGGTATGCTTCATTAGAAAATAAAATGGTACGTATTTTAAATTTACAGTAATATTGTTAGGTGCCAATAAACAACATCATAATTATCTTTCTATGTTTATATGTATATTGATGAGTCTAAAACCAAATGCACTTCCATCCCAAGTCATGTTCTATGGGAGGAGGCACGTGTGAACAAAGTAGGGAAGTTTGTAGATGCGAACAGACAGAACGTGTGGGAAATATGTGTATGTATGACACGATGATAAAAAGATTTGTTTTAAATTGCTATTACATAAAAATAATTAGTTATTTTCTTATATTCGATAGTCAAAGAAGTCAGCTACTCTTGTAGCGGATACAAAAATATTATTGTCGGCATTGAAGCTTCCAGAAAATACGGTCATGTCAAAGGTGCAGGGTTTGGGGTGGCACCCCGAGTATATTTTTAGAAGAAGAAAGAAAAACAGATGATACAGATGAAAAATTGGAAAAAATGAGCGAAAAAATAGAAACCCTTGAAGAACGATTGCAATGGAAGGGAGAGTTTCTAGAAACTTTTATGGGTGTTAATCAAAGGGAAGACACAACCCAAGAACATCCAGCATGTGAACATCCCACCACACCCCCCACCAGCTTTGAGGAGAGCCATTCGACTCAAAGAACTGTCTTAGCCGTGGTAATCAATATTCTAATTATTGTTCTTATGAAATTTGAATCAGACAAACACTAATAATGTTTTTGTACTAATCTTGTACTGGGTGATAATAAGTGTGATTTATATCTTTCAGGACCCACCTATCACCTTGTAGCGAGGGATACAATGTTCAATATCCCAGATTCCACACTGCATAATAGACCACTTCTAAAAAATCATTTGAAAGTGGCGATTGCTGTAGCTCATGAGAAAATGAAATGCTAATTATTACACTTGATGATGATGATATTCATATGGTAGAAAAGGATATTGGGAAATTCATTGCATGGCCATCGCAACTTGTAAAAGTACATGCAGACAAATAGGTATTTATTTCATTTTTTTTCAAGCTATACCCATAACAATTAATGAAAAAATGTTCTGAACCAATGATTGTTGTTATATACAAATAAAGGGAAGGGGGTGAAAAAAATCTGCTCAAATCCATCTAAAGGATTAACCAACTTATCCCAAGGAGCTATTGAAAGCACACTAACACCACCTATTTTGTATCCACATTTACTAGCATTGAAGACTCATGTGGATACGAAGCTAAAAGTTGGTAATAGTCATATAGTGGTTTTTGCAGAGAATATATACAGAGAGGAAAGTAAAGATTTCATTGCTGTTGAAAATGTAAATGAGATCCTTGAAAACAGTTGGCTAGGCGTCACCGTTGTAAATGTATATATGAGGTATATTTCAATGAATTGATTTTCTAAAAGCTGATCTAATGTTGAAATGATGACTAAATGTATTTTATATTGTTGACATACGAATTTATGAAAAAAAATTGAAGGAATTTTCCCATGAGCCATGATTTGGACTCATTAGTCCTCATATCACATCAACACACCTAAAAAAATAGAGCCATTAAAAAAGGATGCAATAGTGAATGGCTTGTTGAAAACATATGAATGAAAGATTACCGATGATCAACTTTTCATAATACCAACAATGAAGGGGTAATACTCTATGATTAAAGAATATCAATTATATTTTCACTTATATTATTACTTATTCCTTTTTGTGTTTTTAGGAATCAATGGTTTCTAATTGCAGTGAACATGGATACTCCAATGATTTATTTTTTGGATTCAAAGCAAGGATATACATCAAATCGGCCACACATGATAGAGTTTTTGAATATTTAAGACACTACAACTTACATTTTAGGTCTAATCATCAAGTAATATAAGTTATATTATCTTTTACTGAGGATTCTATTATGATAGGGTGGTGTATCATAATCGACAAAAAAGGAATGGGGACAGGGACTAAGCATAATGAGATGAGCAAGTACTACGTCTGGACACATATCAGAGTATATATAATAAATGTTCATTATCGCAACACATCTCAACACAAGTTACATATTCTCCAAATGAACAATTTTTTTTTGGAGTGTCCAAGGCAAAAAAACGATAATGATTGCGGTTATTATGTTTGTAAATTTTTAAAAGAGATCAATTTTCATCAACAAACTAGCATCCTTAAAGAGGTATTTTCAAAAACAACTACTAGTTCATTTATGTTATTTATTAATTAATTATTTTTATATTTTTTAGTACTACTCTGATTGCCGAAAATCCTCATACTCAAAAGATGATATAGATGTGTTCAGAAACTAGTGGGCCGCATACCTGATGGCAGATTGTACACAAATACAATGAAGATCTATCTTGGGGACAAGTACAATTGGTGGTCATTTTTGAGAGGGGTTAAGGGGATCAAAAGATGAAACATTGTTGTATATAAATGTTCATGGTAAGATTGTAATTATTATTAAATAAAACATCTTTTCTCCAATGAGAAATTTTCCCATTTTAACAAATGATATGCACCAAAAACTTGCAAGAATGTTGAACCACTCAAATAGTCCCTATTTTGTTTAAAATGGGCATGATTTTAAGTGAAAACAACAACTGTCCTACATAAATACGAACAAACACATTTGGATTGTGTTGATCCTTTAGGAGAACGATCCACAGGTCCTTTTTGACATGTACAAGAAATCCCCACCTCAATCTGAGGCACGGTGTGGCCGCTAGCACTCAAAGGGTATCTCTTTTGTTTAAAATGGACCAAATTTTCATTGAAAACAACAACTGACCTATGAAAATCTGACCAAAGGCATTCAGATTGCCTTGATCATTTTTGAGAATGATCAAGAGTACATGGTGACGTGTTCGAGTCATCCCTGCCTCAATCTGAGGCACTGTGTGGCTGCTAGCACTCAAAGGGACTCTCTTTTGATTAACATGGACACGATTTAATTGAAAATAACAACGGACCTATAAAAATCTGACCAAATGCATTTGGATTGCCTTGATATTTTATGATAATGAACTAAGTTTCCTTGGTGATGTGTACGAGTCATCCGTGCCTCAATCCGAGGAACGCTGTGGTCGGTACCACTCAAAGGGTCTCTATTTTGTTTAAAATAGACACGATTTTAAGTGAAAACAACAAATGACATACAAAAATCTGATCAAACGCATTCTTATTGTCTTGATTCATTAGGATAACAATCCAAGGGTTATTTTTGACATTTAAGAGTCAACCATGCCTCAATCCAAGGCATTGTTTGGCCACTAGGACTCAAAGGGTATGTCTTTTGTTAAAAATGGACACGATTTTAATTGAAAACAACAACTGACCTATGAAAATCCGACCAAACGAATTCATATTATCTTGATCATTTAGGAAAACGATCCACGACTCCTTTTTTGATTGTAATAGTCAACCCCACCTCAATCCGAGGCATGGTGTGGCCGCTATCACTCAAAGGGTCTCTCTTTTGTTTAAAATGGACACGATTTTAATTGAAAACAACAACTGACCTATGAAAATCTGACCAAACGCATTCTGATTACCTTGTTCATTTATAAGAACGATCCAAGGGTCATTGTTGATTTGTAAAAGTCAACCCCGCCTCAATCCAAGGCACGGTGTGGCCGGTACCACTCAAAGGGTGTCTATTATGTTTAAAATGGACACGATTTTATGTGAAAACAACTGACCAACAGAAATCTGACCAAACGCATTCGGATTGCCTTGATCATTTATAATAACGATCCAAAAGTCCTTTTGGAAGTTTAAGAGTAAACCCCGCCTCAATCTGAGGCACAGTGTGGCTGGTACCACTCAAAGGGTCTCTATTTTGTTTAAAATAGACATGATTTTAAATGAAAACAACACCTGTCCTATGGAAATCCAACCAAACGCATTCAAATTTTCTTGATCATTTTGGAGAATGATCTAATGGTCATTTTTGATGTGTATTAGTCGTTTCTCCCTCAATCCGAGGCAAGTTGTGGCTGATATCACTCAAAGGGTCTCACTTTTGTTTAAAGTGGACACAATTTTAATTGAGAACAACAACTGGGCTATGAAAATCTGACCAAATGAATTTGGATTGCCTTGATATTTTATGAGAATGATTCATGAGTCCTTGGTGGCGTGTATGAGTCATCCAAGCCTAAATCTGAGCCATAGTGTGGCTTCTAGCACTCAAAGGATCTCTCTTTTGTTTAAAATAGACACGATTTTATTTGAAAACAACATCTGACCTATGAAAATCCAAACAAATGCATTCAGATTTCCATAATCATTCATGAGAATTATCCAAGGGTCATTGGTGACGTGTACGAGTCATCCCCATTTCAATCTGAGGCACGGTGTGTCCGATACCACTCAAAGGTTCTCTATTTTGTTTAAAATGGACACAATTTTAAGTGAAAACAACAAATGACGTACAAAAATCTGATCAAACGCATTCAGATTGTCTTTATACTTTAGGAGAAATATCCACGAGTCCTTTATGACTTGTACAAGTCAACCTTGCCTCAATATGAGGCATGGTGTGGCTACTAGCACTCAAAGGGTCTCTCTTTTGTTTAAAATGGACACAATTTTAGTTGAAAACAACAGCTAACCTGTGAAAATCCAACAAAACGAATTTATATTGCCTTGATCCTCTAGGAGAATGATCCACGGGTCTTTTGGGATGTGTATGAGTCAACCCCACCTCAATACAAGGCACAGTGTGGATGCTAGCACTCAAAGGGTCTCTCTTTTGTTTAAAGAAGACACGATTTAAATTGAAAACAACAACTGACCTATGAAAATCCTACCAAATGCATTAGGATTTCCTTGATATTTTTTAAGAATGATCCAAGGGTTCTTGGTGATTTTTATGAGTCAACCCTACCACAATCTAAGGCATGGTGCGGATGGTACCACTCAAAGTGTCTCTATTTTGATTAAAATGGACACGATTTTAAGTGAAAACAACAACTAACCTACGGAAATCAGAACAAATGCACTCATATTGCCTTGATAGTTTATAATAATGATCCAAGGGTCATTGTTTATTTGTAAGGGTAAACTCCGCCTCAATCCGAGACACGGTGTGGCTGCTACCACTCAAAGGGTCTCTATTTTGTTTAAAATGGACACGATTTAATGTGAAAACAACAACTGACCTTCGGAAATTTGATGGAACACATTTTGATTGTGTTGATACATTATAATAACTATACATGTGTCATTTGTGACGTGTATGAGTAATCCCTGCCTCAATATGAGGTACAGTGAGGCCGCTAGCACTCAAAGGGTCTATCTTTTTTAAAAATGGACACAATTTTAATTGAAAACAACAACTAACCTATGAAAATCTAACCTAACGCATTCAGATTTCCTTTATCTTTTATTATAATGATCCAAGGTCCCTTGGTAACATGTATGAGTCATCCCCGCCTCAACATGAGGCATTATGTGGCCGCAAACACTCAAAGGGTCTCTCTTTTGTTTAAAATGGTCACAATTTTAAATGAAAACAACAACTAACCTATGAAAATATGACCAAATGCATTTTTATTGATTTGATCATTTATGAAAACAATAAAACGTCCATTGGTAACGTATACGAGTCATCTACACCTCAATGCGAGTCACGGTGTGGCCGGTACCACTCAAAGGGTCTCTATTTTGTTTAAAATGGACACGATTTCAAGTGAAAACAACAACTAACGTACAGAAATCTAACCAAACGAATTTGTATTGTCTTGATAATTTAATAGAATGATCCAAGGGTATTTTATGATGTTTAAAAGTCTACCCCTCCTCAATCCGTGGATGGGTGTGGCCGCTAGCACTGAAAGGGTCTCTCTTTTGTATAAAATGGACACAATTTTAATTGAAAAAAAAACAACTGACCTATGAAAATCCAAAAAAAATCATTTGTATTGTCTTGATCCATTAGGAGAACGATTCATATGTCCTTAGTGACATGTAAGAGTCAATCCCGCCTCAATAAAAGGCACTGTGTGGCTGCTAGCACTCAAAGGGTCTCTCTTTTGTTTAATATTGACAAGAATTTAATTGAAAACAACAACTGACCTATGAAAATCTGACAAAACCCATTCTGATTGATTTGATATTTTATCAAAATGATCCAAGGATCCATAGTGATGTGTAAGACTCAACCCCACCTCAATCCGAGGCACAGTGTGGTTGGTGCCACTCAAAGGGTCTCTATTTGTTTAAAATTGACACGATTTTAAGTGAAAACAACAACTGAGCTGCGTAAATCTATCCAAACGCATTAGGATTACCATTATATTTTATAAGAATGATCCAACTGTCCTTGGTGATGTGTATGAGTAAACCTCACCTCAATCCGAGGCACTGATTGGCTGATACCACTCAAAGGTTCTCTATTTTGTTTAAAATGGACACAAATTTAAATGAAAACAAAAACTGACCTCCGTAAATTCAACCAAACGCATTAAGCTTGTGTAGATTCATTATTAGAACGAGAAAATGTACACAATTTTAATTGACAACAACAACTAGCCTATGAAAATCCAACCAAATGAATTCAGATTGGCCTGATAATTAATGATAACAATCCAAGAGTCCTTGGTAACATCTAAAAGTCATCCCCTTCTGAATCTGAAGCATGGTGTGGCTACTGGAACTCAAAGGGTTTATCTTTTGTTTAAAATTGACACCATTTTAATTGAAAAAATAACTGACCTATGAAAATCCAACCAAATTCATTCTGATTGCCTCGATAATTTATGAGAACGATCCAAGCGTTCATGGTGACGTTTATGAGTGATCCCCGCCTCAATCCAAGGCACGGTGTGGCCGCTACAACTCAAAGGGTCTCTATTTTGATTAAAATGGACATGATTTTAAGTGAAAACAACAACTGACGTACGAAAATCTGAACAACGCTTTCTGATTTCCTTGTTCCTTTAGGAGAATGATCCATGGGTCCTTTGTGACATGTAAGCGTCAACCCCACCTCATTCCGTGCCACGTTGTGGCTGCCAACAATCAAAGGATCTCTCTATTGATTAAAATGGACACAATTTTAATTGAAAACAACAACTGACCTATGAAAATCTGAGCAAACGCATTCGGATTGCTTTGATCATTTATAAGAATGATACAAGGGTCTTTCCTGACATGTATGAGTCAACCCCGCCTCAATCCAAGGAATGGTGTGACCGGTACCACTCAAAGGGTCTTTATTTAGTATAAAATGGAGACGATTTTCATTAAAAACAACAACTGAGCTACGAACATTCGACCAAACACATTAATATGCATTGATTTTCTATGAGAACGATACCCTGGTCCTTTGTGATGTGTAAGAGTCATCCCTGCCTCAATCTGAGGCACGGTGTGGCTGCTATCCCTCAAGGTGTCTCTCTCTTTTGATTAAAATGGACACAATTTTAATTGAAAACAAAAACTGACCTATGAAAATCTGACAAAACGCATTCAGATTGTCTTGATCCTTTAGGAGAACGATCCATGGGTTCATTGTGACGTTTACAAGTCCACTCTTCCTTAATATGAGGCACAGTGTGGCCAATTGCACTCAAAGGGTCTCTATTTTTTTTTTAAAATGGACATAATTTTAAGTGAAAACAACAACTGACCTACGAAAATCCAAACAAAAAAATTCGGATTTTGGTGATCCTTTAGGAGAATGATCCAATGGTCCTTTGTGACGTGTAAGAGTCATACCCACCTCAATCCGAGACATGGTGGGGCTTCTATCACTCAAATGGTCTCTCTTTTGGTTAATATGGACATAATTTTAATTCAAAACAATTGACCTATAAAATCCAACCAAACGCATTCAGATTGACATGATCCTTTAGGAGAAAGATCTAGGGGTCTTTTGTGATGTGTACAATTTAACCCCGCCTCAATCTGTGGAACGCTGTGGCTGCTACTACTCAAAGGGTCTCTCTTTTGTTTAAAATGGACACAATTTTAATTGAAAACAACAACTGACCTATGAAAATCTGACCAAATGCATTCGGAGTTCCTTCATCTTTTATAAGAATGATCCAAGGGTCCTTGGTGATGTGTACGAGTCAACCCCACCAACCACTTAGATTTCCCCCACCCTCTTGGACACAAATCCACCCCCTGGACACCCCCACCCCTCTGGACAACCCCTCCCACTGTAAAGCCCCCCGACACCTTGGACACCAGTCCACCCCCTGTAAAGTCCCCCCAGACACCCCTACCCCCACTTGTATAGGCACCCCAAACCCTTTACCATCCCCAACCCCCTGAATTATGAATTGAATTATTTATGTACTTAATTAACTTATGAATTATGGGTTAATGGTGTACGGGTGTACTTGCTGTATGGGTACAATTGGTCTAATTTGGTTATGATTTATGTGTTAATTTTGTATGGGTATACTTGATTTAATTAGCTTATTGAGATGCTGATTTTTTTGCAGGTGTTCGGGTGTGCCGCTGCAAATTTTTTTCATAGCAGCAGATATGGAATTTATCAGTGCTTTTTTAGTGCTAATAAATGGTTCTTTTATCATCACTAAAAAAGCGATGATAAACTCCACCTTTATCATCACTGAAGAAGCGATGATAAAGGATCAGTTTATTAGCTCTAAAGGAGCACTGATAAAACATGCATTTATTAGTTCTCTTTTAGTGATGATAAATGGTTGTTTTATCAGCTCTCGTTTGGCACTAATAATGTCTACCATTATCAGCGCTCATTAAGCACTGATAAAGGGTATCTCCCTTTATCAAGGCCGAGCTTTACAACGCTTTTTTAGCGCTGTTAAAACCCGTTTTAAGCACTGTTAAAGACCGTTTTTGTAGTAGTTCCCATACTCCCCGCGAATAAAATCTAGGCATCTCCAACAAATTATATACAAGGTTAACAAGTCAATGATCTACCAAAATTCGATTCCTGATTGCCCATAAAACCTCAGGAATGAAAATTTGGAGTTTATTTAAGTGAAGGTACAATACAAACAAATTCTATAACACACTACTGAGATTATATCATAGAATCTATCACAACAACATACATAATTTACACAACGTCTATCAAGACATCATGCAATCTCTATTGCACCCTAGATGGCATGGAAAGAATGCATGGTATGTTATTTCAAACAAGTTCCTATATGATGCATGAGATGGAATACACTTATCTCATCGGGTTGCGACAGAAATAGAACCACAATAACAACAACAATAACAACACATGGCATGTGAATCACTCTTAGTGAAATCATATCAACTGTAAAATCTCAAAACCAGAAAACTGCAATAAACGAGGTTGATTGGATTTTCCATCAACACGAGTTTTCTACTCCTGGTCACAACTTATTACCAAGTACCGAATCCATCCTATCACTATATAAAGGCTCCAAACAGTAAATGAAGTGAAAATAATCCCTCTGATACCACTTTGTAACGTCCTGGTTCTAGATTCCACCCAGACGTGCCCCTTACCCAGATGGTCACATGGCCTGAAGTGCATTTACCCAAATGCCAGAGGCTTCCGACTAGCAGTGAGGGGATTGGGTGTGATAGTGGGGAAAATATTCCCTCATTGGTAGAGTACATAGAAGAAGTAAAGAAAGCAGACAATAGGGGAACTAGTAAATATCCAACACCAATAAACAGTGGAATACTAAAACAATAATCAACTGCAGCACTCAAGTATATATGAAATGACGCATGATACATGTGTCTAGGAAATCTGCCAAACAAGTCACAATAATTAATTCAATACTAATACATCTACAAATGAAAAACATATAAGCAACTCCTCAGCATCACATGCCTCGACTTGGTTCCATGGTCTCCTTCTCTAAGTAATCATGTTCCAGATGTCGAAGGGTGCTTTCCCTTTCCTATAACTACAACAACATAGTCTGTTTGGGCCCAAAAACATGACCCAAACAGGGTGTGAGCCTAATCCCAGTAGGCAACTACCCGATGATCTTTTCCTTACAGTCAGTGAGGATATGGCAGGTAATAGTACTGTAAGCAGCAAACAGTAACAGTAAATAGCAGGAAGTAAATAGTAAGAGTAAATAGCAGGCCGTAAACAGTAAGCAGTAACATGATGATATACAATTGTAATCAATCCACAGAACAACAAATAGTAGTGAAGTAAAAAAGAAAACCACAATAAGAATCCCTGTGGGAGGTACTCACAGCTAACCCCTCTGGTCCTATCCATGAAGTTTCAACAACCCTTTGGGCAGTGCACTCTGTCTAACCCCTCTGGTTTGGTCATACGAAATAATAAGACTCTCTCGGGAAGCTCACTCGGTCATTTCCGCATATAGTATAGGGTAGTCAGGGACTCTCTAAGTATGATCACATGGTCTAACCCTCTTATATCCCAAAGGTCTAGAAACTCTCTGAGGAAGCTCGCTAGGTCAATTCCTCCTATAGTCTCAGGTCTATCATAGACTCTCTAAGGAATCTCGCTCAGTTAATTCCTCATCTAGCCTAGAATGGTTTTAAATAAATTCAAACAATGTAAAGACTATATGTGGAAAGTCACTTAGTCTACCCTCCTGTAGAGTATAATATCAAAAACACTCTGAGAAGCTCAATCGGTCTATCACCTGTAGTCTATAATATGCAAGGCTCTCTGAGTATGCTCACTTGGTCTACCATCATTTAGTCTATAATATCCCAGACTCTGTGGGAAGCTCACTCGGTCTATCCCTTATAGTCTAGAGAACCAGGTTCTCACGATCCCATTCTAGTCAGTGCATAATAATGCTATATGGCCAAAGTACACCTACAGAGCTACTTGGCTAACCAGTCTATAGTATAACAAGCATGTAATGAAAAACATTCCATCCAACAGTCACAAGGCATGGAAAACATGTCTAATGGCCAAAGGATAACAAGACCCAATGGTTGTAACAAGAACAAGGCATGGGAAAAACATCCAGACACAACAATTATCCACAAACAAGATCAAAATACCTCTACTCAAGCATACAAGAAAGGCAAGAAAACAACATGGAAAAATTGTAAACATGCAATACCCCATTCATGTGTATTGGTGGAATTTGCACATAAAACTCAATAACTCCTAAATGTAAGGCATGAAACACCAACCTGGATTCTAGGAGATCAATATACTAGAACCACAAGGCTTGATTATCCTTAGAAAGACATAGATCTACGAATGGAACCAAAACGTTGAACCCACGATAACATGAGAAAGAGGAGGAAATGGAAAACATACCTCTAGGAGAAGTATGATCTTACCATTGTGGCCCCAACTCAATCGACGGTTGTTGATTCAGAGAACAGATGGAGGCTTGGGGACTCGGGGAGTGTTCCCAGCCGTACGAGTGCTCTCGGTCAAATAACCTGGAGAAGAAGAGAGTTTTGTTTGTCAGGCGCGACCCCGTTCCATTTAATGAAAAAAAGAAAGTACATGGAGTGTATTTATGAGGTACATGGTGTGTACTTGGCCTTTCCATACTCCTCTTTATGTGACTTCCACATCGCCCCTACACACCATGTGTGTGGCCCAGACATGACCATCAAACAGCCTGGTGCTACATCAAAGTACATAGAGTGCACTAATATAGTACACGGTGTGTACTTCGAAAATATCCAGATTTTCATCTTTTTCTAAAAAATGACCAGGAAAACGAAAAACATACCTGAAACGAAGATCTAATTTTTTACAGTAGACTTTGAGGATTAGTATAGAATTACTTACTAGAATCATGGTAATGTAGAGATTTCATGTATTTTACAAGAAGTACATCCTTGTCTGGATACTAGCAGTTAGAGGTGGATCTGGCACAAATGTACCTAGGAGGGAAAAAACTGAAAAGGAGTTTCAGGTTTGAACTATGGTATCCTGGTACACAGAAATGATTCTTGCTGCCCTCTTTGTTACAACACTCCAGGGGGACATGAATATGATAATTTAGACTCTTTACAAACCGATTTGATATATTTTAATATAAGATTAGAATAAATGTACATGGTTAATATTAAGGTGTATTAAATTGAAATTAAGGTGTCATGATATTATCTAAATTATTTTGTGACTATTATTACTCACAAAATGATTTCTGGTTTTAGTTAATGGTTGTATTCCATGGAAGTCATAGTAACATTGAGCATGATGTACAAGGATTGAACGGTGGTGGAAATGAGAAAACAAATGGAATGTTGACATGTGTAAATGATATCTTGTTCATGCCAAATTAGTTTTCAAAAAATATGTTCAACAAAATATATATTGACCAACTCCCAGACTCAACAAGGAAGAGAAAATTGGTGAATGATAAGAGCTCCAGTAGTGAAGACCATGTAGAAAAGAAAGCTCATTTTCCATCATGCAAGAAATCTAGAAGGAGACAACTTTGAAGGTGTTTTAATGGAATAAATAAATGATTTAGTTTTGTGAATGGAAATAATGTAATGAATTGTTGAGGAAAAATGAAGAGTACTATGGAAGAAAATAAAAATTGTTCTCATAATCCATTTACAGTCATTTTCCGTAAATGTAGGGGACCAGGCAATTACCAGAGTGAATGCCCTCTTCTATAGGATATCCTCTTAGTCATGGAAGAAGCTATATAGAAATAAATGGATGGAGAAATTTTTAAAATTTATTAGGGCTCTTTGTTGATAGGATTACTTTGAAATACTTTTCTCTTATATTTGTAACCCTGCAATTTTTCATGTGAAACTGATATTTGAGGAAGAATTATCTTTTCTCTTAGGGATATAGTTATAAATAAACATTTGGTTTTATATGATCATTGAATTTAAGAAAATTAAAAGTTATTATAATTTTGTATGAAAATGCGAGGTATGAGGTAACATTTGTGATGAAATTATGTTATAACTATTTATAGTAATCTTTCTCATTTTGGGAATATTATAAAATTATAATTTTTATGAAAAATGAAAACACGTAGACCGTGTTACAACCCATCACGTCGGACAAAGCTATGGGAATCGAACCCCCAACTATAGTGCGATTGGGATTTATCACCTACCACTGTACTATATGAAGTCATTGGTTAGTGAGACTAATTTTTTTTAGTTATATGAATTTATTGATTAATAATAAGTTGATTTGGGATCTTATGTATTGTCAATTGGATATCCTTAGTATAGGAAAATGATTTTTTGATTAAGTGATAAATGTTATATTAGGAGATGTTCACTCAATTGGGAATACTATATGCCTAAGGAAAATAGAATACTATGGGATTTTATTAAAAGAGTAAAATGGTTTTTTACAGAAGTTATTTATTTTGGATTTATAGCAATTTTGTTTATTTATGGAAATAATTTACCTATCATAGAGAATATGTGATTAGGAAAATTAATTTTAAGTATGTGACTTTAAGAGTAGTCAATAATTTTTGGACATACAATTTAACGCGGAAAACTACATTAAAAAATTCTTCTATGTTTTTGGATTCAATATTATTTTGGATTATAATAAAATATTTTATGGACAATAGTATATTTAATGTTATATATTGAACTTTGGGTATTGTTGGTTTAATTTTTGAAATTTACATTAGTATTTCTTTCTCTAAAGTATTATCATTTTTGTGGATCATCTGATTCTTTTACAAACCATTTTGGTTTTGTTTAATCTCAAAATAAAATGGAAATATATATTTCATCCATTTTGGAATACGTGATTCTCTATATGTAGATTATAGCGTTTCAGGTGTGACCAAGTCATCTTTAATACTCATCATTTGGAGTGAAAGATGAGTTTGTGGTAAGAATTAGATAAAGGATGAAACTCTACTTGTCAAGTATAGTTTTGTTTTCTTATTCTATGAATAAATTAATTATTAAACTTTAAAAAATGGATCTTAAAACAAAATATGTGTTATCCTAATGCTTTATGTTTTGTCGAACTAATGATATTTTAAATCATTATAGATTGATGGATTTGAGGCCCTCAATTTTACACGTGGTTGTGATTGATGACCTCAATCACCCACATATATATTTACATTTGTCCTCCAACTACGTGTTTTAAATTACATCCAATGTTCTACTAATTAATATCATAATTTATTGGTTACATTTTCATCTCCTTTTTCCCTCTATTGAGACTAAATTTTATTAACCCAATTTTCGATGTGGGTTTTCCACAAAGGTATTTTTCAATTTTTAACCATTTATTTTTGAAGAACAATTTCAAATTGCAAGGAGGCAATTTTTTGAATAAGGGGAGAATGTTACACCCCATGATTTCATAGTATGTTATTTTATTTAAAATCAATATCTTGTGCTACACACAACACATAGTTCGAGTGCACCATGACTTAACAAACTAGTCGTTCAAAAGCAGTCATGAATAGTATTAACTGGATTTTGAATTTTTTATATTCCATATAATTATAACTTATGTATTATGTGTTTCATAGACATATTATAAGAAAAAATTCATTTTTTCAGATAAGAACTATATTTTTCAAAAAAAAAAAAATTTTACCACCTTTTAATGGTGAACCACTTTTAAATCAGATATTTGAACCTTTTACATATTAATTTTGAGAAAATAATTTTTATTTAGAATTAGTACTTAAAAATTTACTTTTTATGAATTTTGGAATTTCTCAAATAATATTCATATTTTTATGAATAGTGAGAAAAATGTATTTTTATTCAAAACTGCCTTTTAATCTATTTTTTATATGGATAGATTATATTTTAAATTTGTTTTGATGTTTTATTAGATTATATTTTTACCCTTTAATCCAATGTTGGAAATTAGAATTAATTTCTTTTTGAAATTATACATAAACAATTGTCAATCTTTTGATAGTTATTGTTTCTTAAAAATGCTATTTGTTTTTGACAACGGGAATTAATTTAAAATTAATTAATCCAATATATTTGATTTTAATTTGGTAAAATATACATCCTTATTGAATTTGTAATATCAAATATATCTTAGGCTGAATTTTTTATATTCTTATGAAAATCTTCAATTTTTGATGAATAGTGAAACCACTAAGTAATAGTTAAAAATCAGACATTTTATTTAAATGAAATTTTACTACTTTTGTAAATTGTATTTCGAAAATCCGATTTACATGGTTGTTATTAGTAATTAAAAAGTTTTTCAATAGGATGAGAATAATTTTTTGTGAACAGTATGTTTTGACGTTTATTTACTGCGGTTAAAGGTAAATAAGGTAATTCAAGGTAAAAATAATTTTATAATAATACAAAATTACCTTAAAACTTATCCTAAAATTATTGGAAGAGTCACTACCAATCATGGGAATCCTTGGCTCGATATTGGGACCCCATAGAGCCACTTAATAATGATAATAACACTTTATTTTAATTATCTTAAAGTAAAGACAAAATTGACATTAACAAATATCTTTTAGTATATCAATTTTTACATGGGGATATATAAGTAATGATGTCATCTATAAATAATAATTGTAAAGATAAAAATATTTCATACATTATGGTGATTTTTTATAGTTTTTATACATAAAATAAAATAAATTATTTATGACACAATAGTGATGTAGTTTTTACCTCATTAATGAATGATGTAAATAAATATGATTATTAATATTTTAATAATATCTTAAACATATCCCATTCTTATTGGATGATTTAAATTCGAACATTATTCCTCTTAACATTGAATTTAATTATTTTTGGTCCTTTAGCAACCTAATATCAATTAATAATATAATAATATTTTCATATGTTCCTAAAGAGCCCCTCCTCTCCATTATAAAATGACACCACTTCTATCCCATTTCAAACACCTCTCATGCCCATTGGCTTGTCCAAACACTTCAAAAATAATCTCTCAATTTCCCCCTCTTCCTAATATAATCCTTAACATAATAAAAAGAAACTTCAATATGTCCTTTTGGTTCAAACCAAAGAAAGTTACCCAAATTAAAGGTAACTTCTTTCTCTTAAATTCTTTTTCTTTATTTTGTATTATTTTACTTCTACAACCCCCTAAAAAGTGTTTATTACATAATTTTATAACAAAATCAGTATCCTCAATATAGTAAGATGTTTATTGAGAATGATTCCAACTACACTTACACACACCACCATCTAATGGGAGAAGAACACATTGTTTCTTTGGATGACAAATTAACGCCTCATGAAACGATGATTGTTCGATTATCTCCTACTACCTCTCATGGTTGAAATTAATATGGAACTGTATTTATATATGATATATATATTATGTTTATTTTTATTTATATTTTTGTATTTTCCATTTATATCATTATTTTATGGTTTCCATTATGGGTTAAACGCGATTATTTCATTTGAGGTTGTGCGGACTACCACCCCCTCAAAATGATATGACATGATAGTGAATTTGTGGAAATATAATGGATGGAAATTATGATATTATATATGATATAATAATTTAATTAAAATATAGCTATGTATCATTATATTTTAATTCCGTTAAAATACAAAATAGAAATGAAAGTAGCATTCATGGGTACGTACGACTTACCATCTCTAAGAATGGTACATTTCATTTCTTCTCTAAAAATGTTATGTATTATTATAAATAGATAAATATACTAGATATATAATATATATATGATATCTAAATCATTTATATCACTCTGGATATAGTGTATTTTTGACCACATGGAAAAATTGTAATTATAACATGTTCATTTTTTACTCAACTTCTAAACATCGATAAAATATCCAATATGAACTCAAATAATTAAATAATGGATATACCAGGTAATAAGTGATATAAATGTAATAATAAACAAGAAAAATGTTTTTAATCAAGTAGAAATTAACTTACGATTAATCTTTAGGATGAACAAGGAATATACAAGACAAGTTAGACTTTAGGTAAGGGGTTTCTTATCTAATTTTTAATTCAGTGAGATTCCCATTATTCGACAAATATTTATTTCATGTCGTTTGTTGTGTAATTCCATTTGATATAAATTATCATGATACTCTTTATATTCATGGTATTATGTGATTCATTTTGTGGTAACTAACTTTTGTTCATACGTCTTGATTGATTACAATGAATTAAGGGGTTTCCCATCACTATTATTCTCATGAGATTCATGCAATATTGGACACTATTTCCTTTTGTGTGGAGTATGTAATTCTTCGGATTGTATTATTTTTGTTATATATTTTAATTTATGGTTATTTACATCTTCATACATGTTTCATGGGGTGTATGTTTCATAAATTACCAAATCGGTAAGGGAATTTCAAATTTCTATTTCCACTCATTGGGCTTTACGCATACCTCATTGATTAATTTACTCCATGATTATGTGTTGAATCACTATTTATTATTTGTGTAGTAATTTCCAATCCCCTTTGTATTGATATAATTTTGATACACATAATCACTCCATTGAAAAATTCTCAAGTCATCGATATGAACTTGATAAGTGTAATTTTAACTCAATATCCATTTACTTTGTTAAACATCCAATTCATTAGTATTGTTTTTTCAAAAATTTGTGTGAATTTCCTCTGATTTATTTACACTAAATATCCATTCATATTATGTGTATTTATATTTTTCACACATAAGTTTGTCATTGATTTATGGTTTGTGGGTAAAGAATTGAAATTTTGTATTCTCTTTTTATTATGAATATTTTTGTTTTGTTTCAAACTTTTCATATGAGGAATGTATTGGACTTAGTAAGTGACAGTAGGAGCCTGATATAGCTCCTTGATGCATCGGTAGGTCTCATGAGTCAAAATAGTGTTTTGGTACAAGGTATTGACAAAATCTTATTTTTATTCTTAGCACAAAGTGTTGACTATGTGGTTATGATGTCTGGCATTATGCATTTCATCATTATGGATTAGATATTGATATTTCATGTGGTTATTTGACTAGTAGACTACCCATGACAATGTTTTATTATGGAATTATTTACTCAGAACATGTTCCATTCATAAAGTGTTCATGTTTTTTATTTGTAAAGCCACGTGTCTTCATTTATTCACCATGCCTAAGGTTTCTGTTATCTTTTGCAATATTGCATACTCTTACTTAGCATTTGAGCTCACCCATTTCTCATGTTTTATTTTCCCAGTATATAAGGAAGTTAGTTATGAGTGTATTTCAAGAATAATCTTGGAATCTTGGATGTTTCAAATGGAATAAATTAGCGTTTTTATTCTTTTCAAGTTGTAGTGTTGAACTTATGTATGTATCTTGTTTCCAAGACTACTAAACTAATCTTTCCTTCAGGACTTGATTCCTTGTAATCATGCCAATGTATCAAAATAATGAATCAGCTGATTAATTATAAAATTGATAATAAAAGGGATACAGAACTAGATTAGGGATATTAAATAGCTTATAAAGAAACCTCCCAAATAATTTTTAAATATATAACCATTGGGATTCTGAGCAGTAATTTCATCATGATATTCTCGAGACCTCACTCAACTATTTTTATAGAATATTAACGACTAAAAAATTCTTACTTATACACTTATTGGGTATCAATATGATTAAAATTATTTTCATAATGAATTTAAATTTATTTACATGTCACCTGAACCCCAGCAATATTTGAATTAATAAAAGCATCAGCTTTGTATCCCTCAATGGTATTGGATGACAGAATCACTAATTTGATAACATCCGTTATGTATATAGATCCATTTGGCTAGTTATATTCATAAAAGGAAACTAAAATACATGTGAATTTAGAAATGATGTAGAACATGAATCCCAACTAACATGATGAGATAATAATTTATTAAACCCATTATCATATAATTTCATCAAAATTGAATTAAAATTTAGATCATGTTGTATTTATTTTTCTACTTCATCCAAATCATGGTTTTTCATTGATAGTGAATTTTATAATGAAAATGAACCTAATTATGAACACATGAATACATGGAAACAATTAAACATATTTTTAAGGTAGAAGATAATGAATTTTCTATGTTTTTTCATAAAGATACTATGAAACATGTTATAAAAATTAATCGAAAATATTTTTAATTTAACTATTTCATGTAATTTCATTCACATTATACATATATATCTTAAATTATATTTTATAATTTGGTGAAACATAATTTTTTAAAAATAATTAGAAATTAAATAATAGCACATACAATTATTATTCAAAAAAGAGGAAAAATAAAAGGTTCTCCTACCCCCACCATGAAAATTTAATAGAATAGCTATTAGTATAGACCTCATTCACTCTTTTCATGGAGCCTAAAAAATAATTTGATATTAAACAACAATGGATGTAATACAATTTTTCAGTTCAAAACTATGACGATCAACTCACCTTGACACATTAGATAATAACTCTAAGTGACCTTATAGAGGTTTCCAAAACCAAAGACCCACTTGTGTGCTATATAAGGATCATACAGAAATTTTTTTTTAATTTTCAATTTATTTATGTTTTTATTAATTCTTATTTCAATAATTTTTCTTTTCAATTATTTAATATTACATGTTTGTTTCTTGTGGATGGATTTAAAGAGATTAACTAAAAACTCCATCAACTAATAAACTATGGTTTATTTAACATTTACATTTTTTAATCTCTACCAATATTGTTACTCTTTCTTATTATTAAAATGGAAAATGTACTTTAATTTAATTTTAGGGACTACAAACTCTTTATAGATAAATTAGTTTTTGGATTTTTATTATTCTACTTATCTTTATCAAACATTATTAATAATATTTTGAGTATGATTAAATTCATTCTTGAAATTGAGAACATTTTGATGTTTTTAAAAAAAATACATTTATTTATTTTTTTAGTTTCCCATTTTTTTTAAAATGTATTTTTAACATGATTTTCAAATTTTATCCTTTAGATAATTTTGATCAAATGTAAAACTCATGTGGACTTGTTTTTCAAAAATAAATAATCCTACAAAAATGAAATGTTTATAAAAATTTATATAGGATTATTTTTCAGTTATCTATTTCATTATAATCATGATAATGTTTTCTAATATAATACTTTTTATCTTTTTTTCAATGTGTTGAGAAATATTTAAATGTGATGAAAATTATTATTGTACCATTTTGGAAGCCTATTTTTTGTTATGAATTTGTGTCCATAAAAATAATTTTTATACCAAAACAATGATAGTAATAAATATCCATTAACATACTCATTATGTATCAATATTAAAAGTCAAAATACATACCTACCGTTAATTATAATTTTATTTGAATGAAAATGGTGAACAAATGTTTGCGGGAGAGAGGTATCTGATTTAAATAAAACTATTTTTAAAGTTTTTTACATTATTTCATAAATTTATAATTCATTTTATGAATATGTATGTATTACCAAATATTTTATTCAAATATGGTAAAATTAAGAACAAATTTTTGAAAATTAAAATTTTCCTCTATTTTCATCACAAATATGATTTTTCATAAAAATTATATATCTCCATTCAGTATTAGACCATGCCAAAATGCGAAAAGAATGAAGAAAATATTACTGATTATCAAAACAATGTTTATACTAACCAAAATAATTAACTAGTAGTTTATAGGTCAAGAATTTTTTAGGTTGAGTGAGTTAGGTTGAATTATTTTTTTAAAATATTTCATACATTTTCCTTCAATCAAGAGAGAACCCTCCTCAATAAACATAAAAAAAATTATATTAAAAATATCTACCAACACATTTCCTTCAGAAGAACATAAGTAATGTAAAAAATATTTACATGAATTTATTATTTTATAAAGATGGAATTATATATGAAAATCATGCCTAGTGAAAAAATAGAGGCTCTATATAATGATAAATTATCATATTCAAAATCCATTAGTGAAGAGTGACACACAACCCATAATTTTGGAAATAAATTTATATTATAAATGAAAAATGTATGAATGAATTTTTATGATTATTTAGGAACTAGTGAATTAAAATCAATATATAATTTATAATTTCACATTATATATTTAAACTACAATGTGGGGGAAATTTATATCGTGAGATATATTAATAGACCTTGGTATATAATTATTTTCTCAAGAGAGAAATTTTTATGTGTCAGGGAAATTATATATAGCATTTATTTAATTAAATAAACTAGATATTTTAAATAATTTAATTATATCATATTCATGTTTTGATGGTATTTATCAGATATTTAATTTATAAGATTACATTGGGTTCCAATAAGAAACTATTTTAAAAAATAATTTGTAATTTTATACATCATCATTGGAATTGTTATAATATATTTTATCATAGATCATGGATTTTATTGATTATTTAAATTTTTATTGTTTTTTTAACGTAATTAGAATGGTAATGTGTCTGATAAAAAATCATTAATTATTATAGATGATAATTTCCTACTAGATTTCATTGATTTATCCTAATGGAAATCAGTTGTATCTAAGAGTGGTTCTTTACCTAAAAAGAAATTATATTGAATATTTTCTATGTATACCTGCCACTTCATTCAAAAATGAATTCAAACTATTTTTAATTTTAAAATTTGTGAGGATGTGTCTATTGTTTATGAAAAGTATATGGTTATGCGCATCCACATTCCATCAGATATAACGCCAACCAAACAATCATAAAAAATTCACGTAGCATAACTGGGAAATAATTAAAGCACCAATTATGTGTTCAAACTAGATGACGATGCATGATCCATCAATGGGTTCAATCTAAATGTACATAGTTATATGTATTTCTCCTATGGATTTTTACGGTTGTAGAGGGGAGTGATCAGGTTTCATTACAAAAGGACTATGGATCTCTTATTCGATGTGGGATAAAGGAAGTGTGTAAACTATTCATCATCTAAAACGTGGTAACATTGTTACCTAAAAATAGAGTCACATCATTCTTCTTCTTCACACATAGGGTCTATCATCCTTGTACTGTGTTTCACCGATCACCAAATCAATCTAGACAACCATAAACGATTTAAATGAAGGATGAAGTTGATATCACGTGTCTTCCATGTTCACTACTACATTGTGGAATATCCATGAAATCATGAGAAGAATCATGATCATCTAACCTACAAATATGAAGGCTATATGATGCTATATGTCACCTTAACCACTATTGGTAAGTCATGGTATTACATGAAAGGAGACTTTGAGGCTATTGTTGACTACTGTGAATGAATATGGAAAATCAAATGTAAGAACATTGCTAGATTGTAGTAGAGAGAACATGATTTCATAAATATGATATATATGTTTAAGAATATTGTTCGACACCATGGATTGTCACCATTGTATCATATCATACCCTGATTTAATACTATAGATCAATACATTTAAAATGACTCTCTGTTTGACATGAACCAGTATTTTTCCCCAAAAAATGTTTCACAATCATATGTAAAAACGAGAATTCCAATTACATGTAGTGTCTTCATCATTCATTGTGTATGGGGTATGATTATATTTTTTTGAGTATAGGACGTTGTATTATATTATAGGATGGATTACATAATTTAGTCATTCATTTCAGGTTTTAAAATATAATAACCTCTATGATCATTAATGTTATGTAGTAGAATAATTATAACTTATTTATCATGATATTTATGTGATATTAAGTAATATAAATTAGTAAAAAAAAAGGGAGTAATGTATTTCATAAATAATAGAGGATGTAGTTCTTGAAAATTGAGGTTTAGGGAAGGATTATGAACAAGTTTGTTTTTCTCAAGGAATTTTTTTGCTTGTATTTTCCTTATATTATTTTATTATATTTTAATTTTATTATTTGTATTTTTAAGTGCATATTTATGTTAAAATTTCACTATTTATATTCATCATTCCCCTCTCTATCATCCATTATCACAATTTAAATTCAATTAAATGTTTTACGTAGAATATAACTCAGTATTGATATGAGTAGTATAAACAAGTTGATTATTAATTTATTTATAATATATATATATATATTTGTGTGATATTATCTTTTATCACAATACTTTATTGTGTCATTTAGTTAAACAGAATTAATTTGATGATTGTACTCTTTACCCTATATACAATTCTACATCTAACATGTAATGTTATCACAATTGTTACATATTGAGCATTGAATTTTTAAGGATAATATGTCTCTTAGTTGAGAAAAAGTATATATAATTATAAATTCAAAGAATAACTATTATAAAACATAAATTATAAATGAATCCATGATCAAATTCTTTTATTTATAAATATCATTCAAATTCATCCTACATTCATCTCATTTCATGGTTTCCTCCATGTAATAACAACATTTTTTAATTGTTTTCACAAATATACAAGCACATTTAATATAATTTTTTGTAAGAGTAATGATTGGTTGAATATAAATGAAACCAAATGGAGACGACCTTGGTTATCCAATCCTAATATAATAATAATACAAGTGATTTTTTTCATACCTGAAAATATATATCATCATATATAAAGGTATGATTTTCTTTTTTTTAAATATTTATTTTACCAATTATATATATTTATGCTTCATCTGAGAATAATTTTGTATCAATTACTTATATAGAATTATAAAAGTTCCAAAATCTAATTTATTTTAATCAATATAGTTATTAAGTGGTACAAAAAATATTGTAAAATATAGAAACTAATATATAAGTATTATAAACATACTATTTCATTCTAGAACATGAATAATGAAGAGTAATATTTTATAGAGTTAAAAAATAACAGTGAATCATTGATTTTTTTGAATATTATTTAACAATGTGGTATTATATATTTCATGATGTTTAAGGATACTATATTTATACTAACATGGTGAAAAAAATTCCTAAGGATTATAATATAATTAAAAGAATCTAGGTGGTTTATGTAGTAAATTTTACAACTATCAAACCATATCTGATGAATGATAGATTTCTTTTATAAGTTAATTTGTGTAATTAGTTTAAAAATTGGTGTCAAATTAGGTATCATGGAGATAAATTAGTGATAATAATTACAAAAATTTCAACTTAATATTTATTAACTGACGATCTTGAAATTTTTTGATTGATATCATAAAAATAAACCTTAAAGGAGATAAGTTCCCTAAATGAATTTGTTTATAGAATTATGTATGTGAAATAGAAATCCTAAAAGTTTAATACATACACACTTCTTCAAAATACATGGTTTTGAATTGGCAGTATTAGAGAAAATTATGATTATTTCAAATAAATAGGTGAGTTAAATCAATAAAAATATTTAATAGGTCAGTCCAATATTTTGACTGGTTATGTATTATTGAATAGATTGAGAACTTTTCATATCAATGGTGAAAGATAAATTTACAACCTAATAAATAGAAACAATAAAGGATCAATGTGAGGTGGAGATATGGACTAAATGGTTCGCTATTTATACCTGGAACAAATAGTTGAAAAATAAATTGTAATGGTTATTGAAGGATTTATGGTGGGAAGGAAAATGGTAATGGTACCCTACATGCCAAAAAGGATGATTTTTCCATCTATATATATAATTTCATATTTATTATCATAACAAAAAATTATGGAAAATAATATTTATAAAATGGGTATAATTTATTTACTTGATGATCTATTAAAATGATAATTGAATTTTCCTATTGATGGATTTGAATAAAATAATAATAAATCATTTTATTTATTTTATATTTATATTCATGGGTAATGGGAAACATTGATCAATTTATATATTATTTGTAGAAATGTTTTGAATTTTGTTTTAAGGATAATGATATAATTATGATCGAGTACATAATAAAACCCAATGGGGGATATTTTTGTTACCAAAGTCCATTTGTTGTTTTTTTAATAACTAATGTAATGTTTTTTAATAAATTAAAAATGGTTGTACATAATATAACAAAATCCAATAGAGGATAATATTATAACTAAGTAGTTTATGTTGGTTAATATATACTAGTTATTCCAAATGTTTTGTGTGTGTTTGTTGTCAACATATTGTTTGAGAATGTATTTATATTTCACTAGAAGGTATGTTTTTTTCATCATAATAATTTTTTTATTCATTACATAAAATGTAAAATGATTATAGGTTGGTCCTCACTATTTCCAGCATTATGAACAAAAAATATTTTTCATGGTTCAATAAGAATATTGTTAATTAATTTATTTTTCCAAATATCATTTTATTATATATGTACAATGATTTAATTTACCCAGATTAAATTTTGGTTATTAAATGTTTAATAATCAAAGTGAGGCTGTTAAAAAATCGAAAGAAAATTTGTGATGGTCACCAGACAGTCATTAACTAAACTATCCTACTCTAAAGAAATTGATTGTGTAACAGTAAATTTTATTAATGTTCACAGGGTGACTTTATCACAATCATGGACTTTGCTCACCAAATTGATGGTTGGACACACCATAAATGCAATATTCTCTATTGAACAACCTCAATTTTTTAAACCCCATTAGCTAGCCTCTAGTAACCAAATGGCTAGCCGATGGAGTCTGAACATTCCTATAGACCTAAAAAAACTCCCCTGGGGAGATTCATGAGGCCACACGATGGTTGGGGGTATTCTTCTACCACTTCGATTCCATGCATCCTCATGCTACATCATCCATTGATTCTTCGACACTTTATCCATTAAAAACAATCACTTTAACACACATATAATAAAATAAATAACATTTACTGATTTTTTTATTAAATATAAAAATTTCACAAATCTAAAACAAACAAGGATTTTAAAATTTAGAGAACCATTTAGAAATTAGATATATATTTTAGGTTTGAATTGGTACTATTAAAGGGGTGTTATAAAATGTATTTTTTGTGAATATTTAATGTATTGGATTTCTGATGTGGAATTATCAATGTCATTAATTATTTACATGTTATTGTTTTAATTTAACAAAAATATGAGAAAATAATTTGTGTAATAAATTTTATGATACTTTTGGTTTTAGAAACAAAACAGAAAATTTGATTTTTATATGATATTTCAAAATAGTATATTATTAATGTGTTAAGATTGTTAATCCATAGAGTAGATGGTTTTTTGTTACATATTGGTCTATTTAGCTAAATACTATATTTTAATAGTCTTAACTAAATATAATTTCCTTTTCATATTTGATCATCTAGGGGAGGTCTATATAAGGATGTGGATATCCAATTACATAATGTTTTTCAGAACACCGTTGGGTGTTCTCATTAAATTTTTGTTATTTATTGGTCATTTGGTCTATTTTATATTATTCTTTAGAGTATGTCTAATTTTTTATATTTTTAGATTCATTATATATCAGTTGTATTTCATGATTGACTATTAATCCATTTTTCCATGTTGTAGCTTATTTCTTCTATTTTTGCTACTAATTTATTATTATTCTATAATGTTGAAATAACTCCCAAGTCATATGTTTTGAAACAAAATAATGGTCTGAAATCATATGGGGATCCTAAATTCACACCATGAATTATGGTGTAACATTTTAGGAGTTGTGGTATATTTCAAGAAATGCCAGTTCCTTATATGTTTTGTACATCACAAAAATAATTTTTGATATAAAAAAGAAAAAATAATTAAAGAATGGATTGTATTTTTTCTGTAAATTTAAATTGGTCCCATGAAATATTCTACTGAGGTCGATTTATTTTTTAAATTTTTAATTAATTTATGTGTGATTAATATTATAATAATGTCAACATCATGATATTAAATGTGGGATTCCTATTTTATGTGATGATAGTACTTTTATAACTAGACATTGTTTATTATTGCTGTTTTGACCTGGGAAGAATATTTAATATTGGAGAGTGATTTGGGTTGGATTCAAATGTTAATTGATTTATTTTGTTATGAAATATTTAAGTGTTTTTTGTTTTTAATATTGAATTTTGTTTAGTTTGAAATAAAGTTTTTAATCACATTAAATTTTCAAATTTGATATTGTTTGTATGGTTGAAATTTTAAAATGATTCTCATTTATCTATTAGTGATTGAATCAATGATATTCAAGTGTGACATGGTTTCTTAAAAATGTGTTTTAGGACACTTCATTATGTTAACATACTATGTAATGAGTTTTTTTGTAAGGAACATTTTTGGTTTATAATAATGTTTGATTTTATATTCACCAATGTGATTTCAGGACTTCTTCATATTAGTTATGAGATAATACCCTATTGAGAACATTATTGGTGTTATTTTGTGTAATCAACCTAAAAATATCAAAAATAAATATAGAGTTCTTTTAATGGGAGTTCCATGTATATAGATGGAAAAACATATGTTGGATTATCCTCATAGTAACATGCGTTGGGGTTATCCTAGGGAGTGTTGATAGAGAGAGTCTACATTGGAATCATGTAATCCATGTGGATATTGTTGTGGTTTTTGGTTTTATGGATGGAGTATTATCGATCAATATTTGTTGAATACTAGTTTATCTATAGTTTTGGATTTTTTTTATTTATATACAATTATTACAGTTTATAAAGGGAAAATATATTTTTCTTTCAGGTACATGGTGGTGACTTTTTTGGATAGTGAATTGTTTTGTGATTTATTCACATTGAAATGGAAAATATTTTTCTTAAAGAAATCATTGTCAGTGTATTATTTTGAATCTAGTTATGTGTATTAGTTCTTATATTTAATGTCCATGCATAATTGTAACATGATATTTGTTGCAACCCTTTGAAGTGATAGACCAGTGGAAGGGCCCTTCTACTAGGATTGGATATAGGGAAGTAAGGATGGGTACAAGGATACATGGGGGAATAATATTTTCTCTAGTCGGACAACGGTGATGTTGGGTGGAGTTTCTTATCATTGTCATCGTGGAATGTTATTATATAGGTTAATATTTAATCTCCATGAAATGAATCTTATGAAACCATGGTTAGAGAATTATCATTTTCCCATGAGGAATATCCCTAATTATTATTTTATTTGTGTATAGAGATATAATATTTTGGTACTTTTGATCACTAATTCTTATAGTAAATTCATTTTTTATAATAATAATGATTAATATAATTGGATTTAGTCTGTGATGTTTTGTAATTTCCTTAAGAGGTTTTATGAGAGTTGTTGTTTGCATAAATCCTAGTGCTTTTTGAAAGGGGTTTTTAATTGTTCATCTATTGTATATCAATTATAAATTTTTAGGAGATCTAAAATAGGCATCCACATTATATATTTATTCATTATTTTTTTCAGTGATTTAATGATTGGATAGTTAATACTTCTTAGGTATTAAGTTGGTGGATTGTGGAAAATAATTTTAACATAAGATTCATGTTTTTGAGGCCACCATCATTTATCCACTACATTGACCTGAGACATTATTGTGGAATAATATTGAATGGTGTTGACAATTATAACACCCAAAATTTCAAACTATCATTTATTTTTTAATGTCCATTTTTTTTAATTAGGTTTCCAAACTAAACATAAAAGTTCTACAGTTTTTATTTGATGAATTATTTGAATGAATGGTGTATATAAAATTTTATAGCTACCATTACATAATAAATTGTTTTCATTAAAATTTTTATGAATGGTTAATATATTCTAGTATCATGTGGTTCAATTCAGAACGTAAAAATACTTTGGGAATCTATATTAGACCTTTGGTATTAATGTTTGATGATGAATAGATTACAAAAAGTTTAGTAAAACTTGTGATAGGTTTGAAATTTGGATCCCTAATTTTATACATTCAATTTCAAGTAACTGAAATTAGTTTCCCAAATGTGTAGAATCCTATGTGAAAAAATAGTTTGTATTTTTTATATAAATTGGTATGTTCATTCTTAGTGACCAATTAGGAAAATAGTGAGGCTAATACATGTTGTTTTCCTAGTCCCCAAAAAATTAGGAATTTTCCAAATTTCATTTGATTACTGTTGGGATTTGGTTCCCATGATTTCTTATTAATACAGATATATGACCATAAATTATTTTTATGGAGTTTTTCCCCTCCCCCTATCAATTTTGGTGGACTTGCCTTCTAATTCAAGTGGCTTCGGTCTTTGGTAACCTCATTTTTTAATGTTTACCTCTTTCAAATCCCCCCCCCCATACTGTCTCCCCGTTGATTTTTTTTCATCCCCAATGAACCATAAGATAAAATTGGGTTTATTTTATTGGGATTAGTTTATTTATTCATATGGGTGATAGTTTTTATGGAATTCAGTATCCCCCTTGGTGTCTTTTTTGTGTGTTTCCCATCGAATAAAAATACTTATGCATTGTTTTCAATTTATCAAAGGGAATATTTTCATTTTTGTCACTTTAAAATAATTTTTTTAAAATTCATAAGGTATTTAAAATTGTTTTTATTTCAAATTATGAATATATATATTCCCATGACAAACCAATATTGATTTAAATTTATTTTATCCCTTGGAATAGAAATGGATTCCAATCCTAGTGATTGTGAAAAATTCTAACTAGATTATAAATGAGGAAATTGATTAATAATATGGTGAAGAGAACTAAAATAGCGTTTTTAAATATTTTCATAACCATAATTAACTTCCAAACAATGTTTTTAGTGTATTAATCAGTTTTAAATGTTATCCATGGAATTTTTATTTTGAATAGGTTGTGATAACCCTTTTCCATGGTATTTAAAATATTTTATTAAACATGGTTGATATAAAAGTATGTTTTATAAAATATTTGAGTTACCATTTGGGTTTCAATTTTATTATAAAAATTATTCCCAAATTTTCATTAGGATAATTTGAATATTGATCATGTAACCTATGTAGTGAAAACCTCTTTTTTAGAAAAAAACTCATTATTGATTTTTTTTTTAAAATAATTATTCATTAAATGTGTTAGTAACTCATTAATCCCCGAGTGATTATTGTTATGATCATTGTGGTATGTAAGGCCTTGAGTGGATGTCTCATATTGATTCATATTTATATTTTGTATATTCATTTTTATAATTGAGGTTTATTCATTTTTTGAGAGAATTAGTGGGGCTTTGAGTTATACCAAATTATTTATATTTGACCTTTTTAATTATTAATTTTACTAACACAAATTTTAATTTTAATAGAAATAATATTAATATAGTAGATGAACTATATATGGAAGAACCCTTCTATAGATAGTTGTTTCACACGAGAGTATCTGATATATAAATAGATATTTTTTTAATGGATGGTGTATGAATCCATTGATCCATCAATATTTCATTTGTTATTTTGGTAGAGAAGGATATTGATGAATTTTTATTTATGGATATTTTAAAAAGACTAATAGGTACCTTGAAAAGTTTAGTTCTGTCTTATTCAATTATTTATTTCTAATTCAGGTATTTATTTCTAGAACCATAGGAACATTTCCAAGACATTATGATCCAATTTAAGTTCATTCTAGGGGATTTTTTCCACATTGTTATTATATCTCAATCTTATTGAATGATTAATTTTCACCCATTTATTCATTTATTATTTATCACTATCATTTAACATTTCATTATTTTTCCATCATTCAGCCTTTCCTTATTCATTATTTTGGATTTATATTGAAATGGTCTAAAAGTGAATTGTGAATGGTTTTAACATCATAGAGGTGAATGTGCGGTTTTAGTTTTCTTTCATAATATCTTATTAATTGTGTTTAATTTTTAGTTCATAAAAAAGTAATATTTTTACAATGGTATTTTGTATCATTTTAATGAGATGGTGTAAAATGTTTTTTTTCAAAACATTTGGTATTTTGAGATTGAAAAAAATATCTTAGGCCATAATGTATGGTTTTATTTGTAACTATATTTTCATTGAATTTATATAAGATCATTCCAAATTGAAAAAAAATATTTTATGAAAATTGAAATATGAAATTTTAGTTTATGAGACAGTTTTAAAGTGGTTCTTTAAATTGGTGTTTTGGAAAATGGGGATTCAGTCGAGAAACAGGTCATTCCACATGATTTAGCCCCATTAATAAAAATAATAACTAGTGTATTAAGGTATATGTGATTTGATAATTAATTATTTTTTAAAATATTAATAGTAATTTAAATTTTTCCATTATACTTAAAAATATAATTATTAGAATGAAATATTAAAGAAACTATATTTATTTTGTGGGTAGTAATATACATGGTCATCTCTTTCACTCCACTACTTTATATGTCCATGTCTGATCGATATATACTCTTCACTATCAATCATGTGGGGGTGATATTGAGGTTGATAATTAGCACTGGTAATGTATTGGCCCATTACAGGTGTTTTGGGGTTCTATTTTGTCTTGGTTTTTGTATTTTTAATTTCGACCTATTTTATTTTGTCCTTCTAATTTTTTTTATATCAATTTATTCAAGTATTCTTAATTCCATTGTATATATATTTTGGATTATTTCATATTATTATATTAAATTAGATGTTTTTTTCTATTTTAATTTATAATATTGTATCATGGAAAGATAATTCCCATTGTATATTCTTTGATGAAAATGGACTAATTACAATATTTTGGGGATCACATATTCTATCCATTCCATATGACGAACAAGGCCAGGATTTATTCAAGATTCATCCTTGGGAGAGTTTTCTACAAGTTTCCATTGGTAATTTAGGGGAAAACAACTTTATGAAAAAATGATGAACATAAGATTATATGATGCGGAAGAAGATATCCATTGGTAACCATGAAAATAATTGGCATTTAACATAAATGAAGTATAATATTCAATAGGGAGATGTAATACAATTGATATATATCTATAGATAATACATCATTCAAATACGATAAATAGAGTGGTTATAGTGGTTGAATTTTAATAGGGGAAGTATACTTATTTAATATATATTATTTAGGTTGAATGAACCTAACAACGTATCCATAAGATTCTGTCAAGAATCTACCATTATGGGCCTATCTATGACACATCCTGCACACTGTGGCCTATAGAAACTCCATGAGAAATTTCTAGAGGACCATTCATGAAAAAACTCATTGTGGAATAGATTTTTGAGAAATAGAGTGGTGTATGATTATAGAACCTTAGGGTGTGGAGGTTTTAGATATGGTAAGTAATGTTTTATTAGACTCATAGGTATCCATTTTATTGTGTCTTTCCTAAAACCTTCACCATTGAATAAACCACAAGAATGAAGCAGATTCCTTGGAAGAAATGAATATTTTCACAAAAAATTTCCAAAACACATCCAAAATCTCAAAAAACACCAAAATTAAACATTCAATTAAAATGAATAATTTAAATTCATAAAAGGGAACTAATTGGTTTCAAACATATAATTAACATGAATACTAACTTACAATCTATCCTAAAATTAAATAATTCATTATGTAATTAAAAAAAATCATTTTAGTAGGATATATTGATCCTTTAAATAGAACATATTTTATTTCATAAATTAAAAAAATAAAAAAAAATATACAATTTGTAACTAATTTATGAAATGATATCTTTTGAGGAATTATATTAGTATACATACATGATAAATTTAAATATATAAATATATATTCATATTAATGCATATCAATAAACCATGAAATATATGTATTAAAAAAAATTCATGGACATGAAAAGAGAATGAAATTGGGACATCAACTTTTTGAGTGGGGATCCATTGAATTTTTATTATTAACATATCTAACTAATTATAAATATGTATAGTGAATCCTGGAATCTCATCGATATATTTAGATAATTAAAAATTATATGTTAAGCAATGATAATTTATTCTAATGAATTATCCAAATATTGAAGAAGTTATTTTTTATTTTATCATTTATTAGATTTCAATGACTTGACTTAATATCTATTATTTGTTCACATTTGGATACAATGTAAATAAATAAACAAATAAATCATAATTAAAAATAAAATATATATTTATATTATTAATTTCATAAATATTCTATATAACTAATATTATGAGACTTTGAAAAGGAAAAACTAATTCATTACTTAACTAATAAAAAATTGTATGGGGAAGGATATTGATTGAGACCTAAGGGATTTGTGATGATCCCTAAATATTATTGTAAGGGATGTATGTCTCAGTGATGAGTAACTTCTCCTAAATCACGATATCCACCAAAGAGTCAGATTATTTTTGATTTTTGTACACTGGCCCAAGTGTGTTTATATTATCCTTGGATGTAGAATAGTATGGGTGATATAAAGTAAAATTTAATTTCCATTTTTTATTATATTTACTGTATATGTGTATAATATTTTTTGTGAGTTATATAGAGGTAAATTTTGATAAAAAATTAGTATTGATCACATAAGATAAATATTGGGAAATGTGTGAAGATTATAGAGATGTATTTTAATTTTATATGCACATTGATGCACCCCATCCCTCTCATGTTGCCTCTTGATTCACATTTTAATCTATTTTTTCCTACACACACGTATGATAGGAAACTGATATCATTAATTATTATATGATTTGATTTATAGTATTCAATATTATAGGAAATTACCCTCATAATTCCCTCTAATAATTATAATAAAAATAAATTCTCTATTATAATATTAATGTAACATAATTATGAGGAGGATCCAAGGGAGATATTAAGAAAAATTATAAGGTTAGTCATTTTATTCATTTTCTTTTGAAACATTAATTATTTTGAAATGAATACACCATCAAGATCTATTTGGATATGTTTTCCCAAATTCTTACCCTTGAAAGCCAATTTAAAAATTATAAAATTGTATAAAAATTCAATATATTATTTTTTTAAGATTCATCATTTATTTTATGGGATTCCATATTTTAAATTTCTTTGTATCATCAATAGTTATATGATATATTATCCTCATTAGAGAATTTATAATGGAGTGATGATTTCCCTAAAAATTAATTTTATTATAATATTTAATGTGATGAAATCAATAATGATTTTATATAAATTGGAATGTAGAATTGAAAAATTACTCCAAAACATTAATAATTAATTATTTTTTTTAATAAATAATGAGTACAAATAATCCTCATAAGTAATAAAAATATTGTTTTAAAAAATTCTCAATACATATATCTTATAATATCTACACCAGTTTGTTCAATAATTTTATCAGGAGTATATTATTTATATTTTCTCTCAATATTTACATCATTTCTTAAAATAAATTTTTTAATAATGACTTATATGATTTATATAAAAATATATTCTTCTCATCTAATCATAATGATTCAAAATTATAATGGTAATATGTAGTTCTAAAAAACTACATTACTTTATAAAATAGTAATAACATATAGATATTCATGTGTTTTATAATGTTCACATTTTAACCCATTATGATGATTATATTATCAACAGAATTTTAGAATATAGAATTTACAATCAATTGAACACAATGTATTTTTTTTGAATAAAACTCTACATTATCTCTTCATATATTTAGTCAACTTTATTTGTTAATTAATGTAATTTTCTTCAGATATGTTGATTGTAATTATATATTCAACACATTATTTTAATTTTATAAATGTATAAATAATGGTATTTATGACGTGATAGAATTTTTAAATACTTCTAGTGAATCAATGAGGAACCCACTAAATACATTGGCATCTAGAACATTCTATTTAAATCTCTATGGGAATCCCAAAACTATCGTTTTTGTTGGACCTCCACCTATAAGTACAGTAGAGATCCAAAAAACAAGAAACTCACAAAAACAATATCTTTATTGAAAAAAAAAATCATTGAAAAATGATTAGAGAAGAGGAAAGAACAAACATGTTATAATTTTTTTCCACCATAACCCAACATGGGATTGTAGTATACGGAGTGTCCCACATCAAGACTTAATTCAATTACATATCTACTCACAATAATAAAATAATAAGATAATTATAAAATATTGGAGGACTTATTTCTATGAAAATGCAAAAAAATAGATTAAATTAAAATATATACAATAATAATTTAATACTTAAAAGAACACACACATGAAAATATAAATCATGTGTCACATAATAAACATCCATTGAATATTAAAAAATGAACATAATTTTTATGGAATAAATAAACCAAATATATTTAGTAGAAACCACCCTATCAAAATAAAAATGCAGAACTCATTAATTGTAACAGCCCAGTATTCAATGGTATACTTCTATTTGAATAATACAATATTGTGTGTTGTACACAACTTCGAGATGTAACACACCACGACCAATCAAACTAGCCATTATAAATAGTAATATCCACTTTTTAAATTTTTATAAATTTTATCTTTAAAAATGGACTTCAATTTTTGATATGGAATATCAAAATTAGCTTAGGGTGATTTTTTGTATTTTTCCGAAAACATTCAATTTTTTATGAATAGTGAAAACACTCAGTTATAGTTTAAAACCGAATTTATATTTAAATATGAATTTATTTTATTTAAATTTATTTTAGCTCAAAATAGATACATAATACATATATAATTTCAATGAAATTCATTGGAGTTAGTTTATAATAATGTTAGATATACAAAATGTTATAGAACTTTTTACCGTCTATTACCCACCTCCTAGGAGCATTTGCAAATTTACATAAAACATAATTTTACCACTTATGTGAGTTGAATTTTAAAAATCTGAGAGACACAGTTGATATCTTTAAGTAACATGTGATTCAATAAGATTAAAATATTTTTTGTTGAATAGTAACTTTTTTACTTTTATTTACCACGGTTAAAAGTAAATAGGGTAATTAAGGGTAAAAAGGATATTTTTATTACCCTAAAACATGTCCTAATTCTATTGGATAAGTGTAATTCGACCAAAAAAAACAGTTGGAATAATATATGATTCTTTAAGTCCACATGGATTAGATTAGGAAATTTATTATTATTTAATTCAAATAAGAGTTAAAAGTGTTAAATTGAATGTTTAATAACTAATCCATTTTCAATATAGGGATACACATAAGATAAATTAGACTATAATTATTAATTAGATAGATAAAATGATTTCCAACATAATGGTATTGTATTTAGAATATTTAGACATTAAATAATTAAATTTATTTGTGACACAATAGTGATGTAGTAATTACATAATTAATGAAATATTAAAATAATTGATATTATAAATATCCAAATAAATGTAATTTGACACTTTTTATGAATTAAACTAATTTTATAGGTTAATATGACATGTTGGGGTTGGTTATATGAATTTTTTTCAAAGTAATAATGATGATATAAATTATTAAAAAACAAAATACCAAGTAGTGTCAAAATTGAAATAAAAGATTTTTTAAAACCAGTATTATATTATTAATTGATATTCTATTGCTAAAAATATATGGATCATAAAAAAGACTTATATAATGATAGATGTATCAATAATGATCCACTTGGGGTTCTCATGGAAGTATTTTGTACGTTTATTAACCATATAATATAAAAATATAAAGAGACATGGTAATGTCAAACTATTTAACTAAGAGTTAAATCTAAAAAGATATAGTTAATATAGTATCCTAAAGCAGTGTTAAACCTATTGGTTGATTGGTTTTGTACCCATACCAACCTTATCCCTTAAATTATTCATTTTGGTGCCATTATAAACCGAAAATGATTTTATTATAAAATAACACTTCTATATTTTCATAAGGTTCCCTTCACCCCTATTATAAAAGGGCAGTCCCCTTCACTCTAATTCAAAACTTCCAAGCCATTTTTCTCGGCCTCCCCATACCAAAATATCTCTAAAATATCCTACCTTCATCCTAAAGGCCTTACATTAGTCAGGAAGCCAACTTATGGATCCCTTTTGATCAAATAAAAAGGAAGAACCCGTAGAAGAGGTAAATATTTCCTCACCTCTTTCAAGTTTCTTTCTTCTTCCACATCCTCTTTCTTTTTTGTTTTCAGTCTAAAATAATAACTATATAATCCTATATATACTATTATGTTATTAATAATATAGTACAACCATATTAATTATTACATCCATCCTTTTGAGGACATGTCACCATACGTGCGTTTATGCGGCTTACCGTCTCAACGTCATGGTGTAATTGTTATTCAATACATTATTATTTGGATGCACATAATAATGATGTGTAATTGATTTAAATAAAAAATATAACATGATAATTATTCTTTATATATTATATACCATCCAATTATATATTATTTTAATATCAACTGAATGAAATTGTCACTCGTGCATAGGTACAGATTACTGTCTCCAGGAACGCGATGGGATTCATTCACCATCGTATTTATTCAACACTAATTATCATTAGATGATTAAAAATAATGTTTAAAGACAAAATATCAGTATGAATACGAATAAGATACATCCTATTCATAACAAATATTACTTACGTAAAAAATAATATAAAAGAAAACAAATCAGCTAACACGTGAAATGACGATAATACAAATATATTATTAATAATGAAATGTTAAAAGATCATATATGATATCACATTAATTTATATGATTCATTAATAATTTAATAACAATTATTTTTCCATTATACAGGAGTTGAACCTACCCTTGACCAATAAAAAGTACAAGGTAATGGTTAATTTCACAATCTATTTATTATCTGAGGTTGTTTATACGTAATTATCTTCTGGAACCTCTTTATCATCCACATCAGTGTTTCCTAAAAATGTATTTCAAAACATTTTTACGGTTTACTATAAAATGGGGAAAACTCATATATACCCTTATTTTACATTATATGGTTGAGAGGAATCTTTCCCTCATTTTCCAAACAAGGCACTTTATGACGTTTTCGACAAAATTACTGTAAGAATGTTTTTAACATATATATCGAGTGCGGCTATTTTCAGCCATTATAACATCGTCGAAGCTTCCCTTGCAATTTTTTAAGAATATTTTCAAAATAAATATTTTATTATATGATTTATAAATATAAAGATATATTTCTCAAAATAATGTTTTGATTTCATCTACGTCGACATCCTTTGATGGATTTTAAACTTATTTGAAGTTGATTAATTATGATACAAAACATAAATACTGTATTGAATGATTTGTGATATGTTTGACTATGGATGTGTTATATTTACACCATTAATGTTTTATTGATAATGTATTGACATTTCATATGCCAGTTTTAATATGAATGTTTATGTTATGTTTAAACATTTTCATATGAGGAATGCATTGGACTGAGTAAGTGATGGGTGGAGCCCGCTATAGCTCTTTGATGCATCAGAAGGTCTTATAAGACAATCTACTATCTTGGAACAATGCATGGGAAAATATTATTTTTATTCATGGAACAAGGTCTTGACTATGTGGTTATGAACGTCTGACATTATGCATTCCATCATTATGTAAGTGTCTATTGATATTTCATGTGATTATTCAACTAGTAGAATATCAATCTAAGTATGTAAATGGAATTATTTTGATTTATATTTTCCATATTATAATGAAGTTTATGTTTAAAAGGATTTTTTTGGATTAATAAATTTCCTTTAATGTTTATTCTTATTTATAAAAATATCTGTTATATTGGTATACTTTCTGAGCATATGAGCTCACCTATTTCTATGTATTTGTCTTCCTAAATATGATGAAATATATTATAACTGACCTGCAGAGATAGTCTATAGGGTCTCAGTGTTGTCTATGGAAAAAGTTTTGTGGTAGTTGTCCATTTTATGATGCAATTAATACTTATTAATGTATCTAGTACTTCCAAGGCTACTAAATGAATCTATCTTTCGAAAATTGTTCTTTTATGATCATGCCAATGTTATGTAATAATGAACAGCCTCTGTGTGACTAGGTTTGGGGCATTATAGTGGGTATAAATGAATTTTTAGTTCAAATCGTGGTATCTAGATTTAGATAAACTCTGATTATAGCACATTATCCTAAGATAGACTTTGAGGATTAGTATAAAAGAACTTCCTATAATTTTGGTATTGTAATGATTTTGTGAGTTTTCAAAGAAATAAATCCATGTCTGGATACGAGTAGGTAGAGGTGGCTCTGGCACAGATGTACCAAGGGGTAAAACAAGAAAACACAGCTTTGAGGTAGAATTGAATGACAACTATTGCACGACAACAGGCCTTGCATCACACTTTGTTATGACAATCCCAGGGGATACTCTTAGGATAATTCTCATTTTCTATAAAAACCATTATGAAGGGGTTATGAGTATATTATTCCTCAATGAAAACATTTTTATGATTATGGATTATATCCATAAACTGTTCAATTTATGTTTAGTGTTTTACAAGTTTGGATTTATGTATTGTGATTTATAAACTAATATAGTTTATGCCATTGTTTAGAAATGTTGCAGAGTAGATGGAATGGAAACTGTATAAATGCATGAACACCATGTAGGGATTTCCCTCCTACTCAAGATAATTATAGTGGAGACGGTGATACAACTAGTGATGATCAGCTTGTCACAATAAATGGATAACTCACTCAGGTTATGAATAATAATCATACCTATATAGAGCACCTTGATCCGCAGTGTGGAGGATTAATGTTACATCTCTTCATGAGGAAACTACAACCAAAATTCAATGTCTGTAACTATATAATAATATCCGAGCAATGGATAAATTCCATAGAGAAAATATTTCACGCCTTGGGGAGTACCTAAAGAGAAAAGGTTTTTATGGAAGTTTACCAACTCACTGGAGATGCTGATCAATGGTGGTCATTGATTCAAAACACAAAGGAGGATTATATGTATCAAATATAGAATGGAGGGAGTTTAATGAAATATTTATAGAAAAATACTTTCCTGATGACCATTGAGTGGATAAGGAAAGAAAATTTCTCAGTCTGAGGTAGAAGGATGATTGGAATTTTTCAATGTATGAAGCTAACTTTACAAGTTTAGCATGTAATTCTGCGGATTATATACATAACCCACGAAATATGATTGATAATTTCACTGATGGATTATAACCATTTTTCAGTCGAGCAATAGTTGGACAATCCTTCTCTTCTTATGAAGATATTATCTCATGTGATGTCAAGACTGAAAAAGAATTCTCTAAGTCTTAAGACTTCAATGAAAAGCAACCGAAGAAGTGATCTCCTAAATACTCCAGAAATGGAAATAAGGGGATGAAGGGAAATGTTGAACATCTATCCTGCAGTAAATGTGGGAAAAAACACCCTAGTACATGCCAGAAAATAATGGGAGTCTGTTAGAAGTGTTTTAAAAATGGCCACCATGCACGAGATTGCATGGGGAAGAAAGGGGATATCGATGTTGAATGCATCAAATGTAGAAAAAGGGGGAATTATGTGAATGAATTTCCTAATAGTTAGGGGAAATTACCTCATAATAGGTGAAGGGATCTTGTCCAAGCTTATCCCATCACAACTCCTGAGGTTGAAGCTCTGAAAGACATGGTAGAATGTAATTAAATGGTTTACTCAAGTTTAGAAAATAAATTATTTGATTATGGAACATCTAATTATTTCATATCTTCCCAGTTTGATATAAAAATTATATATTTATCATTTGATTTAACAAGGGAGTTGTCAGTCAGAACTCCTAAGGGAAGTATCATGACAACAATGTTTTGTCAATCATCCCCCATTATGGCTTATAAATGTATTTTATCTGCTGATCTCATCAACATACCCATGATTGAATTTGATATAATCCCCGGTATAGATTTTCATTCAGACTATGATAAGAAAATTTTGTTGTATGAAAAGGTTGTTACTTTTTATAATGATGATAAAGAGTACCTTATATTTATAGCAGTAACGCAACCACCTAATTCTTATCTAGATCCATCCTCACTAGCTAAACTAAATTAAATTATTGGGGAGGAAGAGAATGATATAATTATGGTTGAGTAAAGGAATGTACAAATATATGATTTACCTGTTGTGAAAGAATATGTTGATGTGCTTCCAGAAGATAAACCTGGACATCCTTCAGAATGAGAAATTGTGTTTTCAATTGATTTAATTCCTGGTTCATGGCCCATATCGATGACCACTTATAGAATCACCACTATGGAATTAGTGGAACTAAAGAAACAACTAGAGGAATTGTTTAAAAAGGTATTTATTCTCCCTAGTGTTTCTCCATGGGGAGACCTTGTTCTTTTTGTTAAGAAGAAAGATGGATCTATGAGGTTTTTCATTTACTACAGGGATATCAATGCTATAAAAATAATGAACAAGTATCCCTTACATCAAATTGATGACTTATTTGACTAAATTCTTGGAGCTCAATAATTTTGAAATATTGACCTTCGATATGGATATCATATGATTTGTGTCACGATGGAAGACATTCTGAAAACAACAATTGAAACCCGGTACATGCATTACGAGTTTATTGTAATGCCTTTTGGATTGACTAATGCACCCTCTTTCTTCATGAATCTGATGAATAGAGTTTTCAATGAATATCATTATGAATTTATAGGGATAGTTATTGATGATATCAGAGTATACTCCAAAATATATGAAGATCATGAAAATCACTTGTGCATTATCCCGAAGACACTTAGACGACATGAATTATATGGGAAGTTTAGAAAGTGTGAATTATGGATTTATGAGATTTCTTTTCATGGCCATGTTGTCTCTAAGGATGGAATAACAATTGATCCATCTATGAAAAAGTTTATCCAAGAATGACATGCACTGATGAGCATAAATGAGGTATGTAGTTTTATTGGTTTAGCAGGTTATTATCGACATTTTTTCATGAATATTTCCCAGTTGGATAACCCAATAAAAAAGATCACACGAAAAGGGGATACATTTTTTGGAAAAAAATAGTGTGAAGGATTTTTTTGAATAACTGAATGGAAGATTAGTCAATGCTCCTATATTGACTCTAACATCGTGGAATGATGGATTTTTTATTTATAGTGATGCATCAATGAAATTACTTGGTTATTTCCTTATGTAGAATGATAGGGTTATTACCTACACATCATGACATCTAAAAATTCATAAGAAAAACTACATACTAATGATACTGAGTTAGAAGATGTAATATTTTCTTTGAAGATACGAAGACATTATCTCTATGGTAAAAAGGTGAGATATATAATGATCACAAGAGTTTGAAGTATATTTTCTAATAGAAATAACTCATCATGAGATAAAGGAGATGGCTTGAAATACTCAAGGATTATGATTACATGATACAATACCACCCGAGGAAGGGAAATAAGGTGGTAGTTTCATTGAGCTGAAAATATCATGGAGTTTGAACAAGATGAGTGTTAAAAGAGATCCTATTTTCATGGATCTTGTAAATATGGATATAGGAATAACCGTGGATGGTGAAACATCAATGATTTTTCAAATAGTTACCAACCCATCTTTACTAGAAAAGATAAAAAGTTCTCAGGTTGATGATGAGGAGTTTTTAAGAGAAGAGTAAAGCTATGAATGATGGGAGATTGAGTGAATTCGTATAAGAAGATGAAATTCTGAAATTTGGGATGAGACATTGTTTCCCTGATATACCTGATCTAAAAAGTGAATTGTTGGATGATGCTCCTAGTTCCAGCTTCTTTATACACCATGGTAACACTATCATGTATGGAGATTTGAGGGAACATTTATGGTGTGACAACATGAAGAGGTTGATTGATAATTTGGTGTCAAGATGGTTGATTTTTCAACAAGTGAAAGCTGGAATGCAACAACGTGGAGGTGTTATGAAACCACTTCTCATACCTGAGTAGAAATGGGTTGATAATACTGTATAATTTGTCATGGGAAAACCAAATACTCCTAGAAGCAATGATCCAATACGGGTCATTATTGATTGTCTTACAAAGTCATCACATTTTTTTTCTATAAGAGAAGATTTACCACTTGATTGTTTCGCAAGAATATATATTAATGATGAAGAAAGACATCATGCAGTACAACTATCGATTGTTTCTAATCGTGATCCCCATTTTACATCAATATTCTTGAAATGTCTTCAGAATGTCCTGGATACTAAACTTCATTTGTGCACTACCTTCCACCCCCAAACTGATGGAAATTCAGAAAGGAATATTCAAACCATAGAAGAAATTTTGAGATCATGATCACATGACATTCAAGGTATATGGGATCAATATTTACCTCTAGTATAATTTTCCTATAATAATAGCTTCCATTCATGTATTCAGCTGGCACCATATGAAGCATTATATGGAAAGAGATGTTACACACTAACCTATTGGTATGATGATGGTGAAAGAAAACTAATAGGCCCAGAACATGTGGAGGAAATGATAGAAAATGTGATGGTAATCGAAAATAACATCAAAACAGCTCAATGTAAATAGAAGAGATATTGTGATAACCAAAGGAAGGATTTGGAATTTCAGGTATGAGATCATGTTTTCTTGAAGGTATCTACATGGAAGGGTGTTATACGTTTCAGTATAAAGTGAAAATTAAGTCCAATGAACATCGTACCTTTTTGAATTCTAGAACGAATTGGGGTTGTACCTTACTATTTGGAAATACCGTCAAGTCTCTCCAATGTTCACGATGTTTTCCACGTAACACTATTGAGAAAATACATTCCTGAGACAACACATGTACTCACCTATGAAGAATTAGAACTGGAACCCGATCTGTTTTATTGCAAAGATCCAATCAAGGATCTTGATACAAGAGAACAAGTTCTGAGAAACCGGACGACTTGTCTGGTAAATTTTCTATGGAGAAACCATAAGATGGAAGAGGAAATGTGGGAACCCAATGAACATATGATGAAGAACCACCCAAGTATTTTTAGGGAGCAATGTTCTAGAAATTTCGAGTTTGAAATTATTTGAAGGATGAGGGAATTTAGCACCCCAAGGTTCCACCATATGCTTCTCTTTGAATAATACAATAACATTTGTTATACACAACTTCGAGTTCTCACACACCACAACCAATCAAACTATCCATTATGAATAGTAATACCCACTTTTTTAAATTTTTAAAATTTTATCTTTCAAAATGGAATTCATTTTTGAATTCGGAATATAGAAATTATCTTAGTGTGAATTTTTGGTATTTTTATGAAAACATTCAATTTTTTAAGAATAATGAAAATCACTAAGTTATAGTTTAAAACCGAATTTTTATTTGAATAATTTTTTATTTTATTTAAATTTATTTTAGGTCAAAATAGATACATCATACCTATATATGTTCAATTTAATTCATTGGAATGATTTTTTAAAAAAAATTAGAGATATAAAAATTTTATTGATCTTTTTACCGTCATTTTCCCACATTCTAGTAGGATTTGAAAATTTACATAAAACATATTTTTATCAATTATGTGAGTTGAATTTCAAAAATTCAAGAGGCACGGTTGATATCCGTAAGTAAAATGTGGTTCAATAAGATGAAAATAATTTGTGTTGAATAGTAACTTTCTTAATTTTATTTACCACGGTTAAAAGTAAATAGGGTAACTAAGGATAAAAATGAAATTATTATTACCCAAAAACATGTTCAAATTCTATAGGATAAGTTTAATTCTACCAAAAACAAAATCAGTAATAATATATGATCCTTTAGGTCCACTTGGATTAGATTAGGACATTTATTTTTATTTAGTTCAATGAGGAGTTAAAAGGGTTAAATTCAATATTTAATAACTATACCATATTTAATATAGTGTTTAACATAAGATAAATTCCACTATAAAGATTAATTAGAAATCTAAAAATATTTCAACATAATGGTATTTTATTTATAATTTTTCTACATTAAATAATTAAATTTATTAATGACACAATGATGATGTAGTAATTACCTACATAATTAAATATTAGGATAATTGATATTATAAATATCCAAATAAGTGTAAATTGAGACTTTTTATGAATTAGAGTAATTATATAGTTTAGAATGACATTTTAGGGTTGTTTAGATTATTTTTTTTATAAATAATAATGCTGTTATAAATTTAGAAACAACAAAATACCAAATAGTGTCTAAATTGACATAAAAGAGTTTTTAAAACAAATATTATATTATTAATTGATATTCATTTCCTAAAAATTTATGGTTCGGCCAAAAGACATATATAATGATATTTTTATCATTAATGAACCACATGGGGTTATCTTAGAAGTATATTTTATGTTTATTAACCATATAATATAAAACTACAAAGAGACATGGTAAATGTCAAACTATTTATTAAGAGTTAAATCATAAATGATATGGTTAAAATAATGCACCAAACTTATTTAAACCTATTGTTTGAGTGTTTTTTGACCCTTAAACACCTTGGAATTTAAATAATCAATTTTGGATCCATTTGAAACCGATAATTATTTTATTATAAAATAATTTCTCTAGCTTTTCGTAAGGTACCCATAACCCTCTTATAAAAGGGTAGTCTCCATTCTCTCGAATTCACACCTTCAAAGACATTTCACACGGCCAAACATGGACCAAATATCCTCTCAACTATCATCCCTTAATAATAGGGGCATTACTTTAGTCATAAATCCAAACTATAGATCCCTTTTGATCCAATCAAAACGAAGAGCCCGAAGAAGAGGTAAATATTTCATCACCTCATTCAAATTTCATTTTTCTTCCACTTCCTCTTTATTTGTAATTTTAATTCTAAAATAATAAATCCAGTGTCTTCAATATACTATGATGTTATTATAAATATGGTATATCCATATTCATTATTCTATCTATCCTTTTAATGACATGTCACCATACGTGCGTACGTACGACTTATTGTCTCCACGTCGTGGTGTAATTCTTATTCAATAAATTATTATTTGGAAGGGTATATAATTGTTGGGTAATTGATGTAAATAATAAACATAACATGATAATTATTCGTTATATATGATATACCATTCAATTATATATTATTTTGATATCAAAATAAGGATATTGTCGCTGGTGCGTACGTACAGATTACCCTCTCCACGAACAAGATGAGATTCATTCACCATCGTATCAATTCAAGAATAATTTTCATTAGATGATTAAAAATAATGTTTAAAGAATTAATATCATTCTGAATATTAATAAGATATATCCTATACATAACAAAAATTACTTATAAAACTAAGGATAAAATGGAAAATAAATCAGTTAACACGTGAAACGACGATAATAATATAATTTTATTAACAATGCAATATTAAAAGATCATATATGATATAATATTAATTTATATGACCCTTGTATAATTTAATTAAAATTTTTTGCCATTATACCGGTGTTTATCCTACCAAAGACTATGGAAATGTACAAGGTAATGGTTAATTTCACAATCTGTTTGTTATCGAAGGTTTTTTATACGTAATTATCTACTGGCGCCTCTTTATCATCCACTTCCATGATTCTTCAAAATGTATTTCCAAACATTTTTAATATTTACTATACAATGGGGTAATGTCATATATACCATTATTTTACCTTATATGGTTGAAAGGAATCATTCTTTTGTTTTCCAAACAAGTTAATTTATGACATTTCCCAAAAAAATTAAGGTAAGAATGTTTTTCTTAACTTATAAGGTGAGTGCGGATATTTTCCGCCATTATAAAATCGTCGAATCTTCCCTTAAAATCTTATTATAATATTTTCAAAATTAATTTTGTCTTAAATGATTTCAAAATAGAATGATATATTTCTCTAAAATATGATTGGACTTCATCTATGTCAACATCCTTTGAAGGATTTAAAGCATAATTGAAGTTGGTTTATTATGATACCAAACCTCAATATTGTATTGAATGTTATTGATATGTTTTACTGTAGATGTGTTATTTTTGAACCATTTGGTGTTTATGGATAATTTATTTCCATTTCGTATGCCATTTTTAATACAAATGATTATGTTATGTTTAAACCTTTTCAAATTAGGAATGCATTGGAATTAGTAAGTGACAGTTGGAGCCTGCTATAGCTCCTCGATGAATTGGTAGGTCTAATTAGACTAACTAGTGTCTTGGCTCTAGTACATGATGAAATCTTATTTGTAATCATTTTACAAGGCCTTAACTATGTGTTTTTTGAAATTCTAGCATTATGCATTCAATTATTATGAAAGTGGCTATTTATATTGTATGTGATTATTCGACTAGTAGAATATCCTTGTGAGTAAATAAAAGCAATTATTTTGATTTATATTTTCCATATTATGTTGAAGTTTATGTTTAAAAAGCATTTTTTGGTTCTATACATTTCATTAAATATTTATGCTTATTTATGAATGTTTTCTCTATATTGTTATCATTACTGAGCAACTGAGATCACTTCTTTTTATGTTTTATTTTCCCCAGTATGCAAATAAGTATATAATGAGTGACATGTAGTGATAGTCCATTGGATCTTAGGGTTGTCTATGGAAACAATGTTGTTGTAGTTTTCAGTTTTATGATGTACTATGAACTTTATGAATGTATCTAGTACTTCCAAGGCTACTAAAATAATCAGTCTTTTGTGACATGATATTTTGTGAACATGCCAATATTATGTAATAATTCACTGAATCTGGGTAACAATGGTCATGGCGTTACATTAATGCAACATATTTTGATTTGAAAATTTATTTCCACCAACACCTCTGAGAACCACTACTCACATTCTCCAATGAAATTATGTCTACCAATATCACCAAAAAACTATCAATCATATTCAAAATCCAAGACATGTCTATATGGAATTCCAATAAATGGTTGTTTATATACAATCAATGTGGAACACCATAACAAACATATTTGAGGAATAATCAATATAATACTAATAACTGAATCCAAGGAGGTGGAAGAGATTATGAATCCCAGATATGATAACAAAAAAGACAACTAGATAGATATGATAGAGTTTTTATTTAAATTCACAAATATACAAAATATATATAAAATGAGAAACCCAAGGAATCCAAACAACTCATCCAAACAATACTCAAATAACATTAACAAATCATTATCTGGTGACCTTCACCTGGATAATGCAATCATATTGATCAATTTAGTTCCAAGCACTAATGGAGAATGACCACTATTAACTATATTTATATAAATTAACATAGTATATGTAAATAGTTTGTGATCCATGAATTATTATTTTGGTGGGGGGTTTATTTGATTCTCTAACGTTATACTAGGGGCTCCATCCACGTTGGGACTAGTGGGGTAACAAACTGATAGCTAAATTATGAGGGCCAAGACCCTGAGTATTTGGGGGAGTTACAAACTCTTAAAAAATCATCTTAAGACCTACCTTTAGTCATCTTCACATCCCATGTAGAGTACAAATTACTACTAAATGTTCAAGGGAAAAATTCCATACTACCAAAATGACATTAGAAGAGTTAGGAATATCATGTCCACTATGATTACCTTGATGAAACCCATACATGGGCCCTACAAGATAAATAGTATAAAATTAAATAAAAAATTATTAAAATTAAATGAGGTTTTCTAAAGGATAAATCCATTGAATTTTACTTTTAAAATTTCATATAATATGAAAAAGTCTCATATCAAACCATCACACATTTAATAAGGAATGAAAAATAACAATAGACACCCATTATATTTCATTTACTAATTTAAACTTGTCATGTAGTTCTGAGGTGTTATATGGATGTATAATATCCACATCGATTAATATTATGTTCAATCTATAAGGTAATTTTTAGAAGGGTGAATGGTGCATGGGTACTATAATCTAATAATTATTTACATACAACAAACTATTTCTGGGGAAGTCTGACATAAATTACATTTCCAAAAATGGTAACTTGTTTGTATAAACCATGGATAACTCGAGAATACAACAATTGTAGCTCGAGTCATCTACTCAATTATTATATATAATATTTCCTATTACAATTGTATCTAAAAAAATAGTGTAGAGAGATAATTTACCTCAATACCCCCCAGATATTTATAAATAAGACCTATAGAGTGGGTTTACGCAAGGCACATGTCAGGTGATTTTTAACATGGACAAGAAACCCAAGATTCTAATGATATATATCACACAACGTGTGATTCAGAAATCATATGTTTTTTAATCACTAAAACGAGATATAGAAACCCTTAACACTAATAATTCATGCCACTACTTATACCTTCTCCTAGAATCACACCCAAAAGATTATATATTACCTCCATTTCCATCACTATGCCTCTTATAGACTATTAAAACCTCTATTGAGGACATGATTTTTGCCTCATAAACCATAACTCCAAGAACAAACCCTTAATTTATACGATAAAAATCATTCCAATGTGCACTTATATGCAATCCATTTTCCCTTAAAAATCACCGACAACCACCATACACTTTTATGGATGCTTTTCCTTCTCTCATGTGAGAAGGTGTGAAAAATAAAAAGGGGAAGTGCGAATAAAAAAATTTAAATATGAATTTGTTGAAACCATTATATCTAGAATCTAATAACAGTAAGAGGGATTTAAAAAAACTAATTAGATGATAAATAAGGTGTCTAAAATAAATCTATCCACTCATGGTTATCAAAATCCAAAGGATTTGTCTGTAATAATTACTAAATATGTAAAATTTATGCTAGAATTATCATTTTATTAATTTTGTACTAAAATCAATGTAAATTCATGATTAATTTATTAATATAATCATTTCAATATGTCCAAATGAAGAGATGATCATATAGTATATTATGAGTCTTACACTAAATTTGGATCATATTTTATAAAGACCTTGTTTATGCCAAATCTTTTATCGATACCTTGAATAACATATACATGAATTATTTGAACTCCATTCCTATTATAACTCTCTATATTTACAGTTTATGGTGAATATTTCACTGAAATATATTTATAGGTTTTATGTATTTATTTATTGATTATTTTAGGGCGTTTTTATTTTAATATAACACTAGTGATGTGTCTAGTTTAGGACTTGAAATGTAAACTAAAATTTTACCACCCCATGGGAAAATCCACCTTCTTGTGTCAAAATGCATTGATTATTTGCATAATGTAATTTATATAATAGATATTTATGATTCATGATTAATTCATTAAATAAAAATAAAAAACTATTATATTATATTTGTTATAACATTTTTGTAAAAAGTTGTTGAACTTTTAAAATATAGCTCAGTTACAATAATGATGTTTTTTGAAGTCAACAACATGTAGTGAAGAATAGTATCTAGGGTGTATTATGAGAATATAAAACTCAAAAAACCAATATTAATTCCCCATAAATTCATTAAACATACCACGTAACTAAAACATCCCTCATTATTGGGAATGAAATTGTAATAGAAATCAAAAAGAAATAAATAATGGATGGAGTGTAGTAACTAGAAAAGGAAAAAACGATTGTTGGGAACCCAATCAGAATAATTCAAATAGTTATTAGAATACAATATATGAATATATCCATATACCATGATATGTTCTGATTCAGTAATAAAAAATGGTAATAATGTCAAAATAGAATAAAATGGGGCGTTATTTAATTTAAAAATACTATAGGATTCACCCCTTCTCCTCCTCTTTTTATTTATCATTCTTGTAGATCTCAAGGATCTGTAATGAATGGGTATTTAATATTAATATTTTCCTCTAAATAAATTTTTATTATATTTAATTATATTTTATTATACATGTAAAAACTATATTGAAACCCCCAAAACATTATCTCAGTAATAAAGGTCATTAAATTAGTCATCTAAAAAAAGTAAAAAATAGATCGTTAAAATAGGGGAAATAGTATATAATAAAAAATATATAAAATTCTATGTGACCATTGGAATAGTTGTGTTACTATTGAAATAGTAATATGGCCATTGGAAGTTTTTACTTGACCATTAAGAATAGTATCCTTTCAAATGGAATAATATTTTTACCTCTAAATAATATTTTTTACGCTAACTAATATTTGTCATTATAAATATGAGTATATATAATTATTATCTAGTTGAAAAATAAATATCAACACTAAAAATACTAATAAATTATATGAATGTTTTAAAAAATATATTTTAATATATTATATAAAATAAAAAAAATATTTTAAAAATTAAAATTACAAATGATATAAATTTATAATAATAAAATGAATATAATTTTTGAGATAGTAATGCTGAAAGTATACATTGCTGTCTTTTTTATTTTTTTTAAATAATTTAATTCTCATGTGAATTGAAAAAATACAATTTTTTTATCACAACAACTATATCATATATTACATTATCCATGATGTAATAATGACCTAATAATTTTTAAAACATGATTTTCATACAAATTATATTTATATATATAAATGTGTCATTATAATAAAAATATACAAAAATAAAAATAATTTTCCCCAACCAAAAGTCAAAGGTGGTAACTTTTAAAAAATTACCTTTTTTCGTCATTCCTTTTTATAAAAATTAGTGAATTATATTTATAATGTATTTTAATGATATAAAACCATTCTCAATTATTTATATATGATTTAAATTTTAAATAATTAACTCATAAATATATTACTATTGATATAATGTTTTATTTATTATTATATTCTAAATAACCCATATTCATATGTATAAATAACCTCTATCACTAAAATTGGAAAAGACCTCTTCTATCACAAACAAAATAAACATTTACTCTGAAAAACTCCCCAATAAAACCCTTATAATACCAAGGGTTCTTATGGTGGAAGAAAACTCCAAACATCAATGGATTTTATTATTGTATAAGAGATGCTACAATGAGGAATGTGCATGTTTCTATCCACTCTAAACTTTTTTCATTCTATGTATTATTACCAATTTAGTTTATAACCAAATCGCATATCATAAAATAAGAATTATTTTATAATAATACAAATGATATCAACCAAAAATAAGTATCATAATTATGGAATAAACAAATTTCAAACCAAATTTTCATATCTTTTTACAGTTTCACGTCAATGGTTGGTTAATCACTAATGACAATATTGAAAATACTTTTAATATAACTAAATATTTGGTTGGATATAAGATGTTATTTTAGACATAAAAATGTATAAATATATTTGTATTATGATTTTTTAATTTATAATACTATTTAATAAATATCCTCGAATAAAAATAGAGATATCTAAACAAAATACAATTTTTTTTAAAAAAATATGATATAACATTTTTTCTCATCTAAAAAGAGTATTTTAAATTAGACTCAAATAATTATAATGTTTAAATAGTGGGAAAATTAATATAATTCACTTCTAAAAATATATTTTCAAATTCATGTGATTATTATCTAGGAGGACGAAAATAAACATGTGAATACTAGATATAAGATAAGGGTATTTTCTAACCACAACCCCCTTCATTGGGTTTCCCATCATTAATGTCATTTTCATTAAAACAATTCCTACAATTATTCATAAAAAATAATTTCACTATTATTTCATTTTTATTTTAGGTATATACATGTTTGAATGATTATTTATAATCTCAATACAATGATATTCCAAAAATAAATTTATGTGAAAGAAAAATCATTTAATTCTCTTGAGTAGTTTATTCATCAAATAAAAAATGATGATATAATTACTATATATGTTTTCTATTATTCATTTCGTAACACAATTTTTATTCATGAAATCATTTTTAATAACATATTTAAAAAACATTCTATTTATATTCTTATTTGATGACTATGATTGTAATATGTTCTATGTGGCATGAATTATTACTTAAATATAATAATGTGATAGGTGGACCCATAATTATATTTTCATCCAATTAATTTTGAGTTTTTATAAATATCATTTGATAATTTGTATTATAAATGAACATTATGGAAAAAATATTGTCAACATTGATGTTATACGTATTTACATTAGTTATGTTTGAGAATTATGTATGATTTCGTTAAAACTATGGGTGGTATTTGACTTGTTTGACATTGTGTATGAATTTTAGGTGTTTAAACACACGATGATGTTATTAAATGTATTTCTCATGATTTTATTGATGATTCTATGTTTATTATGTGATATAGATGATTTTGATCAGTAATCATATTTTGAATTTTTTCCCACATTCTCTTTCTTGGTTTTTAGTAAACACCATTTCTTGATGTATATCATCAGGGGACAACTTTTACTAAGGATAATATGGGATTTTAGAAGGACAAGAATAAATATATAAATAAATGTTCATCATTATAATATAATAGTAATTTATGATCATAATTTCACAAGAAAACAATCATTTCATTCCTTTAATGTATAAAAATAATATTATTTAACATTAAAATAATGTAATAGTCATGTATGAAAAATATGTGTCTCCAAAGGTCGTATAAAAAACATAGTTTATTTAAGTTTGGAATTATGGTTAGAAATTAGTAGTGAAAGAATAATTATATGTCTATTGATAAGTAAAAATCCATGAGTAATAATTTTTTATAATGTATAAACAATGTTAAAAATTAAGATATTTCTTTAGTGTTAATCTTTTAATAATAAAAAAATTATTCAAACATTTTTTGCTTAAATTTTCTTTAAATTATCTTCCTATGAAAATTGTGTAACCAGAATCAAAAAATCTACTTGGTAAAATATAATTATATTATTAAATAATTCCTATAGATAATTTAAATTCTTTTCACTGGTACACATTATATTATAACTTGAAGGTTTTATAGAAATGTCGAATCTATGCCCTAATACCATGAAGTATGTATTTATATAAAACTACGTAGTGGTTCATTCATTGGAACTAAAGTGTTAGAATCTTTTCATAATTGACAATTTTGTAAGACTTTTTTGATAATTCTATTAATCCATCACATGGTTGAATTTTATGTAACAGTAGGAATGGATTGTATCTCGTTATATATATCACACATCAAATATCAAGAAAAAAATATCATTTCATATTCAAAACTACCCCATTTCCCAATAATAATTAAAGGAAGAACATTGTTATTATTCATAAAACCCCAAAATGGTGCTGTTTTTATACCCTATGTCGAATCCTAACATGATCAATTAGTTGATTCAATGGATAGTATAAACCTTATGGAAATATACAGTGTAATTGACTAAAATGATGGATTTTATTATGTATTTCCCATATAACCCAATGATTATTCAGTATATTTATTAGTTGAACTTATAAATAGGCCAAATAGTATCTCTAAATCCTCCTACAAGATGGAACTAGTAGAAGCACATAAGTTAAATAGGTAGTTGTAAGAAAATTTTGAAAATTATTCTTTTTCACTAGTGAATTTTCATTATTTGAATAAATGAAAATTGAAAAGAAAGATGACTGATATATGAGTATTTGTATCAATTATAGGTGGCTAAAAAAGATCCCCATATTGAAAAATAATCCTCTACTATGTATTGATTTCTGGATTGATCATCTACCAAGAGTTCAATAATTCTAAAAGGTGGAATCAATTTTTAAAATCATCTATTAATGGTGATGTATGAAAGAAATTTACCTAACATACATTTATATATGGTATGGTCACAATGAGTTCATTGTTATTCCATTTAAACTCACTAATTCCACTAAAATATTCATGGATTTATTATATAGTGAATTTAGAGTAAAGGTAAAAAAATCTTAGTGTTTATCGATTATATTCCCATTTACACTATGTAAAAAGTTGAACATGTAGAAAATATAATGACTATTCTGGAGACATTATGAAATGATAAGATGTGTGATATTTTCGGTATGTGCGACTTTTGGACGAATAATGTAACATTAATGTTGAACATAATAACAAGTGAGGTAATTTTTTTGGATCATTGAATGATAATGTTTTTTCTTAATATCTCAAACCCACTACTATAATAAAAAAATATCATTTTAAAATCCTAAGAGTGTATTACTATTGTTTTCTATAAAATTTCTCATTATTGTATTTTCCACTAAATATGTCAATATAGAAGAGGATAAAATCAATATGAAGGTAATAATTAAAGGAAATAGTGATGTATCATAATATGAGGATAATTAATGTCAATCTAATCACCCTACAAATATGTGGAAGGCTATATGAAATAAAATGTTTGTTGTAAGAATGTCTTGGTTTTGGTACTCAAGTTGAACTATAATGTGATATGCTATGTCTCTTTCTTGTTTATGATACATTAGTAGTACTACATAAAACCTGATTCTAAGTAGGTATTTGTCATATTCTCCTTGTTGATATGTTGTCACTAAATAATTTTGAGAAGTGTTAAATATATACCAATATGAATATTATAATTTATATAATAGAAAATATGGTGACTATGATGTTCTAAATAGTATGGTTAAATCTAATTAAGGACGTGGATTTCTCTATTTATCATCATCTAGGAAATGAAAACATTGTCCTTTATACTCAGAGTGTAAAGCAACCCACTACATTATCTATTTTTTGGGGCCATAAAGTCATTTTCTTCTTGGATATGCAAAGGATGGATAATGGTAGAAAATACATACTAAATTTCAAAAACTATTACCAAACAATTCATTTAGGAAAAGATCAAGCAGGCCTAAATGGATGATATTAAGACTAAAAAAATGTTAATACTGTAAATTAATGTAAGATACACGAGTTTTACATTGATGATGATGGGGTAATTATGTTTGAAAAAATGATTTATGTTCCATCATAATCTAATATAATGAAGGATCTATTGAATTATGTGCATTGTGTAATGTTATGGAGCCCATAATAGAATCTTATGGGTTGAGGGATTTAAGATATTTCATCGAATAGAAGACAGAACTTTTCGTCACCAATGATCTGAGCCCCGGAAAGGACATACGATCTGACACAAATTATAAAGAGAACAAAAATTAAAATTAAAATATATCATTCCATATCTAAAGGTGAACTCGACATCAACTCATCACGGGTGATCTCTTCTTGAATAATCCATAGCAGGATCCCTCTAGATCATCCATTCATTCTTTAAAAATCAGTTGGAATGTCGATCGTCCAATTTTGGGTCCTAGCGCAGAAATCTGACTATGTCTTCGATGTCCTGACTATCTCCACATCGATATGCCTACGATTCATGAGAACGATCAATATCAGAGTTCTTGGATCAATAACTTCTCTCTCTATGAAGCAGGAGGAGAGAGAGGCTATCAATTTTCATTCCATGAAAGTGAATTAATATTCTGAATATCCACACAAGAGAGATATTATAACAACCCAAATCTTGACATACATAGACATTATATTGATTTTGAAAAATATATAATAAAAAACTAAAACAGATTCCTAAAAACCATATTAGTTTAGTGTATTTGTAACCTCGGACCATAATCTTCTAATCATGGTGAAATATCTTCAGCATCTCTCATAAATATCTTCCCCCTATGTTTTCTTACCTAAAACCTTTATTTATATCATGGTTAAAAGAAAACATAAAAAGGGGGAGCTCAAATTCTCAGTAAGGGTAAACAGGGATAACATAAAAACCATCCATAAACATTTGAACATAAAAATATGAACATAACACATCAAAATCTTGAGAAATGACATAAATCTTGGCAGTACATAAGTCATAGATCATAAAGGAACATTAATCATGATAAAATATCTTCGGAATAAAACATGTAATTGTAGAAAACCATTAAGCACATGTTTTTATTTCCATAGTATCCAATCCAGTTTTTCCCAGACTATCATAGTGGACAAAGTCCATTACTGAACCAGGTTTACTTATCGTTCCATCCCTATATTACTGAACCAGATTCACTTGCCATTCCAGCCATATCTATATCATGAGATATAAATATTTACCCAATGAATTGGAGGGAGATATATGTCCCAACCATCTCATAATGAAATCATTCTTACTTGTGCCAGAAAATAAACATAAATCATTCATCATAACACAACGAATAAAATGGTTTTCAAAAACATCATCCCATCATAAATTAATCTATATAAAATAAATGGATATAATTTCATCATAAGAATAATCATACCATGTAATCAATAGGGAAATTATACTTGACACATAATCATAATAAAAAATTTCATCTAATATGGAAAATAGTTTTGACAAAACACTTGAAAATAATTCATGAGGAAAATATCCTTTCTTCTTCAAAATAATTTTCTTTTCACAAAATACCATGTAATTTTAAAAGAAAAAGATTTGGCTGAAAATAATCACGAAATATTTTAGAGGAAACATCATGAAAATTAGGAGTTATGAAACTTTAAAAATATTTTAGTCATGTATTAGTTAAAAAAACATTCTCCTCATACTTTTTCTGGAAAAGTCAAAAATATCATAGTATGGTAAACAAAAGAAAGATTCCTTCCATAGCACAATGTAAAAGTCAAAGACTGGTAAACATGACATTAAACATACATGAAATAATAGTAAACACTTTATGAAAACATTTTTATAAAACACATACATGGATGATAAATATAACCCCAGTAAATACTTACGAATAAACAATCTATGATAAGAATGAGATTGGAATAATTATCCCTTACAATAGGTCAAATTTCTTCCATATGTGTTCAAGACTCCTGTATAGTGTGTTTAAAAATATTATTATCTTGTAATAGAACCATAATAATATTTATTATATCATATGGGATTCACTTATGACTTTATATTACCCGTTCATTTGTCAATTCCATGTTAAAGAAGCGTTTTGGGTAAAATCGTTTCATTTATCGTACACGTTTTTTACTTTTATTTATTCATACGATTACATAGATCTTGATTACATAATTCCAGAATGTAAAACATGATTTATATATAATATATACTCAGCATATAAATATATATAGTAGATCGATAAATGAAATGAAATTCACCATTCATGGAGACGGTAGGTCGTACGTACGCATGAACGCTGTTTTCATTTCCTTATTAAATTGAATAGATGTAAAGGACATATATATATATATATACATAAATCCAATTGAATTATTATGTCATATATTTCATGATTACTTATTATATATACTTTATAATCATTCTTGAATGGGTAACATGGAGAATGAATCTCATCGCATCGTGGAGAATATAATCCATACGTACGCACGAGCAATGATATCGTTCACATAATTATTGAATTGAATAGGAGTGGATGATATATTATCTCAGAATTCGTATCAAGTTATATTAATCATATATATTTATTATTTACACCATTATACCCATCCAAATAAGGTGGTGATGGAAGAACAGATTACACCACGGCGTGGAGACAATATTTCGTACGTATGCACGCGCGGTGATTTAGTTTTCCATAGGATGTATTGAAGGTAAAATATGGTTGTTTAATTTTTATAATAACATATAAATATATTATTGATAATTATGTTATTAATTAATAATGAAACAAATAAAGAAGAAGAATTATAAGAATAAATAATATTGAAAGAATCTGTAGAAGAGATTACCTCTTCTTCGATGCACCTCCTTTGAACTTCCTCTTAAGGGACTAGAGTTGGTGTTTTGAAAAGACCAGAACCTCAATAATGTAACTAGAGAGGTTTAGAAGAGGAATTGGTAGGGGTTTTCTGATATTGAAGGCTCAAAAATGGTGTGAGGGGGAGATGGAGGAGGTTCCCTTTTATAAGGGATGAGAGGGTCAGCTTTTGAAACATAAGAAATATTAACTTATAATAAATTCAAACCCCAATTAGAAACCTAAAAAAATGCATAAATTCTAAGATGAGATGAGATATGGTTTTAATCTCATCAACCAATAAAATTTAGACAATTTGGTAATTTATTTTAAACCTTATCCACATGATTTACCCTCAATTAATCTCTTTAATTTTATTTTTAGAGATCATATTATAAATTTTAAATTGTTATAAATAATTATTTATGTGTTTTTAATTGTCTATAATTGGATTCTTTATTAAATTTTAGAACATATAAATTTCAATTTATAATTTTTTATTATTTTTTTCATTTTTTAAAAATTTAATAGTTTTCTGTTTTTATAAAATAACCATAGTGTTAATTTTGACACTATTCATTTATTTCAATTTAAATAAAATCCACACAGAGGATATATTCGAACCAAAACGTTTAATAGATTCCTAACATGTCATAAGTTTCTAGAAAATCTGTGGATAATAATAATTAGTTAATGTAATATTTATTTTAATATATTTAGTACCAGTTGTTTAATATTTCTCTTAATGAAATAAATAATAAAACATTTTGTTAGAATTATTTAATATAATTATTTGTTTCAAAAAAATTAAAAATAAAATACAATGGTCAAGATAAATATCATATATTCCATAATATTACTTTTACTCTAATTTTTCATATTAACGTAACATAATATAAATTTTTATATTTATTAAATTTTGAAGGTGACAACTTTGACATAATTAAAAATAAAATAATATAAATGTTCTAATCTATTTTATACAGCTCCGAATGGTCCCCAAGTCGATCCCTGTATGATTATGGTATATATATACTCGAAAAATATGTTTTGGTCATGTATTTGGGCCTTTTTATGGGTATAATTACTTTAATACAAACTATATTACAGATTTTTCACTAAGTAAATAATTTCTGCATCATTAATGTAAAAACTATTAAGGTTATTAAATATTTCTTAAAAATTACAAATAAATTACCATAACAAAGAAAAACATTTTAGCTTTCAAATGATTATTTATAATTGAATTTAGATTCTGTATATCTTTATATTAAAAATACATTAATTATTAAAGTTTGAGTGAGAAATATTTCAATTTCATTTAAATAAAATAAATTAAAGGTCTTAATCAAATCCGAGTGGGTTAAAATAGATTCGATTTAGACCCAAGTATGTTTTAGGACGAAATATAATCATCCAACTATGTTAATACACGTGTTATGGTAATTTTATAATATTATATTTACCCTTAATTACCCGATTTAGCATTAACTATGGTAAATAAATTTTACCGTAGTTACTATTTATAGTTCACAAAAATAAAAAATAGCATATTAACATAATTTAGACCTACTAATTCAAAATATGGAATCTATTTTTCCAATTTAAAATCACATAAGTTGCGGAAATTAATTTAAAATTAATCCCATTATTAAGAAAACGAGTTTAAAAAGTTAAAATATTGCAAAAGTTAAAAATGATTTTACATATGAATTCAATGTAATATCAATGATAATGACTTATATTATATTAAATGGTAAAAATATATTATATTTATACTTTAAAACCATTAAATATTATAATTTAACAATAGAAATTATTACAATGAAAAATGTTGTTTTTATTTAAAATATAGCGTGGTTTTACTATTCATTAAAATACGAATGTTATCAGAATAAAATGAAAATTTAATCCAAAGAAAAATTTTATATCCCGATTCCAAAGTGGTATTTTATTTTGTCAAATTTATCTTATAAACATGCCAAAAACAAGATTTAATGTGGGTGCACCATCAAAAGGCGGAAAAACTGCATTTTTTTTAAAATACATCTTTTACCTGAAAAATGTATTTTGTTCTCATACCATGTTCTAGAAAATGTCTAAGATGAATAATAATTTTATAAAATTTAAAATTTATTTAATACTATTCATAACAGCTAGTTAATAATATTATTATAACAATATATCCTTATTTAATGAAACCTAATATTGCGTACTACACATGCTATCGGGTAGGTTCGTGATTGCGTGTTATGCAAGCCAAGTCCGGGCTCCGTGTAGTTCAAGATCCATTTGGTGTTGCATATAACATAATCAAAACATATTTCAATTATACATTAAAAAATATATATACTTATTTTTGCATAGAATAATTTCTGTAAAATGAACATGAAATTGTGTGTAACACGATCCAAGGATAGTGTTGCGTATACTGCAATCTAATACGGTGTTACGTATAGTACAAACTAATCATGGTGCAGTGTACAATGTAATACACCAATGAAATTAAAAATAATATATGTCATAAAATCTCAGGGTGTTACCGAGATCCTCCTCTTTTATTTATAGTTTAGTTTGTAAATATCTAGTTGGGTTCCACGTCCCCCATTTATTTCAACATCCCCAAAATAAAGAAATTTTCTGAACTAAACGACATCAATATTATTTATTATTTTATCACATAAAGTTATAATGTATAAAATATATTATGTTATATAACAATGAGACATTAACTCGACTCATTATTCTTCTTAATATTAAATGAACTATGAATATTGAAATAATATTCATTTAATTAAAAAACTTCCCATATTTACTAAACATGTAAATAAATTAAATAAATTCAACTCCTATTATTCATAAATCAATTAATAATGATATTATTTAATTATTTGTGATTGATAATTTGGACCACACACAGACCCCTTGGTGAGGGACACCATGTCCACATACGTATTCTATTAAATATATTGGATTCTTGAATATTCTATTGTGTGTGACCCACTAGGCACTTATCTCGCTAGTAGTAAATAAAATACATACGCCATGTGTAGATTCTAGAAACCCATTATGACCCCTTAAACGATATATATTTTCTTTTCCTTGAAAACCAATATATGAACACAGACTGTATATTATAATCTCTTTGTTATTAAATATCTCATAAAGTAGGGCACACACACGTGTGATCATCCTTTTATTAATTTATTACTTTTTTATATATATGGATGATTTTTCCTTTAGAATTATTAGTCTAAAGATTTACGAAGGCAATTCTTCCCTGATCAACAAGGCCTGAGATATACAACATCCAAAACATGGAAGCGACAAATATTTTCTTGGCCATTGAACAAATGTCAAACAACCAACGACGCACCCAACCCAAGCTACCTCACCATGATTTCAATACCATGGTTTTTCTAGGAATCAATGTATATAATCAAATGATACACATTGGTAATGTTCTCTAGTTAGGATACCAGTACACATGTCCATAGATAGGAACGACCAATGCCACCCAAAACATGTGGTCTTCTTATTTGTAGGTCTGTCCTCATGATCTCATTTTAGAGATCACAATGTGTGAACTTCATGAGAATATTTATCAATGATTATTTTCCCCCAACACATGATTGTCTAAAATTTATTTTTTATAGTTAGTAATATGTATATATACCATAGAACATATATTTTTGATTAATTTCATTATATCTTGAAGTTCAAGATATAGCCCAAAATCTTCAATAACTACTCAATATGATAAATAACAATTGGACAATATTGTTTCAATAGTGGTTTCAGAAAGGTCTACACTATAATGTTAATATTATATCATGTGTAACTTACAGAATACATTATATGGTCATATAATGTGTGTCATAGTTATGTCTAGGGCACTAAATATTTCAACACTCCAACTCACACTAGAGCTAACAAGGTAACCAAACATGTTAGCAACTCACTTGATAAAGATCATGATTTTGTGGAGTATTTGATTTAACTACTAAGACAACCACATTTTCATCGCATGGAATATATTCTCTTTGTGACCTTATCTCCTTGAGTAAAACATCTCATGATATGTTATCCCTGAGTATTTCACTTTTTCCATTGTCATAACTTGACAACTTTACTAGTAATAATATCATTGTTTACATTATGATAATATATTTATCAATATGTGAGATTACATGAACTGGAACAAATCATTGCATTTAATTACATCTTAGATGCCTTAGTTGCTGCAATGTACTCAATATTATAATATATAGCTACCAATAGATTGTATGATCTTCACATTCTCATTACCTTTTCATAACTATGGTATTAGAAAAAATTGATCTATGTATTACATGTTTGTGTCCCAAAAAAACTACTATACCTTATTCTATTTATACCAAGTACATATCATTTGTACCAACAGATGTACAAGATGATAGATCGGACTACATCACTTGTAGTGATCCTGGACTTTATTGATATCTTCCTACTGTAATGTTTATCTTGGTAGTATAAATTATTGTACATTATATGGAATTATTGATTGATCCATCGATGGAGCGTAAGGAACTCAAATCACAACATTAATCTATTCCCATCCTCTGAACATGAAATCATAATGTGAATAACCCATGTGACATTGACTACAATTATTAATATTGATTTTTTTCAATTTTTATTTTTCAATACAATGTCACTTTATGTGTGATTTACTATGTCTCGAAACCATTAGATCACATCTGTAGATCATGTTCCCTAGAACATAGGTTTCAACATCATTTAAATCATTGGAGAGTAACTTTTAAAACAATGGCGCTCTCACTAGCCTTTGCTAGACACAAGGAAAATATTTATTTGAAATGAATGCTCTATTATATTATTGCTTAAATGAATCATGTATTAGATTTTATCAACAAGAAACCCATATTGGAATCAACTGATTTCATCATCGCTTTCTGGTTGTGTCATATAGACACCTACAAAGAAAGTTTATTTTGACACCCAATGGCAAAAAATTGATCTTATATGTTAGCAAATGATAAGTAAAATTTTAACAGTATTATCCATAATAATTTTGTATTACTAGTCGAGCATTATTAGTAATAGTCATGTACCATCCAAGTATCATCTCCTTTTAATACCCACCACAACATTAAATTTAAAATTCTTTTTCCAATTTGATACATTGAATCCATTATTTAATTTTAAATTTGTGAATCTTATCTTATTTCCATATAATGCTTACATGTATGATATTTTAGAATTAATGAATAATCTGTCAGCAGATACGGTGAATATAAAAACATCACCATGGAATCATTCTTCCTATGTATTATGTTTATTTGGAATATTTTTATTCCACAAGCACTTGTGGTACTTGATTTGATGCCAACCAATTGTACATATGGGGCATTGACTATGTCCAAGTCAATTTAGCTCCCACTATCTCTAATCGATATTTGTTCCCTTATATGAAAATTTAGTCTAATGTTAACAAAATATTTTGTATCTTTGGGATTTATGTAACATCATATGTAACAGTTAGGATAATTACCTTAGATGTACAACATTTTAACTTGATGCACGTTTGTTTTTTTCCATAACATATTCTTTTCAAATTTGACATGTGTCCTATGAAATAAAGGATTTTTATCATTATATAAATCATATGATATCAATTTTTCATTTTATAAGGAATATTAGTTAGGGGTTTAAGCCTTTATTTTCAAAGGACATCATGAAATATGATGGAAGTTACTCCAGGTGGTAACATTAATACTAATAACATCATAACTCTGATGTATAAAATCCGCGTTTTGGAATTTCTCCACCCTATATTTTGTTGATAAATGTTAATATTTATGACTCATCATCTATCATCCTTTTGAACATGAATATCATGATGTAAATATGGTAACATTTGTTTAAAAATGACTCCATGATAAATTATAATTATTAATGAAAGCATAGTCATGATATTCTTCGACATGGTGATCCAAAGCAACTATTATTTTCTAACCATGCATATAAATAACTATTACATTCTCTATTACATAAAAGAATCTTAGAAATTATATTAACCTCTATCTTTCTATTAGAATAGTTCACGCTCACTGTTTGAACTAACCCCGATATCATTTGTGGCATACATTTATTTTTAAAGTCTTTTTTTCTAAACTAATGATGTTAATAATACAAAATGTGTTTAGCTATTCATATCCTATATACCATACTACATATATTCTTAACTTCAAATTTTAGATTTACATTACAATGAATTATATTTCCAGAACTGGATATGTATTACATTTTATATTCATCATGTATTTACTTTGATTCATGTATGTATGAACAATTTATTGTGTATGTTATGACACAAACAAAATTCATCCATGAACATGAAATAATTTCTCATTATGACCAAAAGGACATGCGAGATTAATTTTTTGGTTATATTCAATATCTTTTTCACCTAGAATCATTCTCATGGAAAATTGATGTTATGTGTTTCTCACTGATGGCTTAGGAATCACCCATTCTCAGATACTTAGAGAAGGAACATTACTTCTTATAATGTTCCAATTCATATAGGGTTACTATATTTATATACAAATATGTTATTGGAATATTATATTGAATATCGAAGATGGTTGTTAGAAACATTAATTTATATTCATTATTATACCTGAACGAGAAGCAGGTACTCGTTTCAATATTTCAGTTAATTGCATTTTTAAAACATTAATGAATTTATTTCAATAGGTGATTAAAATTACCACCTATTATATAATGAAACATTTTTCATTTGAAGTACATGACCATTTTTTCATTTATATAACCTTCCACAGGCCTTTTCACATTTTCTTTCAAAATATTTACAATCAAAACAAATGATGATACTTTAATTAATATTCTTTTACAATTAAAATGTTACCTTAAAGGTAATAAAGCACATAATGTAAACAATTTTTTTGTATCCTTAAACAAAACTAGAAATGTTTATTATTATAATGGGGTCAAAGAATGATTATAATCTTTCAGTCACTTTAAACAAACAAAGTGAAATCATCGCATTAAAATCTTGCACAATGTTATCTTAGGAAACATCTTAGAGATGAGACATCGTGTGACATAATCCATGATATGTTGTATCAACCACAAATATAATCAAATTATGGTGATATAATTATTATATAACCATCATATACCTAATTCATGAGTCTCCAGTAATAATTTTTACACCCTCACTTCCTAAGGTGGGTTAATATGGTAGGATACTAGCATATTCATTTTCCATTTTAGTAATATTGTGTGTGACCACCTATACAAAATTTGAGTAATTCATTCTCGTTTAGAAAATATCATTGTCACATATTTATTAAAGTTTTATTGTGGTATAAATTTCAAATCTCTACAAATATACTTCAGAAGGTAATTTAATTTTAATGAGGATGATCCAATTTGATATTACCGAATAATTTAATCATCAAATTCCTCACAATAATTTATAAAATTCTAGGAACCCTATGTACTAGAATGATAATAATCTATCATTTTTTATTCTATTGGAAATATTCCCTAAACATAAATCATATTATACTAGATATAGATAAACTACTACTCATATGGTTCAATGTAGGATTTTGGTTGGCCACCCGTATTGATTTGTGGTTCCATGATATATTGAGTGAAGTACCAATATCAAAACCATAACCTGATTTACTCAACGCTAGCCTATAAAATTTCAAAAAATGATCTATGGATATTTATTTGCTGAAATATTAGTTCTATCGACCTATCACCCAAATAAGAACTCCCCGATAGTTAGAGGTACCCACAAATGTGGCATGACTGGCACCCAAAACACCAAGTTTTGTTTAAACTTGAATGATGGAAGTGTGAGGTGACTTAATATTTAATTGAAGTTTTTTAGATTTATCTCAACGAATGTGATCCATTTCTATTAAAAGTGTTATTCTATGTTTTCATTCTCACAACATAACTTTAATATAAAAACAAACACCACTTGTTTATGAATTTCATTATCAATTATTTTATGTATTTTCCTGATGTTCAAAAATTCATAAAATAATAAATAAATGAAAAAAGGTAAAATACTACCAGACTGTTCTTGAGAATCAAAATGACCTAAGGGCACTGTACCTAAGTTGAAGCTTGACAGAACATGCTGCTTTCCCCCATCATGCATGTCTTCTTATATTCTTATGTATCTCCTAGTCTCAGTAGGGTCCATGTCATGTCTTGGATTATGGCCTCATCTTGGTGAGATCCATGTGTCGTCTTGCACTATCTTGATCTATCTACACCACCTCATCATGGTGGGGTCCACATCATTCACAATCTTCCTTTGAAGTAAAATGATACTTATTCGTAGGATAGGGGAACGCGGAATATAAATGTACATCGATTAAAATTGGGTGAACATTCCCTTATACATTTTAACAAAGATACATATTATGAACAGTGAAACTATTTAATTAATTCCAATTATCACATGCAGTTAAATAATTAATGGATTAAATGTAACATACATTGGTTAGTACCCACAACCAAAATGTTGGTAAATATTGTGCGATTAAGATAATTGAATTGAATAGGTATGAGGGTTAAATAATTCAAATAATTTAATTAATTATTTACCCTTTAATTAATTGATTTTTTATACCAAAATTAAATTAATAAATAATTTTATTTCATTGAAAAATTAAATTAATTCCTATATCGAGTACTAAAATAATAATAAATTCTTATTGTAAATAATTTAATTTAGATCCAAAAATTAAATTAATTAAATTAATATATTTTGATTAACATAAAGGGTCAAGCCCTGAAACATAATTGCAGAGCCTATGTGGATCAGGCCAAACACGTGAAGGGCCCTCCCAGGTCGTTCGGGGCCAATCTAGGCCAAACAAACCTTTTCAAAATCCATTCTCGGTGGTTAAGATCGACATGGATAGCTTCAGGGCCAATTTTTCCCTGTGTAAAAAACAAGCGGAAAAAATAATAACTATTGGATTTAGACAGCAGAAGACATTTTCAGAGCTATAGCCCCTAGAGGGTGGCGAATAATTAGTCCTGCATCCGAGAAGGATGGTACGGCGGTGGCATTGTGTTTAGGTGAGATAATAGAGCAGCGTCTCTACTGCGTGCTGGTTCTAGTCCAGTGGAGGGTGGATGCCAAGTCACTAGGTAGAAGCAGGTGGAGAGTCTCTGATCTGTATGTGGGATACAATTAGTGATGGTTGTGGAGGGGGATAACATGGTGTCTGGGGTGGTCAGTGGTTATGGCTAGAGGGAATCCAACATGGAACAAGGCGAAGGTCATCCTGTGAGGGTGACCGAGAGGCAATGAAAACGGGATCTGGGCAGAGCGTAGGTGGTTGGTGGTGCATGGTGATGATATAATGATCGAGTCGAGGAGGGATTCCATGGGTCGCACTGCAAGGGGGGAGTAGTGTGTGTCTTTCCAGTAGAGGAGGATGGCAGCTATGGAGCATTAGTAGGCGACAAATTCGGTGCTTCTTTTATAGAGGTGCAATGAGATGTGGATGGGGTGGCTTTGGTGGTGGTAGGGATAGGTGGACCATGAGGGAGACTAGGTGGTGGTGTCTGGGGCACTGATTCGAATGACAGCAGGCTGTAAAGGGTGGCCCACTGGGCTCCAGGAGGGGTGTACGACGCGGCGGTGGAGTCTTAAAGGAGAATACGAGGGGTCTGCATGGACTCTCGGTTTCAGCATTTTTTTATTTTTTTATTCTTCATGTGCCACCATTAGGTTTTTTTCTTGTATTTCATTCTACTTCTCCCCCTTTTAAATATACTCCTTTTTTATTTTATTTTTAAAATTCATGTCCCCTAAAAAAATTTCCACACCCCAATTTTTTTTAAATGCTAAATGGCCTTTTTTATTAATAATATAATTATTGTAATAAATAGTAATTTATTATTTAATTATTATTATAATAATAAAATAAATTTTATTATTATAATAAATTTATTATGAAAATTATTAAATTATAATAATATAATCTGCATATTTAATTTTTTTTTTCCAATGAACTGATCGAAATATGATAGTTTCAGTAGGGTGAAATAATATTTTATAACTCAATATCAAACAACATATTTGATCAAATATGAAAATTTAAAATGGCCATAACTAGGTCGTTTATGATCGGATCGACATGTGGTTTTAACCAATGAGACAATTTTTAACACTCTACATAATTGGAATGAAAATTTAATTTTATAGGATCATGAAATATATGTGATACCTCGGATACTAAAATAAGGTTCTGTGGCCAGTAGCCCAATCCGATGGGATGGTGAATTTACAAATTTTCATTGAAGGGATGATTGAACATGTCATGTTCAATGATATGAGCCCCAAAAATATTCATGGATCTCATAGAAACTATAAATACTACAAAAAATTAAAATAAAAACATACCATTCTTGATCTGAAGGAATGCTCAAATGAAACTCATCATTGGCAATCACGTTTTGGTGAATCCATTGCAGGATCCCTCTAGATCATCCAAACGTTCTTCAAGACTCCACTGGAATGTCGATCGTCAATTTATGGGTGGTAGCATAGCGATCCAATGATGTCTTCGACATCCGGTTGATCATCGCAATGAGATGCCTTCGATGCTTGAGATAGATCATGATTGGAGTTCTTAGATCAATTTATTCTCTCTCTGAAAAGTGGTTGGAGAGAGAGGCTCTACATTTTCATTAAAAATAAGTGAATGAATAGTTTGAATAGCCAAATAAGATAGATATCATTTTATATAATTTATATTGGTGGTGGTACATACACGGATGGGTTCCCTAGCCCCCATTTCTTTCAACATTCACTAAATAAATAATTTTTATGAAATAAACTATGTCAATAATATATATTATTTTATCAATTACTAGTAATATATATAAAATATATTACGTGAAAAAATGAGTCCTTTAACTCGACTCAATATCCATATTAATATTAAACTATCCATGAATATTAAAATAATATTCATTTGATTAATATTTCTCTCGTATTTACAAAACGTGTAATTATATTAAATAAATTCATTTCTAATTATTCATGACATGAATAATAATGAAATTATTTATTTATTGTTGAACGATACTTTGGACCACAATCGTACCATGTGGTGGGGATCACCATGTCCATATATCTATTCAACTACATATGGTGCATTCATGAATACACCATTGGGTGTGAACCTCTTGGCCAATTTCTCAATAATAGTGAATAAAATCCATATACCAATAGAAGAGTCTAGAAACCCATCATACCCTCTAAAGTGATATTTATTTTCATAGAAATGAAAAAAACATACAAACACTGATTGTGTAATATAATGTATTTGTCATTTAATATTTATAAAAACATAACACACACTTGTGTAATCATCCTTTCATTGATTTATTAATTTTTGATCTATCCGGATGGATTTACCTTTCGACTGATTTGGACAAAGACCTTTGAAGGAAACACCATCCGGAATAACCAGGTCGAAGATATAAAATTTATAAAACATGGAAGCAACAAATCCATTCATAACAATTCAATAAATTTCATACCATAATAGACGCACCCAACACAAGCTACCTGACCATGATTTCAATACCATGGTTTTTTTCCATACAAAAAAGTATGCAATAAAATGATATAAATTGGTAATTTTCTCAAGTTAGGAGACCAGTACACTCATATTTAGAGTGGAACGACCAATGAATCCCAAAACATGTGGTGTTTTTATTGGCCGGTTTTTCCTCATGATCTCACTTCTGGATATCACCAAGTGCCAACCTCATGAGAAGAAGTGTCAATGCTTGTAAGAACCTAGAACCTGATAGTCAAACATCTAGAGTGTCTAGTCAGTAAGATGTATCTAGACCATAGAACATCCATGTGCAATTATTGTCATTGTATTTTGAGGTTCCTATTATAGCATGTGATCTATTAGAAAGTCTCGATACGATAATTAATCTCTGGACATTACCATTTCAATAGTAGACACTAAAAAATGAATACTATATTGGTATTATTACATCATGTATAACTAAATGTATACATGATATGGTTAACAAATGTACTACATATTTGGGTCTAGGGAACCCACTATATCAATACATATATCATATTTCTTCATCGATAGTAGAAGTAAAGAAAGATATCTCAATCATTGAGAGACCATCCGGAGGCACAACATGAAGAAAGATATTGCAATGTATACATCAATGTTCTTGGAATGAAATCAATTCAAATAAGAGTTCTTGAATTCCGAATGGATAATTAATAATTTTCATATACCTATGTGATAATGGAAGAATTTCACAATGGAAACATTCACCTATCTCCCAAAATATCTAATTGAAACAATATGATATGTGTTATAGTTGATGTAAACACCATGAATACTCAATTCATTATTACTCAAAATGATTCCTCACATTAATAAATTTAAAATATATAAGTAATGTATGTGGTGGGGATATAAGATTTCTCATATTCAATCATCTGAGATCATGATCCATGGATACCATATATATTCTTCAAAAGCCATTGACATGAATTGAGTAATGAACTGAATTTCATTACGGTATATTACCACAAAACTCTTTTACAATTAAGATGCAATATTCTAATTCCTTATAAAATTCTGGTAGAATAGTCAATTTAATTTATTGGAGTATGTGATTAAAATATCAAATTATTTGAGTTCTCATAAAACAAATAATACCACCCTTATATTCATATTTTACCAAATTATTATCTATATGGGAATCAATATAGAACTATAACATATTGGGATCAAGATGGAGAAAAAAGCTACATCGGCTGGAAATTGTATAAGAGATTAATGTGAAGGATCAATACATCAAAAAACATTTTGTATATTAACTATAGTCTTAAAAATATTTATGTTGACCTCTATGGAAGTGTCATAGATTTGGAAGTTAGAGAAAAATGTTTCCTTGGTATATTAAAATCGAAGAGTGTCATGTATTTTGAAATGAAAGGGAATCAAAGACCTAGGAATATTTTTTGACTTGACATACTTAATAACATATTATTACCACCCTATAATCATACACTTCCACAATATAAGTCTACATTTCATGATGTGTTTCTTGTATCTCTCCTTTGAATGTATATTCCCATCCCATCAAATTTATGGAATCTAGAGGCGGTACAACATGATAATGAAATCTATTATGCGGAGTATCTAGTGATGATATTATGTTTTAGATTCAAATTTATACACAACAAGACAACTCACTGTGAACCTGTTCTTTGGTAGAAACATATATATGAATATGAGACATGAAAATATGAGAAAACAATGAAACAGAAGTACTGTACACTATTCACAACCATGAATATGTGTGAAAATTTTACTGATCAGATTTAAATTAGGGGAATAATGTATAAAACAATGATTATTTTTAATATTGTTTTCTTAAATAAATGTATGCTACATTATAATATATAATATTATAGACGTATGAAATATATAGAAACCGAAAAAATATTATCTCATTACTAAAGACAATTAGAGTATTTAAATAAAGAAAAAAATAAAAATTAATTACATTAAAATTAGACAAATAATGTTGAATAAAAATGAGAGAATTGAAAAATATGGATTGTGCTAATATTCTAGAATAATCCCTATCACCCATGCAACAAAAAATAAATAACTAAAATCAGATATTAGAAAATTCATCTAAAACTTAGAAAATTTAACATTATTACAATGGGAGAAAATTTATATAATATTGAGTGAATTAATAATTTTTTTTATATTTTTTAATATGATCATTGATAAAGTAATGCGACACATTATATAGTTACCTAACCATTGGGAATAATATCCTGACCATTAAGAATAGTGAAATTCCCATTAGAATATTTATTAAATAACACATTGTTATATATTGAAATTAAGAATATTTATCATGAGTAATATAATTAAATAAAATTTTCATCACTCTGAAAAATACAAATCCACTTTAAAACTGTCAAAAAAAATTATAGGCATATTTTTAATAATTGTAATTTTAATTTATTTCATATAAATAATAATTTTTTTATTGAAAATATAAAGTACATTTGTTATAAATATATTTTGTTAAAATGAATTTTATTATAAATAAAAATTTTAAAAATAAATACAAGGGTGAATATATGATGATTTTATTAAAAAAACATTATTTAGTGGAATAGAAAATGTAGATTTTTTGACATAAAATAATAAATAAAAACATGGTCTACCAAAATATATTTAATATCATAAATTATTCATAAAAATTTAATAAAAATAAATTCTAAAAGTAAAAATATTTTTCATATACTTACTGTCATAAGTGATTCTTAAAATAACAATTTTTTCCACATTTATTTTTATGAAAATAGGTAAATTCAAATTATAAGGGGTACCAAATTAATAAATATATTCTATTATACAAATATATGACATATAATTCAAAAAATTCACTATTAGAAGTTTTACCCTTGATATAATATTTTCATTAATATTTTATTATTAAAATAATGCTCTCATCATGTATAAATAACCCCAATCCCTCTCATTTGAAAACCACTCCTATCACAATTTCCACTGAAAATATTATTTTAAAATACTAACTTTAATTCACTTTATAATAATAAGGGGTGTTTTGGTGTAATGAAACTCCAAACATCAAGGGTGTTTTAGCTTCATACAAGAGAAGCAGCATCAAGGAATGTAGGATTCTTCCTACCCTACTATTTTCTATTCTTATATATATTTATTAGCAAAAACATTCATATAGAATATAATAAATATATTTATAAAGTATTTAAAATTATATTAATGATTTATTTCCTATAAAAAGTATCAAAATTATGGCATATATAAATTTTGAACATCATTATTCAATAATTTCAATAATTTCCCTTATATGGTTGGTAAATTGATAGAAAATAAATTTCTAATACATTTATTATTACTGAACGAATTGTTTATTTCAATAAATTATTTCTATTATATAAATATATAAAAAATATTTTATTAATATTTTTTATTAATTCTATGAATGTATAAATGACCTCCCACCAAATTAGTCTCATTGATCCAAAAAAGAAAATTTAATGATAACATAATTTTAAAAAAATTAAAATTAAGCAAAAGTTTTTAAAATCTATAAATTTATAATTATTGTGGATAAAAAATTTTAAAATAAAAATAGATAACTTCAATAATTTAATTTTAATAATATTAAGTAAAATATTTAAGAGTTTGAAAAAATTCTGAATTGATTGCAATAGGGATTCTCGAAACTAACTCCTTTAATGTAGTTTATCCCTCTATTACATCGTTTGTGTTATGGATATTCTCATAATGTTTGATAAAATTTAATTTCAATTGTATTCCATTTAAATTTCATATATATAAATTTTTCCACCTCGATTTATAATAAAAATAAAAATAATTATTTAAAATGACTTTTCATTCCAAAAACCATATTTTAATTATCTTCAGTTGATTCTTCATCATACAATAATTATTTTTTTATTATTAGTACGTTTACCTTATTCATTTGGGAACCCAAGTTTATTTATTAAATCATTATTTATTAATTCAATATGAATCTCATTCCATTTTTTCTTTTATTTAATGACTATGGTTTTTAAATGTTCTATGTTCCATTTAAGTTTTTTTATATGTTATTTTGTTATAGGTGGTGAAGAAATTATATATATATATATAATGAATTTAGTAAGGTGATGTATTTGATAAGATAATTAATATTATTAATGAATATTGATCTATATTTTTTTTAAAAATAAAATGTCATGATTATTCACAAATGTTATTACAGAACATGATGCTCACATTTCTCACTACTAAGTGTGGTATTTGACAACTATGGCATTATGTTACATTTTTATGGATTAACACATTCCTTAATCTTATAAAATGTTTCCCTAATGATTATGATGAAGATCCTATAATTTTCATGTAATGATTATTAATATTCTCAACCATTTTATATTGATTCATGTTCCTTATTCCAAAATTCATTGGGATTTTGGTTCCCTAATTTTGTGGATGTATATCCTTAGGTGACTACATTTACCAAAGATAATGTGAGATTGTAAATTTATAGATAATATATATTTTAATAAATATTTATAATTATTTTTTAACATTGATATATGATACCAATTTTTACAAGGTACAAAACCTTTTGAAACATTATTGTATATCTATTTTTTGTTTATCATTTCAATTATTTAATATTCATGTCATAAAATGTTGGAATGTTACAAGCCCTATCAATATATATGTTATATATCGATTTAAATAGGATGAATCATTGATTCTACCCAATTCCTCCTTATATAGTCATCCAATATAAATTTTATTTAATTTATAGGATATTGACCATATTAAATACAATTATTATTATTTGAAATTTTATTCATTGATCTCATTAAATTATCTAATTATGATTGATGAATACACCTACATGTAGAATTTCCTTCAATTGTACCCCTTTAGTAGTAATCTATTAGAGTACTGAAAAATGTATAGCTTCTCCCATGTAACCATATATTTCCTTATTTTTTGGATTATCTTTTATATGGAGATTCAAAATAAATATAATCTATTGATGCACCACCATGGGTATCCAATGATAATAAATGTTGTTTTTCTTCATCATAGAATGATAAAGTGATTTCTATTTCATATCCAAATCACTTCGAAAATTTTAATGATCATTATAATCCTTCCAGTTGAATCAATTATCATATAACAAATTCATAAAAAAATGTATTTTCCATCCATTACACTAGAAATATACCTAGTTTTGTTCATGTATAATGCGCCCCACTTCTACAACATTCTCTCTTTTATAGTAACTCTACTCAAAAGTTTATAACAATATCATGATGTAGTATTCTTATTATAATTATATCTAGTCATATCATCATTTGTATATACATTAAAGAGTATATTAGTTATTCATTATAAAAAACATATCTTTGATTAAAATTTAAAATACTATATGATCTAACATTCAACATACTTATTCATCATCTCATGATTGAAGAGAATGATACTCACAATTTGCACTACATTATAAATTCTAATCCATATACACCCCATTTTATATGTTATGTTTCCAACATGTAATTAGTATATTATAATTTCAATTTATTATATATATTCATTCAATATCATATAATAACTCTATATCAACATCATATGACATTGTAGTGAAATACCCATAGGCTTGGATTTATCCATTTTAAAAAATTTAGATCTATAGTGTCTGATATATGAAAAAAAACTATTAAGAGTTATCCCTAATCCATTCTTTTAAAAATACCTAGATATTCACTTTCTTATACTAGATGATATTCATTAAATCAATCAAAACGGTCAACATATAATCAATATAATTTTTATGTGAAATGATGAAATAAAAATGAAATATAAAAAACTAAAAAGAATTGGAATATCAGTGTTATCATGTGTCCATGATTAACCATTAATGATTCAAACATTTGGTACCACTGTAATGGGGATTGTTTCAGTCTCTGGAATATATTCCTTAAATTTCACATTATTCGTTCTTTTCCAAAAATCAAAAAAAAAATCATGATACATTATAATGATCTCCTTGTTGTGGACAACAAGATGAAAAGTATTGTTAATGTGAATTATTTAATGTATATGTATAATAAGGACAAAAATATAAAAATAAATCAGATTAAAACCATATTCAGCACTGGAAAAATGGTAACATCAAATTCCAATCCTTTATTTTTATTGAATTCATTGACAACTCCCAAATATTTTTTGGAGACCTCTTTTATACTACCATTATTATTTATCCATAAAAACATTTATTTCTTACTACCTTTTTACAATCGAGTAGTCCCAAAATAAATTATTCATAGTTATCTAAAAATAAATCCATATCATCCTCCAATGAATACCACAATTTGTGTTTATATGGATGTGATATTTTTCATGGTAAACTTTTGGGTTCCTTCATTTGTAATTAATCAATAATATAATAATAAATATCATCTTTATGTATTCAGTACTCATGTGGATATTTAATCATGTGAAATGTTTCACTTGGAATGAAAACAATAAATTTTCTCGTGTGATGGTTCTATAACTATTGGTGGGAGGTGTTGAGTATCTCCATGCTAGAATTCAATTTTCAAAAAATTATAGTCAAAAATTAAAGAGACTTATTTCATGTACTCCTCTTCAGTGGTAGGTGGTATTCATATATTTCTGGGATTAATATATTTTATTCTAATAGTTTCCTTTTGATAAATTATAGGATATTTAATTTCATCATTCATCTCAGTCATATGAAGCATGAAATCTATATTTTTGATGACCGTTTAACACATATACTCCAAATTAATGTATCTAATATCCATTAAAAAATACTAAAAATATATTAAATGACTATAAATGACACATAATAAACATTAAATATATAAATATTATGTTATTTTAGATTAATCTTCAATATATCTCACAACAGTATACACCCAATAACCTTATTAGATTGTTGTATTTGATGACTAGATACATACTCACCTTATTTTTTCTTATATGTCCAACATATCACACAAATATCTAGTCACATAGTACACATAAATTTCATACAATATATAAAGTGTTTCGTAATTACATGGGAAAATTAAACATATAAAAGGTTAATTTCATTTGCTTAATAATGGAAAATAAAAGATATGTCAATCAATGATCATATATATTCATATGATGAGAATATGGGAATGAAAATAAAATAATTAAATTTAAAAATAAAAAACATATAATTATAAAACATAATCCTAGAATGAGGATTTATAATATCGTAAGACATGAATTATAGAAGAATAAAATATAATAATTTTTGATAAAAAATCATAATTCTAAAAATAATTTAGTGATTGTGTGAAAATGTGCAGAATAATAATTATCATTGAAATATTATTTAAATTCTTCTTAGAAATATATTCATCCATGTTAGTGTTGGGATAACCACATTTATACATAATACAAGCATTTTTTAACGATATATGTACCATATTATGGTCTAGGGATAACTTCTGATGTACCCATTGATCTCATATAACAATAATATATTCCAATCATGTTATAGGGATATAGCGTAACAAACATTTAAATAATAATAATAAATTTATATTTATATCTAAAAAATTTACTATTTATTTATAAATCAATTTATGGAGAAAACTTCTTTAATAAAATTTCGTCAATATAGTCATAAACAAACAAAATAATAAATATATATATTATTGTTTGAACATATCCCAAGTTAAAATATATAGTATCAATGGATTTTTTCATAATTGATCATTCCAATAAAAGATCACTAGAATAATTCTTGAGGAGAACCACATTTTATAGTTAAAGTAACATATTAAAAAAAATATTTTATTCAATATTATGAAAAATATTTCAGTGAAATAAATGGAATATTTTAAATAAATTTTCAATTTAAAAGTATCCATGATGGAAGGTAAATTTAATAATGAAGGATAAGATAATAAACTTTCTGCTCACAAATTCATTAAATGGTAATTCATTCAATAAAATGGAAAAACATTTAATATAATATCTTATAAAATAATATAGGGTTAAAAATAATTTAATAAATCATTAAGGATTTTTAAGAAATTGAAAACATTTAAGAATCAATTGATATTGATAGGAAATGATTTATGACCTAAGAGCAAAATAATGTTATTATTCATTAATGAAATTCCAATAAACTTTTCAATGCATAATCTGAGAAAAAATGGAATAAAAACATATATATCAATAAATAATAAAAGGATAAGAAAAAAATAGGATTATTAGAGATGAATAATATTTGTACATAATTACAACAACTTATCAACCATTTATTAACAATATTTCTTTATCATCTTCATTATAGGTGTCAATAGCTTCATTTTTCATGTATGATTCAAAATAAAAAATTATATTCCTTACATATTGATCATGGTAATATCATATTCATAATGTCAATAATGGTTTAAATATCATATATAATCATTTTATACATATATAAAACCATACATAAAAGTAATACATAGATAAACTAATCACAACATTCACCATGATTGTAGTCTATATGTATATTTGAACACTGTTATCATTCATTAATTAATAGAAGATAAGAATGATTAATTACATTTTTTTCATTATGAAATAATAATTATATCATTACTAGTACATAGATATATTATTTAATTATTAAATATGTAATTATATCTCTCAATTTTAGGATGTGATGGAAATGAATCACATTGCTATGTGGATATGATATTTCACACATATGAATAAGAGCTACATTCATTTGTCATTTTATGGAAAATTGGATTAAATGGGATTTCCAGCAATCAAAATAACTTATCAATATAGCTATGATACAAGATTCATTATTTTAGAATTGGAACAATATATTTATAATAGGTTTAAGATGAAATTATATTTGAATGAGTTGGGTAAAATGATTAACACTTTATGGAGAATCATAATTTTCAATACACATTAAACATTGTTGTGATGGAATAAGAATTAGAATGGTTTCTCAATAATGGATGGAAATTATCTAAGAGATTTTTTCCAGATGTTTTCATTTTATCTAGAGGTTCCAATGATTGATAAAATGGGAGAAGAAGAGGTGTCCATTTATATGTGATTGAAGGGACCCATATTGAATTATATAAAATATTCAAATAATTTAAATCTATTTTATATTATAATTAAAATGATATCCAATAATTCTATATTATGATACAATAAAATCTATATACATTTAAAAAATATGATTTAGATAAGTATATGTTACATTTCAACCTATATCACATAATATTACCACATTCATTAAAACATTTTAACTATTACCGTGGAAAGTATTATTTTTATTTAACTATAAATTATGATCAAAGATGAATATGAACGCATAAAAAAAATTTGAAAATATAATTTAAACCAATGTATTCCATTTTCTCATTTTCTAGTTTTGTCAAATATAAGAACTACCTTTAAAATAATTTTCTCAAACATATTGAAACTAATTCATAGAAAAAGTAATTTTTAATCATAAAACAAGATTTTTATTCATTTCATTCTATTTAAAAAAATTATATTAGTGTAAAAACATATTATTTAGTATATAATATTCACATATCATTAGAATAATTAATAAATAATTTTTTATTTATCCAATTAATATTAAATAATTTATCACATAAAAATATTTTTCACAAAAACAAATCATTTTACATTAAAATTATTTCATCATAATTTGTAACAATTAGATTAAAAATTTATGAATTATTATTAAAAATTTAATGATAGTATTATTTAAAATAAACTTTTAATAAATATCATTATTTTTTTATAAATATTCAAAGTACCTAGAATCATATATTTCATCATAAAAATAAGAATTTCAATCATGAAAAAATATTAATTTTTTTTTAAAAATTTCTGGGCATTAATCAATAACTTTGAATTATTTGAAACCTTTATTATATATTCTAGAAATTTTTTAATCATATTCATAACTGAAAATTCCATAGATTCGTTATTAATGCCATAATATATAGTGTGTCATTAAGACATGAGGTTATTGTAAAGAAATGTTTCAAAAATATAAAATATATTTCAATGGAATTAATATAAAAAATTTGATTTTTATAATATCTCGTAGATAACTTCTTCCAGAGCTCTTTTTATACATGTGAAATTTCCAAACATCAAAATACATTTAGATGATAGTAAGAGGGATTATTATTAGACCATATAATAACTAAATACATAACAAATCGTTGAACAAATCGAAAAAATTTGAAAAGGATTCATGAAAATAAATAATCTTTTCCCTATAATGGATTAGGAACCTTAGTAAATATCTTTATGATCATAACATTATATATTATTTTTTTGATCATTATTTTTATATCTCCATGTTTTTTAGGGTGAGTGGGACTAATGTATCATGTTGGATAACCATAATCATGTAATAGTAACAAAACCCTAATATGTGTACTATCCTCCATTTTCAAAACATATACACTTTATAATACTTCTAGTTTCATGATCAACTGTAGGATATACATCATCATGTAGTCAAGTACTTCATCCTTCATTCACTATAAAAACAAGAAAACCATTTGAGGTGCATCGTCAATATTTGTTGGGAAAAATTTTGTACATCCCAATGGTTACACCTCCATTTAACTTCAAGAAACATAGTGAAATAGAACCAAAAAATCTAATATCCATTATGAAATAGTAATAAATAAGAATGTATTTTTTATCACATACATGTTTTAGTCTCAAATATCTACTGATTATTCATTTTCATCAGAAATATAATTCTTATTATTCATGATTGATAGCCCTTTTCATTCATGTGGTTGAGTATATTATGTTAATGATAGGATAAAACCACTCCTTCATCCGTATTGAGGCTATCTGCATAAATCATCAATTGACTTTTTACAAATAGCATAATATGTGTAGTATAGAAATGATGATGGATTCATTATCCTATTCTATTCTCCATTGTTAATTATAAAAAATTTGATTGGTCTATTAATGGATATCCCTAATAAATATCCAGATAAATGATTGGAACATATTTAAAATCGTATATGTTGATTTGATATCTGTCATTCATATAGGGATTTATATTAAGATTTCAAAAAATATAATTTTCATGTATTATTCTTTATCTTGACTACTTAAATTTCAACGCCATGATTTATAATAAAAAACTCATTATATTGAATGATGTGGTACAATGATACAGTATTGACCACATATTTTTTTCCTTATATTGATGTGGGTTAGGAGGTTACATATCTATTTCTCCAATAAAGTGAATGTTCTCCAATAAAACCCATGTGTGCAAACCAATTTATTTTTTTGTGATCGCAGCCCATCTCATATTGTATCTTTTGATAATTTTTCTCCAATTGTCTATATATAATATATTTGAGTAATTTATGTAATATCCTCTTAAAAAGTAGTGAAATCCTTTAACATTGTGTTATACTATATTTCCTTCCAATCAGACACCTATTTATTTCATCACATTGTTCTCTTAGATGAAGGCTTGATTCTAATTATGAATGAAATCCATTAGTTTAGGCACCACATAAACTCTACAGGTTGTCAAACTCAGAAGACTGTTCATCTTTAGAGTTCATGCATTATTATAATAGATTCTTCTATTATGTAACTAGTATAATCATGTTTCTAGCGATCTCATACTAATATTTATTATCTAATTTTATCCATTGAATGAAGGATCTAGTCTTCTGAGTAGTGTTGTAGTAGTATTTATAATCAATCCATTGTCTAATTTTTAAAATTTTCTTCTCGTTTCTCTTCATTCAGTTAACTTCCTTTGTATCATTGGGGTTGATTTCATTGTTCTCAAACTAGTCGAAAATATCAATATCATTAATTATGTTTTTTATTCGATATATTTGAATGTATTAGTTTGAGGAATTGATAATGATAATCCATATTATGGATGGAACCTCAAATTAATATTAAATTTTTAAAAAATATATATGAATTTTAAAAAATTGAGTGCTATATTGAGTTAAAAATTCTCAAAACTAGTTGAAATTACGCCTGGATTACCAAAACATAAATCCATTTATCAATATATGATCGAAATTAGTTCAAAATTATAGATTTTATTATGACATGGTATTGATTTGGAATAGATGTGGAATCAATGAGATATTACTTATATGATCCCATCAATTATTTTAGTGATAGAAAGATATTTCATCTCAAGAAGGGGTTACTAATGTGCATTGTGATTAACCAAAAATAATAATTGTATATTTGAAAAAACATTGTGATACATTTTCAATGTCCATTGTGAAATTTAAATCATCTCAACATGATGTTTATGTATCACACATGAAAACATTAATCTAAGAAACATGATTTTTTATATATAAGGAAATACCATCTTCAAATTGTCATTTTCTTTCTTCTTGACATTGAGACCATTTGTTATGATTTGTCTGTTAAAAAAATTAAGAATGATAAATGGATGATAATAGGCAATTATTTCACTGGGAATAAAAAATACAAGATTCTCCCCCACTTGTTTGTCTATTTGATTTTCCTTTATGAAGGACTTGAGGATCTATAAATACAAGTCATCTCTCAAGATCTGAGTTGGTTAATACAAGGGGGATACACAAGGTATCGTTATATATCTATTTCATATGTGATTAATATAATGAAAAATGATTTTGAATATTTATTACATATAATATTTATTTAAATTTTATTCTTTATTCCCATTAAATGATATATTATGGCCAATGAATACACCTGTAACAAGAGAATCCTTCATGATAAGTCCAAAATATGAAAAAACAAGTATGTGTATAGTTTATTAGGTCAGTACATTATTATCCACGACCCATCATTCTAAGATAATTAATTCTAGCTGAGATCCATGACTCTGGAAAAAGAACATCGCACAACACCAAAAAAATATCAATATACTAACACACTAATTCATTGAATTTCTCATACTATCATTAATGATGTAAATAAAAAAGCGTTGTAATAGAAAATAATAAATTAATGTGGATAGAAATAAACCTTATCAAACATTTGTTCATGGGACAAACTAAGATGTAACTAAAAATAAGGACTTCCAAGAACAATATACATTAATATTACATTGTTTTAGATGAATATTGAATAAATTTAATAATAATTCATGATATTGGACCATAATTGGTAACTGTACAACGAAAATTGATATATAGACATATTATTTAATTAATAATCTATAGAATCTCAAACAATGTTCTTTTAACATAGTAAAATTTATAGACATAACCAAATAAAATTGTTTCTTTATAATCTAGAGAAAGGATATACAAAAAAGCGTGAGACCATATTTTCAATAAAAGTACGTATAAGGGGTATCAATGACTGATCATAATTTAGAATAATAAAATTTTCAGGATATCATAACATTATCATAACATTATAACATCATAACCAATATTATAAAGATCATTACACATAAATCAAGGAATAAGATTTTTTCAAAATAACAAACAGAATTCATAACTGTGTAGAATCCTTAATATACAATGTGGATCCATGATAACATTTAATAAACAAAAGAATTTTTTTATATACACACTGGTATAGAAACTACGTCGTTAGTTGAGGATCACAATAAATACTATCATAGAGGTTTGGGATCACTACCCATTACATCATTATAATAATATAGGATCACTCCCAAAACTATATTATTGGATAGAGTACCATACTAAATTGGGATCACTCAAAATATTAGTCCAGGAAATCTCATGTTATATTCATCATTACATAATAAATTAATTTTCTGTTTAAGTTTTTCCCAAAACATCACATACTGAAAATTATATATACACTTTCCAAAACATCATAATAATTTCATCATATAATATTCCTTCAAATAAAAACATATAACAGACATAGTCAATCATTTCATTAATGAATAAATTTTGGAAGTGAAATGAGTTTTATAATGGTTTCCTCATTACATTGTTAACCCATGGAAAAATAAGTTTCATAAAATTATAATTAAATAATTATTATTTGAATTCAGTTAGAGAAATAACGTGGATAGAATCATAATATCAACTCTATAGGGAAGATTAAAAATAAAAATTGTATTTTGACATAGATGGTAATTATAATTAAAATATGATTCAAAGAATTAATTGAAATGAAAGGGAATATAAACATTATTTTGTTAACATTTCGACTTAAAATTAATAATATACTGAAAAAATTATTTTAATGTTAAATTATCTTTCTTATATGAAAAGAATATTCAATAAAATAAAAATCATTATATAAGGAAAATCTACTCATACCATTTGTGTCAAAATAGAACATTTTTTCACACTTTTATAATAAGTCTTAAAAACATACAACAAAAAATCATGAAAACGAATTTCATTTAAATGATTGTAAATAAAGTTAAAGGTAATAAAAATAAACAATTTAGACATTTAATGTATCGGTAAAAGGGATCATAAATATTTTTTTTGATAATGTATATGATTGTGAATATTTGACAAACAAAGATAAATTAATGTCATCTTTTATTTAAAATAAAATATTTTTCAGTATAAGTAAAAAAGTAAAAAAATTGAAATCCAACTTAATATATTTATGTATAACTAGGGGATAATAATATTTATTTGATTTAAAGTATAATATCTAAATAATTTTAATCTATACAAATTTAATAGAGATAATATAAAAAATAGGATTGTAACATAGACTCTTACCACATATACTTTATTTCATCACATGAGTTCATTCATACTTTATAATAAATATAATTTTATTACAAATATTATAGAAAACATTATTAATATATAACACAATATTTATCATTCCATTAAAACCTTCGAATAACTTTTTATTAACAATATCTTCATTGATATAAACATTTGATTTAATATGGGTCTGTCAAAAATGAATGTATCGATTCAAAAGTTCCATTACAAACCAAACGGTCATAGATTCATGAACTGAATAATTTAAATAATCTCATATACCAAATTTTTTTATCCATAAAAATTTTATTAAAAATTATATAAATGAATTATGATAAATAAGTATATTACTTCATGGAGGCAGTAAGCATACATACGCATGAGTAATGTTTCCACTTTTTGATTAATGGAATGAAAAATTAGAAATAAAAATTCAATTTTTTATAATAAGTATTATATAGTAAATATAATAAATAATAATTAAATATATCTTTTTTACAATCAATATAATATATGAATTAAAAATTAGTCACCTTACATAATTTAAGTTTAAGTCCACACATACGCAGGTGCAACATTATTATTTTAAAACATAAGGGAATTATTAAAGGTTGAAGTGAAATTATAATTCAAGAAACATATTTATCTATAAAAAATATATAAAAATTAAATTCCCCATAATAACCAACCATGTAATTTTGTTATGGAAAATAAATGATATTTATGATTAGAGGAGAAGTCAACATGTAAAAAAGTTTCGATACCTTCATTTACTATTTGATGTAAATGAAATTGGAAATGGTTTTTACATCAGATTAATAACATATAATTTAATTTATTAAATTTTGTTCATAATTTTATGATGAATGATATTGTTGTATAGAATATTTATGAATAACATAAATTAATAGTACTCAATTAAGAGTTCTACATATTTGTTCAAAAATATCCATTGGAATACAAATTATTCATTAAACGGATGATATTATGATAAAAAGTGTCATATATGGCATTGAAAAATATTTTATAAATTTGTTTGTGTAGTTAATTTCACTGTAAAATGGTTCTTGATGTGCGAGTAAATGATTAGAGGTGGTTTATTTTTTAAAGTGCGGGAGGTGGAACACATGGAATATATAGAATGATTAAAATATATTAATGTCCTAATCAAGTAAAATAGAAAAAAGCATGACTCATATTAAATGATTTCAGAATATTGGGTAGAAATATTAATATAAATAATTATTTAGATATGATTTTAGTTCATTTTAATCCTTATCTTTTTAGATTAATCCCCCATTAAACCCTTTTAACATGTAATATAGAAAATATTTTTTACCTCAATTATTATTCATAAGGGCCGCAAAAATACAATTGAAATTAAATAAAATTTTAATAATTATGATTCAAAATAAGGAATAAATTTTATAAACATAAATCCATGTAATTGGTATATATTCATTGTAAAATATGTTTTCAAAATTCTAGAAAACCATTTAGAAAAAATGAACTTATAAGAATAAAATCGAGTTTACCCTCATTTGATTCCTATAAAACAATTAAATATAAAACATTTAATTAAAATATATAATTCACAAATTTTATTATTATATAAAAAAATAGTTATTTTAATTATTTAGTGTAAATAAACTGTGTTGAAGGAAAATATTTTTCAGATAAACATGCCATTAAACCATCAAATTTTATTGTTTTAATTTATATCCAATCGATTACAAATGATTTAATATTAACAGTTTTTTAAAATATATTATTTTCATTAAGTTTTTATTATTAATATCCTTTAATACAACTACTATTATATAACCATCATAATACAATAATAATAATACTAATATATTATATCAAAGTTCATTTAAACTCAATGATTCATGTAAGGGAAACTATAAGGAATTTTTTATTAAAGATATATATATATAATAAAATCACAAGGTGTAACATTATACACCCCTTAAAATTATTTTCCACTAAACATTTCCCAACTCTAATATCAAAAAATCATAATTATTCATAACAAATTCTTCTTATTCCATCATAGAATTATGAAATATGTGGTTTTAAAAAATATTTACAATGTGAGTGGTCATGTTTCACAATGAATTCTCTCTAAAATTCAGAATCACAATTGGTTTCCCATCAAACAAGATATCATTATCTAAATGTTTGTTATATGATTTTAGTTCAAGTTGTAGATATGGTATATAAATTATCATGAGAAATACATGGAAGAAATAATGGTTTTTAGAGAGATTTAGTGGATAGAGTAATTGATAGAAAACTCCTGAAAAATTAATATCTTTGATGGTGATAAAATATAAAATGATCATCATTACCATGGTTTTTAAATCATTTAACCTTAATATACAAATATATTCATATGAATACATTATCAACATCTTTGATCTATAGATCTATCCAATGATTTTATATATAACCATTTTGTCAAATATGGGTTTAGTTATGGTGTTTCCCAATATATTTAACCTTATTATTCATTTATTTAGCTATCACAGGCCCCAATATCTTTTCTTACCATTTTCAAAGGTTGATGTTATAATTCCTCACATTATACGAATGTTTCATAAAAACCCACTAGAATTGTCCAATTACCGAGATTTTTGAATGAAAGTTCTATAAAAGAATTTATTCATCCCAATCTACATTAGAATACACAGGAAGGGATCTCACCTTATCTTCTTATGGTATATATGGTTCCCTCAGATTGAATATCTTTTCCAGATGATATTTACTATTAGTGTTCCACATTCTATTCAAGAGATGATGAGGTCATCTCTATAACATAATAGAAAATACTCATATTATTCTCAAATAAAATATTATATATTACTCTAGTAAAATTATCAAATAAATGATGTATATAATTGAATTTTGATTAACAAAGAAATAATAATTTATTAAGAAAAATTCTTAATTTTATTCGTGTCCAGTACTACATAAATAACATTGTTTCTTTTATATTTCTTTGGAGTCTAATAAACAAAATCCTTTTTAATGCTTTACCATTTAAATTAATATATGGAAATGGTTGTGACATCCAGTACATCTTCAATAGGGAATTTAGAACAATTATTTTATTCATTCGGATGATTAATTCTTTATTTACACAATGAGAAAAGTATCAAATAATTGAATTTAATCGAAATTATAGTCAATAGATAAATACCAGAAACAAGAGGCATGATCATCAGATATTATTTATAAATAATTTATGAAATTATAGTATTTCCCTTAAAAAAATTATTTCTAATTTTTTGGATTTTGAAAATTCCTCAATGCAATACCATTATTATAAAATATGGAAAATTAATAGATTTCATCCATAGGTGATACACATGGGTTCCATGAACCACTGAATGTCTATGTGTAAATCTTTATTCTCCATCCTGGTGGATCATAATTGCCAGGCCATTCATCTTTAATCTCCCTAATAATATATTCGAGGAAGTGTTCTATTTGATCACTCTATAAAAATTAGTGGTGGTCAATGATGACTTACTACTATTATTGAGAGAGTATTTAAAGAGGTATCTCTATATAGCATTGAAATAATTCTCTCTATATCACGTTGTTCCCAAAAAAAAAATTACAACTATTATAAATATAATATAATGTTATTTGTATACTAATAGGTTAAAAAACAATAATTTCTGATGTGGGATTATTGATTCTGTATTCACCATGGTACCCAATGTCTAAAATAATTATAATATTTTTATTATTATTTCAGGACATACATATAAATGGAGAACTAAATTAAATATTATTATTTTAATAATATTAAATATATATTTTTCTCATTATATCAATAAATGTGGTGCTTGTTTATCTATATTAAATATATTGGAATCATATAGTAACTATTTACTTAATAAATATATATCATTACATTATTCTATAATAAATAAGTAAATAAATATATATTATATACCCTAAAAATAATATAAATATTTATTAATTATTATATTAACATAATATTCTTTTATGTGACTAATGACAAATAATATGAGATTACAAAAACATGACTACAAATTTAATCATGTGTGGGAATAATGTATAGTGAAATTTTTATTTAATAAATAATAATATATTATTTTAACTACTATTTTGGATGCAATTAGCATGTGACCCTCAAGACCTCATTCTAAATGGAACAAAGATAAAAATCCTAAAATAAATTATTAGAATATAGATACTTTTCAAGACACTAAAAGGGGATGAATCTTATAATCAAATGAAAACATACCTAATATGGATTCCTACTATGTAAAATAATCTATTTATTTTGATATTAAGAATCATGTAGCTTGCATGCTAGTGTAATTTACCAATGTTATACATGTCTCTATCTTTAAAATTCATGATATATAACATGTCTATAAAACACCATGTCTATATTGAATCGACCGCAACTGCCTCGAGAAATTACTATACTACCATTACATTTGCATAAAATACATGTAAATAAAATCCTAAAGGACCAAATTGTTTAGTATTATTGGAAAACATGATTCATACAGAAGTAATATATTATAAATGAATACACTAATTGAAACCTAGATTTTTCTGTCTGATATAATAACATTATTCCATCTATTTCATTCATGGATATATTTCATTGTCGACATCATGGAATCATGGGGAATGAAAATAAAATAAATTTCATCTCAAATGCCCAAAAGGGTAAAGTGAAATGGAATCAATAATGAATCAATGATAATAATAATTATGGAATGTTAATAACCGAACACACATGCCATGCTAGCAGTAAGATTAGAATAAAGTTCATAAATTTTATATAAAGGTAAACAAATAACAACAAATGAAATTTAAAAAATGAAATGATATGGGAATACATCAATAAATAATGTCATAGTGAAAGTATCACTAATAATAAATAGCAGAATCTTAATGAAGGGTGTTCTTAATTTTGGGACTTCAGGTATAAGGAACATAAAAAAGCATCATCATCATGACCTTTAAAAATATTTTTTAAATATGTGGGTATAAACCCTTCTATTCTACATGGAACCCAATTTGATGGGTTTTCAAAAAATATTTTCATCTAAATAGTCTACTGATTCATTTAGCGGTTACTTTAGATGATATTCAACTCATTGGGCTTCAATTAACTGGTCCCCAATCCATAGAGAATTCTTTAACAAATCATAAACCCATAGAGTCCATGTCTAAAAATTATTCAAATACTAAAATAATCAATTTAATTAATGAAAAATGTTCCTTATCAGATATCCATAATGAATAATGTATATTTAGTGGTCAATATAGAACTACATAAACAAATAATTATCCCAATAAACAACATATGTAAAAATGACACATGGTTTGGTCAATAAAATTATACATGATAATTGATATAGATAATGAGGGTATATTCATTATTAAATGATCATGTGAAATTGAATATTTCAATTGTACAAAAATGAATAATGTTGGTGAGTTTCAATTCTGTCCTTGGTCTAATAAATCACAAACAATCCAATGAAATAATACAGATAGTATCAATAAAAAAAATATCATAAATGGTGAATAAATAGAGTTTTATTGTCAATTATGAATGAAAAACCTAAATTTCATCAAATTTGGTCTCATGTAAAATATCATTTTTAATCTAAAAAACATTTTTTGGAAACCATTTTATAAGATACCTTGTATATAAAAAATATGTTCTCCTACTAAAGAGTGAAATAGAGTTGGATGTTCATAAAATAATTTCCTAAAAAATAGTAGAAAATTGGTAGTATTAAAATTAAAAGGATAAAAATAGATATATTGGAATATATAGAAAATATTTATTAAACAATGCTTCAATAATTTCCTCTGATGGAAATTCATGTGAATACAATCACAATCAAAAGGTGATTACAATGTAAGGAATTGTAAACACCATAGCATTGATCTGAGAAAAAGTAAATAGATATATTTTGTTTGTCAATTTAAAATCCATGAAAACTAGTGTAAATAAAATAATGTAATGTAGAAATATGTTAAACACATAATATTTAAATAGTAACACAAATCAAGAAGTAATTTTACCAAAAATGGATAAGGTTATGGAATTATAAACTACATGATAAATTTTCATTAAAATACCTTTAGATAAAATAATTAAAATTTAAACTAAAAAGACAATGAATATATTAAACATCATGATATAATATATTTTAATGGAATTTAGATTCACCAAACAAATTATGTAAGTGGTTATTATGACATTAATATTCTAAATGTAAAAAGTGAGATGAAAATCTCAAACATTGTGTCTGTTAATGAATTATAAAATAAACGTAATTATATTAATAATTACATATATTATCTTCTAACAATATCTTATTACTCCAATTTATGATCTTTCATTATTTACACTATTTCAGGAGTTAATTGTCCTGTTTTTTTATTAGGTTTGTACTTGTTTCTTGTTGTTAGAATTACATAGATGATGATTTATTCATAAAAAGAATTTAAAAATTGATTTAATTATAATATATACATTATATATATATAGATTAATCCATAATATTTGTACATAGGAAATAAAATGCAAAGTTCATGGAGATGGTAGGTCTTATGTATGCATGATCGCTACATTCATTTTTATGTATATCAAAGGAATTAAAAGTATATATATATGTTTAATATAATAAAATTCACATATAAATATCATATATGTAACATATTTTAACTCAAACAATACATTATATATTCCATTTATAGTGTCAATGAAACCTTCCTCTTTGGGAATGTGGTACTCCATAGTTCCACAAACGATGTTATCATATTTACCAAAAATGAAAACAATTAATGTATCTATTATATAATATATTAATTAAATATATATCAATTATATGTATAATTTAAATCATAAATAAAAATATTCTATATTGTAATTTGTAACTATTAGAGGTCATAGTGGAAAAAAAACAATAGTCTTTTTGTAAGGCGGTAGTTTGTTTTGCATCCACAGAAAGTTCATTACCCATTAGACGAATTTGTATAAAATATCATGTCCAAAAAAATATAAAATCACCATATAATATATAATATAAAATTTTCAACATTTAATAATTTAATAAAGAGATTTTAAGGAGTGGGTAATGGTTATTGAACAAAAGATCTTAAAGAAGGTTGTTACATCTTATTCATGAAACTCCTTTTGGTTTTCATCAATGGAAAACCATTGAATTATTTAATAAATAATTAGGCCTATAAATTCATATGAGTGATTTTTGGAGCTTATACGTACATATTTTAGGAGAGAAAAAGATATTTAGAGTTGTGAGTAAGTGTATGGGGTGAGTGCCTATTTATACAGAATAAGAAGCGACATTCAAATAAATATATAAAGGTAAATTAAATTTATAGGTATACCATAAATAATCTACTGTCGATAATGAAACAAAATATACCCAAGGTATGATATGGTAAAAATATTTTAGTAAAAAAATTATAAGTTTCTATGACATTTTGCCCATTAACATATTGAATTGTCTCATGTTAAAATAATTTTTCTCTAATTCGTTGTAAATAATTTTATCACAAATAGAACAATTGTTTTTCAAAAACTATGTTGAAAATATAATATTTTATATATTATAATGAATTTAAATATAGAAAACATTTTTAAATTTATAATCATAGAATAGGTAGTAATTAATTTCAGTTTAATCCCACAGACAGAATGACAAAACTGATTATTAATGTAAAAATGTTTGAATGATTTCTATGATTAATTATTCATTATAATATGAAATTGATTCTAATAAGATAAATTATATTAATATATATATAGTTTATCTAACTGAATTTTAAAATAAATTATTAATAAAATTGACCCTTTTATATAAATTATATGTATATGTATTTTTGATAGAAAATTCAGTATTTTTCATTGTTCATCAAAAAAATAAAACATATCAGAAAAAAATTCATCCTCGGATAATTTTTTTGTAGCTATTCCAAAAATACATATTTTTTTTAACATATTAAATTTATAAAATCAAGAAAATTAATATTTTAAATTTTTTCACCATTAAGAGATGGTAAAATTACCTTTATAAAAATATATTTTTTTATGAATAAAATTGGCTTTTCTCATATCTTATAACAATAAAACATATTTAATGAATGAAAAAACATTTTGTAGGATATATAATATATATTTATATTCTCATATTATACTAAATAATATTCATAACAACCAATTTTATGGATATTTTATTTCTTATTATATAGTATAATATTATTTAAACAACATATTGTTCTACTGAAAAACATTATCTTGCATCTAACACAAGTAATCAAATAAAATAATTTTGTCCTATGACACAGACAAACATAGTATCACTTTAATTCCATGTTCTATCATATATTGAATTTATTTTTAATAGAAAATACATTTTAATGTCCTCAGATATAATATTCTCACACAAGATTAGTTTTGTGATTCCTAAAAGCTATCAAAAATAATGTTCTTACTTTTGAATTTTAGGGTGTCCCATTTTCCCACCATAAATAAATTTCATCATCAAAATTTAAACATTGACTTGGTAATAATTTTTTTTAAAATTTGAAATGATTAAATCCTATATTGAGGGAATGGTACATAAATCAAACTAGAGAAATGAGTTAATGGGAAAAATAATGGTTATATGAAATAACATGTGTCTAGGTCTCAATATAAGGTTTAAATACATGTAAATTGAGATACATACATAAAAGAAATGCATAAAAATTTAAAGCTATTTATTGAGGTCTTTATTCAAAAAATATGGCAATGATCAACGGAATGGTGAGAGCCTATAAACCATAAATATGTGATTTTTTTAAAATGACATCAGTTTATCAAAAAATAATTTATTATGAGATCGTTATTTTTTATCATTTTTCTAATGTTGATTAATTATTTTAATTCATATGAATATTCTAAAATACACTTTTGTGATATATATAAATAAACACAATTTAATCATTTGGTTATTCATCAATCAATTTTGAACTTATCCATTTCTTCAAGTAACGTATAACAATTAATTATCTTTGATACACTATTAACGGATCATAATATCCCTTACAAAAGTAATTATATTTTCATCTAAATAATTTCCAAAGCCAATATGGTTAATACATTAATCTCTAAAACTAAAAGAAATGTTATATTTTCATTGTTAATATTTATTATTCAAAATTTATATTTAAAATTATTAAAAAATTAATAAGGACATCATGTAGGCCAGCGGTAGGTGGAAAAACCTTTTCATTATCCGGTCATGGGTTTATTCCCCACAACCGTATATAATTTTCTATTTCTAAACCCATATAATATTTGAAATAAATTTTATGGACGTCATGAAAAATAAATAATTAACTATTATTTTATGTATATTTTTTAATACAACCCCAATACAAAAATACCTTTTCCATTTATTTAAACATAGGTCCCTATTGTCCTAGAGTTTACCCATTAGAAGAGGTATTTGACTCATGTAATTCCCATGATCCCTACAGTTAATGAAATGAAATTTTAATGGATCCTTATGATTATTTTCATTTCCTAAAATCATAATTTATTCTCAATAATTCATATCTTAATGTCCTTATTTCCCATACATAATGTATTTCTATACCACTTTTGAGACAATTTCATGGGTGAGTCATCCCAAATTTCAGGAATGAGGGAATTCGAACAGTATTCTCTATATTTTTTTCCACCATATGAGTTCATATAAAAGTCCATACATATCATATTTAGTGAGTTCATAATCTCGTTAAGTTATACTTTTTTAACCATATTTATTGAAATTTATTAGGAATAAAAATTATTTCTTTCATTTTATCATTATTATTTTTGGTTCCTCATTGTCATTATCATTCCATTCATGTCCATGTTTAACATGACTCATTCGGTTTCCGACCTCTGGATAAAAACAAAAATCACAGAGTGAGAAATAATTATCTTATTTTATGAATCATATTATTATTTTTAGTGTGTCTAAATATTGATATATTATTTTTTAATGACATATAATTTATACCCTAGGTCACTCATTGTCATTATCTATTAAAATCCTAAATATTTTTTTATAAATAATTTTAATTATGAAACAAAAATCCCCACATGAGTGTCAAAAATGGTGTGTAGAAAGGTTTGTTGTCAGGAACCAGGTTACACTTGGGTCACGCGTGATACAACATGTAGATGTTGTTACACTATTCTACATATGTACAAGAACAACATCCACTTTTAGTATGTTGAATAGGATTTGTTTATAGGGAGACCCACATATTCTCCCCCGTAACAAAATTATATAATGTTCTTATATACTTATCTGCAATTTATACAATAGGGATATGTATTCTGATCTATGATTTCCAGTATCTACTTCTAATGGTTTCTACTAATAATATAATGATCTTAATTATGTAGACCTTATCCTATTATTTTGTAGCCACTTTTAATGTACTATTTTGTAGTCATAATATACATGTAAATCACATCTTAATGGACTGAAAAGTTTCGTATCCTTGGTAAAATAGATACATATATGAGTCTTTTCAAACAAATTAATACAGTATGTACTAATTGTTTTCCTTCGTTGTTAATAACATTATTCCAACCTGTATCATTTGTTGTACACTTCATGGAATCTCGGGGATAGAAAAAAAATTAAGTATGAGATCAAATTCATAGTAAGGGTAATGTATAGTGGATGAAAAAATGAATAGAGGATTATAATAAATATATATATGTAATACCTAAACACAAATTCTATATTATTAATATAACAAGTAAGAAGATCACAAAAAATTTTAATAGTGAATAACCGAGAACAAATTCCATGAAATCAATGAAATTATAATGAAATTCATCAAAAGATAATTTCATACTAAAAATATCTTGGAAAATATATAATTGAATATTAATGAAGGAAGTGATTAATTAGTGTAAATCTTGTTTTTGGCACTCAAAAAACTATAATATCGAGACCTTTTACAAGGCAACTATGTATTCTGGTAGTAGACAATCTGTTCTACATAGAAACAAACTCAATGGGTTTTTCAACAATTTTTTTATCGAATTATACTTTTGATGCATCGTGGGGTTTACCTTAAATAGTACCCAACCCATTGGGATTGCATTAACTGGTCCGCAACACATATGGAATACATAATCTAGTCCCCAAAACATATAATTCATGTTCATAACCTTCCTCATATTTTAAAATAATCTATTAAATTAAATTAATGGTGTACTTATTAAATTATCTTTATTGAATATTGGATGTAGATTTATCAATATTTCACCAGATAATAAAATTATTTCCAAAGTAAAAATTGTATGTAAAAATGATATACAATTTTTGAAATTAAAATATGCATGATAAATAATATGAATAATTATGAGAAAGTTAAGGTTTAAGTATCATAAAAAATTAAATATTTCAATGGGAATAAAAGGAATCGTGGTTAAGAATTTCAATACTAACCTTGATAAAAAAAATCGTAAACCATCCATAGGAAAAATAAGTATTGTATCAATACAACATATCCCATGTAGTGCAATTAGGATTTTTTGGTGTCATTAATGAATCAAAATAATATAAAAAGGCATTTTAAAACAATTAATGTAGAAAATATCTTTCTATTTATATAAACATTTTTAATTTTTTTAGAAATAACTATTTTTGATGAAAACATGTTCTCCTACTAAAGAGAGATATGATGTTGGTTTCTCATAAAAACGTTTTCAAGATAATTATTAGTAACAATGAGTGGGAAAATGGTATAATTAAATGGAAAAATTCACGAATAACAAAAGGAGAATAGAATTAAAATATTTATTGAAAATTTATTCAATAAGTTTTTCTAATTTACATTCATGTGTAAATAATCCAAAATTTCAGATTATGAATAAAACCCTTGAAAAGGGAATAATATTGATGTTAGGATAAATCAATGAATATATTATGGCTATTAAATATAAATCCACATAATAAATATTTAAAAAATAATATATAGAAAAAAACAAATTACACATATAGTATTATATATATATATGACAATTTAGACGTAATATAACCCTAAGAAAATGAATCTTGTTATGAATTTTGTTATTACAAGGTAATATGGAACAAAAATGAAATAAAAGAAATAATTCAAAATGTAACTCAAAAAAATAAAAAGATAAATAAAATCATGATAGAATATATTATTATGGTTAGTAGAGACACTACTAAAAATAAGTGGTTAATATGAGATTTTTATCACAAATTTATAAAATGAAATGAATATCCCACACCAAGCATTTCCTTTTGGTTGAACATCCTTTAACATCATGAAAAGTGGAATATATATTGTTATTAAATTATTAAAAAAACATTAATTATATTCCTAATATAATATATTATATTCATACATTATATTATTACCTGTTTTTTAATAATCATTCATTGTTTACTATATTTCATGTGTTAATTGTGTCATTTTTGTAGTATTTTTGTAATTTTACCTTTTTATTACTATTAAATAAATCATTGTGTAATCATTTCAATAATATAGAAAATTTTAATTTTAATATATATTTATAATATATTTATTTTTATTAATTCTTAATGTTTTGATATAGGAAATGAAATACATCGTTTATGGAGACAGTAGGTCATGCGTACGTAAGAAAACTACATTCATTTTTTTGTATTAAAATAAAATAAATAAAATAAAATACATGTATTTTAAAATTATTGTATCATATATATGTAAAATATGCCACTAATTTTTATTAAATCCATCCTTATATGTTATATGTATTGTGTGAATGAATCACACCGCTTTGATGAGCCGGTAGTCCACACTTCCACAAAGGATTTTATCACACACATCAATAATTAAAAACATGATGGGTTTTTATAAAAAAATATGACTAATTTTAAATTAATTTTAAATATTATCAATTTCATATATAAATAATTACATCATCATAATTACCATATATGAGAGTCGTTAAAAGAAAAAAAATCAGTAAACATTTCACTGGGCTGTTGTTCACTATATATGAAAAATATGTTTGTTACGTATTTGATGGAAGTGATTGTAAATGTATATTAAAACATAAAAAAATAGTAATATATTTTTCATAATAATTTTATTATTTATTCCTACAATAATATGTCTTTAGGGGGTATAAAATATATAACAATAGATCTTGAAGCAGTATGTTACCACTTCTTTATACAAATCCTTTCAAATTGCACCAAAGGGCTTCCATGGATGGAATAATTACAAAATTGGGGAATCTAGGATGAGATTTGGGATTTTGGGGGATTATTTGACCTAATTTTGGACCATCCTATTATATTGGGAGGTGTGCGTAATTGGGAGGGGTGATTTCCTTTTCATTGTAGAGGAGTAGTGGTATTTTTTAATATTTAAAAAATGATAAACTATTTAGATATCTCTCATACAAAATGTGAATCCAATAATTAATAAAATTCTATAAAATAGATTATTTAAACTATATATGGTCATTAAATGGATTTTATTCAAGTGTGTAGGTAATTTGTACCCTTTACATTGTGGCTTAGTAACATGTTAGGATATTTTTTCTCATAATCACAGTAATTGTTTAATCACTTTCACTAATATTTTTCATCAAAAAAATATTACATTACTAAAATATTATTTTATTACTATTATAAATATATATTACATTTTTCTATATTCAAATAACATAAGAAGAATACAGTAAATTTTATTTAGTCTCATAGGTCGAATGACCTAATGGGGTTTTAAAGTAAAAATATTCAAATGTTTTCAATGTTTTTATATCCAATTTTAATGTGAAATTCCTTAAAATTACTAAAATTTGATCAATAAATGAAAACTTGACCTATAAGAACTTCAAATTATGTTAAAAATATAAAGTATCATTGTATAAAATTTTTATGTGAATGTAGTTTTGAAATAAAAATAACTATATTTTACTATTTATCAAAAACTATAACATATATGAAAATTCCCGAAATTCATCCTAGGAGTATTTTGATGTCACTATTTCAAAAATTATGTTTATTGTTTCATATAGAATATATAAAAATTGAAAATTTTATATTTGAAATGAGTTATGATTAAAAGGTAGTAAAATTCACTATAGATAAATATATGTTTTTATGATTTATATTGGGATTTCAATTCTCTTATGACCAGGAAAAATATTGTTATATAGTAAAAAAATGATTGGATATAATATGTATTTATATATATTATTATAATTTCATTCGTATTATTCATAACCTACCATTATACAATTAGGTTTTAACTTTTAATTGTTAATAATAATATTTTAATAACAAATTCTGTTTCGATGAAACTCACTCTTACATGTGACAAAAGACATTGAATAAAATAGTTGTTGTGTTTGATATATTCTAACTCAGTATCATGAGAATTGAAGGCAATGTAACTGATTAATTTTATATAAAATTGTAAATATGATGTAATGTATTGCAATATTTATTCTCTTAAGCGCTTACTGTTGTGTGTTATACATTGTAACCAATATTATGTTCTTAATTTAAATATTTTGCAAATTATAATGTCCATGTTTTTATTGAGGATATGACATTTACATAAATTGTAATCAAATATCACATTATGTTAAAAAATATATGGGACAAATCTTTTCTCACTATATTCATTAATGAAATAGGGCTCATGACATAGAAAATACACCCTACGTCACAAAAAAACAAGTCTTCATGGTTTTTGTCAATACATCAGATTACATGACATATAATACTCAATAATAATATAATTATATTCTATGGATAAATAATGAATTCTTCATATAGAAAAAACCATGGAAACATATAAATATGGATTTCCAATTGGTTGGTCTCGTTCTCATAATATCATACACAAGAGATTACTGAGGGTGTAAAACAAGATATAGTTCATCAATGTCCTATGAGTCTCCACTCTAGATAACTTTTATCATTTATGGACCTCATATGATTTCATATATCTATGTAAAATACTAATTATAATACTATCATGTAATTTCTTGGTTACCATTATAGTGGGGAAATTATGTGACATTTCAATTTGACAACTACTCTTATGAACTTATCTCATACCATGTCACGAATATAAATAAACATATTGTGATAAGGATTTTATTAATTTTTTATATACATATTTAAAGTTATAATATACTACCATGAATATGGTTTTAGAGATCAAACACCAATGTTCACTTACTTACAATTGATCCAACTACAAAAAATCATCAGGTCACTTGCTCTAACAAGATACTAATTTTTCAACTGAGAGAAGACATTAGTCAAGGGTTGTTACTTTTTTTACCTATGGGAACTCCTGTTTTTCCATTATCATCGAAAAAATAAAAATAGATCAATTGCTTATTCTTCATTAGTATGTTTTTAGTTTGTTTTTATAAACATGTTTATTATTCAGGATACACCACTTCTGTACTATCAAAATAAAATATGATAGAGTTCTTAATTCAAGGTAAATCATCATTTTTTATAATATTTTGTTCCCAAATTATTTCTAATATTAATTATAAGCCATTATATACATTTAATCCACAGTAGAATCATTGAAAATTGGATACTTTAACCACTTCATGTTCAATTATTTTATTATGAGATAAAAAACACGTAATCATTATGACTTCAGATCAATATAACCTATTTTAAAACATGCATCATTATAATCCCTGATGAATTTCTCCTTAACGCCTTCATAAACCTTGTATATATCTGTTGTTATTCCAAGATACATAATGATAACATTCACTGTATTACATTGTATTTCTCCAGGATCTTCTTGATATATTCATACTATGATCAATGCATAGAAAACATCAATTGTAGTAAATCACATGGAAGACATGATTAATAAAATCATTGAATGATATTGAAACTTATTCATTTTCTTATTATTATATTGTGTATAAGGAAACATTTTCAAATAAAAATGCATATAATGAGATAAAATAACTAATCCCCATGTGTATTGAGCCTAAATATATATCATTGTTGTCTCATAAATGAATGAAAATTTTCATAGTCCAAAAATACTCTTTGATATATCAAGAATTTTCATTATACATAAAATATTGGATACATCACTTAATAATGTCAGGTATAAACACTTTTTAAACCAGTATTTAACAGACTGTATGACTGGTATATTGTTTTCAAAAAATAATATTTTTTATGATACACCACTTGGATAATGAAATCATTTCAACAAAACCAATAATACACACATAACATACAATTTTTCATTATGAATAAAAATTCTTTTATAGCTTCATCAAATAGAATGTTATATAAATTGGATTCTTTATTAAATCAACTAAATGATCCGGAAATCATTAAAAAAAATTTGGCCTCTCCTGGATTTAGAAACCATTCTATTTCAGTTATAAAGACTTATTCCTTATAGTTACAATTATGGAATTATATTTTACATCCCCCAAAAAATATTATATTCATGGTAATATCGTATTGACTGAATAATTATAATGCCTTTAATCCTAGATACTGGTGAATGGGTATTGTCACAGGTAATTATGTGATAGTGATTAAACCTTTTATCCACTAACTATTGTTTATAGGTATTTAAATTTCCATTGATATCCGGTTTTCTCGTTAATAACCATTTCCACCATACGAGCATTACATCTGCTTGGACATCGACTTAAACCCAATCACGGTTCTGTTACTTGGAATCTTGTATATAATTCTTGATTTATTTACATCTAGAATATTTTGAGATCTATACCTTTTTTGTAATAGATAAGTTCATCACTTTCTACTAATAATTATCCACATTCATTAGTTACTATAAAATCATATCATTTTTCTTCACTTGCATTTATTATAATATCCTAAAATACACACATCCATGTACGGTGCTAAAATCATAAAAATTAAATTTCCTACTTTGATACTACAAAATGATACAAAATTTTTTTCCAATTAATTATATAATTTTTAGTGAAACTATTTGATCAATTACATACCAATTTACCTATTATGATTTTTTTATTATAAAAAACTCATAACAATTGGTATATTAATAAATAGATCATAAATGATAACATTATATACCAATATACCAAAATTTCACAATAGGTCATCAAAATAATCCATGTGAAATCCTTTATACAATGTTCATTTAACATCATTCCATATAAACTAGGGAAAAGAAAACACCTGAAAAGAGTGAGATCAAAATCCTAGTAAGAGTAAAAAATGATAGATAAACCAAAACATAAACATAATGGTATAATAATATGAATATAATATTTGAAAATGTTAATGAACAAATCAAATATCATAATCCCAAGTCGTTTAATAAATATTAAAAATCCATTAGTAATGAATTAAAAATTAATATACTGGAATAAAACATGTAATTTTGACCTACACATAATCATATAAAATTTTATATCATGGATACCTACTAAGACATTATTAACTTGTAAAGATATGGATATTCACCCATCTACCTACGTATGTATTGTGGTGACCTAACATTTACCCTCTTGTTTTTCTGGCTTAGGATAACCCCCCAAATAACCTCTTCTTGTGGGAATTGGATGACCTCTTGTGTACGCTCTTATTTTAGATATGGGATTAGCACTATTGTACCAATTTTTTTTGAGGCATTGATTCACCACCAATATACTTATTATTGAATTGAATGGATGAAAACCCATACACTATTTATATGAATTAAAATTTATCATTACATAATTAATTAGAGGGAGATATAGGCACCATTAAAAAATGAAAACTATGCATATGTGTTCTAGAACAACATTAATTATATTAGAACATATTTAAAGAAATATGTTCCTTAAAAATTCCATCAGATCATAACCCATATAAAACAAATAAGTTTCAAAACTATATGCCATTATTAAAATAAAAGTTTAATTTCATCGAATAATAACCCCATTAGTGAATAAGTAACACAAAATAATGTTATCGTCAATGTAAAATAATATTTAGAGATCACTTGAATCAATTCGGGAATAAAATATCTTATTCCATTATGAAAAATTATTTTCAACTCAAAGAACATTTGCCAATTTTTAAAATAACCTTGATAAATAATAATGGTTTCATGAAAAAAAAACATTTTATACATATATGAATCCATTTCCCTTGAAAATTCATAAAATACAATATAATAATGTTTTTCAAAACATTTTTTGAATATATGGTATTTAAAAAAACATATCTGATCAAAGAGATAATAACATTAAATGAAACATATAATATCATGATAATAAGTAGATTCGTGAATATAATTTTCACTGTGAATTATATTGACTTTATAAAAGATAAAAATTACATAACAAAACTTTTGTCCCAATGAAGGAAAATTTAAAAAAAATTACAATACCAATTTCTAATCTTTTCAATCATAAGTCACATGAATGGGATATCAGAAAATGGATATGAAAATTCTCTTAAATTTAAATACAAGGATCATGTATTAAATTAATAAAAATTATATGCACCACACAAAAGAAATATGTTTTGAATATGCAGATAACCTCTCACAAATAAACTTATACTAGAATCCCCATCAAAAATATCATATCAATGAACTGGGGATTAATTTAATTAATTGATTATTTTTATTCAGTGTAAATCCATATAAAAGATGTTGAAATAAAACTAAAGACAAAAAATATCATTTCAAACATTATCATAGAATGACATAATCAATGAAACAATATTTTATCCCATTTAATGGTTATTGAGTTATGAATTCTATTACCACTATGTAATAAGTCAAATCCCAAGCCCCATAAAAGTTATAATTATAAGATGAAACACTAAATAAAATTAATATAATGATTTTTATTATATTTCATATCATATTTTAGTATATAAACCATACATAGGGAGTATATTGATAATAATGAACACGTCTCACATATGAAAAAATGAGATGAGAAACCCTTACCTCACTCTTCCCTGTATTTTTAAAATCATATAAATCAATTTTAATGGTTCAAAAAATGTTATTAATTCCTTGGAAAATAATATTTATATTTATAATAAATTATATGATATTTTTATAACAAATTATTACATATTCATGATTAATATTCATAGATTTTCATTATTTTGGATGAGATCGTTTCACAATTTTTCATGATCGGGTTATTTCGATATAATTATAGATCTCCATGTTAAATAGAAATAGTCCTTATGAAGTGTAATGAAATTTTATTAATGAAATATCCATATTTTAAATGGACCCATTTAACAGTTTTATATTATACATTAGCTTGATTTTTTTTGATGAAATTTTAATGATAAATATTCAATTTAATTTTACAATTTTTGTAACAATAAAAATATTTTTTTATTTAACATTATATCAATATATAAGATATATAAAATCAAATAGGTTATAATATACCTACTAAAACATTATTTATCAAGAATAATAATTTTTTACCACCCATGATAGCGGTATTGGAAAATGATAAAAATTATTTTTCATGGAGGTGATTAACATGAATATTTTCAATATTGATTCATTTCAGTGAATAAGAGATATCAATAAATGGAATGGATCTATGATATTCCATTAGAAGAATATAATTCCCGAATTTAAATCATCATGAATTTATTATTGAATAATATATGAAGGAGATTATAGTAAAATAAGAGAAGATTTAAATCATGAGACGTACATTGAGAAAATTTTCTCTTAATTATCACATCATTTAAAGACCATTTAGGACGACATATTTGGTATTTTTAAGTAGAGTATAAGAGGTACATAGGGAGACTGATTAGGAGTGTTTGAGGAGTATTTATATGGATATGAAATGCTTATTCGTTTAAAATGGGGGGGGGGGGGTGTTTGGGTGTAGTATTTATAAATGACCAGAGGTGGGTTCAAGTGATTTTTTTATAATTATGTTATGTTTAAATCCATCCACATTAACGTGGAATTAGTCTTATTGAAATTTATTTGAAATTAAAATTTTATTTTTTGTTTATGGTTTATAAATAAATTATAAAACCATTAAATTTTGAAATTTTATGGTTTGTTCATCATTTACCTTTTATCAGTAACCCTTGAAATTATTTTTCCAATAAAGTGGTACATATTTTTTCTACCACAATAAAATTTTCATACCTATAATGAAATTTACCATAAAACACAACATTAAATTTCAATATCAAGGAATTGAATTCCTTTTAAAAAGTTATATTCACATAATTGTAAAATTTAGATTTAAAATTAATCCTAGAATCACAATAAAAATGTATTAATTTAAAGTCAAATATTGAAATGATTGAAATATTTTTATATCAATTATGAATAAGATAATGATTATAGTTACCTAAATTGTATATATATATATTTATTATTGAACTATTTTATCATTAAAAAGAGTTTCTCATAAAATTTAACTATAAATATAAATTTGTTGACAATGATTTTTTTAAATAAAATCCATTATATTTTACTATTCACTCAATAATGAAACTTATCAGAAATTTGACTCAAAATCATTCTATTATAGATATGAAATTATTATTTCAAAAATGAATTCAATTTTATTATTATTTTTCAATGTTTTGAATTTTGGATTTAATGTAGTTGCACCATAAAAAAGAGAAAATATTTTCTTTTAGAAAATTATAATTTTTACGATAAAAATTGAATTTATTCTTATATTAATCATTTAAAACATAATGGTATAATTTAAAAACATTAGAATATAAAAATTTAATAATTTTTTTACTAATAGTGATTACTTTTATTTATAAATATAATACACCATTATACACAAAAAAAATGTTTTTAACACATTATTTATTTTCAATTGGATTTTATTTTCATTTCAAATTTTTTGGTAACCAATGAATTTATTTTATAAACATGATCAAAATATATTCTAATAATTTAGTTAATATATTTAATTCCTTATATTCCAAGTTCATTTTAATAATGGTTTTTTAAAAAAAATAGTATTTTATAGTTTGGTTAATTATTATTGTCTTGTGCAATGTTAGTTATCAACTAGATTATATTAATTTCTAATAATGATAAATCATTGTGAAAATTCTTATGATGTTACCTTATAGAACACTTAAAATTAATTGCCCCCATTAAATTATTTACCCATATGTTAATTGGTGATGATACCTCTCCCTCATCACTTACACCTATTCTTATGTAGCTTCCACAAATTGTTGGTTTCACCAAAAAACATTAACGAGGGGAGTGTTCTTATTTTTTATATCATTGACACTATGATCTAGATTCCCTATTAGTTTTTCATTTTAAAAAATATCTTCTTATAGTGGTATGACCTTTGAGTTTTTTACATGTGATGGATCAGTTATATACTTACATAGGTGAGATACATTCATCACATAATAATCATGAGATATTTATTGGGGATCCTTGAAAATATAAGGTATCACCACTGTATGATAAAAAATTTCATCAAATTACATCCTCCAAATTTTTAATTTCATTAATAAAATCACATATAGATGTTTCAATGATTATCTTGTTAGAAAATGACCGCATAAAAGGGGTTAGGAAAATTAGACTTTAAAATTTATAATGTAAAAGGAGAAGTTAATAGAATAACCAGGATTATGATTAGGATAACATTAGTGCTAAGTTAAAACTGAGACATATAGGTGAAATAAAATTATCTTGTTCAGATGAAGAGTGATAGAGAACACATTCATATGAAATTATATCATCAAAATGTCATAAATCTATTATGGGTTAAAGAGGACATTGATTTTTTTGTAATAAAATTAAATAAATAATTTTCCTATTTTTCAGAAATATGCATATTGTTGAGGAACTAAATAACTTCCCTATATAAGAATATGAATAAATAATATTAAATTTTGATTAGTGATTCATCCATTAAAAATTTACCACTACAAACACATCATTTTTCTCTGAATGAGGATTATCAAATTTTTATGTTTCAGGTACTATAATCAATATCCATTGATAATTAAGTATTGAAATGGTAAAAAAATATTCCTCAAATATTTAATCATTAGGTAAAAAATTTCCAGTATAAGATATAATCTTCTAAAAATAAGAGACCATTATATGCTGAAAATCTACATTAATTAATAAAATGATAAATTATTTCCCTTACTTTAATATTGATCTTCTGAAAAATAACTATCATTAAAATTATTAAAAATTATTCGTGAAAAAGATTGAAAATAAAAAATTAAAATTATATGTTCACATAGTTTTTAATATTAATTTTAATATTTATTTACAAATATAATCAATCACTCGTAATTTCTCATAAAAAATGTTATTTTATAAATCACAAATTCCGAAATATATACTAACAATTTCCCAAGATAAGATGACTCTCTCGAAATACACCACAATACAATATATTCATCCAAAATTTAAATCGACAATTATTTCTCAGATTTAATACAATAATATTTTTTCACCTTATTAAAATTTGGTTTGAAATTTTTTTATCATCCTATAAAATAACAGTAATCACTTAATCACAAAATTATATCTAATATAATGGTTTTCAATAGAAAATATTTTTCCAAAATAAAAAACCATTATCTATATGATATTTATAATAAAATAAATTATTTTTATATTAATCCAGTCATTACATAGGATAGTGGTAGGGGATTCACCATTTAATTCCATTCACTAGGGGTTCAATTCCCTTGAACTACCTAGACAGTAAAATGTTTTCTCCCATCTAGAGGGTTTCAATTTTCCTAAAACTATATTTTTATAATCAATATATATTTCCACTAATGAGTGATTCATAATAAAATATATCCCTAAAAAGTTTTAACCTTAATGTATATCTCGTATCATTCATTTATCGTCCCAAAATGAAATAACACGTAATTAATAAAAAATTTAATATCATAAAAAAAGACACCAGTCATTATAAAATATAATAACATAAAACTCAATGTGGATTCTTTGAAACTAAACATATGATCAAATTTAAAATTATAAACCAATGATTATATATATAACAATAAAAAATAATTGAAAATAAAACATCTCATTATCCAATGTTGTTTAATCCCGTCATTGATACCTACTATAAAATACAAGAATCCACACTTCTATATCCAGTGATAGAAATATAAACATTAAATTTTATAATTTTATACTGATTAATAAAGCCCAATTTTTTACCTAAAAAAACATAAACATCAAAAGCAAATATTTGATCAACCAAATACCCAAGGTTATATTAAGTCTAGTGTTATTGATAATTGGTACAAACTCCTTAAAACATGGGTTTATATAAAACTATCTAAGAAAGAAAAACATTATATTATACTATTAAAAAAATTCACAATAGGTCGTATATTTCTTCCATGTGAAATCATTCTAAAAAATCATTTACCATCATTCCTCATAACATAGAGAAAATAAAACACAAGAAATGGTTGATATGAGATACTAATTAAGGATAAAAAAACTATATAAAACAAAAAATACACATAAGGGTGTTTGAATATGATCATAACATATCATAGATATACACTACATGTCAAATATCATATATATTATAAATATAACAAATCAAAAAGTAATATGATAATAAATATACAATAAATACTAGGTATAAAACAATTAATTGTGTCATAAACATAAACATTAAAATATTATTTCTTGTCTACCCAACAAGATATTTGTAACATGTTAATAATCATATATTAACCCATGAACATGAATTAGTCATGAGATTGACTCATTTATACCATCTAGTTTTGAGCATAGAATGACTTACTATATACCCTCATGTTGCGGGAATATGATAACCTCATGTGTACCCTCTTGTTGTGGGCTTGTGCTGACCACCCATGTTCCATTTTCTGGAAAACCTAGGCAGGCCACTAATGTATCCTTTAGTAGTGGGCATGGTCTGGCCATTCATGTAAAATTTGTGTTCAAATAACAATTATCATTACACAATTAATTGAGGGAAGATATAGATCCCAACTATCACATAATTAAAATAATACATACATGTTATTCCAGAAGATAAATCATTTGATAACATAGAAAAAGAAATAGGTTTTATAACAATTTCATAATTTCATAACCCAAAAAATGAAATTGTTTTCATAAAACTAAAAAAATCATAAATTAATAAGGTTAATTTTTTTGAATAATACCCCCTGTAAATAATATGAAACATCAGATAATTTTATCATTGTTGGAGAATAATTTTTAGGGATCGCATGAAATAATTCTTTTGAAAAATATCCTTTCAATTGGATTTTTTAAATCAATTTTTTTTAATTTTTTATTGAGACTAATATAAAAACACATAATGTATTATTATAGAAAAATAAATTTAAAATTATTTATAATCCTTTCCCTTTTATATGAAAAAATATATTTAAAAACATTTTTTAAACCATTTTTTTAAACAAGTAATTTCATATGAATCAAATATATGATCGAAGATAGAATAAAATCACATGTAATATATAATACCAGGAAAGGAAGTAATTTCATGATACAACATGTCATAGGGTATTATATGAATCTCATAAAAGAATATTTCTTCATTTCACCACAATTTTCAAAAAGAAGGCATATTGAGACAACATCACCATATTGATTTAGTAACACTTGAATAAATAACATCATTAAAGAGAGATCATAAAATGGATATTTAATGGAATAAAAATTTAATTTTAATAATCATATATTACACTTATATGAAGTATAAAAACCACAAACATGAGTGGTAAATATTGAAATAGTCGCCTATAAATATAACTGAGACTAGAAATCCCCTTACAAATATCTTATCATTGATGAAATGATTTATTGAAATAATATGTCATGTTAATTCAATTTATATCCATACAAATTTTTTTAAAGAAACATAATATAATAAAATTACATTTCACTAATAATATTATAATCACATAATCACTGATATAATAATTTAACATAATGAATGAAAATTGAGTTATGAATTCCCTTTAAACTATGTAATCAATCAAATCATATGCCTCATTAAATTAATAATTATAAAATATATAAATTCATAACACTAATATATATATATATATGATATAATATTTTTATTTTCTATATATTCGCCACAAACAAGTAGTTAGTGGTGAATAAGTAAGATATCTTGTAGAAGAAATAATTATACGAGTATCCCTTACATCACCATTCCCCTTAGATTGGTGTATAAAACACTCTGATATAGTGGATTAAGGAATATTATTAATTCATTAATGAACCATATCAATACCTATGATACCTGATTTGATATTTTTATAAAAACTTACCACCATTTAATTTATAAAATTTCATGATTTCAATTCTTTCAGGTGAGTTTGTTTCATTATTTTCATGACCTTTTATTTATGTATAATTATGAATTATCGCATAAAATGGAAATAAAACTCCAAAAGTGTTATGAAATTATAATAATTAACACCATAGAGATTAATTTTCCCATTTTTAATTTTTTATAAAATGTATATGTTTCATTTTATAAAACATTAATCTTGTGTGTTTAGTTTTAGTTGGCAATTTTTTCAACCATAACCAACATGTTTTGTGTTAGTTTAATTTAGGTAAATATAATAGATCAAATAAAACATCAGTTATAATATATATATTAAAATATTATTTAACATCTACAATATATTAAGTCCCATTTTTCCATGAATTAATTGTAAACTGATGTATTCATTAATCACGGAGATGATTAAATGATATAATTTGGAAAAATAGTTTCCCTGATCGGAATAAGAAAGGTTATTAGTAGAGATAGATGTAAGATATTTCATTATAAAAATAAAATTATAGTATTCACATGATTTTGGAATTATTATCTCCTAAAAAATGGAGGATTTATGATAAAATTTAAGGAGAAATTAAATTAATTGAGTTACTTTGATAAAATTAACTTTTAAATATCACCTCTGAGAGAGTACTTTGAGGACCCTAAATTTTTTATTTTTGAGTGGAAATTAGAAACATGAAATGGGAAGAGTTATTAGTAGTGTTTTGGTAAGCTATATGGGGATCATCAAGCTCTATGAGTCAAATTGGGAGGGGTGGTGCGGTAATTATACTTGAGGAGATATGTGTTTATGTGATTAAAATAATGATTATTATATATATATATATATTACCAATAAAATTGAGGTGGTATTAATATAAAATACACTGGATAGTGATTAATATTTAATATTATTTTTTGGGATGAAGAATAAATCATCCAATCATTATGTATTTGAATATTGAGGTATGTTAATATTTTACATTTTTACGTTATCCCTTGTCACTATTTTCCATATACTTTGGTAAATAATTTTTTTACCATTGTAACTTTTGACTAATTTTAAATGACATTGAAATTAAAAACAAACATGGAAATTATTATCCAAAATATGGATGAATTATTACCAAATTCAGTTCACATAATTGGAGAAAGTATATTAAATATTAATCTTCTTAACACAACAAATAAAGAGTAGTTTAAAATGAAAAGTACGACTAATTGAAATGTTTTTATATAAAATATCAATGTAAAATTGATTATAAAGGTGTATATTTTATTGATTTATCTATTATTGAAATAATTTTATTTGAATAGCAATTTATAATATTATTTAACTATATAAATAAATTTGATGAAAGTGAATTTTAAGAATAAATTACTGTATTTTTCATTATACAACAAGAAATTAAAATTTTCAGACAAATTATGAAAATTAAATATAAAATAATTTTTATTTAATTTTTTCAAAAATTATTATCATATTCTCATAATTATTTTATAAAAGTATAAAGTTTTTATTACAGATAGGTGTGTCATCAAAAAGGAAAAATAAATTATCCTTTTTGAAAAATATAGAATTTTTATAGTCAAATTTTTATTTATTCTTATATATAGTCAATCAAAATTATTAGATTAAATTATAAAATTAATATAATAAATTCAAAAATACATTTTAGTAATTGTGATTAATTTTATATAGAAATACAAAATTCTAGTATGAGCATTAAAATAGTTTTTTTATAAAAATGATTCTGTTTGGATTCATCCAATTTTATATAAAATTCTAATTAACTGGTAGAAAATGATGGATTAGTATGTTCTCCTTCTCCCAGAAAATGTTTTTTGGTCACATCCAAATTCTTGTTTGAGTTTTTTTATATTATGAATCCATTTTTTATAGGGTTTTATGATTTATATTGGACTTCTGATTCTCTTAGGACCAGAAAAAATATAGTTATATTGTAAAAAAATGATTTGATATAATATATATTTTTATATATTATTATAATATAATTAATATTATTCATAACCTACAATTTTACAGTCAGGTTATAACTTATCATTTTTTATAATAATATTTTAATAACATATTCTGTTTCTATAAAACTCACTCTTACATGTGATAGAAGACATTGAAGAAAATAGTTGTTGTGTGTAATATATTCTAACTCCGTATCATAAGAATTAAAGGTTATGTAACTGATTAATTTTACATGAAAATTTAAATATGAATTAATGTCTTGCGTTATTTATTCTCTTAAGTACTTACTGTTGTGTGTCATATACTATAACTAAAATACTGTTCTTAATTTAAATATTTTGCGAATTATAATGTCTAGGTATTTATTGAGGATATATCATTTACATAAGTTGTAATGAGATGTCAAATTACGTTAAAAAATAGAAGGGATAAATTCATTCTCACATTCATCATTAATGAAATACGAATCATGACACATAAAACACACCCTACCTCACCAAAAAGACTTGTCTTCATGGTTTTTGTCAATACATCAAATTACATGATATATAATACTCATTAATAGTATTGTTATATTCTATGGATAAATAATGACGTCATCATATAAGAACAACCATCGAAACATAGAAATGTGGATTTCTAATTGGTTGGTCTCGTTGTCATAATATCGTACACAAGAGATTACTAAGGGTGTAATCCAAGATATAGTTCCTCAATGTCATATGAGTCTCCAGTCTAGATAAATTTTATCATTTATGGACTTCATATGTCTAAATATTTCGATGGGAAATAATAATAATAATACTATCATGTAATTTATTGGTTACCATTATAGTAGGGAAATTATGTGACATTTCAATTCGACAACTACTCTTATGAAATTATCTCATACCATGTCACGAATATAAAGAATCATGTTGTGATAAGGATTTTATTAATATTCAATATACATATTACATGTTATCATATACTACCAAGAATATGGTTTTAGGTAGCCAAATCCAATATTCAATTACTTTAACTAGATCCAACTGCAAAAAATCACCAGTTTACTTTCTCTAACAATATAGAAATGTTTCAACCGAGAGAAGACATTAGTGAGGGGTCATTCAATTTTTTTTACCTGTGGGAACATATTTTTTTCCAATATCATCAATAAAACAAAAATACCCCAATTGGAGATACTTCTTGAGTATGTTTTTAGTTTTTCTATAAGAACTTGTCTATTATTCAGGATACACCACTTCAGTCTTATCAAAATAAAATATGATAGGGTTTTTAATTCATGGTAAAATATCATTTTTTTATAATATATTGTTCCCAAATGATTTCTAATATTAATTATAAGCCATTCTATACTTTTAATCCACTGTAGAATCATTGAAAATTGACTACTTTGAACTCTTCAAGTTCACTAATCCTATGTGGAGATAAAAATCATATACTCATTATAACTTCAGATCAATATAACCTATATTAAAATAAGCATCATTATATTCCAGGATGACTAGATCCTTAACACCTTCATAAACCATGTACATATCTATTGTTCTTATAATTTACATTAAGATAACATTAATAGTATTACATTGTCTTTCTCTATGATCTTCTTGATACATGCATACCATGATCAATGCATAGAAAATATCAATTATAATAAATCACATGGATTACATGATTAATAAAATCATTGAATCATATTGGAACTTATTCATTTTCTCATTATTATATTGTGTATAAGGCAACATTTTCAAATAAACAAGCATATAATGAGACAAAAGAACTAATCCCCACATGGATTGAGCATAAAAATATATCATTGTTTTCTCATAAATGAATGAAATTTGACATTGTCCAAAAAGCCACTTTGATCTATCAAGAATTATCATTATACAAAAAAATATTGGATACTTCACTTAATAATGTCAGGTAGAAACACTTTTCAAACTAGTATTTAATAGACTGTAGGACTACTATATTGTTTTCAAAAAATAATATTTTTTCATGATACACGACTTGGATAATGACATCATTTCAAAAAAACCAATAATAAACACAAAACATATAATTTTTCATTAAGAATCAAAATTATTTTATAGCTTCATCAAATAGAATGTTATATAAATTGGATTCTTTATTGGATCCATTAATGGATCCCAAAATCATTAAAGTTTTATTGGCCTCTCCTAGATTCACAATCCATTCTATTTGAGTTATATAGACTTAGTCATTATGGTTACAAGTATGGAATTATATTTTAGATCCATCAAAAAAATTTATATTCATGGTAATATCATATTGAATGAATAATTATAATGCCTTTAATCCTAGAAACTGGTGAATGGGTTTTGTCATAGGTAATTATGTGATAGTGTTTAAACCTTTTATCCACTAACCATTGTTTATAGGTATTTACATTTCCATTAATATCCAGTTTTCTTATCAATAACCATTTCCACCATATGAGCATTACATCTTCAGGGACATCGACCTGAACCCAATCATGGATCTGGTTCTTGGAATCTTTCATATAATTCCCGGTATATTTACATCTAGAATATTTTGAGATCTATACCTTTTTTTAATATATATGTTCATCACATTCAACCAATAATGAGCCACTTTCATTAGTGACTATAAAATCATATCATATTTGTGCACTTTCAATTATTATAATATCCCAAAATCCATACATCCACGTACGGTGCTAAAAACATAAAAATTAAATTTCATACTTTGATATTACTAAATGTTACAAAAAAAGTTTCCAATAAATCATATAATTTTTTGTGAAACTATTTGATCAATTATATACCAATTTACCTATTATGATTTATTTTTATATAATTATAAAAAAATCAAAATAATTGGATTATTAATAAATAGATCACAAATAATAAATATATATACCAATATACCCAATTTTCACAATAGGTCATCAAAATTATCCATGGGAAATCCTTATATAAAATGTTTAATTAACATCATTATACATAAACTGGGGAAAATAAAACACCTGAAAAGGGTGAGATCAAATGCCAAGTAAGAATAAAATAGGATACATAAATCAAAACATAAACATAGGGGTATAATAATATGAATATAATAATTGAAAATTTTAAGGAACATATCAAATATCATAATCCCAAGTCATTTAATAAATATTAAAAATCCATTAGTAATGAATTAAAAATTAATAAACTGTAATAAAACATTTAATTGTGTCATACAAATAATCATATAAAATCTTATATCATGGATACTTACTATGACATTCATAACTTGTAAGGATTGGGATATTCACCCATGTACCAACTTATATCTTGGGGTGACCTAACATATACTTTCTTGTTTTTTGGCTTAGGATGACCCCCAAAATATCTTCTTGGTGTGGGAATTGGATGACCTCTTTTGTACACTATTATTTAAGACATGGGATTAGCACATGTGTACCCATTTTTTGGAGGATTGTACTCACCACCGATATACCTATTGTTTAATCCATTGGATGAAAACCCATATACCATTGATTTTAATGAAAATTTATCAGTATAGAATTAATTAGAGGGAGATATATTCACCCATAAAAATGAAAAATATGCATTTGTGTTCTAGAACAACAAAAATCATATTAGAACATATATAAAGAAATATGTTCCTTAAAAACTCTATCAGATCATAACCCAAAGGAACCAAATAAATTTCAAAACAATAATCCATTTTTTAAAAAATAAGTTTAATTTCGTCGAAAAATAACCCTATTAATGATTAAGTTACACAAAATAATGTTATCATAGATGTAAAATAATATTTAGAGATCACTTGATTCAATTCAGGAAAATAATATCATATTCAATTATAAAAAATGATATTTAACTCCAAAAACATTTTCTATTTTTTTAATTATCATAGATAAATAATAATGGGTTCATGGAAAGAACACATTTTATACATATATGAAACCCATTACCATGAAAATTCATAAAATATCATATAAAAATGTTTTCGACAATTTTTTTGAATATAAGTATTTAAAAAAACATATCTAATCGAAGAGATAATAACATAAAATGAAACATATAATATCCTGATAAATAGAAGATTTGTGAATAAAATTTTCACTGTGAATTATATTGACTTTATAAAACATAACAATTATATAACAAAACACGTGTCCCAATGATGGAAAATTTAGAAAAAATCACATTACCAATTTCTAATCATTTGAATCATTAGACCAATGAAGGGGAGATCATAAAATGGATATGAAAATACTCCTAAATTTAAATACAGGGATCATATATTAAATTAATGATAATTATATGCACCATACAAAAGAAATATGTTTTGAATATGTATATAACCACTCATAAAAAAACATATACTAGAATCCCCATTACAAATATCATATCAATGAATTGGGGATTAATTTAATTAATTGATTATTTTTATTTAGTGTAAATCCATATAAAATATTTTGAAATAAAACTAAAGTCAAAAAATATCATTTCAAACATAATCATAGAATGACATAATCAATGAAACAATATTTTACCCCATTTAATGGTTTTTGAGTTATGGATTCTATTACCACTATGTAATAATTCGAATCACATGCCCCGTAATAGTTATCATTATCAGATGAAACAATAAATAAAATTAATATAATTATTTTTATTATAATACATATCATATTTCAGTATAGAAACCATACAGAAGAAGTATATTGATAATAATGAGCACTTATCATATAAGAAAAAGTGAGATGAGAAACCCTTACCTCACTCTTCCCTATATTTTTAAAAACTTATAAATAATGTTTAATGGTTCAAAAAATGTTATTAATTCCTTAAAAAATAATATTTATATTTCTAAAAAAATTTATTATATTTTTATAACATATTATTACCTATTATTTATTAATATTCATAGATTTTCATTATTTTGGGTGTGATCGTTTAACAATTTTTCATGATCGGTATGTTTCGATACAATTATGGATCTTCATGTTGAATAGAAATAGTCCTTTAGAAGTGTAATGAAATTTTATTAATGAAATTTCAACATTTTTAATGGTCCAATTTATGAGTTTTATATCATACATGAGCTTGATTTAATTGATGAAATATTAATGATAAATGATCAATTTAATTTTACAACTTTTATGACCATATTAAACATTTTTTATTTAACATTATAGCAATATATAAGATATAGACCATGAAATAATATATAATATACCTACTAAAACATTATTTATCAAGAATAATATTTTTTACCACCCATGATGGCTGTATTGGAAAATGATAAAAATTATTTTTCATGGAGGTGATTAACATGAATATTTTCAATATTGATTCATTTAAGTGAATAAGCAATGTCAATAAATGGAATGGCTCTATGATATTCCATTAGACATATAAAATTCATTAATTTAAATTGTCATGAATTAATTATTGTAGAATATATGAAAGAGATTATGGGAAAATAAGAAAATAATTTAAATAATGATACGTACTTTGAGATAATTATCTCTTATATATCACATCCTTTAGAGACCATTTAGGATAAAATATTTGGTATTTTATAAAGACTGTATAAGAGGTATGTAGGGAGACTGATTATGAGTGTTTTAAGAGTATTTTTAGCGATATGAAACGCTCTATAGTTGAAAATGGAGGGGAGGGTGTTGAGGTGCAATATTTATAAATGACTATTGGTGGGTTCAAGTGATTAAAAAATAATTATTTTATGTTTAAATCAATCCACAGTATGGTGGAATTAATTTGAATGAAATTTAATGGAAATTAAAATTTTATTTGTCGTTTATGGTTTATAAATATATCAAAAAACCATTAAATTTTTAAATTTTATGGTTTGTTCATCATTTAACTTTTATCAGTAACCCTTGAAATTATTTTTCCCATACAGTGGTAAATATAGTTTTTACCACAATAAAATTTTCAAAACTAAAATGAAATTTACCATAAAACATAATTTTTAATTTCAATATCAATGAATTGAATTCATTTTACAAAATTGTATTCACATAATTGTAAAAATTATATTAAAAATTATTCCCAGACTCAGAACCAAAAATTATTTTTTAAAATTCAAATATTGAAATGATTGAAATATTTTTATATCAATTTTGAAGGAGAAAATGATTCCAGTTACCTAAATTGTATATAAATATTTATTATTGAACTATTTTAACATTAAAAACAATTTATCATATAATTTAACTATAAATATAAATTTTTTGACACTGATTTTGTCAAATAAAATGCATTATCTTTTACTATTAAATCATTAATGAAACTTATAAAAAAATTTGACTCAAAATCATTCAAAGATAGATATGTAATTATTATTTCAAAAATTAATTCTATTTTACTATTATTTTTTTATGTTTCAAATTTTTAAATTATTGTAGTTACACCATAAAAAAGAGAAAATATTTACTTTTATAAAATTACCATTTTTAAGATCAAAATTGAATTTAATCTTTTCTGAAGCATTTAAAATATAATGGAATAATTTAAAAACATTATAATATGAAAATTTAATAATTAGTTTTTACTGATAGTGATTATTTTAATTTGTAAATATAATTTTCCATTATAAACAAAAAAATCTTTTTTAACACATTATTTAGTTTCAATTGGATTTAATTTTCATTTCTAATTTTTTGGTAACAAATTAATTTATTTTATAAACCTGTTAAAAATATATTTTAATAATTTATTTAATATATTTAATTGCTTATAATCCAACATCAATGTTATAATGGTTTTTTAAAAATTATTATTTTTTAGTTCATTTAATTACTATTGTATTGTGCAATATTAGTTATCAAATGTATTAAATTTATTTCTAATAATGAAAATTTTTTGTTAACATTCTTACGATGTTACATTATAGAACACTTAAAATTAATTTCCACCTTCAAATTTTATACCCATAAGTTAATCGGTGATGATACCTCTCCCTTATCACTTCCACCTGTACCTATGTAGCTTCCCCATATTTTTGGTTTCACCACAAAACATTAACGAGGGGAGAGTTCTTATTTTTTAGATCTCTGTCACTATGATCCAGATTCCCTATTACTTTTTCATTTTAAAAAATATCTTCTTATTGTGGTATGACCTCTGAGTTTTGTAGATGTGATGGATTAGTTATATACATAAATTGTTGAGATACATTTATTACATTATAATCATGAGATATTTATGGGGGATCCAAGAAACAATAAGCAATCACAATGGTGTGATAAAAAATATCATGAAATTTCATCCTCAAAATTTTTAATTTCATTATTAAAATCACATATGGATGTTTCAAAGATTAACTTGTGAGAAACTGACATCATAAAAGGGGTTAGGAAAATTACACTTTAAAATTTATAATGTAAAAGGATAAATTAATTCAATAACCAGGATTATGATTAGGATAACATCAAAGTGATGTTAAAACCGAGACATATATGTGAAATAAAATTATCATGTTCAGATGAATAGTGATAGAGAACACAATCATAAGAGATTATATCATAACAAAGTCGTAAATTCATGATGGGTTAAAGAGGACACTGACTTATTGGTAATAAAATCAAAAAAAAAGATTCCTATTTTTGATAACTATGCATATTGTTGAAGAATTAAATAACATCAATATATATGAATATGAATAAATATTATTACATGTCAATTAGTGATTCATCCATTAAAAAATTTCCACTTCAAGCACATCATTTTTCTCTAAATGGTGATTATCAATTTTTTATGTTTGAGGAACTAGAATCAACATCCATTGATCATTAAATATTAAAAAGATAAAAAAATTTCCTTATATATTTAATCATTAAGAAAACAATTTCCAGTATAAGATATAATTATCTAAAAATGAGAGACCATTGTATGCTGAAAAGCTACATTAATCAGTAAAATGATGAATTAATACCCATATTTTAATATTGATCTCCTAATAATTAAATATCATTAAAATTATTAAAAATTATTCTTGACGAAGATTGATATTAAAAATTGAAATTATGAGATCACAATGTTTTTAATATTAATTTTAATATTTATCTCTAAATATAATGAATCACCTGTAATGTCTCATAAGAAAAACTGTTTTTTTTTATAAATCACAAAATCCCAAATATATACATACCATTTCTGTAAATAAGATGACCCTCTCTAAAGGCAATACAACAAAATATATTAATCCAAAATATAAATCATAAATTATTTCTCAAATTTAATACAATTATATTTTTTCACCATATAAAAATTGGGTTCCAAAAACTTTTATCATCCTATGAAATAACAATAATCACTTAATCACAAAATTATATATGATATAATGGTTTTCCATAGAACATATTTTTCCAAAATAAAATACCAGTATCTATTTGATATTTATAATAAAAGAAATTATTTTTATATTAATCTGGTCATTACATATGATGGTGGTTGGTGATTCACTATTTAATCCCTTTCGCTAGGTGTTAAATTCCCTTAGACTAGCCAGACACTAACAAGTTGTCTCCTATTTGGAGATTTTCACTTTTCCTAAAACTATATTGTTATAATAAATATATATTTTCTACTAAGGTGTGAATCATTATAAAATATATCCCTAAACAATTTTAACCTTAATGGATATCTCGTATCTTTCATTTATCATCCCAAAATGTAATAACACGTAATTAATAAAAAATTTAATATCACAAAAAATGACACTGGTCATTATAAAATATAATAACATAAAACTAAATGGGGATTCTATGAAACGGAACATATTATCCAATAGAAAATTATAATCCCATGATTATATATATAAGTATTAAAAATAATTGAAAATAAAACATCTCATTCTGCAATTTTGTTTAATCCCGTCATTGATAGCAACTATAAAATACAATAATCCACACTTCAATATCTAGTGATAAAAATATAAACAATAAATTTTTTAATTTTATACTAATTAATGAAGCACAATTTTTTAACCAAAAAAACATAAAACAAATAAATGAAATATTATATCATCCAAATACCCAAGTTCTTATTCGGTCTAATGTTATTAATAATTAGTACAAACTCATTAAAACATGGTTTAATATGGAACTATCTCAGGAAGATAAACATTGTATTATACTATTAAAAAATTCACAATAGGTTATATATTTCATCCATGTAAAATCCTTCCAGAAAAAACACATTTACCATCATTCCTCAAACATAGGGAAAATAAAACACAAGAAATTGTTGATATCAAACACTTATTATAGATAAAAATTAAAGATATAAATCAAAAAATAAACATAAGGGTGTATGAATATGAGCATAACATATCATAGTTATAAACTACATGTAAACAATCATATAGATTATAAATATAATAAGTCAAAAAAGTCATATGACAAGAATTATACAATAAATACTAAGAAAAAAAAATTATTTGTGTCATAAACATAAACATTAAAATATTATTTCTTGGCTACCCAACAAGATATTTGTATCATGTTAATAATATTCAATTAACCCATGAACATGAATTATGCATGATATTTCCTCTTATATACCCTCTAGTTTCGAGCTTAGAATGTCCTACTATATACCCTCTTGTTGCAGGAATATGATGACCTCATGTTTACCATCTTATTGTGGGCTTGTGCTGACCACCCAAGTTCCCTTTTTTGGAAAACCTAGGCATGCCACCCATGTATCCTTTTGTAGTAGGCATGGTCTTTCCATTCATGTATAGTTTGAGTTCATATAACAGTTATCATTATCCAATTAGTTGGAGTAAGATATAGGTCCCAAATATCACATAATTAAAATCAAACATACAAGTTATTCCTAAAGATAAATCATTTGAGAACATATAAAAAGAAATTGGTTTCATTAAAATTTTCATAATTTCATAACCCACAAAAATGAAATAGTTTTCATAAAACTAAAAAAACCATAAATGAATAAGGATAATTTATTAAATAATATCTTCGGTAATGAATAAGTAACATCAGATAACTTTATCTTATTTGGAAAATAATTCAGTAATACTTTTTGGAATCCCATGAAATAATTCATTAGAAAAATATCCATTCAATTTGAAATTTTTTTGATTCATTAAAAAATTTGTAATTTTTTCATGAGATAAATATAAATACCCATAATGTATTATTATAGAAAAATAATTTTAAACATCCTTACAATCCTTTTACATATATATGATAAAAAAATATTAAAATACATTATTTAAACCATTTTTTGAAAAAAGTAATTTTAGATGAATCAAATATATGATCGAAGTGAGAATAACATCACATGTAATATATAACACCAGGAAAAGAAGAAATTTCATGATACAACATGTCATTGGGTAATATATGAATCTCATAAAATAATGTTTCTATATATCACACAATTTTTAAAAAATATGGCATATTGAGACACCATCAACTAACTGATATAGTAACACTTGAATAAATAACCCCATTAAAGAGAGATCATAAAATGGATATTTAATGGAATAAAAATTTAAAGTAAAGGATCATATAATACAACAATATGAACTATAAACACCACAAACATGAGTGGTGAATATTTAAATAGTATCCTATAAATATAAGTGAGACTACAAATCCCCTTACAAATATCTTAACATTGATGAAATAATTAATTGAATTAATCCGTCATGTTAATTCAATTTATATCCACACAAAATCTGTTTAAATACAACCTAATATAACAAAATCCCATTTCACAAATAAGCTTATAATTACATAATAAATGAAATAATATATTAACATTTTGAATGAAAATTGATTTATAAATTCCCTTTAAACATTGTAATCAATCAAATCATATGCCTCATAAAATTAATAATTATAAAATAAATAAATTCATAACACTATTATATATATATATATATATATGATATAATATTTAAATTTTCTATATATTCTCCAAAAATAATTAGTTAGTGGTGAATAATTGACATATCTTATAGATGAAATTATTATATGTGTATCCCTTACCTCACCATTCCCATGATATTGTTGTATATAAAAATCTTATATAATGGATTATGGAATATTATTAATTCATTAAAGAACCATATCAATACCTATGATACCTGATATGATATTATTATAACAACTTTCCACCAATTCATTTTTAATATTTAAGGATTTAAATTCTTTTAGGTGAGTTTTTTTCATGATTTTCATGATCTTTTATTTATGTATAATTAAGAATTATTGCATAAAATGGAAATAAAACTCCAAAAGTGTTATGATATTATAGTAAATCACTCCCCAGAGATTAAATTTCCCATTTTTAATTTTGAATTATATGTTTATATTTCATTTTCTAAATCAATAATCTTATCTTTTTAGTTTTAGTTAGTAATTTTTTCGACCATAACCAACATGTTTTGTGTTAGTTTAATTTAAGTCAATATAATAGATCTAAAATAAAACAACAGTTATAATATATGTATTAAAATATTATTTAACATGTACAATATTTTTAGGTCCATTTATCTAGGAACTAATTGAAAACGATTAAGTAAATTAATCCCGGAGGTGATTAAATGACGTAATTTGGAAAAATAGTTTCCCTTATCTAAATAAGAGGAGGTATTAGTACAGATATATATAAGATATTTCATTATAAAAATAACATTACAGTATTCATATTATTTTGGAATTATTATCTCATGACAATGAAGGATTTATGAATAAATTTAAGGAGAAATTAAATTAATTGAGGTAATTTGATAAAATTACCTCTTAAATATCACCTCTGATAGAGTCCTAAGAGGACCCTGAATTTTTTACTTTTTAGTGGAAATAAGAAACATGAAATGATCAGAGTTATTTGATGTGTTTCAGTAAGCTATATGGGGATCATCAAGGTCTATGAGTCGAATGGGGATGGGAGGTGCAATAATTATACTTGAGGAGATATGTGTTTAAGTGATTAAAATAATTATTATTATATATATATATATAGCCATGAACATTGAGGTGGTATTAATTTAAAATACAATGGATATAAATTAATATTTACTATTATTATTAGGGCTGAAGAATAAACCATCCAATCATTATGTATTTGAATATTGAGGTATATGAATATTTTACATTTTTACGTTAACCCTTATCAATATTTTCCATATACATTGGTGTATAATTTTTTTACCATGGTCAATTTTGACTAATTTTAAATAACATTGAAATTAAACACAAACATGGAAATTATTTTCTGAAATATGGATGAAATATTTCGAAATTCAGATCTCATAATTGGAAAAATTATATTAAAAATTAATCTTCTTGACACAACGAATACACTGGAGTTTAAAATGAAAAGTAAAACTAATTGAAATGTTTTTATATAAAATATAAATGTAAAATTGATTAAAAAGGTGTAAATTTTATTCATTTACAGATTGGTGTGTCATCAAAAAACGAAAAAATTTGTCTTTTTGAAAAATATAGAATTTTTATGATCAAATTTTAATTTATTCTGATAAATATTCAATCAAAACTATTAGATTAAATTATAAAAATTAAAATATTAAATTCCCAAATATATTTTATTAATAGTTACTGATTTAATTGAGAAATACAATATTTTAGTATGATCATTAAAATAGTTTTTTTTATAAAAATGCTTCTTTTTGGATTCATCCAATTTTATATTAGTTTCTAATTAGCTGGAAGCCAATGATGGATTAGTATGTTCTACTTCTCCCAAATAATGTTTTTTGGTGACATCCATAATCTATTATGAGTTTTTTTATATGATGAATCCATTTTTTCATAGGTTTTTATGATTTATATTGGGCTTTCAATTCTATTATGATCAGAAATACTATTGTTATATTGTAAAAAAAATTTATTGGATATAATATATATGATTATATATTAATATTATTTAATTACTATTATTCATAACCTACAATTTTACAATTAGGTTAAAACTTATATTTTTTATAATAATATATTAATAACATATTCTGTTTCGATAAAACTCACTCTTAAATGTGATAGAAGATGTTGAAGAAAATAATTGTTGTGTGTGATATATTCTAACTCACTATCATGAGTATATAAGGCCATGTAACTGATTAATTTTATATAAAATTTTAAATATGATTTAATGTCATGCGATATTTATTCTCTTAATCGCTTACTATTGTGTGTCATACACTATATACAATATAAAGTTCTTAATTTAAATATTTTGCAAATTATCATGTCCAGGTATTTATTGGGGATATATAATTTACATAAATTGTAATGAGATATCACATTATGTAAAAAAAAATAGAAGGGATAAATTCATTCTCACTTTATTCATTAATGAAATATGGCTCGTGATTTAGAAAACAAACCTTACCTCACCTAAAAAACTCATCTTCATGGTTTTCGTCAATATATCAAGTTACATGACATATAATACTCAATAATAGTATTTTTATATTATATGGATGATTAATGACGTCTTCATATAGGAACAACCACAGAAACATATAAATGTGGATTTCCAATTGGTTGGTCTCATTCTCATAATATCGTACATAATAGATTATTAAGGGTGTAAACCAAGATATAGTTCCTCAATGTCCTATGAGTCTCCACTCCAGATAACTTTTATCATTTATGGACCTCATATGTTTACATATTTCAATGGAAAATAATAATAATAATACTATCATGTATTTTCTTGGTTACCATTATAGTGGGGAAATTATGTGACATTTCAATTCGAAAACTACTCTTATGAAATTATCTCATACCATGTAACGATTATAAAGAATCATGTCGTAATAAAGATTTTATTAATATTCAATATACATATTGAAATATATCATATTCTACCAAGAATATGGTTTTAGGGAGCCAACTCCAATGTACACTTAATTGCACTAGATCCAACTACAAAAAATCATCAGTTCACTTGCTCTAATAAGATACTAATGTTTCAAATGATGGAAGACATTATTCATGGGTTCTTCATTTTTTTACCTATGGGAACTCTTTTTTTTCCAATATCATCGATAAAATAAAAATACCTCAATTGGTGATACTTCTTGAGTATGTTTTTAGTTTGTCTGTGTGAACTTGTCTACTATTCAGGATACACCACGTCAGTATTATCAAAATTAAATATGATACAGTTTTTAATTCAAGGTAAAACATTAGTTTTATATAATATTTTTTCCCAAAATGATTTCTAATATTAATTATAATCCATTATGTACTTTTGATCCAATGTATAATCATTGAAAATAGTCTACTTTGAACTCTTCAGGTTCACTTATACTATGTTGAGATTAAAACATATACTCACTATGACATCAGATCAATGTAACCTATTTTAAAACATGCATCATTAAAATCCCAGATGATTGGCTCCTTAACACCTTTATAAAACATGTACATATCTATTTTTCTTTTAAGATACATAACGAAAACATTAACCATATTACATTGTCTTTCTCTAGGATCTTCTTGATATATGAATACCATAATCAATGCATAGAAAACATCAGTTATAGTAAATCACATGGAAGAAATGATTAATAAAATCATTTAATCATATTGGAACTTATTCATTCTTTCATTATTATATTGTGTTAAAGGAAACATTTTCAAATAAACATGCATATAATGTGACAAAATAACTAATCCACACGTGGATTGATCCTAAAAATATATCATTTTTGTCTCATAAATGAATGAAATTTGACATATTCCAAGAAGCCTCTTTGATCTGTCAAGAATGATCTTTATACATAAAATATTGGATTATTCACTTAATAATGTCAGGTAGAAACACTTTCTAAACAAATATTTAACAGACTATATGACTGGTATATATTTTAAAAAAAATAATATTATTCATCATACACCACTTGGATAATGGCATCAATTCAACAAAACCAATAATAAATACATTACATACAATTTTTCATTAAGAATAAAAATTCTTTTATAGCTTTATCAAATATAATGTTATATAAATTGGATTCTTTATTCAATCCATAAATGGATCCCGAAATCATTAAAATTTTATTTTCCTCTCCTTGATTCACAAACCATTGTATTTGAGTTATATAGACTTATTCCTTAGGGTTACAATTATGGAATTATATTTTACATCCATCAAAATTTGTATATTCATGGTAATATCATATTGAATGAATAATTATAATGCCTTTAATCGTAGAAACTGTTGAATGGGTTTTATAAAAGGTAATTTTGTGATAGTGTTTAAAAATTCTATCCAATAACCATTGTTTATTGGTATTTATATTGCCATTAATATCCAGTTTTCTCATTAATACCCATTTCCACCATACGAGCATTACATCTACTGGGACATTGACCAGAACCCAATCATTGTTCTGGTACATGGAATCTAACATATATTTCATGGTTTATTTACATCTATAATCTTTTTAGATCTATACCATCTTTTATAATAGATAGGTTAATCACATTCAACCAATAATGAGCCGCATTCATTAGTTACTATTAAATCATATCATTTTTGTTCACTTTCATTTATTATAATATCCCAAAATCCACACATCCATGTACGGTGCTAAAAACATAAAAATTAAACTTCTTACTTTGATACTACTAAATGTTTCCAAATTTTTTTCCAATACATCATATAATTTTTAATGAAACTATTTGATCAATTTCATATCAATTTACCTATTACGATTTATTTTTGTTATAATTATAAAAAACTCATAACAATTGGTTTATTAATCAATAGATCATAAATGATAACGTTATATACCAATATACCCAAATTACACTATAGTTCATCAAAATAATCCATGGAAAATCCTTATATACATTGTTCATTTAACATCTTTCCACATAAAATGGGGAAAAGAAAACACTTGAAGAGAGTGAGATCAATTGCTTAGTAAGAGTGAAAAATGTTAGATAAATCTAAATAAAAACATAAGCGTATAATAATTTGGATATAATATTTGAAAATTTTAACGAATATATCAAATATCATAATACCAACTCATTTAATAAATATTAAAAATCCATTAGTAATGAATTATAAATTAATAAACTGTAATAAAACATGTAATTGTGTCCTACTCATAATAATACAAAATCGTATATCATGGATACCTACTAAGAAATTCATAACTTGTAAGGATTGTGATATTCAACCATGTACATACATATATCATGGGGTGACCTGACATTTACCCTCTTCTTTCTTGGCTTAGTAAAATCCCAAAATATCTTCTTGGTGTGGGAATTTAATGACCTCTTGTGTACACTCTTTTTTAGACATTGTATGAGCACTTTTTTACCTATTTTTTTGGAGGCTTGGACTCACCACCAATATTCCTATTATTGAATTGATTGGATGAAAACCCATATACCATTGAGCTGAATGAATATTTAGCGTTACAGAATTAATTAGATGGTGATATAGGAACCCTTACAAAATGTAAACTATGAATATGTGTTCTAGAGCAACTTATATCATATTAGAACATATATAAAGAAATATGCTACATAAAAATTCCATCAGATCATAACCCATATGAAAAAAATAAATTTCAAAACGATGAGCCATTATTAAAATAATATGTTTAATTTAATATAATAATAACACCATTAATGATTAATTAACATAAAATAAGGTAATCATAGATGTAAAATAATATTTAAAGATCACTTGAATCAATTCAGGAAAAATATATCATATTCCATTTTGAAAAATGATATTTAACTCAAAAAATATTTTCCATTTTTTTAAATAACCTTGATAAATAATAATGGATTCATGGAAAAAACACATTTTATACAGATATGAAACCATTTCCCTTGATAATTCCACAAATATCATATAAATATGTTTTTGAAAACTTTTTTTTGAATATATGGTGTATAAAAAAAACATATCTGATCGAAGAGATAATAAAATTTAATGAAACATATAATATCTTCATAAGAAGTAGATTCATGAATAAAATTTTCACTGTGAATTATATTGACTTTATAAAAGATAAAAAGTACATAACAAAACATGTGTCCCAATGAAAGAAAATTTAGAAAAAATTACATTACCAATTTCTAATCATTTGAATCATAAGACCCATGAAGGAGAGATCAGAAAATGGATATGCAAATACTCCTAAATTTAAATACGGGGATCATATATTAAATTAATGAAAATTATATGCACCACAAAAAAGAAATATGTTTTGAATATGTAAATAACTTCTCATAAAAAACATATACTAGAATCCCCCTTAAAAATATCATATCAATGAAATGGGGATTACTTTAATTATTGATTATTTTTATTCAGTGTAAATCCATATAAAATATGTTGAAAAAAAACTAATGACAAAAAATATCATTTCGAACATAATCATAGAATGACATAATCAATGAAACAATATTTTAACCCATTTAAGGGTTATTGAGTTATGAACTCTCTTCTGTAATAAGTAGAATCAAATTCCCCATAAAAGTTATAATTATTAGATGAAACAGTAAATAAAATTAATAAAATTATTTTTATTATATTACATATCATATTTCAGTACAGAACCCATACAGAAGGAGTATATTGATAATAATGAACACATCTCACATAAGAAATAGTAAGATGAGAAACCCTTACCCCCCTCTTCCCTATATTTTTAAAACCTTATAAATGAAGTTTAATGGTTCAAAAAATGTTATTAATTCCTTAAAATTTAATATTTATATTTATAATAAATTATATGAAATTTTAATAACATATTATTACCTATTATTTAATAATATTCATAGATTTTCATTATTTTGGGTGAGATCGTGTAACAATTTTTCATGATCGGTTTATTTCTCTATAATTAGGGATCTCCATGTTGAATAAAAATAGTCCTTCAGAAGTGTAATGAAATTTTACTAATGAAATATCCAGATTTTAAATGGACCCATTTAATAGTTTTATATCATACAAGAGCTTGATTTATTTGATGAAATTTTAATATTAAATTGAAACATCCCAAGTAAGTAATGAATAATATATATTTTTATCTATGACTATTAATGAATTATATAGTGTTTTCGAGGCTTAAAATGAGAATTAATCCAATCTTAAGCATGGAATACACTGATATTTTTAAAATATTGTTTTACTGCCTTTTAATGGAAAACCATTTTTAATTCAAACCTTTGAAAATTTTATAAGGTCTATTTGTCCATATAAACTTATTCTTTCTGATTGGGACATTTAAATTTACTTTGTGTGAATTTTTGATATTTTTCCGATAAAGATGTTTTTTAATGAATAGTTAAAAATGTTGTATTTTAAATCAAAACCTTTTTTTAATCTAATTTATTTATATGATTAGATTATCTTTTGAATTGGTTTTAATGTTAAATTAGAAAATAATTTTTACCATTTAATCCAATAGTGGTTATTGGAATTAATTTCAACTTGAAATTGAACTTAAACTAGTGTCATTCTTTTGATACTTATTGTTTCATAAAAACACGCTATTTTATTTGACAGTGGGAATTAATTATTAAATTAATTAATGTAACTTATATGTTTTGAATTTTGTAAAATATAAATCATTTTTGAATTCGGAATATCAAATATAGCTTAGGGTGAAGTTTTGGTATTTTTCTGAAAAACATCAATTTTTGATGAATAGTGAAACCACTAAGTGGTACTTAAAAAATTGATTTTTCATTTAAATGAAATTTTACCACCTCTGTGTTTTTAATTTCAAAAATCCAACATAAATGGTTGTCATTAAGATGTAAAATGTGGTTCAATGGGATTAAAATAAATTTTTGGTGAATAGTAACTTTTATGTTTATTAATCGCGATAAGAGGTAATTAGTGTAATTTAAGGTAAGAATAATGTTTTAATAAAATGAAATGAACTTCACACATGTCCTACCCTTATTGGATGTGTCATGTTTGACCAAGAAAATCCATGGGTCAACTTGGGGACCCCATGGAGCCACTTTGGAAGGAAAATGACATTAATATCTTTTAATTTAATGTTAACGTAAAAATGACACAAACATGAGTTGTTTTACTAAACCATTTTTACATGGGGTTATACAAGTCATATTTTTTACTATAAATAGTAATTGGAAAGGTCAAAATATTTCCTACATCATATTATCTTTTTTCATAATTTTTAGACATTAAATAAATTAAATTATTTATGACATCATGATGATGCAGCGATTACCTCATTATTTAAATATTTAAATAAAATAAAAAGATAATGTAAAATCTAAGACCTACACTTGTCAAAGACCTATTGGATGAATATATTTCGAACCCTTATCACCTTATCCTCTTTATAAATCAATGTGGGACCTTTAAAATCCGAAACTCATTTTAAAATAAAGTAACATTTCTTTAATTTCCAAGAGTGCCCCTCCTCTCCTCTTATAAAAGTCTCCCACCCCTACAACCTTACCCACACTTCCAAAGACTTTGGATCGGCCAACCCCAGACCATTTTGTCTCTCCACATCCCTCACTAACTCTTATAAGCTTCACATTGGGCATAATTCTTCCCAAGGAAGCCTTTGAGCTCAAATCAAAAAGAGTTACCCGATTTAAAGGTAGTGTCTTCTCTTGTGGTCTTATGTTTTATTTTGCTTCTCCAACCCCCTAAACTATTTTTATTCATTTATTTTGTTACAAAAACAGTATCTTCCATATAATAGGATGTTTTTATAAGAATTATTCGAGCTACAATTACACACACCTACATCTAATGGTTAAAGAACATACTGTTTCTGTGGATGGCGAATTTCTGCCTCATGAAACGATGACTGTTCAACACACATATAACACCTTCGAAGCTAGCCATTAATATGTCACTACAATTATATATGATATATAATATGTTTATGTTTTCCTTAATCTTTGTTATTTTTCATTTATGGCATACCATTATGGTTTCCATTATGGGTAAACTTGATATCTTCATTTAAGGAAGTGCGGACTAGCGCCCCCTCAAAGTAATTTAATTAGTTAATGCCATATGTGGGACGTATAATGGATGTAAATAATGATATTATATATGATATTATAATGTAATTATAATATACCATTATATAATTATGATTCCATTCCATAAAATAGGAAATAGAAATGAAAGTAGCGTTCATGGGTACGTACGGCTTACCGTCTCCATGAATGGTGCATTTCATTTCTTACCTCTAAACGTTATGTAATATTATAAATGCCTGTATATACTGGATATATATGATATATATGATATCTCAATCTTGAGTATAACTCTGGATATAATGGATACATGAACAACTTGTAATTATAAAGAGTTTATTTTGTACTCAAGTACCAATGATCGTTAAAACTACCGTTATTAACTTAACTAATTAGATAGTGTGCATGACATGGTAATAAGTGATATAAAAGGAATAATGAACTTTAAAAAGGTTCTTAATAAGGTATAAATTAACCCAAGTTTATTATTCAGGAGGTTAAATAACATTCAAGTCAAGTCGGACCCGTGTTATGAGACTTCGTCTCAATCTCCGTTCATTGAGACATATTTTGTTTTATACACAACCTTATTTTATACGGTGTATAAACCCCTTTTAATTATACTTTTATCGATAACGAATATTTTTTTATACTAAGCATTTTAATAAACGAAAAAAGGGAATGTTTTTGTCATACGTATGCGGCGACAACAACTTCTCTACCTCCGTTACCATTATTTGAGTTTCGGCTTCCTTTACAAGCCATACATTTTTTTAAAAGAATAATAAATACCATGTTTTACTTTTCATTGATTTTGTTATTGAAAATGGTTTTCATAATAGTTTTATTATATCAATGTGTTTTATTGATGTCGTTTGATTGAAATGTGGAAATGTTAGGTTTCCTTTATGCATGTTTTATGTGATACGATTATGTTATGGTTCTTGGGAATTGTTATGAAGATGGGTGTTTCCGTGATAAAATAAGGGCGGGTGAGCCCAATATAGCTCTCCAATGCATTTGGTAACATGAAGGAGTTAAATTTTAAGGTCTCTCCAAAGAGATTTAGGGAATATACTATGATGGGTATTCCAAATGTAACCAAGAGGGTTACTCCCTACGTAAGAAAGTTATGAATGTCTAAAGTTACCTTTATGACTTATGATTTCTATGATTTATTCATGATTTGATGAGGTATGTTAAAGTGCTTATGTTTTATGGGTAAAGTATGGTTTCATTCTTATGTATATATGTACTCATGTTTCCTTTCCATGTTTTTATAATCTTTACTGATATTTTTATGCCCATCCCATGTTTTTGAAATGTTATTCACAGGTCAAGGGAAATGTACATGATGTGATGATAGTGTCAAGGAAGTGTCAAGAAAGAATCCATGTTTTATTTTAAATATGTTTCTGTTGATGGGAAAGATGAATATTATCTTTTATGTAACCACTTTGTTTAAATGTACAATGTAATGCATGTTTTATGATCTAATTCTATAAAACTATAAAACTGAAAAGATCCTCAATGTGTAATCTTGTAATAACTCAAGATTAAGTATGGTTTAAGGCTGGGGCCTTATAGTTGGTATCAGAGGTCGGTTTAGATAACTTTAGGAGTAATAATTCTGTTAAATGATTATCCCAAAATAATTTTTATGGGAAAATTTAAATGATATAGAATTTAAAGATTACCATGTTGATTCATCTAAGACATGTTTTTTCAGAATGGTTTTCCACAGAAGAAACAGGGAAGCAGTGCTAGGAAGGCATACAGAAGAAAATAACCTTTTGAATCAGCATCCTGAGATGGTCAGAATTGGAACTGAACAGTTTTTTGCAGTAATGGCTCAGTTGACTCAAGAGATAAGTGGTGGTGGTATCCATGAACAAGATCAGCCAGATCAACCGTAGAGGAACATGTCAGTGGTGGAACATTTCATGAGGCAACATCCCCCATCATTCAGAGGATCATTTGACCCTGTGCTCACTGAAGGGTGGATTAAAGCACTGGATATGTTTTTCGATGTCATGGGGTGTTCAGACAATCAAAAGTTTAGTCTTGATATTTACCGTTTGGAGGGTGAAGCAGATCAGTGGTGGTCGATGGTTACGAATATCAGGTACGCTAATGAGATTGATGCTCTCGACTTGGATGAATTCAAAGGTATGTTTCTTGAGAAGTATTTTCCTAACGATGTTCGACTTAGTATGGAAAAAAAGTTCTTGTAATTGAGGAAAGAGGAATACTCAGTGGCTTCCTATGAAGAGAGGTTCACTTGATTGTCAAGGTATGCTCCAAATTTTATCTGAGACCTTGATAGTAAAATCAATCTTTTTTACTCAGGATTAAGGCCAAAAATATCAAAGGGAATTAGCTTCTCGTGAGTTCAAAAGATATGAAAAGCTTTTTCTATGTGCTAATAATGTGGAAATGTAGTTTTCCGATGATCATGTGTTCTATAACAACTAGAAAAAGAAGATACCGAGGTGGCAGGAGAAAGGAATGAATTCTTCAAAAAGGTCTGACGGTAAGAAAACTATGTTTCTAGTTTGTGATAAATGTGGTAAAAGGCATGCTGGGGAATGTCTTCTGAATTCTGTAAAATGCTACTGATGCGGTAATATGGGACATTAGGCTCATGATTACACTGAAAATGATTAGGGTGATGGTAAGAGCATATTTGATTTACAGATAGTGAAATGTTTTAAGTGCAATGAGATGGGTCACTATACAAATGAGTCTCCGAAAAAGAACTCGAGTGATGGGAAGCAGTTAGACTACAAGCAGAAAGGGGTGGTTAAATCCTTTGAAACTACTTCAGCAGATGTTGGGCCATCAGATGAAGTGGTATCATGTACTTTGTTTGTTTTTTCAGATTATGCCAGTGTGTTGTTTGATTTGGGGTCTACACATTCTTTCATCTCTAAAAACCTTTCTAGTAAAATGGGAATACCATCTCATGAAATGACTCCTGAAATTGTGGTAAAAACACCTGGGGGAAATGTTGAGGCAAAATGAATTTATAATAATCTACCTATCCTTATTCGTGGAAAGAACCTACTTGAAAACCAAATGGTTCTCCCTCTAGTAGAGTTTGATGTTATCCTAGGTATAGATTGGCTCTCTCTTTACCATGCTAAGATTGACTGCAGAGCTAAAGAAGTTTCTTCTCATAAAGAATTTCAGTTTGTGTAAAATAATGAACCCTTACTATTGATAACTTATCAAGAGGACGTGAAACATGTAAAAGATGGAAATTTATATTACCTTGCACACATTGTTGAAAACAAAGTAACTGTTCAGATTAATGATGTTCCAGTGGTAATTGAGCATCCTGATGTTTTTCCTGATGAGTTTCCTGGAATAATACCCAATCAGGAAGTTGAATTTACTGTTGACTTAGTTCCTCATGCTAAGCCAATTTCAAAACCCCCTTATCGAATGTCTCAAATTGAAATTTTAGAGTTGAAGGATCAATTGCAAGATTTATTAGAGAAAGGTTACATTCGACCTATCACATCACCATAGGGAGCTCCTGTTTTATTTGTTAAAAAGAAATATGGTTCTATGAGACTTTTCATTGATTATAGTGCCTTGAATAACATCACTATTAAGAACAAATATCCTTTGCCTCATATCAATGATTTTTTTGATCAGCTCCAGGGAGCTCAGTATTTTTCAAAGATTGACTTATGATCGGGGTACCATCAGTTGAATGTAAAGGAAGAAGATATTCTGAAGACCGCATTTCATATAAGATATGGCCATTATGAATTTGTAGTAATTCCTTTTTGTCTAACCAATGAACCTGATATATTCATGGACATAATGAATAGAATATTCCATGAGTTCTTGGATAGGATTGTGGTGGTTTTAATTTATGATATTTTGGTGTTTACTAAAAGTAAAGAGGAGCATGAAAGACATTTAAGGGTTATTTTTCAAACCTTAAAATAAAAGAATTTGTATGGGAAATTTATCAAGTTTGAGTTTTGGTTGCAAAAAATTTCATTCCTTGGTCACATTGTTTCTAAAGATGGGATTACTGTTGATCCTGCAAAAACAAAGGTTGTTGAAGAATGGACAAGACCCACAAATGTTACTGAGATTCGTAGTTTCCTTGGTTTGGCAGGCTATTACCAAAGGTTTGTGTGAAATTTTTCACGATTATCTAGTTCAATGACTAAGCTAACTCGGAAGGGTGTTATGTTTATCTGGAAAAAATAATGTGATGATTGTTTTCATAAATTGAAAAGAATATTGGTGAATGCTCTAGTTTTGGCACTACCTTCCAGGAATGGTGAGTTTGTTATCTACAGTGATGCTTCATTGAAAGGACTTGGTTGCGCCCTATTGCAGAATGATCAGGTAATAGCTTATGCTTCACGTCAGTTGAAAACACATGAGGTAAACTATCGTACACATGATTTGGAAATACTTGCTGTTTTTTTTGCTTTAAAAATTTGGATGCATCATTTGTATGGAGGGAAGTGTGAAATATATACCGATCACAAAAGTTTAAAGTATTTATTCACTTAGAAAGAATTGAACATGACACCAAATAGATGTCTAAAATTAATCAAGGATTATGATTGTATAATTCATTACCATCCGGGAAAATAAAATAAAGTGGATAATTCTTTGAGTAGAAAAAGTAATTCTTAATTAATAATGTTGCATTTCGAACGTGGTCCTTTGGTTAAGGATTTGATGAACTTTGGAATAGAAGTTTCTGGTGCAGGATTTCCTTCTGTTTTTTTAGGTATCATTGAAATCATCTCTATCAGATAGAATCAAGCAACCACAGAAGTAAGACAGTGAGTTTTAGAAAAAGTAGAGCTAGTTAAGAAGGGTAAGTTGGCTGAATTCAACATTGATAATAATTTTGTTTTGAGATTTGGGAAGAGATTGTGTGTTCCTTTTGATTCACAGTTGAGGAGAGAGTTGTTATGTGAAGCTCATAGTTCTCAGTTTTTAGTTCATCCTGGATGTACTAATATGTACAGAGATTTGCGAGAGTATTACTGGTGGGATTGAATTAATAGAGATATTTCTGATTTTACTGTGATGTGTTTGACTTGTCAACAGGTTAAATTAGAGCGGAAGTTATCGAAAGGGATGCTTCAGCATTTACCAGTACTAGAATGGAAATTGGAAAATATATCCATGGACTTCGTTGTGGGATTGCCGAAGACACCTTGAGGTAATAATGTAATATGGGTTATTGTTGATCGGTCGACTAAATATTCTCATTTCCTTGCCATACAAGATAAGTTTTCCCTAGATCAACTTTCATGTTTGTATCTTAAAGTGATAGTTTGGTTACATGGAGTTCCTCTCTCCATTTTATCTAATCGTGATCCCAGGTTCACTTCTAACTTTTGGAAATGCCTTCAGAGGTCGTTGGGTGCTGAATTAAATTTCAGTGAAGCTTTTCATCCTCAATCAGATGGGAAACCAGAACAAACAATTCAGACATTGGAAGATATGCTATGTGCCTGTTCAATGGATTGTCAAGGATTTTGGGAAAAACATCTTTCTTTGTTTGAGTTTTCATATAATAACAGCTTCCATTCCAGTATACAGATGGCACCATTTGAGGCGTTATATGGGAAGCAGTTTCGAACTCCAGCTTTCTGGGATGAAGTGGGTGAAAGGAAGCTGATGGTCCCAGAATTGGTAGAAGTGTTGGCAAAAAAAGTTCAGCTGATACAGAAACACATGAGAACAGCTCAAAGAAGGAAGAAGAGTTATGCGGACAACAGGAGGAAGGATCTCTCTTTTTAGGTAGGTAGTTTTTCTCAAAGTATCACCATGGAAAATTGTGATGCAATTTGGTAAGAAAGAAAAGCTGAGTCCAATGTTCATTAGACCATATGAAATTATGGAGAGAGTTGGATCAGTTTCTTACAGAGTGGCTTTACCTCCGAGTTTATCTCAGGTACACAATGTTTTTCATGTTTCTATGTTGAGAAATATATGCCAGATCCATCTCATGTTTTGAGTCCAGAGGTAGTTCAGCTGGAAGAGAACCTGTCTTATGAGGAACAACCGGTCCAGATTCTTGACCATAGGGAGAAAGTGTTACAGAATAAGGTGATTCATCAGGTAAAGGTTTTGTGGAAAACCACATTATTGAAGATGAAACATGGGAATCTGAAAATTCAATGAGGGATAAATACCACCAACTTATTCGATAAGTAAATAAATTTCGGGGACACATTTTCTAAAGGGGGGAAGGATGTAACATCCCATGTAAGTAATGAATAATAGATATTTTTATCTATGTCTATTAATGAATTAGATAGTGTTTTAGAGGCTTAAAATGAGAATAAATACAATCTTAAGCATGGAATACACTAATATTTTTAAAAGATTGTTTTACTGCCTTTAGATTGCAAACCATTTTTAAATAAAACTTTTGAAAATTTTATAAGCTCTTTCTGTCAAAATAAACTTATTCATTATGATTGGGAAATTGAAATTTACTTTGTGTGAATTTTTGGTATTTTTCCGATAAAGTTCATTTTTTAATGAATAGTGAAAAATGTTTTATTTTAATTCAAAGCCATTTTTTTAATCTAATTTATTTATATGATTAGATTATCTTTTGATTTTGTTTTAAAGTTAAATTAGAATATATTTTTACCGTTTAATCCAAAAGTGGTCATTGGAATTAATTTCACTTTGAAATTGAAGTTAAACTAGTGTCAATCTTTTGATACTTATTATTTCATAAAAACACTATTTGCTCTGACATCGGGAATTAATTATTAAATTAATTAATGTAACTTATATGTTTTCAATTTTTTAAAATGGACATCATTTTTTAATTCAGAATATCAAATATATCTTAGGGTGATGTTTTAGTATTTTTCTGAAAAACGTCAATTTTTGATGAATAGTGAAACCACTAAGTGGTACTTAAAAAACTGATTTTTCGTTTAAATGAAATTTTACCACCTCTGTGTTTCGAATTTCAAAAATCCAACATACATTGTATTCATTAAGAAGTAAAATTTGGTTCGATGGGATTAGAATAATTTTTTGTCGAATAGTAACTTTTATTTTTATTAATCACGATTTGATGTAATTAGTGTAATTTAAGGTAAGAATGATGTTTTAATAACATGAAATGAACTTTAAACATGTCCTAACCATATTGGATGTGTCATGGACGACCAAGAAAATCCATGGGTCAACTTGGGGACCCCATGGAGCCACTTTGGGAGGAAAATGACATTAATATCTTTTTATTTAATGTTAAAGTAAAAATGACACAAACATGAGTTGTTTTACTAAAACAATTTTTACATGGGGTTATAGAAGTCAGAGTTTTGACTATAATTAGTCATTGGAAAGATAAAAAGATGTACTACATCATAGTATTTTGTTTCATAATTTTTTTACATTAAATAAATAAAATTATTTATGACATCATGATGATGCTGCGATTACCTCATTATTTAAATATTTAAATAAAATAAAAAGATAATGTAAAAATCTAAGACGTACACTTGTCAGAGACCTATTGGATTAGTATATTTCGAACCATTATCACCTTATACTCGAAATAAATCAATGTGGGACATTTAAAATCCAAAACTCATTTTAAAATAAAGTAACATTTCTTTACTTTCCAAGAGTGCCCCTCCTCACCTCTTATAAAAGGCCCCCACCTCTACTACCTTAACCACACATCCAAAGCCCTTGTCTTGGAATAAACCTTCCCATTTTGTCTCTTAAAATCCCTCTATAACTCTTAGAAGCCTCAAATTGGGAATAAGTCTTCCCAAGGAATCCTTTGAGCTCAAATCAAAAAGAGTTACCCGATTTAAAGGTAGTGTCTTCTATTATGTTCTTATGTTTTATTTTGCTTCTCCAACCCCCTAAACTATTTTTATTAATTTCTTTTGTAACAAAACTAGTATCATACATATAATAGGATGTTGTTATATGAAGGATTATAGCTACACTTACAGACACCTACATCGAATGGTTAAAAAACATACTGTTTCTGTGGATGATGAATTTCTGCCTCACGAAACGATGATTGTTCAACACTCATATAACACCTTCAAAGGTGGCCATTAAGATGTCACTATATTTATATAAGATATATAATATGTTTATGTTTTACTTAAGCTTCTTTATTTTTCATTTATGGCATACCTTTATGGTTTCCATTATGGGTAAACGCGATATCTTCATTTTAGGAAGTGCGGACTACCGCCCCCTCAAAGTGATTTGATTCATTAATGACATATGTGGGACGTATAAAGGATGTAATTAATGATATTATATATGATATTATAATGTAATTATAATATACCTATATATAATTATGATTCTATTCCATATAATAGGAAACAGAAATGAAAGTAGCATTCATGCGTACGTACGGCTTACCGTCTCCATGAACGGTGCATTTCATTTCTTACCTCTAAACGTTATTTCATATTATAAATGCACATATATAATGGATATATATGATATATATGATATCTAAATAATGAGTATAACTCTGGATATAATGTATACATTAACAAAATGTAATTATAAAGAGTTTATTTTTGACTCATGTACCAATGATCGTCAAAACAGACGTTATTAACTTAAATAATTACATAGTGTTAATGACATGGTAATATGTGATATAAAAGGAATAATGAACTTGAAAAATGTTCTTGAGAAAGTATAAATTAATTAATGTTTGTTATTCAGGAGGTTATAGAATGTTCAAGTCAAGTTCGACCCAAAGCATGGGACTTCATCTCAATCTCCGTTAATTGAGGCATATTTTGTTTTATACACAACCTTATTTTATACTGTGTATAAACCCCTTTGAGTTTTACGTTTATCCAAAAGGAATCTTTTTTTATATGAAGCGTTTTACTAAACGAAAAAAGGGAATGTTTTTGTGGTATGTATGAGGCGACAACGACTTCTCTGCCGCCATGACCATTATTTGAGTTTCGACTTTCTCTACAAGCCATACATTTTTTTTAAAAGAAAAATAAACAATATGTTTTACTTTTATTTTATTTTAGTATTGAATATGGTTTTCATAATTTTTTTATTATATCAATGTGTTGTATTGATATCTTGTGATTGAAATGTTGAAATATTATGTTTCCTCGATGCATGTTTTATGTGATACAATTATGTTATGGTTCTTGGGAATTGTAATAAAGATAGGTGGTTCCATGATAAACTAAGGGTAGGTGAGACTAATATAGCTCTCCAATGCATTGAGTAACACGAAGGAGTTAAACATTAAGGTTTCTCCGAAAATATTTAGGGAATATACTGTGATGGGTATTCCAAATGTAACCAAGAGGGTTACTCCCTACGTAAGAATGTTATGAATTCCTCAAGTTACCTTTATGTCTTATGATTTATATGAATTATTCATGATTTTATGAGGTATGTTAAAGTTCTTATCTTTTATGTGTAAAGTATAGTTTCATTCATATGTATATATGTACTCATGTTTCCTTTCCATATTTTTATAACCCTCAATGAGATTTTTATGCTCATCCCAAGTTTTTGAAATGTTTTTCACATGTCAAGGGAAAGGTACATGATGTGATGATATTGTCAAGGAAGTGTCAAGAAAGAATCCATGTTTTATTTTAAATATGGTTCCGTTGATGGTAGAAATGAATACTATCTTTTATGTAACCACTTTTCTTAAATATGGAATGTAATGAATGTTTTATGTTCTAATTCTATAAAACTCTAAACCTAAAATGATCCCCAATGTGTAAACATGTAATAACTCAATATTAACTAATGTTTAAGGCTAGGGCCTTATATAAATGTTCAATAGAATTGTAAAATTTCTACAACCATAAATAACATTTTTTATTTAAAATTATTTCAATATATACGATATAGACAATGAAATAGGTTATAATATACATACTAAAACATTATTTAACAAGAATAATATGGGTTTACCACCCATGATGGCGGTATTGGAAAATGATAAACCTTATTTTTCATAGAGGTGATTAAAATGAATATTTTCAATATTAATTCATTTAATTGAATAAGAGATGTCAATAAATGGAATTGATCAATGATATTTCATTAGAAAATTAAAATTCCTGAATTTAAATCATCATGAATTTATTATTGTATAATATATGATGGAGATTATGGGAAAAAAGGATATGAATTTAAATAATGAGACGTACTTTGAGAAATTTATATCTTAAATATCACATCCTTTTGAGACCATTTAAGATGTCATATTTTGTATTTTTTAAATGGATTATAATAGGTATGCATGGAGACTAATTAGGAGTGTTTTAAGAGTATTTTTAGGGATATTAAATTCTCTTTAGTTGAAAATGGTGGGGGGGGGGGGTTGAGGTGCAGTATTTATAAATGACCAGAGGTGTGTTCAAATGATGAAAAAATAATTATATTATGTTTAAATCCATCCAAATTAAGGTGGAATCAATTTTAATGAAATTTAATGGAAATTAAATTTTTATTTGTTTTTTATGGTTTATAAAATAATCAAAAAACCATTAAATTTTGATATTTTATGGTTTGTTCATCATTTACCTTTTATCAGTAACCCTTGAAATTATTTTTCCAATACATTGGTAATTTTTTTTACCACAATAATATTTTCATAACCAAAATGAAATTTACCATAAAATATATTTTTTAATTTCAATATCAATGAATTGAATTCATTTTACAAAATTATATTCACAAAATTGAAAAATGTCGATTTAAAATTAATCTCAGACTCATAAAAAATGTATTTTTTTAAGTCAAATATTGAAATGATTGAAATATTTTTATTTCAATTTTAAATAATAAAATGATTCAAGTTACCTAAATTGTATATAAATATATGTATTATTTATCTATTATAACTTTAAAAAAATTATGATATAATTTAATTATAAATATAATTTTGCTGACTTTTTTTTTTCAAATAAAATGCATTATATTTTACTATTCACTCAATAATGAAACATATCAAAATTTTAACTAAAAATCATTCTATGATAGATATGAAATTATTATATATAAAATTAATTCTATTTTACCAATAATTTATAATGTTTCAAATTTTGGATTTTAATGTACATCCACCATAAAAAGGAAAAAATATTTTCTTTTATAAAATTATCATTTTTAAGATCAAAATTGAATTTATTCTAATATTAAGAATTTAAAACATAATTGAATAATTTAAAAACATTAGAATATAAAATTTTAATAATTATGTTTTATTAATATTGATTAATTTAATTTATAAATAAAATTTTCCATTATACACAAAAATAAATGTCTTTTTAAAACATTATTTAGTTTCAATTGGATTTTATTATCATTTCTAATTTTTTGGTACTAATGAAATTATTTCATAAACATGTTCAAAACATATTTTAATAATTTAGTTATTATATTTAATTCCTTATATTCCTACATCATTGTTATAATGGTTTTGTTAAAAAATTAATATTTTGTAGTTTGTTTAATTATTGTTGTCATGAGAAATGTTAGTTATGAAATATATTAAATTTATTTCTAATAATGAAAAATCATTGTGAAAATTATTATGATGTTACATTATTGAACACTTAAAAATTATTTCCCCCTTTAAAATTTTTACCCATATGTTAATCGGTGATGATACCTCTCCCCGATCACTTCCACCTATTCCTATGTAGCTTACCCAAATTGATGGTTTCCCCACAAAACATTAACGAGGGGAGTGTTCTTATTTTTTAGATCGTTGTCAATATGATCCAGATTCCCGATTAGTTTTTCATTTTCAAAAATATCTTCTTATAGTGGTATGACCATTGAGTTTTGTATATGTGGTGGATCAGTTATATACTTACATAGGTCAGATAAATTTATAGCATAATTATAATGAGATATTTATGGGGCATCCATGAATCAATAAGCTATCACCACGGTATGATAAAAAATATCATGAAATTACATCGTCCAAATTTTGAATATCATTATAAAATTCACAGATGGATGTTTCAAAGATTAACTGGTGAGAAATTGACATCATAAAATGGGTTAGGAAAATTACACATTAATATTTATAATGACAACAGAGAAGTTAATAGAATAACCAAGATTTTGATTAGGATAACATTAGTGAGAATTTAAAAATGATACATATGTGTGAAATAAAATTATCATGTTCAGAAGAAGAGTGATAGAGAACACAATTATAAAGAATTATATCATCACAATTTCGTAAATCTCCGATGGGTAATAGAGGACATTGATTTATTGGTAATAAAATTAAATAATTAATTTTACTATTTTTGAGAAATTTTGCATATTGATGAGGAATTAAATAAAATCCCAATATAAGAATATGAATAAATATTTTACATGTCAATTAGTGATTCATCCATTAAAAAATTCCCACTACAAACACATCATTTTTCTCTAAATGATGATTATCAAATTTTTATGTTTGAGGTACTAGAATAAACATTCATTGATCCTTAAATACTGAAAAGATAAAAAATCTTCCTCATATATTTACTCATTAAGATAAAAATGGATAGTATAATGTATAAACATATAAAAATAAGATACCACTATATCCTGAAAATCTACATTAATCAGTAAAATAATGAATTAATACCCATATTTTATTATTTATCTTCTGATAAATAAATATCATTAAAATTATTAAAAATTAATATTGACGATGATTGAAAATAAAAAATTAAAATTATGTGATCATATTGTTTTTAATATTATATTTAATATTTATCTCCAAATATAATCCATCACTCGTAATGTCTCATAGAAAAAAATATTATTTTATAAATTACAAGATTCCGAATATATACTAACCATTTCCCTAAATAAGATGACTCTCAAAAAAATAAAATATATTCATCCAAAATATAAATCAATAATTATATTTCAGATGTAATACAATATAATTTTTTCACCTTATTAAAATTGGGTTCCAAAAATTTTTATCATCCTATGAAATAACAGTAATCAATTAATCACAAAATTATATATAATATAATGGTTTTCAATAGAAAATATTTTTCCACGAAAACAGTATCTATATGATATTTATAATAAAATAAATTAATTGTACATTAATATGGTCATTACATAGGATGGTGGTAGGTGATTCACCATTTAATCCCTTTTACTAGGGTTTCAATTCTCTTGGACTATCCAGACACTAAAAAGTTGTCTCCCATCTGTAGGGTTTCACTTTTCATAATACTATATTGTTATAATCAATAAATATTTCCACTAATGTGTGAATCATCACAAAATATATCCCTGAAAATATTTAACCTTAATGGATATTTCGTATCCTACATCTATCATCCCATAATGTAATAACAAGTAATTAATGAAAAATTCAATATCACAAAAAATGAAACTAGTAATTATAAAATATAATAACATAAAACTCAATGGGGATTCTATGAAACTGATCATATGATCAAATTGAAAATTATAAACCCATGATTATATATAAAACTATTAAAAATAATTGAAAATAAAACATCTCATTCTCCAATGTTGTTTAATCCTATCATTGATACCTACTATAAAATCCAATAATCCACACTTCTATATCCAGTGATAGAAAAATAGACAATAAATTTTATAATTTTATACTGATTAATGAAGCCCAAATTTTTACCCTAAAAAATATAAAACATAAAAAGGAAATATTGGATCAGCCAAATACCCATGTTCTTTTTCGGTCTAGTGTTATTGATAATTAGTAAAAACTCTTTAAAACATGGGTTTATATGAAACTATCTCAGAAAGATAAACATTATATTATTCTATTAAAAAAATCACAACAGGTGATATATTTATTCCAATTGAAATCCTTCTAGGAAAAAATCATTTACCATCATTCCTCATAACATAGTGAAAAAAAAACAAATGAAATGGTTGATATCAGATACTTATTATTGATAAAAAATAAAGATATAAATGAAAACATAAACATAAGTTTGTTTGAATATGAGAAAAACATTTCATAGTTATACTCTAAATGCCAACGATCATATAGATTATAAATATAATAAATCAAAAAAGTCATATGATAAGAATTATACAATAAATACTATGAATAAAATAAATAATTGTGTCATAAACATAAACATTAAAATATTATTTCTTGGATTCCCAACAATATATTTGTCACATGTTAATAATCTTCTATTATCACGTGAACATGAATTAGGCATGAGATTGCCTCTTATATACCCTCTAGTTCCAAGCTTAGAATTACCTACTATATACCATCTTGTTGTAGGAATATGAGGTCCTCATGTATACCCTCTTGTTGTTGGCTTGTGTTGACCACCCAAGTTCCCTTTTGTGGAAAACATAGGTAGGCCAACCATGAAACCTTTAGTAGTAGGCATGATCTGGCCATTCATGTACAGTTTGAGTTCATATAAAAATTATCATTACCCAATTAATTAAAGGAAGATATAGGTCACAACTATCACATAATTAAAATCATACATACATGTTATTCATGAAGATAAATCATTTGAGAACATATAAAAAGAAATTGGTTTCGTAAAAATTTCATAATTTCATAACCCAAAAAAATGAAATTTTTTCCATAAAACTAAAAAAACGATAAATTAATAAGGTTGATTTTTTTGAATAATATCCCCTGTAAAGAATAACTAACATCAGATTATTTTATCTAATTTGGAAAATAATTTTTAGGGATCCCAAGAAATAATTCATTAGAAAAATATAATTTCAATTATAATTTTTTGTGAATCATAAAAAATTAGAATTTTTTTCCTGAAATTAATATAAAAACACATAATGAATTATTGTAGAAAAATAATTTTTAACATCATTAGAATCCATTTCATTTTATATGATAAAAAAAATTTAAAAACGTTATTTAAAACCTTTTTTTGAAAAAAGTAATTTCAAATGACTCAAATATTTTATCGGAGAGAGAATAACATCACTTGTAATATATAATACCAAGAAAAGAATAAATTTCACAATACAACATGTCATAGGGTATTATATGATTCTCATAAAAGAATATTTCTACACATCACAACTTTATTAAAAATGAAGGCATATTGAGAGAGAATAACCCTAATGATTTAGTACCACTTGAATAAATAGCACCATTAAAGAGAGATCATAAAATGGATATTTAAAGTAATAAATTTTTTTTGTCAAAGATCATATATTACATTAATTTGAAGTAGATACACCACAAACATGACTGGTGAATAATGAAATATTCTCCTTTAAATATAACTGAGACTAGAAATCCCGTTAAAAATATATTATCATTGATGAAATAATTAATTGAATTAATCTGTCATGTTAATTCAATTTATATCCTCACAAAATTTGTTTAGATGAAACCTAATATAACAAAATTCTGTTTCACAAATAAGCTTATAATTACATAATTAATGAAATAATAGTTTAACATAGTGAGTGAAAATTGAGTTATAAATTCCATTTAAACAATGTAATCAATAAAATCATATGCCTTGTTAAATTCATAAATATATAATAAATAAATTCATAAAAGTAATATATATATATGATATAATATTTCAATTTTTTATATATTCTCTACAAACAAGTTGTTAGTGGTGAATAAGTAACATATCTTGTAGATTAAATAATTATTTGAGTATCCCTTACCTCACCATTCCCTTTAGATTGGTGTATATAAAACTCTGATAAAATGGATTAAGGAATATTATTAATTCATTAAAGAACCATATCAATACCTATGATACCTGATATGATATTTTTATAACAACTTACCACCAATTCATTTATTATATTTCATGATATCAGTTATTTCAGGTGAGTTTGTTTCATGATTTTCATGGTCATTTATTTATGTATAATTAAGGATTATCGCTTCAAATGGAAAAAAAACTACAAAAGTGTTATGAAATTATAATAATTCACACCCGAGAGATTAAATTTCCCATTTTTATTTTTTATTAAATTTGTATTTTTCATTTTATAAAACATTAATCTCATCTTTTTAGTTTTAGATGGTGATTTTTTCGACCATAACCAACGTGTATTGTGTTAGTTTAATTTAGTTCAATATACTAAATCCAATATAATGCTGTTGATATAATATATATATTAAAATATTATTTAACATGAACAATATTTTTAAGTCCTTTTATCCATGAAGTAATTGAAAACGAATAAATTCATTAATCATGAATGTGATTAAATGACATAATTTTGTAAAATAGTTTCCCTTATCTAAATATGAGGAGGCATTCGTAGAGATAGATATATGATATTTCATTATAAAAATAACATTACATTATTCACATGATTTTGGAATTATTATCTCATGACAAATGAAGGATTTATGATAAAATTTAAGGAGAAATTAAAATAATTGAGGTACTTTGATAAAATTACCTCTTAAATATCACCAATGAAAGAGTCTTTTGAGGACCCTAAATTTTGTATTTTTGAGTGGAAATAAGAAACAAGAAATGGAGAGAGTTATCTGAAATTTTTTGGTAAGCTATATGGGGATCATCAAGGTCTATGAGTCGAATGGGGAGGGTAGGTGAGGTAATTATACTTGAGGAGATATGTGTTTAAGTGATTAAAATAATTATTATTATATATATGGCCAATCACATTGATGTGGTATTAATTTAAAATACACAGGATAGAAATTAGTATTTAATATTATGTTTAGGGTTGAATAATAAATCATCAAATCTTTATGTATATGAATATTGAGGTATGTTAATATTTTACATTTTTATGTTAACCCTTGTCTATATTTTCCATATACATTGGTAAATTATTTTTTACCATGTTAACTTTTGAATATTTTTATATGACATTGAAATTAAAAACAAACATGGAAAATATTTTAAAAAATATGGATGAAATATTACCAAATTCAGTTCAAATAATTGGAAAAATATATTGAAAATAAATCTTCTTGACACAATGAATAAGCGAGAGTTTAAAATGAAAATTACAACTGATTGAAATGTTTTTATATAAAATATCAATGTAAAATTGACTAAAAATGTGTAAATTTTATTTATTTATGTATTATTGAAACAATTTAATTTGAATACCAATTTATAATATTACATAACTATATAAATAAATTTGATGAAAATGAAATTTTAAAATAAATTAATGTATTTTTAATTATAAAACAAAAAATGAAAATTATTTGAAATATTATGAAAAGAAAATATAAAATAATTCTTACTAAATTATTTCAAAAATTAGTATCATATTCTCAGAATTATTTTATAAAAGTATAAAAATTTATATTACATATAGGTGTTTCATCAAAAAGATAAAAAATTAGTCTTTTTGAAAAATATAGAATTTTTATTGTCATATTTAAATTTATTCTTATATATAGTCAATCAAAATTATTATATTATATTATAAAATTAAAATATTAAATTCTCAAATATATTGCAGTAATAGTGATTAATTTAATTTAGACATACAAAATTTTAGTATGAGCATTAAAATTGTTTTTTTTATAAAAATGCTTTTATTATGATTCATCCGATTTTATATTAATTTCTAATTAACTAGTATCCAATGATGGATTAGTATATTCTACTTCTCCCAAATAATGTTTTTCGGTGACATCCACATTCTTGTATGAGATTTTTATATGATGAATCCATTTTCTCATAGGATAACCTATAATGATACACTTTTTTCCAAGTGGCTATATGTTTTTTTCAAGATAAGTATGTAATGAATAAATCACAACCACATACACATGTATGCAGTAAAACAAAATTGTTTCAACCTCATAACTCGAGATTAATTATTTTATAGACATAATTTCATACAATGTATATTTTATATTCTACCATTTGGAATGCATAACCCTTATTAATTAATTCAATATCTACACCCATCATCATCGTCTTGATAATGTCTGACAAGGTATAGATCGTCCTTTCATAATCATCATTTCACAGTAGTATGTTACGTTGAATGAGTTGAGATAGATTCCCAAACACCCATAGAATGTTTTAAACACATTTTCAATATCTTCAACCCCATGACTGGATCATTACATTTTTTATCTTATTTCCATTTAGATTCACTATATTATTAATTAAATCCCTGAATTTTAAAATGGACTCAGTTATATACAACATTATATAATAATATCCATATAAAATCAAGTCATAATTTTAATATTATTATATATGAATACCAGCAACTTTATTCTACTAAAAATGTTATACACACATAAATGTCTACAAATCCTAAAATATCAATAGATTTTTATCTTATCCACTAAATGGTGGTTTGGATAATTTTCATTATTAAAAATAATGTCACCTTCCATGTGGTCTCAACTCAAAAGAGCATTAATAACCATTTTCATAGATATTTGTCATGTTATACTTTTTAACATGACCAATATAGTGATTTCATAACTGGGTGTTATATGAGTCATCTAAATAGGTTTAGTTATCTATTACCAAAACTCTTTATTCATAAAATAATATATAAAGACCATTAATTAAGTGTTTCACCCAATAACACATGTGAACGTAATAAAAGAATAATTGTTTTCCAATTATGAAAATAAAGAAAAACCTATATCTAAGTAAGATAAAAAATTATGTCCTTTCTAAAATATGGTATATAATCACATTATCAAAAAACCAAAAACCATCCTAATTGGAATTAAAATCGCATTCCTCTAAGGGATAGAGTTTCCATCCTTGCACCTATGGAAGCTCACAAATTCACATATTTGTCAAAATAAAGTGTAAAGAAATTAATCCCTATCTTTAGATATTGATTTTATCAATACAATTTATTTCTAATAACCAATGTGTATATAATGAATGATTACACTCGATAATGAATGTACCTTTTGCATACCCATGCTTCTGGGTATATTTACTAATCTTGTGGAAATTCATATAATATGAAAAATATACTACTTCCATTTTTTCGATAACAATGGATTCTCATATTCATAGAGTGAGAGTTCTCATTATTTTTTTAATATTTTAATTCATTGCATACTTCTCATTATTCTTCTTTTTAGGATTCAATATAAGGAACTTAGTTTTATCCTGCACCATGTCCTATTCCATTAGGATAATCTAAGTAAAATGTTATATAAGACTCTAATAATTGGTTTTAATGTTCTAATAAAAAGAAAAATTAGATAGGTACATGGGAATTGCGTATTGTAGGTGATATATGATCAACTAATCTGTGAATTTAATCCCTAAGATGCATAAGTGTTCAATGTAGACAATATGTTTTATTACATTATTATACACTAGTGTCGAATACAAAAGGATAATTGTAAATATAGAATTCATGATATTTTATATGTCCTGTATCACCTTCATTTGATAGAAATCTCAATGGAAAGACATCATGTTATACACTTCCATGTCATTATTATTCATCAAAATCACATTTTTCATGTATGATAGAATAATATAGTAAACATTTATAGATTCATTCTATGATTATAATGGAGATATAACTCTTTATCACTGGCATGTTTATTTTTTTTATCTTGAATATGTTCATCATGTACATAAAATTTTATTTAATGGTGTAGGATAATGCATAAAATCCATTTCCACTATTGGAAATTTGGGTTACTAATAAGGATATCCTTATCATGTATACATCAGAGTAATATGTTTGATTTCATTTAATTATATTTTCTCCTACTAATATGATCATAGTTTTAGTACATTATCTATTAAAATTTATAAAAATAATTAATTATTATATATACTAATCTCCAAACATTTTATCAATACCATGTAGCCCTCTCCATTTACTTCATAATACCATATTTACTAGATATTATGGTGAAAGGGATCCATATTCTTTTTCTCACATCCTGAATTTATCTGATCATGAAATTTAAATGGTTTCATGTAGGCATTAGATATTCTAAATGTGTTTTATCAACATTCATTGATCTTTTGAGTAGACTCTCAATCATAAAATCCAGAAACTGGAATTCCTCAACCGTTGACTTTTAGTTATACCATTTATACCATTTTTAGTAAAAAGTTATTGATAACAATGTTATGTGAAACCAAAAAACCTTGTTTTATTCAAAGATAATTTCTAGAACCTCAACATTTTCTGTTCATGACTATTTAACAATGGTTATATTTTTTAAATTTAGTGGAATCATATATAAAATTAAAATATAAAAATAATTAATTTAAAATATTAAGAATAAATTTTTAATTATTATCAATATCAGATTGTTGATATTATTAACTAAATTTAAATACATGGCTTACAATATCTAAGATAATTTTTATGCAAAGTAAATTTATTTTTGTTTTATATTTAAATTCATGGTAATTCATTAATTTCAATGATTGTGAAAAACAATCCCCAGTGAAATATCAATGAGACATGGGATTAATAAAATAATAATGTTCTACGATCATATCCATTTTTATAATAGTTAGATTATTATGTGGAATATAATCTAACCATTGACCAGGGGTTAAAAAAATTGAAGCATTTATACTTAATGTGTCAACATTCCAACAATATACCAATATATTAATCCTAGATTGGATTTTAACATGCTCTAAATGTGAAATATATCCACTAGTTTAGGAGGTCCCTACATTATATATTCTTTTACTCACACTTCTGTGAGGGGAACTAAATGATTGGTTGAGGGGGATATATAAATGAAACTATGGGCAAAGATTCCATTACATAATGAGAGGATCAATGAAACTCAATCTAATAGTATTTATTATTAAACAAAATAAAAAAATAGTTCACCTAAAATGGTATGTTCTTGGAACATAAACATCCATATTCTTGCATTGAATTAAAATTTTAATTTAATTTTCATTGAATTATAATCATTCATATTTATGAAAAATCACACTAGAATAGATTTATAATATTTTTTAATTAATTAGATATTTTAACTTATTTATCACATGAAATTTATCCATATAATCATCCATAAAATGTTATACGTATTAAATAAATATATTTTAATTTAATTGTGTACATAAAACTATATCACGGTGGAAACACACTGAGTAACCATTTGAACTATTCAACATGTACTATACTCATATACGGCCTACTAAAGTGTCATGTGGTATCCCTAAATTATCTCATAATTTTATGATGTGTACTATCTACATAATGAACAAACTAAACACATGCTATATGTGTAACATGGTATACATTAATAAGCATATATTAATAATTGTTATAAGACTAATCCATTATATGATGATTTAAACATTAAGAAGAAAATAATTAGAGATTTTAATATATGAAACAAATCACAAAGATTTTTCTATCAACTTAATGACCGTACCTAACACATGATGATAATTTTTTAATATTATAATAAATTAATTTTACTTTGGTAATAGTATTGGGTGTGTACATTGGATTTAAATGTGTATATTAAAAAATATTTTTAATTGGAATCCCACATCATGGTACTTTGTATGTTACCATTTCAAGAAATATATTGGATTACATGACGGTACATGGGAAACAAGGTGTATTTTATACATGTTATATGACTGTTAGTCATATATTCTATGTAAGAAGATACTTGATACATCAATGGGTGATTTACGACACATCTTTTATGGAATTAATATGGAGTATAATCCGGCTATCCATGCACTAGGATGACACAGTCAACAAACTATGTGTAATTAAATTCCATATCTATAATATATTCACATTTATTGAATTAATACCAATTTAATTCAAGGTTCATTTTATACTATTATGTGGTGCATACTTCTGGGATAAAATTTTTGCACTCTTGTGTTGAGCTACTAGGCATCTCGGTAGCACTATAGGATATCTTCAAATTTATTACATTCATAAAATTAATCAATTATATTTTTTAATTAAATGTAGATGAATAAAAAAGATTTCACATATCTGATTATGGAAATATAAAATCGATTGGAATACTAATGAAAATTCTTAATTCAGTAAACTATCACATTGTCATTATATATAATTTTTCAACCCTTCTATTACCACTCCTAGTTTCTGAGCACAGATGATTTTTAGAAGGTGTATTTCCATATTTTATTTTTTTTCAGGATGGATAATTTTTAGGAGATTTACGTGATTATAAATAATGTGATCAATGGAATTCAATGAATTAATATAGATAATTAAAAAATATAACAATCAAAGTGCAACATCAACACATATTATAAATTAATTCTTTAATAAATTATGAATTTTCATGATATAAATTATTTATTCAATGATGGACCCCACAAAATCACTATTCCGTACAGTCATTTTATTTTGTGATTAATAAATATATTCCCTCTAATGGTGACCCATATTTTTTCTATGAACATCAAAATGTCATCATAGGAATCTCCATGTAATAGCATACAATATCCAAATGATTTCAAAGATTGCCTTTAATATTAAATTGAATCGCCTCAATGAAAGGTTGTCTACAATATCTAAATAATTAAGAGTACTTTTGGTTTAGGAATGGTCCCCATTCTAGAGATAGTTTATAGAGAGGGAGCTCTCATGGGTAGTGAGAGGATTTTCTATAAATTATGTAGTTTAGAAAAGTTAATAGGATCTATTAATAAAATAATATATTTGAATTTTTATAAAAATAGTTATAGAAAATAATAATTTCACATGAACCCTTTTTAGTTCTATAATATCCACAGACCCCAATTAGATAGTAATATTAACATATTTCTTATTTCTTATCATTATATATACTCACAAATTAATTTAAATATTATTTATTTAATTAACATTCAAAATATATTACATCCTGCCAGACTATTTAAAGAAGTCTATGAGTCTTGTATATGATTTATCTTGAATAGAATAAATAAAATATTTAAATAATGAATATCACATTCTTATATTCTATTAAAAAATCATTTCATTCAATAAATATTGAATATTTTTTATTACATTTTAATCTATCATAAATTTCTCTCGAATAACAATTGAAAAATTATATGAAATCAAGAGAACAAGAATAATTATTAATGAAGAAGAAGATATAATATTTATTCAAATTAATAAATAAAAAATGGAAACATATTATTTTACATAGATGTTTGATACACTTATTATGTAACCCTCTAGGCCACTTTCTTAGTAGAATTAGGTGAAGTAGCATAAATTCCATGGTTAGCATCTAGTTTCATTGAAATACAACCTAAAGAGAATGAATTTAATACCAAAATGTCATAATAAATAATATATATGATTATAGGATAATATAATACGAATATCTTGATATTTATATTCAATATGGTCACATAATAGTGCCTTCAATCTAGGTTCTCAATGTATTTTTCTTTGAATTGATGTATATGAAAAAAAAATCAAAAAGGCTCTAAACATTGATTTATTTTGGCTATATCAACAATAATACAATATATTTTTGTAATGGATAGATAGAAAAAAACTAAAAAAATTATACAATGAGTAAAACCTTCATCAACTAGGTCTAAAAAAATTAAGGCTAATAATATCACCTATCACTATGTTCACACATTCATTCGGCATCAATCCCACACTAGAAAGTTATTATAAATGATAGGTCTGAGAAGCCATTAGGGTGATATAGTCTACAACATGGTTCCTATCATGCCTTGTGTGGAGGATTTCCACAATATCATTGATGATTCATTTTCATTTCTGGATGTGACAAATTATTCTCCATGGAGAGTGGATATCCCCCTTAAGAGATAAATGGATAACCTAGGAGTCATTCTGTACTACTTCCACCATAATGATATTTCTATTTAAATATTCCAAGCCTTATATAATGTAATGAGACATCTTCCATTGTGAATCAATAGTTACAAAAGAAGCATTTAAATCATAAATCACATAGCTATGTCTTTCCCGAATAAGGCCTCCACCACACATGTCCCATTACTAAAGGATCCATCTAAATTTATCGTGATCCCACATGTTGGAGGCCTCTAGCAGACCCAACATACCCTTAATGGATTCATAGTTCTAGTATAAAATATTTAGTTGGGTAATAGATTCTTGAGATAAGGATCATAGTTTGAATTAATGAGATGAAGAGAAATATTCCTGACCACACACATGTTCCTTGATACTAGGGCAAAAAATGAGCTCATGTGACCCTTTAAGCAGGGTTTGTTTATAGAATTGCATAAACTACATCACCTATCATCTATGATTATGGTACATATATCCATTTAATTTAAAATATTAATTAATAAATGGATCCATTT